>CM065482.1:0-1447221 GCA_032873175.1 Leptopilina drosophilae
AAAAAAGTTACAGGAATTTTTTCATTTTGAAAATTCAATTTTCGGTAACTTTTAGCCAGTTTATTTTTTTAAGAATTTTGAAAATTTTTCTGATAATTGGAACAAAAACAAACAATTTCATCTTTAGACACATTTTTCTAGCACAAAAATTAAAAAAGTTACAGGAATTTTTTCATTTTGAAAATTCAATTTTCGGTAACTTTTTGCCAGTTTATTTTTTTAAGAATTTTGAAAACTTTTCTGATAATTGGAACAAAAACAAACAATTTCATCTTTAGACACATTTTTCTAGCACAAAAATTAAAAAATTACAGAAATTTTTTCATTTTGAAAATTCAATTTTCGGTAACTTTTTGCCAGTTTATTTTTTTAAGAATTTTGAAAATTTTTCTGATAATTGAAACAAAAACAAGCAACTTCTTTTTTAGACACATTTTTCTAGCACAAAAATTAAAAAAGTTACAGAAATTTTTTCATTTTGAAAATTCAATTTTCGGTAACTTTTTGCCAGTTTATTTTTTTAAGAATTTTGAAAATTTTTCTGATAATTGGAACAAAAACAAACAATTTCATCTTTAGACACATTTTTCTAGCACAAAAATTAAAAAAGTTACAGAAATTTTTTCATTTTGAAAATTCAATTTTCGGTAACTTTTTGCCAGTTTATTTTTTTAAGAATTTTGAAATTTTTTCTGATAATTGGAACCAAAACATGCAACTTCTTCTTTAGACACATTTTTCTAGCACAAAAATTAAAAAAGTTACAGGAATTTTTTCATTTTGAAAATTCAATTTTCTGTAACTTTTTGCCAGTTTATTTTTTCAAGAATTTTGAAAATTTTTCTGATAATTGGATCAAAAACAAGCAACTTCTTCTTTGGACACATTCTTCTAACACAAAAATTAAAAAAGTTACAGAGGTTTTTCCAAATTTACAGAAATTTTTTTATTTTGAAACTTCAATTTTCGGTAACTTTTTGCCAGTTTATTTTTTTAAGAATTTTGAAAATTTTTCTGATAATTAGAACAAAAACAAGCAACTTCTTCTTTCGACCCATTTTTCTAGCACAAAAATTAAAAAAGTTACAGAAAATTTTTCATTTTGAAAATTCAATTTTCGGTAACTTTTTACCAGTTTATTTTTTTAAGAATTTTGAAAATTTTTCTGATAATTGGAACAAAAACAAACAATTTCATCTTTAGACACATTTTTCTAGCACAAAAATTAAAAAAGTTACAGAAATTTTTTCATTTTGAAAATTCAATTTTCGGTAACTTTTTGCCAGTTTATTTTTTTAAGAATTTTGAAAATTTTTCTGATAATTGGAACCAAAACATGCAACTTCTTCTTTAGACACATTTTTCTAGCACAAAAATTAAAAAAGTTACAGGAATTTTTTCATTTTGAAAATTCAATTTTCGGTAACTTTTTGCCAGTTTATTTTTTTAAGAATTTTGAAAATTTTTCTGATAATTGAAACAAAAACATGCAACTTCTTCTTTAGACACATTCTTCTAACACAAAAATTAAAAAAGTTACAGAAATTTTTTCATTTTGAAAATTCAATTTTCGGTAACTTTGTGCCAGTTTATTTTTTTAAAAATCTTGAAAATTTTTCTGATAATTGGAACAAAAACAAACAATTTCATCTTTAGACACATTTTTCTAGCACAAAAATTAAAAAAGTTACAGAAATTTTTTCATTTTGAAAATTCAATTTTCGGTACCTTTTTGCCAGTTTATTTTTTTAAGAATTTTGAAAATTTTTCTGATAATTGAAACAAAAACAAGCAACTTCTTCTTTCGACCCATTTTTCTAGCACAAAAATTAAAAAAGTTACAGAAAATTTTTCATTTTGAAAATTCAATTTTCGGTAACTTTTTGCCAGTTTATTTTTTTAAGAATTTTGAAAATTTTTCTGATAATTGGATCAAAAACAAGCAACTTCTTCTTTGGACACATTCTTCTAACACAAAAATTAAAAAAGTTTCAGAGGTTTTTCCAAATTTACAGAAATTTTTTTATTTTGAAACTTCAATTTTCGGTAACTTTTTGCCAGTTTATTTTTTTAAGAATTTTGAAAATTTTTCTGATAATTGGAACCAAAACATGCAACTTCTTTTTTAGACACATTTTTCTAGCACAAAAATTAAAAAAGTTACAGAAATTTTTTCATTTTGAAAATTCAATTTTCGGTAACTTTTTGCCAGTTTATTTTTTTAAGAATTTTAAAAATTTTTCTTATAATTGGAACCAAAACATGCAACTTCTTCTTTAGACACATTTTTCTAGCACAAAAATTAAAAAAGTTACAGGAATTTTTTCATTTTGAAAATTCAATTTTCGGTAACTTTTTGCCAGTTTATTTTTTTAAGAATTTTGAAAATTTTTCTGATAATTGGAACCAAAACATGCAACTTCTTCTTTAGACACATTTTTCTAGCACAAAAATTAAAAAAGTTACAGGAATTTTTTCATTTTGAAAATTCAATTTTCGGTAACTTTTTGCCAGTTTATTTTTTCAAGAATTTTGAAAATTTTTCTCATAATTGGAACAAAAACAAGCAACTTCTTCTTTCGACCCATTTTTCTAGCACAAAAATTAAAAAAGTTACAGAAAATTTTTCATTTTGAAAATTCAATTTTCGGTAACTTTTTGCCAGTTTATTTTTTTAAGAATTTTGAAAATTTTTCTGATAATTGGATCAAAAACAAGCAACTTCTTCTTTGGACACATTCTTCTAACACAAAAATTAAAAAAGTTACAGAGGTTTTTCCAAATTTACAGAAATTTTTTTATTTTGAAACTTCAATTTTCGGTAACTTTTTGCCAGTTTATTTTTTTAAGAATTTTGAAAATTTTTCTGATAATTGGAACATAAACAAGCAACTTCTTCTTTCGACCCATTTTTCTAGCACAAAAATTAAAAAAGTTACAGAAAATTTTTCATTTTGAAAATTCAATTTTCGGTAACTTTTTGCCAGTTTATTTTTTTAAGAATTTTGAAAATTTTTCTGATAATTGGAACCAAAACATGCAACTTCTTCTTTAGACACATTTTTCTAGCACAAAAATTAAAAAAGTTACAGGAATTTTTTCATTTTGAAAATTCAATTTTCGGTAACTTTTAGCCAGTTTATTTTTTTAAGAATTTTGAAAATTTTTCTGATAATTGAAACAAAAACAAGCAACTTCTTCTTTAGACACATTCTTCTAACACAAAAATTAAAAAAGTTACAGGAATTTTTTCATTTTGAAAATTCAATTTTCGGTAACTTTTAGCCAGTTTATTTTTTTAAGAATTTTGAAAATTTTTCTGATAATTGGAACAAAAACAAACAATTTCATCTTTAGACACATTTTTCTAGCACAAAAATTAAAAAAGTTACAGGAATTTTTTCATTTTGAAAATTCAATTTTCGGTAACTTTTTGCCAGTTTATTTTTTTAAGAATTTTGAAAATTTTTCTGATAATTGGAACAAAAACAAACAATTTCATCTTTAGACACATTTTTCTAGCACAAAAATTAAAAAAGTTACAGAAATTTTTTCATTTTGAAAATTCAATTTTCGGTAACTTTTTGCCAGTTTATTTTTTTAAGAATTTTGAAAATTTTTCTGATAATTGAAACAAAAACAAGCAACTTCTTTTTTAGACACATTTTTCTAGCACAAAAATTAAAAAAGTTACAGAAATTTTTTCATTTTGAAAATTCAATTTTCGGTAACTTTTTGCCAGTTTATTTTTTTAAGAATTTTGAAAATTTTTCTGATAATTGGAACAAAAACAAACAATTTCATCTTTAGACATATTTTTCTAGCACAAAAATTAAAAAAGTTACAGAAATTTTTTCATTTTGAAAATTCAATTTTCGGTAACTTTTTGCCAGTTTATTTTTTTAAGAATTTTGAAAATTTTTCTGATAATTGGAACCAAAACATGCAACTTCTTCTTTAGACACATTTTTCTAGCACAAAAATTAAAAAAGTTACAGGAATTTTTTCATTTTGAAAATTCAATTTTCTGTAACTTTTTGCCAGTTTATTTTTTCAAGAATTTTGAAAATTTTTCTGATAATTGGATCAAAAACAAGCAACTTCTTCTTTGGACACATTCTTCTAACACAAAAATTAAAAAAGTTACAGAAATTTTTTTATTTTGAAAATTCAATTTTCGGTAACTTTTTGCCAGTTTATTTTTTTAAGAATTTTGAAAATTTTTCTGATAATTGGATCAAAAACAAGCAACTTCTTCTTTAGACACATTTTTCTAGCACAAAAATTAAAAAAGTTACAGAAATTTTTTCCTTTTGAAAATTCAATTTTCGGTAACTTTTTGCCAGTTTATTTTTTTAAGAATTTTGAAAATTTTTCTCATAATTGGAACAAAAACAAGCAACTTCTTCTTTGAAAACATTCTTGTAATACAAAAAAATAAAAAAGTTACAGGAATTTTTTCATTTTGAAAATTCAATTTGCGGTAACTTTTTGCCAGTTTATTTTTTTAAGAATTTTGAAAATTTTGCTGATAATTGGAACAAAAACAAGCAACTTCTTCTTTAGACACATTTTTCTAGCACAAAAATTAAAAAAGTTACAGAAATTTTTTCATTTTGAAAATTCAATTTTCGGTAACTTTTTGCCAGTTTTTTTTTTTAAGAATTTTGAAAATTTTTCTGATAATTGAAACAAAAACAAGCAACTTCTTCTTTAGACACATTCTTCTAACACAAAAATTAAAAAAGTTACAGGAATTTTTTCATTTTGAAAATTCAATTTTCGGTAACTTTTAGCCAGTTTATTTTTTTAAGAATTTTGAAAATTTTTCTGATAATTGGAACAAAAACAAACAATTTCATCTTTAGACCCATTTTTCTAGCACAAAAATTAAAAAAGTTACAGGAATTTTTTCATTTTGAAAATTCAATTTTCGGTAACTTTTTGCCAGTTTATTTTTTTAAGAATTTTGAAAATTTTTCTGATAATTGAAACAAAAACAAGCAACTTCTTTTTTAGACACATTTTTCTAGCACAAAAATTAAAAAAGTTACAGAAATTTTTTCCTTTTGAAAATTCAATTTTCGGTAACTTTTTGCCAGTTTATTTTTTTAAGAATTTTGAAAATTTTTCTCATAATTGGAACAAAAACAAGCAACTTCTTCTTTGAAAACATTCTTGTAACACAAAAATTAAAAAAGTTACAGGAATTTTTTCATTTTGAAAATTCAATTTGCGGTAACTTTTTGCCAGTTTATTTTTTTAAGAATTTTGAAAATTTTTCTCATAATTGGAACAAAAACAAGCAACTTCTTCTTTGAAAACATTCTTGTAACACAAAAATTAAAAAAGTTACAGAGGTTTTTCCAAATTTACAGAAATTTTTTTATTTTGAAACTTCAATTTTCGGTAACTTTTTGCCAGTTTATTTTTTTAAGAATTTTGAAAATTTTTCTGATAATTGGAACAAAAACAAGCAACTTCTTCTTTCGACACATTCTTCTAACACAAAAATTAAAAAAGTTACAGAAATTTTTTCATTTTGAAAATTCAATTTTCGGTAACTTTTTGCCAGTTTATTTTTTTAAGAATTTTGAAAATTTTTCTGATAATTGGAACAAAAACAAACAATTTCATCTTTAGACACATTTTTCTAGCACAAAAATTAAAAAAGTTACAGAAATTTTTTCATTTTGAAAATTCAATTTTCGGTAACTTTTTGCCAGTTTATTTTTTTAAGAATTTTGAAAATTTTTCTGATAATTGAAACAAAAACAAGCAACTTCTTTTTTAGACACATTCTTCTAACACAAAAATTAAAAAAGTTACAGAAATTTTTTCATTTTGAATATTCAATTTTCGGTATTTTTTTGCCAGTTTATTTTTTTAAGAATTTTGAAAATTTTTCTGATAATTGGAACAAAAACAAGCAACTTCTTCTTTGGACACATTCTTCTAACACAAAAATTAAAAAAGTTACAGAAATTTTTTCATTTTGAAAATTCAATTTTCGGTAACTTTTTGCCAGTTTATTTTTTTAAGAATTTTGAAAATTTTTCTGATAATTGGAACAAAAACAACCAACTGCTCCTGTTTTCAAATCATGAATTTTAGACTTTGATCAACTGAATACTTAATTTTCAAACTATTTTTCTGGGTTTTAATAGTCAGACTACGAAATATTCATATACCTTCGCAGTTTTTCCTTACTTTAGTAGTCAATTTTCTAAAAATACAGGAAAATAAAGTTTCTTCGCGTTTATTTTCAGATCTGAAAAGTAATAATTTTGTATTTGAAAAACTGTATTTTCAGATCTGAAAAGTAATAATTTTGTATCTGAAAAATAGTATTTTCAGATCTGAAAAGTTATATTTTCTCATCTGAAAAACTAAATTTTCATATCTGAAAAGTTATATTTTCTCATCTGAAAAACTAAATTTTCATATCTGATTAGTTATAATTTCTCATCTGAAAAGTTATAATTTCTCATCTGAAAATTGGTATTTTCAGATCTGAGAAATAATAATTTCTCATCTGAAAAACTAAATTTTCAGATCTGAAAAGTTATAATTTCTCATCTGAAAAGTAGTATTTTCAGATCTGAAAAATTGGAAAGGTGAAGATTTCAGCTTTTGAACGCACGTAGTTTGATTAAAAAATTTTTAAATCATTCATTGGATGCTGCATTTTTTAATTTTGTCTATTTTCTGCTTTATTTGACTTTATTTTGACGTGAATTTTTTGAAAATTGGATAAAACATATTTTGAGATGTTTGGACGTTTGAAGAAATTTTTTTTAAAAGAATTATTATTTTCTATATACGCGGTTCTGTTGAATTTTTCATCCCCCTCCCCATATTCTTGAACGAAAATTTCTTTTACAAAGACTATTGAGAATTAAGGTTTTCAGTGTATATACAATAGAGTTACTGTGTGCATCTAATGCGTATAGTACAAGGGTTTACATAATAAATTTAAATATCAAGGTTTACATTTTACAGAAATTGCATCATTTTTATTATTTTATTATTCTGTTACCAAGATGTAGCAGGGTCATGTTTTTACAATATAATTATACTTTATAAATTTGAAAATTTTACGCAAGGCATTAAGATTTCTTGATTTGTTAGGTATTTATATTACAGCTTCATCCATCATTTGTGTGTAATTTCAGCAAAAAGAATAATGATTGAAAAGAAAACACCACTGTTGAGCAGTACTAATGTTGGTATTGTTTCATATATGGTTATACTGCTGACACCAAGCAGTTCCTTTTGACATTGAGGTTCTCTTGCTGCCCATCTTTTCAACTGTCTGTGACGAATTCCCATATCATATAGTTTTGCTAATCTGTAATTGATATAAATAAAAATGTCGCAAGTTATATAGGGATTTGGTGACTTTCAGTTAATTTTTGTGTCAAAAAATTAGAAAAACTATTCTCATTCATATACTTTTAGTTGACGAAAATGAAAACTTTTTTTTTAATTAAGAAAATAATCTATTCCATAACTCAAAATTATTATTGTTAAAAGGATCGAAATTAGATTTTTATATATTTAACCCCAAGCGCGGGGCGAATACAGTCGAACCTCGCCAACTGAGACATGTCCGAATGCGAGAAACCTCTACACACAAGTGAGAGGAATTTTCAGGTCCCCGTCATTTTTACATGCAAAAACCTCTACAAGTGCGAATTTGTAACTGAGAATCATTTTTCTTGATAAAACCTCTGTAACTAAGAGAAACGCGCTTTTCAAAGCTCCATAACTGAGAATCTTTTCTATATTATAATTTTCATATTAACCCTTTGCCGTACATAAGCTTTCCCCACCTTAGAAAAAATCAGTTTGACAGTGGAATCACGTGGATAATATCAGGGCCGAAAATTATTTTGATTTTGAGGTTATGTTTACTTAGGTTATGTAGATTTGGAAAAAGTCTTTAATAATCAAATATACCTATGTTTAAAAAGTAATAAATTGCAAATACACTTCCACTTTATACAAAAAAACAGATTTTTAGGTATTAAATATTATTTTTAAATATAATTTATTTTAAAATATAAATGGATTAATTTTTTAATTAGGTACGTTCCTGCAAATTCAGAACACTTACATTCTCACACATAACTAATTTATCAACACAAGCATACCGCCTTTTCTCATTGGTTGTTCCCCCAGAAAAGACTCTAAACGACATTTCGTAACACAATAACGGCAAAGGGTTAACAAAGGGTTAATTTCTTCAAAATACAATTATACCTATAACACAAAATGAAATTTTGTTTCAAAACGACTGTGATAAGTAGCGCTTGCGAATCACATACACGGAAAGAAGGTTTCACCTATATGCACGGTGTACAGATTGACAGGTTAGAATACAGTGTAGAGAACCAAGAAAGGACGTGGGAGGCAGGGGATTTTTCGGTGCACGCACCGTTCTAATTTCGATGCGTGCACCGAAAAATTTCAGGCATTCACCGTCAGAGAGCGGTAAAAGGTATTGAAAAAGAATCTGCAATCTTAGCCTATTTCTATGTGTCACACACCGTGTTTATATAGGTGAATCCTTCTTTCCGTGTATAGTTTATATCTAATATTCAAAATGGAATGAAGAGGGATATGGACCAGAAAAAAGTCTCGTTGAAACTGTTCCTAACAATGAAGAATGGAACACACTTGTGTCCGAATGAAACAAATGTTATAACATTTGAAGATTTTGTACGAGTTGACAACAAAACATGCCTATATTGCAGAAGAGCTGACAGACGATGACATTATTGCAGCAAATTGTGCCAGTGACAACAATTTTGATGATGATGATGATTGTGAAAAAGTCGAGAATTCAACCATAGCAAAAGTTTTAATTCCAAAACAAGAAAAAGTTTCAAGTGCATTAGAGACAATTCATCGGTTTTTTTTTTTTTTTTTGAATTTTCGACAAATATTAATGAATCAGTTTTTAACAAAATTTATAAACTTGAACATCATGTTGAGAATTGCCCCAAGATGGATATTTCCTATAAAATTTTTTGTTTAAAGTAACAGCATCTTTTCAATTTTTTTATTTTTGTTGTTTGTATAGACAAAGATTTTTATGCATATTTAAGAAAAATAAAACTAGTTTTTTTCTACTGCGCATATCACCTGAATTTTTTGTCAAAAAAAGTTTCATTTTCGATTTTTCTCAAGTCGATAAAGTTATTTAAATTTTTTATTTTAGATGGGTATTTATCGTTATAATATTATTTATTTATCATATAATAATATTCTAAAATGATTTTATTAATATTTTGTTTGTATACAATTTTTTTCTGGGTTTCAAAAAATGGTGTCACATTTACCCTAAGATGGACACTTTCGAGTATTCCTAGTTCGTGACATACGAATGTGTTCTCATTATATGTCATGAACTGTGAAAACATTTTGATAGAAATCATACGACTTTGCAAAATACCGTCACACCTGGAAGGACAGCATTAATGCATCTGATTGTATTTATTTTCATGCTTTCGATTACACATTTTTTTAATAATTTTGTAAGCCTCGTAATTGAGTTATAAAATTAAGATTTTTAATAATGTTATTCCTAGTAAATAGAATAAAATGATTAAACATTAGTTTAAAAATTAATACAGGATGTTTATCTTTAATTTACCACACTTTAAAGTGATTATTAAGAAGGTGCGTCCATCTCGGGGACACTTTTTTTGGTCAAAAATTTTAACAATTAGAAAAAATGCTATAAAAATTGTAAAAGTTCAAAATAAAATTTTATCTCAGTGGCCATAAGTTACCTAATAAATTGTACTTTCATTTAGTATAAAACATTTTAACACATTTTATTCGGTTTGGATTTTAGAGTCATCAATCGAAGTGGTGTCCATCTTGGAGCCGTCTCCTCCCCTATATATAATTAATCGTTGAAATTTTTTCAAAATTCTGATTTAGAGAGTAAAAATGCAAATAAGTATATATTTTACATATTTATAATTACTATACCCAATTTTAGCAATTTCTGTAAATGGACTTCCTTTGCTAATATAAAGTGGTAATAATCTTGGATGAACCATGTGTACAGTTGTGATTTCACAAATTCGTTGATTGTCAAACAATCTTTCAATATATGGATATAAAATATCCGTTTCTGAATGATATGCAAAATTTCCTTCATATACTTTTCTTATGCCTTCTTCTGGAAGTAGAAACCTTTCAGATTCTGGTGTTGTAAGCCATTTATTACTATAAAACTTTTTTGTTTCCCAATCGTCTCTCTGCGTGCGTGCGGAATATATAGACATGTTTAAAGATTTTTATATATATATACTCTTTTTAAATTTAAATCGACGAAAAAGTGCCAATTATGCAGCTAAATAAGTATATGCAGTTGACTCAATCAGTGCGCGTATATAGGCTGTAACATTAGTGACTATTTGCTATAGTTTCCTTCATTATAGTGTATGTGTGCTGATTGAATCAGCTGCATATACTTATTGTGTATAGCTGTCTTTAGTTGTCTCTAGTCTTTTTTGTTGATTTAAATTTAAAAAGAGTACAACTTTTATGGCGGTGGCCAAGAAGAAATTTAAAAACTGCAAAAAATGTATTATTTACAACAGGCGCAAAATTCCTTTTGTTAATATTATTACACGGAAAAAAAAAGTCCATCAACCATTAATGGATTAGTATATTACTTTGAGACGGGACTCTTTTTCCGTTGATGGTTACTTAACTTCACTTAACAATTGAAAAACATCTTTGAAGTATTAAAAAAGAGTCATGGAATGATTAGAATGCCAGTATGTGACCAATTGTTTTAGATTTAATGGTGAATTATTATATCAATGGATGTTTGAATGTTTACGAATCATTAGTAAAGTTTGTGAAACGTTAGTTGACTCGTAGTCTAAATCGGTGCTCTTCACCAGCGCATTGTTGCGCAGTGTACCGATGCGCATTTCTTCCGGTTTCTCTATAGTCCATGTGTTTTTGCTGTCTGCTATACAAGTCCCTATATACTATTATGTGCAATGTGAATATTTAACTTAACTAATAATTTGCAGTTTGATTGCGTCTAGAAATTGACCTCGATGAAAATATATTTTCTTTTATATTTCTCGCTAATTAAAAAGTAGTTATTAGTGCAAAATCATTTCTCACAAGTTGTGAAAAATTTTGTTATTTGGTATATAAGAACAGTTCGCTTCTAAACTTAAAGTGTTATAAGTGTGCGTTTCTACGTGTGGTTATTATAAGTGCGAAAATGTATTGGTCTAAAGCGTCTAAGAGTGTAAATAAAATATCGGAACTGTGCAACGAAAAAATGTGTTTATTCTGTACCAAATAGTGTCTAAAATTAGGGATAATTCTGAAAGAATAAGTTGAATTTTTTGAAAGCTTTTGATAGTCATGGAAAATTTAATAGACAGTTTTCTAAATTTTAGTGAACGAGTTTTATATATTGTGACTCCAAGTATGTTATCCATTCAATGATTTTGTGTCCCGTCTCAAAGTAATATACTAGTCTATTAATGATTGATGGACTTTTTTTTTCCGTGTAATTGTTTATTTTTTTGCGTTTCTTTTTCACCTTTTGCCAAATAAAATTTTTGGTTTTATAGTGTTGAAAAAATTATCAAAAAATTTACGCGCGCGTCACACTGCTCTGATGGATTATTATAAAAAACTTTAATGCTGAATTTTTGTAATTAGATGACCAATTATAATATTGATGGAGTGCGAATAAGGAATTACGTAAATAATTAAATTATTGATTAACGTAAAAGTGTTTTCATTTTACCAGTAGATAAAAGTTGAGATAAATAAGTGGTTCTGATGCAACTTTCAAATCGCTTTTAGAAAGAGAATATAGAGAATCATTCATTTTTATAATTGGCTCATTTAATCTGGCAGAAACCAAGTAGGCTGAATAAAAATTAAATGTTAAAAGACTAAATATTCCTAGTGTGAGAAATCCTACTCGACCAGATGGATTTTCTGGACAAAATTCTGAACCTGTTTTTAAAAATTTAAGAAAAACAATGCGGGATTAAATATAGTACATCAATATATATATATATATATATATATATGTGTGTGTGTGTGTGTGTGTGTGTGTGTGTGTGTGTGTGTGTGTTTGTTTGTGTGTGTGAAAAAGCAAGGTTCTTGGAAGGAAAAAATTATAGGTTATGTTTGCAATTTTTTAAATGAAAATACATAAAAATAATAGTAAAAATTTTATATATGTATGTATGTATGTCTGTCACAGAAGCTTATTGTGTACCCTTTATAACACAAAAACGCTTTTACCGATTTCAACTAAATTTGGCAGATTGGTAGGTATTGGCCCAAGGAATGTTTATCAATTTACAGATTAAAAAAATATTAATTAGAACGGTAAAAATAAAATTGTTTTGGAAAAGTCTGACTTTGTGGCAAACTGTGGTAAAATTTTCATTGCGGTTATCCGAAAGAAATTTTTTATTATTGAAGGTGTTTATTTCATTTAAAAATATTAGTGTTTTGAATAGAGAATATATTATTTAGTTGAATACAGTTTGTTTGACACACAACACACTAATTTATTTTTTTTTATTCAACCAAATCTTATTTTATTTGAGTCAAACAAAGATTTGCTTGTCTGTCTCAAAAAGTACATACGTGCGTGAATTTAAAAATATGTCCATCTCGCACTCGTCTACAGTCCGCGTTCGCCTCAAATAGTATTAACGAAAAATGCTATAATATCATGAAATGCATTTTATACCTATAATTTAATCTGTTATAAATTTAATAACATGTACTTTCAAATCAATAGAATATGCTATCAATTTCGTAGCATGATGCTATAGTTTGAATAACGCATAATCAAAGAATACATCACACTTTAGATTTTAATGAATTAAAATTCAATTTTATAGCATGATGCTATAGTTTGAATAACACATAATTTTAAAAAGAATACATCACACTTTAGATTTTAATGAATTAAAATTCAATTTTATTGTTACCGCTATTTCAAGATACACTTTTTTGTAATTCTACAATCTCTATACAGTATATACAATTTGAGATATAACTTGAAAGTTTACAACACAACCTAAAATTAAATTTTATTCTAACATATACTTAACATACTATTTAACATTATACATACATCCATACATACATACATTATACATATCATAATACATTTAAATGATGTTGATTTGAATTTCTTTATATACAAAAGTGATGAAAATATCACCGCTTGTGAGAGAAAAAAATAATATTTCAAGTGTGTATAGTGTATATTTAGTAACCAATCACAAAACAAAGATATACTCCCGGGAAAATTTAAATTTCAAATTCCTCTTTCAAGTATTTCCAAAACATTAACATGAAATTTTGCAAATTAAATAATTTAAATAAGACAATACTTGATACTTTTAACTCAAACAAGTATGACTGTAAAATTTTACTGCATGGTTTGCGGTTAAATTTTATAGCATGGTGCTGTCAATTTTATAGCAGCTGCTTTTGAACGTATTTGAATACATATAGTTTGTAATAACAAAAGCACGTGCTATTGATTCAAAAGCATATTGCATCGTCTAAAATGTACATCTATACAAATTGTAAATACTATTTATTAATTTAACAAAGTTTTATTTGAAATAATTGCAACACTTACGTCAAACAAATTAATAGTTTTTTCATTAAATTGTATCAACCCCTCATCTCAACCATTTCGCATGTTTTATTAAACAACATTATGCTTCTAGTTCTAAATTATGAATTATTATATTTTAACAAATATTTTATTAATTCAATACAGAAATTATTGCTTCCAAAAAATTAAATTCAATAGCATCGGTGCTATTGAACCAACAGTATTTTTTTCTCAGTATACTAGAAAATATTAAATTTGGAAATTCAAACATTATTAATTACTAGCTAAAATAACGCGCGCTAAAGCGCGCGTGAAGTTTCTTTTTCATTGACATTAAAAAAAAAAATTTCAATTATTCAGAAGAATTTTATTCAAAATCACTATTTTTCTAAATATATTCAGGAAAATCACGAAAAAGTCAGAAAATTTTGTCAAATGTACAGAAACAATAGGTATTCAATTTCGAAAATTCTTAAGAAAACTCTAAATCCCGTGCAGAAATTGCCCCATTTGTCCCTATTTAAAGTAGGGCGTTGTGAGGGTACTGTCTAGAACATTCTGACTAGATAAGTCGAATTGGATTCTAATTGAAAACTAAACAGTTTTTCTGAATAATTTTACTATTCACCTCTGGCGAGGGATTGGTTTTTAGTTTAAAGAGGCCCTAATGAAACCCTCAACAGAAATCGCGCATGCGTGATAAGACATTAAATGACGTGAAAATCATATAACCTAAAAATTTCAACATTGTCAACTTGCTCGTCGTTCGTATTATAAACTGTTGTAAACAACGTTAGCAATAATTTTGACAACAATGGATGATATAAGTGAAAAAATAAAAAGAAGACGTGAATTAGGACGAAGGAGAACTAAAATTTTTCGAGACCTAAAAAAATTAAAACATTCTAATGTCAATGAAAATTCCATTGATTTTTTGGAAGGTAAATATATGTTTCTAACTATTTGTATATATCAACACGCTTTTTATTCAGTATTTAATTTATATACTGTAAATGAAGCAAATGTAATTTTACAAAAGATGTTCAAAAGATGTGATCAAACATCTCTCGACGTAAAAAAAACATAATTTGCTCAATTTTAGTATTTTCGGTACAATCAGTAAATAAACTTTAAACTTAACCTCAAAGTTTACATAAATTTCAACTTATTCATTTTATCAATTTTTACTTTATTAAATCGCTAGAAAGTATAATGTTATATTATATAAAATGAATTGAATAAGGTTATATTAACTTTTGTATAAATTTATTGCAGATTCAAAAATTCCAAAGTTTATAGGTATATTAAATTATATTGTTTATTAACATCTTTATACTACTTTTGTATAATTAAATTATTAAATAAAAAATAAAATTACTTCGAGATAAGATAAATTCTAATTTTTTTAAACAATAAAAAACATCTATTTCAAACGTAAAAATCGAATCAAATTTAGAAAAACATTAGACAAAAAACGTTAATTACATTTTTCAAGTAATAAATTATATTCATCGTAATAATAAAATTGTTTATATGATTTTAATGAAAATTTTTATTGTTCAGTTTCGTTAAAATTATTTTACAATGTATTATAATGATGAAAATAGTTTTATTACATGAAAAATGTAAAAAATATTTTTATTCAAAGATGTTAAGCTAATCACGCATGCGCGCAGCGTCACCAGCCTTCTAGAACAACTGGCGGGTTCTATAAGGCAATAGCCAGGTTCTAGACAGGGCCTTAGCTATTGCCTCGTCAGATCGTTCTGTTCAGAACCTGATGTTCCAAGCGTTACCGAATTAGACAGGCACCCACTAATTTGCCCCATCAGAATCCTATCAACAATAAGGCAAACTGGCTATTGCCCTACTACTCCCCAAGTCCAATTTCTGCACGGGATGTTATATTCCTCATTATTGAAAAGATTTTCAATCAAACTTTACAGATTTTAAATACAATTCAGGTTTATGAAAAACTTTAATAATTCAAATTCTTATAAAATTTGTTATATTTTTACATTTCATTCATTATTAAAAATAATAATGGATTTATGGATGAATTTTACTTAAAACACTAAAAAAAAAAATTGAATTTTGGAAAAATTATAAATGATTGCAAATACTCAATAATATATAATATTATTATTTATGTTCAATGATAAAAAAAAACATAATGATTAAATTTTGGTGAAATTCTTTATGAAAATTGAATTTTAAGAAACATCCAATTAGTATTTAATAAATTGTTTATTTTTATAGTTGGATAGTTGATTTCTTGTAGAATTTTCTAATAAATTGAAAAATTAATTTCAGTTAAAATTTT
Organism: Leptopilina drosophilae; assembly: GCA_032873175.1. NCBI lineage: Eukaryota > Metazoa > Arthropoda > Insecta > Hymenoptera > Figitidae > Leptopilina > Leptopilina drosophilae. The sequence goes on from CM065482.1 coordinate 15,978, forward strand.
GGATCAAAATTGAATATCATATTCAAAAATATTTATTTATTAGAGAATTCTGAGAGAATTTATTTGTTGGACCCTGGAAGTAAACATTTTCTTAAACAATTGAGCTTTATCAACAAATTTTTTTTTTAAATAATGAATGAATGCTTTTGAAAATTTGTAATGAATTTTTTTTATAATTGCATTTTAGAGAAATTTGATGAAAATGTACATATTAAAATAATTGAACTTTGGAAATGGATTTTGTTGGTTATAAAGATAATTTAAATTTTAAAGGGAATTTTTGGCAATTTAGGAATATAATTGGATTTTTGCAAAAAAAAAAAAAAAAATTTATATTACGTTTAAAAATAATTGAATTCATCAAAGTAATTCGTAAGGTGTCAATTCACGGAAAATTTTTTTTACGGAATTTTTTTTCACGGAAAAACAAAAAACGGTTAAATCTTAATTTGAGGGAAATAATGAAAAAACCTTAAATTCTATTCTTGTTAATTTATAATGGTTAATTATTTTTTAAATTATACATCTTTTTATTAATACGCGTTAAATTCTAATCAATAAAAATACAGAAAAATAAATGCGTACAACAAATTTAAGGTTAGTTAAAATTTTATTTTCATTAAATATTTTTATTTTGAATAAAGTGCAGAATAATTTTCATTAATTATTGAAATAATTAAATTTAATAAATTAAATTAAAATGAAATGAAAAATAATAATTAAATAATAAATAAAATAAAATAATTACAATAATTATTTATTTAATATTCTTTTAAGATATTTTTTTAAATCACTCTCATACATTAAAGAAAATTTAATATTCTTCAAACAAAACATTTAACTCTTATTGTAATTTATTTATTAAAATTTAAAAAATTGTGCAAGTATTCAATTATTATTTGAATTGTTCCTTTTAAATTAATTATTTTTAAAGATTAAAAATACAACAAAAATTACCTTCTTTGAAATTACACAAAACTAAATTTTTTTTCAATGTCATTTTATTAAAAAATTTCGTTTGCCGTTTTCTAATTTGTAGTTTTGTTTCCAAATAATTCGCAATTTTACGAATTTAATTTTTGCTTACAATCAAGAACAAATTTGTATAGACGTTCCTATAAAATATGGACCCATTTTGAAATTTTTTTTTATTATCTATATGGTTTCATACATTAAATTATGCAGTTCATTAATTTATCGGTAATTTAAGTGTTTAATTTAATTGCTTCTTAAGAAAAAACTAAAAAGGCCACTTTGTCGGTTCCTTGTAAACCCACAAAGCAGCGTAACTTTCCTAAAAAAGTATTTATAATTTCCTCGCAAACTTCGAAATATTTACTTGCAAAGTTTAGTAAAAATTTCGTAAAGATTTAAATGTCTCATTTCAATAAATGTTTAGCATGAAACTTTCAGGAAAATTTTACCTTACTTTTTCGGTTATAAGAGAGATGTCGAAAAATTTATTTAAATGTTCAGGAGAGTTTTAAGCTATAAATTTTTAGGAAAAATATCAGGGATGTTACAATGTTTGGAAAACCTGGAAATGTCAGGGAATTTTATTTTGTATGGAAAAGTCAAGAAAAAATGAGAAAACACCTGGAAAATAATTGTTTTTTTAAATTATGTTAATTTTTGGCGAATTTTACAATGAAAAAGTAGCCTTTGGTACTTGTTCCGCTGCACTCTCTATAATTGAATCAGTAAAATTTAACTGATTTTCTTTAACTCTATTCTGGTGATTTAAATCAGTGAAATCTCACTGAGGACCAATTAAAAATGATTGAAATTTCAGTCATATTTCATGATCCCCAAATTTTGAACGTTCAAATGAACGAAATATTTTTTATTGCAGATATTTTTATAAATTACTAATCAGGAAAACATTAAAAATACTGAAGTTTTACACGGAAAAAAAAAGTCCATCAATCATTAATAGACTAGTATATTACTTTGAGACGGGACACAAAATCATTGAATGGATAACATACTTGGAGTCACAATATATAAAACTCGTTCACTAAAATTTAGAAAACTGTCTATTAAATTTTCCATGACTATCAAAAGCTTTCAAAAAATTCAACTTATTCTTTCAGAATTATCCCTAATTTTAGACACTATTTGGTACAGAATAAACACATTTTTTCGTTGCACAGTTCCGATATTTTATTTACACTCTTAGACGCTTTAGACCAATACATTTTCGCACTTATAATAACCACACGTAGAAACGCACACTTATAACACTTTAAGTTTAGAAGCGAACTGTTCTTATATACCAAATAACAAAATTTTTCACAACTTGTGAGAAATGATTTTGCACTAATAACTACTTTTTAATTAGCGAGAAATATAAAAGAAAATATATTTTCATCGAGGTCAATTTCTAGACGCAATCAAACTGCAAATTATTAGTTAAGTTAAATATTCACATTGCACATAATAGTATATAGGGACTTGTATAGCAGACAGCAAAAACACATGGACTATAGAGAAACCGGAAGAAATGCGCATCGGTACACTGCGCAACAATGCGCTGGTGAAGAGCACCGATTTAGACTACGAGTCAACTAACGTTTCACAAACTTTACTAATGATTCGTAAACATTCAAACATCCATTGATATAATAATTCACCATTAAATCTAAAACAATTGGTCACATACTGGCATTCTAATCATTCCATGACTCTTTTTTAATACTTCAAAGATGTTTTTCAATTGTTAAGTGAAGTTAAGTAACCATCAACGGAAAAAGAGTCCCGTCTCAAAGTAATATACTAATCCATTAATGGTTGATGGACTTTTTTTTTCCGTGTATGTTTAGAAACTCAGTAATTAATTTTTTTTGAATAGTGACGCAAAGTAATTGCAATAAAAATTTAATTTATAGAAGAAATAAATAAATTTCATTCATTTGAACGTTCAAAACTTTAGGATCTTCATATTTTCACCTAATTAAAAAAATGTTATTGTTATAATTTATTTTTAAAAAATCGCTTTTTATTTCAATTGTTATAAATATTTATACTGCTCTCTAAATTTTAATTAATTTAAAATAATTAAATTGATAATAAAAAATCAGTCACTAATGTAAATAATGTAAATAAATTTTAACAAATAGGATTTTCAAAGTATTTTAATTTAATAATTGATAAGTAATTGAATTTTTAAAAAAAGTCATATTCTAATGTATTCACGTTTTTTAGTTCGAAAATTAATAATTAAAATTTTTATTAGTTAATTTAAAATAAACATACGCTTAAATTTTTTTTAATAAAATTGAATTTTTGCAAAGTTTTTTTTAATGTTGAAAAATAAGGTTTTTGAAATGTTTTAATGTCTAATAAAACAAGTTTCAAGATAATAGAATTAAAAAAAATTAATTGATAATTTTTGAATAAATTAAAATTTATTTACATTTCATATTATTTGAGACCTATAAAAGTCAGGGAATTTTATTCGAGAAAAATTATAGCAACTCTGAAATTTTACGATAAACATTTCTTATTGAAGTGAAACATTTATTTCTTTACTCAATTTTGACTAAACTTTGCAAAGAAGTTTTGAAGTTTGAAGCTTCAACCTTTTGTGACTGCTAATAAATGGAAACAACAAATTGTTGAAAAATAATTAAAATGAATTTGTAATCCTTTACATTTTTTGCATGGGACTAAAATAATTTGAGAATTTCAGATTTTTTATTAGAATATGTATTATTATTTTTAACGTATTTTTGAATTTTAAGTTTTATTAAGTAGTGCATAAACGACGCTTCGATATAAACAATAAGAATAAAAGAAAACATTCTTTTATTTATTTTATATTTTTATGTTTACTTTTGTGATGTATTGTTGGGTGAGATGGTTATTAATTAATTTTATTAAAAATTTTTCATGTTAATGTTAAAAAATTTAAGAAATATTTTTAAAAAATTAAAAATGTCTGAGAAGAAAGTAATAATTGATCTAATTGACATTAGAGATAGAGATCTATTTGTAGCTTGAGTCGAAAGTTACAATAAAATGACATTGATTAACGATTGGATTCAGTGCAGTATTTGAAATTTTCGGCTACATGAAAACTGCACTAAATCCCATGATGAATGTTCAAAATGTGACTAGAATAAGAGGAAAGTAATTTGAACCCTTGTTTGCTTTTGTCTAATACATTGTACTTATTTATAGGGGTAAATTACTTGTAATATTTGGAAAATTTTGAGAAGTATATTATTATTTTAATATTAAAAATAATAATCGTTAAAAGAAAAAATACTCTGTAAATCTGAAAAAGCGAAATTCCACTATTTCACAGCGATAAGTATACAGCTAATTTAAAAAACGTATACACGTTAATTAAACAGTAAAATTTCACTAACTGACAGCGTATACTCAGATAGCACAACATTTTGCAGAAAGTTTGCGTTGCAAACTTCGCAAATTTACATGCAAGTAAATGCAAAGTTTGCGGAGCAAACTTACAGAAAACTTGCGTGGCAAGGTTAATTAAAATGTCTGCGCAGTAGTTTTCTGTGACATATAGAGCTGCGCATTACCTTTTTTCATCTTTCCTGGGAGGGAGGGTAAAATTTGACTAAATATGTGCATTTTGAATACAACAAAATTTTTTTGGAAATTTTTTAAGTTTTCAGAAAGTTTGCTGCAAGCTTGTTACAACTTGTCTGCAAGTTTTCTGGGAAAACTTTGAGCAAGTTTGCTCCGCAAACTTCACACAAGGCGGACATTTGCCAATTTGCCACAAATCTGGGTATACGCTAATTTGAATCAGTTGTATGATTTTTGCTATTCTTTAGATTTAGAAAGTATGAAATTTAGTAAATTTCTATTATTTATTTGATTTATACACCTGTCTGACTTACATACATGGCTATACAAGTGTTTTTACATTTCGTAATTTTCACTTTTAAGATGAAAAGTCAATTGATCTTAAATTTTTCTCCTGGAATTATTCCAAGTAGGAAGAAACGTTTAAAAATAACAGAAATTTACAACTTTCACAAAGAACTTACAAAATAGTCTCATATCAATAATTTCTCGTAGACTGAAAAAAATATTTTCAATAAAATAACATTGAAAAAAAATTTAGTTTTGAGTAATTTCAAAGAAGATAATTTTTGTTGTATTTTTAATCTTTAAAAATAATTAATTTAAAAGGAACAATTCAAATAATAATTGAATACTTGCACAATTTTTTCAATTTTAATAAATAAATTACAATAAGAGTTAAATGTTTTGCTTGAAGAATATTAAATTTTCTTTAATTTATGAGAGTGATTTAAAAAAATATCATAAAAGAATATTAAATAAATAATTATTGTAATTATTTTATTTTATTTATTATTTAATTATTATTTTTCATTTCATTTTAATTTAATTTATTAAATTTAATTAATTAATTTAATTATTTCAATAATTAATGAAAATTATTCTGCACTTTATTCAAAATAAAAATATTTAATGAAAATAAAATTTTAACTAACCTTGAATTTGTTGTACGCATTTATTTTTCTGTATTTTTATTGATTAGAATTTAACGCGTATTAATAAAAAGATGTATAATTTAAAAAATAATTAACCATTATAAATTAACAAGAATAGAATTTAAGGTTTTTTCACAATTTCCCTGAAATTAAGATTCAACCGTTTTTTGTTTTTCCGTGAAAAAAATTCCGTAAAAAAAATTTTCCGTGAATTGACACCTTACGATTTTATTGAAATTTGTTTTAAAATAATTGAATTGTTTTGTGAAATTTTATTGAAGAAAATACGTATTCAATTTTTTTAATATTCTCGTCGAAATTTCAATTATTTTAAAAATTGTTAACAAAATTTTTGGCAAAATTCAATAATTAAAGAAAATTTTAAAAAAGTTCTTTGCAAAAGTACAATTATTAAAAAAAAAAAATTTATTATTTGCAAATTATTATTATTATTATTATTATTTTAATATTATTATTATGTATTATTAATTACAAATTTTTTTTGTAAAATTTTTTTCTCTTAAAAATATTATTAAAAATCGTCAAACGAAATCAATTCTTTCGTATTATTAATGTGGTAATAAAAATGTTATTAAAAAAAAAAAAATATGGAAAATTTCCAATTTTTTTAAACTGAAAAAAAAAAAAAAAATTTGAGGAACTTTCAAATAAATAAATGCGTGACAACCCTGATCAAGTCTTTAATAAATTTCTCAAGCAAAACAAATAATAAAATAAAAATATTTCTGCCCAAAAGGCAGAATAAGAATAATCTTAAGACATTTAAATTATTTGAAAGTAACTGAAAATATTATTAGAAATTGGGGTATCTAAAAAAATTGCTTATTAAAATAAAAAAAAAAATTATTTTATTTTTTTTTTACTTAAAACTTGTACTTTGTTTATAAATTGTCACTGAGAAGCAGAAAATATGCAAAATATTTTGTTATTTTAATTTCCCAACTATTTTTTTAAATTTAAAAAAAAAAAAAAAATGGAAAGAATAATATCCTAGTCTTAAAATATTTGTTACATAGTGCTAATTTTTCTGGGAAAAGAGAGAAATATGGAAAAATATAATAAATAATTTTTGTAAATTAATAAAAATAGTTCAGTATTATTTGAAAAATAAAAATAATATTTCTAATAAAATAAATAAAAACCTATTATTAAATTTAAAAAGTAAGAAAAAAAAAATTATTATATATATGTGACGCTCCACGGTGAAAGGGACCTTAGCTGCAAAAAAATTAATTTTGAGTTACTTATGTCATTCTATAGTTTTTGAGTTGTTCTTTCATATGCAAAAGTAAAAAATAATTTTTACTTACAGGTTTTTTTATTATTAATGTTTAAAAATGAGCTTGTTCAATGTTTACACGTGGTTATTCAGAAAATCTGCCCCTCTACTTACTAATACTACTACACTGGCCATGCACGTACAATTCGTGCACTTCGTGTAACACGGACAACTATCAATGTGTAATGAGTAGTGGGGCTGAATTTCATTGGAACGCCTTGACCAATCAGAGTGGTTCTACTTTAAATGCCTTTTCTGTAAAATTTGTCTATTGCAGCTAAGGTCCCTTTCACCGTGGAGCGTCACATATAAAGAAAAATAATATTATCTATCAAAAATTCAAAACATATAAAAAGAAAAACAAAAGCATAATCATGACTAACTTCAAGTGTGGACAGACTGGACAGAATGAATGAATGAATACGACGATTATTATAGTTAATTCTAAAGAATAGAGAAGGTAAAAATTCCATTTTTTCAAAAAAATTTTTGATTATATTCTAAGCATGAATTTAATTATTTTCATAATCGTAAAATTCAGTTACTTTCACAAATAAAGTTTTGAACAAAAATTCAATTATTTAAAATAATAAAATTTTCATAACATTTAAAAATGCATTATTTAAACATAAAATAAAATTCATATGAACATTTCAATTCCTTTCAAAAGTAATAAAATTTTCAACAGAAATTCAATTCTTTTTAAACATTTTAATAAACTTTACCGCAATAATTCAATGATTTTCAAAAATTTAATAAAATTATTCGAAAGAAATTAATTGTTTTAATATAATTTTAATAAAAATTTGTTTTTAAATAATAAAAAAAATTGCTCCCGAAAATTCAATTATTTTGAGGTATTTCAATAAAATTCTTTTCAAAATTCAATTATTTTCATAAATAATAAAATGTTTTTTTTGGAAAATCCAATTATTTTCAAAAAAATTTAATAAAATTTCCAACCAACATTCAATTATTGCCAAATTTTTAAATAGAATTCTTTGTAAAATTTAATTATCTTTAAAAACTTTTCACATTTTCAATATCTACTATTTTTATAAAATAACCAAATAATATTTTATTATTTTCAAGAAAATTCAATTATTTTCATAAATACCAAAATTTGTCTAAAAAAATGAATTATTTTTGTAAATAATAAAATTCTTCTGAAAAATTCAATTATTTTCAATTTTTTTAAAAAAATTCTTCGCAAGAATTAAAATATTTTAAATTGTTTCATAAGTATTAAAATTCGTAGCATAAATTCAATTTATTAGCAGGATAAGAAAAAAGTAAATATTTTTGATGAAAATTAGGAAAAAGCTAGGAAAATAAAAAATATGGAATGGAATTTTGTCAATTTTGTGAAGTGAATAAAACGAGTTTTTTTGGTTTCTTTTTGACATTAAAAAAATGACAATAACCCACAAAAATGAATTTTCAAAAAAAAAACAAATGAATACAGATAATTTGCTAACGGAAAGGAAACTTACGATTATTATTATGTATATATATATGTATTCTATTTTCTATCAAAACGTATAAAAAACAAAAGAATAACTATAACTAACTTCAAGTGTGGACAGAGATCCGGAAATCTGGAATCACGACGATTATTATATATAATAATTGTTTTTAATTTAATTTTTAATTGTTTTTAATGCGAATATAGCTAAATATGCAGATTGAAAAAAAACTTCGTAACACACGGGGGGAGGGTGGGGTTCAGCAAAAGTGTACGTTAGTCTACACAAGGGGAGGGGGATCAGAAAGTGACAAAAATAGGTCTACGTAGTTTATGAACGCTCCCTAGTAAAATAAACAAATTTTTTGGTTATATAAAATAAAAGTGTTTGGTCAAGTGTAATAACCGCATTTGGTTAATATACAAATAAACGTATTGGAAGAAATTTTTTAGTTGAATCAAACAAACGCGTTTGGTTGACTGTGTAGCAATGCATTTATTTGGTTGATTTAACCAAAATTTGGTGGTTTCGAACAAATTTTTTTCCGAGTGTATATTCGAATACTGTATATGTGAAATATTTCTTGATCATACCTTGTTGAAAGATTGTGCCATATGTAGTTAATAATGAAATTTTATATCGCTCAAAACAACTGGCAATATTTTCCAATGTTAATGTTATGGAAAACAGAAGGTTTAATAAAACTGTCATCATGGCTGTTAAATACCAGCATTCCTTTGAAAATGGCGATAAAAATTGATTTACTTTAATGTTTTTGGATTCAGGATTGCGAAAGACGAAACAAGCTCTGATTGGAAAATAAATTGCATCTTATTATTATTATGTCTAGAAAAATTTACATCAGACTTTTATATCCGTGTGACGTTCCACTGTGAGAGACGCGTTCCATTGAATTAAAACCCCACTAATCACTACACACATTGATGTTTGCCCGTGTTACACTAAGCGTTTACGAATTGTACGAGCAGAGTAGTATAGTATTAAAAGTAGATGGGCTGATTGTCTAAGCAAGCAGGTGTAAACACACTCTACAATCTCATTTTGAAACATTAATAACAAAACTCTCCAAAATTTGCATCAATGGAATACTTTTATACAAGACTCAAAATTTATTTTTGTGCAGCCAAGGTCTCTTATTTCACCGTGGAACTTTGCACATGTATATACACTGAAAAAAAATGTTATTGAACCGAGTAAATGCATTTACTTGACAAAGTTTACTTGAATCAATGCCATATTTATTTAAAGAGAGAAACTTTTATTATTGTGCCAATAAGTAATTGTATGAGCATTGGATAGAGTTCTTGAATTAATAATAATTCAGTATTTAATGAAAGTAAATACTTTATTATTACAACCAAATATTTTACTTATCCAAAGTATCAAAAAGGATAGAATCAAGAATATCATGTTCTTAAGCGAAATTTTCAAGTATTGTCTGAAGAATTCGTGTTTCTTAAATTAAAAATCATTTTATTCATTCACAGAAAAAAAACCAAACTGAAAATGAGTCTCATATATGAGACTCATTTTGAACTGCAACAAAAATGATACCCCTTCGACTCATAATTCAAACGAATTATAAAAATTTTTGCAAGGAAACTATATCGTCTTTGTAAAAATCGTTCTTGAATTTGCTACTAGTTTAAAAATGTCCAAGTACTGGTGCTTTTACCTTAGTTTTTGGCATCCCAAAATTTTATTTTTCATAAAAAAAAAATAGAGCCTCATTGTACGGAGAAAATTATACTCTAAATAAGCAAAGACAAAAATCAACCCGATCGGATGATTGGTTCTCGAGTTAAGTAGAGTCTACAATGAGAGAAGGTGCGCATCGACTTCCATAGCTATAGGTATACTAAAGTATGCTGTGGTATATCTATAGCTATGAACATCGATGCGCACCTTGTGTTATTGTAGACTCTACTTTAGAGCTGCAGCAAATTCGAAATATTATATTTCGATACAAGGTGCCAAGTGAGCGTTTTGCACATTGCGAGTGTAATGGGCATACGCTCACGCGGCACCGTGTAACGAACAATATTTTTCTTTATAAGTGCAGGCATAACCTCGTTTGGTAAGCACTTGCAGTAGTTCAAAATGTCCGATCGCCTTACAGTGCGAACAAACGACGCGCAAAATATTTTGCCCACCGCTACACTGTGAGCAAAATGTTTTGCGCATCGGTTGGTCGGACTGTAGGGAATCGGCCATTTTGGAGTGCTGCCAGTGGTTGCCAAACGAGGGTTTTGCATGTACGTATAAAGAAAAATGTAGTTTCGAGAAAGACACGCGTTTAAAAATAAAAGTTCAATAACATTTTTTTCAGTATGGGTGCTAAATAATAGTGGTAATTAAACATTTGTATATAAAATTTTATATTACGTAAACCGCCATGGAGTCGCAGGAGGGAAGACATAATTCAATCTATCTTGTGTCATTGATGCAGGTATTCCTGCTAAATCGATATCTCTTCGACCTAATGCGGTTATCATTGGACCATTTGTCTCATTAGGCTTCCACTCAGTGAATTCTCCTGCTTCTATGCTACAAGAAATATAAATCATATCAAAGATTAGACGCACTGGTTTTGTAAAAGTAAATGCGCTCGCAAAGATAATCTACTGCCTGCGTGAACTCAAAAAAAATTTATTTGAATCAAAGAAAAATTATTTAATCCAAATAAATAGCATTTATTTGGTTATAGTCCAATAAATGTGTATTTGAACCAAATACATATTTATTTGACCTAAATATTTTATTTTATCGCTTCAAATAACTATTTACTTGAATCAATTATTGAAATTATTCAAATCAAATAAATGTAATATTATTTCAAGCTAATAAATAATTATTTGAATCAATTATGAAAATTATTTCATTCTATACTTAATACAATTTTTTTTAAATATTTTTTTACCCCTCTCAATATTTCCGAAATGGCGAAATTGAAAAAAGTGTTGTTTACAAATTTAAAACAACCATGTTTATTAAACCTTATTTTTGCAATTTGACATTTTTTACTTTTGTTTGTGCAGCGCTGGGAGCAAAACTTTTTTTTTTGTTTTTTTCTACACTTTTGCGAATTTTTTCTTAAGGGAATCGTGTAATATTTCCAAATATTATAGGTCTTGGGGATTGAAGGTACGCACATTTGAGGAATATTTACCACCAAAAACTTTGATGAATTTGCAAAGCCTTTTCCTTTTGACAAACATTTATTCCCAAAATGGGCCTGTGGGGCAAACCGGACGGCGTTTTCGGTGGGTGGCCGACCGGCCATAGAATATTTCCATTGCGAATTAAAGTTTCACAAAAATTATTTTTAAATAAAATGTTTTTTTCATTAAAATATTTACTTACAATGAAAAATAATTGTCTTCCAATGAGAATTGGATCCTTTAATATTGTTTCTCTGATAATGACAAACATTTTTATTTTTTTATTAAAAAAAAATATTTATTTAATTAAAATTCAATCCTGAATTATTATTTTCATTACTATAACCATTGTTTACATGATTCTTTATGTTTTTTATCATTGTAGATTATGTAAATGCAACATTATAAATAAAAAATCAAAATGTCCGGTTTGCCCCATACCCTATTTTATGAAGACAAATAAAAAATATTTCGACTAATAAATGTGTTATTTGAGAAAGGGAAAAAACATTTAATTTGAATTTTCTGAATTACACACTGAGAAAAAATACTGTTGGTTCAATAGCACCGATGCTATTGAATTTAATTTTTTGGAAGCAATAATTTCTGTATTGAATTAATAAAATATTTGTTAAAATATAATAATTCATAATTTAGAACTAGAAGCATAATGTTGTTTAATAAAACATGCGAAATGGTTGAGATGAGGGGTTGATACAATTTAATGAAAAAACTATTAATTTGTTTGACGTAAGTGTTGCAATTATTTCAAATAAAACTTTGTTAAATTAATAAATAGTATTTACAATTTGTATAGATGTACATTTTAGACGATGCAATATGCTTTTGAATCAATAGCACGTGCTTTTGTTATTACAAACTATATGTATTCAAATACGTTCAAAAGCAGCTGCTATAAAATTGACAGCACCATGCTATAAAATTTAACCGCAAACCATGCAGTAAAATTTTACAGTCATACTTGTTTGAGTTAAAAGTATCAAGTATTGTCTTATTTAAATTATTTAATTTGCAAAATTTCATGTTAATGTTTTGGAAATACTTGAAAGAGGAATTTGAAATTTAAATTTTCCCGGGAGTATATCTTTGTTTTGTGATTGGTTACTAAATATACACTATACACACTTGAAATATTATTTTTTTCTCTCACAAGCGGTGATATTTTCATCACTTTTGTATATAAAGAAATTCAAATCAACATCATTTAAATGTATTATGATATGTATAATGTATGTATGTATGGATGTATGTATAATGTTAAATAGTATGTTAAGTATATGTTAGAATAAAATTTAATTTTAGGTTGTGTTGTAAACTTTCAAGTTATATCTCAAATTGTATATACTGTATAGAGATTGTAGAATTACAAAAAAGTGTATCTTGAAATAGCGGTAACAATAAAATTGAATTTTAATTCATTAAAATCTAAAGTGTGATGTATTCTTTTTAAAATTATGTGTTATTCAAACTATAGCATCATGCTATAAAATTGAATTTTAATTCATTAAAATCTAAAGTGTGATGTATTCTTTGATTATGCGTTATTCAAACTATAGCATCATGCTATGAAATTGATAGCATATTCTATTGATTTGGAAGTATACATGTTATTAAATTTATAACAGATTTAATTATAGGTATAAAATGCATTTCATGATATTATAGCATTTTTCGTTAATACTATAATTTCTGTAATAATATTATATAATATTTTTTTAAATCTATAGTGCAGTAATCAATATCACATATGTTATTGAACCAACAGTATTTGTATTCGAACGATATTGAATATGCCGTTTATTGCGACAAGCACATATTTCATTGATTCAATAGCATTTTTTTCTCAGTGTAGTTAAACTCTCATATGTGTTACCTTAATGACAACTATATGCATATACAGAGTTGTGAGAGCGCCTTAAAAGAATATTTGCATATACGTATAATCCGTTTCAACATTATTAGCAAATTAATTCCTTAATTTGCTCATTTAAATTTTCATTGAAACTTACGTAAAATTAAACATTTCAGAAACGTGTAACCATAAAGCATATCCGAATTTCCCTATGGTATCTAGTGTTTTGGTAGAGTAATCCTGTAAATAATCAGCTAAATTTTTATCTTTTGGTCTATAATTAATCTGAAACATAAGTGATTACTTATTAGTTTTTAAAAACTTGCTAAGTTATTAAAGCCATCGAAATAGCAAGTAATACTATCCTGATATCTCTGTAATATTTTATTGGATATTTGGAAAATAATGTAAACATTAAAGGCCCCTCATCGGTGTGTATAAAAAGTATACATTAATCAAAATTTATATATTTTGTAATATAATTAAATAAGTAAAAATTTAATATAAATAAATTATAATCACAAAAATATAAAAAGAATCACAAGTTATAAAATAATAAAGAAACAAATTTATCAAGTATTACATTATATTATATTCTCATGTAAATTATAAATATCAATAAAAAAAATATTAATCAGTCTCGAGACTACTGTGATAAAAATAAAATATTTTGCCCTTGTCACACACTCACACAACATACACACACACACAAGTAAAATAAAACAATATATATATATATATATATACTTCTTTTTGCAGTGATGCACACATAACCCAGCGGGCACAAAGACAAAAAACGTTCTTTGAACGTCTGTAGAATGTTTAATGTCTGACAATTTAAGTTTTAAGAACGTCCGAACGTTCCAAAAGTGTTTCAAAACGTTCGGACATTCTTAGAACGTAAATTGGCAGACATTAAACGTTCTACAGACGTTCAACGAACGTTTTTTGTCTTTGTGCCCGCTGGGTAATTATTTACGCTCATTAATTAATCATAAAAGCACCACACCAAATGAATAAATAAAACCCCGAAAATTAATAAAAACCCTGAACAATTATTAATTAACATAAAATTTTATTTCCCTTCTTTTATAAATTAACCTCCAAGTCTTTGGCGTCGGACTCGGATGTATGGCGCGCGGAAATCCCCTTTAACTTCAATTTTTGGGAAGCAATGAGCAGGCAGAGAGTCCGCGAAGCGCCAAAATTAGCGCGTGACAATTGTCCCCCATACCCAAACTAAACGAATCCCCCTTTTCACCCATCATTTCATCTGGTTAAAATTTATACTTTATTTTTCTTGTACGATAAATAGTGGGTGAGAAACAAGAAATTCTATAGAACTGGAGAACTTGAAGAAGTTTAAAGAGAAAACTGTATGGTTAATTATTTCTGGACACAACTTGTTTAATTTTCTTGAAGATTTTTTGCTAAACTGGCTCACCAAAAAGAATAGAAAAAATGTGAAATTAGAATAGTTCAGGTTTTAATTTCACCTTGTGAATTTTTCTTCTGAAATATAAAATCATTTTATATGAACTAAATTTTACCATGCAGCATACATTTTGAGAACACACAGTATAAAGATAATCAGTGCGCGCAATATTAGATATTAATAATATGACGACTATCCAATGTTTTTTTTTGTTTATACTCCTGCCCTATTTGGCTTTACGCACCATACTACTTCGACACTCAGTCCCCGAGAAATACTTTTTTGGATTAAGCATAACCATTCCAACATATAAAATTTCTATATATTAAACTAATTTGCGTCGCTACAGCCGGATGCTTTATTAGGAGTACTCGCATTCGCCTGGACCACCTGTTAATTAGGTTTCATCGCCAGAGGCGAGAGGGAAACTGTAGAAAACCTCTCTTGAGTAAAACCGCGCGGTTTTATCGACAGTCAATTGTTTTAATAGTGTGTACCGGACAATAATCGACAGTGCAGCACATCATTATACCTTGACGTCAAACCTCTCCCCCGCTTGATAAATCACGAAAGTAGTGAGAACACCAAGGCGGTCACACCCATCCAAGTACTAACCGCGCACTGAATGGTGCTTAACCTCGGTGATGATTGCAAGCCACAGAGTCTCACCACTGTGATTTACCATCGCGGTATAGACTATCCAATGAAATATTGCGCAGTGATATTATAAGACGATTTTACGTGCTATTTGTTGATTATAATATTTTTTAAAAACTCTTACTAGCCCTGCCATTTTTAAAATCATTCCATGAAAATTCCATCTTCTTGAAATTGAGTCTTTTACTATTTGAAAATTTAATCCAACGCTTTTATTCCAATCACCAACAAAACTAACATTTAATTGTCCTCCACGATATTTGCAATGATTATATACATCATAAAATAAAACTTTCTTTTTTTTTAATATTCCAATCATAAAATCTGTACTAATACTGAAAGTAGTATCATTGATAACTTTTAGAGCTTTAGGTAAACTTTGACTCAAAAGTAGCCATGTATTTAAATTTTTAAATAATTCCTCTTTTGATGCCTAAATCATCATAAAGCAAAAAATGTAGTAGAATAACAATTTTTGACATAACATCAAGTTGTTGTTGTTGTTGTTAATAATAATATTTCATTCTATGAAAATTTCAAATCTTACTACTGTGTCAGTCATATTTTTCCTATATGACTGACTATAACTGCGATGCTCTTCTTATACTTGTGTATATTATGCGTATATACGAAGGAAAATTTTTATAAAATATTAAAGTGTCCACACGGAGAAGTTTGTGAGGGTGATATCTGCCTATTACCTATGCGCGTAAGGCTTATTCTATGCTATATCAGGGAGATGTTTCTTCTCTGCGTATTGGTGGTGAAGATATTTTCTCTCTGAGAGGTGCACTCATGTCCCACAGTAGTGGAACACTAGCGCCGGGCATGGCAAGTAAATAATTTTATTGGTAAATTGATTGGCTAATAAATTTATAAATTTAAATATTATTGCCAAAAAAATATAGAATGTTGAAAAATGATAATTTCACAATAAAGAAAGATGATTTCTCTATTTTTTTTCTGTTGTGAGAGATCTACAATCACCCGCACATGTGCGAGACAAGTCAAGTTCCCGAAAAACGACAATAGTTCTCCCGAAATGGCGCTGATGTCCCTGTATATCTAACATTATTGAATAACGTAGCGCTATACCAGGGCTGATATATATTACATCACCCGCAAACTTTTCCGTGCACACAATAAAACAGACACACGCGTTTTGGGTTCCACAGTAGGTTCTCTTCTATGCATAGGAACAATAATTGAAGGGCTACATAAAATAAGGGGACGAACGCGAGACTTGGAAGGGATAATATCAGTCAGGTAGCAGCGAGCGGCTCAAGGCTTCTCACTGCTACCTGACTGGTAGTATCCCTTCCAAGTCTCGCGTTCGTCCCCTTATTTTATGTAGCCCTTCAATTGTTCAAAATGTTTTTTGACGGTCCACGACAAAACGTGCGCGCCTTAGCACTCAAAAAAATTAATTTCGAGTTATTAATCACGTGCAAACACTGCAAAAATACTATTTTTACTTGTATAGATTGTTTTGTTATTAATGTTCAAACACGAGCATAATTATTTTGAATATGAAGCGTGTTATTACTCGCGTTTATCAGAAAATCAGCCCCTCCAATTCCCACTACTACTAGTACACAATGGTTATATATATACTATACATATATAGTGTGTGTGGTGGGACTGAATTATATCAATGGAAAGCCTCCACCAATGATGCAAAGACTCTGCGCGCTTTTCTCTATCAAGTTTTCCGTAGAATTCATATTCGGTAGCTATATATAAGGCACTACACGTTTTCTCGTGGACCGTCACATTAATATATTCTGTACGGGATCCGCGGTCAGAATTCCTTGAGAGAAGAATTGCAGGCCTGCGCGCACATAGGATCCCCAGTTATTATGGATGCTTTGAGAATAGTGCACAGGAATTTTAACTTTTATAATAACAACAACAACATTTTATTCAACTATATACGTACTTCTTTGAAGAGGTATTTGACATCTTTTGCTTTCAAACATCTCATATCAACGAATCCTCCCAACTTCCAGTGTAAATTTTTAAAAAGTTTTGACACACTCAAACTTGTATTCCATTTCTTTACTATAGCAGATATTCCATTAGAATTGAATAGTTTTATCAGCTCAACAGCACCTCAAAAATCAAAAGTACATTATGGAATGCATATGTATATGCTGTCATTTGGATTTCTATACACTGAAAAAAAAATGTTATTGAACTGCAAGTAAATGCATTTACTAGACAGAATTTACTTGAATCAATTCCATATTTATTTGCAGAGAGAAATTTATTTTCTTGTGCCAATAAGTAATTATGAGCATTGGATAGAGTTCTAGAATTAATAATAATTCATAGTATTTGGTCGAAGTAAATATGTTTAATTATTACAATCAAATATTTTACTTATCCAAAGTATCAAAAAGGATTGAATCAAGAATATTATGTTCTTAAGCGAAATAGTAAAGTATTGTCTGGAGAATTCGTGTTTCTTAAATTTTAAAAATCATTCCATTCATTTGCATTGAAACTTTTTTTTACTTGACACAATGCCATGGTGTTCTTGATCCAAGAAAAATATTTTCTTCTTCAAATGTATGTGCAACTCAAATGGCAGTTTTTGAAAACTATCCATTGAGGCTTATTGGCTGGCACAGTGGCAACGGTATACGGCTTCTGACGCGTGCAACCCGGATTCAATTCCTCCGACCGTGGAAAATTTTCTTTCAAGGTATATTTGTTGTATTTGTGTCAAGTATGAATTAAATGTAAATATTATGTAAAACAACAATTGTTTAATTATTTAAATAAAAAATATAAATGTTAATTAATTAAATAATAAAAATGTTTGACTTGAGTATTAGAGATGATGGGATGGGGGAAGGGGGGGGATTCAAGTAAATAATTTACTTGAATTGAGAACATATTTTTTTGATTGAAATCTATAATTTTCTCAAATCAAGAAAATATTTTCTCAATACAAGTCAACTATTTACTTGATTTTATACATAAATGATATTGAATTAATATATTCTGCATTTCTTACAAGTTACTTAATTTCTTGATCGAATTCCATATTTTCTTGGATCAAGAACATATGCTCTCTAACCAAGTATATACTATATGTCAAAAAAATCATTTTCTTGAGCCAATCGCATAATTGGATCGACCCTATGCAATTTCAATATATTTACTTCAACCAATTCAAATTTTCTTGATTCAATTAAATTTTTTTTCAGTGTATACCCATATATAACTCGTGACTCATCTATGAAAATGTTATGTTGGTTTGTGCACACACACACATTATATAAACCAGCAACATTTTGATAAAGGTATCAATACTTTTTAAAAATGCTGTCAAATAATCACTATAATAGTTATATACTTAATGTAACAAAAGTGATTATAAGAAAAAAAGTCGAAAAGTTTTGATGCTTCACGACATTTTTAAAATGCGTAAATTATTAATATACACAGCACCACAAAGTAAAATTGTCAAGATGCATGCATGTTCCAAAAGCGTAGCTGGTGGTCTTTATTATTTTTATTATTATTATAATTATAATTATTATTATTATTATATAGATAAGGTATTATAGACACTGTGATAGGCGCGAGTTGTCTTTAAAAAGTTTACAACTTTCGAATATATATAATATATATATATATATATATTACTTTTTTCCAAGTTGCAAGGAAATCCAACAACACTGCCCACTTGTTTGTATATAAAGTAATCAATAACAATTTTGTTTTCAATTGGGCTTACTCTTTTTATCAATAACAAGAAAAGCAGGAAAAATATCTTCATTTTATTCTGTTTATATTGCTTCAGAAGATGTTTTTCACATTTAACTAAACTAACTATATATAAGATACCTTTTATACTATAAATTATTTAATAACTTGTCAATCAATGTGCTATATATTATCGATTAAAGGTTGTGTAGTATAATATATTCATTAATCAATCGCACAGTTAGCATTCGAGGTTTTTTATATTTCTTTGTGAACGCGGAATACAAGGCGCTATACACAGGATAGCAAAAAATAATTTTAATTTATAAAGATTTTAACATATATTACACTGAAAGAAATGATTTCGGTATGTTTTGGGAATTTGGTCATGTTTAAGAATTTCTGTCAAGTTTTGAGAAACCAAATGTTGATTTTACCGCAATATACTCACTAAATTTGAATCAGCGAAAAATCGCTGATTATGCAGCTATAAGTATGCAGCTGATTCAATCATCATATATATACACTAATGAAACAGCGAATAGTCACTGATATTTCAGCCTATATACGCTGATTGAATCAGCTGCATACTTATACCTGCATAATCAGCGACTTTTCGCTGATTTAAATTTAGAGAGTAGTTTGGTTAAATGAGAAATTTAAAAAAGAGAAACACTTGAAGTATAATTTGTAATAGATATCCGTAATAATTCATATATCTGTATGTTATAGAATCACACACGCACACCTCATTATATGTTGTGTGCCAAACGCGAAAGTAATGTAAAATCTGTTTAACAGCTCTTTGGTGCATTTTAGAAATTTGCGTCTACTTCTAATTGTATGTATATATGGTTGAAAATGTTGGTGAAGAATTTTAAAGATATTGAATCTTTAGAAATTTGGAAGTAAAAAAAATGGTATGGTCCACATGTTTTTTACAACCGACACTTAGTCAGAGATTTTCATAGCCTCCCTTGGTCGAGCGCGTCTAGGCGCAGCTCCCAAGGTTGATGGCTCTTGACAAAACACACTATACACAGGCAACACTATATAGACTTAAGGGTTCAAATCGTAGTGTCGCATTTCCGTAATAATGCTAATGATACTTTTTTTTACTTAATTTACATTTATTATAACACATCAGAACACATTATAAACAATTTTGATTTTTTAAATAAATATTTCAATGATTTAGTTATTTCAAAAAGTTTTGTTTGAAATTTCATACAAAACTGTTTGAAATTTCAAACAAAAATATTTGAAATTTCATTCAAACACTTTGTATTAATTTTCAAAAAAAAAATTTGAAAATTTAAAACAAAAGTGTTTTAAAATTTAATACAAAAATTTGTATTAAATTTAAAAATGTTTGTTGTAGTTTTTCAAAATTGTATATGATAATTGGTTCAAACTTTTTTGTATGAAATTTGGAATAAAAATTTTTAACAGTGTACATAATATACTATTGCCTTATTATTTATTTTAATTTTCGTTTTTATTTTTCGTTTTTCCATTTTCTCAAACACTCACACACACACAAATGACCAAGTTTTTCAAATTTAAAAATATTAAAAAGAATTTTAAAAATAAATATTTGCAAAACATTTACTCCAAACCCCCAACGTCCTCCCCCCAAAAAAAAGAACAAAATTCCCAAATGGAAATTCCTCCTGCCTAGTATTAAATCTCTTTTTAAACTTTTCAATTTTTTTTTTCAATCTCAACGCCATCATTCTCTTTCTCAACAACAAATATTTTTTTTATACATAATTATCCTACATAATTGCAAAATCATTTTCAATTTTTTTTATTTTTTCCATAAATAAAAAGTGTAGAAAGATGCAGTTGCAAAAAATGATTGAATAAACTTTAACCCTCCGTCACACACCTAGGGAGAGATTCCCTCTTCGGTTTCAGTATTTTTTAAATAACTTTTGTTTTCCTCATTGCAAAATAAAATCAGTCTCTATACCTTTCGACAATTTACTCCTCAACATATTTCTAAAAAAACATTTAGTTTAAACATAATTAATATTTAATTATGAAGCTTCAAAGCCAGAAAAAACTCGAAAAAGTGAGGTTATGTTAAATAAAAAAATCAAGTTTTCAAAATATTTTTTGTTCCACTATTGGCTAATGGCAAAATTATATTATAAATGTAATTAAAATAAATTATTTAATGATTTTTTTGCTTATTTGTTAATGTTACATTATTTTTACATGTAAAGTGGAATTCCTTCGAAGATGTGCATTCGTGTAATTAAATTTTATTTTTGAGACTGAAAATTAATTTTATTAATTTTATAATTTAAAATAATTTACTACATATTTATAAGTTTGTGTTAAAATTAAATTTATATTGATTCCTTTGTTTTTGTTGTTATGTCGCTTATTTTACAATGTGGTGAGGGATTTCCTCTAAACGTGTGTAAAGTCGTAATTTTTTCCAAGGTGTGTGACGGAGGGTTAAAAAGTCTTAATCTATGAAGATTTTTTTAAAACTGTTGTTTTACTGTTTTATTATTTTATATAATTATCAACCTCTCTTGCTCTCTCTCTCTCTCTCTCTCTCTCTCTCTCTCTCTCTCTCTCTCTCTCTCTCTCTCTCTCTCTCTTTGGTTACCTTGTTGCGGTGAAAACGCACCTCCTTGTTGGGGTTTCTTCCGATTTTCATAAAAAATGATCCACCAGAGTTGAGCCTTCAAAAATAAAAAAAAATTGTCACTCACAAATTTGCGGCCTTATTGTATAACAAAAGAAAATTTTATTCTTGAGTGTACATGTATTAAAATGAAGTAGACTCCTTAATACACATATATTTACAACTTTTATTGTTGTGTGAATTCTTGCATGCGTTTTATGACTCTTTCTTCTCTGCTTTTATTGAACAAAATATATTTTTCAATGCTTGTAAACACTTGATTGTAATAAATAAAATATATATCATTAAATTTTCAAAGTGAAAAACAACATTTTCCATGATGTATATTATAAAGCCCAACATGATGCCCAACAATAACATGACTACAACAGCTCCGGTCTCGTATACAGTGATACTCTTAAGACCTAAAATTTCAGTACGACAAAGAGGTTTTCTGGCAGACCACCTTCTAAATTGTCGCTGACGAATTCCCATATCATAAAGCTTTGCCATCCTACAACAAAAAGAACACGCAATGTACGGATAATAAATTTGTATTTTTTTATATTTTACTTATTGTAACACTAAAGCAAAATTTTTCTTTTTTAAAATCCATTAGAAAAGTTTCAAAATATAAATTCAACCTATATACTTGACACAAATCAATCATAAGCTAAAGCATATCGAAAATTTTGTTAATGTATGCTTTCAATTTAGAATTAATAAGAAGCCATGTATTTTAGAACCGGAGCTCTTTTCTCGGACCTCAACTCGGGTGTGGCGCAGTGAATGGGCCTAAATTATTGCAAATTTTTATATGCTTTGAAAAATTGGTGAAACGGACATAGTTACAATCAAATAAAATTAATGAAATACTTACCCAATTTTAGCCACTTCATAAAATGGACTATATTTTCCAACATTTAAAGTAAAATCTGTAGGTGTTATCAGGTGAATTTCGGTCAAATCACAAATTTCTTTATTATCAAAAAATTTTTCAATTAGGGGATATCCATTTTCAGTGTCCGTATGATAGGCT
The DNA here is from genome assembly GCA_032873175.1 of Leptopilina drosophilae. Taxonomy (NCBI): domain Eukaryota; kingdom Metazoa; phylum Arthropoda; class Insecta; order Hymenoptera; family Figitidae; genus Leptopilina; species Leptopilina drosophilae. The sequence continues at coordinate 38,786 of CM065482.1, forward strand.
AAACTTCCTTCCAAGACTTTTTTTATTCCCTTATCAGGTGATAAATATTTTTCCGATTCTGGAGTATTTAACCATTTCATTTTGTAAAACATTTTATTTTCCCACTCTTTTTTCTACAATAAAACATCATATACAAATTAAATTATTTAGAATTATTAAAAAATGTCCAAGAGAAGGTTTTAGGCGCATATCCTTCCCGCGTAGACCCTCTAATATATATATATATATATATATATACTGAAATCTGGATCGGTGAGCTCTGGATCGCTGAGATTCTGTTTACATAGTTTATAGGCGAGGAAAGGTAGAGGAGCCGAGCAAAAAATAAATCATTATTTAACAAATAAACAAAGATATGAAATCGCTACGAAGATTGAGGCAGGAGAAACTAAAGAAAATAAATGTTAATTAATATTAAAATATTATAATGAAATTTTAAAAGAAACGTGCACGCATAAAATCCTTCGTACGGCCCTGTTTGTTTTGCTTTACAGTCTCATCCCCGATCAGTCTCACCGATCCAGATTCCAGTGTATATATATATATATATAGGACAGCTTGTTTGACGTAATTTTATTATTTTATTTAAGTAAAGTATAAATACTAATTTTATTAATACTCAAAATCAGCATTTCTGATCAACATTAAAATGAGGTTCATTTGTAAGATAATGAAAAAGGCCTATTTTACGGTTTTTAAAGATGACTTTTATTATTTTAATCCCAACTAGTTTCAAGCCATATATGGCTCCTCATCAGGGGATGAATATTTCACAAATACATAATCCAAAAATAAAACAGCACACACAAGATTTCAAAAAGGATTAAATTTTTAAATTATCCTTTAGAAAATAATATAAGCATGTAACAAAAAATTTTTCAAAAAATTCCTTGTTATTAATAACAATATAATATATAATATAACAATATAATATATAATAACAATATAATATAATAATAATATAATATGGATAATAATAACAAGGGATTTTTTGAAAAATTTTTTGTTACATGCTTATATTTTTTTCTAAAGGATAATTAAAAAATTTAATCCTTTTTGAAATCTTGTGTGTGCTGTTTTATTTTTGGATTATGTATTTGTGAAATATTCATCCCCTGATGAGGGGCCATATATGGCTTGAAACTAGTTGGGATTAAAATAATAAAAGTCATCTTTAAAAACCGAAAAATAGGCCTTTTTCATTATCTTACAAATGAATATTTAATACGGTCAAACAAACAAAAATTACTATTAAAATGAGGTGATTTGCAGTTTCAAAAATGAAAATATTACTATATACATATATTATTATAGAACTCTCTAAATTTGAATCAGCGAAAAATCGCTGATTATGCAGCTATAAGTATGCAGCTGATTCAATCAGCATATATACACTAATGAAACAGCGAATAGTCACTGATATTTCAGCCTATGTACGCTGATTGAATCAGCTGCATACTTATAGCTGCATAATCAGCGACTTTTCGCTGATTCAAATTTAGAGAGTTGAGAAAACGTTCCTCTAAAACATTCTTCCATGTCTGCGCCAAATTAACATTTTAGAAACAAATTGGGATGTCTTTATTCCCTTGTTGCTTAATATATTCTATTCCTCACAATATTTGTGGATTTTTTTAAGAGTGCTGTTAATTTATACATATTAAATTGGAAAAAATATTATTTAGTACATACTTACGTAAAGAAATGAATTAAAATATGTAAGAGGTTCAGTGGCAACTTTTAAATCACTTTTTGCGAGTGAGTATAAAGAATCATTCATTTTTAATATTTGTTCATTTAAACGGACTGATACTATGCTGGCTGAATAATAGTTGAAAAGTAGTAAACTGAAAATCATTATTGCAAAAAAACCTATCCTTCCATTTAAATTATCTGGACAAACTGCTGACCCTGAAGAAATAAAGTGTTTTTAATATTCGATTAAAAAAATATGTTTTACTATATATATATGATACAGTTATATTGCATTTTAAATTGTCAAATATTTACAAGCTATAGGTCGCATCGTTGCAGACTCGTTTACAAAAAAATTGTTTTTGACATGCGGTGAGTAGGAAAAAAGTCTCAAAATACCTTGTTGACAAACAGCTCCAAAAGTTACAAGAATAGAAATTGAATAATGTTCCACAGTGTTTGTGTGGTCCTGGTTCTTTAAGAATATTGCAATTGCAATAGTGCAAAGAATAGTTAAAAGTAATGAAAAAACCCAACACTGCAGTGAAAATGGTCGAAAGAATTGATTTATTTTAATTTCCTTTGAATCAGGGTTTCGAAACATGAAGCAAGATCTAAATAAAGTTGCAATTTTTTTAACTTATACACTGAGAAAATTTTGGGGACGCTGCGGAAATTCATGAGAGTCGCTGGCGATCTCTGTCCACGATTCGCAGCCGCTCCGCAAAAGGCAGCATCTACTCCTCACGGGGCTGATTTTGACTTTTGAAAGATAAGAATCATCAGTTCCATGAGCACGGAGTAAAGTCTATGAGAACAGATTCTTACTTTTTTCCGGGCGGCTGCAAATCGTAGGTAAAGTCGCGCTCCAGCTCTTGATTTATCATAGCGGTGACACCTACCGTATAGCAGTATTGTCCCCAAAATTTTCTCAGTGTAAAGTATAATAAATTTAAGGCGAAATAATGCTTGAATAGCCTTATTTTGTACATTTTCACATTTCAGCCCAATCAGCACATAAGTTTGCCACAAACTTGCATTAAGCTTGCTGTTGTGTAAGGTGTCCAACCTTACAGCGATTAATCGTGTGACAAGTTTGTGGCAAGTAACAAAATTTATATACTTGTGCAGCATGCTTGCAATAAGCTTACTGCAAACTTGTAGCAAGTTTGCCAACTAACAATAAGCTTGTACACTTGCCTCAAATGCTTGCAACAAGCTTATATATCATAATCTTGTAGCAAGATTGCAGTGCAGCAATAGAACATTTTGTTACTTGACACAAACTTGTCACAAGCTTACTCTGTAAGCTTGCACACCTTGCTCAGCAAGCTTAATGAAAGTTTGTAGCAAGCTTCCCAGCGGGCACAAAGACAAAAAACGTTCTTTGAACGTCTGTAGAACGTTTAATGTCTGCCAATTTAAGTTTTAAGAACGTCCGAACGTTCCAAAAGTGTTTCAGAACGTTCGGACATTCTTAGAACGTAAATTGGCAGACATTAAACGTTCTACAGACGTTCAAAGAACGTTTTTTGTCTTTGTGCCCGCTGGGTTATGTGTGCATCACTGCAAAAAGAAGTATCTTACAATGTATCTTATTCCAAGATATAAGATGGTAAAAATCCGTTTTCCTTCTTAATATAATAGTCACTAAACAAAGTATCCTGAAGAATTTAAGACACTTTACATATCTACGTAAGAATTAATATGTTTATACTGTCTTAATATTTAAGATACTTTCTGTAGTTACTTTATGTATCTTAATTAAAGGTTTTATCAAAGACACCGTAAGATATTTACCTTCCAAGATACTTGAGAACGATAAGTTAGGACAGCCTAATATACTTTAAATATCTTACATATAAAGCCATTTTAAAGTCGGAGACACTTTGAGTATCTTATATAAAATCTTACTACCTTGATGCTGCACTGAAAGAAAAACTTCGTGATTACTGTGAGAATTCTGGTTAAAACAGCAATACTGTTTTGTTGGATTTGTTACTGTGATACGGTATGACCATGAAGTAAGAATAAGGAGACTTCACTCTAATGTCAGACTGTCCCCATTTTCTATAACATCATTCAGGAAAATTCGAATAGGCAGAGGTGGCGTTCCTTGCGGGAAAAACCTGAAACTGTCGATTTTCAAATTCAAAATGTTCTTCTGTCACAGTCACATTTATTTTTGTTTATATAGGAGGACCGTGTTTGTGATTTTTTTTGAATATCTGTTATTTTTAATATATAATAATATCAGTGTTAGTGACAAAATATTAACGAGGTATGTACATTTCCTGCATTAAATAATTAATAAAAAGTTAATTTGTCATAATTTAAATGTATTATATTGTAATTACAAATGCTAAATATATAACATTCGTATTATATTTTACATATGATTTTATATATATATATATATATATATATATATATATATATAGCAATAAAGTTGTGTGTAAAGTATAAGTCAATTTTATTGGGAAAAAAATTTTATTGTAATAAATTAAAAAAATTTTAACAAATAAATACTGTTTATTTTAGACAACTGACACGTCATATTCTGACATTTTATTTGACGACAAGAATGTTTTTCATTTCCAAACAATGGAATAAAAATAATAATCAAAGACAAAAGAAAAGAGAAAATTGTCTAAGATAACTGCAGATAATGTTGGAAATGAACTATCTGTAAAGAGGAAAAAAATGGAAATTAGTATAAATGAAATTTTAATGATATTCAAACTCTAAACATGAAGGAATTAGGTATTCAATTTTGTTAATAACAAGGTTTTAAATTGTATGTCATATGAAAAATAACAAACAATGTGATTTAATGCATTTTCTTTATTTCATTAAAAAATAAATTGCATAAAACTTTTTTGGCTAAAAACATTATAAAAGTTACGTAATATTATATTTGAATTATTAACAAAGATTCTATTGAGAGATATTAATTAATTTACAGTCAATAGAATTGCTGTTAATAATTAATAATCTTATAATTCTAATTCATCAATTGTTTTTAAAAGGTTATTAAAATCATTCATTGTTGATATTTTTAAATCGGACGAACATGGTATAATTGTATCATCTACATAAATTTTTACCTTCATATTATAAAATACTACAATCTCTTTCTAATGTCAAAATTATCTTCAACTCTTTGAAATCCAAAAAAGTAGTTATTTCCTTTTGTAAAACACCATTTTTCACAGGGCAGTATAACACAGTCCAAATAATTTCTCATCTCCTCAAAACTTAATTCTTTATTAAAATTAATTACGTCAGTCTTGTTTAACGTATTGAAACCTACGTTTACCTGTTAAAACAAAAAAATTATAATAGTGTCAATTATTAAGTTTAATTTTTATAAATATTGCTTGATATTTTATAATATATTTAATGATAATTATTAAATTTAATTTTTAAACATTATAATTTAAATATTCAGGGCAAAATAAAGGTTAGAAAGATTTTAAAACACATACTTACTTCGTAATTATTTGGATTCATGATGCAGGTAGTATTTTATTTTAAAACAAAACGATTTTTCACAAACAATTAGTAATAATTTAAATTATTACAAATTATGAAAACAATAAAAAATATTGTTTAAGCTGTCACAATGTGTCACAATTGTTTATATTAGTAGCAGACGAATTTCATAGGTTAACGTCGTGAAAATCGACAGTTTCAGGTTTTTCCCGCAAGGAACGCCACCTCTGCCTATTCGAATTTTCCTGAATGATGTTATAGAAAATGGGGCCACTTTTTCTGTTTCCTCACATAGAGTGAAGTCTCCTTATTCTTACTTCATGGGTATGACTATTTTAACCATTTTATTTTGTTTGTTTCGAATACGTCTGCGCACAACGCTTGTGACAGCGCACCTAACCTTATAAATATGTGTTTTTAAAACTGGCACTTAGTATGGTTGAATCAGCCAGAAACGGAATAGGCAAATCTGACATAAAAATTATGGTAATACGAAGAGACAAATCACAGTATTAATAATATTTTCAATGTAAAATAGATCAAATAAATGTTTCAACTGAACATCTTTGTCAGTCAAACTAGTATTTATATTTTTCAAAATCGTGTCTTTTGATATTATGAAGCGTATGGCTAAAATAAAGGAACCTTATTTGTAGGCTAGTAAGAATTCCCTAACCAAACTTTTTTTTTTAATAATATCAAAGCATTTCTATCAGTGTGTTGTTGATGCTGATTCCATATTTGGTTATGTTCAAATATGGCATAGCAGTTCATAAATCACTGAAAGCTTTTCGGGTTAAGTAAAGCAGCCTTAAGCCCTGAACAAAATAGAACGCGAACAAGACGCAATGACACAAGAGAAAGATAATTGCATTTTCAAGCTATTGTAGAAACACCCTTAATATACTTTATCGCATATAGGACCTGTCACAATTCAGACATTTTACTGATGCAGTTACTCATCCCTGTAACGGATGTTAAACTGGCCAGCATTTAACCTACCAGTCGAAAGACAAAAATATTATCATTTGATAGTGTCAGATCATCAGATAGTATAATTTTAAAAATGTACGATGGTAAGTGGAGATGAGCGTCGTTGCAAAATAATAAAATATTCAACTAAAGTCGGTCATTCTTCGTGTTGCAACAAAGTGGTAAGATACTGTAGGTATCTTACTGAGGTAAGATATTAAGATAAGAATAAGATGTTTTATGTATCTCAAAAGTGACTACAAAAACATCTTAAAAATGACTACCAAAACATCTTAATTAAGATACTTCTTTTTGCAGTGTGCTGATTGGTTAGGTTCTTATTTATTGGAATCTGCGTATTTTAATCATATTTTAGTAACCATATGGTGAAAAAAATGATTCTTCAAATACACTTAGTCCAGTCGCCCTGTGTTTTTTCGTGCCAAAATTGATACCTGAAGTCTGATTGTGGATTCATATAGTGTGGGGTGGTAGTATGAATATGTATATGTTTCCAACTCGAGATTTTTCATGCTGCGCGTTATAAACAATTTTGAAGGTGCCGAAAAACAGTTTTTTGATGACCGTTCTTTCCCATCAAATTATAGGGGAAAAAATTGTTAATAAAAGTTATAGAGCTCGGAAATACCTTTAAAATGATAGGTCATATGTTAAAATTGGTCCTTTTGTTTACTGGCAAATGAATTTAAACCACTAAAAATGGCACTTTCTTATTTGTTTAATAACTTGAACAAAAGTTAACAAATTCTTTTGATATTCTCCAAAAATGTTCCTCTCAAGACCCTCAAGATGTGTGCCAAATCTGAATACGATTCGATAAATAGTTTATGAGAAATTCCATTTGTTAACTAAAAACATGATTTTTTAAAATGGAATTTCTACATTTTTGGCCGGATGAAAATCAATTTTTTTTGTTGGGTTCTCTTCATGAAATGTCAATCTATCAATCACAATTTGTAGCGAATTGAATTTTTACAAGAAAACTGGTTTTTTGGGGGCAGAAATTTTTGGCTTATAAACAAATGAACACTACATCAACAATTTTTACTTTAGCAATTTGTCATAAACGCCATTTGATTACTTATTCTTTCCTGCAAATTTTGCAAAAAAAAATTTTGATCTAGGTCAAAAGGGGGGGAGATAATTTTTTTATTTCAAAAAATTCCTGAGCCTTTAATTATTAATATTTTTTATTTTTTTTATTATATTTTTTCAGTTGATTAGTCATACTAATTATAAAAAAATCAATCTAAACATCTATGCACTTCTTGTTCGTAAAAAAAATCCTAAAATGTATGCAACGTTTGAATGCAACGTAGAGCAGCCTATTTGCTCTAGGCTGCATAGTGGGAGACATCATCAGTCGCTCGCGCTAAAGTTGAATTCAAACTTTCAAATTCGTAAAAGTTGTCATAACATTCAAACAAATTGATGAATTTTGATCATTTTTTTTTAAACTGGGCTAAAATTTTCTCAGGAATTCAAATTTTTTATTTGTTTTTTCAAAAATTTATAAATAATGTCAAAAAATTATTAATTCAAAAAAATTTTTTTTTGGTTTTTTTTTAAAAATTCATTTATTTCAAATTTTTTATTTTTAACTGCTCGAATAATAAAAGCAATTCAAATTTATTATGGTTTTCGGTAAAATGCTATTCGCAGAACTTTTTTCTTACCCAAAATTGAGGTATTTTCGAAATATATGTCAAATTATTAGTATAATATTGTTCTGCAAATAGCATTTTTTCAAAAACCTTAATTCTTTTAATGCAAAAATAATTAATTAGTGTTTCTTTTATTATTCGAGCAGTTAAAAATAAAAAATTTGAAATAAATGAATTTTAAAAAAAAACCAAAAAAAAATTTTTTTAATTAATAATTTTTTGACATTATTTATAAATTTTTGAAAAAACAAATAAAAAATTTGAATTCCTGAGAAAATTTTAGCCCAGTTTAAAAAAAAAATGATCAAAATTCATCAATTTGTTTGAATGTTATGACAACTTTTACGAATTTGAAAGTTTGAATTCAACTTTAGCGCGAGCGACTGATGATGTCTCCCACTATGCAGCCTAGAGCAAATAGGCTGCTCTACGTTGCATTCAAACGTTGCATACATTTTAGGATTTTTTTTACGAACAAGAAGTGCATAGATGTTTAGATTGATTTTTTTATAATTAGTATGACTAATCAACTAAAAAAATATAATAAAAAAAATAAAAAATATTAATAATTAAAGGCTCAGGAATGATTTGAAATAAAAAAATTATCTCCCCCCCTTTTGACCTAGATCAAAATTTTTTTTTGCAAAATTTGCAGGAAAGAATAAGTAATCAAATGGCGTTTATGACAAATTGCTAAAGTAAAAATTGTTGATGTAGTGTTCATTTGTTTATAAGCCAAAAATTTCTGCCCCCAAAAAACCAGTTTTCTTGTAAAAATTCAATTCGCTACAAATTGTGATTGATAGATTGACATTTCATGAAGAGAACCCAACAAAAAAAATTGATTTTCATCCGGCCAAAAATGTAGAAATTCCATTTTAAAAAATCATGTTTTTAGTTAACAAATGGAATTTCTCATAAACTATTTATCGAATCGTATTCAGATTTGGCACACATCTTGAGGGTCTTGAGAGGAACATTTTTGGAGAATATCAAAAGAATTTGTTAACTTTTGTTCAAGTTATTAAACAAATAAGAAAGTGCCATTTTTAGTGGTTTAAATTCATTTGCCAGTAAACAAAAGGACCAATTTTAACATATGACCTATCATTTTAAAGGTATTTCCGAGCTCTATAACTTTTATTAACAATTTTTTCCCCTATAATTTGATGGGAAAGAACGGTCATCAAAAAACTGTTTTTCGGCACCTTCAAAATTGTTTATAACGCGCAGCATGAAAAATCTCGAGTTGGAAACATATACATATTCATACTACCACCCCACACTATATGAATCCACAATCAGACTTCAGGTATCAATTTTGGCACGAAATGACCACTTATTTCACAGGGCGACTGGACTAACTAGACACTATAGAAAATTAATTAGAGAAACATTGAGAGAAATTTTTGACTTGCTTGCATATGGAATTTAAATTCATGTTAATAATCTACTTGAAAACCATATATATATATATATATATATATATATCCATTTTCCCTCCATGTAATATATTAAAAAGACACACGTATACAACCTGAAAGGCCATGGCGTTGTGCAAGGTAAAGCAAAATTCAGTGTTCTTGATGTCACAGCATCTGGTGTCATTGATATGTCAAATTCCTTCTTTAAAAGTCCCCTTAACAATGGAGTACTAATATCATCAACTTTCCAATCAGATATTTTTTCCACTTTAATTCTAAAGAAGAAACATATTTGCTATTACATAATAATTATATGTTGAACGAAATTATAAATAAAATACACCGTTCGAAAGGTAACAGAAATACGCAACTTTTATTAAAAGAAAGTGTAGTGTTTCGATGAACTCAAAAAATTTTATGATACATTTTCCGAGCACATCGCTTTTGTCAAAAAAAAAAATTGTCTCCAGTTGTGAGACACTCATTAAAAAGTGCTAAAGTTTAATAAGTTTGACATAAAACGTTATGTTTAGTATAAATAATTAAATATATTAATAATATATATTATTATATACTAAATAATAATATTTATTCACCAAAATATGACTATCAAATAAACACAATTTAATAGCTTCAACAAGAGCATTAAAATTGATTTCTTCTGAATGAATTGACTTTTTTCCATTTTACATGCCCAAAAATACTAGAAAAAAAAATCAAAACAACATTTAAATAGTATGCCTGCAAAGTCGTATTTTTTATGCTGCCCAGATGGGCGTTGACACCGTCTCACAACTGGTGATATGCTGTGTCTCACACCCAGAAATTGGCGCTATTTTGAAAAAAGAAAATTAAATTATTTTCAACCGTAGATTGGAACAATGCAATATTGCATCACAAAATATAAGGAAAACACTAAAAGAAAATGCATTACATTTACCTTTTCCAATTAATTAACTTGGAAAAAAAGTACTTTGCATTTATTGAAAAAACGCTTTTTAGTCGATTATCACACACAGTGTTGGTATTTAACAAAAACAGTTTATATATCCGCTTCGGCGTACACGAAAAAGTTGGCTCATATAAAAAGAAATGTTTTTATATAAACCAATCGGCTTTTTAATATTGCATGTTAAAAAAAATTGACTGTCTCACAACTGGAGACTCTCCCCTATTATTTTCAAATTAAGAAAGAATCCGACAAACTATCGAAACAAAAGTTGGTCCAATGTCATAATTTCGTTTTTTCTGAAAAGTCAAATTATATATTATATATTATATAAATATATAAATGTAATTATTACTTACGTAAAATTAAACACATGCGAAACATGCAACCACAAAGCGTAAGAAAATTTTTCCTTACTGTCTAATGATTTTGTTGTATAATCTTGTAAATAATCAGCAAGATTCGCAAGTAGAGGAACATGTTTAACCTCAACAAAAAATAAATTTATCTTGTTATTAGATTTTAAGTATATTATAAAGAAATATAAAAATAAAAGCGTATGAGAAACATTTATTTGAATGTGTGTGTGTGTGTGTGTGTGTGTGTGTGTGTGAACGAATTTTGTCAACTTTTTTTTTGTCAAATGCCAAACTTTGTCCGCTAAATTAAGAAACATTCTTAGAACTATATGTCTTTTATTGATCAAGTGTGCTTATTCAAATGTCAAACTAAATAGAGGAAAAAGTTAAAAATCTAATTGAATTCGTTTCAAGTTTAGTAGTAAAAGATTTTTGGAGTTATACGATACTACCTTAAGTATAATACACATTTATTGGATTATAACCAAATAAATGATTTATTTGGACCAAATAATTTTTTTTTTTATTCAAATAAATTTTTTTTTCAGTATTACTCAACCATTATTGTCAAATGGTTTTTTAAATTTTGCCCTACTAAGAAGTATATAAATTTTTAAAAGTGTCTTATTAAAAGTAGGTTTTTTGAGCTTGGAAAAAAATTGCGAACCGACTTTAAAATGCTGACCCCATAGGGATTCGAATTTATAGAGACTTGAAATTGTTCATTATAGTGTATGACTAAACCAATAATCGCAATCAAGTATATTGTGTACTTACGATTCCTGATAATTTCAATTTCATTTGATGAAAATTCCATCTTCTACTTATTTTACTTTTTGGTATTGACATTTTTAAACCAGAGGATTCACTCCATGTACCAGCAAAGGTAACATTTAAAACACCACCACGGTATTTACAACGATTATAAATATCATACAGGTGTATTTTATTCTCTTTAGATAATAATATGGTGAACTCTGTTGCAATACTAAACGAAGTATCGTTTATTAATTTTAAGGTCTCATTTAAATTATCTGTTGTAATAAGCCAACAAACTAAATCCTTAAACAGTTCCAATCTAGACGCCTGGTTATAAATATTATTACATGTTTAGGTGAAAAAATTGAAAGTAATTTTGTTATTATTCATAATTATACAAATTTGATAATTGGAAATTTTCTTTTATATTCATTTATGCGTATGAAATTAATTAAATATGTTAAATATGTTTGGTTCTTTTAAACTTGACAAAAATATTTGTTTTTATCCCTCATGCACAAAAATGCACAGAATTACAATTTAATTAAATAATAAATATTATAATAACTACAGCACCTTAAACTATATTGCGACAAAATCAATCCAAAGTTTCATAAATATTATTTTCCTTTATAATATACCTCTGCAAAAATTAATTCAATATCCTCTTCTCTGTCACATGTTAAATCTATATATATTCCAATTTTTGCATAAAAGTTTTGTGTTATATTTTGTAAATCCAATAATGTTTGAGATTGAGTTATTCTTCCTGACATTCCATGGTAGTTGAGTTTTTTGATAAAGTGAATAATATTATCTAAATCAAATAAATGGTAAAGTTAATTATTAAATAAACAATAACGTTAATTATTTATCAAGTATAATATAATCTTAATCTACTGATATAATTTCAACGAAGCGCTGTTATTTTTAACCAAGTTGCTTACTATGGTAGTACTATGGTAATGCCGTACTGTTTAAAAAAATACACTATCTAGATACATTTTACCTTATCAGAGATATTGAAGGAATCGCGTTTGCAGCTGGATCTCTTAATAAAATTAAAATTTTAATAAATAAACTCATGTTCTTGACTAATTCGGACACGCTCTCTGACATTGGTGGAAAAAAATTATCAATTTGAATTATTTATAATAAAACTGTAGATGTTATATGAAAATTATGGAGAATATACATGAAAAGTGTACAATGTGGTATATGGTACGTTTAAAATTATTGCTTTGTAGGCCCACTTTCTAAATTTAAAGCGTCACTATTTGCATTATTTTCCAATACAATGCTTTATTTCTGTTATATTTTTATTATTTATGTTTACATTAATATTTTTTATCAACTGATAAAATTATATTTTAATGAAACCTACAAAAAATGTATTTTAATGTAATAAAATAATACTTAATACTTTTATTTTATTTAATATGTTATGCATTAAATTTTTATTAAATTAAATTTTAACTTTATAAAAACAATTAATTAAAATGGTTTTTTATTTACATTAAATATATATTTGTTAATACAAAAAAATTAATTTGCAAATTATTTTTCTTCATACCTCGGTCGAAGAAAGTACACACTTCCCTCTGCGATTTTGCCAGTAGAAAGTTTGACTTTCTAGGGGTCGTCCACATATATCACGAGGACAATTTTTAGTCACTTTTACGAATCCATAACGGTATAAAAAAACTCATTTTTCATAAAATATGTACACTGAAAAAATTTTAGGCGGTTGGTTGTACTGCGGTTCTCTTATGGCACGGTCACACCTCAGCTGTCTGCCTGCCTGCGCAGGCAGCCGCCACGGGAGTAGGAGAGAGGAGACGAATAATTTAAATTGTCTGACCCTCTTACTCTTATGTATTGCCATGACGACCTGCAGGCAGGCAGGCAGCCGAGGTGTGACCGTGCCATTATAGAACGCCGCGGAACAAGTGCGTTTTTCTTCTGAACAGCATGTCATGGAGCGTTGTTTACACCTTCTGTAAAAATTTTCCGTTTTGGAGATTTTTACCGCGACGCTATAAATGCGGTCTCTCAGACGTCTATTTTTCTAGACAGTAGACTTACTAATTTCTGTTCAACCGTCGTGAAGATAATTGTTTCTCTAGTAAACAGAACAACGCATGTGCTGATAAAGTACGTCTACTTTTTCTAAAGAAAGGGTCGAAAGGGAAACTGATTATTCTAAGAGAACCAGTACAGCCAACCGCCGAAAATTTTTTCAGTGTAGATAGTGCCGTTTTTATTAAACTGTACGGCAACATACTACCGCATGGAAAAAAATGTTCTCTTCAACCGCAGAGCTGCCAATAGTACCCTGCTCACCAAACACAAGTGCGCATGTCTCGTGCCTCTAATTTTAATTAGTGGAAATTCTGCAAGTTTTAGATTACAATGTATTTTAAATAAGGGGCTTTTTACAACAGCTTTTTTTCATCGACAAGAGCAAAATGCACCATGCAAAATAGTTGCGCGCGCAACGTTTTCACACTGATTTCGATGAAAAAAAGCTGTTGTGTAGAAGCAGCCTAAGAAATCAAATGTCCACCAATTAAAATAGAAGCGCAAGGCATGCGCGCACTTTTGTTTGGCAAGGGTACCTGGCAGGCATAGCTCTGTGTTCAACCTATAACCTCATTAATTAATTAGGGGCCGTTCACAAACTACGTCACACTCCTAGGAGAGGGGGGTGGGTGTCAAGCTGTGTGTGACAAAGTGTGGAAAATTTTTTTTGTATGTAAGAAATGTGACGAAGGGGGGAGGGGATTTGAATTAGTCTGAAAAAGCGTGACGTAGTTTGTGAATGGCCCCTTACCCTTATTTATTAATGATTAACATGAAGCATAATATTTTACGCTCTCTAAATCTGAATCAGCGATAAGTATGCCACCATTTCAATTAGCGTATATGCACTGTGAATTAGTGAAATTTCACTGATTAATTAGCGCATATACGCTGATTGAAATTAGTGGCATACTTATCGCTGAGAATCAGTAAAATTTCGCTGATTCAGATTTAGAAAGCGGACCTCCCCCACCCTCCTACCCCTTACAATATGTCATGCTTTGTGGATGACTTCTGAATCAGAGCAAAACTGGGAAGTATAGGGGAGACCGGGGCGTAATGGCTAACTTTTCACTCTTTGTGCTTTTTCTCGGCCATTTTTGTTTTAATTAAATGTTTTTCTTCTGGAAAAGTTACTCTGGTATCTCAGCTTTCTTTTTAAAAAAAAAACATCCCGATATGACTCTTACTTTTTTTTCTACAATAATTTTTCTGGAGCAATGCAAAGCTATCCAAAACGCCCCAGGCCGGGGCGTAATGAATAATGAGTGAAAATTAATATTTACGGCCTCAAATTTTATTATATATTGTAAATTAAGGTTTGTGAATTAAATTTTATGTAAAAAATATTGTAAATATAATTATTGTATAGAAGATAAGATCAAAAAATATAACTACAATTATTTTCTATACTGAAAGAAATACTTTCGAGAATTCATCCATAAACTTCTGGTTAAGGATTTTGGTTGAAGTAGTCATACAATCTGTCAGATTAGCACATAAGTGAGGTTATGTTAGACATGTGAAGGATGATTCACACTTACTGTCCTCTGTTTCTGTCATTCGTATGGCTGGATTAACCAAACTGTTTTGGCAGTTGTATTTCATTATAATACAGTGATTCATTCTGGCAGAATCAGCCATAATTATGGCAGTAATGTCGGAAAATTTCTTTCAGTGTAAAGACATATTCTTCGGTTTTTTTATTAAAATTAATATTACAAAATTACAAATCTGAAGTTTCACTTTCTCATTTATCTTTAATAAAAGTAAGTAACTTTATAGTAAATTTAATTTGATTCATAAAACGATGACAATTAAATAAGGATTTTTAAAATACTTTTCCTGTCTTAAATAAACAAGCAAAATTATTTGCTTTTACATTACTCACAAATGAAAAAAATATTTTTTGGTTATTTTTTTAATTTAATATAGCAAAATTACAAATCGGAAGTTTAACTTTTTTAGTAATCTTTAAAAAAGTAAGTAACTGTATAGTAAATTTATTTTAATTTATAAAATGATAACAATTAAATAAGAATTTTCGAAATACTTTTCTTGTCTAGTAAACTAGCAAAATTATTTGCTTTTACAATAATCACAGATAAAAAATCGGTTATTGTCAGCACAAGCGTCGTGGGCCCAAAGCTGACACGATGTGCACTGAACCCACTCTTCTCCTGAAACGCTGTTTTTTTGGTTTGTAATTTCTCATTTCAATCGTTTAAAATCTACTATTTATCGATTTTAGATCAAAACAAATAAATAAGTTGATAAACACACGAACATACTGCAACTAAGTAACAAGTAACCGCGAAAACGAACCTACGCTACATTATCCATCGCGCCCCGGGAAAAACTTGCCATTACGCCCCAGGGGTACTTGGCCAATATTTTGTAATTTTCTATCAATACAGAAAGTGTAAATGAAAAATCTCCAATTGGCCCTTAAAAACAAATGTATCAAGCTCAAAACCCAATTTGATTTTTATTTTTAAAGCTATTTTTGAAAAAATGAGAACGAAAAAATGAAAATTTTGAAAAGTTACTTTCGTATGTCAAAAAAAGTTTTTCTACTATATTTCTTACAATAGTGAACAAATATTATTGAAACTTCGTACAAAGTTGCAATATACCAAGTACAATAACTTGTCTATAGAACGAAATTATTTCGATTTACCAATTTTAAATAAATTACAATTATCCATTACGCCCCTTAGCCATTACGCCCCGGTCTCCCCTACACTGAAAAAAATGATATTGTCAATTCTGAATTCTGATATTATTTACCTTCTTTTTCGACACAGCGATAGACAATAACACTTTTTACTTGACTGTAAGTGAAGAAATCGATAATAATATCCTCCTCATGACTTTGAATATCTTTTAATAATAAAATAAAAATAAGAACAAAGTATTTCATATTTATTTCTTTATAATTGTTCATTGATGTTGTTCTATGAAGGCTTGAACAATTTATTGCTATAATATCAAAATAAAACATTAATATACACAAAAATCGCTATAACTGATTTTAATCAATATTTGCATGTATTATTGTAAAGACACTCGTTTAATTTATAATAAAAGTTTTAATGATGCAACAAGAATAATTCCAATTTATTGATTGTTGCTATATAGCAGGAAACCGAAAAGTGCGACCTTCTCATGAACAATAAAAATTCGGGCTTTGTATTGATAAAAAGTATATTGGGGTAATATAAATGCTAATATTAATTTGCAACCCTTTAAGGACGAAACACGGAGCCATTTTTAGAAATAATTTTTTATGGTAATTTTCTCGTCGACCAGGAGTTTTTGAAAAATTTATTAAAACTATTACTATAACATCGCTCTTTCAGAATCTGCGCGCACTCGAGAAAGAAAAAATAGTCAAAAACCGAAAAAATTAGGGAGATTTTTTTAAAGAAAAATGTTTTTTTTGAAAAGTTTGTTCAACACTGAAAAAAATGATAATGTCAAAATTGACATACAAGTATGGTTAGGAAGTATAGCTGAAACAGCAATACTGTATTGCTGTTCTTAAAATACAGTATTGGTGTTCTCCACATACATATTATTGTCTCTCAAATACATATTGCTGTTCTACACTGCGTATGGCTAAAACAGCAATACTGTATGGCAGTATCATATCTACCAATATAATGTCTGAATTGGCTATATTTATGGCAGTACCATAAATATATTTTTTTCAGTGAAAAATTAATTTTCCTTTGGAGGTCAAATTGAGTCAGAAGAAGTTTCTCGTGTGGAAAAGTCGTGGTTGGACTTCATAATGTGGTTCCAACTGGAGTTCCTAAACTCCAAAGTAGGTAACCCGCAGTCAACGCCCACACTGGTTTTTTGTAACGTTAAAACCAATTAATTTCTAATGTTAGCAAATCCCAGTTGAGACCAGATGGAAAAAGTGATGCACGACGAGACTTTGTCCTTTCATAAAAGAAAAGAGATGAAAACATCACATTTAGTTGTTTTCATCGTTTTTCTCGCGAGATACTCGGTTTTTCCTGAGACGAGACTCGCTCAAAGTGCATCACTATAGATGGAATCATTCTATTGTTATTGGGTATTGTGTTATATAGGGTTGTTATTTATTAATTATTCATCATTTAGCAACAAAAGAGTAAATAATAAATGTAGTTTTCTTTTTTCAAACAACTGCGGTGTTCCTCGCCCTTCATCAAGAGTCATCAAACATTAAAATTATGTGAAAATAAAGATGATAGATCTAATCTATATAGAAAGTATGTTGTCGGACTTGAGAACAATTTTTACTTAAATATTTTTCACAATCTTCACAAAACAATCGTTTTTTCTTAATAAAGGCTTCCGCATTTATCTTACGCATTTTTTAATGTTCAGTGTTGGAAATAAAGAATTATTAAATTTTCTATAAATCAGTGGTTTTATGGAAAAGGAATATTAAAAAAATAAAGATGTCTTTACGAGAATTAGAGTTGTGAAATAATTAATGTGATATGTAAAAGTTTCGTTTCGTCTACAATCGATTTAAAGAAATGCATTGCCTGTCATTTAAATATTTTATAAGCTTCAAGTATGGTAAAAAAAAATGTTTTCTTGAATAGATTTCTATCAAACCTAATTTTAAAATATGTTGATGTATGTCCTAATTGCATTGAGTTTAATAAAAAGTACATATAATTTGCAAAATGAAATTCTTTTTGACTTTTTCAAATATAAAGATGTACAGAGTGTCGTCGGAAGCTTTTGTGGAGATGAAAAATGTAACAATTAACTTTATTTCTTATTTTGGTAAGAAGTGGTTTATTAAAACTACACTGAAGAAAATTTCTTTTAAAGATATATATATATATATATATATATATATATATATATATATATATATATATTAAACACGTAAGTTAATAATTATACATTTCTTCTCCTAGTGAAATAATGAAAAAATGAGAATTAATTAATTTTTAGTTATTATATACCCATCATTTAACTGGTAAAATAACTTTGTAAATTTTATAAATAATATATGGTAAACACGAAAAATTCAGTGTGTTATATATCATTAAAAGAACTTTTTACAACATTAAAAGATGAATGAGTTTGAATCGACCACTTCTTACGAACCAAATGCGAGTTAATTTAAAGAACGTAATAGTTGTTAAAAAGCCTATACTTTCATTTATATTTTCTTAAAAGAAAACTTTCAACAACTTACGGCATTCAACGGAAACCAATTATTATTGGTATTTGCGTCTGTATGTCAGAGTTTATTGTTCCCTTCCTCAAATATCTAAACTATCTGACCTGAAGAGCTGAAATTTGGTACAAAAATTTTTCTTGTTTTCAAAATAGAGTCAAATTTTTAATATTTTCAAAAAATCCAAATCTTCAAATCTTTGCAACAAACTGTCAAAAATTTTAATTTGAAATATTTTTAATTTTTAATATTCAATTAAAATTCTTTTTAATTTCAGATGATGTAGAATTCATTAGAGCTTTTAACAATTTTGGGATAAATGCACTAGCCATAAGGAGTAATATGGAATTTTATATTAATAAAATTGTAAACAGTGTTTACTGGAAAATAGGTATTTTTTTAGATTTAAGATGTCAAAACCCAAAGGAAGTATCAGAAATTCTTAAAAAAGTAAGAGTTATACTCATTTATTGTACATAAGGCACGTAGGTGCCGGCGCATCATTTCAGAAGAATGAATAGGACCAGATGTTTCCGAAAGCAAACAAGCAATATTGAACTAAGGATTCTATATTTCGTTTAACATTGGCTAATTATTATTTTACAACCAACAAAAATCACACAAAGTTTTTTCTGTGCTAAGTAAAAAATGTATTTAGGAGTTGTGAATCGCGTAATTTTTTTAAGGTTAAATTGAGGGTCCCGATCAAATAATTTGAATAATTATTTCAGGGGGTAGGCCGGGGGTTCGAGCATATTTCGACATTTTTTTTATTGTAATATAAAATATAAGCACATCAAATCTTTTTACACCTGTTTGTTGTTATTATTATAAATTGTTGAAAAAATTATGTCACTATTTTATACTTGAAATTTTTATAGATATTTATACAGATAATATTTGTAACAAAAAAAAGGACCGCAGCCCTCTACTTCTTTTTTCTTTGTTATAAACATTAATTGTAAATACATATAACAACATCAAGTTCAAAATAGAGAAAAAAAATTTATTTTACAATTTATATTAATAAAAAAAGATTTAAAAAGATTTAATATTATGATATTTTATTTTATAATAAAAAAAATCCCAAAATATGCTTTCAAAACAGGCCCTATTCTCTCTAAATCTGAATATGTGAAATTTCACTTATTACAAGTGTATATACACTTATTGATCGAGAAGACGACTTAAAACTTGGAAATAAGTGAAATTTCACATAATCAGATTTAGAGAGTAAATTTAAGGTTTAATTTCGGATAATATAGGAAAGTATTATTTAGACACTGCGCATTTGTGTTCAGTTCGAAAGTTATACCTTTTTGAGAACAACTTGTCACATTCGCATTCTTCTTTGAAAAAAAGGTGTATGTAGTTTATGCATAGATAATAAATATGCAAATTTGGAAAATGCTATTCCAAGATTAAAGTTTTTGCAATTATCTATGTTGTTGATTATTATTTATTTCATAATAGTATATTGTGCAACAAGTACAGAAAGAAGCTGTTTTCCGACGAGTGCGAAGTTGCACGAGGTCGGAAAATCTTCTTTCGTACGTGTTGCACACAGTACTTTGTGCAACAACTGTAAAATAGTATTTTACCTCTCTAAAAAACCATATATTACACGTTAAAGATTTCGAGTAACGCGTCACTGCACAATCCTGCTTTTAATCATTCTTTAATGATAGAACGTCCAAGCGCCCGTCCTGCCGGAAGGATGTTCCGAAAATAAGGCTTTTAAAAAAAGAGAATTCAATTTTTCATTTTCGGAACTTCTTGGGATTAAAGTAGACGAAAAGACGAAAAAATCCATGTACTTGACTTTTTAAAATAATAATATTAAACCATTTTTCAAAGCTCTCAAACTTGCTGCTTATAAAAAGTAAAAAAAACATTTTTTCGTAAATTTAATGTAAAATCCACAAAAATTAATATATTTTGGCCGGTCTAGTCTCCTTTTCTTCAGAAACGTTCAAAGAATAAAACCTATTTGTTTAATTTGAAAAAATTTCATTTTTAATGTTAATCAGCAAAATTGCGGCCAATTGAATAAAAACTCTCTTAAAATTTTCTTTATAAAATTAATATGGAAGCAAATAAAAACAAAAACAAATATATCGTTGGAAAGGTAATGAAACAAGCTTTCCAATGATGTAAATATCAAATTTCTAAATTTATATGCCTAGGCTTGGTAGCCTTTTAAACAAAGCGAAAAGCATCCTGCCGGCAGGACCGGGTTTCATCATTTTGTGACTAAAAATTACATGAATTTTTGGAAAATTCAACTTCTTTAAGCCACCCTGCTCTTCGGTTTGAACTTACGCGCTCGACATTTACATGCGCTGAAAGCTTGTTTCATCACCTTTCCAACGATATATTTTACTTTTTGTTTATGTCAATCCATGTTAGTTTTATTTAGCGATTTCGGACGGACTCACCTGAGTCTTTTTGGTCCTGCCGGAAGGACGTTGGACGTTCTATCATTAAGCACTTTGTCGCACTAGTGCAGCAAAGTACTGTTTTGCACCTACTTTACAAGCATGTAAAGTAATGTTTTTCATACAGGCGTTGCACAAAAACAATTGTAGAATTAACCCATCTATTACAATATCTACTTATAGTTATTAATAGTTATTTTCGTATCAAGGGCGCAAAATAGGTAATTGCGACGATAAAAATAAGCTTGCACTTTGACGACGAGGTCCTGAAATCTCGCCAGAGTTAAAATCATGATTAATTATACATATTTAGGCTTCAGGAAATGGATTATTTGGAAGTATGGAATGCTGGCTTTTCCAAAGTTACAGTTTAGATGAATCTTTAAAAATTATAAACGATACAAATTTTAGTATAACTTCGGATTTTACGATTGCTATTTGGAATAATGGAAGTTATAGCTTATATGATATTTACAATCATTGTTATTACCGTGGTGGAGTGTTGAATGTTACTTTTGCTGGAACTTGGACAAGCACAACGAAAATGAACTTCATACTGTCAAGAAACAAATTAGAAAGAAGATGGAATTATCATGGGATGACTCTAAAATTAAGTGGCTATGTAAGTGTATCCAGTTAATTACGTATATACCACGTATTCGTGGTATATATTTTCGCTGAGTTTATATATATATATATATATATGGGACATTCCATTTCAAAACGAACCACCTTATTAGTGCTGCCCACGAGACGAGACGATACGAGATTTTATGTAGTATCGTCTCGGTCTCGTTAAATATTGTAATTTTAAGTATCGGTATCGGTATCGCCAAATATAGTCTCGATATCGTCTCGCTGTCTCGCGAGACTTTAGTTAAGTCGAAGTACATGCATTGAAAAATCCAAATCAAATTTTTTAGTTTTTTATTTTATAGATAAACTATCGAAAAACTATCGGAAACAAAACAAATTTTTATTTATAGAATTAACAATTCCTGTAAGTATTACATTCCATACTGAAACAAACCATACACTGAAAAAAATGATAATGTCAATTTCAGGGATGGCATGCGTAACCGATAACCGAAAAAACAGAAATTTTTTTTTACAGAAAACTGTAAACCGAAACCCGTATTATAAAAATTTAAAACCCTTTATTTCAAAACCTAAGTTTCGTTTTTTCGATTTTTAATATAAAAATAAATCTGAATATTACACGAAAATTATAAATCTTTTGGTACAAAAAAATTAATGAAAAAGAAATATTGAACTATGGTATGTCTAATATTGTAAATAATAAGTAGAGGAATCAAATTTGCAGATTACAAATAATTAACGAAAATGAGACTGGGTTTTTTGTGTGGGTACAATGCTATTTTTAAGAGAGAAAGTATTTAAAATTCATTAAATTTGTAAACAATGAATATTTTTTATAACTTTAAAAATCTCGTCGAGAGTCTCGGTCTCGTGACATATAGTATCGGTATCGTTTGGATTCATTCAAAACTAGTATCGTCTCGGTATCGTCTCGAAAAACCGAGACGATACGATACGAGACCGAGACTAGTCTTGGTATCGTGGGCAGCACTACACCTTATAAACAATTGCCATTGTAAAGCAATTTTTAAAAAATTATTTCTCCCATTTATTAAAGCCAAACTTTATTCACTATTAGTGATTTTAAAATAAAAATTTCTCTTTTTCATGATGGTAAAAATTTTTTTTAAATAAATAATAAAATTTATAGAAAAAATTAAGTTTGAAAGATAACCTTTTGAATATCTCAAAACATGTCGTGTCCGATTTTCTTAAAATTTATGTCAAAATATAGCTTAAAAATTCTAGTTTTATTCTATGTAAACAATATAATGGGCAATTCGCGGAAATTTTAGAAATTAATTAAATTTTACAAGAATTTCTAAGGTTATAATGTATGTAGCGAGAGGAATTTGTTTTTTTCAAATTTTTACACTGTTTAACCTTTGACTGCTTCATAAAATTTAATTGGTTCTTAATTTCAACCGAATTGCCCATTGTAATGTTTACATAAAATGAAATAATTGGTTCTTAATTTCAACCGAATTGCCCATTGTAATGTTTACATAAAATGAAACTAGAATTTTTAAGCTTCATTTTGACATAAATTTTAAGAAAATCGGACACGACATGTTTTGAGATATTCAAAAGGTTATCTTTCAAACTTATTTTTTTCTATAAATTTTATTATTTAAAAAAAAAATTTTTTTACCATCATAAAATTGAGAAATTTTTATTTTAAAATCACTAATAGTAAATAAAGTTTGGCTTTAATAAATGGGAGAAATAATTTTTTGAAAATTGCCTTACAATGGCAATTGTTTATAAGGTGGTTCGTTTTGAAATGGAATGTCCCATATATATCCGCCCCCCTGCGCGCCAACCCCCTGATTTTATATGATATTATATATCTTATGATATTAGCCATTTTCAAATTTTTAATCTTTGTCATCAATTTTGAAGTAACATACCAGCCTGCAAGTAAAACAATTTTCTTTTGCATAGGCTTCGACGTCCTATATCGCGCTTCTATTTGAGGGGGCAAGCTCTGACCTGTTGGTAAAACACAGATCAAATTTTGACGTAATGTGAAGGCCCACATTAAGGCCTTTTTTTAAAACCCTTTTAAAAAACTATTTTTTTTAATAGGTAAAATTAAACATGTATTTATATTCGTTATTTATCCTCTTCTTGACTTATGTCAAGAAATAGGTCAATTTTGACATATGTTTTGATTTATGTTCTTGACCTATAGGTCAAAAAATAGGTCAAATTAGACATAGATTTTGACGTAATGTGAGGCCGTTATTTATTCTCCTTTTAAACATATAGGTAAAAAAATATGTCAAATTAGACATAGATTTTGACGTAATGTGAGGCCATTATTTATCCTCCTTTTCGACCTTATAGATAAAAAAATAGGTCAATTTTGACGTAAGTTTTGACGGACCCTTTGGGATATAGGGCGCCCTTAGAAATCCTGACTCTGCGGCGGCGGCGGCGGCGAAATGTTTTTATATAATAGGGAGATATATATATATATATATATATATATATATATATATATATATATATATATATATATATATATATATATATATATATATATATATATGAGTATAACATTTTCCTAGTACAGTGAGAACAAACCCTCTATCACGAAAAAAATAAGTACATGAAAAATAACTTGACGCAGTACTTGACTTTTGGATGGGACAATAATTCTGTAAATATTTCATATAGACAGTCCTAGAATTTTTCATTGACTTATGTGAAATAATCACAAGCAGTGCTAGAATATTTAAAGCAATCAATTGAATATTTTAAATACTCTAGCACTGCTTTTGTGCGATTATTTCACGCAAATCAATGAAAAATTCTAGGACTGTCTATAAAATATTTACAGAAAAGTTGTCCCACCAAAAAGTCAAGTACTGCGTCGCAAGTAATCTTTCATGTACTTATTTTTCCTTCTATTATATCCGAACCTAAAATCATTTTATCCAAACTTTTTTGTGTGTATTTAAAAAAATTTGTTAAATTCAATATGTATGTGCAGACCTCCACGTGAAAAGGTTCCATTTTGTTGGTTCTTTTCAAAAGTATTCCGTATTTTCAAAATGGAGGGGAGAAAAATTTTAAATCTATTGATTTTTCATCTTTAAGGTGCCCTACTGTACTGAAAACAATTATTATCTTAATAACTTTCCAGAAAAATCAGAAATATAACAATAAATTAACTTATAAAACTAAATTTTCAATAATAGTACTCATTTATTTATTATTCACAAGGACCTATGAAGCAATAACTGTTATTAAAAACTTGTTTAAGGTGAACTACAGGCCAAAAGGAATGAAAGTCAGTGATTACTTACAAGATTATGAGACGAATACTTTAGACAGCATGGCTAAATTTAGTTACGCGATATGGCTGCATGTCTCTGAAATTTTCAATTTTACGTGAGTAAATAGTACATAATGACGCCTCTACTGGACGGAATTGCAACTACTAGAGAATTACGAAAATACTCGAAAAGCACAAACAAAGCTCTTTTTTGAACTGAACTTTCATTCACAGTATTTTCGTAAATACGTACTAAAAAGCATAACTTTACGTTATGACCTATTAGTTTTTATGCACAGCAGGCGTATTATAGGATCAATAGAATCCTCATCAGCTGGACTGGTGAAATTATAGTGTTCCTGAAGAAATTTTACTCAAACAAAAAATAATCCGTAAAATTCAAAATTAACACCGAAAAATAGCCTAGAAAATTTTTATTTTTTATACTAGGAATTTTTTTTGTTGAACATTATATATTTTAATTTGCGTATTTGTATACCTTGGAATTGATTTAAACTTGTGAAATAAATCTTTGACGCTGGGGGGGGGGCGCAAACACCTGAACCTAAAGAATACGCACTTTGAAACCCGGAACGATAACCTGCACACTAAACACGCAATTGGTATTATTTTCACTTTTTATAGTAGATACTAGATTTTCGAGTCAAAATACAATATTTAATCAGATGATGTTTTATATAATACTTCAAGTGCACAATTTTATCTACAAGTGAAAAGCAATTAATTTATAATTATTTATTTATTATTTCGACCATTTATTCTGTAAAATATTTCAATTGGCTAAATAATCATCTCTCCCCAAGTTATATTTTAAAAAATTTATTTATTAATTTAATGATTTATTAAAAATATGTAAATCGGTTTGCTCGTTCTTAATGTTTATTTAAATTAAATAATAGTAAAGTTTTTAAATATTATTTATTTTTAGATTAGTCCCTGGTGAATTTACAAAATGGGAAAAAACAGATAAACAGGGTCCTATGGTTAATGGTGTTACCAGAAGAGAACAAGATTTATCGGGAACTGCAGCATTATTTACTTCATATCGAACAACAATTGTTTCATGTGCAGCACCATATTGGCCATTTAGGTATATAATCTTATTATATTTTCACTTTAGTTTATAACCACATGCTGTGAGCATATGCCTTCTATAAGTATAGAAAAAACGCGGGAATCTGAATTTGAGAAAATCTTCGTGGCTCCTATTTAAGAATATTGTATTATATACTTGAATAAAGTATATACTACTTTTAAAATAAGAATATATTCTTAATACTCAAGAGGAATATCTACTTAAAATATACAAGTATACAAAATTCCTAAATAGAAGACAAGATGGTATTCTTAAATTCAGATTTATCACTGTAAAAAGAAAGGTACTAATTTAGTACGAATTTTGGTACTAAACTGTAATTTGGTTCATTTCAATACCGAAATCAGTTCTAATTTAGAACCTTTTTTTACAGTGCCTATTTTTGGTGAATTACTTTGACACGCAAGTTTGTTGCAAATTTCCAAACTCTGTATTGCAAACTTGCTGGAAAATGTTGTATTGCCCAACCTTTTTTCTGCGTGTGGCTATATATGATAGTGCTCCCACAGCATCGAAACTTTCCTAAAAATTTATTAAATATTTTCTTGCAATGTTCAGGAACAATTTTCACTAAACTTTTCAGTTAAACATGCCGAATATTGCAAGTAAATATTTAATAAATTTTTAAGAATGTTTCGGTATAAGAGTGACGGAGTATTTACACCTTATCTGTAAAAAAATGTATATTAAACTTTTGTCTCTATTTGGTTTTTTACTTTTATACTTTGCGAATGACAACTTTGCTTTTTCACAGGACTTGCTTCATGTTTCGCACGCAACAATCACAAACTATTAAAGTGAATGCATTTATTCGCCCTTTAGCAACAAAGTGCTGGTTTCTTTTATTAATTATGATTATATTGATATGTGCGGAGTTTTTGTATTTCCTGAAACACGAAAATTTACAAAACTTTTGGGAAAAATTTTCTGTAGCTGCTCTCTTTTCAATTGGTTCATTGTGTCAACAAGGTGTAGTATAAAAAATGTTTTTAATTGAAGCAAAAAGAATTGAGGCAAATGTCTAAATGCAGTTTTTAAAAAAACTAATGACCGAGAATGGGGTCGGCGAAACATATGTGGAGAGTGCGGATTACTCCACACACCAGATCTGCATTCGTGTGTGGATGTTGAATTTAAAAAAATACTTTTTTTTGTCTTCATTATATGCACGCAGTGACACTCTTAATCAATGAGTTTATTTTGCGAACAGCAAAATGAGGTGCCGTCTTTTCAAAAAGAGTAAATTAAACTTGAAAATATATAGTAATCATAAAATCTTAATGAATTAACATATATATATATATATATATATATATATATATATATATATATATAATATTAATTATATATACACGACTAAGAGCCCGCTGTTTCGCCGTCACTGACCAAGAAATAGAACATTTTTTAGGACATCTACATGGAAAATCTTTGTTCAGGAATTATACAAAACTTATTCCAAAATTGAAAATATATATATCTAAATAAAAAAACCGGAAAACAGTAAATTTTGCAGAGCCGTAAGTTTGAAATGTTGTTTTAAGAATTTCGAAAAGAATTGTATACGTTACACAGAAAAAACAATAATTTAATTTTAAGAAGCACCCTCTTAAATAGAAGCCTGGAATATTCCCTACTTGAGAGTTAAGTGAAAAATATTCTTACAAGAATATTCATATTCTTATTGTAAGAATATTCCCCACTACCGTCTAGAAATTTTGCCACGGCCCTGGTCAGGAAATTCACATATATATACTCGTCGCACCGATCTAGTCGGGCTGTGTATTTCATTCTTACTTGGGCCCTAGTCTGGAAATTTCTGCAGCTTAATTTAAATGAAAAATATTCTTGGCTCCTATTTAAGTAGTTTTTCTTAAAATTAGATTATCGGTTTTTCTGTGTATTGTGCTACGTCGAGGGGGTAATTACTGGTTAAAAAGGTGTACACTCTAATACGCCAAATTTTCCAGCTATTACGTGTATTATAGGCTCACTGAAAAAAAATATTCTTAATTTTAGAATATCTAAAATAGGTGCCAAGGATATTCCCCACTTAAATTAAATGGGAAATATTCTGACAATAAGAATATATACCACTTAATATATGTGGGGAATATCCTTGACACCTATATTTTAGTATATATTCTAAAATTAAGAATATTTTTTTTCAGTGAATCAAAGCAAAAAAAGCTAAAAATTTTTAACAAGTATTGAACTTTTTTGGAAAAAATGTCAAATTTTCTCCGCACCCTTAATTCTTCAATAAATTTTGGAATAATTCTGGAAGAAACATTCTCCGTTTGTATATAAAAAGTCATTTTTGTTAAATTCAAAAAGACATCCTCTTAGGAAACCTTTTGGACCTAGTTCAATCTATTAAAAATAGATGAAAGACATCTATCTTAAGCGGATGTCAAAGTCGATGTGATTTTCCCATTGAAGCTCAATGCAAAAATCCAATCGACTTTGACACCGCCTTAAGACATCTCAGAACTGTCGTATATATTTTCAGACCATCATTCCCTTTCAATGGTTTATTAAATCTTATTCAATGTTTAAATATAGGTTCAGCATTTTTGCCCAACAAGTCGCATTATCGCATGGTATTTTTAAGTACAATGATGTTTAGTATTTTGATGTATAATTATTATTCAGCCAGTATAATTTCCTCACGTTTAAATGAACCTCTTAACAAAATGAATGATTCTCTTTATTCGCTATCAAAAAGTGACATGAAATTAGCATCGGAACAGCAAATTTACCTAGAGTATTTTTTGCAGGTAGCAAGTTAAAAGTAGTATTCAGTCACTTGTGTAATTAATTTTACAGATATTTTACAATTAGTAAATGATAATTTATAATTCATGATTCGCATGTAGGGAACAGATTGGGAGACAAAAACTTTCTATAACAATAAGTGGTTAAAAATTCCTGAACTAGAACGGTATTTATTGCCAAAGGAAGGAATAAATTTAGTACATCAAGGAAAGATTGCTTATCACACAGATCCCATAGTTGGATACCCACTAATCGGAAAATTATTTGATAATCAAGAAATTTGTGAACTAACCGAAGTGCATCTTGTTCCACCAACTGAATTTTGTTTCTTCGTTAGTAGGAATGGGACATTTTATGAAATTTCAAAAATAGCGCAAGTATTCCGTCAAATTTAATAAAAGTTTAATTATTATCTTCAGAGGGCCGGTAAATTGGCACAAATTTTAGTAGTTTTTTTAATTAAAAGAAATTTATGAATAAAAAAAGTCTTGATTTCTTAAAAAAGATTTGTCAAAATAAATGGTGTGGCTGCACTACAATTGCCACCCCCCCCCCCTACCCCTCCGGTTCCCTCTAAAGATTAACGCTCAAAAGTTTATGTAAAAAATGTGAATATTGATTTTCAATAACTTTTCAAATTGTAAAAAATGTTATATAGTAGATGGTGAATTCTACAATAGTTTCATCCATTTTTTGTCAAGTTAAAAGAAGTTAATTAATTTACAGATTAGTTAAGATGTTTGAAGTGGGAATACGACAAAGACAGGTAAATAGATGGTCAGCGCGGAAACCTCTTTGCAGGAAGGATATTATGTCCATCAGCAGCGTTACAATATATGAAGCAGCATTTGCATTAATTTTATTAATAACAGGAATTGCTATTTCAATGATAATATGTGGTTTTGAATATCTATCATTCATTTGCAGAGAAAAGAAACAAGAAATATACTAAAATGAATTAAGAATAATAATATTCTTATTATATAAAAATATTTCCCATCTACAATTTAAAGTGGGGAATATCCTTGGCACCTATTCTACTATATATATTATATACAGTAAGAAAAGCTATCGGTCAGTCATAGGAAAGTGTGGGAATCGCATAAGTCTGTCTTACTCGCACTTATGGGTGGTGACTGACGTATAGCTTTTCCTACTGTATATATATAAAATCTAATTTTAAGAATATATATATGTATATATTCTTAAAATTAGATTTTCGTTTTTTTCTGTTTATACACACTTTTCCTTTGTTGATCTTTTGTTTGATCGGTGTTGATCAACTAGAGTGAATAAATAACACAGCTCCACTGAAATCTCGTCATGTTTTACGCAAAAATTAGAGATACCTTTAGGACAACGCATTCTTAAGATGTCTGTGTGCGATTAAAGAGTAAAATCGTTTATTAAAGAGTAAAATTTAAACAATTGTTAATATTTAATTTTCAAAAACAAAATTCATACACCACCAAGTAATTTTTAATTTATTTAACATTTTATTTTGCACTCAAACAACAGCATTCACAGCAAACAGACGGTATATGCTGCCCGCACATCTTTCGTCCGCGGATTTAATGGAAGACATTTTTTCCAAGACCAAACACAAGATACACACGCAGCATATGTCGTCTGTTTGTTGTTAGTAATATATTGTTTAAGTGCAAAATAAAATGATAATTTGAAAATTTCTTGGTTGTATATGAATTTTCTTTTTAAAAATCAAATATCTGGACGCTTAAAATTTGAGTAAAATATTATTGAAATAACTTTATTAATTAAAAAATTTTTATAAAAACATAAACATTTCTTGTTTATTTTTTCATCCAGAATTTTTACAAAAAAAACTCTTTAGTATTCATAAAATTATATGAGAGATATGAAGATTTAAAGTATAAATATAGTATATTTCGTAACGAGTGCGAGCACTCATTCAAAAATTGGCAACTGCTAGCACAAGTTACGAACGATATTTTTCATAATGTTATGAAAAATAATAATTGACGTGTAGTTTTAAATGGTTCAGGAAAATTGCAACTTTTATACTTTTAATTTATATATACAAAGGTAATAAAAGTTTATGGAGAAAACAGTTTACTTTATTTACAATTAAATGAAACATTACTTTCCGTAACCCTAATAAAAAATAAATAAACAATTCTATGAAGAGTAAATGTCTCTTATTATCCATAATCATTAACAATAGTAAATTGTGTAAACAATTGGATACAACATTTCGTGAAAAAATCATGCTTTAACCAAAAGTTTTCATCCCTGCATATTTTTTATTTTCTCGCTACAGCTAATTGATTGCCACTGAACTTGCATATATATGTAGTTGTTGCCCCTGAAAATGAACCATCAAGTATAAAAATATGTGTTGGAACTTTTTTTAGAGTAAACTAATAATCTTTAAAGCCACAACGGTTATTGTGTTGGAAATTTTTGTCAATTTATTTATTGATGCCATGACTTTTGCACAGCATAGAGATGACTCAACTGTTGAATTCTTTATTAACGAATTTTGTTTCACTACCCAAATGTTTGGCAACAATATAGCATTTTTACACGGAAAAACTTTTTTCAAGAGTTTTTATGAAACTTGCGCGTTCTAAAACTCGGGATATGAGAAAAATTTAGGACTTTTTTTTAGAAAAGTTCAATATTCATTAAAGAATTTTCAAGGTGTTTTCCTAATGATTTGGAAATAATTGTTCTTGACGCTGCGCCATCTGAAGAATTCTCCTCAACTATTAAGGGGTTTTACATACCTTTTTGGGACTCAAAAAATCGAAAAAAATTTTATTGCTTATTTTAAAAGTATAATTTTCCAGAATGTTTTCCCAAATTTTCATTAAAATCGGTGCGTTAGAACCAAAATTATTGATATTTTTAGGGCGATTATTGACTCCTCATAGGTCAGAACTGAACTTGAAACTTTAAACGCTATTATCTCTGAATCGCATTTTTTTAAACTACTGTCACGGTGTGCATGATTTCTCCAAAAGAGCTGAAGCGATCAGCTTTGAAATTTACAGCTAGTTCGTGAACGAAGGAATTTTAATTTGTACCAACAATTTTTTTTTCGGTCAAAAAAAACGCACAAGATAACATAGTAAACTAACAAATTTTCCTTTGTTTTTGAGTTGAGTTGTTCCCGTTTTATCGTGCACACCGCAAGCCACCTTAAAAGAAAAGTGTTTTGGTAAAACAGCTACAGTTTCTACAATAATGTTAAAATTTTTTCAGTTTTAAAGTGGCTAAAATTTCATAACAACAGGTACTATCAGGTACAAGGTACATTATTTCAATAAAATTTTAATGATAACTCTAAAAATAATTATGAAAATCTATGTAGTTAATTTTTTCTTCCGTTGTTGAAGTTTGTTAATTCTTTTTTATATCGATTATCGGAAGAGTGATAAATGAAACAATGTTACATTAGTTTTGCAACGTTTCGGTGTCTTGGTTTGACACCATCATCAGGCCACTTTATGATGGTGTCAAATCAAGACACCGAAACGTTGCAAAACTAATGTAACATTGTTTCATTTATTACTCTTCCGATAATCGATTTAAAAAGGATTAACAATTATGAAAATCACTCTTTTTTTGTGGTCGAAAAGGTATGTAACCCCTTAGCTAAGAATTAAAAGACGTAGCGTAACCTATAGAAATATACAGCGCCTGTTGGCTTAAATATGATTCAATGCTATATTATCGTAACGCGCTCTCCAGCCTAGTGGAATAAGGCGGAGAGATCTTTTTCAATCTCTCGAGGTGTTCAAATTTGACTACTCGCGCAGGCAAATTTTTTTAAATAATATAATAATAATATTTCACTCTACGGTCCTGTAGGAGTTCTTTGTTTTTTCCCCCATATTAAAAATTCTTAAACAAGTTTTGTAATAACTCTTGAAAAAAGTTCTTCCGTGTAACATTGCGAATATTGCCTCAATACAGCCGCGAAGTACGTCCGTAATATTTCATGACATATTGGAGCAATATTGTTGCCAAATGTTGAGTTTTTAGAGTACTGCAAGTAGATATATTTCCCCGCGCTTGTAATAATTTCTCGTTTTCGTGATTAGCACTTTTATCATTTGATTTTTGGTGGAGCTTCAACATAACCACTTTCATCACTATCAACTTCTTCATCTAAAGCATCTAAAATGAAGAACATATCTTCTCTATCTCGAATCTCTTTATATATACTTTCAGAAAAGTTCTCTGCACCAATTTTAGGTTTCTGCAAGTTTTGTATAGGTCTGGAGCTTTCGCCTCGAGGCCTGTAGTCGACAATCTCATCAAAGTCTTCAACATCTTCAAATTCAAAGACATGAGAATTTTGGCGAGCAATTTCTGATTCTTCCTCCTCTTCTTCTTCCATTGATTCTTCTCCCTCACTTCTAGAGTAAAAACTTTTTCTATTCTCAGACTCTCCATCAAACATCGGGCTGCTATTCGAACATGTTATAAAACTTGGAGAACCGTCAGAGTTTCTTCTATGTACAGCTGCATTTATTCTAAGAACATCGTTACCCATAAAAACATTTCTTTTATTTTTCAAGTCATTTTTATTATGTATATGAGAGTTTTGTAAACTATAAGCTCTTTCATCACTATTAATTGTACTTGAGGTTTCACATCCACTCGATATGCTGACGCTTTCATCATCAGCAGAGGACCCTTTATTCAGAACATTTAAAATTTTAGAGAGCCGCCATCCTTCTTCTTGATCTTGCCAACTTTGCGCTGCAGTATGAAGAGATCTGAGCTCTTCTATTAAACGTTTTTGTTCGATTTCTTCAGCAATTGCATCTTCCTCAATAGAAAACAATTTTGGAGCACTTTTCGATCTTTCCATAGGTGGTCTATAATTTTGACCTCCAGTGCTTAGAAGAATTTTTCTTCGTGGTAAAGAAGGATTTTCGTACGCTGCATTTGCCAGAGATAATCTGAAAAAATAATTGCATTTATTGTAGCAAAAAATATTTTAATGTGAAAAGGCATCTCTTTAAAAACATACAAAATTGGATTCATCACTCGGGCACAAAAATGAAGCTTGTATTAGAAGCTTTTTCATTTGTTTGACGATATTGTAGTAGTTCTTACAAGAAAATCTACCATTTCTGTAAAATAAACTTGAAACAAGTCTTATTTGCATTTACATTTCTAAAATGTAGCTTTACCCTTTGGTTACTGTCTGTTTTCGATACGAAATGTTTCATTTCTTTGCCTAGTTAGAGTTGTGATGCAGAGTTCGAATGTCGAAAACCCGACACATTCAAGTTGGATCCTAGTTTTCGACATTTGACATTTTTTTACAGTCTTTAAGACTAAAGAACTACTTTCTTCCTTGGTTGCACAATATATAATTTTGAGCACTAAAGTATATAAGTAAAAGTTAACCTATGAATCGGTCATATAAAATATACTCTTTACTTTTGTTTTCATATGTTTATTCGGCAGTAAGAATAAATATGTGTTTTGTCTCTCGACAAAACCACAGTGCAAATAAAAATAGAGGTTTCAAGGTTAATTTAGAATATTTAAAATATCTTAATATCAGGTATATGTACTTGGAAATGATTTACCTCGCATTTTGTCTAGAGACCTTATCCCTTCGAAATTCCAGCAGAGCCTGTTGTAGTCTGGTATTTAAGGTTGACGCTAACCTTCGAGCAGTTGACACCTTGGAGCACAAAACAGCATGACATCTTAATTCTGGTCTTAGTTTGCGCCCTTCGTGACGATATACCCAGACAAAGAGACGAGGATAAAAATCTGGCGCTATGCAATAAGTAACTCTATGGGCCCAATATTCTGTTAGTCCATGATCTTTGGTTGTGGCCGTCAAACCACCATTTGTTACCGTTAATCTCATTAAAACATCAGGTCTACTGTTGCTCACATAATTACGCCATAATGTTGACACAGGCTTCTCTACGCAGCCTTCTCCTAAAAAATAAAATAATTTGTCGATTTGTTTAAAAGTAGTAAAGTAGTAAATTTTTTCAACAATTTTCCTTGCAACTATATATGTAACTATTACGGTGTTTTTAATGTATCGAACATGGAAATGACAATGTTAACAAATGTTACATATATTTTCATAATTTTAACAGTTTTTGAGAAATCTTAGTTCACATCCAGAAATGTACTACATTTTGATAATTGGCAGCTGTAGAAACAGCTATGCACTTTAGTAAAAAGGGATTTTTTTTAAAAGCTTTGTCTGAAAACTATTCAACTTTTTTAGACGTCATTTTGAATTTTCGACAACTGATTTGGGGATTCAGCGATCCAGAAAACCCCCGAGTAACTATTTTCAGTCCAGGTTTGTCAACTTTTAAATGCACTGTTTTTTATGGCTCAATAGAGCTCAGTGACAGTGAAGTGGTTAACAAACTCATTGATTATTTCGTAAATCCTGTATCAATAAACCCAGGGAGAAATCGTCAATCGAAATTTACAAGTTGTAAAATTATGAAAATTTAGTCAATTTTTGAAAATGATTAAAAACTGCCCAAAATATGGGACGCATGTTTTCGCCAATTCATCATCGTCGTCAAATTGACAAAATTTTGACTATTAAATTGACATCAATTTGATGAGTCATTCTTAATTGGGAAAGGTTTAAAAAACTTTAATTAATAATTCTTTTTTTAATATTGACGTAGTAGAATAAAAAGTCTAAAAAAAGTTGGACTTGATTAATTTTCTGAAAATGCAGGAAAACATATGTGACGCGACACGAGAAAAGGGACCTATCGATAAAAAAATCATTTTTGAGTTTCTAGTTGTATTCCATAGATTTTGAGTCGCTCTTTCACGTAAAAAAATCAGAAATTAAAAATCTGAAATAGTTTAATTAATATAAAGCCCGAAAGTTGAACGTGTCCGCGTAAATACACGGGTTTTCTGCTCATGGCGTCACTTTAAACGCCCCCCCTGTAAAATTCTCTTTTGAGGCGATAGGTCCCTTTTCTCGTGTCGCGTCACATATAGAGTATAGTTATATGTCACAATAACCGAACCTTTGCGCGGTTGTTTCTCGCTATACATCTACTTTTTAATTGATGGCATTGTAGAAAGTCCAAAGGTGGCAATTAAGCCAATTGTAGATTCATAGGCAAATTATAATTAAAGGAAGAAGGAATTTTGTCATTCGGTATTGGGAACTTGTCTCTCTCTCTCTCTCTCTCTCTCTCTCTCTCTCTCTCTCTCTCTCTCTCTCTCTCTCTCTCTCTGAATTTTACAATAGTTTTCAATATTGTGACAATTTTGCTAAAATTCTGAAGCATTCAAGTGCAGAGAGATAAAATAATTTTCTTTCCTTTACATTTCAATCGACTTTTTCTATAAAGAGGTAACATTAAATATATTAGTAAATTAAATAATTAAAGACCATATAATTAAATTATATATGTTGCTCTTGAAATGAAAAATTTAAATTAGACGAGAATCGTAGGCTGTTGACATCCTACAAATTCAGATTCAATGCAGATTTAGCAATGAATATATTATGTATACTCTCTAAATCTGAATTAGTAGAAAGTTACTAATGAAATGGTGAAAAGTCGCCCACTAAATGATTTAGTAATAATTCTACTAATAATTAGTAAACTTTTACTAATTGTTAGTAGAACGTTACTAATTGATTAGTAGAGTTCTACTAAAACATTAGTAGAATTTTACTAAAAATTAGTAATATTCTACTAATTAAAAAGGTTAAAATTCGTTCATGAAAACTACTAAAAATTAGTAAAATTTTACTGATTCTTAGTAGAATTCTACTAATTCAGATTTAGAGTATATATATATATATATATATATATATATATATATATATATATATATATATATATATATATATACACGCATAGAAAGGGTTTGCAAACATTTTGCTGCCACAGCAAACCTTGTTCGTTGAAATAGGGACAGCGAAAAAGTTTGCTGCGAGAACTCGCATAAATTTTTACTAATGTTTGCTGTCACAGCTAACATGTTCGCTGCCACTGCAAATTTCATAGCTGTGGTAGCTAATTTTCAGAGATTTCACAGCAAACATCTGTTTACTGCTGGAGCTAATTTCTTTTTTTCCGTGTATTTAATAAGACTAATTTCAGCCTATAATGAACGTTTCTCACCTTTCGCCCACCCCGTCAAGACATTGCCCAGATAGGCGACTTTGTAGCATGGATCATATTCTGTAATTAATGCATTTCCACGGTGCCTCTTCCATAATTTGCCCAATCCATTTTTAAGAGACTTTAAGGTTCGTTGGCCAAAATCCTTTCCAGATGAACCATTAGGCAACGAACATGAAATTTCATCCTCGACAGGTTTTGCAGAAACGTCTCCCATTGCATTCATGGCGCCTTGAATGAAAAAAAGGATAAAAATAATAAAATTAGCATCTGTTTACAATCTTGAACTACACAGTTCAGGTTTTGTAAATTTTATACATATGTATTTGACCTTTACTCTTTTTTAAGCAAAATTATTTACATCCCGACTCTTTGTAATTTTTTCTTCTTGTCACATTGTTTTTGAGTTTATCATTTTCGCTGATAATAATTTACTGACATTAAAATATAACTATTTCTGATAAAATTCTTTTTACAAAAATACAATACAAATGTTTACGGAAAAATGAGTCAAATTTATGAATTGTAATAATTTCTAAAAAAACTGCCATTATAACCCTTATCCTCAATTCAATTATTTTCTACACAAGTTTCAACTAAACATCATGTCGAAATATCAATTACTTTAAACCATATTCCAAAACTTGTTCTAGAATTCAAATTATTAATTAAATAGAAGAATACAATTTTTTATAATAATTTCATATTTTTTTCTCAAGTTATTAAGGTATAATACTTTTAAAATATTATAAAAAAATTCATACACTTAATTTTTTAAAAATATTTTTGAAAAAGTTTCTCAATTTCCAAACAATTAAAATTTGCGGTAAAATCGTTTAAAAATAAATGAATTTTTGAAAAATATAAATAAAAACGATTAAATTTTTGAATAATTTAATTATAAACACAGAACAATGATTTCTCAAAAAATGTTGGCGAGTCCGAAAAATAAATTTTCTTAAATTACTTTCTTCGAAGAGATAATTATGAATCTTTAAAATTATAATTGTAAAACAATTTCTAGAATGAATTTTTAAAAAATTAAAAATTTTGAACAAGATTGTTTTCTTCAAAATGTTGAAAATAATTCTAAAGGCTATTATTATTTTTGTATGGAGTCAG
This sequence comes from Leptopilina drosophilae, assembly GCA_032873175.1. NCBI lineage: Eukaryota > Metazoa > Arthropoda > Insecta > Hymenoptera > Figitidae > Leptopilina > Leptopilina drosophilae. The sequence continues at coordinate 76,888 of CM065482.1, forward strand.
AAAGTTTCAATAAACTTCAGATTTAAATATTTCACTAAATATATATATATATATAAATAAACTATAGAATCATTTTAAAGTTGAAGAAATTTCGAGTCACATAGGCAAAAATGCGATAGCCAATTTACTTATAGAAATATGAAAATATAATTCTTTAAAGTTAAAGATTGTTTTGGTGAAAATAGCGATTAACCACACTTTTGAAAAAATAGAATCTCTTGATTGTAGAAAATTTATGATGTCGTTGGCTTGGTGGAAAACTGTACCATTTCAAGAATTCATTATAAACAATAGGTACCATTTCAAAAATTTGTTTTAAAACATACCCTATATTTCGATGAAGATTGATAAAAGCGTTGCACTAAAGAATTTCTAATGAAACTTTTTTTTCTCGAAGCGGTATGTTTTAAAAACATTAACCGAAATGATTTATAACAAATTCCTGAAATGGTATATAGTTTTCCAACAAGCCGACGATATTTGAACATCTCTTTGCTTACATATATAGATATTACAAATATTAACCATGTCATTATTACTTATTTCATTTCTGTGTACTATTCTTCTTAATTTACAATAACTAAGAGATAAATATTTTTCAAAAGTAATTGATAAAATTGAGTTTGTAATTTATGTACTTTGAAAAATTTAGAGCAAGAAAAGTTAATTTTACAGAATTTGAAGAAAATTCTGAATATTTCTGAATGATTTTGTTCTAGAATTAAAGAATGAAACTTGTATTTCATATTGTACAACTGTCAAAGCCTAGAAAATTTTTCTCTTTAATTAGCATTCGCCTGAATTCAAGAATTTAAAATCGCTATTTTTACAAAACATCTTTAACATTAAAGAATTATATATTTTCATATTTACATGATCAAATTAGTTGTTTCTTAGTCCATTTGACTTGACATTTATTGAACTTTAAAGTGATCTTTATTTAATAGCTTTTACATAATGTTTTACTGAAATATTTGAATTTGAAGTGAAACGAACATTCAAATGTAATCAATCAAAATGTACTGAATCTTTCTGATCCCAGTGTATGTAGGGGAGACCGGGGCGTAATGAATCACTTTTTACTTTTTGTTGCTCAACTTCGTCATTCTTGCTTTAATAAAAATTTCATCATGTGGAACACTTGGCCCAACATTTCAGCTTTTAATTAAAAAAAAAGTACGCCCCAATATCACTTATACTTTTTTTTCTAGAACAAAGTTCCTCGGACCGAGGGGTAATGGATCAGCAATGAAATTATAATTTAGATCATCAAATATTATTACGGTATTAACAATTTTGGTTTCTATTGTAATACATTTATAACAAAGAATATTGAAAATGGAAAATATTTTATTTAAACTTTAAGCATTTTCATGCAATTTTCCAATTTTAAAAAGTTGTAGCAAAATGCAAAATCCATTTTCTTAAAAAAATCTATTCTCCAGTTATTTTTTTTTATAAAGGGTTAAAATTGGTTATCATTTTATTCATATTTTTAATATAATAGGTTTTTCTTAATAAAATATGCGAGCCAATACGCCCCAGCCAAAGTGATCCATTACGCCCCGGAGGTTCTTGTTGAAAATTTTGTTATTTTTTATTAATACCGTAAGTATTAAACAAAAATTGTAAATTGTTCTTTAAGAACAAATGTTTAAAGCTGAAAACCTGATAAACAAAATTTTTTACAAGTAATTTTGAAACAGATATAACAAAAAAACCAAAATTTCAAAAATTTACTTTCGAGCGTCAAAATCACTTTTTCTACGATATTTTGGACAATAATAAATGAATAACAATGAAAGTTGGTACAAACTTACAGTATACCAAGTACATTATTTTGATCAAAAACCGAAATTATTCTTATTTACCACTTTTGAATAAATTCAAGTGATCCATTACGCCCCTGTCTCCCCTATTTGAATTTTCAGAAATATTGTCGACGCCTCCCGTTCATGTAATGCTTATAGAAAAACAAATGCATTCTTATTCATTCTTATTCAGTTTTTAGTGCAAGACAATTCTTATTAATATTTCCGTGCAACAAAATGCTCTCAGATATTTAATTGCAATTTAATATTAATAGGAAGATTTAGGGTTACATTTATTGTTCTGTCAGTGACAATTGTTTTGCACACAATTTTTAACAAGACTTTTCTTGCACGGAAAATCGAATAAGAATTGTCTTGCACTAAAAACTGAATAGGAATGATCTTGCATTTGTTTTTCTATATAAGCATTATATGAACGGGAGGCGTCGATGTCATTGAAAATATTGAATTTTAAAAAATTAGACGCTAATTTTTATTAATTTTCATTTTTAAATTTGCCTTTAAGAGCGTTCAATGGTCTCTGAAATTTGTAGACCATCTGTGACTTTAGCTATCGCCAAGAAAAACGGCATACTGCCTGCGCGTTTCAAATGACGTGAAATTAGTAAACAACCGTTTTTGAATGATTTTTTCTCTGCGCACACAGGCACATTTTACAAAATCTGCGACAACGTGATGAATTTGTCAGAATCCTTTTGGAAATGAAAAAAGTAATGTAATGACAGAGGCGGCAAGACGTGTATATGTTGCAGCCATTTTGCGCCATTAGAGGGCAGAAGCATGCAGCGCGAGTGTAAAGACTACCAATTTTGCAACAGCGCGTTTCTGCATGGATTAAGAAAATCTTTTAAATTATCAGACAATTAAAAAAATTTATGACAACTGTTTGTTGGCAGACTTTGTAAAAAGTGCCTGTGATCAAAGAAAGAAATTTGTTGGAAAATGAATGTTTACCAATTTCACGTCATATTTAAACCGGTCACAGTGCCGTATAAATTTGTTGCGCGTGTACGATAACTATGTTGGTCGCACGACGTTATCGAAACATTCAAGTGACCATTGAACATTGCTAAAGACTTTTTATTAAAATTTTTAATATTTCACTTATTTTTGAAAATTTGCAATTAGAATTCTTCAAAAAATTGTAAATAAATTAATTGTTATTTTCAATTGAATTTTACAAAATGTCAACTATTCAAAAATCTAGATTTTTATTATAGATATATTTGAAAATTTTTATCATCTTAAAAAATGATTCAAAAATAATGTTTAAAAGATTTGTTTGTACATAGTTATCTTTTGGACTTTAAAAATTGAAATTAGTTGCATTTTATAATAAAAAATGTGGTATTTTGTTGCAATATTTGACAATAAGTAGAAAAAAGTCTCAAGTTTCTTAATTTTCATGACAAACATTTTTTTTCGTGTCCATTTCTCCAACTTTATTAACAAAAATGTTGTTTTTGTGACATTTCCCTGCGACTTTACTGACATGTGATACCCTTGGGTCTCTTTTTACGTTGCTGGTTGGGTTTGTGCATGTATGCTCTAATGTATTCTATAATGGCAAAAAATGGATTTAATTTAAATAACGATTTATTTGGGTCAGTATCATTTTGACACAAAATTTTTCTTGAAGATTGTTGTATTTTACAATCGGAGATATTGTTATTTTGTTCAATTGATAAAATAAAAATTGTTATTTTTAACAAACAATGTAATTAAACTTATAAAATAAATAAAAAAATATTTTCATTGTAGAATATTCTAAAATAAGTTTTTTTTGCATTTTATTAGTAATAGAAAATAAATGAATAGAAAATAATATTTAAAAAATTCATGAATATTTTGTGTAAACTTTTTAATTAATTTTGGAAATTTAAAAATTTATGCTAATACCATCATTCAACATATAAAGTTAAATTTATCAGAAAAAAAAGAAATAAATTAGTCTACAATCTATTTAAAAAATGATTTCTCCGTTATAAAAAATCTAATACTGTGGATATAAATAAATAATTTAAATTAAGATAGTTTAAAATATTATTCTTCCTTTTTTCATTAAAACTAATAAAACATGTAAAATCCTATTTCAGAATATTTTATATTGAAAATCCATTAAAGAATTTTTTTTATTTATTTATATTTGTTGTTCAAAGTAACAATTTTCATTTTACCTGTTGTACAAAATAATAGTATCTACGATTGTACAACATAACAATCTTCAAAAAAAAAATTTGTGTCAAAATAATACCTACCCATTTATTTGACTATGTGTGCATTATGAGATAAATGAGTTTTGTAAACAATTCAACTTACATGTTATAAAAAAGCTGATGTAGTTGTATGCTGTATGTATTGTTAGTTAAAGTCTTTAACTAAAAATTACCATTAAATATATTATATATTACAAACATATTATGTGTGACGCTCCACACAAGAAAAGGGACCTTATATTACCCTATTTGGTTGGTTTAATTTAACTTTGCTGCAATTATTATTAATCTCAATCAGCTGTTTATAATATCGATGGATTTTAATTGTTTGAAAATAAATAATAATAATTTAGAAAATAAATAAGTGTATAATTATTTTTATAGAAGCAGATATATATTTATACTTGAAATAATTAATATTATTATTATTATTATTATTATTAATATTACATTATGTAATATAAAATATATAATTAATAATACGGTTTACCAACATTTGAATATATATAAATTAATGTTTTCAATACGAATCCAACGGTATAATCTCATTCAGATAGTGTTCCTTTTTAACGGACTGCGCACTATATTGTCATAGAAAAATTAAATATAAAAGTTTTCTGTCAGTGTGCGCTTTAGAATAAATTTTCTTTTTAATTTATCAAAAAAAAATAAATAAATAAATAAAAATTTAAATGATTAATAAATCCAACAGGTTTATTTAAAAAGCAACAAGAAGAAATATGCAAATGTTAAAAATGTTGTAAAATGTTTAATGAAATAAATGTTATTATAATATATGAACGAACGGTCCTGAAATCCTAATGTGGAGAATCCATGTGGGTTTCTCTTTGAGGAAAATTACACGTAGCTCTAATACATGCATAATTGTGATGTGAAATCAGAATAATGATATACATAATATTGTTTTAATAAGCTTTAATATGTATTGTTTCACAAAAAGCATAGCAATAAAATGTAGTATTTTGATAAAAAAATGTTGGCGATATTGTAAAGAGAATGTAATAAAAACGAAATGCATTGCATTTGTATTATATGTGAAACTTTCATTGTAGAAAAGCCCTCAAAGACTGCAACGACGAAGTATTACCGTTTCAATATGGCAGGTGCGGTCGTTAAAGAGTTTAAGGATAATTTCTTACTCACCATTCGATCCATTATTGCAGAACGTCTCAGTTAATTTTCCACATTTTCTGTGCATAGATGAAATCTACTTTTCACAATTAGAGTTGAACACAAAACTGTAGCAAGCGTCTGCTTGATTAATGCACAACATTAAAATATGAGAAAAATTATCCACTTTTCTCAAGTTGTAAAACATTCTTTCTCACCAAAGCTTAGACTAAGAAATGACCATCGTTCTTAACAGTTGTTTGCAAATTATTTGAAAATAATTTGAATAATTGGGAGGAAAGGCTTATATAAATTGCACGACAAAAACAAAATTCAATTCCAATGCGTTTGATACTGGAGGAGGGAACTATGGAACTAATTTCTAGTTAATTATGCACACAACACTAATTTTCAATTGTGTCACTTCCGGTTTATGAGAGATTCCAACAGTAGATGTTGTATAAAAACGAATTGCATGCAAAATACGTGAAACGAAAATTGTTGAAAATAGAAACGCGTCTCAATAACACACAGGTAACAACGTTCGCCACGATAACATTTCTGAACAGTGTTAGTAGGAGAACTGATCCGGAGAACCATCGGAGAAAGAACGAATACGAGAAGGGAATACACAGTGACAGCTGTAGAAGTAGCAACAGCAATTGAATAGAGAAAAGATACAAGTGGCTGTTAATAGTAGAAAGCAAGAGATGGAAGATATATCTGTAGGTGGACTCGTGGACCTTTATTATTTTTTACAGAATAGCAAGAAACTTGTAGCCATTTATTATAATTATTTCAGAAGCAAATACAATGGTCAAAATTCAAGTATAATAAAAATTAGTCACCGTTATTGTAATTATTCAAAAAAATCAAAAAATATAAGAAAAAGCTGGCATTTTAATGTTGTACGCAATTAATCTGTAAGCTAGCAGGAAGCTTGCTGCAAGTAGCAAAATGTACTCGCCTCATAATTGTTATACAAGCTTGCAGGATATTTCCCTATACTTTTAATTATATCGTGCAGCGAAGACACTGGAGTAAAGTCAAATTTTAATCTCTATAAAAATAGAGACTTTTTATTCCTTGCACTTAATAATAATAAATGCACTTCTTTGAGGAATAGCCTTAATAATAATTATTGTAAAGAAATTACATTAATTTTTTTAGTTAATAATCATTATGCTTATTTGCACTCAACTACACTTTTTTGTTTTCTTGAACAATAATATTTTACTTCTGTAAAAAAATTTATGGAACGAAATAAAATAATTTAAAAAACTTTAAAATCTCTTAAAAATATTCTAAATAATCTTAAATCTTGATCACTATTTAGTAAATGAGGAGACAATATAATGAATGATAAATATCTGTAGAATCTTTGGAAGATTGAATTTTATGTGTCAAAAGTTTTTTTAACCGAAATGTTGTTTCAGTGCATTTTTATTTACTAATAATTTTATTTAAACAAATTTTCATAACGCAAAATTTTTACACAATCGAATTAGAATTAATTTTAATTTATAGACATTTTCAATTGCTAAAACTTGAGTCATTTACACAAAGATTTTAATAGTCGAAAAAATAATTGGAAGAATTCTTTCATTGACGAATTATTATTTAACACAAATTTTATTTGATCGATTTTCTATATTACAGAAATTTAAATTTAGTATAATTTCCATTTGTCAAAATATTGTTCATTATATTGGAAGATGTAAACCGTTGTTTAGTCTTGTAGTCAATGGCGTTTAAAAAGTAAATGCTTTTAGTTTTATAAAGTAAGGGAGACCGGGGCGTAATGGCTCACTTTTCACTTTTTGTTGCTTAACTTTATCATTCTTGCTTAAATAAAAATTTCATCATGTGGGAAACTTTGCCCAAGATCTCAACTTTTAATTAAAAATAAGTACGCCCTAATATCACTTATACTTTTTTTTCTAGAACAATGTGTTTGGAGAAATGCAAGGTGAGCAATTTCGCCTCGGACCGAGGCGTAATGGATCAGCAATGAAATTATAATTTAGATCATCAAATATTATTACGGTATTGACAATTTTGGTTTCTATTGTAATACATTTATAACAAAGAATTTTTAAAAGTTGTAGCGAAATGCAAAATCCATTTACTTAAACAAATCTATTCTCCAGTTTTTTTTTATAAAGGGTTAAAATTAGTTATCATTTTAATACCGTAAGTATTAAACAAAAATTGTCAATTGTTTTTTAAAAACAAATGTTTAATGCTCAAAACCTGATAAACAAAAATTTTTTACAAGTAATTTTTAAAAAGATATAACAAAAAAACCAAAATTTCAAAAATTTACTTTCAAGCGTCAAAATCACTTTTTTACCATATTTTTAACAATAATAAATAAATAACAATGAAAGTTGGTACAAAGTTACAGTATTGCAAGTACATTATTTTGATCAAAAACCGAAATTACTCTAATTTACCACTTTTGAATAAATTCAAGTGATCCATTACGGTTCTGATGAATTGCTCCCTACATCATAACATTTTTTATTTAAAATTATGCCAAAAAAAGGTTTTTCGAAACGTAGGTTTTTCTGAATTTAATGTTTCTACACGTTGGAAAAGTAGTTAATTAATAAACTTCACAGGTTGCCTCTAGAAAGGGATGACATTGCAATACACTTGGGATTATTATCCCTTTCTATAGGCAACCAGACGCAGTACTCCTATTTTCTTCTACAGCTGTCAATTTTTATTGAGAAATTAATTCTGACGCTCAAACGAAAATCGTAATCTCTACTGAGAATTTTTTTCAACCCTTATTTGAAATAGTTTTTTTAAAAAGAGTCAATAAATTTAAAAAAATAATAATAATAAAAGTGAAAATTTCGAAGAAATCAATTTTCTAATTTAAATTTTGTATAGATATTTAATTGTTTAAAACATTAAAAGCTTACACTAATTTTTTGAAAGATAATATTTGCTGAAAACGTAAACACAAACAAATCATGTCTAATAAGCAAATGTTTGATATCATTTATGGAAGTTATCGAAAATTGTTCTTTTTAAACGTGCTTAAGCAACAATGAAAACTCGAAAAAATCTCATTTCTATTATCGCTCTGGGCCAGGTAACGCTTGATGTTTTTTTTTGACACCAATTGGTGAAATAATTTTTCTTTCTATTTCTATCCTATTACAAAATTGAATTAAACAATTTTAAAATCTAATATTGCTGTAATTTGCATAGTCTCACAATTCCAGAAAGTTTCTGTATTGCAAATATTTCAAGAATTTAGCAATAAAATATTTCAAATCTTTTAGTGAAATTTTTCTGAAAGATATCAGCAGGATATGAGGAAAACTATAAAAGATTATAGTAAAATCTACACGGAAAAACGTAAGGCACACCACATCTGCGCTGTACCTTTTGGAAAAATTTGTCCAATAATAACCAACTTTACTTCATCATTTAAAAAACAATATGGGAAATAATACAAGTGTCAAGTGAATTGAATAGTAAAAAACCGCTGCCAAGTTACACATTTTTGTTATAATTTTGGTGTTCATTTCATTCGTTTTCGTAAATCTTATTGTGTTTATTTCATGAACTCTTTGCTTCCTCATAGAGATGTTAATAACAATAAAGTATAAATTTTGAACAATTATTCTTAAGTGCTGTAATATTTTTTTCTCTTTATTTAATACTTCTACATAAAAAAAATTTTTTCCCACAATTTCTGTTTTTAAAAATGTCAATAAATTGTTTATTTTTAATCGAATTATCTTCAAAAATAGGCCAATCGAAGCGTTTCTTAATGCTCCAAAAGTTGGTAACTATAGTTTCAAAGTTATTTCTACATTTTTAAACAAAATTTTCAAAAAAGTCTTATTTTTCAAAATTCTTGATTTTTAAAAGTTTAATATCTCCGGTGAATATGAACGAAAAATGTTCATTGAGGGCTCAAAAGATGCGTCTAAAAAAACTCTACAAAATTAGAGAAAAATAATTATAGGTGACCTAACATTTTTTTAAAGTTATGGGCAAAAAACGTTTTTTTGACAAATTAAAAATCAAAAACAAATATAGTTAAAAAGCTACCTACATTTTAAAAAAAGTTCAGCCCAAAAGCTCTTTATAATTTGGAGATATTTATGAAAATGTGATGTTTACACACACACACACACACACATACGGAATGACATTTTGTAAAAATGTCATTTTTGAACTCCTGAGGTCAACCAAATCTTATTGTTTACTTTTATAAAAATAATTAAATTTACATTCTTTTACAATTTCTCACATGATAATTAATTAGTTGGATGTGAAAGGGAGGTTTAACGTGGGAGCGCCAGGATGGATAATTTTCTCCAATTTAGATACACCAAATTTAGCTTCTTGAATAACATTAATATCCGTATCCATTAAAGCCATATTAAATATCTCTGCTGAAAATTGTGTGGGTGGAGGAGTTAATGGATGAAAATTCATTTGCATAACTTCCATAGTCTTTAAAAGTTGTAAACGAAAATTGGCTTTCAATTTTAAGACTTTGCACAATGAGGAATCCAGGTATAAATCTTGTAAAGCACACACAATTTGGTTTTTAATAAGCTGTAAAAGTAAAAAATAAATCAACAAGTGGTATATTCAAAAATGTTGCCAGTTTACAAGAAAGTTTTTCATAATTTTATCAAATTATATGACAACTTTTACAATTCAGAATTATTGTATACCTCATAAGAAGAAGAGTTCAACCAACAATTAGCAGTTAGAAGAATGTTTTGTAATGACAAAAGAGCTTCTTCGCAAACATCTGTATTAATTTGCATAGTATTCAGTCCTGGATTAAAAGTTTGAAAAGAGTTGTTTTCATGTTGATTTTGTACCTTTTGAATGAAAAATAAAAAATTATTACATTATTATAACGTGTGAAATTGAATATAATTAGTTCAACTTACACTTGCAGTCAAATCACTTGTTGATAAACCACCTTTGATATCCTTGATAATAAGGGGAAGAAAACAGTTTGTGAACGTTTCAATTACCGTCACTGACCCTGTATACGTCAACCATGCATTAAGCGTTTTGTAAGCAAACAATCTAACAGTTTTAAATGATTCATCCTGATTAAATATTGACGAATCAGTTGACATCTTCTCGGTCCATTCAAGAGTTTGTTGTACAAGTTTGAAAATGGAGTCAGAAAATGGTATCAACTCTTGTTTAAATCTAAAAGAGTTAAAATGCAATGCAAACCGTATGTTGCATAATTATTCCAAGACATACGAGTATCCACAAAAATCTTACCCTTGGATGAATGCACAAGTTGTTGTTAGCAAGCAAACATGCAGCCTAGGTAACATAGATAATAGTATCGTTTTCACAGAAGCCTGACTTTTTAAATTAATGGGAGTAATAGCTAGACCCTTACACAATAGGTGCAAAATATCTGTGGGAGAAACCGAATTCTTCTCTCCGCAACCGCTGAAAAAAAATGAATTCTATGACAACACACTAAACCATAATGAAAATGGCTTGATTTCTTTATCTGTGCACTTTTGCCTTACTAACAGAAACTGCAACATTTAATTTAAAATCTACAGTTTCTTACCGCAACATAGTTGATAAGAAAATATTTAAATTGACGAATCTTCGCTCTAATCCGTTATAATATTCTAATATGTTGTCTTCCGATATTTTTGGCAAGTCAAGTAATTCATAATCTTCAAAATCCATTTTATCAATGAAAATGAATTCTGAAACGTCACTAAACAGTTGGTTTATGATAAGATGTAAGCTATTACACAGTAAAACTTGATTATAAACCCAATTAGTATGATTCACAAATTTCGTTGGAGGCTTGAAAGAACGTTCCAAAGCTTTCGTTATTAACGCAAAGCAATTAGCACCAGCAGTAGCCAAGTTTACTTCTTTAGAATCAATCTGAGGTAAAATCATTTTCATAATAGTATCCTATAAGAAATATGTCAAATAATTAATAAAATTAATAAATTATGAATGCAAAACAGTACTGCATAAAGGCGAAAGTGAACACTTGTATAATTTGCAAGTAAACTTTTGCTAAATAAAAAAACGCTCTCCCAATTTTTTAAATTAGTGTAATCGAAGGAGTGTGTCTCGGGAGATTCATCTCCAAGTTTAATTATATTCAGTTATTTGTCGATCGCTTTTCGTAGCTAAATATTTTAAACACTTTTACCATGGTATATATATGGGCATATTTCTAGAACTTTTAAACTTTCAGGTATTAGAAAACTTAATTTTTCTTTTCAAGGCACAATCTTGAAATGAATTTTATTGTTTTGTGCATTGATCAAATAGTAGAAAAAACCTTGCGATACTCATTTCTACACATTGTTAACCCCCCTTTGTATAAATTTAACCCCAAGAAAATGTTTCTTAATGCATTGATTTTTCATAAAGTTGGATTTTCACATCAGTCGGTATCTTGGGGTTTTTAGAGTAGCTAATTATGAATATGATGTTAATTTTTCAAAATTCAAAATGGCGGATCCAATATGGAGGATGAAATTTTAAAAAAATTATTGGAATTCCACAGCATTGGATATTTAGGGGTTTTTGGGGTCGCTGATTATGATTCTGTAGTCGGATTTCGAAAATTCCAAATAGCATATCCAATATGTCGGATGAAAATTAAAAAATAATTAATTTTCACAAAAGTGGGTATGAAGGGGTTTTTGGGGTCGCTAATTGTTATGAATCTGAATTTAGTTTTTTAAAACTTTTAAAAGTGGTTTCAAAATGTCATAAAAATTATTGATATTTTAAATACGGGTTTTAAAATATTTTAGGATTAACTATAGTTAAAAAGCAATAGAAATAAATAAATAACCACGATCGAGATATAATTATTTTAATATTCTAAAAAAATTTCTAGTTTTATTTTGTATTCAAAGTACAAACAGTATGAACAAAAAATGAATAACATTTAATTGAAAGATTTATTTCTCTTTCTTTATCCATAATTAATATTATTTAAATAAAATACATAATATCTACATTCGGCAATCAAAATATTTTGACACATTAAAAATAATATTACCATGGAAACTAAGAAAAAAAGAAGTTTACAATTCTAAAAACAGAATAAAATTTAAATAATAAATTAAATGAATAATTTTAAATTAAATTAAGTTCATAAAAATAAAATGAAATTTAAAATTGATTAATTCTTGTTATCTTTAAAATTCTTTAATACTGTTAAAATTTCCAAAATTTTAAGTCCTCTTATCTACAAAAGTCTAGTAAATTTTTTTTTTAACAATTCTTGAATTACATTCAAATCATTAAAGGTTGAATCCATTTCAAAGTTTCGTTAAAAAACATTTTTATGAAAAATAAAACAATACGTGTCTCTTTATTTTTCATATAAAATAACATATTTCATCGACAGGTAATTTTACGACTTGAAGTTATTCGGCTTGCCTGATTTGAAATGGATTCAACCTATATAACAACCAGAAGTCCAAAAAAAATCCTGCAAAAAGATTTGATTTTTCAGAAATATATCCACCATGTTGGATTCTCTATTTAAAATTTTTTTAAAATTATTTCAAATTCGTAATCAGCAAAACAGGAAACTCTTAAATGTCGAAAGATATTAAAATCTGATAATTTTTCTAAAATTTCGTCCGCCATTTTGGATTCGCCATTAAAAATTTTTTTAACTAACCTCAGATTTGTAATCAGAGGACCCCAGAAACCTATAAATAATAAATTTTAGGGAAACTTACGAGTTTAATGCTTTCTTTTTCCATGCAGCAATGATTATGACCGTAGAAGCTCATATTCTTTCTCATATAAATTCTTTTTAGGAATAGTGTAGAGGTTAACGATTTTTTTGTATACTTTTATAATACACGAGAAGAGATTACAATGAGTTAAAAGTGATTAGAAGTCAAATTCAACATGTGCCCTTCAGAAATGTAGGTTTTTATTATGAGTTTCGTTTTTAAATTTAACTTTTGAAGTCACTGCATTCCTAATGTATAAGTGGCACATATTCCTGGAAGGGTTCAAATTACTTCTTATTATGTAGACAATGTAACCCCGTTTTATGGTTACTTAAAAATCTTCGTTAAAAAAGTTATCTCAAGTTGATTACTATGTTGTAGAAATTTAAGAAAAGTTGTCTCGCAAGTTTGAAGGTACACCATTTTTATTTTAATTGAGGCACATCATCGTCTCAATGATTTTTTGGTTCCTTATACTCCCCGTTACATCTACTATAAGTAACAAAGTATATAATGACTCGTTAAAAATTCTATACCATATAAACTGAAAAAAACGTTCAATGTCACACACCAGAAACTGGCGATTTCGACACTTTTACTCACTTTTGTCGTTCCCTACCTAATTAAAATGATTATTATACACAAGGCATATTTAAAAAACACAATAATTTATCAAATTATGGTACTGCAAAATTATTTTTATAATTTTTAAAATATAATAATAAACGGAAACATAAAGTTTAAAAGTTCTAGAGATATGCCCATATATAATGTGAAAATACAACAGTACAAAAAATTGTAAGCGCTAGGGGGGTATAATCTAAAAATAAATGGCATTTAATTGTATTGATAAATAAATAAAAGTCAAAAAGCCTAGTCGTTGTAAGAGACTTTTCCTTAATTGTAGCATTTTATCACAGTAGTCCACAAAAACCAAAAAATTAATCCAAAAATAATACCTTGAAGATAATTAAAAACTTTGATGGGTATAATTACTATAAGTATGCTGAATTTTTTTGCCTCTATACAATATCAATCATAAAATAAATTGCACCTACTTGATGTCGTTCGCAGACTTCGGCATAATGAAAGAGGAGAACTGCTATGAGATAATACACGCCACCACATCTTTCTTTCTCGCTTAAATTGTTAAGAATAACTAAAATTTGCTTCACAATTTGCATTGATATTTGCTTATGTAATTCAGGTTTGCTCTTACACAAAACTACTAAATCAGCTAGAGTTTGACAAGTAAAAGTCAAGTCGGAAATATTACTTTCAATACTACCCAAAATTTGAATCGACTTTGTTATCCACAATAGTCCATATTTAAGCAAATTTTCATCTGATATTCTTGGCAAAATGTAATGAATTATTTTTAATCCATTTACACAGGAATTTTTCTTTTTAAGCTCATTATTAATTTTTGTTATTACTAATTCTTCGTGAGACTTTTCCTGAAACAGAAAAAAAATACCGATTACGGTCTTGTGTGCAGTTTTCAATCTAATTTTGTATTTCTATGTATGTGGCATTTTATATAATAATTTCTTTCAAAAGTTAAATTTAATCAGAATAATTATTTTTGTATTCTGAATCGTTTTCTGTTTTGATAAACATTGTATTTTTCAAGAACGTCGTTCTTCCTCAATAATATCAAGTGATTGAAAATAATATTTTACTTTGAATTGAATGAAAGTTTCATCACTTTTTTTTAAATATGTAATTAAAAATTATGAACAAAAATTAAACGGAATTAAATTTCAATAATTCATATAGTATTCTTTTTTTCGATAGAAAATACAAAAGAAAATTATTCAAACCAAATCTAATTTTTGAATGGAAATATTGTAGAGAATTTCGCTCATATACAGGGAGCGAACTAAAGTACAGCCTTAAAAATTCTGACTTTACTGCTGACTAAAAAGATGAAAATACTGCATTGAAAAAAATTCAATTTTAGGCGATTCAGATTACTTTAACTATAGAAATCCTAGTTACTACAGGAAGAAATTTGCCAATATAACCAAGATTCCTAGTTAAAGTAACCATCATTTTTTAGTGGATGCTCAAATCGACTTTCAGTGTGATTACTTTCTAATCAAATGTATTTCTAGACACGATCTTGTAAGCATAAATGGAACAAATATTTAGGACAAAATAAGACCACAAAATTATTAGGCCATGTGTTTTGCCCTCTTTAATTATAAATGAATAAGTAGTTCAGGATTCTTTGGTAAAAAGGAATCCTTAAATAAAGTGATAAAACATCTTTTTAAAACCCATATTAAACATAAACTATTAATAAAAATTTTGAAATTCCATTTTTAATCCTAAAACTGATTAGGAATCTAAAGTTAATTTTATTAGCATTTATGAGCGATTAATGGTAATAAAAAGACTTTTTCGGAAAATACTGCCTTAGTTCGCGCCCCCTTGATATGGTAAAAAAAAACTTTTAATTTTTTATAAAACGAAAATAAAAGTAATTTATATGATGAAAATGTAAGCTCCACCATCATTAGAGCAAAATGCGGGGCAATAATTTCGCTGTTTATTATACTTACCATGTCGCAAACGTATACATCACATCATGAAACAGTCCTCACTCACTTTTTAAAAGTTAATAAATGTGGATTTACCCGGAACAACACATTGTTGATTAATTATTTCGATAAACTCACTTTTTAGGTACGTCCGCATGAAGAGGGCCCACATCTTTCATTAAATAGAAACAACAATCTACCATTTGTTGCTGTTTTGATTTTGACAGAATTCTTATACATAGTGGTAACAAGTTTTAGTTTATCAATTTCCCCGACAAAATTCTTTTGTAGGAAAAAATTAACTAAAAATTATTATACTTTTTCTAATGCTTGGAGAAAAGTCGAAAAAGTCGTAATTTTTTAAAAGAAGTAGAAAAAAGTCTCAATTTGCCTAATTTCCTCGACTTTACTGACAATGTGGCCACTCTGTTATAGAAGATGTGATCTTTTCAATGAAACACGGAGAAAAATGAGTTTGCTATTATATGGATAGCTAATTTTTAGGTATAGAGGCTAATAATTAGCTGTTGTAACAACAAAATTAGCTGTCAGAAATAGCTCATTTTTTTCCTCCATTAATAAACCGAGCACTTCTGGCTTCATTATATTTTTTAAAAATGCGCTTCAAAAATGGAAGCAATTGACTAAGAAAACATCAAGACAAATATTACATATATTTCTAATAAACTGACAACCAAATTGCAGATAAATGGCCTTCAAACAAAAAATGCCAAAGTTTTTAAAAATAATTTATTGTCTGGTATGTTAAAAATTCATAAAAAAATTTAATTCACACTGTAAAAAGGGGATTTCAAATTAAACTTCCTACATGTCGTACGCTTTTGGAGCTAAAGATAAAAGAGTAAAATATTAGGAATTAAAATTTCACTCCACTAAGATTTTGTAAATTGAAAAGTGAATTATGAAAGTTTTTTAATAGTAAAAACAATAAATATTAAACTTAATAAATTATGTAAAACGTTTTCATTATTTAATTAGATTATTAAATATTCAATTTAAAATATATGAGACAGTTAAGTAAACATTTTTACCAAGGAAAAAATGTTGTATTGCTAAAAAGGGGAAAATACAGGACAAAAAGTGATGTCAAAGTTGAAATATAATAGAATATGTTAAATGGAAAAGGCAGCCGCAGATTGCAGCAGTATCAAAAAAATGTGCAATTTTCCGTTGCAACAAGTCTGTTTATAATTGGTTGTCAAAGGTCTAATTAAAAACTTTTCTAAAAATACTAGAATATTTAAAAAGATATAATCACATGGTGCAAACTGCCTTCGTCATTGAAAATCACGTAGTTTGCATACAGTAAAAACAAAAATATTATCCGATTGACGTAGATACTAACATTTCTCGCTTTTATATTGTGAAAAGTCAAATTTTGACTTTAAATACTTGTATGAATAAAATAAAATATTTGAAATATTGACAATAAAAACGTGGACCAAATCATAAATTGAATTAAAAAAATTATTAGTACCCTTTTTGGTACATCATAAAAGCTTTGTATTATAAAAAAATAAAAATTATAAATTATTATTGAAATTTTTATTTCACTTTCAAAAAACGTATCTTCAAGTTTGAAGTTGTCAACAGAAAATAAGTAAAAAAAGCTTCTCTTATTTTTAATTAAAATCATACCAAGTGCTTTCTTTAAAAATTACGTACTTCTCCTCGCGATTCAAGTTCTCGTTTCGAGACTATTGTGAAATTTTTCGATTTTTTGAAATCATATTCATACATATTCATACATATAGGAACTATGAATGGGGTAAAAATTTAAAAGAAAAAGTTGAAAAATAATACCTTGTCCGTTTCCAATAAAATTAAATTTTGAAATGTATCAAACTCATGACTAGATCTAGGAATAAAATTCAATATTTCTGTGGAGTTTGACATTGCAAAATTGTAGTCACAATGGTCACAACTTATCACCCGGCTACTTTTTTAGGTTACAGTTACACAACATGGACACGAGCAGACACAAGTTGCAACAAGTGAAGTAAAGGCCTTTCTACAATAGAATACTAAGAACATGTGAGACGCATGATCGCCAATTGGTCGAATACCAAATCGTCGAATCGTCATTTGGTCGAATGCTTAAAACGTCGAATTGTCAACCAGTCGAATGCTAACATCGAATCGTCAAATAGTCGAATGCTAAGAACATCGAATAATCAATTCGTCGAATGCTAAAAACATCGAATCGTCAAATGGTCGAATGCTTAAAACGTCGAATTGCCAATTGATCGAATGCCCAAAACGTCGAATCGGCAAAAAGTCGAAAAATATGCTTGGTTTAAGTTAATGTTAACTTACATCAAAAAAAATTTTTCGACTTTTTGACGATTCGACGTTTTGAACATTCGACCATTTGACGATTCTATGTTTTTAGCATTCGACTTGTTGACAATTCGACGTTTTAAGCATTCGACAAAATGACGATTCGACTATTTGAACATTCAACCACTTGGCGATTAGGGGAAAATCATGCGTCTCTTCTTCTTCTTCTTCAAAATCATGCGTCTCGAACATGTGTTGAGTTGGTTGTTATGACAACCAATGCTAACGCAACAACGAAAGCTTTATGCTCAGTCCACATTAAGAGTGCAGTCCATTGGTAGCGTTTAGACTAAGGCTGCGGTTACACCTCTGCAGGCAGCCTGCCTGCCTGCAGGTTGTCATGGTAACGCACAAGAGTAAGAGAGTAAGTGACTTCAAACTTCTCCCTTACTCTCGTTGCTCCTGCCTGCGCAGGCAGCCTGCAGAGGGGTAGCCGCAGCTTAACTTGATCAAAACTAAAGGCGGTTCCAGAATAGGTGCAAAAGGCAAGTAGCAAGTCTCCATAATATTATCAAAAAATTTCCCACATAAAGGCGCTCGCACAGCTCACTGCCTGCCTGCAGGTCGTCATGGTAACACATAAGAGTAAGAGAGTCAGAAAATTCAAATTTGAATTTTCTGACTCTCTTACTGACGACCTGCAGGCAGGCAGGCAGTAAGGAAAGGTGTGAGTGCGCCTTAAGAGTTGTACAAATATAATCAATCTCCATCCGTGTCCACAATCTCCATAACCCAAGTTAGATGTAGCCTTCCTCCACAACCATAGAAAGTAGTTGTAAAAAAAAATTTTTTCAAAATTTTTTTTTCACGGAAATTTTAACAGGGACCATTTATTTTGGTTAATTACCAAATTTTCCATGGTTGTGGAGGAAGGCTGCATCCACCTTGAGTGAAGATTGTGGGCAAGGATGGAGATAGATTATTATTATTATTATATTGTATTATTATCGCTTATCTGGATAATTACCTAATTTTTTCTTAAATTCAAAATTTATCCTTAAAATTAAAAATTTTTTAAATACTTTGATTTAATTATCTCCGGATGAGCCTCATTTTTCAGTTAACAACATCATAGTTTTAAACTGTTTTTTAGTTATACGTAATATATATATATATAAATAAATATTTGAAGTTGTAGCCCAAAAAATTTGTTAAATAATGTTTCAATATTTTTAAATTTAATAAAAACGTGAATTTTTTATTTGACAAACTATTCATCTCCGAAGCCTTTTTCATATTTAGTAAGCGTTATTGTTTTGTTTTTAATAATTATTTTCAATCGCCTAACCGTTGAATTATAAAAAAAATTTCCGTTTTATTTAAAATAAAATATTTTTAATTTTTTAAAATATAATATATTAAGTAGAAAGTTAGATAAATAATAAAATTATAATTATATTTTTAACAAAAACCCCAATATTAATTACAGTATATTTAACCTTCAAAACACTCAATACTAAAATGATGCTGGAAAGCTTATTTTTGAAAATTAATTTTGCCCAATTCAGATTTTTATCTTTAAACGTATTTAAAACCTACCCATGACAAAAAATTCAGAAAATGTCAAAATTAATTTTTTTTAGTTTTTGGAAAAAAATAGGTGCCTTTCAGAAGAATCACCCTTATATAAAAAATTTTTGTTTAGATATATTCGAAAATCCTTATGTCAGACTTTAGGTATTAATGACTGCAATAAACCTGCAAAATTTCAGCATAATCCAATAAAATTTGTCCGAGATATTTTGTACACAATATTTTGTGACATACTCACATACATCTGGACATTTGCTCAGAATTGAATATACACATGTTCTCAAATGTTCTAGCCAAAAACGAGTACATATAACCTTCATTTGAAATATTGAAAATCGTCTTGAATGCAAAGCTTATTCCTTTTGGGGGAAGCAAAATGAAAGTAGGAAAAATAGAATATAAAGAAATGTATCCACTGCAGCGTAATTTATTCTAATCCAATAAAAAAGGTTGAATAAAAAAATTGAAGATACGTTTTTTGTAATCTCTTTATTGTGATTTAATTCATAGAATTTTCCTGTCACTTTGTATAACACTATAAAAAATAATGAAGTGAATACACTAAAACAGGGAAAGTATAAATGAAATTAGATTGTATTTGCAGCAGCGTTTAAACGGTGTGGGGAGACTTTAATTAATTTATTATTATTTAATCCATACATCTTAAACATATATATTTTGTTTTCCTTTTATTTCTTTTAATATCCACAAGACGTAGTACAATGTTTGATTCTGTTCCATTACTACGTACTTTTACAACTTTAATTTAAATGATAAATGTGTAAATTTCTAAGAACTAATAAATGATCGACAGAATGGTACATTTACCGTTCATTAAAGAAAAGTGACTTTTCTCTAAGAGCGGAAACAGTTTCATAACATTATTGAAAAAGTTATAAATGATACATGATATTCATTGTTCGAATGACCTCGAATACATGGAATAAAAGAAAGTAAAGTGTAAATTTCAACTGTTTTCGTATTTGCAAGAATGATTCAAGCTTTCTGTGACTATAATATTGTGGTTTGATTTAAAGACAAGCGACATTTATTTAATTCATCTAAACTGCTTTCCAATACTGGATCGATAATCCCCTCCATCACTGGCAGCGAACTGCCAATGATGTTTGCCGGTGGAAATTATTGCGAAGCAATAATTGGAAAGAAAGCTTTATCAATTAGAAGACAATAGCGTTTCCATGCCATTTTATTTATTTAACCTTTTCTAATTTACGTATTGCAATCCACGTACTTGGTGTGAATACAGAAATTATGGTTTATTATAATATGCTTCATTTTTACTTTCGTCTATTCGCGATCAACGCAGTGACACATTACTATATGTGGGGGCGTACCCCATTTCATCATTTTGAAAATTTGGTAAAGACCATGTACTAACTCGCGATATTTCCCTTCAATAATAACAATGAAGCTTTTCAATGAATACAAAAAAAAAAAAAAAAAAAGTCACCACGTAAAAGAAAACACGATGGATGAAGAAATTAGTTTTCTTTGCCCTTTGCAAAATTTAACTTACTATCTACTTTATTCGCTAATTGCGCTGCGCAAATGTCTTTCATGTATTTGCATTTTTTACCCGGAAATCTGTGAAATAATTTGCTTCCTCAGTAATGATTGCAGTCACAGTCAATATCGCCATTCAGTATACTTTACATTATCGGATAAATATTCAAAATCCCTCTTTTGCTAACCTGTCATTTTGTCCAAAACCTTGTTTTGCGCTCGCTCCATTCAGTATAGTAATTAATTATTAAGGCTGCTCGTCCGATAACTCTCAGAGGACTAAACGTGACGAAAAATCATTTCAATTACATTGTTTTATTTTTATATTCAAAAGACTCTCACAAAACAAAGCGAAATACACATTTTTATAAATAAATTGGTTAAAAAATTTCTTTACGTCCCTCTCTAGTACACGTTCATTTAGTTACTATTTTTAAATACACTTTTTTTCTTTAAATTAGTTCATATCAGTCTGATGGACAGGAACAACACCCGCTTTACATGTTAACTTGTATTATTATTAATTTATTTATTTATTAAATTTGTTTTTTAATTTAAATTGCGCTCCACAATAAATTTGAAATATTCATCAGGTAAAGATGATTCATATAATTAATTTAATTGAAATTGTCAAGGAGAAAGCAGCAGCAAAACTCTATAGTTTCACTGTGTAAATTCAACAAGTACGCGTTCATTAATAAGATAAGTTAGGTAGGTAGGTAGGTAGGTAGGTACGTACATAAAAATTACTTTAAGAATTTTAAATTGCACAAGACTCTTTGATTATTTAAATGGTATTTAAAGCTTTTCTCACATAATTCATAATATGAAGAAAAGCAGGCATGAAAATGAAATTGAAAAAGTGTTTCTTTTAAAGTAAGCTTAAACGAAAATTCTTCTTCAATTTTGAAAATCAAGGATGAAAACACGCCAATTGCACGCTAATTAAAACTAAAAAGAAAAGTAAAAATAATAAAACATTAAACTTAAAGGTATCTAGGAAAAGTATTTGAAAAACTGCAAGTTATTTTTCTCTCGGATGTTGATGGCATACCAATGAATAAACTGATAAGACTGTCACGTTTCTCATGTTCAGTTTTGTATTTGCAAACATCTCGGAACACTGATCGATATAATAGTAGTCTCAATCGAAAAGCATTCACACCTTGGTCCACTAGCATACGACACACGACATACCAAGTATCATACACTCGATGGTACCTACTATATAAATCTAATAATATAATACTTATAAGTTGTGACAAGTCTAAAAATTCTATCAGTTGTCACGCAAATCGAATTTGTACTTTTTAATTTTCGCGTAGATTACAGATATAAGAACTCGATGCTTTTATGAACAATCCCATAAAGCATTATTACCGTTGCTTTGTGAAGACGCCATTAACAACAATTCCGACAATGACGCCTGCGAGCATTGTCGTCCATCATTAATGAGCTTCGCGTTTCCAATGTAGGTCCAGAACAAGCTACTTTAAAAAAGTCTTTCTGGTTGGCATTTAAGTGAAAATAATGCCCGGAAAAATATGATTTTTAAGGACTACAATAGCTATTGTTCAGCCCTCCCTTCTCGGACAACAGCCACATTTTGTTCTTGTAGTACACATTGCAACGACTTATATATTTCGTGTTTAGCTCCATAAAGAATTGAGCCAATTCTTCCCGACATTCAAAACGCATAAATAAATTAACTAAATGATTAATTTTATAATTGCAGTTTGAGAATTCTTCGTTTATTAACTCGCGTGGAAATTGAATGTCACAAGATCGTTCAATATCACAGTCGTGTTTTTTTCTTCTTCTTCTTCTCCTTCTTCTTTAAATTACTTTAACGTTATGTATACAACTGATCAGTATTATAATGCATTCATATATATTACGGATCAATGATTAGAAAATATCATACAAATATGCATTGGTGCTTGACCGGTTTAAAGGGCTCGAATTGTTAAGAGTTCAAAATCACCGACTGAGTGCATTATTTTTTGTTCTACTCCTTCTGTAACTGCAACCTTGTATATAATTTCTCTTATTACCCATTCTTTTTTCTTTTTTTTCTTTTTTACGTTTGTTTTTTTTTTTGTTTAATTTCGTCTATTCTACATGCATCACTGTTGTAAATATTATTAGTAATAACGTTCATATTATTCTTAAAAACGACAATTTCAGTTTTTAGAGCTTGAAAGTCATCAGGACATTTTACATCTTCGTTTACTAAAATTGGCCTTTTTCAAAAAGGGATTGGATTAATTTGGAAAAGTAATTGCAATTTTTCGCATTGATTGTGTTACACATGCAGTGTAAAACACTGCACGTGTTTTACTGCGCAACCTAATCGGCATCGGTAAACGACAAAAGAAGAACAACAACGTACCATTCGTCGTTGAATAATAATTTGAAGAAAAAGAAAGATTAACATAAATTACTATTTAGGCGACGTCAGTGTCTGCGTGTTTTCGATTCAGCTGACACATGTCCGCAATTAAAGTTCAATTTTGTTATTTCCAATTATTTCCAACTCTCGAATGAAATCATAGTATCATTGATCACCTGAGTTACAGAAAACGCGCGCGCAACCAACGTCGCTAAATATTACATAGTGAAGTCATAATGAGCCTAAATGTCCCGACGCGACAGGAGTTCTAGACATATTGCTAAATATTCACCTATTGTGTTTGTTTGTTTGTTTGTTATCCATGACCGAAATAGCAGCAACGATCAACCAATTTTTCACTCATTATTGATAAATTATAATTTACTCTACATGCATTCAATCGGCACAGTTAATCGCAGTATCGAAATTTCGAAACAAGTTGAACAAATTCAAGCGGTACTTGCTCGAATTTAAGCACACGTAAGAAAAACATTCGGTTTGTTCAAGAATTTCAGTAATGCAAAAATTTAGCAGCATGAGCTTCAAATGAATTTACATATCAGCCGAAATTTTCAAGTGTGTATAGGTGTTGAAAATATTTTCTATTAAAAGACATATCGACTACTACGACCTCCAGCGTAGAATAATTCCACTCGTGTGTACCAACGTTGCATCAACTATTTTGTTTGTCTTTCTCAGTTATAATTAAATTTGCTTGCGAAATAGCAATAATGATAGTAACAGTTGCCGCACGAATTCCAATAAACTCTTTACTTATCCCACCAGTCATGAGAATTATTGCTGCCGTTGTTAC
The DNA here is from genome assembly GCA_032873175.1 of Leptopilina drosophilae. Lineage (NCBI taxonomy): Eukaryota > Metazoa > Arthropoda > Insecta > Hymenoptera > Figitidae > Leptopilina > Leptopilina drosophilae. Next base: position 100,991 of record CM065482.1, read on the forward strand.
TTGAATTGTTATACGATGAATTGTTATAATTACCACCGTAACCGCCTCCATAACCACCTAGGCAACAACAAAAAAGTATCTTTAACATATTTGTTTACTAGACATATTTGTTTTACCTGAAAAAAATCCATTTTTACCAAATAAGGCTATAGTTGGAATGCTGTATGTCTTAATCATTTCTCAAAAAAAAAAAAAAAGAAAAAAAGAAAAGAAAAAAAAACACGCGCCAAAAGGACAATGTGTAAGGGGACTTTACATTCATGTTTTATTTTAAAAGTATATAAATTCTGAGAGCTGTGGAAATTCAAGCAACACTCCCGAACGGGAAATCTAAATTAGCTTTGACTATTTCACGATTCGAGTAGGAAAGTGTCAGGCATCAAATTTTTTTTGTTTATAAACCTGATGTAATTTGTTGGAAAATATTTTACATCTGTTTTTAAATTGGCTCAAAATTGAATTTAGAGGTAGAATCACTCTTATCAATTTTTGGGGCCAAGTTTGATTATTTCAAGCTGATAATTTGTTTGTAAAAAAATTTTCTAAAATTGAACAAGTCTTTTTTAATTTTTAATAAACTAACCTCAGATTCGAAATTAGCGATGTTAGAAAAAACTTTTATACAAAGATACCAGGCAGGTGAAAGAGGACAGAAATTGGGCACCACTTTTTTGCTAGAGAAAGCCTTGTAGTTGCAGTCTCCTTATTGGGTGGATTTTATTTCGCGATATTTAATGCTGGTTACTTGTAATAAGAGGCCATATTAAAAGAAAATAAATATATTGCAAAAATTGAAATTGGGGAGTCTACTGATTTATTTTATTTTTGTATCAAGTCATTGTAATTTTCTTATTACTAAGCACGTTCTTTGCAGGTTGATCAATTGAATGCACAAGTTAGCCCACTATCGACTAACTAAATAATATTCGTGGTTAGTCGTAATATTGGACTTTCAATTGGTTGAAAATGAAAAAAAAAATTGTGCGCGGAATTTTGCTGAGCACCTGTATTATTGCAAGTTTTGACACCTTAAAATTGTTTGTTGAATATTTTAAATTCGTTACTTTTACTTTTTGAAATGTCATCTAATCTGACAAGAGGTTTATATCACCGGATTATGGAAAAATAGTGAAATACAGTTACCTCCATAACCGCCAGGCCTGCTAGAGGGGCCATTACTGCGAGGTGGTCCACTATTACCCCCTTGCTGACGATAATCTCTTGCACCGAATCCGCCACTGAAACGACTGCTCTTTGTATTTCCTGGGCGACGAGAATTTCCTCCAGTGTGTCTTGCCTCCGAACACATATCGTCGAGCCACTGTGGCAGTTCTTGGTTAGCTTCAATTAAAAGGGATACCAAATCGCGTACAAGATTGTGATTCTTGTTATTGAAAAATGATGTAGCTAAACCTATTGTTGAAAAGAAGAGAATTCGTGGAGAATTATTAAGAGTCACGAGTATTATTTACTTCTTCTTGTAAAAGTCTTGTTGCGAAAAGCCACCAACCTAAATTCCCCATGCGTCCAGTACGTCCAATTCGATGAACATATTCCTCCACATCTCCAGGTAGATCGAAATTGATAACATGAGTAACGTGTGGAATATCGAGACCACGAGCGGCAACCGCAGTTGCAACCAAGATTGGAGTTTTACCAGCACGGAAGCGACGAAGGGCGTCCTCTCGCTCCCGCTGAGTTCTGTCACCGTGAATACTAGTCACAGGAAATCCAATTTGGAATAAGAATTCTTCTAGCGTATCTGCGCCTTTCTTGGTCTCCACGAAAACAAGAGTTAAGGCCTCTGAAGCTGAAAAACGATAAACATATCCAGATTGAACCAGATTGAAAACGCCAAACTATGAAATATTATCGAGTTCTTGTGACGACCGTTCGAGTGTTCACTTACAAGGCTGATGATGATTCTCAGCTTGAAGCAGATCAAGTAAATGGGATCGCTTTTCGTGCTCCTCAACCCAGACAATTTTCTGGGTAATATTCTCAGAAGTGGATCCCACTCGTCCAACTGCTAAGAATATGTAGTTACTCAAAAAGTCTCTAGCCAACATTTGAATCTCCTTCGGGAAAGTAGCTGAGAACATGAGAGTTTGTCTTTCTCCGGTAGGAGGCATGTTATCTTCTTCAACTATGCGCCTAATTTGAGGTTCGAAACCCATGTCAAGCATACGATCTGCTTCATCAAGAACCAGATATCTGCACAAAAAGTTGTGTGTTAGTGCAATGGCACTATAGTAAAAATTGATGAAATATTTCCAACTAAATAAATCAATTTAAAGCAGCAATTAAATTTTCAAGATGTTTATTTCTAAAAGCAAATGTTAGTTTTGTTAGAACATTAGATAATAATTAAAAAGCAACAACATCTTACCGACAATATTGTAGTCCAATCTTGCCCCGATTAAGCATATCCACTAAGCGACCAGGAGTCGCCACCAGGAGGTGACAGCCGCGATCCAACTCACGCATCTGATCGACAATGTTTGCTCCACCGTAGACGACAGCGGGACGCATTCGTGATCTGTAGGCGAATTTACGAGCCTCGTCGTGAATTTGTGTAGCTAATTCTCTAGTGGGAGCTAGAACAAGACCTAAAGGATATTGTTTTCGTCGTCCAGAAATTTGAGGGGGAGCTGGTGGTTGACCGCTTTCGTAAATTTGATTTAAAATTGGTACCAGAAAGGCCGCTGTTTTACCCGATCCTGTTTGAGCACAGGCCATGACATCGCGCCGTGCAATTATAATTGGAATTGCATACTTTTGAACTGGCGTAGGCTTATCGTAACCAGCTAATTGAATGCTGTTCTTTATTATCTTTGTCAGCTTAACTTCATCAAACTGCAAGAATTACTCCCATTGCATAAACAAGTTCATTTTGAGTTTAATTAATTATACTTATATGGATTATTAACTTACAGATGTAATGTTTGTTGGTATGTTTTCTCCTGTGGCTTCGACAGGAATATCCTCATATTTACTAAAATTGATTCCAGTATTGCCCGTACCGAAGAGTTCCTCCTCCAAACGCTCATCACGAGCTGTCGGAACTGTCCAGTCGATTTCTGAACGTCCACCTTTGTTGCCGCCCTCTCTCTCGTCCTTCCACCTGCCGCCAGAACCTCCCGTTCTTTGATCGTTCCTGTCTGGCCAGCGATCATTTCGAGGCTGCTCCTGCCAACGGTCATTCCCAGAATTGACCGGACGGTCGCCTCCGCGGTCGTTGTTTGGGTAGCGATAGTCTCTTCCGTTTTCCTGAGCTCCTCCTCGTCTGTTCCGGCTTCCAAAATTGCCAAAATCAACGTCGCGACTGTTACGTGAATCTCTGTAACTGTTTCCTCCGCTGCCACTTCTGCCGCGATCTCCACCACGGTCCCTATCTCCACCGTACAATGGTCTTCCGTTATTAGAAGACGACTGATTGCCACCTAGCTGTGCGTTATCTGTGGGCACAATTGACAATTACATTGTACACTTTTTAAATTCAAACACAAAATCAAAGGGCCCAACAAGCGTGATTATTATCATTAGGCACTTTATGAAAGTAAGTACACAATTCTTACTTGAAGCAGGTTTATTGCGTAGATGAGGTGGCACGTATCGACCCCCACTGGCTTGGCGGGAGTCCTGCAAGTCCAGACCAGCTAACTGAAAAAAAAAAAAAGTAACAATAAATGGCTTTAATTTTTTAATGATATTTACAAAATTCAAAATGGGGCACAACAATACGTAATTACGTCATAATTGTTGTCACATTTTTTCGGTTTTCTAAATAAGTTGGATTCCACAAAATGTTTCTTGAAAACAATTTATCCAAAATTTCTAACGACTTGAGAAAAAGAATCAATTATTAATTAAAAATTATTCATCCTCAACTCATCATTATATCGAAAATATTCAATGACAATTGGTTTCAAATTCAAGTAATTAAAAATAAACTTTTAATCTAGATAAATCTAACACCAACCTAACCTATAATTAATTAATGCATGGTGTGTTTTCTCAAATTTTTAGACTTTTCACTAGGTAATTTCTAATAAAATAATTAGCATTTACCAGTAAATATTTAATTAATATTTAATTAAATTTAATCTAGATAGTAACATTAACTATCCACTTTTCTCTGAGCAACCTATCATTATTATTAATTTTATAACTTCTAATATTAAAAAAACATGCTACTTAAAAAAGAATATTTAAAAAATAGTATAAGAAATTGAATTTTTTTATTTATAAAAAAGTTATGACTTTTGTCAGCCCTGATAGCTCAACTTTTTAACAAAAACTATAAATTCGTTATTTAAATTAGAAAATAAATTTGTTTATATAATTATTCATACACTACGGATATCAATCATACTAGATAAATTAAATATCATTGACTGTTCGCTGTTTCGTTTCCTTGGTTTTTTTTATAAACAATCAAACAACTTTAAATAAACTAATTTATTTGTAAAACCGAACGATAAGATTATAATCCATTAAATTTAATGTACAAGTATTTAAAAAAAAAGAATCACATCCGTTAAGTGGTTTTCGAAAAATTGTACCTCAGTGTAGAAAAATATGATTTTGCAGGAAAGCGGTATAGAAATAATTTTATATTGACATTTTCTATCTTTGATTTTCATAAAACGAAAATATTTAAAAGTTGCGCTAATCAGAGTGGTCACCATGTTTTTGAGTTGATCAATTTCCCTAACAATTTACTGATATTAAAATATTTTTTCCTGACAAAATTCTTGTTATTGAAAAAATAAAAAAATATGGGGAGGTTCTCATTGCGGAGACCAAAATAAAACGAAATTTTGATATAAAAAATACGAAACAGTGAAAGGAATAATATGAAATTTAGTACAACTATATAAAATATCAAGAATTTTACTATTACACTCTACTAAATTTCATATTACTTCTTTCATTGTTTAGTATTTTTTATGTCAATCTTTGGGTTTGCTGCACTTTTTCCCCAAAATGTAAAATAATTTTTATAAAATATATATAATATATGTTCTCTCCGTGTATCCTGTTAAGAAAAAAAGTTTTTTTTCTATATTTAAGAAAGAGTACGAATTTATGAATATTTGGTTAATTAACGAAATGTCAAAACATGTTTATTACTTATTTATAAAGTGTATCATTTCCAAAGTTAAATGAAAAAAACATAACTTGTTTAACTTTAATCGTTTGAAAGATATGAGCACTTGAACAATTTTGAGTAATTATTTGTATCTTATAGATAAACAATTGCTTTGACTGAAAAAGATGGTTTTCTGAAATTCGGTGAATTTGCTCCTAAAATATTTAATAATCTGTATTGATGGACTGGCATATAAATGTTTCAATTTTTCTTACAACAATTGGCCAAGAATAGATTCAATTAAAAAAAATTATTTAGAAAAATATATTTGCTTTTATTTTTCAAAGATTCAGAGATACTTATTTAGTCACATATATTTAATGTTAATCAGATGCAGAAGAAAAGACATATTCTTTTGTCCACATGCATTAGTATGTGACCAACTATTGAAAAAAGTAACTATCTTCAAACCCTCATTTTAGGAAAACTACTGGGATTTGGAGATTAAACGAATTGCATCTTTAAAAGAATTGTCGAAATGTAATTCATTCAACAGTTTTATTGTGGTGAAGCTAAAGTTCCCAACACGTTCATGTCAGAAAAAAGAAAATGAAACAATTGAAATTTATTAATAACTACTTTCTTTCCGCTTTGCCAAGATAGATGGAAGCTGTTAATGAAGTAATAGGGTAGGTAAATTCTTTTTTTCAAAAATTATTTACTTGCATCAAATAAAAATGTTGCTTTATGTATATAGAAACGAATGAATATTTCTTGTAATAAAAGTTGTTGCATTTATTTATAAAAAGAATTTTACAAAATATTCGTGAACTCAAAGTAATTTGTTCTATTACTTTTTATAATAAAATATGACTTTGAAAACGCTGAATAGAATAGAATTGCCATTTCTGATTGTGATTTTAATCTTTCTCTCTCTCGTTTACAGGAAATTGATAATTTTTCAAAACTTCATACCAAAATAACCTCTAAAACTGATAAAATCATAAGAATTTCACAAGATTTTGTAATTTACAAGAAATCACGTACTTGTTATTATCTATTATTCTTATCGATGAAAAAAGTGCAAATTATACACATATAACCTACTTAATTGAGTGTAAGTTTCAGGCATTTTTTTGAAAAACAGGCCACAGGATTTTTCTCGTTTTGAAAGAACTTAGATTGTCACAATTTACCATTGCTTGATAGAAATGCGTTTGCATAATACTTTTGTGTTTATTTTTTCCCAAAGTAAGATTTAATAAAAAATAATATTAATTTCACTTAACCCTATAATTAAAAAAATTTTAAAGAGCCCTCAAAATTACTTGTAATATTTCTGTACTTGGAAAGTAAGAAAATATGATAGTAAAGCATTGGATACAATTAAAGAAAGTAGCTAATCAAATAATAAAAACAGTTATACGACATCAGAAGAAAGAAAATGTATAAACGCAAAAACTCTCTTGCTCGCCAACAGCTTCATCATGCTCTTCTTTTGATAACTTTTGAAATTTGACATTCTCTTTTAATGCTTTTTGTGCCGTTAGACTTTGCGACGGAATAAAGAGTCTCATTGTTGAAATGAGTTTATAAACAAACTTGAGAGCTGCGTGAGGCATGAAAACGGAGAAAAGAAAAATGAAAATCTGAGACTTACTTGCTGCTCTAGACCTGATCCATTTTGGTTGGCTGCATTACTCATATTACTCCTCCTCAGTGCGTAATTTTCCTGGCCTTGTTAGGGAAACGTTATTTAGCTTTTAACAAACCAAAGGCAGAACTTATCCAACAAACTCTTCACAAAACGAATAAAATTACTTAATGGATTTGGAAAAGAAGAGCGACAAAAGACTTGGTCGTTACGAACTGACGTCGACGCAACAAAAATGGCCGAAAATATAAATGTCCCTTTTCCCAGAGTCAAGAGACACAATATGGTCAAGATGGCTACCCCGCTATATCCGTTGAAACTGTATTTTATGTTACAGGGGACAGAAATTTTAACTTTTTACACGTTCTGCAGTAGTAATGCGTAGAAAATGGTCAAACTTCCTATTATTCACTTTTTCTCCTCTTTCTGGCAAACTTTTTTTTACTTTTCCCTTTGATAAAAAGACAATAAGCAAATCAAATGTGTAAATTAGAAGGTGTCACTTATAAGTTAATAAAAAGAATTTAAATTAGTCCTCAAGTCTGTAATGAAATTTTAAAAATTATTCCACTATGTTCTGCAATAATAGCACAATAATTATATAGGAGAATAAATAAATATATCATTCAATGTCGACTTGGATGGAAACTAACCTCATTTTCAATTTTTTCTCTTTGAGAAAAGTTGAAAGTCCCTAGGCCTATATCACATCATTTATAAGGCTGCGGTTACACCTCTGCAGGCAGCCTGCCTGCCTGCAGGTTGTCATGGTAACGTACAAGAGTAAGAGAGTCAGTGACTTCAAACTTCTTCCTTACCCTCGTTGCTCCTGCCTGCGCAGGCAGGCAGCCTGCAGAGGTGTAACCGCAGCTTAAATTATAATGGAACTATATGTGGGTGGATTTGAAACCGTTATAGGCCAATAAAAATGCTCCATTGTGTCATGATTTCCATTGAATAGGAAAATTCTATTGGCTAAACTTCTATGCTGGAGCGAAAGCGTCGGCGACGAAGGGCGAAAAGTAAAAACTATCAAGGTTAGTTCACAATATCAAATAATATATCTTCAGCTTAAAGCTGCGGTTATATCTCTGCAGGTTGTCATGGTAACGTACAAGAATAAGAGAGTCAGTGAATTCAAAATTCTCTCTTATGGAACGTTTACACCTTCTGTAAAAATTGTCCAGAAAGGAAAATTTGCATTGGAGTAAGAGAGTCAGATACACAGTCTGTCTCTCTTACTCCAATGAAAAATTTTCCGTTCTGCACATATTTTTACAGAAAAACGTGTAGGCTGTAGGCACAAACATGATTTTGTAACAAGGGCGCAAGAAAATAAACCAACGCAAAATAGCTTTAAAGGCGGTTCCAGAATAGGTGCAAAAGGCAGGTAGCAAGTCCAAGTGCAAGTGCGATTCCTATATCTTTAGCATTGGTTCGCACTTGCACTTGTACTTTTATCTTGCCTTTTGCACCTATTGTGGACTCTCCATAAAAGTCTAAACACAACTGTTTCGCGAATGTCGTTTGCGAATGCAAAGCATGAATTAGAGTGCAGTCCCATGCTGGCAGAATGGTGGAGTAGTGTAACAGATTGGACCAATCAAAATAACTGTTAAAAACATTCAGTTATCTGATTGGTTAAAACTGTTCCACTATTCTGCTAATCTATCACCATGGGACTCCACTCTTAGAAAAGGACACAACTATATCTCTGTCCTTTTCTAAAGTAGAGTCTACTTTAATCCATTTTCTGCTTTTGGAAAAAGTGAGACAAACTTTTGCCTCTGTTTATGGGAGAGAGAGAGAGAGAGAGAGAGAGAGAGAGAGAGAGAGAGAGAAAGTCGTATAACTGTACCTTAATTGACATTTCATTTTCCTGTGTTTCTGTAGAAAGACCCACACAACTTACATCTTTTTATACGTGTTTCCTATCCCTGAGCTACTCTTGTCACTTGTCTCGCACGTCCATCTGTATGTTATTATTTAATTCCACGTGTGTATTTATTGTTTCTTTAGGGTTATGTTTCTCCATACTTAATTATTATATTCTCTAAAAAGGACAACTTGATAACAATTTACTAGAAATGTTAATGAAATTTTAATAAATATGGAAAAGTCGAGTACAAAAAGTGAAAACAATCAGAAAGTTTCAAAAACACATTTAAAATTAATCGAGGCTGTTTCTGATCTCGATGGAAAGCAAAGGTTTGTATAATTATATTTATAATTTTTAATATTGAAATTTTTAAATAAGCAAGTCCTGACAAATTTTTCAAAGTAATGCTTTGCATTACGACAAAGATGTCCCTTCTTAAAATCACGATAATAAAAAATACAGTGTCTATTCGGAGGAGGAAGGAGTTAGAATTATGTTTTTTTATTAATAAGTGATATTTTTTTTAATTCCAAAAAATTGAAAAGTTCTTTAAAGAAAGAAAAATTTTCTTTTCTTTTTTATTTGCAGAAGGAAGGAGTCATCAACCTTGAATTTTTTAGAATTAAATATCACTTACTAATAAAAAAACGCATATTTCCAACGCAAGGTGGATGACTCCTTCCTCCTCCAAATAAAAAGGGAAAGAAAAATTAATAAATATTTTTATTTAGTAAATCATATACCTATTTTCACTGACGGGACAAATAAACTACTTTTTTTATTTGGCCCGGCTTGAAATGTATGGAACTGGGGTGACGGGCCAAATAATAAAAGTAACTTATTACTTATTAAGACACTGCGTAAAAAATATCTGCATTATGGTGATTCAAAAACATGTAGGGTATTTTCTCCACAATATTTATTTTAAAAAAAAGTAAACAACAAATGTGTCATGGAATTTCACTTTGTACTTTAGGTCAAATTTTACAAAAACATAAAAAATTTTAATATCTCATTTTCAAGTATAATTCCCATAAAAAGTCCATAATTTATTACATTTAAAATTGTATAAATCTTTCAGAGTACAATCATCAAAATGCAGTGAACCTAGCCTCGAAATCTCAGAATATCATTTAGTTAAAAGTGGAATCACCGATAAATATAAAATACAAATCTCAGATTTTGCAAACACTTCATGTCGAAAAGGTCGACAATCAAAAGTTGCTAAAGTTTTTAATAAATCAAAAAATGCTCAAGTTTTACCAAAACTTTTAGAAAAGCCTGCTTTAGAAAAGGTAGATATTTTTAAAGAATTTTCGTAACATAATGAAATAATGAGATTCTCTCAAAATATTTAGTGTTGACATCAAAGTGCACTTTAGCATTCAGGAGGCAGTTGAACAAATAAGAATTAATTTAACATGATATTTAAAATTCGATTACAATTTGCAGATTAAACGTAGTGCTGGGTATGAAAACTTGAAAAACAATCTCAAGAAATGGAATTCTGTGATTACACAGCAAAGAACTGCAGAAAATGTTTCCTTTCCATTGAGGCATCCACCTATGAAAGCAGAACCAACAGGTGAATTTGTGAAAAGATTTCGAATTCAATCCGATTTAGAAAAAGAATTGTACCTAATTGAACCAAGCACAGTAAATGTACCGAAAGAAAATGTTTTAAAATTATCATTGGAAGAAATACTGCAACGTCGAGCAGAAACTGCAAAGTTGAGAGCTGAACAGGTATTGTAAATTATAATTCTATTAATGTTTTATTCTTCTTTTTAAGAAGGTCCCATAGTCGATTGGATTTTTGCATTGAGCTTCAATGGGAAATTCGCATCGACTTTGACACCGCCTAAAACACTAAAACATCCTTACATGTGATGAATCAAAAATTAATTGGTAGATGGTTCTTTCAATGTTAATGTTTATGTTAATCTGGATGTACTACTTTTTGTAACTTCAGTAGTATAGTATTTTTGGTTGACATCTTTTGAATCCTTCAAAAAGCTTCATTAGGTTAACCTAATGTCAAATATACTCTTATGCATTTATTTCGATTGAGAACATACAACTCGTCTTTTATTTCTTTTATATTTTACCAAAAATAAAAAAAGTCTCCTATTGTAGAACCAGTTTTGATACTTATGTGATTTTTTTAATTTTATAATAAAAATAAATTTATCTGTCCAATTCGCAGTCGTACAAAATATCAAAGGCACATCGTCAAAAGAAAATTAAAAGTAAGAAATATCATCGTATTGAAAGGAAGAAGAAATTGAAAGACCAGCTAAAAGAATTTGAAAAGTTGGAAAAAACTGATTCAGTTGCTGCTCTAGAAAAACTAAAATATTTGGAAAAGGTTAGATCAGAAGAGCGAATGACATTAAGACATAAGAGCACTGGTCACTGGGCAAAAAACAAATTGATACGTGCAAAATATGATAAAGAGGTAAGACCAATAAATTTAATTTACAGCTATTTCATCTTTGCACTGTTGAATATCTTTTAGCATTGACTTTTCTTTAGCGCTTATTAGTTGCAATCATTAAAATTAGCGGTTTTACTGAATGTTGGAGACTAATTTTCAATCTGATTTTTAGAATATTTAATGAATAATTTCTTTAAATTTTTCCTTCGCTTTTATTTTATTAAATGTTTTTTTTTTTGTTTAGAGTCGACAAGAATTATCTAAACAATTGTCAATTGGTCGAGATATAACTCAAAAAACAATGATTACTGAAGACGACAACGACGACGACGAAGATGTCAGTAAAGAGACGATATCTACGTCAATTCCGCTAAATTTCTCGGAGAATCCCTGGATTAATAATGTGAAAACAGAATCGGAAGTAAATGAGTTTGTAAGTCAATATCGTAAATACTACGATAGTAAAATGAAGAATAAACTTGAAAAAAATGAAGAGGCCATTCCTTTTGAATCAGGTGAGAAGAATCTTGAAAATGTGTTTTGTTCTTTTTTTCATTTCATTAGGAAATAGGATAAAGCGACACAATAATATAGTAAAATAAAAGCTGACTGAATGTATCTTGAAATATTAATATTTTATTAGCCAATGAATTTAAATTAATAATTAATTAAAAATCACTAATGATATGCGACAAATTTTTTTAAAAAAATTTACAAACATTGTTTGGTAACTCGAGAACCTAGGAAAAATAATCAACAACCAAACCAATCTTGGTCGCCAAACTACGATATAGGAATGTTAGTATATTAATAAATTACACATTTGAATTCTAATAAAATGGTTCTAGTTGAATTTGAATTCAAGTTGTATTTGCAGCTTTTATGCTGATATGGCACTATAATGTCAGTTGTATAATTTTCATTTTACAGCTTCTGAAAATAAAGTCGGGAATAAGGATGATATTCCTGATGAATTGCTCCAACTGCAAAGCGGTGAAAGTGGTGAAATTAGTACTTTGTTAAATACAAACTTTGATTCTCAAGAAAATAATGTAATCGGAACGTCTAAATGGACAGTCACCAACTGTTATCTTCCAGAGACTAAGAAGAAAAAAAGAACTTCTGAAAGAATAGACGTCGACAACGAGGTTAATTCGAAAAATAATAAAAGAAAAGTTATTAAGGACAATAAAATAAAAAGTGCAAAACGATCAAGTGCAGATTCAGTTCGAAATGAAGTTGGTATTCGAAAAAAAGAAAAAAAAGAGGACAAGATTGTGGCCAATAGTGACGACGTGCCTAAAGTAACTGCAACAAAATATTTAAAGTCACACTTACCTGACGAGAATTCAGCAGAATGTGATGTATTATGTGAAAACGATGACGATAAACAGGAAAATGGGTATCAATTGTTACACGAGGCATTTTCTGACGAGGACCTAGTTGAAGACTTTAAGAAAGAAAAGGAAGAAGAGGTAACTTTTAACCATTTAATTCCCTTTAATCTTTCAATATAATTTATCAAGGCTCATTACATGTTTTGCATATTCGTTCATAATTATGAATTACTTATTGTTTTGTACTTATTTTACACTATCAATTAATATTTATATTACTTTTTAGGTATTTACAACATTAATCAAAAGATAGTCTATAAAATTTATGTTTTTTTTTTATGAAAATTTTAGACCAATAGACGTAAAAATTGAAAATTTATATTTAAAATAACAAAAAAGTTGGGATTAATTTATTACAGTTCGGATAAGAGAGGTTCAGATAATCGGGGTTATAGTGTAATTTTAAAGAAAAGCCCTATTGGTGTCCCCTTCCCTCTTATCTTATCTTTTAAACTATTAAACATGGAGAGCTGAAATTTGCCATACTGGTGTATTTTTACGGGGATATGTAGTAATAGTTATAGCTTTGGCAAGGAAAATCTAAAAAAAAGTGTTCAAAAAACGTTTTTTTCCTACAAGTTCTGAATTATTATAACCTACCTAGGTGAAATTGGTATACTAGTGTATTTTTACTGGCTGATTATAGAAAACATGGTTGAAAAAGTTTAAAAAACAATTTTATTCTAATTTCTAAATTATTCAACTTGAAATGCTAAAATTTAGTACACTAGTATATGGGCAATTCCACGTGAGATTTTAGTCGACCTCTTAAAATCGGCCAGAAATAATAATTTTTTCTATTCTGTATCGAAAAAAAACAGATACGTATTTTTTTATTTTTGTTTAATTGTCGAAATTTTCGAGTTATGAATTTTCGAATTTTGCACTTTTAATCGTAGACCTATATTCAGTAGCTTATAAGACCGAAAATATTGAGTTTTGAACAAAGTTGTCAAAGAACGAAAGTTTTAGTTTTTCTTTCGACTTTTAGGAAATGAAAACAATAAAAATTTTTTTTATTTAAAAAAAAAATTTATAAACAAATTAATTTTTTTTAACTTTGGGTATGATAAATTTTGAATTTTCTTTTTTTAAAACATACCTGTAAATGATAAGAAGGTTTTGCAAAAAGTTTCAGAGTGGTCCTGACAAGTTTAATGGGTTAAAAAAAAATAATTAAGTTGCCCGTGCAGGTCGCACGCCCACGGCACAATGGGATTTTTTTTACAATTTATTATTAAAAATTGTCTAGAGCCTAAAAATTTTATCGGATTTTGATTATTATTAAATTTGCAGGCTCTAGACAATTTTAAATAGTAAATTATAAAAAAAATCCCATTGTATCGCGGGCGTGCGACCTGCACGGGCAGCTTAATTATTTTTTTTAACCCATTAAACTTGTCAGGACCACTCTGGAACTTTTTGCAAAACCTTCTTATCATTTAAAGGTATGTTTTAAAAAAAGAAAATTAAAAATTCATCATACCCAAAGTTAAAAAAAATTAATTTGTTTATAAATTTATTTTATTTTTTTTTTAAATAAAAAAAGAATTTTTTTATTTTCATTTTTTAAAAGTTGATAGAAAACTAAAACTTTCGTTCTTTGACAACTTTTTTCTAAACTCAATATTTTCGGACTTATAAGCTACTGAATATAGGTAGAAAAAAAATATTTTTGGCCGATTTTAAGAGGTCGACTAAAATCGCACGTGGAATTGCCCATATGTTTAAAACATCTAACTTTTTTGAAAAAAATTTGATTGAAGATTATACATTTTTGTTTTAAATTAGTGGATTGATAAATATCATTTTAAAACTGTATTTGTATCGGACGCAAATGGTTTTCATAATAATTGCTTCCTTATATGAATGAAGAATTGTGTTGATGAAAATTGTAAACCTAAAGACTTTATCTTTATAGCTCTGAAAAAAATTCTCATCTATTTAAAAGATTTAGCTCAATAAATAAGTATTTAAATATTTTATTACAAAGTTGAGAAAATTATTAAAAGTTTTCCTAAATTTCTTACCGAGACTGTGACTCTTGTTAAATCTCTGAAGAATGGAGACGAGAAAATAACAAAATGAAGAATGAAAAATGTTGGCAGGTTTGCAAACAACTCACTTTTTATTTGCAGGTGAATGCAAGTAAACCCGAGGATGTGAGTCTGTTATTGCCTGGCTGGGGTAGATGGGGTGGTAAAAACATTAGACAGCCTAGTAAACTGAAAAGAAAGTTTATTATTCAATTCTCCAAGGACACTATTCGTAAAGATGAAAATAAGGGGAATGTTGTAATTAATGAAGAGAATAGTAGTACTATTAGAAAGCATCAAGTTTCTGAATTACCATTTCCTTTCACGAATGTCAAGGATTATGAAGCCAGTATGCGTGCTCCAGTTGGAAGAAACTTTGTGCCTGAGAAAACACACAGCAAGTTAATAGTGCCCTCATTTAGAACAAAAATGGGCAAAATTATTGAGCCAATGGACGAGGATTCTCTACAAAATATTCAAAATTTAAAAGCGAATCAAATGCAAGGCAATATCGAACTTCCTAAATAAGAGGACTGTAGTTTTTTCATTGTTTCGTTTCTCATTAATCGTGAACATTATAATAAAGTTTCTAAAATTCAAAAGTGTGTTGGAATTGAGAAATTTATGAAACTCCCCAACTCCAATTTCAAGTTTGCAATATTGTGTTGGTAAACTAATGTTATTATTTCTTCATCATCTTGGTTATTATTGGAATCTTCTCTATATATTATTGGCAATATTAAATATTTAGTTTAGAAATTTTAAGATTTTTTTTCAAATACATGTTATTTATGAACTTTTTTTGTTTTTTTACTTGGAAAACACTCTTTTCTAGACATCTTAAAATTGCGACAATTAGTTGTAAAAAAAGAAATTGAAATTTATTAAAGTTTAAGCATCGGGCTTGATAAATCGATAAGAAATTTAGTCATTTAAATTAAAAAAAAGTTATTTAATATTCTTAAAATTTATGATTTGTGCAGTGAAAGAGAAAAAAAAGTATTTTTTCATCAATGTGCGTTGGAAAATATAGTGTTAACACAAGTTAAAGATTTTATAGCATATTAATTAATGTGTAGTGTGAGATCCTTAGCTGATGGAATTTAAAAAAGTGAAATCAATGCAATTCTATAGCTTGTGACAAATTAATGATTCAAGTACTGAAATTATTAAAAATTTGAATGTATATAGTTATCTTTCATGTATTTTAAATTGAACCAGAGTATTCGGAACTGAAAATTTCAAGCAAGTAATACGTATTTAATAGTGTTGCAATATTTGTGTAAAAACTTAAATTGTATTCAAGACATAATTTTTTGAACATGGTCGATATTCATCGGGATTTTATTTATTCGCGTCTTTTAGTAAGGTAGGTCTTGAGCACCTATAAGAGCAGAACGACTAAATTCGAAAAGCGATGGATCTGTGTAAATCGGTTCACTGGGATCAACATTGCTTCGTTGACTTGATTGAGTTTCTTCCAAAGTTCTTCTTTGGGACATTATGTTGCTAATGGCTCTGAAAAAAGAAACATCTTTATGAGCCTAAGAAAAACAGGCTCCCATATATAGACCACGCAAAAGAAAGTATCAAAGTTGACATATTTTGACTTTTTGTAGTCTTTGAAAAAGAGTGTCATGATTTTCTTTAAATTTCTTTGTCAAGTTGCACAAAAGTTTGAGAAATACACAATAATAATAATAATAATAATAATAATAATAATAATAATAATAATAATAATAATAATAATAATATGTTGACTTGACGTGGACTAGTGTATAAAATCAAGTTTTATTTTCAAACAAGTATCATCATATTATACTTACATGGAGCGTGCTGCTTTTTGAAAACTTGACCTTAAAAAAGAGTAGTTTATAGATCCTTTGTTAGAAAAGTTATCATGTATTTGGTTGTGGATATTCGACCTTTTAATATTTTTGTGCTGTAAAGCTTTTAAATGACTGTACTTTCTGTAATGGAAAATATTGCGTTAGTTAATTTAAGGGAAAATGCATAATGAAAATATGTAAAAATAGTGTCCACATAAGGTTCATTATAGGGAATAATTTTAAATTCAAGACAATATTGACGATATTAATTTATTAATTAAACTTTAATACTATTAATTTTATAAAATTTGTATCATACCTACAAATCAGTATCTGCAAAATTAGTACAGCAAATAAAACAGCAACGAGAGTTATGATAGCAGCAATAAGAGCAAAATATTCATTCGATGATAGGCAAATTTTTTCTAAAGTATTTACTTGCTGCTCAATTAGAATAGTTTCTTTCTCTTCATCTAAATCATTTCTTGAAGCAAATACCTGCAAGTAAGTTTAATAAGAAACGAAATTCAGAAGGTACGATAGGTTTCTTTTAATTGTCACGTAGGTATATAATGATTTGTTCGCACCTCTATCATTTCTCTTACGTACTCTTCCTCGCCTTCTTCAACCGACTCATATGACATGTTTTGATTATTTATATCATTTTCTGCTATAGTTAATAATGCGACATTTTCTTCGGTATCATTTCTGCTGATAATATTCTCGGATTCTAAATCTCTTCGTTTTCTTCCAAAAGAAGGTTCATTTCTTCCAGCTCCACTACCAGAAGAACAATAGGCCGGTTGACAGCCATTAGGACAAGTACGAACTGTGGCTTCAAAAACCAGAAAATTTGATTCAGGTATTTTAAATGCATTAAATCGAGCTTCTAAACTATCTCCATCTCTTAAACGATCCAGGCCAGGAAATACAAAGTTATCAACAGGACATCTACAAAATGAAAATAAAAATAACAATTTTAAATTAGTCTTTCACAATTCACAAGTGGAATAATAATTCCAGTTGAAAAATCTGGGTATAAATTATGTATTTTACTCAGATAATATATTACTTACCCATATCTGTCTATTAGCTGGACACTCCTTCCGGAATATGGATCTCTAGCTACGACGTTTGTAGCAAAAATGTCAGCAGGATAAACAGATCTTTTTAAGGAAAGAAATTCATTAAATTCATATTGTTCTGTTTGCTTGTTGTAATGAATATAAAGACAATTTTCCAATATTAACTCTTAAGCGCATTCAGTTTAAGACAATAAAAATCTTTTTTAAAACAACTAATGTAACTAACGGAATTCGAAAATATTACCCGTCTTGCGCTTCCAATCTAAAAGTCAGTGGATCACCAACAGCAATTGTTGTAGTTGGTCTACCTTGATAAAGAATCAGTAAACGAACACGATTATTCAGTGTGTTTTCAGCTGGAAGATATTCAATTGGTATTGGTGCTCCTGATCTCCTAAAAAAATTATTCTTATCTATATACAATTATTATATTATTTGAAAATGATATTATTATATATTATGAAAAAAAATTGATAAATATTTTTGATAAAACTGAAAGAAATGCAGCATCATATCTTATCTACATTATTTATGTAAATATGCACATGTATAAATATATATATATATATTTGTATTCGTACCCTGCTCCGATGTAATCAGATGTAACTACAGTTTCGTCTGGCCCACGGAAAAGACAAGTGAGATTAAATCGTTTGTCTTTTGCTGTTTGCACATAGTCAGAAAATTGTACAACCACGATATTGGTCATTGCGTCTCCATACTAGTATTAAATATATTTTTATTAATTAGATTAAGCTTCTAATTATTGTCAATTTAAGAAATGGAATAATTTGTCGAAAAATTTTATTTCCATATTTAGAAAGTGTAAAAACAATTTGTAAATTTTTCTCCAGTATTCAAAGTTCACTTGGATTATGTATAAACAAAAACACGACCTTACGGAAAATGTGGTTATTAACCAAAATTTAGGCACTTATTGAACTAGAAATGATTTTTTTCATCTTCCTACCCGCTGAGTTCCACAATCAGGATATCCTTGAGTTCCACTAATTCGTAAGACATTTATTGTTCCTCCACTGCCTCGAAAAAAACATCTATCGTAATATCCATAAGTATAAATTCTACCAGTAAAACCTTCAGGTGTTCTAAGTGTAAATTCCATTCCATCTTCACTACAAGTTTGTGTCACTGGAAATAAGAATAAAAATGTTAGCAATTATAATTTCGTAGGACATTTTTGAGCTTACCATCAAGACAGTCGTTATCGGCTCCTTGTCTACCATTATTCCTCTCGTAAAAATCAAAATCCGTTCCAGAATCATAGTACAGAGGATTATTCATATCCATGTCCCTTGAGTCCCTGTCGCTTAGTTCGCAGTTATCTTGGTCACCACCTTGCTCATTGCTCAGCGGCTTAAAATTGAAAGATCTGCATACGAAGTGTCTCGTATCTGCACACTCTCGATCACAGTTCTGTAAGGATGGCGCCGAAGTTGAGCCGCGAATGAAAGGCTTCCGCACACGCATCCTGTGCGCTACTCGTCGAAAGTTGGTTTGCTCATCGCACCGTGCAAGTAAGGGAGGTCTGTCGCTTATAGGCCCATTTATGACAAAGGGTTTAGTCTGATAGATACCACCTTCCCCTATGTAGCCACCGCCAACTACTCCACCTTCTCCATACGCTTCGCTAGATAAGGGCCGCACTGGATTGTAGGCCATGCTTTCAATGTAAGGTGGACGATCGTAGTGTTCTTTCCCATTAAATCCTGGGTGTCTGTCAGTCAGGAGTAATAAGTAAAGATTATATTTAATTACCCACGTGAAACGATTCTACGGATATATTTTTGTAGAGTTTTCGATAACTTTTAAAAAACTGTTACCAATTCCAATTCGATTTGGTAGCAGTTGAACAGTTTTCTATCATCGAAGAATTTTTTTTCCTGTAAAATTGATAAAAAAATTGAAAATTAAAAAAAATATAAAAATAATTATAATATTAATATTATTTCCCTATTATTATATTTTTAAATTTTCAATTTTTTAATCAATTTTACACGAAAAAAAATCCTTCGATGATAGAAAACTGTTCAACTGGTACCAAATCGAATTGAAATTGGTAACAGTTTTTTAAAAGTTATCGAAAACTCTACAAAAATATGCAATGTAGAATATTTGCAAATATTTATAATTACAAATTCATTGAAACCGTGAGTCCAACTATTACATTTTAGCGAATTGTCTCTAGGCAATTCGGGATTTGCCGAAACTGTTTTTGGCAAATTGGATAACCGCAATATTTTCTATTCATGCATGGACGAAAATAAAGAAATAATGACAATATTTCAATATTCAACACAAATACTTTTGGTCAAGAATGTTTACGTGTTGCGATGAATGAAATCTGGAGGAAACTAGTTTGGGTATTTCCGAAAATCATTTCCCGAATTACCTAGTCTACGGATTTTGCCGATAACATTTCTAGTATTATAAACAGGGTTTAGAACTGAGCGATAATGATGACAGAAATTTATAATGATAATATATAGGATTAAAAGAAATAAATAACTATTCTCTACATATAAAGTGAAGTACATATTGAATAATTTTTAAATCTATAATAAAGCTTTTACCTTACTCTTTTGAAGAACACGTCTCTATTTGGAAAATCTTCTATAGGATAGCGTCTGTTATTTTTTATATGTCCAGGCGAATAACGTAAATTCTCTTGATTAGGAAAGTGATCCTGTAGATGTTGAATTTGTGAAGGTGGTAAAACATTCAAAAATCGACGTCTATATACTGGATATCTACTTACACTTTCAGGGTCATAAGCGGGATAATTGCCAATGTTGTCTGAATAATAAGTCCCACGCACGGGAATTTTATTTTCATTTATCAATTGTTTATCTGATGGATACCTTTCACGGGGATAGTAGTCTAAATTAGGTGGATAACGATGTTTATAAATTCTATTATATTTATCATCAGATAAATAATGATCTTTAGCTGGGTATAATTTAAATTCACCAGGATAACGATGACCTTCTGGAAAAGGATACCGTCCTAGAGGTAGTGAATTTGATTCGGGATATCTTTCTGAGAAACGAATATCCTTTTCGATTCCATGAGAAGGTTTGTAATAGTCGTCGACATACCCTAAAATTAATTATTAAAGAATAGTACAGCAACATATTGCGAAAATCGCCATAGAACCTCTATAATTATATTTATAATCACAAGAAGAGAATTATTATTATTATTATTAGAGTAAACCTCCCAATGCGCTTTGGTGTCGATAACACATGATATAAGTTTGAATTTTTGAATTAATCCCAATAAAAAAAGTGGAATAATTGTAATATTATATCTCTTCTCTTCAAGGATTAATCTTTGTAAAATGACTTGATGAAAATAAATTGATGAATTATTTTAAAACTTATTTTACCTGGGCGTCCGAGAGAATGTCTGTCGTAATTAGTATCTTGACCTAGTGGATCAGGACGATGTGAAGATACATCAGACTCACCAGCTAGATATTGATCTACCAACATTTTGCACAATATAAAATTAACAAGTATTCTTTCTTTCATAAATCTTTCTGTGATATATCGAGATTATCCTAAAGTACTTACGCATAAGATTTTCATAATAATCATAGTCTGCGTCAAATATTATCCGATGTCTATCCCTTTGATTGAACATGCTTAGCCGACAAGTATGAAAATGTTCAGAGTAAACTGCGCTTTTACATGGGAAACTTGATTGTCTCAGGCATTCTTCCAAGCATTCGCTTAGACTTCTCCCTGTGATTTCAGAGTGGAATTCTCCACTTAATCGGGCATTTCTGTATCTTTCGAAGGCAGTGTCTGGACGACGATCATCAGTAAATGACGTTGCTGTTACACCCTTATCTGGATATTCAGAACCACGTGCTATTTAAAAAGATGTCATTTCATTATCTCACATAATACCGTCAAATATTTATCATCACTGTTGTAGATTTGTCTGCACAACTACTATTTGTTTATAATGTACAAAAGATCTCAACAGATGATAAATATAATGTAATGATAACACTTACGGTTGTCTAAGCAAACAAGTTCATAAAAATGCTGGGTCGGACTATTGTTTCCACCTATATCATCCCTCTGAGAAATTGAGTCTTCTTCGAAAATTGCGCATTGGTGAGTTTGTTCATCGTACTCCACACTTCGACAAAAGTATTTTTCTGCTCTTGAACAAAGAGCTTGGCATTCGTCCAAAGTTAAATTTGCATAAACATCAAGTTCAAATGGTCCTTTTAAACGCATCTTCACTTCTTTTACAAAAACCATTAAACCATCACAGCGACGATCAGCTGTAAGAAAAATGAGTTTATTGGTTCTTAAATTATTAATGATTAATATTAATATACGTAAGCATGCGTCGCCTACTGACAAAATATTATCACAACTGATAAATTCCATGTCAACTCATCAATATGGCCTTATGGTCTTTTGGGATTCTCAAATATTCTTTAATATTCTTTGAAAAAAATAAAAAATGTCTGTATTTTAACAACCAAAATGGGTTCTCACCAGTGAGACAAGTATTCTCAAGATAATCAGAATTAGGGTCATCTTCCAAATAATCAGGATAAGAACGTCTTGTGAAGCGACTCAAGGCACAACTTCTTTCAACTGTGTTATATGTTGCTGACCGACAAATAAAGCTATATTCATTTAGACATCTGAGAACATAAGAAATACGTAGAAAATCATGATTGCAATGAAAACAGTCTCATTTTTCATGATTAATATTTATAGTAAAAAACCAGAAAATTTGCTAACCCAGGAAAAAAAAGATTTAAAATAATATAAAGACTGAAATTTTGTGAAACACTGATAAAAGTGAGAGGCAAACTCCTTAAAACTAAGAAAGAAGAATATAAATTTTATGTACTAACCTGTCCTCACATTCTGTTCGATTAGCAGCTGGAACTTCTTTTATTTCCGTAAGCTGTAACTTTAATTTTTTTCGGGGATGCCTTTCAAATATGTAGCGTCGATTCGGACAATCTCTTTCTATTCGATTTGCTAAGACAATCACATAATTTATTCAATTTTAAAAAATATATTATTCAAAAGTATTTGTAAAGTCCAGTAATAAACCGACCATGTCCGCGCTCCAAAAAAGGTTTTAAAACTTTTTTTGGAACGAAAATGGTTTTTTGCCCACTGAGAGTACAATAAATTTAAAAAGTTTTAATAATAATAAAAAGTCTTCGAAATATATTATTTCTAAAAAAATTGACCTTTGTTTTCATAAAATTAAATTAAACTTGATGTATGATTGCAGTAGATATCTTTTTTTAATTTTTTCCAAATTTTTTCAAAGTAAGCACCTAGCAATAATCTTTTATGAAATTTCAAACTTGTAGAAACGTTTCATGACATGTATAATAACTTAGGAAAAGTTATTATTTTTCTCGAGTTTATTATAATTCTTACGCGTGCGGCAACACAAGTACTTAAGCACGTTCCGTGTACGAAAATCAGAATCTCACTAAAATTAGTACTCAGTGTTATAAATTCTCAAATTTAATGATTCAAACTTTCGAATATTCTCATCCGGTTTATTCTCATGTTTTTACATAAATTCTTGAATCCGTCCCAATAACAATGGAAGATTTTTTTTTCAGTTAAAAGCTCAAAGTTATTGAATGGCAAACACAACTCTAAACTCTATTCTTGACTAATTCAAAATTTGTATACATAAATTATTTATTGTTGAATTATAAAAAAAGAATTTAAAAGTTTTAAATACCTACTAATAGTTTATATTTAATTCACATATTCCGATTCACATCCTTTCACTATGCCCCATCTATTTTCGTGAACAAGACACTATACTCAATTATTTACATGACATATTTCCAGAAGAAACTTACATGTCAAACACACTTCCGTGAAATGCACGCTGTTCGGTACCAGCATCAAATTTCCTATTCCATCAGGCTGCGCTTGCTCTCTTGTGAGATAACAACTGCTGTCTTCATATTCAGGTGTTCCTCTGAACGACGCTATTCTGCTTCCTGGTTGAAAGTCGAAACTTGTGCAAGCACGCACCAAATTGTTTGTTGCCGTTCTATCTCTTAAGCACAATTCTTGACACTTTTCGAATACTCTAAATGGGGGAGAAGAATCTCGCACCTGTAAGAAAGGCTCTAGTCATTTTGTCTTACAAAATTAATTAATTAATGCAGGATAACAGAAATTTCTTTTCACAAGTAGTGCGTAATACTTTAGACAGCAAAAATCATTCTCAAAGAAAAAACATTTATTTTGAATTATTAATTTACTAACTTACCATATCATCATCAAAGTCTTGCAACTGATGATCCGGTAACCTTTCATAAACTACTCTTCCTAAGCCGCTGTTGCAGGTGGTTTGAGCTATAATAAAATACTATATTAATTATAATTAATTATAATTAATTGTACCGCTATAGAATTAGAGATGTTAATTTCCTTAACTAACAATAAAAATGTATAGAATATTTGTATCAAATAATAAATATAAAATATCAAAATATGTAGCTTCAATTTTGAAAATCTTTACATTGGCTTTTTTATTTATCTTTATATAGATATTTAAATATGCGAAATATTATTTCTTTTAACTTAATTTTCAAAGAGTTTCGATGTTTAGGTAAATATCTAAAGGATGATGAAAAGTCTGCTGAGATCATTTTATAATTAAAAGTTATACAGATTTTTTAATTATTTTCTTTTTAGATTTTATATTTACATAGTTTCAAGTCTAATATTCCAATGAAATGAATAAACTTTAAAATTTCTATAGTCATATAAAATTTATACTTCTGCCACTTGTTTAATAACTTTTCAACCTGGAGCCGCAAAAGTAGTTGTATCGGTAGTTGTGGAAGCGCTACCGACTGGTATTTTAGAGCGTGCTTCCGCGCGGTTTCACATGTAGGCGAAATCGGCAGTCGCACTTAACTAATGCAATGCCTTCCCCTTCTCATGTGGAAGGATGGTAATTTCCGGAAGTAATTTTTCGACGGAAATTCTTAGAAATTGAGTGTAAAATATTCGGTATAGTGTTACTAAAAAATAGAAAAATGCTTGGTTTACGGAATATCAAGTTAATTATGGTAAACTATGTCATGGAAGGAAAAAGGAAATTAATGAAAAAATAAAATCTGATAAAGTTGCGCGTCTATTAGATTTTAAGAAACTTTTAATAAAATTCATAATTATGTTATCAAACTTGAATGATGTAATAATTAAATAGAAAGAGAGTATACAATAATATTTCAAAAGTATTTCCGGAAATTGCTTTCGGAAATTTTCCAACAATCCTTCCACACGAGTTATGTCGACATATACTATAGGGAAGTTGGTGCGACACATGACACGACTCACGAATTCACGATTTCGCCTACAAGTGGAACCTCGCTGTGATACTTTCTGTTTCTGTCACGAATCAATGAAATTTAAATATCTTTATAAATAATTTATCGAAATTTCAAGCACTGATTTTTAAAGATATGATTAAAAACTTTGCTTGAATGTACAGATTTGTAATTGTAATGACCATTTTAATATATGTATATGGTCTTTCAATTATTATTTCTATATATGAAAGAACTAAATACTAAGGACCGCAATGTACAGAGTTAATTAATATAATGTTGAATCAAAGGTATACAATATGGGTAGTTCTACAAAAGAGGGAATATATGATGTTTAAGGTTGTTTTTACATTAGTTTTGAAAAAAACTAAAAGAAATGGTTTCTATTATGCCACAAAACGTTACCCGGTTTAAAAAAATAAGTATTTGAGACCTAAATTCTCAGTTTCCTAAAATGTCCCATTGTGAAAATGAAAGTTAATAAATTATATAAATATTAGTTTTTAGCGTTTAAATACAAATTTACACTTGGATAATAATTTCAAATAGTTGTACTTTTAAAGATTTAAATAATTGTTTTATTGCATTATACTTGATATTTTATTTAAAAAGTACCATCTTTAATTTTATCCTTTGAATTCATTTTCAGTTTCCTGTCATAATAAGAAACGTTAAAATTATGAAGAATTTTCATTCCGATTAATTTTTCACGGTGCTTAGAAAGTTTTACTGATATCAGCACTTTACTCAACTTGCAGTTCACTTAACTAAAATTGTGTACTTTGTGATCGAAATGGTCGCATCATTTGGTCAGACAAATTCTCAGTTTCCTGACATTTTCTGACAGAATACACATGTGATTAAGCTGTAAAATTTACAACTTGTATTTTTTTGACTCGACACTTTAAGGTAACTTTGATAATACTTTTAATTTGAACTCAAGCTACTTTTTAAAACATGAACTTAAAAAAATGTTGTGCCAAAATTTTCGTCATTTCCTTATCCTTCATTTGTAAAACTACTCAGACAAAACTGATTTTTTGGAGTTCAACAAAATCAATAATATATCTATGTAAAGAATTGCACTCATTTTCAGCTTTGATTAATAATTTGTCATAAAAAAAGTGAAATTATAAATTATAAAATTAAAAATTGAAAACAGTAATTGTAATTATTGTAATTGTATAATTTCTATTTTAAAATAATAATAATAATAATAATAATAATAATAATAATAATAATAATAATAATAATAATAATAATGAAATCATTCTTATGTTTAGCCTAATTTTTTTGCATAATTTATCATTTAAGGTCATTTGAACCATTATGAAGTCACAATTTGCGCAAAGCATGTGTTCTAAAACTGTGACGTCATAATGGTTCAAATACCCTGAAGTAGTAAAGATTCCATAAATACATATCATAAATTAAAAGTATGCGTCTGTCTATCAGCGATATTTTGTGCGAGTATTACTTAAAGACGGCTAAACTGTTCGTCAAGTATTAGCATAACTTTGAATCTTTGTCGCATATCCGATTAAAAAAAATTAATTTGGACAAAGGATATGACACTTTCGAAAAAATTTGAAATTAAAAAAATGCTTTTAAAAGTTAATTGCACAATTTAAAGTTTTAATATGAATTGAAAATTGAAATAGTGAACAAATTTTGATTGATACAGATTTTATTTGATTTTGTTAACTGAAGGTTGAAGCTTAGCTTTACTTTAACACTGAAAAATGTTGTGGTGTTTTGTTCCATTGTCCCAATATCTTTCTTCTGAGCAAAAAATCATGTTCGTTCCAAGAAAGTTCTTAAAACATTTTCAGAATGTTTCACGTACTAGAACACATTTGATTTTTATAAAAGTGGCTAAAACAGCGATGAAGAAAGGTATAAGAATATTATGGTCCGGTCTCAGTTAAAATTGTAGATTTTCAAAACGACAGTATTGTTTTTTGTTAGGTGCGAGAGTGATGTGTTTCTAAGTCTGTTGCAGAGGGTTAGTATGAACCATAAAACGATGCTTTGAAATAATTTACTTACCATTAGCAAGCATTTTTAAAATTGTTAGAATGGTGATTGCATGAACCATGTTGAGTAGAAAAAACTTATATTTCATCTTGTCATTTGGATTCACAATAAGCTAACAAGTGGTTAGAAGACTTAGAAAATTTCAAAATGAGCAATGTTATCCTTTTATAAAAATATTTAATATGTAAAACATTTATAATTTTTTAAATTATTTTTAATTCTTAATAATAATAAATTATTTAATCAATAATAGCATTCATTATTCGTAAGATTTTCTTAATAAATAAATCTTAATTGCACGTAAAAAATGTTTTATATCAAAATACTAATTGTTAGTTGTAGCTTTTTTTTATTTTATAATATATATAATTATTGTTTCTAAATCTAAAACAACACTCAGTTTGAATACCTTAAGGAAAACTATTTACTGCACAATAGATTGGAAAGGACATTTTGAAAAATATTTGCAGCTAGTGAGAACTAAAAATAAATCGTCACCACATAAAACATATACACTGTAACGTCCACTATGCGAATCACTGACTAACAGAATAATGTAAACTATAACTGAAATTAAAAACAGTTGGGACTGAATGGTACGGTGCAATGCAATGGTGTATTAAATTATGGTGTGGTGTGTGTAGTCTTTGTATATTCTATCAACACATCCCTTTGAATTTAGTAACACGACATACAGCGTTAAAATTCACGCTTCAGTAATCTTAATTCATTGGACGTTTGGGATGGGTGAATATTTTTACATGTGCTACATACTATTTCTATGTACATAGAACATTTTTTGATCATGTTTTATACAGCTTTCAGATTCCTGCTATAACCAGGTAAATTTTTTGTTTGACCCTGAAATTCATACAACTTCAAATCAACTTGTCGATAACAAACACGTCTATGTCCTAATCATTAAAAATAACAATATGATTTTTAAATACTTAGCAGTTGCAAATTTAATAAGAGAAAGAAGAAAAATTAAGTTTCCGAAATATTTCCCAGATATTACTTGCAAAGTTTAGTGACAATATTGTCTAAAGATTTCAACGTCCCACTTTAGCCTTCGCGCTACCAATACTTTTTGTATACGCGGACTACCGGACGGCCACCCGGGGTGGCCAAACGCTTTTTTACTATTATGTTCCCAAAACGATTAAAATTCATCAAAAGTTTTGAATATAATTATGTATTATTACAAATACTGTATCTTAATAATGTTTTATGACACAAAACATTTGTTTTATTATTAAAAAATTATTTAAACAAATTATTGTTATTATTTACCAACTTTTTACAGAATACACCTAGAAAGTTGCAGTTTTTTCCTAATTTTGCAATTTACTAAATCTTATATAATTACTAATAAAGAATAAAAATTTAACTATTGTTTAAACAATTTTTAAACAAATTATTGTTGTTATTTACCAACTTTTTCCAGAATGCACCTAGAAAGTTGCAGTTTTTTCCTAATTTTGCAATTTACTGAATTTTTTATGATTACAGATAAAGAATAAAAGTTGAATAAAAATTAAACTATTTTTTAAACAATTTAACTGCAGCTTTCTAGGTGCATTCTGGAAAAAGTTGGTAAGTAACAACAATAATTTGTTTAAAAATTGTTTAAACAATAGTTAAATTTTTATTCTTTGTAAATAATTATATAAGATTTAGTTAAGTGCAAAATTAGGAAAAAACTGCAACTTTCTAGGTGCATTCTGGAAAAAGTTGGTATATAACAACAATAATTTGTTTAAAAATTGTTTAAAAAATAGTTTAATTTTTATTCAACTTTTATTCCTTATCTGTAATCATAAAAGATTTAGTAAATTTCAAAATTAGGAACAAACTGCAACTTTCTAGGTGTATTCTGGAAAAAGTTGGTAAATAACAACAATAATTTGTTTAAACAAATAAAAAATGTATTATAACATCATAATATATTTTATTTATTGATATAAAACAATTTTACTGTAAAAGTTTAACGATTTTATTTTTATTTTTTTGCAATATACGAAACAAACACCCGGTCACTTTTCAGTATTCTCGTGCATACTTTTTTAATTGTTATAAATAAACAAGAAGAAGTGTTAAAAAAAAAATTATTTTTGTTTTTTTCGAAAGTAGATAAAATTTTGTTCAGTGAGTTAAAATGGCGATTCGATTGATACAAAATTCGAGGAGATATTCAACATTATGTATTAGTTGGCCACCCCGGGTGGCCGTCCGGTAGCGCGAAGGTTAGACGTTTCAAGTTTTAAACATTTTATTCAAGTGGGACTATTTATTTTATGCACTGACATTGGTTAATGCAATAATTTTTATTTGCTCCATCTTGTGCCGTAAAGCTCTTTGCTTTTGTGATAATCGAAATTCAATGAATAAATCAATTTTAGATTGCCTATTATCAATAACTTTTTGGTTATTATTAATAATAATAATAAATTATTCTTAATAATTTTATTATAGTAATACTTTTCGAAAAAAAAGAATCATGTGATGATAAAATAGTTTTGTTACCTGAATTGGATAATAATAATAATTATTGTCCATTTTATTGGATGAATTAGGGAATACGCTATTTATTAATTATTTGTTTAAACATAAATCAATTCGTATCGTAAATTACAATTTAATTACCTACACGGAGAAAACGGAATAGTAGGAACAACCATTTATGTGGATAAATATGGGATATCCATTTCATATATACTTACCACATCCATTTTTCTAATTGATACATCCATTTCTATGGCCACCACATCCATAGAAAATGGATGTACCCGACCCCATATCCGTGTATATGGATATCCATATGAGTAAACTTGAATCCACAATATGAGGAGAATTGAAAATGATAAAAAATAATCCATGTGAAAAGATTTCCGGAAGTCACTTCCGGAATATTTTCGGAACTTTTCCGGAAGTCGTGTGCTTATTTTCAAATGTATACCCGGTAATCAGGCCAGAATAGAAAGAACTAACATTTTTTTCATATAATATTCTCTAAAATTTGAAATTTTTCTATTCTATGCATGCATATACACTGGAAAAAAATTTAATTGAATCAAATAAAAATCAATTACTCAATTAAATGGTTTAATTGTTTATTATACAATAAATATATTTATTAGATATATGAGTACTTTATTTTATCGCATCAAATGAATAGTTATTTGTACCGAATACGAATTACTCAAGTCAAATAAATGGAATAATTTGATCCCATAAATAATGCTTTAAATCAATTATGAAAATTAATTCATTCAATAATATGTATAGTTTTTAATTGAAATAAATATTTATTTGCATCAATAAAATCATTTTTTTCAAATAACTAAATTTTTCTTTGTATAATACATTTTTATATTGTTAAAATAAAATTACCTAAAATTAATAGAGACAAATAATTTGATAACATCCATTTATTTGAATGAAATAAATAAATTAATAGTTTTAAATAAGTCATTTATTATCGTTTCAATAAGTGATTTATTTGATCCAAATAATTTTCTCTTTGTTTTAATTAAATATTTTAATATAGCATTAAATAATTTAGTTCACTTGAATCCATAAAATGAATTAATTGCGACAACTAATTTTTATTGAAATCAAATATGGCAAATATTCTCAAATATTCTCAAATATTCACTATAATAATAGTGAAATAAATGATTTCAAATAACTTATTATGGTTTCAATGAGTTAATTATTTGATCGAAATATTTTTATTTGTTTCTATTAAATACTATATTTGCATTAAATAATGCATTATTTGAATTAAATAATTTAATCTACTTCGAAGCGATGACATAAATAAATTGCGTCAAATAATGCTTATTATGCATATGAAATATCCAATTAGTTGTGTGAAATAAGTAAATTAATTGTTTCAAATAACTCATTATATTTAAGTAATTCAAGTTATTGCAATCAAATAAATATTTTTCAAATAATTTGAATTAATTGAAAGAAATAATTTTTTTCAGTGTACGTCATATTATCAAAAATAAAAAATATAATCGTACTCAATAGATATAAACAAATAACAAAGCATTTTAATTTTGTGTTTTATTTTTTCTTAAATATAGAAAGAAATTAAAGCGTTGGTCATAAATAAATGAATATGTTTAAACCTGGTATTTTTTTAAAGTGTGTTAAAAACTATACTAATTTTTGTAGTGCAATTGTACCTGACGCTTCGTGCGTTTGTCGAATTGTATATTTGTATTTAGGAGTAATTGATACGACCTGGAAAAGTTCTATAAAAAAATGCTTAACAGTGTTTAACCTTCGGGTTATTATAGCAAATTTCAAATAAACTTACAGGTATTCAAAACGTGCCATTGCTGTGCTGGGCTGAAGCTGTTGCCAATTGTCAGATATTCCGTTTGAAAGCTTATAATATTCTACGTTACATATAAGTTTAAAAAATGAAAATTTTAATAAATTACACAAAGATTTTAACAATCTATAAATTAAAAAGAAACTAAGATTATTTTTTAAAGAATTTTTTAATCTCTTGTGCAGAAATTTGATTCCTATTCCGCAGACCAGAGATGCCACATGTGGCCCAGATCAGTAAAATTTTGGTGCTCAGACCAAGGACATCATCAATAATAATTATTGATTAATGATTAAAATTCCATTTAGAAATAATTTAATTCATTTTTGAATTCAGAATAAAAAAGAACATCAGATTAAAATCAGTTAATAATTAACAAAGTTATGACTATTTTTGCAAAATTGAAAGGCTAAATTCTGTCTTGTGCGTGGCGGGATACTAAAAAGAGGACAAAAATTAAATATTATTATATAGTAACATGAAATCGACCTGTTCCGTGGATTCGCCCACATATATGATTTTTAAATATATAGTGAGTACACCCCTAAAAACAATTTAATAATCGTGCATGACTTTTCGGCCTTAAATAAAAATAATTAATGGAAAGGTTTGTAAACCCTGAAAATGATACCTATATGTACCTAATAAAAGTTTATAACATAAAAATTATAAAGACTTTTAATTCGTTTAGAAGATATTGCGTAGTCACACATAAAAGAAGAGAGAAGGTGACAAAAAGAGGAAAGGATGTTGGATTTTGTGTTACGTCACACAATTGTATAAACAGTTCCTTAGCCAACCATAGAGATGTAAGAATAGAGATCAGAGAAGAATATAAGTAGATTTCATGACGTTTCTATGCAGTCAACTCCAGCGATGGCAGATTGCTCAAAATTCAAATATTATTTCTATATGTTTGAACACCAACTCATCCTAAATACGAGCGTGCGTTATGTGAAATATATTATTTTTAATAAATATTTCACATCCTCAAATTTTGTTGAATACCGAATTTAATAGTATTTTTGATTTATAATAAGTAAGAGGATCCAGAAAACGTGACCGCATATTTCTAAAAAGCGAATTGCAAATAAAATATGTAGCATAATCAAATTAGAGAAAGTTATCTTATTTTAATTAACTGTAATTACTTTCTATTTTAAACAACAAAAATGTTTCTTGTGATAAACAATTGTTTCATTCAAACTGGAAACATATGTTATTCTTACTATTCTCTTATCAATTTTTTAAAAATAATATCATTAAATGCAAGTTCCTGTGCGAATGGAAAAATAAATCAATAACAAAAGTTTATAAACGTTTGCGAAATTGATTTTTGTTACTGTTATTTTCATCAGCTTTTTAATTAATTTCTACGCGTGAATAAATAAAAATGTGCTTCTCAGAGAGTTATTAATTAGAAATTAGATATTTTTATCTTCATCTGAATTGAAAACCTAAATTAAGTGGATGTTTCTGTGCGCCCGCGCAAAGACTCACCGTTGCTTTTATACAGGCTCTTATCGACATTCAAACAATCGCATGCCTCTTTACACTAGTTCTTTGCGAGTAGTTGACAGAAACAGTTCCTTTTCAAAATTTTTCAATTCTTTAAATGCATTTTAGAGTGCATGAAGCAATTAAATGGCCTGAATTATAATGATGGAAATTTAATAAGTTCAACAGATAAATGGAACCTTAATTATTCTCAATAATTTAAAAAATTAGAGTAATCATGTAATTCATAACGCCTGCAAATATTGCTTTAGAGTTACTAATTAGTTGAAAATGGCAACAACTTGAAAAGGTTGTAATTAAAACTGAAAGTTTGTAAAGTGATGACTATTTAAAATAATTAGAGTACTTTAATTTGAATCGCAATGGAGTTTAAATTAGCGGTGTTTGTAGAGAGTAATTATTAAAATGTATAAAAAAATGGAAATAATAGCAATGAGTAGAAAAAAATGTGGTATTCTTATTTTGTTGTTGAGTATTGTAATGCAATTATGTTGTCAAGAAATGAAGCATTTACCCTGTCCCTCGGCACTAACAAAACGTCTCTTCAATTACACCATATTAACCAACAAAACTCTGACCGATGGACATGCATCTTACTTGCCAGATTTTTATTGGGTTGACCATGAGAGTAACAATACTTACGGATGTATGTGCGATCACTTATCAAAAGCCTGTATTAGAAAATGTTGTCAAGTTGGAAAAGTGTTGCATGGAAGTTCATGTGTGGATTTTAAAACTATCAATGGTTCGTTACCTTCGTTGAGACTTGACCGTCAAAACTTGGTTCCCGACTTGTGGGAGATTGGTAGTTTTGAAGAAGCTTTTCACATAGTAGAAAGTATGGTTGTGTGTCCAAGTGGATTGACAAGGATAATTCTGAACCCAGAGTATCCTGAAGACATGTTTCTTCTCTTCAAGAATGGCACACTTGAAAGGGGGTCGGCGCAGTATTATTTACCTTCCGACTATTGCTTGGACTGGACGGATTATGTATACAACTTCTCAGCCGTGCTCTGTGAAGATGACTATGAAACTGTTGCCGCAAACACTCATCCAATTGGCATGATTATTTCTGTTTTGTTTCTGCTAATTACTTTCATGGTGTATGCAATAGTACCGGAGCTTCATAATTTACATGGAAAGACACTAATGTGTCATATGGCTAGTCTCATTGCAGCGTATACTGGCTTAGTTATTCACAAGTTTGACTTTGAGTATCTATCGCATCACAGTGTCTGCATTTTCCTGGGTGAGTACCTACTTTCTCTTCACTTCCAATTTTATTTTTTACTTCATCAGAGGAATTTTCAATATAAACATTTTTTTCTAGTATCAGTTTTTGGAAGCAAAGCTTTTTAATTCTTTTAATAAGTTTTGGTAAAAGCTATGGTTTTCATATAAATATTCCTCTTCATTTGCCTGTTGGTCTAATATAAGGAAAAAACACATGTGCACTTCAAAAATCATGAGTCCGAATAAAATAAACGCTAAAAATTTAAAGCGCAAAAATATCAACCTTGTAGGTGGCGTCACATTCTATGCGTTTTTTATTATTTTATTTCTCGCTGCAAAGTGAAATAAAGAAAAAATTATGTGTCATACTTAACAAAAAATGAAAAAAATTTGATTGTTGAAAAAAGTGAGAATGATATCTTATTAACATAGGGTTTCGTGCTGCATATGTATGTACACGTCGATCTTTCACGGAGTTCTTGTACTATCAATGATCATCTGCGTCTTTAGCGTAGCACTTACAGTACCTTAGATTAGAACTCATCCAATGAATGCGTTTAAAATGTGATTGTAGGCCCAAAAAGAGATTTGTTTAAAATAAAAAAATCGTTTATCTTAAATCACTTTTTAAGTAAAGATGTTCTTTGAATAAAACAAATTTTTAATTAGTTTTACGAAAAAATTATTTTCAAATATTTTTAATAAAAAAAAATTTCTCCTTTAATTAATGTTTAAGTTAAAGAAAAATTTGTTTAAAATAAAAGATCATTTTCTTAATCAGTAGAAAAGTTTCTTATAAGGAAAATATAATTCATTTCAATGACATAAATTTATTTAAAAATATTTATAAAAATAAACAATAAAAATAACTTGTTTTTTTTACAAATATCTATATATTGTTATGAAAGAATTATATTTTCAAACTCTATGTAGGTTTTTGAAAAACTAAAAATTTGAATTTTCAAATAATAGTTAGTAATAACATAAAATAATAATAATAAATAAAAATCCGCTTTTTAATCCATTTCAGAAAAAAAGTTTTTTTTACAAATTGAATACAGTAGCTTTTTAAACAGAACAAGACTTTATTATTAATCTTCTAAAATAAATAAATAATAATAATAATATTGGAAGAAAAATGATAAGCAATCAATTTTAAAAACAATTAAATTTGAAAGTTTTTTTTTGCCGTTCGATGCAAACTGATTGTGAATAATTTGTAACCGAGCGCGATAAATAAAGTTTTCTTGATGTAAATATACTATATACTTAAGCTACAAGTAAAAAACCGAAAATTTTAATTCAGCTATATATATACATATAAAAATGTTATCTATCACAATTCTGGCTAATAAATATCCTCTTTAAATCGCAATTCTTTTAATAAATTCGAGTGGCAGAAAGTAAAAAATATCTAGTAATAAAAATTAATAGTAATTGTGAGTAACCTAAGCTGAATCCAACACGTTACGGTGAATTATTTTTCTTCGCGTGAATTCTTCTCTTCTGATTTTTTAAAAATCATATTTATTGACCCAAGTTGTCATTAAAAATAAAACAAGTGATTGTTGTAAATGACGATTACGAACAGGAAATTAAAATGTCCGCTGTAAGGTTCTATTATACGCTGATATAGAGAGGCAATGGTGGCGAACAAAAATACTTTGTATTTTTGTGGAAAAAAAATTGTTTAATTTGTAAACCCTGGGTATTTTCTCTGCTCTAACACATACAACGTAAAGGTCAAGTAAAAAGATAAATTTAAGTTTGGATGTTTATTGATTAATTTATTTTAAAGCTAATTAATGAAAATGATAAGAAAAAGTTTGATTTAAAAAAATATTTTTCCAGAAAAGTACCATTATCAATAGTGGGCGCACTTCCGAAAGAATTATACTTGTGTATTAAAAAAATCTGAAAAAGTAATAATTCTTCCTTCTACGACAACAAACATTTTTATTAGAGTCCAAATTAGTGAAAGAGACCACTTGAAATAGTGTGAAAATATAAAAATAATAGATAAAATAAATTTTTACAGTACCACCAAGAACCGAATTTTGACGTTTTAATCAATTATATTAATTATAAGAAGGTGGAATTATTAAATTAAATAAAAACTCACCTCACATAGATTAACAAAGAATCAATCATTTTTTTTTGCAATTTTTTTGCATTTTTAATACATTTTTCTATACTTTTTTACATATTTTTTAATTGATAGAATGTGACATTTTTGCATGTGACATTAATTTTAAAAATTAGGCCGCAACTTTATTCGAAATATAATGGTTTGACCCATAAGCAATAAAGGTTTATGGAGATTTTTATTGCAATCCAAAGAGACATTATGTGTTTATATGCCCACAAAATTATATTAAATTTTATAAACTGCTAGAGAGTCGAAATGAAGAAATAAAAAAGATTTGTCTTTTTTAATTTATGTGTTTATAGTGTTTTCTTTCTTCTCCAAAAGAAATTATTTTTAAATAAATAGTGTTATTTAGCTTATTTTCAGCTACAAAGAAATTTCAAATTTAGTAAGCAGAAAAGAAAATTAAACATTGTTAATAAATTAATAAAGAATTAAATTTTCTCTCACGGCATTCAGGAATATTTTTATAATGACATATACCTACTCTGTAAACTATTTTGCGAAATAAGAAACCCAGTTCAGAAATTTTTTACTCGTAACGTTGGTTGAGATCAAAAGTATTTGAGAAGCGTAAAATTAAACTTCTGAAATACCTTCAATATAATAGTAAATAATATAATATAATAGATACAATTAAAAGTACAAAATTTTATCATACGCTTATGATTTTCTTCATTACATGTAAACTAATTAATAAGAACTGAATTTCTACTTCCATAATGAAATAGAAACTTTCAATTATGCTAAAAATAACACAAGCATCAACTTGATTAATTATTATCATCTTAGGAACCTTTCATTGGAGCGCGTCGCATACTGTTTCATATAATATTTAAACACCCTTTCGCGACAAGTAGCTGAATCAGGCAGAAAGCTTACTGACAATGAGATGAAAGAGTCATCTATTTGCGTTGCAGATTAATACTTTTGACATCAGCATACAATAATTAATGTAGATAGCGAAATAAATTAAATTTTATATATCATTTTCTATGACTTTCGTGTAATTATATTTAAAACATAAAAATATTTTTAATTTTACATCATTTATATAAAATTAATTTTATATTACTGATAAAGATTGATATCTTAAATTTTTGAGACTTTAATTTTAAATAATGGGAGTGTCTTCAGTTAATCGTATCAAGTTTTAAAAAATGTTTAAAGAGGAATTAGATTCGAAGATTGGAAATAGATCTATGTGTGCGACAGAAAGCAATTTAAGAGAGTGAAATCAATTCTAACTAATGAACCATGAAAACACAGCTTATTAATGGGGTCGTTTAAATATCAAGTGAACAGTTTTGGGGAAAGGGGAGGTTCGGCAAAGATCAAAGTTTGTCCACGAGGGGGGGAGAGGGGATCAAAGAAAATTATCACGTGACCCTGTAAAAAATCCCTTATATACTTTCAATCCTATATGTATTTTGGGACACTTTAATTATTCTTTAAACAAATGCTTTTTGTTCCAGCTTTCATCATGTACTTCTCATTTATTGCTAGTTTCTTCTGGCTAAATGTAATGTGTTTTGACATATGGTGGACTTTTAGGTAAGTAAATTAAACGAAATGATAATGGTTACTATAATTATCATTATTATTATTTACTATTATTTACGGTAAAGCTTAAAATTTGCTAATATAATAAAACGTGTTAATAAATCACAAGTAACTTATCCAAATTAAATAAATGATGATTGAAGGACTGGTACATAAAGACATACATGAACTAATAAATAATATCTTGAATGGAAACAGTTTTGTGCGTGACCCTGCATTCATATCATACACGTTTTTATAGTTAGTAATAATAGAATTTATTTTATGTATAGGACTTTTATTGTGATTTTGAAAGTAGTAATGTATGGAAAAGAGAAAAATGACAAGAGATTATGAATATATAGAGATTTTCGTACAACGCAATATGATAAAAATCGACTTTTTTATGTTTCAGTGGTTTTCGAATTTCGCAAGGAAGTTATAAGCAACGAGAAAGCAGAAAATTCATCTTGTATTCAATTTATGCATGGGGATGTTCTTCACTATTAACACTCTTTTGTTGTCTGATGGAGTCACTTCCAAACATTCCAGATAGTTTTATAAAGCCCGACTTTAACAAAGATAAGTGTTGGTTTCAGGGTAAGTTTCAAAAAAATTTTAACCATTTAAACTTTGTTTTTTTTTTAAATTATGCTCTATTGACTGAGGGTACTTTTGACTTTTACATGATTTTCAAACTTACAATAAGCTGCATAAGAAGAACAGAATTGATGCATTTCTTATTTCTTTAAAACATTTCATTTTGTATAAACTTATTTTTCTTATTTTCAAGATTGTTCTGTAATGATTACAGAACTTTTATGTATCTCCCTAGACGGTGTAGACTCTATTATATATGATAACTAATATCTGATTACTTTATCTGCAAGAAAAAAATTCAACTTTCTGTTGGCGCTTTTATTATAATACAGGATGTTTGGGAGCACATTACACTCGATGCTCCGATCACAATTCTGCAAGTTCGCACCGAGAGGGAGCAATAAATGTATGGAAAATGACGATGCTCTATGTTTCCACTATTATTGTTTTTTATGTAGTGCACTTTCAATTTGTGCTAGCCCTTTAATATTTTAATACGTGAATTCAGTATCCCACTTTACTGGATGTAATATCTCATCTGCCAAACATTCCTGTCTGATGTATTTGTTTACTAGCTTCTCCTATATGCTCAGTGCTCGTTATGAAAACTGCACTTGTCTTTTTCTATGACTTATAGGTCTGCACCCTACAAGTATATAAAATAGATATCCTCTTATTGTTTTCATCGTAAGTGTTTGTGTACACTTAAATGCTTCCTGTAATATGATCGGGTATTAAGTTAATGGCCCATTTATTTCTTCTGTTTGAATTGATTGATTTGGAAAAGTAGTACGAAACCTGCTGTATTGATAAATAAAATGTTTATTTTATAATAATTTCTATAATATTTCTTTTATAATAAACAATATCAATACGGCAGGTACTGTACTACTTTGTCAAATTGATTTCCTTTTCTGATTATGATTCCACTTTGTATCATTGCAATCGATACTTTGAAAATAACTCCAAAATGAATGGGTAAAAGAAGATGATAATAATCCAAGTAGGCCACCCTTTTTATAAGATATTAAAAAAACTTGAGGTACATAATTTTTCTTCTTCTATAGAGGAGCTAGCAAAAGGAGTTTACTTTTACTGTCCGATGGGTGTTACTGTGATAATTAATATGTTCTTATTCATTTCAACTTCTATAAAAATCTCAAAACATAAAAAGGATACAATATGTCACTTAAGAAGTAGCGAAAGCAGACGCCACGACGACAGCAAACAATGGTAAATTTTTTAAATATATTACACAAAATTTAGCCATGGTAGAAGCAAGACAAAGCGTAATAATATAAATTATTATTGTTACTATTATTTTGCAGTAAAAAATGCTTACTATAAGATAATATGTTATTCATGACCCTTAAATATTTTACAGGTTTAATCTATATCTGAAACTTTTTATTGTAATGGGTATTAACTGGTCAATGGAAATAATATCATGGCTTCTTGGAGATGAACCAAGTTGGATTTTTTATATTACGGACATTGTGAACTCACTTCAGGGATTCACGATTTTCATCATTTTTGTTTGCAAGGAAAAAATTAAGCAATTACTTTTAAGACGTTTAAGGAACAGAGAAAAAATTAGGAAGGGCAATTTTCAAATCCACTATCAAAGTTCCACTAAAACATGCACAACTATAATGCCGTTGAATGACAAACTCGTGAATGATTAGGGGAAAAATTCGTTAAAACAAAGAGGTGATCAACCTTTTTGCTTTAACGAAATTTTTTCCTAATATTATAAACTTCTGTGCTATACATATGGAGCATTATTTCTAAATTTTTTCAAGCAAAAAATGTTTTGCATTTGACTTTACAGTTTAAGCCATAAATTCGCAAACGTGGAGTGAAGAAGGCCAGCAATTTAATGATGTATATCTTTTTCCGTTTTATGCTTTGCGTTCGTGAACAAGTTTGCCAAGTCAAGAACTAGGCGTATTTATGTACTTAATTTCAACAAGACAACCCAAAAATTAGATGATACAAAAAACTTTGGAAAACCATTAAAATGTGAGAAACAATAATGTTCTGACACCTATGTAGTTGTTATAAATTTTCTTTTTCATACATGGGGATCATTCATCATTCATGCCTCATTTCATGCATGGGGATCTCACTTATAGCTCAAAGTTTTAAATATATTTTAATGAAAATTTGTAATTACATACTTGAATAGAAATTCAAGTATATGTAATTTGATTAAGATGGTTCATAAAAAAATATTTTTAAAAGAACTTAGCTTTATATGGGAACTTTTCTTCCCAATTCTCAAGACAATTGTGTCATCATATATTACAGCTAAATAATTGGATATTTAAAGCACACGCATGAAAATTTCCTTAGCATGTAGTCATGATGGAGAATTCATACTAAGCATATTACAATAAACAGATCGTTACGGGATATTTTTTCACTTGGAACAGTTCAGGAATAATGCTTCTTATGGCAATTTTCCAAAAACAAGTCTTTTGCGACACTGAAGAAAATACATTAAGAGAGAAAAAAGATTGCTAAAAGTACATACTTATATACATAAACATAATGATTAAAAATAATATAATATTCTTGCTCTCTGCCCAAAGTCTAGGGAAATTGACGTATCGTCGGATTAGTGCAAAACAGCATACTTATTCGAAAAACAAAACAAGAACAGAATGAAAAGGAAAAACCAGCCAAATCTGAAAATTTAATTTTCTTATTGATACATTTTTGCTTTATATTTTAACTAAGCATCTTCTTGCCATTTCTTTAATATTGCACTAACCCGACGATATTTTCAACATCATTCAATTTGGAATATCATGATTGAAATCTTATTTCAAAAATATAAGATTGATGTAAAGAATATAAAGCTGTAAAAAGTATTCCAAGAAAGAAAATATAGAAACAAATGCTAATTTTTAAAAAATGAATATATTATATCATAAAGTATCTATTTTTCTATGCAATGTAGCTTGATATTTCTTAGAGTCCTAAAAATATGATGATTTTTTGTTATTATTATTATTTAACAATTAATTCACAACACTAAGTTTATATTTTCTAATTTGTGCGTTTTGCAAGCTCAAATGAGGAAATCAATTTTTCAAAACTTTCAATATGTACCTGAAACTTTCTTCTATAGAAACAACTTTGCCATAGTGACAGACGCGCTGCAAAAAAGGAATTTAACTTTTTCCATTTAAAAAAATACTTTTACTGCTTTCGTCGATTGCCATTGATGTTACGCTTACACATATTGTATATATTTATTTATTTACAATTTAATATATTTTTAATAATTTAATTATGAAACGCTCCACGGTGAATGAGACCCACCCCCCGAAAAAATT
Source organism: Leptopilina drosophilae (assembly GCA_032873175.1). NCBI lineage: Eukaryota > Metazoa > Arthropoda > Insecta > Hymenoptera > Figitidae > Leptopilina > Leptopilina drosophilae. The sequence continues at coordinate 142,555 of CM065482.1, forward strand.
GTGGGTTATAAATGTTAATTTTTAAATGATAATATATAAAGAGAATCAAGTCTCAGTGCACCTACCCTAATGATATTTAAATTCTGATTACATCAAAAATATTATACCCAACATTTTTTTTGTCTGATGGAACTTTTTCACTGTCGAGCGGCACATAAGTTTTTGTATAATTTTTATATAATTTGTATAATCTTACAAGCAAAATAAAAATGTTGAATAAAAAACGGAATAAATTTGTTATTAGAAATTAATCAAAGTTAATATTGCAAGCTTAAATTTTTAAGTGTAAACAATCCGTCCATCATGGAGAAACATTAATTAAATAATATTTTGACTAAAAAACAGTAAAATGTCTGCTGTTCCTGTAACTACTAAATTACTGTGTAAATATTGAATAACTATCATATCTAAAAAAATTTTAACGTCTATCCGCAAGTAGTAAGAATTTAATTTTTGACAGTATGTAAATAATAATAATAATAATAATAATAATAATTATTATTATTATTATTATTATTATTATTATTATTACATTATTATACTATAAAATTTGCTCTTTTAAAAAATATGAATCTCTACAGACATAAGACAAGAAAATTTTTGATTCAACTTGAAATACAATTGAATTATAAATCTAGTATGAAAGCAAAAATTCAAAAAAGAACACTTTATATTATTAGATAAAAATATACACATAAAACAAGTTGAAAGCGATATTATTTTTTATTAGAAGAAGTTAAATAATTTGACGTGAAAAATACAAGATAGAGATTAGCGCATTCTACATTATTTTAAAAAATTTTCTAAATGTAATTTTCAAAAAAATTAAGTAACTAGTTCAACCATTTTGCTCTAATAAAACAAATATAAATTAAATCATGTATTTTCATTTTTTTCATTACAAAAAACTTTTAAGCATGACAGTAAGTAAATGAAGAACAAAATTTTTAGATATAATAAATGTTAAGGTTATTGTAATCGAGAAACGCAACAGATTATTAAAAAAAATATTGTAGATGGACTTTGAGGATAAAAAATACATGAAATATAAATATAACGGTAAAAATATAATCAATTACACAATTAACATTTCTCTCTCTCTCTCTCCCTTGTTCTCTGCCTTTCTTATAAAAATATTGTTACTATAAAGCTAATTTTACCTGAATCTCCACACAGGAAAAAAGAAGTGTTATTTTAACACTAAAAGTAGTGTTAAAACTACACGCAACATTTTTAACCGACGCTGTGTGGTTTTAACACTACATTGGTGTTAAAATAACAATAAAGACTGTTAAATTAACACTAGAGGATGTTAAATTAATATACGTTTTAAATGGGGTTAAAATAACACTAAAATTGTGTTAAAACAACATAATCTGAAAACTACACGCAACACATTTAACACTTATTTTTTTCTGTGCACATTGAAAGTAATTTTTGCTTTCTTTATTTACAAATTAATCTTTAATGTAAATTAATTGGATTGGATGGGTAATTAAACAAGCTTTTCAGCGCACTAAAGCACTTTGGCCTGTACAGAAGGCAGCCGGTTCGGAGTTCTTTCATTAAAGAAATAAACAAAAACGGATATCAAATTCGAATTATATGAAATACCAAAGAATGAGTGAGAACACTCATTCTTTTACACTTTTTTTTAAAAGGATTACATTCACACTGATTTCTGTCTAAAAATAAAAATTTTTGTTCGAAATCCGAAAAAAATTTCGTTCATAACTTTGTACCAAGTTTGCAGGAATTTTCTTCCGAAAACAGATTTAAATACAACATAGGCATTATAATAATAAAATGCAAGCCCGAAATACAATGCCCAAAACTATATTGAATTTGACATTTAAAATTTTTGAAATCTGATCTGATAAAATTTTTATAAATAGCGGTCTCGAAAACTTCCAAGTAATAAGTTTCAAGTTATAAAATCTTTCCGGAGCATAAAAATTCACTTCTTAATTTCAACTTCACTTGTTGCTTTTCTCGAAAAACTTATATTCGAACCGTATGTAAATTTTAACATATTTTGAGATAAATACATTAAAAAATGTACCTATTATTTAAATACGTTATAAAATTTGAGGCGACATTGTAATTAGATAAAAAAAAGTAAGAAAGATAAATGTATATACATAACATAAAGATAAAAGATATTAATAAAGTCAAGTTTGTTTCTTCTCAATATGAAATAAACCTTTTTTTCTTTTTGAACAGGTACACGAAAGTCATTGACAATTAAAGAGTACATCATTCACAATGCTCTTATTTTTCTAATTTTGCTTTCTTATAAAATAATGATTTCTATCACAAGTGTATAAATATAGTAAAAAAATCTATTTAATTAACAAATAAATATTGTCTGCGGTCAGAATACAATTTTATGCTGACAATAATATTTGAAACATTAATTGAATCAACTTGGCATTTGGTACATTTACAATTAGTATAAAAATAAATGCCAAATTTGTTAGCCAGATATTTTAATTAAAAACATCCCTTAAAATATTAACTTTTTCAAGCATAAAAATTTTTATTTGCACATTTGTAAATCAGGAAAATATATCTAACCTTATAATATAATTTATTTATTACTATCTATCCATCTATATTTGTCTTTTCCTAAAGACATAATTGTCTAGACATATTTGGTGAAAATATTACGATTCTCATAACAGAAATATGCAACTATATCTGTAATTATTTTCTTATGAATTTCTATTTCGTAAAAAGAGTTTTATTCAAATTGAATTTTCCTTCTTTTGTCTCCAGAGGAATGCTTACTTAACAAATGATGATTGTTTTAAGCTCCAGTGACCATTATTACTAAAGACAAGACAAATTATTTAATAAAATTAAAATTAAAATTGAGTCCCTTTCTTTAATAATTTTCATTATTTTCGAATATTAAATAATTAGTTGGGAATACGAATTTGCATAAAATATTAAGTATAGTACTTGTTTATTTCTTTTATAAGTTGTTTCTCTGTATTTTCATTTACTTCTATAAATCTTTTGTTAGCCCTACTAAAATAATAAATGTCCCCGGTATAAATATCAAACCAAAGAGCGTGAATATGTAGATCGTGTCTTTCTAACCGTTTCTTCAGAAATCCATAGGAAGCTACATTTTGCAACTGTTGTAATGTATTAATCTGAAATTAAATTATTTGTTATAAACATACTACCAAGCAATAAGAAATCGTTTCTTTTCTGTGATAGTAAATTATGATTCTTCAGCACTTGTTTAAAATTACAACTTTTAAGGTTAAATAAAGTTCCTAGTGGAAATGAGGCGTTTTTTTTAATTCTAAGACTGCGTATGTATTTAAAATAATTCAGAGATTACTTTTCATAAATGTAAATTAAAAAGTGCGATCAAACCTATGTCAAAAAATGTTTTTTATATACTACATATATATATATATATATATATATATATATATATATATATATATATATATATATATATATATATATATATATATATATATAGATAAGATGGTTGTAATAGTTTAAGAGTTACAAATAATTTCCTAATATTTGATGGAATTAGGTTTAAAAATATAGGTCAATCGATGAGCTTTTTAATACTCTACAAGTGGGTTATGTAATGTTACTTTTACATCTTTTAACAAAATTTACAAAAGAGTTTTATTTTTCAAATTTTTTGATTTTCAAAGGCTTGATATCGAAAAATGTTTAATTCGAAGTGAAAAGAAATTACAGTCAAAGATATGCTCTTCAAATTCTCTTATTTATGTCCCTTGGGGAAATCTAATATTTAAAAAATGAAACCTTTAGATCTTTCTCTGGTTCCAAGATATTTTTTTGCGAAATTGCAAAATTACATCGAAATCTTTCCTCTAGAAGGAATAAAAAATTTTTGGCTCTTAAAATACAAATAATTTCCTAATATTTGATAGAATTAGGTTTAAAAATAGGTCAATGGACCTATTATATGTAATTTCATATAGTGTAGTATTTTTTATTATTATTGTTCATCGAGTTATAAACCAATAAATAAATACGTTTTTTGATATGCTTATTAACGATTCCCGGACGATAATTATTTTTCATGAAAGTTTTTTTTCTTGGTTACATGGCCTGTTGCATAGCAGGTTTATTTAAAAAATCCTATTTCTTGGAGTGAAATTTGTTATGGAAAACTTTTGTAGCCAATTCTTGAAAGTGATGAAGAAATCAATAAAGTTAATAGAATTATTTATTTGTATCTCAATTATTGGGTACCATAATTCACCAATAATATTTATTATTGAAATTGAAAAAATATTGTTGAGTAGTACGGAAAAATGTTAGTTTGACAATTGTAAAAACTATATAAAAAAGCATAGGAACAATTTTGATAATACAAAATTTTTCAATAATATAGGTATTTGTTCGAAATGTGCTAATTTACTTGTATTAAAAGATTATTATGTAAACTTTCACGAAAATATGTCCTCAGGTGAAGAACGAAATTATCCGATTGTTTACATAATAACAAATAAAAAAAGTTATATTGCCTAAATTATTTTCCTGCTTTTTTCACAAAAATTAAACTAACCTTTAGGCTGCGTCTACAATAGAAAAAAATAATGTGTAATTTGTAGTGTGATGTGTATTGTTTTTGGCATTGACAATTGTCAGGGGCAATTACACTGTATATTACACAATTTTTTACACATTATTTTTTCTGTTGTAGACGCAGCCTTATATTTGTAAAAAAATGAATTCTATGGATATTAAACATCATTTGTACAAATTTAAATTATGAGATGTTTCTAAAAATAGGCCGCAACGACTTTAGGTGGAATATAATGGATTGATGCAATACTTATTTTTGAACTTTCATTACATAATTTAATAGTAAAAGATTAAAAACAATTTTGAATTAATCGAAAATCAAGAATAATATCCACCCGATTTGAAATGAATGTAAAAATGTTATTTGTAACTAAATAAAAAAGTCTAAATTAAAAGTTAACTTCTGGACAGCTTATTGTGTATTTATGACAAGCGTATTGCCAGCAACTTTTAAAAACTTTTAGAGTTTAAAAACAAAGTAAAAAGTACAAACCTGAGATAATTTATCCCGTATGACAAACTTATTTTCTGGATCAATATAGGCTATAAATTTTCTTAAAGGTGTTTCAGCTTGAAAAACAATTGGCTCTCTAAATCCGGTGACTTCCAGTTGTTGATACTTTGCCAAACTGCTACTTCCATGAGCACACAGCCACGCTCGTAAGGGAGAAATTCTTCTGTTATTCTGCAAAGCATTATCATTAAAAAACAATAAGTATTATTTTAACGTCAAACATTGTGAATCTATATCTATAAATCTTATGTTTAAAATAGATTAAAGCAGTAAATTTCTTCATAACTTTTTACAGAAAAATTATTTATCTGCAGCCTGCTAATCGCAATATAAAACAGTGAAATACTTTAAACAATATATATGGACAATTCCACGTGAAATTTTTCTACGACATTTTAGAATCGGTTAAACATATTTTTTTCTCGTTCCTTATAGAAAAATATGAAATACGTATTTTTTTTATTTTTCCATAATTGCCAAAATTTTCGAGAAATGAATTTTCGAAATTTTGGATTTTTAAAAGCAGACCTATTTTCAATAGCTTATAACTTTAAAAATTTTGAGTTTAGAAAAAAGTTGTCAAAGAAAGAAAGTTTTGGTTTTTCTTCAACTTTTAAAAGATATTTAAAAAAAAAATTTTTTTTAATTTTTTAGAAAAAAAAATTACTTTTTTATAAACAAATTATTTAAAAAATTTATAAAACGAAAACTATGAGTCGGCCCATCTCGTATCTTTTTAAAAAATCTTCTGTATATTGGCAGGTATAAATAACTAAGAAAAAAATAAAAATTAATCGCGCCCAAATTAAAAAAAAATTAATTTGTTTATAAAAAAATAATTTTTTTTTCTAAAAAATTTTAAAAAATATTTTTTTAAAAAATCTTTTAAAAGTTGAACAAAAACCAAAACTTTCTTTCTTTGACAACTTTTTTCTAAACTCAAAATTTTTAAAATTATAAGCTTTTGAAAATAGGCCTGCTTTTAAAAATCCAAAATTTCGAAAATTCATATCTCGAAAATTTTGGCAATTATGGAAAAATAAAAAAATACGTATTTAATATTTCTCTATAAGGAACGAGAAAAAAAGATGTTTAACCGATTCTAAAATGTCATAGAAAAATTTCACGTGGAATTGCCCATATATGTATATAGTTTGACCATTTATTTGACAGATGATTTATTTTTCGCTTTATTTCTTACAGCCCAGGAAGTTAGCCCCTTAAAGTTAAAATTTTTAATAAAAAAAATACCAGAAATTTTTTAATTTCTAAACTTGTGTGAATTTTAATTTTAACAAAAATTTCTATACGAAAAAGTGTTTGATTGAGCATCACTATCTTTCATGTTACAGTAGAATTCCAATTATCCGGATTCCAATTATCCGGACGTCCGATTAACCGGATTGCCGACAACAAGGCATTGCACTGCAAATGAAGTGTTTTTAAATAGCAGATTGAAGTCTTATTTTTCAAAGTATATCATTTTTATGAACATTTCGATTATCCGGATTTTCGCTTATCCGGATCGGGTCTGATCCCAATTAATCCGGATAATTGGAATTCTACTGTATTTAAGTCAGAAAAGTAGCTCGTATATTCCCTTACTATACTTATTAAAAGTATATAAAAAGCCTTAGTTTTAACGAATTTTTTATATTCTTGGCAAAAGATTTGCAAAGGCCCAAGTGCTATCTTTAAATTATCAAATAAGTTACACCCAGGTACATATTTTACATTTTCAAATTAAAAGTAAAACACAAATTATCATTTTAGTACCTAATTTTTCACGCAACGTTCACTCGTTTCACAAGAATCTGAGGATTTAATATACAAATATGGAAAGCATTTCGTGATCATAAGCATTAAAGTTACACAAAGATGCCACACCTACAATAGCATCACAGAACTAGCTGTAAATTAATCTCGTTGAATTCTTAAAATTTTAAAACCGACGTGAAAAAATAAATAACACTGGGCTACTATCATCACGTTTGCGATACTAATTTGAATTTTGAGTAATCAAAACACATCCCGTTTACATCCAGTCACAATTGTTGCATGGTACGTTATACATTCTCCGCAGTCCTTAGGGACCATCAAGGGGTATTAAATATTAAATTAAATATTAATTAATTCTCTGTAAAACCTAAATGTTTAACAAGAGTTTACTACTACGAAAATTGTTCAAAATTAAATACGGGTTTTTTTGATATAATAAACCAATCTGAATACAAGACATCAACTTGAGACATTAATGAGTAAGGATTATTATCGGAAACCACCTCCGGAAATTTCCCATAAATTCGTCCACACAGGTACTATTAGGGTGAATCAGGTGAATAATATTTTTTGCACTTCCGAAAACATAGGCTTACTAACAATGATACTACAAATGTTTAGTAACAAACAAATTGTTTCTAACTTGTATGGTGTTGTAGTTATTCAAGAAGTGACTTAATACTTGAAATTAATAAATAATTACTTGTGATGAGAATTCTTCGTCCCTTAAGGCGTACAATAAATTCATTGCCTTGCAGTCACTATGGCCACAGACAATAACATGTCTTATATCATTTACAACACAACCTAATTCCAATGCAGCAGGTTCACACATTGTTAATTCATCTAAAAAGTGCTGCGAATGTGGCACAATATTTCCAGCGTTTCTCACTAAAATGAAAAACACAATTTATCATTCATATCTTTTCGTCTAAACGACTCGAACTGTGCAAAAATGATATTGCAAATATTGTCGGATTTCTGCAATATTATACTTATTCGGAAAATAAAACAACGTAACGTCATACTTATTCAGAAAAAGGAGCAAAGACAATTATTTATTCAGAATATAAAGCAAAAACTTGTACTAATTCGGAAATTGACCATTTTAATCAGGGTTTCAATTGTCAGCAGCATTATAATTTCATACAATTATTTCTCATATCAGAAAAACATAATATGTATTAAAAAAAGTTATTCACAAATGAAATAAAGAAAGAGAAATTATTTATTAAATTTATAAATAAAAGTACAAATTGAAATTTGACAGAAAAGGTCAATTTCCGAATTGGTAGGTGTTTGCTATTATTCTGAATGCGCGAGTTCTTGCTTCGCTTTTCTAAAAAGTATGAATAAAATATATAAAAAAAGGATTTGCTAGAGATTCGGCAATTGATAAATTGAAAGTGGCTTTATCTAAAATTATTTGTGGAAAATTGAATCGTAAACATAAAAATTACTTGAATTACTCAAAAGTTTGTTAATTACAGTTAGACATTAATAGTTATAGTGTTAAAAATTGACACTACACTAAATATATGATAATGAGTACGATGATTTAAGCCAACCTTAATGCAGATGTGATGAATTTGAAAAATGTTATTTTGAAAAACCATTGCGATGTAGGTCTTATGATGATAGAAATAATTAAATCCAAAGTCGTACCCACAAACATGTCTCCAACATTTGTTTCTGTAAATCTGGTAGGAATCATTCTTGAATCCATGCATGTAAAAAATATGGCCTTTGGCTGCAAAAGTAGAACATTTCAAATTGATCAAGACCTTTTCACTACTTTGAATTGTCAAAAAGCGTTTCTTAACGGAAAGGAATCTATACTTTAATAAAAGACCAACTGTCCTAATTGGGTACATAATGAAGACTTACCTCCGGGTTATCTCGAACTTGTTCGAACTGCTTTACCATTCCTTCTCTGTGGCATTGTCTGTATTTCATTATACCTCTTAATATTCTATCCATTTTTAAACATGTATGTGTTGTTCAATTTGCAGAATATCTGAACATGAAACAAATTTAGATTAAAAAATTAAAGAATATCCCTTTTCATTTAAGTATAATTATTCATTGGCCATTTAAAAGTTTGCCGCAAGTTTATCTGAGATTTAACTTTATTTCTTTTGCATATTTTTTCAAAAATGAAAAACAGTCGAAATTTCAAGAATTACTTTAATCCTAAAGAGCCTCGTAACTAATTTCAACTCTTAGAAAAGTTTCGATGCTGTGTGGGTTAGAAGTATTTTGTTTCAGAAAGAGGACAACGTTGATGTGAAGAAAATTTCGTTAAAGATATAGCTGAGCTTCTAATGAAAGTCATGAAAATGATAATTTCATCATAAAAGAGAACCTTTCAGCTACTTTTTAGCTAAATAATGTTACAAAGCCTAAATTCGTTTAGAGGAATTTTTCTATAAAAAAAGAATTGAGTAAGCTTTCTTAGACAGAGTCGTTAAATGTAAAATAATATGGTCGCTATTAAAAAGTTTTTTTAGATGCTAATACAGCGAACGTGATGTATAAATAGCTCTAATTTTGATTATCTCATTTAAAGTCTGTGTCACAGTAAAGAAGTCGAAAAAATGGGTGGTAAACAGAAAATGAGCGTGTTTAGTTGACTCATGCAAATCGACACTCACACCCATTCACGAACGGTTTAATGATTTTCCTTACTCACGTAACTCACTCCGTCACGTCCCACGTAACCCGACAGGTCCTGAGGGAATTACGTCACATGTCCATTTCTACGTCAAAACTATAAATTTTCACCCTCGTTTACGTGCGATATTTTTAGTGACACAGGCACATTGAGATCACTTTATTTACACAGGTGAATCCTGTGTCCCTTCTTAAGCTCCACAGGTTAATAAAGTGACCGTTATTTCCCTAGGACAATAGTGGCAACTTTATTCACATGCGACGAAGTCAATAAAGCACTCATTATTACTCTAGGCTGAAAATGAGGATTCTAATAAAAGGAGAAACGGAAACTGAGCTGGATGCCGGGAATATTCATTCAGAACCAAACTGTTAAAAAACGCTTCATTTTAACATTCAACATAATTGGATTATCACCATGCTCCTTCAAAACGAAAACAATGGCTTAACTTTGCAATAAATTCTTTACATTTGAATAAATCAACATAAATTAAACAAGTTATTCATTTCTTGACCATTTAACTTGCTCGATACAATAAAGAAATTTCTTCTTAGAAACCCAAAAAAGTTCATGATTTAAAGATAATTTTCAAACTGCTTTCGAATCTTTGGTGAAAATAAAACATTATATATGCCAATCGCTAAATTTGTTATTAGATAACAATTGTTTTAAAGTGTTGAAATAAAATATCAATACAAATGGAATTGCCCATATATATGCCACACTTGAAAATTTGTAAAAATTATTTATTCTAAAAAATTCGAATATCAACATCACTATAATTTTTCTTTGAGGAAGCAAAAAGAAGTTTTAACTTAATAAAACTCTTATTTATAAAAACAGTCTTGTAACGAAATGAAAAAGAATTCAGCAAAAAAAAAAAATTTTTTCTTTAAGAGCTGGAAAGGTTTATTTTAGTTATGTTTGAATTTAGAGAAAACAAATTTTTTGTAATTAATTATGTCTATTACTGAATAGGAAAATATTAATTTATATATTTTAATATTCCTTGAGTGTGCACTGTAAAAAAGGGAGTTGAATTTTAACTCCCTAGGGGATTCCATAAAAGTCGCACCCATTGGGGAGTTAAATAAAGGGAGTTTAAACTTTACACCCAAATGCCAACTCCCCACGGAATAAATAACTCGCGCGGGTGTTGATGAAGGGGTGTTGTAAATTAACTCTCTTTTGGAGTTGATTTTTAACTCGAAAAATTCCACTCCCAATTCCCGAGTCCGTTAACTCTGTAAATTTTTTACAGTCTAGTTAAAAATTGTACTTAATTAATAGCACACTGTTCATTTTTCAAAAATTTACATTGCCTTTAAACAAAAAGAATGTTTAGCTTTAAGGGGACTATCTGGTAGAGAATTTCAAAAAAATCGATTTATATTTTTTTGCTTTCAAACACTTTTAAATGTTTCTTAGTATCAGGAAATAAATGTCCAAAACATATTTGAAAAATATGAAAAAGAAAAAAGTTCTAGCAATTTTTATGGATGTTTCTTAACTGAATATAAAATACACTACAAAAAGGAAAACTTTGCATGCGTTTTTCTCGAAAACATATTTTTAAAAACAAGGAGACACTTTTCTCGAAATGTACCAAACCGATTTCGAAAATCAAGAACTTTTCGATTCATGTTCTTTAAAAAGTAAAGTTTTTGGTTTAAAAAATAGTAAAATCTAATTGGTTAGTCAAATTTTGATGTTTTTATAGATTATCTACAAGAAGATGGAATTTAAATGAGATAATGATATATCACCGAATATAGGGTTTGTTATCACTTTCACAATTTTATCTTTAACTATACAAGAATTATTAAGTTGAAAGTATGTGAATTCTGTATTTTTGTGTATATCTTGCAACTTGCAATTTTATCACTTTCACTTTTAAATAACACCGAAATTTTTGCTTGTAATTGAAGATAATTTTTAATTTAAACACTCTGATCAAATTATGATTCACAAGAAGAAACTAACTTTGTTAGAATAAAAATAAACAATTTTAACTTAAAAAAGTGTGTAATTTTTATACCTTTATATGTCTTATAAGTTTAGAATTGTTTACATAAAAGTTGTGAAAATGGAAATTTTTTTTTTCATTTTTCTGAAAAAAAATTAAATAACTGCGCACATTCAACTCAATATTTCTTGTATATTTTCAAAGAAAAAATTAAGAAAGTGCTAAGAAAATATAAAGTTTATCAAAAAATACTCTACATTCAGTGACTTTTTCTTCAATAATTTCACATATTTTATAATTAATTAACAAAAATAAGTATGAAAATTTGTTGACCTGCTGTCACCCTGCACAGAAAAGCATTGGAAAAATTGCATCAACTTGGGCATGACCTTAACACCCAATCAACATTCAAGTCAGGTCAAAGTTGCTTTACAAGTGAAAAAATGATGATTTCTGCAATTAGCAACACTGCAATTTATATACTATTTTTATAATTATGAAGTCATCATAGAATATTAAAGTACATTTACTAATTAATTTATAAGAGTTTTGAATTAGTTGTTTCTTATTCTTTCCTTCATAGACGTGTTTTAATGTAAATTGATAGAGTTTATTAATAGAGAATAATAATCAATCGCACCTATCCAAATCAGATTTATAAAAAAAAACTTTTGCAATATTGCAGCGATTTTTGAAAATAAACAAAGTATTTATTGAAATTATATTCTTGTGTTCAGCTACACCCGGTTTACCCTATTCCGGGTTCAGTAAACGGCATTTTTTCATGAATAAATAATAGTTCACGTACATAAAGTGAAATGCAAATTGTTGTGACATTAGTTTACTGAGGGTTTACAATGATTCAGAAGATCATTCATTAAAGCATTTCACTGTACGTACATACCTCATAAATTATCACCAATCTTTCTACAGTATCGCAAATTAGCCTCTAAAAGATTTATTTATGTTGTGACAGTATCTCTCTTCTATACAATGTAGAAGTCAGACTAAGGATGAGTTTTGTAAATGTATAAATATTAAAGGAGCAATCACATCGCAAGACGCAAATGGAAAAAAGCAAAAAGCATGTGTCTTAAGCTGCGGTTACACCTCCGCAGGCAGACAGGCTGTCTGCAGGTTGTCATGGTTACAACATACAAGAGTAAGAGAGTCAGTGAATTCAAATTTGATGCCGATATTGTAGAAACACCTTTATAGTCGAGTGTGAACATAACCAAATTGTCCTAAGGGTACTATTGGAAACGCACCTTTAACGATAATCAGAAATCATATGAGTGAAAGAGATAGTAAAGTTTATTCGTTTCTGTTTAGATAATTCAGTTATCCTAATGATGTTCCAAACCAAAACATTTAATCATGAAAACATCCATGTATGCTCTGGTTAGAAGTATAAAGTGTTTATGATGTACCTCTTAGATTTCAGGAGCCTAAGTTTTTATTAAATATATATATATATAATCCTTTTACATTACTACAGACATTGGAGATGAATTTTTTACAAGTTTTAGGAAAATAAGACATTTTAAAAATACGCTGCAAGAGGTTAAAGTAAAAGTTTCCCGCAAGCAAATTTCTAACTCCTTCTGCAAGATGTGTAAATACCAAAGTTCATTACAATTTTCGTGTAATTTATCATGATACACAGCTTTACAGAATATCTTAAGGATGGTTTATATATATCCTTCTCTTCCTTCACAGTTTTAAGGTAAGAAGAAAGTTTTTCTATTTTTTTATTATCCTTTAGCTAAAGAGTTATTTTTCAATTACTTTACGTGGGTAATTGGGTAATTTAATTTTCAATATTAAATTTATTGTTGACATTGTTGCGAATTCAATCAAAATTTAAATAATAATTTAATCAAATATTGTTCCTTCAAAGTCTCACAGTTTCAAAAACCTTCTGTAAACTTGAAATTTTCCTCTATAATTTTATAAAAATTTGTAAAATTACACAATTAAAAACAAGGAAATTACTAATCAAATCTGTAAGTCTACAGAAATTCTTTTTACAGTGTGAATTTGAATATTAAAATAAAGGACAAGTACTAGAAAAAAATAGTTGACTCCTTGTGTTTTTAATGTTTACAAAATAATTGCTGCAACTTTAGGTTAAGATTTGTCTGAGGCAATAGGGAGATTCCATCCAGTGTTTTATTTTTTAAGAACAGTTGGAAGCAAATTTTAGTTTTTCACTTTTCTGTTTCTGTTTATTCTGATCCCAGATAAATTCTGCCTACTTTTTAAAAGTGGAAATATTTCGACTCCTGCTTATTATTCTTACTCATGATTCTCTGGAAAATGATTGTTATTCAAAGTTTTGTGTATTCAAATCACCCATTACACGAAAGAAAAGTTGTTATGGAATATAAATCCATTTTATAAGCTTTAAAAAAATTATATGATGTTTAGCAAAGTTATATCTAGTACAAAATCAGCTTATAAGTAACAATTAATTGCATAGAAAAAGTAAATGTAACGTAATTTTATTAAAAATAAAATAACATTTTCTTACTAATTTTTCTTTTACATTTTTTCAGAGAGTCTCTAACCAGTAAAAATGATTAATACAAACAGAATGAATGATTAAGAAGACTAATTGACTTAAGAAGTTTTATACATGAACTAGTACTAGTACTTTAATTTTAATCATTCATACACTTAAAAGGATCAGTTGAAATTATTCTACACTTTTCCCAAATATGTGCAGAAATTATAAAAAGCTCCAGCCAATTCAAAGTTTATATTATAATTAAATTAAAAAGTTATTCATTTTTTATGTTGATATTATGAAAATTTCAAATCTGTTGTAGGATTTGGTAGCTATGACTACTAGACTGAGCAGTAAATTGCAAATTTTGTGGGAATTTTTTATTCATGCCGAACCAGGAAGTGACGAGGTATGAATAAATATACATTTTTATTATGAAACATATTACAACACTAGAAACTCGATTCAGCTGTCGGTTCGTTTCGGCCCTTGTTCGCTAAGTCGAGAATGAAAAAATTTCCTTAAATGTTAAGGTACAAACGTACATAATTTTTTGCGTACGGTACTGAAAAAAGGTGTGATTTCTCGCTGGGGTCATTAACGGCCGTTAAATCGAGGTTCTCGTGTATATCAATTTGCTATTGTATAAACTAGAATTGGAGGCGACATTAGCATTTGATATTTCTTACTGACAATGAGTATCAAATGACAGTGTCAGGAAAAAGTTTATGATACTAAAGTGAACATTACTTTTTGTGATATAGAAATCATCTTGGTTGAATGTTTTTCTTGCTGAATTACTGATTGAAGTGAAAAATGGAGCTGATATTAAATACTTAATTTCAAGCTTGTAAGTATAAATTTACAAATATATTAAAATAGATATTTTAATAAAAAAACCTTCTTTACTTGCAGTTCTATTGGCATAAATGGAGTTTCTACTCTGATTGCTTGTGAATTACTGGCAGATGTACATTCCATATGTACTTCCAGAGGAAATGAAAATGAAAATGAAATAGTAGCACTGCGAGAATATCTAGTTTACAATCGCGGCTGGAAATGTCTCACAATCCTCAAGTTGCTTGGGGTCCAAGGCATATCATGTGGTCAAGAATTAATGACCTTACTCCTTGCACTTTATCCAGTTACTTTTCAGACCACAAGCGATTTCGTTTCTCCCAATCCGTATGTAAAGTTTTCTTCCGACAATGAAATTGATTCGATTAACTTCATCTGCCATGTCATGAAGCAGAATACCAAAATGAAACACAGTTCGAACAGTAACGCCTCACGGCGAAAACGAGTTAGGAAATACAATGTCGACAGTGTGAAGCAGAGTCAATTGAGGAAGTGTCTCTACGATGCAAGAGACACTCGTAAAAAGGTCAACAGCGAATCAGAGGAATTCTCCGATGGTAATAGTGAAACAAATTCTTTGAATGTCCAACTGAAGTCACTGGAATTTGGTAATTTAACAACTATGTTTTTTGGGAAAACCGATGAAAAGTGTAAATCAAATTTTCCTTCAGATATTGAATTATTTCAAACATCTGGGAAAGAAACTTATCAAGATTTTGTCAACGCAGAAGTAAAGGCAGTCTTTGATTGTGAAATCAGCCACTTTGAAACAAGTCTTTTGATTCTTCAGCTGCTGGAAGACCTTCGGGAGTACGAATTTCCTTCTGAAACTACTGCTGTGGTACAAATAATTGAGTTTTCTCTGGACATACTCTGGAGTCTGCAATTTAAGACTGATATGAATTTGACAAATCTAGAGTGCGTCAGACTCAAAGCTGCAGCGTCAAGGCTCATGCTGATGTTTCTACAAAGAATTCTCAAGTCTGAAGTGCCTATGACTGCTATGATTAAGAGTGGTTTCATACCCATGAATCTAAGAATTATTGAGGACGCTTGTGGAATTTCAATTTCAGATGTAACGTCCGAAGAAAGATTGTATTTACAAGAGTTTATTTTTGCTACAATTTATGGGACTATATCTATTCTGCATGATACGCTGCATCAGGCGAAATTAATGAAAAACTTTAAGCATTTTTCAGAATTCTTTCAACTATTTGCGGGCATTCAAAACGGAAAATTGATGCAAAGGGCAATAATGTTATTGCTAGACTGCAATCAAATTACATCTGTTACTAGAGTTGGAAAAATAATTGACATGATTGGAGTTTTAATTAGTACTTTGAAAAAAGTGAGAAAAGAACTAAATTACGCTGATAAGAGAAATCAAATGACTGAAAATGCCAATACTCATCATCATTATTGTGATATTTTTGGATTTCCATTTCGGAATGAGTCTTCTTCTTCTTCTTCTTCTTCTTCTTCTACTTCTTCTTCGGATTCATCTCAGGTAGGTTTATTTTGCCTAAACATAAAGTAATTAGTCAATCTGTAAAGTTAACGTCAATTAGGAGTATCAAATCACTTTTCCAGGTTTGTTATGTTTCTTTTCTGTTGATGACTTTAATCTCTCTTTTGGCTGAGGCTCATACATTTGAAAAAAATCTTCAAATTAAACTCTTGAGAGTCATGACAGCTGCTGGAATTTGTTGCTGTTTCCCACCAATAACGTTTCTTCGCAATGTCATAGGCTTCCTGAAGAAAGCAAACAGCCAAACTTACAATCTTGCCGCGGCACTTTTAGAACATGTTCTTTTTAAGGAACTTGGAGATAATTCTGGTTCATTGGAAAATTGTGATGTGTGTAACAAATTGAAGCGTCATCAATGGAAGTTTTTGGAACTTTATAATGACATTTTATTGCCCGATGATCCAAAATTATGTTCAATTATTATCGTACATCTATTAAAAGTTACTCCTAACTCAGGTTTTCAAGTGAAGGAAACCTTGCTTTTTAAAGTATTTTACTCAACTTTTTCAAGATCAATAGAATATTTCGAACAAGAACAAAGCAATGCAATGGTTAAATTTCTTATACATGCTTGTTTATTCATAATTGCAAGTCTGGTAACAAGCTCATCATTATTCGAGAAGTTTATGGAAATCGATGGTTTAAAGGTAAAAATCTTTTTATCTACATGTCTTTAAAGGAGTCTACTTAAATGGTTTTTATGTAGATTGCCGTAAAGCGAATTTTATTTTAAAAGCATACAAAACAAAAACTTTATCAAGTCGCTAAGGTAGATTTTCGACTATCCAGTGGTATAAATTTCACCTACAACGACAAAGTAAGACAATTAACTTTTTGTTTCATACGGCAGTACAGTAGAACTCGTTTATAATGACATCAAAGGTAAATAAATATTTAGTCATAAGACTGTTTATGCTTCAATGTAAATTTATAATTTCACTAAAGACTTTTATCAGTTAACCCATTTCACACTAAGAAAATAATATATTTTAATCAAACACAATTAAAATCTTTGTTATACAATCAACCAAAAATTATCTTTGAATTAAACATAATAATTTTGATTCAATACATAATAAATTTCATTCAATAAAAATTAATAATTATGCTTAATTCAAACCTATTTGTTTTGGTTGCCTACTTATTTTCCAATTTAAAAAAATGTTCTCAGTGCATTCGAAAAGTCCGTTTTTCTCTTTACATTTGTACTTAGCATTTTCAAAGAGCTAAAAAAATTTACACATGGTGTTTCTTATGTATTTTTTAGTTATAAGGATTAAAAGTTATGATTGTTTGAAGAAAAAAAAACAAAATTCAAAATATATGACCTTTCATTAAGGCATTATTAGAAATTTTTAATTTTTCAAAATTCAAAATGCCTGCTCACACATGGAGTTTAAAATAGGTATTTAAAATTTTGAAGAGTCAGAAAAACACATTGCAGACCACAATTATTTAACAACATTATAAAGAATTGTTATAAACAAATTCCAAATCAGCATATTGAAAAAATATTAATAGGTAAATTAAAGTTTCAATGTACGCG
The DNA here is from genome assembly GCA_032873175.1 of Leptopilina drosophilae. Lineage (NCBI taxonomy): Eukaryota > Metazoa > Arthropoda > Insecta > Hymenoptera > Figitidae > Leptopilina > Leptopilina drosophilae. The sequence goes on from CM065482.1 coordinate 160,522, forward strand.
ACGTCATTATATGCGGATTCTACTGTGATAGCAAATGGACGAATCAATTTTTCACTTAAGCTTCTTAATTTCATGTATTGGCAACAGAACAACTGTCCTAATATACAGAAACCTGTTTTCTGTGAAAAATATTTTTTCAAAATTCATTAAAAATTTCCAAATTACCTTCTTCCACCTTTGATAAATTCTTACCGAATGTTAAATACTTTTTCTTTAAACACAATTTCTATTGTAACTTATTTCGCTAGAATAACTTTTTCTGGCAACAAAAAATCATTTGTAAACAGTTTTACATTTCATCATTTTAGGGTCCCATGAAACTTCTTCGAAACCCCAACTTCACTAAAAGTGCTTATAATCTGTTAGAAGTTGCAGTTATAATGGAAAATTGTAAAATGCGTAGCAGTAATTCAAAAAATATTGAAAATGTAAGCTGCGAAGCACCAGCCCTCGTAGTTTTATTAAAATCTCTCGACAGAGAAAGTAGAAGTCTTATAGCAACTTTAAAAAGTGATGTTAAAGAGGAAAATGTGCAAGGAAACAAAGAGTCTGATATAGTGTACTGCGATGGTCTGCAGGAAATTGTAAATAACATGTTTTCCACAAATTTGACACGAACAAATAATGTGCCTGACTTTCAAAGTATTTTCGTGGAAGGGCTATCAGAAAAAGAGTTGAATGTATTAGAAACCGGAGATACGCGCAGAAACATTAAATTCGACCAAGTTAATGTTGCATGGCGAACTGCTGCCAATATTACCTTGTCTTGCTCGAGGTTTCAGACAGAACTCTTAAATCACCCGGTTGCCAAGACGATGGAAGAATTATTTAAATTATTGTCAGTTCTCGTTGCAACAAACAAAATTACAGGTATAATATACTCAAAAACATTTTCAACTCATATTTATTGTACGTAGGGATATTTTTGAAGAACTAATTCAAAATTTTGGAGAAACAATTAAACGAATTAAAGTTTAGTAATAGCGCGAAGGTTAAAAATCTTATAAAGCATATAATAGTGTCTTTCGATTAATACAATTGACTGACATTAATTTTTTTTCTAATGAATATGTGAAAGAAATTAAAATTATTTATCACTAATTTGAAAATTATTTTTGTAGATAAAAAAAATTCGGTGCAGAGGTTGTTGGAAGCCCTAATTACTTGTAATTCAATATCTGTGTTGTGTAAGTGCTTCTTCTTTCATATTATCATTCTTATTCATAGTCTGTGAACTAGTATATTTTGTATGACTGATCATGTAAATTATTAATAACTCACATCTGCGGATTAGAGAATCGGAGAATGCAATATCGTTTGAATGCTGAACAGTACTCAGTAAATTATAAGCAACGTATGACACACTTTTATCATTTACACAGTAACATCACAAAATTTGATTCAACAACTTTTTGCAGCAGGCAGTAGTAGTAGTAGTGGTAGTAGAACTGCCAAGGAGATTGAACTCAGAAAGGCTCTTATGGATCCAAGGATTAAATTGGGAGGAGGACTTGTGTTATTGGTTGAGTCTCTTCTTCGAGTGTCTGTACTGAAGCGCAATCAGGATAAGGAAGTTTCACAACTGAAACGACCAATAGTGAGTTTCAAAAATGTGAGAAACATGGGTGTTTCTCAACTGTTATTTAGCCAAACTGCCATGTAATAAAGTTGCACAAAACAATTGCTGTTATATGAGTGATTAAAATTAAAATGATCCAGTGTATGAAAAATATCAAAATTCAAATGTTTAAGTATCGCAAATGAAAATCAAACTTGATTTTTGAATAACGTGTTTTAAATTATTGCTTTACTGACCGACAATAGTATGAGAGTAAATAGTAAATAGAATTTAAAAGAAAAATTAATACAACACTTTAACACATCTATATCTATATTTTCAATAAACTTTTATCAAATTCATTTTTTTTTTATATCAAGTCAATGAAAATTTCATACTGGATAGATTGCTCATTTCATTTTCACCATGAAAAAAATGAAGTTCTTTAAAATGTTCATTTTCCAAACCATTGATTAAAATTTAAGAATCTAAAATAACTTTAAAATGTTGAAGTAAATATTTCCAATTGAATTAGTAAACTTAAAAATTTATGCCATGAAAATTATTTTTGACAACACTGTTAAGGAGTTAAAGAAAAACATTATAATATCAATTAATATACTTGATTATTTCAATTTTTATGATTAAAAAAAAAACTCCATCTACAGGGTAAACTAATATGACTAATTAATAATGAAATTTCTTATTTTAGTTACCCACTTTCATTTCTGATGTAACAACAGATTGTGGAACCGATGATAGTAGTAATGATGAATACATAACAGGTGATGATGGCTACGAAGCAGACGTCGAAATTCTTGTAAATAATTCGAACGAAAATTCACACAAAGGAATGTCTGATTCAGTGACTTCTTTACGAGAACACATAGAGACTCATCCTGCACTGTGTTCTCTTGCTCTTGATCTTCTTATTCATTTTATTAAGCAGTAAGTATTTATATAAATAATAACAAATTTAGACCAATACATAATTATGGCATTTCATGGACCCAAAAACATTAATTATATTATGTATACTTTAACATATTCCATTGACAAAATAATCATTTTTATGGTAGCGTTTTTAACATTTGGCAAAATTCTTATGATTTCAATATTCTATATCTTGTATAATAATTAATTATAATATTATGTTTACGTCTACATGAAAAGGATCCACTTTATCGATATTATTTTATGAGATAATCCAAATTTTCTCAACATGGTTTCGATTTTAGACTTTTATTTTTGTATTTAATAATACCCAAACTACAAAGTGTCTCGAGTTAAATTGTGCGTTTACAACTATAGTATCGTAACTAAAACTAATGGTAGATTTAAAGTTTAAACTCATTTTACTTTAAATTACGTTTCTGACACTTCTAACTTTGAATCTCTATAACTATTCAAGAATACGCTCGTACAGATGCTCGTTTCATGCGTGCGTACTCATGTTAATAAGCTACAAAGATTAAAGAAAGAAATTTAAAAATTATTAACAGATAATTACTATTATAAGGGGCACAGATGCTGAAAGGGAGCACATTGTAACCATCGGTTTAAGGAGAATAGCTTCTACTTGCAGAGAGAGTGTCTCAATATGTGCTGCTCTCTCTAACAACGGAGCCATTTCGAGACTGCTTGAAGGATTCAATCATGTCTTGGAAAGTACAGAACTTGAACGAAAAGGTAAGAATAATAAAAATATTTCTTTTTTTTAGTAATTTTACACAGTATAATAACAAAACAAAAAAACAAAAATATTAATAGATGAATACATTTCTATTTTTCAGACCTTCAACATGCGATTCTGGAAGTATTTACCCTACTTGCAATTCAATCCATATCTCCATCAGAATTAATTAGCTACCTGGGATTTTTAAAAATTCCTGAACCACCTCTTTTGTCCCTCTTGGAGCCTCTTTACCGCCTTGTGATGTTAACTAAACCTCAACCGAACTACATTCTTTCCTTTCCAATTCCAATGCAGTCAGAAGTACCTACGAAAAATAACAACGGAGACAACGTAAAAGCCAACAAAGATGTAAGCACTTTCAGTGACTTTCGAAAAAGACATCACTTGTCAGAAATGTGCAGTTCGTCATCATCATCAACTCATGCGGTTTGCTTGACAGTGGTGCCAGAACTTTCTTGGACAGTGTGGCTACATGGAGGATCAGCTTCGATGTGGTTAAGAGTCGAAAGGAGTCATTCACCTAACTACAGAAGTTATAGTCCAAACTCTAATTCAGTCATCAGCCACGACAGCGAAAACTTACACAACTGGGGAGTCGTGATCGACAATTGGAGTCAAGAGGTCGTGAAAAGTAATTCATATTTTCCAACGTCCAAGTCAATTGTGCATTTAATGTCTGTTTGTCTGAAATCTCTCGCTCTTGAGTTATGGACCGACCTGAAAGCTGACAAGGTTATTCTGCGACTCACACGGCCAGAGGGGAAAACGAATCGCACCCTTTCCGAGACATCGCTCAGTGGACTCCTACCGTCTGGAAAATGGCATCATTTAGCTTTGAATTTCAAATACACCGTACTGAGTAAGCATGACGCAATAGTGGAGGTAGTTTTATGGGTGGACGGGTGGAAGGAGGCTACAGCCCAGTTGCCGTTCGATGGTCTGCTCTTGAGGAAGCCCGAAACAACCTGCATATTTCTAGGACAAGTTGGACACAACGAATATGGCGCCTGGTATCTGGGCAATCTATTCATGTTTCGAAGCCCAGTTTTCACTCGGAAGAAAGCTCTATATCTTGCCAGTCTCGGCCCTAACTATACAAACTTGTCCGAGTGCACTTTGAGCAAGGAGAAACCAAACTTCTCACCTCTCATAACGTCCGTAGCACTAAACGGCGTTCAGGAACTAAAATTCGAAAGTGGGAAATTTGACACAAGTCGTAGAAAGTCATACGGAGGAACATATTTACGACAAACACTAGAGACAAAAAGCATTGATAAGACGATTGATTGGGACTTTGTGACTCACGCTACAAATACTCAGCTGAGAGACTTACAGGATAATTTGCTCCTCAGTTACGAAGCTCAAAATCCATTAGTTGTTCATTTGTATCCTCAAGCTCTCACGAGCCCGGAAGCAATAGTGCGAAATATTTTACCAGGACAATCTGCTTTCCGAGTTAATATTGCACCAGAACATCGTGTTTCTCAACAGCCGCCTCTTTCAATATCTTCAAATGTCTTTACTCACTTGGAAAGCAAACAGTGCAAGGGCTTAATTCCTGCGGTTCAGCAAATTGGTGGAGTTTCCATCTTTCTCTTCTTGTTTGCTCGGGTCATAGAACTTCGCTCCAGTGAAGTGGAGCAGGCTTTAGCACTCTCGATTGTTTTAAATCTTGCGCACAGCGATTCGGTTTTACTGAATCAATATCGGTCAGATGGAATTCCATCGCTTCTTCTGCAAGTCCTCGAGTCGAAGCGCTGTTATGTTGGAAGGCATATATTGAAAGCAATTTTGGACTCCGCCTGTGATAGTTCTTTATTTGTCAAAGACATAAGAAATGAAATACATCTAATTTGTCACGATTGCAGTACACTAATTACAGATCCAGAACTGATTAAATATGCCTTAGAAGCTTGGAGAATTTGGTTAAAGCATGATACTCTCAATTTACTTTTGCAGTCTCTGCTTCTCCTACTAAGAGATCAGCATTCTCTAAGAGAGTTCAATGCTTTCCAACTCAACAGAATTCACTTTGTCGATACGATTTTAACTTTATGCAAAGAATACTTTTTGTATGAAAACATTGAGTTATTGGATCCTACCGCTGGGAATACCATTGTAGAACTAATTCGCTCATTAATGGGCTCTCCACCAAAATTCTCTCACCTCGTGGCCATCACAGACTATTTGCTTCTTGTCCACACGGCATCAAATACTTATGTTACACATTCAAAATACAATATGTATTTCTTATTACCTGCCTTTGAAAAAATTACAACTCACATGGCAAAGTCTGTGACTTCGTCGAGTGAACTAGTGTCGATAAAGAGCAGTAAGCTTGATAAGGCCGACACGAATAACCAAATAAAGAAAGGGAAGACAAGAAAAAAAGAAAAGCAAAGGGAACCACCGCACGAGACGAACACGGGAGAAGATTCTGGCATTGCGGCCAGTGATTGTTCGAATCAAAATGAGGATGAAAAAGTTTATGCGGATAAACGAAAAGCGTGCATGGGATTGGTCTGCGAAGGTTTGCTCTTGCTGCTCAGAGACGCCTTGAGAGTTTTGCCTGACAGTCAGGTTGAGTCGGTTCTCAAACATGTGCTGCGAGCTGAGCTGATTCTTGTTTTGTCGAACAACGATAATGCGCGAATCCGGACTGCATTAATTAAAGTGATACAGACTTATGTGGAGCGAGCAAGTGATGAGGATATTAACAAGTTAATTAAACAAAGGTATTTCATGCACCTTGCTAATCAGATCTCTCTTTATCCTGGAAGCGAACCGCTAATAGTCGCTCTCGCAAATCTAGCACTGAAGGGTCCCAGTTTCTGTGCTACACCACCTTTGCTGGCCATGATTTCGAAGACAGCAGCGAAGGACCCCAATCTTGCGCAACCCATAATTAGCTTCTTGACTGACATCATCGCTAAGAATCCTCACTCCCTAAAAGTAATGTTAGAACAGGGTTTAAAGGAATCACTGGTACGATCGCTGATACATTCTGCACATAAGGGGAATTCGACAACTCTCTCCCGAGACATTAATGTATTATTTGTCACGATTGCGAAGCAATTTCTAGAATCTCCAGGATATCATAATATGCAAGCACTATTGGATTTACATTTAGTTCTCAGTTACGGAGAGTTACAAGAAACAATGAATTGTGGAAAGGAAAAATTGTGTGTTTCTGTCATCAGAGGCGCTCAGGTTGCTCTCTTTGATGGAGAACTGGACGCTTTAACTTTAAAAGTTCTAAGCGAATCAGGTTTTAGATTGAAAAACACTGCATCATACTTGGCGTCTACTTCCTATTTAACATCAGTTCTGACAACTTCTGGTGAGCAGCTTGACAAGGGTCTGCAGTCGTCTAGCAACGAAAGCTTAGCGGAAACATTTACTTCAATATCGCGGGAACTTGCGAAGGGAGAACTAAACGAAAGATTTCGTATGGTTTTGAATAAAGCTGTTGATTTCGTTACATCAGCCGATGGCGAACCGTCTGAGGAGGAATTACAACTATCCAAAAGGCTATTTTCAACTCTCCTTCACGGTTTATCTGATCCGTTGGGAAAAAAAAGCCTGTGGGGTGGAACCTGGTCATCAAGACCCACTTTACGCAAAATCTCGTCAGAAATATTAATTTGGTTATTAGCACCGCATCAGAATATTTGTACTAGAATTTATGCTGTAAGAATTCTGATGGATGAACCGAGAGTGAAGGAAATTTTAACTTCGCTCTTGGACATTCATCCTCAAGTTGAGCAAAAGTTTATCATCTTTTTGTGGGATTTATGTCGGAGAGAGATGTCAAGTGCAGATGCTTTAATTTGCACCGAGTTGCGAAATGCTCTCAACGTTTGGGGCTTGATAAAATGTTTAGATATGGATGGGTCAGCTCTTTGGCTGGAAGAATTAAATCTTTTAAGACAAGAACTAGTTAAAGACCGGAACATTTGGATGGAGAATAATTTTCCAAAGATGAAGAAAATGAGTGAACAATTTGATGTAATTGCAAAACAACTTATTGAAAGTGCCATGTCTATAACTGTATCAATTGTGGAAGAGCAGAACCGAGAAAGAAAAATATTAATAGAAAATTTGAAAAACTCAAAGGCCATGAAGGCTCAGACATTGTCAAAATGGAGGAAACTCATAAAACTGTTAACCCACGAACGAGCACCTTGGTATTTCAAAGATAGTTACCCCATGCATTGGGAACTGGATCCCACGGAAGGCCCCTCCAGAGTGCGGACGAGGCTTCAAAGATGTCATTTAGGAATAGATAAAAAATTTTTCATGTCTGATCGACAAAGGAATTCAAATGCAGAGAGGTCAGATGGTCCACTGTCATATTTATTCGCTTCAAATCAGCAAGACACGACCATTACTGCTCTGATCGAGAGACTCCATACAAATGAGAGAATTAACAAAATGTCTCCGGTGAGTATTGTCATGCCTCATGCAGAACTGGCAGGAGAAATTCTTATTGCTGAAACTCGCCTATATTTCATTCCCGATACGTCTGACGCAACGATACAAATAGACATAACTTTGGGAGGAACAGATCTCACAACGGGGGGAGCCACGGCTTGGAGACTGGATAGCATACTTGAATTTCATCGAAGGCGATATCAGTTGCAGGAGAGGGCAATAGAGATATTTCTTGTGACAGGAAGAACTTATCTGTTGGCTTTCAATTCTTCAAAAGACCGGGAAGAGTTTATCGCAGAGTTGTCCACCTGCAATCTCTCCAAGCGAATACCAGGAGACAATTTGGAGGAAAATTTAGCTCTCTGGCGAAGTGGGAGCCTAACGAACTGGGATTACATAACGTGTTTAAATAAATTGGCTGGAAGGTCTTACAACGATTTGATGCAATATCCCGTCTTTCCTTTTGTGTTGTCAGATTATACCAGTGAGAATATCGATCTGAGTAACTGGAAAGTTTATCGAAACTTTAAGAAACCAATGGCTGTGCAGGATTCAAAGAATGAGCAGCATTATATTAATAATTACAATTATTTGAAGCAAGCCGCGAATGAGGGTTTAAATCTCATTGCACTGAATCAAGAACCTTTCCACTACGGTTCTCATTATAGCAATTCTGGGACTGTTTTACACTTTCTTGTACGACTTCCACCCTATACCAGCATGTTCCTTTCGTACCAAGATGATAATTTCGACATTCCCGACCGCACATTTCACGCCCTTGCTACAACATGGAGACTGACGAGTTGCGATTCCACAACAGACGTTAAAGAATTGATTCCTGAATTTTTCTATCTTCCCGAGTTTCTGCTCAATTCGGAAGGTTTCAATTTCGGAGTGAGGCAGAATGGAATCAGAGTGACTGATGTGGAATTGCCACCGTGGGCTAAAGGCGACGCCCGACTCTTTATTCTCGTTCACAGAGCTGCTTTAGAGTCTGACATTGTGAGGAAAAATTTGCCATTTTGGATCGATTTAGTTTTTGGTTTTCGACAAACCGGAAAACCAGCGGTAGAGGCGATTAACGTCTTTCATCCTGCAACTTATTATGGGTTCAATGTTGAAGAAATTACTGATCCTTTAGAGCGTCAGGCTTGGGAAACTATGGTTAGGACTTATGGTCAAACACCTGCTCAATTATTTAGAACTGCTCATCCTCAACAGACCTCCAATATTTCGACTTCTCTGCAACTAAACAGTCTTCCTCCCGTTGTAGATGGTATCAGTGGAATAAAATGGGGTAATTACGTGGGTGCTCCTGGAAATGATCCTGTACTGTGCTGGAAACACAAACACAGGCTCTTATTGGCTTCACTCATACCATTGTTAACGGGTGACGTTTTTGGATTACCTCATCATACCACTCTCCTATTGGGATACAACAAGGAAAAGGGTAAATTTTCATGATCAATTACTATTTTGTAATTTCAAATGAAATCCGTAGGGAGAAACCAATCCTCTTTGTGCAAATAATTTCATCTGCCCAGAATTGTTTCCATTCCTAACGTGTTTTGAATTATTTCCCTTTAGTACAGTATCTTCTATACTTTTAATACTTTATCCTAGTAATCCATTTTAATCCATTTACTACTGGAATTAAAACAAAATGTAATTTTTCAGGAGCAAATACTTCAGCAAACATTTTGGCATTGGGAGCAGGCTTGGTTTCCTGGAAAGGCAATGATGGTATTGCGAGACTGAAGTTTAAGAAAGACCAAGCGCCAAAACCCTTAATTAAATATTCTGGCCTTGATCCTGTATGTATATAAAAACTACTTTCCTGTTATTACTACACGCAGAAAAATAGTTGGATACCGCATACTAAGTATTGGATACCCAACTATTCTAGATAGTGTCTGGAGCACGATCTATTTAGTTGGATAACACAAAAAATTTAACAAGCCTTTATCACTACGATCAACGCCATTTGTTCATTTATGAATTTAATTAGATATAACAGCTGATTTTCTTCTATACAATAAAAATTGGATAAATTATCCAACCTTTTTTCTGCATGCAGTGTTTAATACAAGTATTTTATAATATTTAGTTGTTTCTTTCGTATAGATCACAGTCATGAAATCTATACCTGATTCCGGACAACTTTGGACTGGTTATTATTCTGGAAGAATCGAGATATACTCTTTTATCTTTACCTCTAACGGAAATATAAACTTTAAAGGCGTCGTACCTGAGATTTTATTGGCACACAGAAATTCCGTTACAGTTATTTCTCTAAACAGAGCTTTCAACATAGGAATATCAGGCGACGCTGACGGGATTATCGTTACTTGGGATTTGAATAGGTAAGCAAAATTTAAATCAATTGCTTGATTTTTGTATACCGTTGTACAATATCAGGGTGGCCACAAGTTTCAGTTTATCAATTTCCCCTACAATTTACTGACATTAAAACTATTTTCCCTGACAAAATTCTATTTTTATAGGAAAAACTAAAAGAAATTAACTAAATTAACTGAAAATTTAATTAAAAAAAAAAAATTTTAAAAGTATCAATTTGACTAATTTCTTTGACAATGTGGCCACCATATTCAGATATGCTTCGAGTCAACAAGATAATTAAGGTAATCAGCAAGCTAGATAAATTAAAGTTTTTTAAATTGGTGCATTTTGTTTGCAGCTTTACATACATCCGATCAATTACATGCAGTGCAGGACACCCCATTTCCTTGATTTCTATAAGTGAAACGCTTGGTGATTTTGCAGTTTCTTACAATATATCCAAAGACACAGAGAAAGACTCCTCAAATAAATCAGTGCTGAAAGTATATACCATTAACGCTCGAAATGTGGGAACTATAAAGTCTCAAGTTAAAATAAGTGCATTGTCTTATAGTAATGCACCTGAAGGTATCTCTGTTAATGTTATAGCTACAGGATTGGAGAATGGAATTATCAGGTAAGAGAAATCTATTTTAGAAAATTAATTTTAAGTTTTCACGGTAGAGAAAGAAATTCTAAACAACTATTCTGGAAATGACACATCTTTATCTTTTTTGAAAGTGCAATATGAATATTAGGAAGGAAAAATACAATTATAAAACTTGTAGCGAGGGATATTATTTCTTCTTCCCCAGTCGGTAAAAAATGTTGGAAATAAGAATTTTAAATTCAATACATTTCTGGTTACATTGTTTTCTTGCACTCCTACAAATAAACACACGCCTTGCTCTTAAGGTGTATGCGATTAGTTTGAATGGGTTTGAATGGGCATAACGTGATGGAAAGTTTTCCACACTTCTTTTATTTCGACGACAAAAAGTGAAAAATGAAAAATGATTCTGCTACTGTTAGAAAAACATGACACTTTTTTGTGAAGCTGTGCTTTCAAACTCATATATAAGTAGATACTCATATAGGTAAGCGTCTGTACACCTTACAAATTAATAATAATTCATTAATTATTAATAATTCAGTCGACACATTCGGATCATTAAATCCACCAGGGCTTGAACATTGCGTACTACAATTTAATTTAAATGGATTATAATGATTAATTTATTTATGTTTAGATTCTGGAGCAGTTGGGACTTGAAACTTGTCCGAGAAATAATTAATGATTCCAAATATTGTGGAGCAATTGTGGCTATCGTGTGGGCTTTAGAGCAACAACATTTATATGCCGTCACAGATAATTCGACAATATTAATTTGGGAAGGAACAAGAAAGATAAACAGTGGAACGTCAAAATTTGTGAATTTTAAGTCATTATAAATTAAGTGAAGCGTTTTTTGTATATAAAAAATCACGGAAGAGAAGAGTTTTACAGAATTATATAGCCAGTGAACAGTCATCTGAAATAGTAGAGCAGGACAGGGCAAAGTGGCAAAGCGAAATGCACTGTTTTCAGAAACGATAACATTTAATTAAAGTTAACCGTTATATGTAGTTTTATAACAATTATTAAGACTTTATTAACTCAGGCGCTTCAAAGTAAGTATTGTCTTTTCGACCATTGAGCATTTAGTTTTTTGTGCTCGCAAAAAATTTAATTTTTCTGCATATTTTTTATTTCTTTCAATTAAAGGAAAGTTTCTCGTTTAAAGAATGTACAGTATTTTTGTGAACAATAAATATGTTTAAACTTTTTAGTCTAAGAATAAAGATGTAATATTTTAAACTGAAAAATATATTTCTGTTAACATTTTTAGAAACTGATAATTCAAAAATATTTTATACTTTTTTTAAAAAAATCGACTATTTAATAAATTATGAAAATTGTCAGTTTTTTTTAAATTTTTACTAGTAGCTCTAATGTGGCAGAAAAAATTCTTCATATTTTCGTGAAAATTTATATATCTCGTTATTTGAGTCTGTCATCAGAAATCCTGCGTAAGAATAAAAAATTATACAGTAATTAATCTTTACTTCCAAATTATTACACGTGATGGCTCGTGTACAGAGATTTTTATCAATAATGTTATTAGTAATAACCTTTATTTATCTTTTAAATATTATTTCTTATCATACATAATTCATTTATAGATTTATTCCTATTTAGACTTAAGTTTGTTAAAGATTTTAAAAAGTACTGCAGTAGAATTTTATTTTCTAATAATGCTTTCACAATTTTTTTCTATGTTTTTGTATTGTTTAAGGAAATATATTTACTTAGTACAAAATATATTATTTTTCAAGATTTTCAGTTATTCCAAATTATTAAAAATCAATCTAGTCAACTAACGCATTCCAGCCTCTAGGAATGGTAAAAAATAAAGAAATATATTAATATTAAAAGTATAATATATATATACCTATAAAAATTAAGTCAATAACGTCAATAATGTTTTTTGAGGTTAAAAAGAAAACGAATTAATAGTTTTGAATTCTGACACCGCGTATTCGAATTCAGCGCTTCAAAATCAAAACACCTAAGAAAATGACTATTCCTAGTTCGCTGAGAAGAAACTTTTTTGTAGGGCTCTGTATCATTATAAATGTGGTTAACATAATTGATTTTAGAAACATAATTTTTTGTATCTGCTCTTTAAGAACTGCTTTAAATTCCTAATCATTGCAATTATGATACTCTTTTGGTTGGGTCATTTTACAAATTTCCATATTTGAGCATGCGTCTGCTTCTATTTTGACGGATTTTCGCGGGATTTATTGTGCGTGGTTTCATGAAACGATTGTTTATTATTATCGCATTCGGGTGTACTTTTTGTTCATGAAATGGCTTTTCTGCGTATTTCAAGTTTGCTGCTTTCTTGGAACAACTCGAAACAAACAGTCCAGATTTTAAAAACCAAGGTATTTAATTATCTTAGTCAATATATAGTTTAAGACTTTTCAGGTTAGGTTTCAATAAAAGACATTTTAATTTATTCGCACGTGGTGAACAAATTTTGTAGGTATTTTAATCAGTGCATTTGAACGTTTATCATTGACATACTGTGCGAATTTGAATATTTTTTTATTTAAATGGCACAAATAATATTGAAAATTAATAGTTCTAGATAGGCAAGGTAAACACTGTCTGTCACAAGATTGCTCTATTGTTTTATATTTCCTCGATTTTAAAAGACTTGCATTCCTATTTTCATTTATTTAAATAAATATTTAATTTAACGTTAAAATTGTTAAACTCAAATTAATTTTATTATTTAAAATACGGCGTCGATGAAATTTTTAATATACTAGATATATAATAATTAAACAATCGTTTTTAATTCCGTTTAACGGAAGTTGGTCTTTCTATTTTTAATTCTTCTACACACGTCTTACCTATAGTAAGATCAGCGACGAATAGAAAACGATTAAATTTTCTGAGCGTCTATTTGGCCCATCAGCAGTTTATTTGCTTATTACTATTATTATTCTTACAAATAGATCCTTTAACAACCAGGTATATATTACTATTATTATTTAAGTGACTATTTGACAGGTAATGTATATTAAAAATTAAATTAAATCCTTAATTAATTTAATATTTTATTAATAATTTGAAAAATCACTTTTGACCGCACTACTTCTGTTTTGATCATTTTTATAAAATTTTTCTTTAAATTATTAATTACATATGTTAAAAAGAATTTCGTAAAAAAAGCTTAAAAAATTTCAAACACTTTTGTGAGAAATTATTATAAATTTATAAATCCTTCAGGCTGCGTCTACAACAGAAAAAATAATGTGTAAAAAATTGTGTAATATACAGTGTAATTGCCCCTGACAATTGTCAATGCCAAAAACAATACACATTACACTGCAAATTACACATTATTTTTTTCTATTGTAGACGCAGCCTCAAACATTCAATGCTTTTTGAAATTATTTCATGTACAATATTTGCAACTTTTTAATCACTTTTTGTATGAAAGTGTTGTAAATTTAGAATCTTTTTTAACAGTGTGATTTTTTAATCAGAAAAAAGGATACAAGTTTCAGGTGCATTAAATAATATTTCTGGGCCCGTAATCAGGGAAATATAATTAATACTAAGTTGCAAAATCGTTTAAGAAATTCTTTAGAAATTCTGCTATATGTCCTTAAATGTTCTTTCACTGGTGCCACTACCATATACTGATAGTCATTGAATTCTTATGAAGCATTTCTCAAAAAATTTAAAAGTAATTGAATTTTTAGAAGAATTCAATCCTTTTTATATAAATAATAAAATTCGTATAAGGCATTCAGTTATTTTCAATAAAGTTTTAATTGATTTTTTTGGCATTTCAATTATTTTAAAAAATTTTTGTGAAAATTCTCCAAGAAAATTCAATTATTTAAAAAAAAGAATTGAATTTTCACAGTATTTCAATTATTCAGAAAACTTTCAACAAAATAGAATTCCAAAATATTCAATTTAAAAAAAAATAATGAAATTTTCGCAGAAATTTTATCATCTTAGATACAATTTTAATGAATTCATATAGATAACGTTTCTTTGACAGCTGGTGAAAATGATTGTTTTTCTTAAAAAAAAATAATAATTTCCAGAAATTTAATGGATTTATCTAAAAAATTCACTTATTTTTTTAAGTTTTGCAAAAATTCAATTATTTGTCGAAATAATACATTTTTTCGCAGCGATTCAATTATATAAAAAAGTTTTAATAAAATTTTATTTAAGAATTCAATTATTTTCAGAAATAATTAAATTGTCGATTTACTGAAAATCATTTAATTCTTGTAAAGTATTTATTAAAAAAATTGAAAATAATTAAACTCATTTCTAAAATTTCAACATTTTTTTCAATAATAATTTAATTCTTTGGAAAAAATGTAATTGAAATTGTATTGAAAATAATTTAATTCTTGACCAGATTTCTATTAAAATTGATTTAAATAATTGATTTTTGTTTTGAAAACTTTATTTTAATTTTCTATGGGAGTAATGAAGATTTTCTTAATAATTTTTATTGAAAATTTTTAAAATAATTTAATTTTTAGAAGAATTTCTTTTAAGTTTTTAAAAAAATCGTGCCGGTTATTAATCATAATTTTGATAATTTTTAATATCTTTACAAATTTCAAACGAAATTTGAAAAGGATAAGACCATTTACAAGACATAAGAAAGAAAACTAAATTATACTCAAAAGAAAAAAATGACAAGTGAAACATTTATTTTTCACTGTTCGTTCGAGTTTTACCTCTCAACTTTCAAATGTGCATAACTCCGTTAAATTAAGTTTTTTTGAAAAATAAAAAAATACGGACATAACAAGAGTGGTTTTTAAAAAATGGCCTATACTTATTTTCTAAACATAGTATACTGCAAGAATCAAAATATTTTAATATTTGTACTTTCAATTCTATATAGGAGCTGGTTGTGATGTTTTGGATTAAAACTGGAATTTCAGAGAACGATTTAAATAAATTCTGTGATATTAAACAATGTTTTTCTGAAGTCAAGAGGTTTTAATATGCCTTTTTCACACACGAACAACAATCATCAGAAAACCATCTTTCATAATAAGTAAATTTGCATTAAACCGGTTAAAAAGAGTGATTAAGGAATATGAAAAATGAAAAAATATTTCGTATGGTGCATGGTGACCCATAGTGCAACCAGCTTCAGTCTCCCCCCACTGCACCCGAGTTGGCAAGTCAGTATTGATTATCTTTATCATTCCGGTATTACTGGAAGTATCGCGCCATTATTGGTGGACAGCACAGTGCCGACACTGGTCTAGTGCAGGCTAATTATTTCGTTTCACAACAATTTTGCACAATGAATTCGAGCAAATTAATCACTTGGATTATGTTCCTCCTCAATATCGCAACGCAACATTGCTTCTCATGAAAAGTTGTTGCGAGATGAAACTTTTTAGTCACGATCGAACGTTGCTTCGAGATTGATGAGAAATAAATTACTTCGATATTTATATTATATAATGTTTTATTAATTAGAAATTCCCAAAAATTTGCAAGTGCAGCCATCTCTAGGCCAATATGCACATTACTGCCTTTACGCTTATATCACTGAAGGTCAAAGCTGATGAAATCAGGTCGAGCAAACACGAGCAAAAAATATCAACATGTATCCAGAAATTTGGCTCTAATACATAAGAACACTTAAAATTGATAGCGTTCAGAATTAGTAGGACATGCAAGAGTTGGCTCTATTAACAATTAACAATAATGATGAATGCAACTGGTGCATTGGACTAGACTATTTGGTGTGCTATTGTAGTGGTGCTGCTGCATACAAGAAAAAGAAACATTTGTTTTTGTAGACTCAGCGAAAGTATTATTCCAGTGAAAGTGCTGGCTCGGTCGCTTTGGGGTGGAAGTGGTAGCAACGATGGTGCGCACGGTGCGCAGTGTAGCAGCATAGCAGCGGAAATGGAGGCGATGGTGTACGAGGGTGGCTTCGTGGTGTTGGGTAGTAACCTTGCAACCACCACGTTCTGGCGAGGCTGGAAGGGGAATTAGCTGGAGTCTCGGTGGTAGGGTTGCTTTTCATAGGTTTTGAGTTGCAATCGTACAGAGTGGTAGTGACGGGCGTGACGTAGTCGGTGGAGGATGTATGCCCCTGCTGGCAACGGATCTAGCAATTATCAACCATCCTTGGTCAATCCATGGTGGCTTCATCCTCCAGGTATCACTTTTAAACCTCTAATGTGTCTTCATCAATGTTCTTCTTTACATGTTCGCTTTTTGGGGTTGTGCCTAGTTGAGTCGCGCGAATAACGGCTTAGCCATCGTTATATTGTGGCAGCTGAAGGTGAAAATCAATGTACGACAGTAATTAAGTTTATAATTAACTCTTCCACTTTTCACTTTCATCCACTTAATGTGCGTCAAGTTCATACTATTCAGATCCATTCCCTACTTTTACTTTTGCAACTTTATTCTGATATCATCAGTACATCAACATTCCTTCGCGAAATGATGAAAAAAAATCGATCTCCTTCATGGAAAGTCAGGAAATAATATCGTAGTGAGTGAGTTAAAAAATAACACTGCTGTGAAGAGAAATGCTACGAGGAAATGTTTAGTTGGCCGATTATTATTAGCAAAATATGATTTTATTTTTATACAGTTTATTGTTATAAAATACTTGCCGTTCTCTTGCAATTTGACAGAATATTATTTATGTAACGAAACAATATAGCCGACCAACAGTTATTTATTATGTCACTGTTACCCTTTGAATATCTCTAAAATACTCCTTTTTTTCTACAATCTACAATGTTCTGACCCAGTAACAGTGATAAAGTTATGTCACAGTTACATAAGAATTTCATTAAAAAATATCCTAGAAATCTCCTAATGTGTGTACAGAAGAAGAACGGTAAATATATTTTTATAAATAGAAGCAAACGTTCAGTAGGAGGCATTTCTTTGAAAATTTATCAAGTTTTATTTGTATTCACATTCTTGATTCTAATAAGGAGTAAAAAATGCCTTTATGAAATTTCGTAAATGTATATGTGGGTATCATAAAACTTAGTACCTAATCTATACGGCTGAAAACTTGTCAGTGTGCTATGTATTGACCCAACTTGGCCCAGTGGGATGGAGTCCTGAAAAGTATATAGATATAAAGCGAAGTTATAAGTTGTAATTATTACTAATTACATGAAATTGAATCAAGTTGGTTATTTGAGTTTATGTGCTAGTTGATTACAATTATACAGGTGGTCTTTTAAAATTCAAAACAGCGGATTCAATATGGCGGGTGAATTAGTAAAAATTTGCTATATGTCTATATCAAACTTGTGCTCAAGGGCGCTGATTCGCATTCTGAAATCATTTTTTTAAATTTGAAATAGCAATTTTCACATGTCGGATAAATTTTCATAAAAAGTTTTTTTTAATACACTATTTTTTAACTTTTTATATAGTGAGATTTTTTAGTTTTTAAAGTACATTTCCTTTTCTACAATTTTCTAACTCTGATTTATTACAGTTTTTTACCGATATTGTAGTGACCTAATTAATACAGATTTTTATAATCAACAGTTTTCAATAATTTGATGCCTAATAAAGAATAATAATTATACAGCACAAGTAAATAAATGTAGAGCTTGCTTGCTATAAATTTGCCTGCATGGTTCGCAAGCTTAAGTATAAACTTTTTTTTACTAAATACGTAACACTTGTTGTGATTAGGTAATCACAACAAAAGTGCCTAAAATTTATTCTGCAAACTTACAAATTTTGTTTGTTGTTGTTGTTACAAAATTTTTTGTTATCTCAACAGATTATTTTATTGTTATTAGAAAAAATTTGAATTGTTAGGACAACAAAATAAATTTCTAGTTCTATATTAACAATCCTTTTTCACCATGTTAATAATTAAATTTTTTTTCTACTTATGTAAACTATGTTTTGTAAAGCTATAGTAAAAGTTAATTTATATATTTTTCTCCGTGCATGAATAAAACTTTACTTGAAATTAAACACCAAAACAACGGCGATTAATCAAAACTCAACAAATTTAGTAAGAGGCAATAAAAAGTTTGTAAGTCAGTACGTTAACTTACTAACTTATTTAATTACTAATATAGTTATTAACTAACTCAACAAATAGTAAAAATAAATATACATAATCTTAAATCATTTTTACTTTTTATGGATGGTATTTTTTCACCATATTGGATCCACCATTTTGTATTTTTAAAAACTGACTTCATATCAGTAATCAGTGGCTCCAAAAGCCTTTAAATAAAATTCATGTAATTTTAAATAAATTACATTAAACAATTCAATTTTAAATGAAAGGTACATGTTGAATAAAAATGTGGAAGCAACGATATCGACAAGGCGGTAGTACAAAAAAGAGATACGTATTTTTTTGAAAAGAAGCGAATAATTTTTGAGTTAAGAATTTTCAAAATTTTTTATTTTTAAATGAATGGAGACAATTTTTGCTATATTGCTCTTTGCTATTATTGTTTTCGAGACATGACAAATTTGTTTTTCTCTAAATCTAAATATGTGAAAATTCACTTATTTCTAAATTTTAAGTCGTCTTCTTGTTCAATAAGTGCATATACACTTGAAATAAGTGAAAAATTCATTTAAGTATTGATCGAGAAGACGACTTAGAATGTATAAGTGAAAATTTACTTATTCAAATTTAGAGAGTTCGTTTATTTAAAAAAATAACTTTTTAAAAACAAATTAAATTGTTTTAAATTTGAATCTTTTTTTTTCATTTCCAAAAATGCTAAAACAATTTTACAAAAAACTTTTAGAGTTGACTTGATGACTTTAAAAATGTGCATACAGTTAACTGTGGGTTGAGGAAGAATCCAACAAATCCAACTTTTTTAAAGTCAAATTAAATTTTACATTCCTTTTGGTAGAAGCGTAAAGAATTTAAATTTCTACATTTTAAACATTTTAAAGTTATATTTAAATGAAAATTATTATTTTTTGTCAATAATAAATGACTTAAGTAACATAACCTAAAAATTAACAAAATTTAATTTGTGTTTTTCTTTTAAATTATACGAAATTATGACATTGGACTAACTTTTGATTAGACTGTACGTCAGATTCTTCCTTAAAGAGAAGTGAAATATATTGAAAACCACTCCAATATAAAAAATAAAATGAAAATCGAATTAGCAAGACTTTTCTTCTCTTGTCAAATACCTTGTCAACAACATATTGAAAAGAAGCAATGTGGAAATACAGATCTCTTTTTTTCAATAGAGTATAGAAGAGGATAATGTTGCGCACTGACACTACCGACCAAGCGAATGATTGAGATTACTTGCCGTTGGCATGGTAGGTATGCACTGCAAACTTGTCACTCAACATTTGGAAATTAAATTTCAGAATTACATATTTTTTTATTTCAAAACATAACATTTTTAAAAATTAAGTAGGTGCGAATAACTAGATGGTAGTTATAGTTTAATTGTGTACAAACCATAAGAATAAATTGTATAATATATATTTTTTGTCTAAATTTAAAAATGACCCAGGTGCGATTTTTTGGTCATTTTTTTTTATTTTTGGGACAACTTTATAGTAGAAAAAAGTGGATTAACGTCACGCTATTCAGTGGTCGCGCGCCCCATAAACTTTACATGACCTTAACAAACGGCCATAAAAATAGATATAACTTTTTGTTTTGCATATTGGTTAAAAAATATTTTGGGACAGTAATTTTATGAGTTTAAGGAATATTTTTAAGCAGTAAAAAAGAAAAACCAATTCTTCATATACGGAGCAGGGAAAAATTTCTATCCATCGAGGATCGAATGCAAGACCCTAACATTCTCAATCCAATAACTGCAATTTCTTGAATTACAATAATTTTATTTAATAGGCTAATTAAACTAATTCCTATGAAATATTAATATATAAATATTATCTGTTTTTTTTATGACTGTCGAATTAAAAATTGAAAGCTCTGACTATGTAGATGCTGTGAAATCGCAGTTACAAAAAAGCATACCTATATCTAGGTATATAACAGTTCATAGAGGTATTACAAGTAAATTTTTAATTCTGAAAAGAAAAATGTTGGCCCTGTTGTAGAGTTGTAGACTGTATCTCGTAAAAGATAACAAGTTTTGTATAATAATATAAATGTGTCAACCGTTTGTAAATATTGCACAAAAAGTTTGAATATTGATTTTGTATTAAGTTCGATGTGTACAGCTAGGCGCAAGTGTTTTTCATATTAAACACATATTGTACATCATGCAGTGCAAATGAATCGTTTCGTGGTTTTTGAACATTTTGATGAGAATGTAAATAAAAAAATATTGGGAATGAAGATTGCCTGGCAATTAAAATAATGGCAGTAGCATTGGTTGCTGCATTGTGTGAAATGGAGTGGCCTATATATTATTATTTGGCTTTTTGTTGACGAGCTGCGCTGGTGGTTGCGGCATGGCATGGCACGGCACGTAACGCATTAATTTCACATAGCGGATAAGGTAAAGCGGGAGGGGGCAACTACTACGCTGCGTATAGTCTAAAACTTAGGCTCGACGCAATGGGCCACAATGGGCAAGACAGAGAGGTCGTTAAAGAGTCTAAATTCTAAACAGGGGAATGGGCTGGAAAGAGAAAGACGGCATATTTGATATTCCCCTTTTATTTAGAGACGGAGAGCGACGAGAGAGCGACGAGAAACAGACGGAGACACTAGAGGAATATAGGAAAACGCCTAACCTTTAGGACGTCAGTCAGTTCGACTTGATTCAGGCTTTGGAGCCGGGCTGGTGAAAATTCTCATTCTCGTTTAGTTAGTTTCCACACATTACTTTGCAGTTTGACTGTTCGATAGTCAATAGTCTAGCTTATGCATTGTTTACAATATTTATTATGAAATCAAATGACGCACTCAAGTTTACTACCAAGACGACATTCCTTGTTCTGGATTTCGGCGATAGTCGTTCTGAGTCGTTCACTGCGGCAGTGAAGAAACGTTGTATTGGGGTTTCGGCAACGAGGAAGTAGAGTAAATGGACAATCCTAGTTTCATGTGTTGCAGTGCGTGGTGCATCGATCCGTTATTTCTTTTTCGCGCCTTTCGCTTCTCTTACCCTCATAAATCAGACATCAAATTTATTCGGAAACGTCACGTGGCCTCATTATTTTTCTCAACGTAAGTCAACATTTTCTTTTTTTTCAACACTACCCATCAATTAACACATTCATTTTTTATTCAAATATTTCCATTTTATCTATCACAATTGAAAGCAACCAAATTTTATTATTCAACTATAATTCTTGGAGGACTTGAGTTGGGGGTTCAATGGAACCAAATTCGCATTATTTAATTAGATTATTTTTTTTTAATTCATCAAAGTCTCCGATGACAAATGATGAAAAGATGTACAACAGATCTATTATCGATCGTTGAATTAGACTTTGCAAGATTCCAAGAAATTCTTGAGGAAATATTATGGTGTATAGCGGTCGTTTATAATAATAAATTGGGCATCATTTATGTAAACATTCTCGACTGAAACTGCTGATCCTAATTTATTGAGCATTGTAAGTTGAAACGAGCTTTATTATGAAATGAAATATTTCGAGTAAACAAACTCATTATCTCTGCATTTCCTCTGCATTGTGGATGTTTTTATTTCCAAACACATTCTACCCCAAGTGCGAAATGTCATGACGGTCAATACTTACATGCCCTGTAATATCAACCAAGCTCAAAGTCAAGGGAAATTCACCAGCTGTAATAATTTTCTTCAAACATTGCAGAATTTATTCCAGTCATGGTTCGAAACACATTTATTTATTTTATACAACTTTTTAAACTAACGGTGGTGATGGTTTTTGTTGATCATAGGGTCATTTTTTTAATTAATCTCAACATTTTCGATGGGCATCAGCTACCGACATAAACAAAAATGTATGTATATAGTCAAGTGAAAAAAAGTATTTTTAATGCTTTCCATAATTTGATACGGCTCAATTTTCAATATAGTTTTATCTGTTTTAATTGAAAATTCTATATTGAGTACAGATAGATTATAATATTTACATGATGTTAAATATAATACTATAATGAATTGTGTCAATTCACTTTCAACTTGTCACTTATAGCTCGAGTTATAATTTATTTAGATTTTGTGAAAAATTAATTATTTAAAAAAATTGTATTTTTAGAAGAAAATTAAAGTTTAGGTATAATATTATTTATATATTTTTGTTTTTTTTAACGCAATGGATTTTAGAGAATTTTACATCATATAAGCAAATAGTTCTGAATTTATAACTCTGCTTTCAATAAACCAAATTATTAAGTTTATTCATTTGCAAACATTTTTTTTATACATACTTATATTTACCTTATTTATTGTAAATTATATTTAATTTGCTATATAAATAATAATAATGCAAATTATCTATTCGGGAAAAGTAGAAATATATATATATATAACTTGGGTTTGTACATTTTTTCGTACATATAGTGTTTTTGTTTTAATATTTTTTAGACTTTCTTCTTCTCATACTTTTTTCAAAATATTAAATTTGCATAAAAAAAGTTCAGAGTTTTGTGTATTTCTGTCAACTTGTACTACTTCTGGACAAAATTTTGTTTGCTAAAATGCAGTACGGCCATACTAAAATTTATTCCGGAAATAGTAAAAGTTGATAGAAACATATTAGTGTCAATGGTCGGTGAAACTCTGGCTGGCCTAACTGTTTCAATTTCAACCATAGGTTGGCTGACAATATATATATCAATACTCAGGTTGGTCTGACTGTATTTTTACCAGAGGTAGCTCAACTGAGGCAACCCATGTTAATTTCACTTTTCAAGCAATTAACAATTCGCAAATTCAGAATTTTTTTCTTATTAATTTATTAATAATTAATTCCAGCTTTACGTATAAGATGACAAACTTTTTCAAAATCGTTCTCATCTGATTGAAATTTGTTACTCGGTAATAAGGGGTGTGGATGTTTGAACACTATAATTATGGCTTCTTTTTACTAATTGTAAACTATGGACTGTAACTTGGTTTATATTTAGTACTTCAGACTAAAATTCACACAGTATATTCTTCACATACAGTACTCTGAAAACATTTAAAGAAAAAATCCATTTTTTAGACATTAAACACCTGACTACATTCTTAATATATTAATAATAAATTTGTTAACTCAATTTAATTCACTAATGAATAGTTTTATATATGCAACATTAATTAAACGAATTTTCTATTTCAATATTAAACCCATAGTAGAGAATTTTATCATCGAAAGCACATATCGTATAGTGATTAGAGCGCTGTAGATTGTAAATGAATAGGTCGTAGGTTCGATTCCCGTCATCGTTAGTAATATTTATTTCATAATTTTGTGATAATTCTGGACTTTAGCTAAATTGGAAAATGAAAATTTGTAATTATAGTCTACCATGTGTGATTATGTAATGTAAACATTACTTTGAAACTTTATCTATCAGAAAAAGATAAATGATTTTACTTCTCCTCTAAATCTTAATAAATATGAAAATTCACTTGCAGCATGTCAAAAGTCTTCCACATAAGAAAATAGGAATAATTATATCTTAACACTTTTGATGTATTTTAAGTAAATTTTCATTTATTGAGATTTGAAGATTTTATATTTACTTTTGAAAATTTAATTTCTTACCGAATTCTATTCAGTAACAATAGAAAATTTAAAAGTTGTGTATGCGCTGATTAGTCATTTAAATTTGGCTGATGATTTAGTGAAATTCACAACGTATACACTCTAATTGGAATCAGTGGTTATCGCTTAGATCGCTTAGATTAAGTAATATGAAATCAAGAATCCCGTTACAAATCAATGTCAACAGGGACACGAACAATCAAGAAGAGAATTATTGTTATTGATAACATAGCGATTCCTGAATTTGCAACGTTTGCAACCGACGCCATCACTGTGACGTCAGCTTGCGCATGTGCAAATCCGAGTTGCCTACGAAAAGTCCTCTTGAAAATTCTTATTTGAAAAATAATTTCACCCATAATCATAATTCCCCATAATTGGAAACAGAGATTGTCAAATTGCAGAAAAAAATAAAAATAGGCACAAGCTGATTAAATTGAGCCGAAAACATGTCATCCAAGAATGAAGTTGAGCGTCATAAAAGTTGAATAAAAAGATAAGTTAAATAATTTATAGACGCGATTCATTTATATTATTGTATATCATAGTCAAACAAGATATGTATTTGGGAAAGTTGAACTTTTCGTATGTTGAGCGTGTTATTGAATTGAAGTGAAATAAATGAAATAAAATGAAATAAAATGAAATAAAATTCATAGAGGAATAGAAAGAACAAAGAAGACCTTGTTCTTAGGCTTTTTGGACGGTGGACTGTAACTTGTATTTGGCGGCCCTGGCACGTGTTATGTTAGAAAAGCAAGAGAGACGGAAGACAGAAAGAGTTGGTGAGAGGAGGAGGAGGAAGACAGTAAGGCAGGCAGGCAGGCAGGCAGGCAGGCAGTGAGGCAGGGGATAAGAATACTAGCGTGAGAGTTAAGTTAGGCGAGTCATGGGACATAGAACGTATGCTTACCAAGATTCGGCAATCGTAGCCTTAGGCAATGCGGCCCCCTCCCTTTTCCGGCCCCCATTCTCTCTATCATTCACTCATCGAAAGAACTCCTTCTCTGGCCCTCTTCTCCCTACTACTCTGCGAATTCCTACAATTTCAACCAACCGCATTTGCATCAGCACTGATGACCCATATACACATTCTTTTTCAGTACGATTCATCTGACTTTTTCAGCTTTTAGATTTCGACTTTCGATTTCTGCGGTTGACACGTGTCGTGTCATGTAATCAGTCCTTGACGAGAAATCGCGTTCGACTAAGATTGTAGTGGCTAAAATCAGTTTGTCCAAAAACCCACCAACACATTCATTTGCTTTTTAGTTTTCATCCTTTTTGCATTCATAAATCCAAAAATCATAAATAAAACGTGAATCTTTTTAAATTTGCCGCTCTCATTCATTTCAAGGCTAATGAACATGAATGCCACACCAATTGAATATTTCCTCAATTTAATATTAGTGATTTCATTTTGTAAACAAAACAAACCAGAGTGTCAACTTTAGAGAAAAAACTTGCAGTGGCTTAAAAATTCCATTCATGCAGGACATCCAAATTCGCACAGTTCATTATACGGTATAGTGTTTTTATTTTATTTCTATTATTTATTCATCAATCAATCAGTCAAGCACTTTACCTTTTTCCTTCAATTGCTTTTTAACCGTAGTATTGAAAAGCACAAACGATAAGTATCGCAAATGGAAATAAATTTATAATTATTTTTAACTCTCAATCTATTTTTTTCATTTAATAAATATGTGCTTTGAAAAAAGTGCCCATTTCTACTAGAAGCACTAAATTGTATTTATTTATAAATCACAGTTTAAATAATAAAAGTAAAAAACCTTTTCTTCGTCTATTTACATTTTTAACAACTAAATATTTTTTGTGTAATAACTTTCATTCTTAGAAAAATATTTTATCAGTGATATTCCTAACGAAAAAGTGTTGCAAGAAACAAGGCCCGTACAGCATAGAAGTATAGTTTGATTACTGCGAGGCCAGTTTTCAAATGCCTTTCACACTTACTACAATGCTTCTAGTACAAAAAATATTATTCCCTTAATATTAAATGCGAAAGATAGTTTAGTACAACAACTGTAATTATAAATTTATATGCAGTGGAGTAAATACGTTAATGACCGGCACTTTGACCCTAATTTCCCACGCGTGAGAATATTTATAACAATTTCTACAAATAATTATTATTTAATAATAAAATTTTACAAACATTTTTGTTTATATTAAACATATATGCAGTATATATTTAACTTGCCTGTGAAAATGTTTTTTTTTCTAGTTTTAAATAAAACTTCCGGTAACAAGGTCAATGACAATAACTTAGCAGCCGAGCTGACTTGGGAACATTTTACCTAATACAGTCGAGTCTCTCGTAACTGCAAGGTTATTCTATGACAGGCCCCTCTTATAAATGTCAACTACGACGTCATAAATGTTTGAAAACTTTTTCAAAACTATTTCATTTTTCAGTTTTCATCTACAAATTATATTAAGTTGTTAAATATTACATACTTATACATTTAAATTAAATACAATTGATTTTTAATAAAATATATTATTTTTTCTATAATAATATATTCAAATTTACACCAATAGTAATAATATTATTTAAATTTTAAATATTATTGTTTATGAAAAGAAATAAAATTTTTTAATTTTATTGATTTCAAATCAAAAGAAAACATTGAACATTTATCTTTGATATCATAATTATGTATCACAATAATAATAATAAAAAAAAATAAGCTTCGAACTTTAGAAATGCGTGTATGAGTGTATGAGTAAAAACTGTTTTTAATAGATCACGATATTTGTTAATTTCAAAACTGTTAGTAAAATAAAAAAATAACATAATATTATGTTATTTTTCCTTAAATTTTAAAAGCTAAAATGAACGAAATTTTTAAAAATGTTTTCAAAAATTATCAACCATCTTTTTATTTTAATATTGTTTTATAAAAAAAATCATGAACATTAAACATTTATTAATTAAGATAAATTTTTTTAATGTAGAAAAATAAAAATTAATACTATAATTGAGATTTAGAGAGTAAAATTCATTTATTGTCTCGAAAGAAAGTTTTTATTTCTGAGTGTTTGTTGCGTTTAAGCAAATTAATTATTTTGCATTGACAAAAATGTTTGCTTTTCTAAAAAAAACATATGTGGAAATGTAAAACTGTCAGCCTTATCTGTCTACAATTCGAGTCCGCGTCAAATTTATAAAGCAAATTGTAAGTTTCAGTATTTTTAAATTAAGACTGTTCAGTTTCTGTAAAACATTAAAAAAAATTTAAGAAGTACCCTACTTGTTTACAGTAAAAAATCACCAATATAGAGATCTTTTTTAAACTTACACAGATTTTGGTTATAAAATATAACTATTGGTGGCATTATATAGAGTTGTATGTTTTCCTGAATATAAAATTATCTATTTTGTTAACATTCAACTTTCGCACCTATGGCTCAGAATGTGAGCTGGCACTAGTTCTGCTTTTTGTAGAGGAAGAAAATATTTTTAAATTCATGTTTTTGAAATTATTTTTCTTATTTGTGTATGTGTCAAACACTTTCTTAATCCTGTACATATAGTATAATTCGGTTTGTATATTACAACTCAGAGAGAAAATAATAATTCAAAAGTATTTCACTGAAAAGTTTGAAATTTTATTGCAAAGAAAAAGAAAAAAACGCCAGAAGGCAGTAAAGTGCGAATAGATGCCCACTTCTTGACACATATCTCAGAGATGAATGAATTAAGCCTATATTTTGGTCTATCATCACCGACTTTTTCTTTATTCATCGACATACAACTATTTTGTCAACTTGAACATCTATAACGTACCTTAATTGATTAATTATTTTAATTTATTGTTAATACTGGGTGGGTGGAAAAACATCCTCGTTCGAGAGACGTTCGTAAAACGTTTTTCAAAGTTTCATGTTTGACTGATTTTATATATTAATAATTTCATACACCTACACAGAGAAAATAATCTACCTGAAATAGTATAATATTATTATAGTATTTCTTGTGCGCCTTTCGCATGATAAACTATTGTGCGGTTTGAGTAGAAAATCATACTCCAGTATAGCATGAGATCATTCTTTTTAGGATGGTATAGCGCAGTGTGAATAAAACAGTATTTTAATTCTCCACTGGAACACAGTACACAAAAAGAATAAATTTTCAATAAAAACAATTGATATTTGGGTCTTGCATTGGGGATAATCCATAAACAACATTTCACCAATTTGGGAGGTTTCGAACCTGACCTCCTCCCCCATGTTTCACTATAAAAGTCATCAAGATACTAATAACAAACAAAATGTTGGATTGTTATTTATTTTCATCATGCAGTTAGCCTACTTCTAAATTGTTTTGCAGGATCTTCTGCAAACTCTATTGTAATCGAAAATATATTTTTTTATAGTTGAAGAAGCGGTGGACAGCAGTAACAATCGGGAGAGAAAGTTTTTCTTGAAAGCAAACACTGACAGAGTTGGCGAGGAACTTGGGTCTGGGGATAACATCATGGACTCACAACAACAATTTTGCCTTAAATGGAACAGTTTTGGCAACAACTTGGCAACAGCATTCTCAAATCTTTTCAAAAGTGAAAGCTTGACAGATGTCACTCTTTTTTGCGAAGGTAAGTACTGTACTCCCATTTCATTTTCCAAACATTCAAAAGTGTCAAAAGCTATTCTTTAGAGCATGCAAGCCTTTCCTTGTTTCAAGGGTTTGAAAGCTTTCTGCAAACTTGCAATCGAGCTTACGCGTGCAATAACAGCAGCTGCGCTTGGGCTGTCTTTCCCAATCGCAATATCTACTTCGAGTTGCGCGGAGGGAACTAGGTTCTCTTCTCTTCTACGCATTTCGAAGTAGATATTTCGGTTGGGAGAGACAGCCCGAGTGTAGCTGCTGTTATTTCACGCTGCGCTCAATTCATGTTAAAAGATTCCAAAAGCATAATCAGAAGTAATTACGTTATAACGTTTTAGCCAAAGTGTAAATTACAAATTACACAACACAAGCTATGTATGTTGATAATTCTGAAACCTTCAACATTTTTAATTTGTTTACATTAATGTGCGCTTTAGATTTTTACCATTAATATCAGAAAATCTGAACTTGACATTTTGAATATAAAAACATAATAAAATTCTTCACAAAAAGGGGGATCTTTTTTTGAGTGTGACTTCACCGCACCAGCGCCTCGATAGCGATACGTCCCACAAGTGCATTACAGTTTGGCCCCCTGCTTGTAGTATATTTAGACAGTTTACGAAAGATACTTTAGTTCTTTGTATCCGCAAGCAGAAAGTCATGGTCACAATGTAACTTTAGTGTTTGTGGTCCCCAATCTTCTCCGAATATTATCTAGCAATATTGCCTCAGACTTGATGCTTTCTTTTCAAGTTTGCTTCAGCCTACGTTATCTTGATATGTATTATATAGTACCAAACTTACTATACAATACTGTGTCAAGTTTCATGCAACAGTACACGAAAAGAAAATATCTAAAGGAAATTTTAATACTCCGAAATAAAAGGTTGAACGAGAGGGACTTTTTAAAATAATTTTAATACTGTTTCAAAGTCTGAGAATCTAATGCAGAATTTTTATATATTTGACAATAGTTTTAGTTATTTAGAATTTTTTTAATACACATATATTTACACATATACATATTTTTTTCTTTAAAAAGTAATAATTTTGTTATAAATTTTATAGATGTCTTAACCTCCTGCGTATAAAGCCGAGTATACTCGTCCAAACATTTTTGTTAATATCTTTTGTTTAAATAAATATGAAGACATCGGACAAGTTGCAAATTGCTTTCAATAAACAAACGAAGCTAATTGAATTATTTAGCAGACTATATATTATTTATTTAACAATAAATATTGCATATAAAATGTGTAAACAAACTGAAAAATTTCTGTTTTATAAATTATTGTATGCATTTGCAAGCGGCTTTGTGGGTAGAAACGTATGCGCAGGAGGGTTAAAGCACTACAATATCCTGAGATTGCACTTTGCTCCACATTAATTTCCTAAGTGTTATTTATATTTTTAATTATCGCCTTCCTAAAAGAATAAATTCGCTAACGTTTGGACTTGAACACACAACCCTAATAATGTACGATACTTTTCGATTACGTTTTTTAGTCTTCTGCTATTTGCTCTGCTGTGATTTCATTAATCAGTAATTAAACAACTATTGAATATTTATTTTGTGCATAATAATAAAAATAATAATAAATTCAGGAATCATAATATTGTTTTCCTTATGTATCAATATAAAACTTTTATTACTAAATTTAATTATATCAATTAAATTAATTGACTTTAATCAAATTTTAGTTGTTTTAAGTTTAAACTTTTAAAATTTCAACTGTTAAAAAAAGTATTAAGGGTAAAACTCGGTCAGAAATACCTTTATATCCTCTAATATAAATATTATAATTTATAATATTCTTAATATACATTGAAAAAAACCTTCAGTCAAATTAAATGAAGCCTTCAGGATAGACTCTCAAAATGTAATTCTGAAAAAGTTCCCTGTGATAAAAGTCGATTTCCGAGTTCGTTTACTCACTAAAAGTGTTTAATTGTCAACATTTTTAGCGAGTAAATAATCCCTAATACCGACTTTTTGGTAGGAAAATACTTTTTTCAGGGCATGAATCTATAAAGTGATCGACTTCTTCTCTTGATACTTGCTTATAGAAAATTTGTTAACGAAGAAAAAAATTGTTTTGTAATTTCGATTTGATCAGCCTTCGGAGCGCAGATTCGTCACAAGGGTTGGCAGCGATGCTGATCAGACGAATAGCTTGCCTTGCCGATATCGTTAGGCATCTCCGCTTTCTCTCCTTGGTGCCTCAGCGTCACAGTGAGGGACAGCAGGCTTCCAAACAAACGGGAGAGCATCAACACTCTGCTTTGCATGAAAGCAAGAGGTCTCGCTGTCGGTAATGCAGCGACAACAAACTCTTTTCAAATTGAATCAGTTTTTGCTTTCTCTTATAAAGTTTCCGAGTGTTCTCAACAGTCAATGCTTATTGGGACCTGGAAATTAGGGTAAACCATACAGCAACTCAAGAAAATATTTTTAATGAATACTGTGAAAAATTGCAATTATAATTTCTTTCACGTGTGATTGTTCCTTATGGCCCTACAAAACTATCATACCAATCATGTTAACAAAAAAATTTCTTATTCTTTAAAAAAAAGTTAGTAAATGAAAGCCATACGGTTTTATACTCTGCACTGAAAAAAAATTTATTTCATTCAAATAACCGATTATTTGTCTATAATCAAATAAATATTTACTTGAATCAAATAAGTTTTATTTGAATCAATTAATTAGTATTTACTTCAAATACTGAAATATTTTATTCAAATACAATTTATTTGATTCAAATAAAAATTATTTGATTCAAGTAAATATTTATTTGATTATAGACAAATAATCGGTTATTTGAATCAAATAAATTTTTTTCAGTGTGTTTTATCCGAGTTCCCTAGTTGTAGACGAACAAATTTCTATGTGTGGGGTCTTTGACCAGTGTCCATCAGAGTCTGATTCATTTCCCACTTCCCGCAAATTTGTTTCCAAAAATTTCGCATTAATAAAAAATTAACTTCAAAAACGTTTTCAAAGTTAAAGAGATAAATAAATCATCCCTTACAATCTTGAAGCATTTGCCATTTTAAGATTGGGCGAATTTTCCTCGGAGAGCTTGCTCTACAGTGGACATTTTAAACATACATCACAACACTTGGGCACGCTGAGTAAAGAACACCGTACTAAGTATAATAAAAATGCCAAATAAGAAAGCCATTTTCAGTGTGTTTGGTGCGGGGTCCTTAGTAACCTATTAGTTAGTTTTTTGGAAACTGGAAAATAAATGTGTAAGCCACGCCTCCACAAGAGGTTCCCCAATGAGCTTTAAACGAGTCTTAAACTATCTCTGTAACAGCGAGTGATGCGCAGGAGGGAGGAAAGTGATTGTTTATATAGTCGTGTCTTTGCAGCACGTTTCTGTGCTCATGCTGCAAATTCACATTCACCTTAATTACATAACGAAAGATACTTATATATTTGTTTGTTGAGCCGTTGTTTATTTTTTTACGTTATTTGTTTACCTGAATAACAAAAAATACTATTTCTTCGGAAACTTTCGATTTGATGTAAATGCACTAAAGAACTTGAACTTGAACTGAGCCGGTAATGCGCTTAAAATTACTTGACTTTTTTATTTTAAATGTAATAAAAGAAAGTAGTTGGCGCATAAAATCGTCTAAAATTTTGTTGGTCATCGCTAGACTTTTGACTCTGAAAAGAGTGTTTGTCCCCACTGTGGAATGCTTCAATGTGCGTAACTACTTGATAAATGCTTAGCATACTCACTTTCCAAGTCTCTATAAAGAGAGCCATTTTGAAAATGATGATTTACTGAAAAGTCGACGTAGGAGCGATTGAGAGGATCGTCGGCTCTCAGATTTAAAATATGCATAATAAAACATAAACAATAATGTTTTACTGACCATGAACATAAAACTCGATAAAATTTTCTAAAACTGCCCTTGTCCATATTATTGTGCTGTAGAGTTAACACTTGCAAAGAGTTTTACAAGAAAGTGAAATTCTGAATGGTTATATTTTGATTGCGATGACTAAAAAGTTTGGTGAATGAGAAAAAATGTGCAAACGCCCTGTAGAATCGTGAAGAGTTGTTTTCGTAACGAACAACGAAGAAATTATCGATTGCGGAACGGCTTCCGAGTTATTGTTTCATTCTGGCGATTCTGGCCGGTTCAAGCCTCCCTTGTGTGATTTCTCGTTTCTTCTTTTTACATAATTGCAACGACAAACAGTGGAGAAGCTTTTCATCTTGTTTTAGTTGCCTGACTTATTCATCAGTATTCTAACCGTATTGTTTCGTCATTATAAAGAAAGAAGGAGAAGTACACGAGTGGTATATATTCGTGTAGTAATAGCATTGGAGAATGGCTGAGAGTTTTAAAAGACAAAGATCCACGCTTCTTTGAAAGTATAGAACGGCCAATAAAAATCCACGAATTGACGGTCAATGCCCTGCCAAGGTCGTTGCAGAGTGTAAGTTTTTATAGAGAAGGGGCAAATCTCTAGGATTGCCTTCCTCCGGTCTTGGCCAATGGCCGACTAGAATCGAGGTCACATTCTGCACATGCCGATTATGCTGCAGAGAGGAGCCAAACTTGCTCAAAGTCAATGACACGGCGTAATAAAGATAAGAAAAAAATATGTTAAGAAGCGTAGCGTAGGAAAGAGATACGATACGAATTGGGAGGGCGAGAGAGAGAGAGAGAGACCGTATTATGAAACTTTACACGCGTAAGCATGCAAAGTGCAAACACACGTGTGATCGTACGTATAAATAAATGTTTAAAAATATTCGCAACAGCTATTTGCTTCTAGCTCTTTTTCTCAATTTAGAAGCACCATTTGGTGAAGAATTAAGGCTATTTTTTAAATACAAAATGCACAATATATTCATTTCGCTCCTTCAAAATTCAACTAGCCGTAAATTGGGATATATAATCAAAGAGTTATTAGGCTAACTTGAAACTTGAGAATCACATTAACAAAATATGGATTTCAACCATTTTGCCGCAAAAGACAAGAAATCTCATAGCTAGTCGTTATTGGCAGTAGAAAATAGAAAAATCTTCAGAATGTTTATCGCATAGAGAAAAAAAAAAAAAAAAAGAATCAGCAATCGATAGACGAACCTCATCATAGGCAGTGAAATGTAGTGAAATGTACAGTTTATGCATTGCAGATCGGAGGGAAAATAAAGATTTCTAGGACATAAGAGCGAGTTGGAGATACTTTTTGTGAATAAAGCAGAAGCGAATGTCTCAGCGTTTTCTAGCAAGACATTCAGGAGACGTTCGTGTTTGCAGTGTTTCTACTTATTTTTATTTATAGCTTTCCTTTAGCTTTATTTTTTGCTAATGAAAAAGGAGGGGCGAATAGATAAGAATAAATGGATGGATTTGTGGAGGCACCTAGAAACATAAGAAAGGAAACTTATAGACGTTTTTAAACGTACAGAAAAATACGCATATATATAGACGGATCCAGTGATGGTGATGATTCATAAAGATGAAATGATATGCAGAATTAAGGCTCCTCATTAATATTTATTTCGAAATCTTATGTAGGAGAAACATTTCCTTGAAATGTAAGGGAGATTGGGTACAGTTCTAACAGTTTTTTGTTTTTTGACCACAGCACTGATATTATATAATGAAAGTCAATCCCGTACTGTCCGAGTCAACCCTCACATTGTTTCCATCGGTTGCCTATTGGCTAAATTATTGTCCTCCTGTCCTAAACTTAAAAATTTTTGTTAGAAATTTCTACAAGTTTACAGCACGTAATTACATGATTCAAGGAAATATTTGTTCAAATGCAAGGAAGCTTACGCAACTCGCTGCTAAAATATATCTTTTATGATATTATTAATGTATATTGTAGTAAAGTTTTTTGCTTGTTGTAAAATATGTTCAGTTGGAATTTGTTTATTTACAGGAATTACATTTAAGGCACACAAATTGATACTGGCTGCCTGCAGTAAACATTTTCAAGAACTGTTCGAGAGTATGCCACCTTCTCCAGCAGGATTGATCGTGATACTAGATGGCACGAGTGCTCAAAATATGTCATCTCTTCTTGAGTTTATGTATCGTGGAGAAGTCCACGTATCCCAAGAGTCTCTAAGCTCGTTTTTGAAGGCCGCTGAGTGTTTGCAAGTAAGCCATTCAAAATAATCAGTAAAAGTTGAAAACTAAAATTCCAACAACTCAATTTATTAACTTATTAGAAATACGATTCAAATATAATATTACTAAGCCGCGAGAACTTGACTCTGGATGCATTTCTCAATATTGATCTTACATTTGATAATGTAAATTATATATATACTTAAAGCTTTGTATTCTATTTTTGAGTAAACATTATACTATTTCGTACTATAGGATAAAAAACTTTCCTAATTTTTATGAAATTTGGTAAGTCAAATTCACAATTTATGTCTATTTTATTAAAAAGTGAAAGTAACTATGACGAAAACTAAAATGATTTTAGCCTCGATAGATTATAGTTATTTTGAGCATTATTGTTAAAACTACGCTTTCTGTGAACATTAACCCTTAAAAGATACACGTGCCTGGGATTTTGTACATTCTCAATATAGAGAAAGTGCAGTTATCACAATTTTGAAACAATCGCTTCCAGTAATTAATGTTTCACCTTTATTTGTGTGTCAAAATTGAAAATACATTTTCTAGCCTTAATAATGGTTAATAACAAAGAATATTTTAGTAACAACTGGTAAACTATATCAGAAAATGATTTAAAGTTATTACAATGCACCACTGATCATCAATTCTACATTTGTGAATGGAAGGTCAATAATTTTTTATTTTAATATTATGTATTTCTAAATATTTTCTCAAACAATTAAAATGAAATAAGTTAAACTTTAGTTAATGTTTAAAATCATTTAAACTACAAAAAAGAAAGACTACAAAAGAAAAATTGCTCTAACTTTCGTTAGAAAGAAGTAATTTTCGTCCTTCTATACACTGCAGAAAAATAAGTTTTTTTTTATAAAAGGTAATGGGATTTTTTGTTTTCAGGTAAAGGGGCTCTCGATTGAGCATGAAAAACTAGCTGTAGCCCAAAGGCACGTCGCAGACAACAATAATTCCTCAGTGACACACACTGACGCTAAAATGACACAAGTAGTTGAAACGCCTGAATCAGGACTTTCCCGAAGAATTAAGAGAACACTTACACCCACACCGTCACCTACTTTAAATAGTTATTCTTTGTCAAATTCTTACTCTCCAGCCAATTATTACGAGGGCTCTCAAAAAAGGTTAACAAGGTGAGGTCCAATTCTAAATCCTGCAATACAATCGATCATTATTTATTAGCACTGAAAACTAGTCACTTTATACTTTATCTATTTTATCTCTTTTAACAAAAAATTATTATATAAAATTCATCGAATTTCAATCATTTTATTTGAAAATAAAAATTTTAATATTATTCCTTTTTTTGCAACGATTAAAATTTTCAAATAAGTATTTTCATTAACATTCTACTGAAATAATTGAATTCTTATATGAATTATCAAAAATAATTAAATTCCGCCAAGAAATTTTATTCAAATTGATAATAAATAACTGAATGTTTGCAAAGAATTTTACAATAAATTTTTTTATATAATTGAATTATTTGGGCAAGTTTTTTATTAAAATAGTATATTTGAAAATACCTGATTTTTGAAAAATGTTTGAAAGTAATTGAATCGTTTAAAAAAATTTTATGAAAAGCTTTAGTATTCTTTGTAATTATTTAATTAAAATTTTCGAGATTAATTTTTTTATTCCAAATATCCAAATAGTAGCAAATCGTTAAGAAAAAGTATTAAAAACGTATCAAAACGTTGCATCGTAACAATTTTCATACTTTTTTGCCTCAATTTCCATTTTGTAGCAACTATTCTATTCTTCACTCTCATCACATTCTGTCCTCGTTAATTATTTTTGGAATCTCTTATTCTTATATTTTGCGTCCACTATTTCAAAATTTTTAATACTTTGCTTTCGATAATATTTCCCTATAAGAATGAAACATTTAGTCAAAAATGAAGCGATTGTGGCAATGTCAGTTGTCTTTTAAAATATATTTTTCAATTTGCAACTTTTTAAAACTTAATTCAAATTATTCTTTTTCCCTTGTAGAAATAAATGTTACTGTTTTCAGGTCTCCTAACGAAATTGACAGCTTGGGCAGAGCTAGCGTTTTACGAGATGGAGCTGCGTTCCGTCCCGCATCTGCACCGCACACTCTTTTACTAGAAAATCAGCAATACCATACATTTTCACACTCTTCAGAAACTCTTGTACACCCACACACTGCACCTCACACTCCAACGGAATCAGAGAGAGAACTAGAGAGAAATCGATCTGAGAAGCAAGGAAACGAAGAGCACCGGGAAAACGTTGCTGAAGGTAAAAAGCACCAAGTTATTGTTACTGAAATTCTCGCAGCTCAGCTTTTTCAGTAACATTTCCTCCACATTGGATTTGCCATATTGTCTAGAAGTTGCAGTAAGTAACGTGAAATTGAACGTGTAATTTCAGACCTTCGAGTGAAGCAAGAGCCGGTGTCAATCATTGACAGAGAGAAGGATGAGAAAATAATCGACAGACTAACTAACGAAGTGTACTCTGGGAGAGGATTTGAAATCGGAAGCTACAACACTACAGCGGATCACTTGCAGCACGGAGTGCAACTTGGCCCCAGCATGGCTAGCCTGCCTCCCGTTCATCCACCTACACCCGACCTCAGTCCTGTACCGCCGACACCTGCCATGTGGAATTCGAAAATAAACAAAGTTGGCACAGTTTCTACACCTGATGGTGAGTACCGTTCATCCACTTGCTTCATTACTTTTCAGAGTGGCACACAAGTTTCCATCTCTTCTACTTTCTTTTGGGTGTGATGTGGAATAAATTAAAACAGCAGGGCAGCAGCACTTTATTTTTTTCATCTTTTCTTCAGTGATCATTATTATATGAGTAACGTTGTGTGAGTGACTGAGTGTTAAACATTTTCAACAAAATACACGCAGAAAAAAAAGTCTGAAATCATTTACTCCTTAAAACCAAAATGATTGAAAAGTAAGTCAATTTTGACAATTCAAAATAAAACAAGGCTAAAATTAAATAATAAATCGTTCTAATGTTAATGGTTTCAGACAAATCGAAAAAAGGACTTTTTTTACAGTGTATTTTTTCCAATGAATCTTTCAAGTGTTCTTGCTCTAGAGAATATTAAAAAATTAGATTCGATGTTGCTACAAAATTCAGGTGTCTTTAAGTTTGGTACCTGTAAGGAATCCTGAAAGGAATTTACTACAGGAAGTAAGACAGTAAAATTTCATATTGAACAACAAATAACACTTGAGTTACATATTACACAAACAGATGAGGGCAATAAATTATTCATTTTAATTCTCGGAGTACCAGGGACCGTCACGAAAATCAAATTTTTATTTCGTTACGATATTCCAAAACAAAACGAAATTATTAATGTATTTTGATTTTGATTCTGTAACGAAACAAAATTTACTTCCTATTTTGATTCTGATACTGTAAACGAAACGAAATTTACTTCCTATTTTGATTCTGATACTGTAACGAAACAAAATTCACTTCCTATTTGGATTCTGATACTGTAATACTGCAATTCGGTTTTCTTATAGCAACAGAAGTCGATTCGAATTCTACTTCAGATTTTGTATGTAAAAACGATATTATCTTCTGATATATTTGACATTTGCAACAAAATTTAGGTTCAATGAGACTTATACATGCGCAGTAGTATTTTATCAAAATTAAAACAAAAAAGAATTTTGATTTTGATATTGCAATCAAAACTAAATAGAATTGAATTTTGATTTTGATATTGGAACCAAAACGAAGTAGAGTGCAATTTTTATTCTGATATTGGAATCAGAACTAAATAGAGTGGAATTTTGATTCTGATACCCATATCCGAATCAAAACAAAAGTATTTTTTAATTTTGTTTTGATTCCGTGCCGGTCCCTGCGGAGTACACACTGTGTCAATTTGACCGAGAAATAATTATAGATAAATTTTAAAGTCGGTTGTCTTTTAGGCTTTGATAATATAATTCAAGATTTCAACTATTGCTTCAACTGCTTGGCATAAAGTTAATTTTACTAATCTTTGCAAAATATATGAGTTTAACTGTTTGACGCCCGACTTTTTTTTAGAAAAGTACAATTTTATTCTACGGAATAACGATCTACGGCACATTTTAACATAAATGCAATTGTAATGAAAGTATGTACACGTATATTATGAAATTTTGAGCCTAATGAATGAAATAGTGTAATTAAATAAACAGAGAATGAAATTTATCAATCTTCGTGGAATATTGTAGTTGGAATAACGATTTATACGGCAATTCGAAGTTGAAAATTGAAAGCATATATACGTGTCAGATCGTTATTCCGTGGAAGTGTTGATGTAGTGATTTTTGGGGACGCTGATTACGAATAATATAATGTCAGTTCTTCACAATTGAAAATGGTTAGAGTAATTTCTCTCTCATTTATTAACAGTCGGACGTTACTATATCTATACTTTTAGTGAGAGATTAATCTATCTCCTACAATTTGATTAAACAAAAAAACAAACATTACTTCCGTGCGGAGGAAAAACTTGCATAAAAAGTATTGCTTCGAATCCAGTACTGCACATTT
Source organism: Leptopilina drosophilae (assembly GCA_032873175.1). NCBI lineage: Eukaryota > Metazoa > Arthropoda > Insecta > Hymenoptera > Figitidae > Leptopilina > Leptopilina drosophilae. The sequence goes on from CM065482.1 coordinate 200,165, forward strand.
GCAAATTCCTTAAAGCTTACTTTTTGTCATGCAATATCGCCCTTAAGGAATTTGCAAATGCGCGGTATTGCTAGCACGTTACACGAAAATGATCATAAAGGTGTAAGTTCTTCTTCAGTACGACAAACTGCATTTCATTTAGTTTCCTTCATTGCTTATTACTTAAATAATTGAGCTTTTCACGCATGACTTCTGAAAAATAAGTGTCTCTCGCACTTGTATCAACAAGAAGTACTTTCTGACAATAAAGCTGACGTGCGTGGCTATTTGCTTTGCCACTGTCGAGTAATCGAAATGTGTTGTTTGTTGTAGGCAAGAAACTAAAGTGCCCCTTTTGTGAGAGACTTTACGGCTATGAGACGAATTTGCGAGCTCACATAAGACAGCGCCATCAGGGTATTAGGGTTCCGTGTCCTTTTTGCACCAGGACTTTCACCAGGAACAATACGGTACGACGACACATTGCTCGGGAGCACAAGACAGAGTTGAGTCTAAAGTCTTTCCAACAGGCGAACCACTCGGTGTCCGATACTGTGTCTCAATAGTATCCGTTGAAACTGAAAGCGCAACAGGCGCAACAAGCGTAATTATTCAAACTGCAAATCATGATGAAAAACGATTACTATAGGGACCTGCGAGTGTCGAATTAGTCACCTCTCTATATATTATGGCATCCAAAACTGTTCTTACTTTCGTTAAAGCCACAGATTTTTATGAGAACACGAGAAAGCACGAAAAACATGAGAAAAACACGAATGAGACATTGAAAATGTCGCAGCTCATATAAATTACTATAAATAAAACTATTTAACGGGAAAAATGCTACGTAACAATGAGAAAGCATCAAACACAAAACTAGTCAATGAAAGTGCAACAGTGAAATATAATTATTACTACGTGTGCGAAACAAATAAATGGAAATAAGCAAATGAATATTTTATAGTCATAAACAATGAATGAAAGAGAAAGAGTATGCGTGATGCCAGATCTACAAGTTCACAGACAAAACTGCAAATTATCTCAGGTTATATTATAGATATTATAGAGGAAATTTTCTAATACTGAAACTGCAACTGATGAAAGACTAGAGATAGAGACCGTGTTACCATTGATATAAGTGAAATTTTTATAAAAAGCAAATCTCTATGTAGCAAACAGATGATGGAGCACTCGATTACAAACACGAGCCGTTTGTATGGTGGTGCGAATCAGCCAATACTCTCAATACTGCTGTTCAAGTCTGAACCAAGAATCAAGCTAGTACTTGAAATTGAAATATAATTTTAAGTTATAACACGCACAGTGCCAAAAAGTAACATGTCTTTATATCAAAGTGATTTTATACCAGTAGTGATTTTTTTAAAACTGTTTCTATTTCTATGCGATAGTAAATATTAAGGATGGCCAGACACCGACGATTATTGTATTTATGCCAGGCTTAAAGGTTTTTAAAGAACGTGTACATGTGCAGCACTGCTTCCAACCACTTTCCGGGGCCTTCAAACAATCAATGATAGTCACTTCCGCAAATGTTTAACGAATGTAAAACTTTATTTATATCAACTTGTTGAGACATTTAGTATTCTACACGTTCTTTAAAATGTTGTTGCCTAGATGAGATATTAGCAGGGTTGCGTTTCAATTTTTACGCGTATTCAGTCTAATGAGGCTTCGAATTATTATTAATTGAAAACATTTCCAATTTTTAAATAGTTTCCTGCGTAATATGCGTAATATGCGTAAAAAGCGCCAATCCTGGACATTTTTTATGGGTCAATCAATATCATTTTGTTACCTGTTTACATTATTTAGTACAATGGACTTTTGTCCATAGCAATAGGTTCGCGAACATGAAGAGACGTCACAAATAGGAAGTAGTTTATGGTTGACTTGATGGCCATAATTCTACGATAAACAGTGATCAATAACTTTAATAAAATGCTGCTAGTCAAGACACCTCCGATATTCTATTGTTGCAGTATTTACAAGTTTTACAAGTTTTTCTCATTTTCTGTTACAGACGTTTAAAGAATTATTACACAACGATATACCTATAGTTAGTTTGTTAAAGGCAATAGAGCCGACACAGGATTATTTAGTATTTAAAAATGTTTTTGTTTTATTAACTTAAAGTGTTTAATTGAGAAACCAGTAAAAATATTTATTTTTAAATTTTCTACAGAGTCCTGGACATGACTCTAAAATGTATGTTCATTTGTTAGATCTTTTCTTTGATTCTCTTTAAAGTTTGTTTGTTTGTTTTTTATATTCCTATATGAATAAACTTTTCCATTATTATTAATTCAAAATTAAATTTCATTTTTTAATTTTTTATAAATCTATTTTGTTGGATTACTCAATGAATAATTTTTCTACTCAAAGTTTACAAAGCTCCGAGAGTTGATAACAATAATGCTCGATCGTTTAAATTTGAAAGGTAAAAAAATGAGGAAATTTTTTCCGAAAGCAACACTTGTCCATTTTTAAGTTATAAATAATATTGATAAGTACATACATATATTCATATTGTAAGAGTTTATATGATAAAATAACGTAATTGTAATTGACGCGCATTTATGCGCGAATCTGCCAAAAGTATAAATATACTACCTCAATCATTTTCTATAACGTTTACCATACAGGGAACATAAAATAGTCTGTTTTATTATCATAGGAATCTAAAGTCGCATTTAATAGTAATAACAGTTCAAGCATACTGTTTCTCCCATTTTGAGCAAGAAATAATCTCTTTCACCCTCCAAGCTGAAAACTTGGACAACTCATATAGGTACTAAGTTTACGCAAAGATTTATCAACACAACACTGTAAACGTGAATGAATATTGATGGCGATGATATTGAAATGAACTTACGTTAGTAAGGGAGCGAGTCGACAATTTTATCCGCAAGTTATTAATAAAACTTTATTGAACATGTAAACTACAAAAAATTTATCAAACATACTATTAATCGTTTTCATCGAAATACGTATGAGAGATGCTTATCGCCTCCAGCAGTGGCGAAAGTTTTAAGCTTCGTTGAAAGCTAGACATGAAAAATTTTATTGTGACGATTAGAAAAAGTACCTACTGTTTAATTCAAATAATATGAAACATGTCAATAATAAAATTATTACGGCGTGGGATAAAATTCAAAATGTTCGCCTCGTGCGAAAAGCAAGGGAAAAAGGAGAAAAGGAAGGAGGGAAGGAAGGAAGGGAAAAAAAGAAAAAGAAAAAAAATAAAATAAAAATTACATATATATATTATATATTTCACTGATCGGTATTAATGTATCGGTGTGACGCATCGAGAATACACTCACCGAGTGTATAGACATTATGCGTGTGTTCGTATACGCATCGTGTATATGAATATGAATTCAAAACACATTACTGTAAATAGATAGTTATTTTGATTGTACGAAAATATTGTAATTAATATATGTATTTTGCCCATGTCTCTGCAGAGCGGAGATGAAACATTTCAATTTAAGTGATGAAGCTTAGCTTCTTTAATTTAAACGTTTTTTTATTTTAATTTTTAATATAAACTGCAAATAAACGTACATATATTTACACAAAATGCATTACAATAAAGAAGCAAGCAAATCAGTCATTCATGCGATACTTATGAATAATTAAGTATAAGTGCATGTAAAAATTACGGTTGCACTTAAAAAAAACAGTAGGGTACAAATTTTGTATATTTTCCTCATCATTCATTTTATGCATATTTTATGCATTTTATGCGAGTAAAGAAATTTTTGTTATGTTACTTTCGTTCCAATTATTATGCAATTTTTTGGCTTTCAACTCTTCTGCAGTTGAAAGACCACTGTTTGTGACATCACTTTATCGAAAAAGAGAAAAAAAAATGTTCTACTGTTAACACGCTCAATAATAATATTACGATTATCCAATATTATTAATAAAAATTACTTTTTTAAAGTGTTTGTTTATCAAAACAGTGGAATTAAATTAGTCTTTATGTTTGTACTGTTGAGAATACATTCTTGTACATTATTCATGTTTCAGGTGTAATCAATTTGAATTGTTTTAATACAACCGGTGATTTAATCTACTATATGTATAAAAAATTAAAAATGTTGACATTTCTGTGATGCAAACTGTGACAGCAGTCTAATTTAGGTTGATCATACCTGAAAGATCAGTTGGATATTTTTGACGGATTTATATTTTAGGCATATTATTATTATTATTATTATTATTATTATTATTATTACCATTATTAATATTCCTATTCAATGTATTTCATTGATATTATTTGGATAAAAAGAGAAGTCGGAATTTTTTATTAAATAGTAGTTAATAATGCAAAGCAGTAATAGAATTTAAAAAATTTATGTTTGTTTAAAAATTAAAATTTTCTGAAATTGAAAATTCAAGCGATTTCAATAAGTTTGTTAATTAAAAAAAATGAGAGGAAATTAATGTTTTCTTTTGACAACTGAATATGTTGGCTTTTGCGCTTGAATTATGCCTTTAATATTTAAAAAGAAAAATTTAAGTTAAAAATCTTGGGGATTCTCGCACTTTCTCCAAGTCAATTAACCGGAGATTAAATCTCGAGTTATTGAATTAAAATTAAAACTCTAGTTAAAATATTTATAAAGCCAGACATTAATATTTTAGCTAAAAATCTTGAGTTACTTTAATTTTCTTTATTACTGACTTCTCACAAAGCTAGTAATTATCACACGTTAATATCTTGATGTTGATCTGTACTATTTTATTCTTAAAATAATTAGATTTAAACAAACAGTTTTTTCAATGTAAGTTGTAAGAATAAATTTCTCTATTGTTACAACACTATAGTGCACATATTTAAAAAAAATAGTTTCTGGGAATGCAAAAAAAAAGAAAAAAAAATCGGGATTTTGAAGCATTGTACAATTCTTTTTATTTGGATTACGAAATAAGTTTAGGTTTATTATATTATTTACAGTATTAAGCAAACAGACAGCATTTATTTATAGAATCAGATTTTTTCGCAAAAAAATTCCGAGAGCAATGTATTTGAAAATATATATATATGTGGTTTTACACTATAAAACTTTCTATAAGTGTCGTGTGAGTGTGTGAGCAGTTTGATGAAATTTGATTTTCTATTAAAATTGATCTACTGTGTCATATACATAAACAGTTTTGGCATTAACCAATTAGCTTCTGTTGTATGATTGAAGTGAAAATCGAAGATAGCCACTGATGGGCAAAAGTTGTCTCATCCTCTTTTGTCTGCGTATAATGTTGCCGAAAATGTGACGTATGCACGCACGCAGCAAGGGCGCACTTGGAAAATGAAAGAAATGCGTATCTTCTGTTTTATTCTCGACTCCGCTGTGTGCGCCCTTGATGCTCAAATTTATCTATTAGTGTAAGCGCATAGATAATTATAACTAATCTTCAGAATAGAATAATACACACATACGAAAACATGCATTTATGGTACATAGGTGTAATAGTGAATAATTCATAAAAATATAAAGAAAAGTGATGTGAAGTCTCGGGCTCATCGGCAATAAGCGGTATGCTAACCGTGATTAATAGTACAAAATAATAAATAATAAAATAACGCTAAGAAACAAAGATTAAAGCACAGTGAAAATGAAAAAGTTTTAAAAAATACAGATTTCATGCCATAATTTATGTATAGTTGTAGAACCGATTTTATAGATGAAATAGTTGAGTTTAGCCACATCGACATATAGAAGTGAAACAAATACACTTTATTCTTCTCTTTTCTTTTCTTTTCATTTCTTTTCTTTTCTTTTCTTTTTTGTAAATTAATTACTTTAGTGTATTAAAGCGCAATGAGGCAAAGGGTAAACTTGGCAGTTTACAATTATTTTCTAGTAAATAATTATATATTTTTTTTATACAAATTACTATCTATAATTATTAATAATAACAATAATTTCCAAACACGACTTCCTCATTCCTACGAATGCAAAGAGTATTTTTATTTTCTATACAAATACAGTGAACCGAGATTTCTGTAATTATGGCAATAATTCATCAACAATTTCCAACTGTCAATTTATTGAGCACTAAAAATTGTAACATTTAACCAAATACTTTTACTTTTCGAGTCTACTTATTATAAGAGCAAAAATTTACTTAAAACTAATTTTAAGCCGAAAGAATTATTTTACGACCTTTTTGAGTATCTATCTAGTATTTATTTTTCAGATTCTTATATGTATATAGAGTCCTATTTAATATATAATTTATTACATTTTTCCCGTCCTCTTCATCTGCACATTATTTTGTAAAGTCGCAAGCTTGTTTGTGATGTTTGTGATGACACAAGAAGGATAGAGTCTCTGATTTTGTCTAATTTATAATATTATGTTATTCTATATGTCGATGATTCGAGAGTAAATAATAATAATAATAAAAGTGGTCCGGAGTAAATAGACTGATTCTGACCTAGAATTTTTCCTGAAATGTACAACATTATTTATTTTTATATAATTACACAAAACTACAGATTGAAGCCAGTTATGAATTGATGAATTATGTAAATCAAGCACTCTTCCATAATTACCATAAGCTGTTTACAAGTTATGAGACTTTATTCACAAAAGTGAGCTGAGCCGTGGTTTCATTTTTAGAGGAAACATGTAGGGAAAAATGAAAATAGGCGAATGGAAAGAATAAAAGAAAATGAAGCTTACGGATTCGTGGTGAACATTTTCAAGTAATTTCAAGTAATTTCAAGTAATTTCAAGTAATTTAAATTTCGTTACACTTTGAAAAATGAATGTTTAAACTACCTCACACACGATATACAGGGTGCACCAGAATATAAATAAATATACATATACATAATTATGAGCATCCATATTTTATGAAAACGAAACAATATTTCACATGCAATGCGATGGTGTGACTCTCGTATTATGTGTCGATACATAATTGTACAAATTAACCAATACTGAAAAAGGCAAAGAGAGATAATAAAATATAAGTAATTTATTAGATCTAAAAATGGAGATTTCCACGAATCCTTTTCTCAGGTATCAATGAAAATTAAGTACAAACTACAAAATAAAATAGTTCATAAGTAAACAAAACAATAATAAAGTGATGCAATAGTGAAATAAAAGAAACTGCGTATAGTGTACTCTAAAAGGTCTTTGAATAAAATAAATGGAAAGTGTTTCAGCCGAAGACGCAAGACACGTGTATACTTGCAATAATTGTTAGTCTAGAAAGAAATAAATTAATGTCTTAAAAATTAAATAAAATGAATTATAATTGCTTTTCTTATGCTTTTCTTATGATTTTCTTATGATTTTCTTATGTTCTGCAAATTCGTCAAATTTCTTTTCAAAATTAGCCATTTTTCTCTCGTATTCTTGTATTGGTGCAATAGCTAACTTGAGTAAAATTAAGAAGTAACACAAGTATTAATGGAATTAGTTGACCATCATTTCAAGCCATTTACAAAAGAAAATGGGTTTCATTCACTAAAAAGTCATTTAAATATTCCAACAAACCAAACTTCATTCAATATAAGATTAAAGATGTTTTCTACATTTTTTTAAAAATTATATTTTCATCTCTTGAAATATGTTATAACAAATTCATTGCAGAAATTATAAGACAAAATATTTTCAAACTCGTATTATAAAACTAAAATAACTTTTTACAAAAAAAAAAGAAAAAAGAACTGGAACGTTATGGTAAATGTTCTAATTTATGAGGTTGTATTTATTTTTGTTCAGTACATTATATAAATTTAAATTAGAACAGACTGAAGTCAAAAGTTCAAGTATAAAGTCAGAATTTTATTTTAATTTAAATTTAATGTTTGTAAATTCATTAAATTAAATTAAGGACGTTCATCTATTACTATTTTAAAAAGTGGAATTTTATTATTACTAGTATTTTCTGCAAGAACTTTTCATTTTCTAAAGAAAATAATTATACGTATATCTAAACATTTTTAAAAAATTCTTCGAAATGCATATGACAGAAAATTTGGACCATTTATGTAAATTATATAAACAAATAAATTTTTTAAAATGTTAATAGTTTTTTTCCAGAGATCTACTGAATTCTCATGGATAAATCACCTTAATTATTTTATGAAATAGAGTATCATTAGAATGTTACAGCTTAATTTAATTCTCTCTAAATCTGAATATGTACAAAATTCACATATTTGTAAGTTATAAGTCGTCTTCTCGATCAATAAGTGAATTTTTCACTTATTCTGAGTGAAATTTCACTTCTTATAAGTGTATATGCACTTATTGATCGAGAAGACGACTTAAAACTTAAAAATAAGTGAATTTTCACATATTCAGATTTAGAGGGTTTGGGAATCTTTTTATAAAATAAATTTCTTTTAAAATAAAGAACATAATTTCTGTGAACCTATTAATTCGGACATTTACCAGACTACTATTATTTTTAAATGATTTCTCCAATGATTTTAACTTTTAATATATATTTATTACGAAAATTGATTATGTAATGAAAATAATGAATCCTCAAATCTTCAAATTAAGAAATTATTTTTGACTTTAAAACAAAATATTTAATGGTAGATCTCGATCAAAGAACTGGTTATAATTCTTTTAAGCTCAAAAAGTTTTAAATCACAATTTTTGGAGGCACATTTTCAAAATCATTATGCAAATACGAAATGCTTACTAGAAATTGATGATCTAAATCATCTTTTTGTTTAGAGATCGAGAATTTTGAGTTTTAAAAAATTGTAACCGATTCTTTATCGAGATTTGCTTAATCATATTGTTTTAACGAAATGTTACTTCTCGACTAATGAAATAAAATATAAGAAAATTAGTCTTCAATATTATATAGTTTTGTGGACAAAGTTTACTTTTGAATCAACAACTCTGTTTCTTTCTAGTGATGAAATTCTCCGCAAGCTTTGAAATTTAGACTACTGTCAGAATTTATGACACCACATATACATAGCGAGTTTCTAAAAATCATAATACTTAAATCGAGCAATAAGAATCCAAGACAATAGTGAAAAAAGGTTTCTGAAATAAATTGCGAGCGGTAGTCTAAAATATTATGGCTATGTAGATATAACACGTACCTTTCGTATTTATTATTTGTTTATGCGCTGGACGCTTTTTATCATAGAAATACATAATCACAATATAAAAATATGTGCTGTCGACGTACTCTGCATTACTATATATGGATCAGAGCTACTTATTTACGTGATATTAAGAAATTCATTGTTAGATTCTAAGTCCACCGATGAGTCTCGATTTCATGTCCCTGCAACTGCAAGATTCTGTAATTGCACTTAAAAGTAAGTTCCTTCGGTGATTGCGAACTGCAATCAACCTTTCGACTTACGTAAATGTATTGCATGACTTATTAAAGGTATTTTAATTACTGAATTACTTCTCGAGGAGTTCAAGTATTTGAATTGGAAGTAAATTTTAGAGAAAATTTAATACGGAAAATTTCCACATTAAACTTTGTATTATTATTATTATTATTATTATTGCAATAATTTGAATATTTGAAAAATTCTTTCATTACATGGCATTAGTGTATGATGTATAATATTGTATGATATAAATTGGATTTTTGCTCTTCTCTAAAGGCAGAGCATCTCTAACTTGAAACAGATTAAACATTACACAACATATATGTCATGGTAACTAATTTTGTGAAAACTGTATTAGTTATTAAATTACAACCAAATTAAAAAAATTCTCTTTACTTCATTGCATTTATTTATTCTGCTACCCCCTGTTTCTACCTCCGTGAAAAACCAAAATTCTTGAAGAACACTCCAGAATAGTCGCTTTAGTCGATTAAAAATACAAAAAAATCGATAAATGTATTTTATTTCATTCATTATTCTTACAAAATTTTATTTTGCATTTCCCTGACTTTCCTCTTTAACTGACTTCTAAATTCAATTGTTGATTTTTTTAAAAGTTGTTTGGGTAAAATATTTTCAAAAAATTATAATGAAAAAATTCTAAAAATTACTTTTTTCGAAGATATTTTAATATAATTTTTAGAAGGTAATTTTCATTTTTAACAAAATTCCAATTATTCAAAATATTTTTAACTGTATATTTTGATAATTTAATTAGAAAAATAATTCGAAAGTAATTTTTGTAAGATTTGCCTTTTGTTATTTTTCACACTGATAAAAATCGAAATATGTTGCATTTTATGTTAAAAATTTGGCATTTCGTTGCAATTTTTGGAAAAAAGTCGAAAAAGTCATAATATCTGAGGCTTGTATTTATCAGAATAGTTCCTATTTATATGGTTTTAATTTAAAATTGTTTATTTTTGGAATGTAAGTTCTACTGATAAGTTTTAATTCGTTCAGGTAAAATTTGTTGAAATTGAATTCCGAACAATTAGAAATGTAGAAAATGGCACAAACACTCTGGTCCTTTCAACATTAATATATGGTGATAAGTGAAACCATGGCAAGTTGGTAAGTTACCATTGTTATTGTCAACTTACGCAATAATGTTTATTAGAAGAATTCACATAGCAAGTTGCATGTTGTGTGCAAAAATAACGAGTCTTAAATTATATCTATCAAGAAAAAACGGAACGGATGTCCCTCATCTATTTCCATATCTCATCATTATAACGTAACCTCGCGCTAACCTTCTTCTTGAATACTTGTTCCACAGATGCACTTTCAATATTCGCATATTTAGAAACAAATTTCAATAGAGTGAGACAATTAATAAAAAGCAGACATTTAACAATGTTTTCTCGTCTCATGCAATTTGTTCTTATAGTATTAATCCTGGCGACTGTCAATGGAACAGAAAACAGTAAGTATATTTTAATATACCTACATAATTAATGTCATTCAAAATGTTTAATTCGAGTGTTTTTTGATTATTTATTAAAAATGGAGGATCCAATATGACTGACAGAATTCTTAAAATTCAATCTGTTTCTCATGAATGTAAATTGTAAATCTCTTGTAATATCTTGTAAATAGGAAAGGATCCGACAGTTAAAAAGAAATACTAGCCTGTTATTAAATCATTTTTTAATAAATATAGTAATAAGTTTCTGTATATCCCACGTATAGGTACGTTGACATCGTTACAACACTTATTATCTCCACGAATACTTTTATTTTATGCACTGAAAAAAGTAGTGAAAATGATATGATTTTTAATTCAGTAATTTTTGTCTTTTAGCTAAAGCTTTTTTATTATTTATTATCCCTATTTTGTTTAATAACAATTTCTCCTACAGGAAAAAGGATCTCTGATGTTGCAGCAGTGCCAAATTTGAATACAATTCTAAATATTTACAAATTAATATCTGGAATTAGCGATTCGACACCTGTCCAGATACCAACTGCCATTGTGAAGACAACCAAGGACGTGTTTCTTGCAACGCAATCAAATTCAAAATAAATTTTGCTTTCTCAGTTAGAAGGTAAAGTAAGTGAGCACAAGGAAATAATACCTCAACAATGGATCGCAGCCAGCGGTGTCTTACGCGAGATCTTGAAGAGAGAATGAAGCAAATCATTGTCAAGTATTATTGTTTAATGTTTATTGTGACGCATATTCGTTAAATATTAAAGTTCATAATGTCGTTTTTTTGGAATTTTCTTCTTAAGCTTGAAAAATTAATTTACTCGAGTAAATTTTAAACCATATAGGTCTGTGTGAATCTCAATAAAGTATCAATTTCATCAAACTGTAGAAAAAGATTTTATTGGTAGTTGTTTAATAATACTGTGGTCGACTAAAGTGATAGAAAGAGGACAGAGGTTGAGGTAACTTATAATGTTAAAATATAAAAGTTGAAGTTTAAAGAGTAAATAAATGTTTATTTTTCCATAATTTTTACGCAATTTAGAATTTCCTCAACAACAGCTTTAGTTTATTTTTGCAGTTCAATTATATACTGCTCTGACTCGTCTATGTGTTGGGATGCATCGAAATCATCACCGCCGTTTTCTAACTCTTCTAGCACTTTGAGTTCATCACCAACTACATCACTGTTAAAATTGAGTACTTCAGTTAAAATTTGCCTTCCGTTTTTATCTTCTAAACACGTGACAAATAGACACTTTTCCTTAATTATTTGCTCATGCTCGTCCACAGTGATATATTCCAGATTGTCATCTTCTTTCTCTGACGACGACTCTACCGTCTGGTTTATCTCTTCAGCAATTATCTCCGTTGTTTCCAGTCTTTCACTTTCTAAAGCTTCGAATTGCTCCTCCGATAATTCCCTCTGCGAATCATCCTCCAGCATTTCCACTTGCTCTCCTTCCACTGAATCTACCTCGGAAGTTTCCATTAAATCGTTTAGTGTCTCTTCTGTAATTAGATTATTTGGTTGCTGCGCTTCTGCAGCTTCCGCACTTTGCTCCCTTTTTTCGAAAGTGAAGGATCCTGTTAGACTGGCCTTTTTCGGCGATATGTTCAGTTTGTTGAACCACCGAACCATGGTGATTTCGTTGGGAAGCACGAATTTGAAATCGTCCCGCATTTTCGAATACAGTGCAGGGGAGATGCAGTGCATCATCATGCACAACCTTTGCTCGTCAGTGGTGTAGCACGTAGATTGCTTGTGAAACAACTGCATCCGAATGAACGTCAACACGAAACCTTGCAGCTTGTTGGCCAGCGCCTTGTTTAAGTAAATATCCTGAAAAGTCCCCTCGCTGAGCTTCGATTTCAATCGCGACAGTGCCACTCTCGTTGCGCACAGTTTCGCCCGACATTCCATTCGCTTCTGACGCTCCTTCTCCAACTTGGCTTCCAGTTTCTCAATTTGCTTCTTCAGAAAGTCTGTTTCTGTTGACACGACTTTGCGCAGTTTGCAAGCATTTTTACTTGTTTTTAGATTTGGATTTTCTAAGCCTAAGATTATTGGTACGGCTTCGCGCTTCAATCGACCAGTGGCGTAAAAGTTGTCTTCCGAGAAGTGCCTGCTGCAAATGTATCGCAGTTTTAAGTCCTTTTCAGACATCTCAACCCAGTCATCCAATCCACAGTTGACCAGCCATTTCACGCAACGGTCTGCTTGCCGAACGGGAAATGCGTGAAAGGTAAGACCAGGAACTCCATCACGAGATGTAAGATTGCAGGATGGATATCTACATTTCTTGTAATGAACTTTGGAAAGATCTTGAGTCATAACTACTCGTATCTTCTTTTACTTTTCACGTGCAGCACCCTGGAATTTATATGAATGTTTACTTTCACTTTCCGTAACTTCTTCCAGAATTTCATTATTTCAATACAAAAACTAATTTTTTTAAAACATTTTTTAAAAAGCTAATAGTTTATTAATGATATACAATCGAAAAATTTTCAAGCAAATGAAATTTGATAGAATCTTGTAAAAGTATTTGAATTTTTTAAGAATTATTATTAATATAATCACGATTTTCCCGAAATTTTACTGAGTCTAAAAAAGTAAATTTTCATAAATTTTTATCTACTTTATGCAAGGATAATTCAATCTTCAAAAATTATTATAAATGAATTCTAAGAAGTGAAATTCTAAAAATTAATTTTTAAAAATATTTTAATGTAATATATCGAAAGTAATTAAATTTCTTTTCACAATTTTTGTATAATTTAAAAAAACGAATTATTTTTCTGAATTTTAATTAAAAATTTTCATTATGACTTCTACAAAATGTTAAAAATAATTTTAAAATTTTTTTTATATGTATGTGAATTTTAAAAAATTTGTTATTAAAAATACTGAAAATATTGAAATAACAAAATTTTAAAAAATTAGTAGCTAACTTTTATTCAAAAAGTAATTTTTGAATGATTTGTTTTTAGTAATTTTTCACACTATAAAAATGGAAATAAGTTACATTTTATACTAAAATTATAGTGGTATTTTTTGCAATGTTTAGAAGAAAAGTCGAAAATTTTGAAAGTAAGTCAACTGAATTTCGGTCAAATATTTTACTCTCTACTTCAATCTGTAATTTTTCTAACTTTTTAATAATAATAATAATATTGCATTACGTCATACATATTAATTAAATTAGTAATTGATTATAAAACATTTTTACATCCTCAAACTTGGTGAAGTAGTATTTACTAATGTTTATATTTATTTATATATTTTATGCACAAATTTAAATGTTGAAACCTAACCTCAATTTCGCTTAACCAACATATTTGTTTTGAAATAAAACCAAAGAAGACAGGTAGTGTCGAAAAATGAATATCTTCAGAAAAATGAGAAATAAATAAACAATATATTACCTTAAAGTGTACAAAAAATCAAGAATGTACTTACTAAAAGTTTAATGTAAGGTAAATATTTGACTAAAGCAAAAAATCTACCTGCGATCTCGCTCACTTGCTCGGGGCAAATTATATTGAAGCATTGTATTATTACACAATCATTCAGACAAATATGTTGTACAATTACAGCCAGTGTTTCACTATTAATAATTAATAAAATATTAATACTGCACACTACTTAAACTTACAATTTTGTTTACACTAAGTGTGTAGAGTGAAACGGTGTGGAATTGAAGAATTAATTAAATAATAAATAAACATGTCTCAATCACTTTTTAAGGATACCGACACATTGATAAATAAGTCAATTTTTAAAATGTATAATAATGTGTAACAGTTAAATTTCGACTACTACTATTTTTAATAAAAAAAACTATTCAAATATACACCTAATCCTATCATGTAATCATCACTTTTCGTCTGAGATAATTGAACGTAAAGTAAGTGTTGTCAGCAGATCTGGTTGTCAGTAAAAATGTTAACATATAAACAGTAGAGTAACTTTGGAAGTAGGACACAACCTTTCAAGAGCGACACCTTCTGTTAAAAAAAAGTCCAGAACGCAAAATTTGCATTAGAGTAAGAGAGATAAACAATATACCTATCCTTCTTTAACTCATTCTACGGTTACGGTTACGATTGCGCGCGCAACGTTTTCTCGCTCCTGTCGATGAAAAAAAAGTTATTGCAGAAGCAACTTTATGTGTTGCTATAACGACCAGCAGGCGGCAGACAACCGAGCTGTGGCCGTGCCATTATCCACTTTCCGGTCCACGGAAACTCACCTTTATTGCCATTGTTTGAAAACAAACCAAAAACCACATGCCCAAAAATACGCAAACTGATGCAAACCATGTAAACTAACAAATAAAAAAGGGAAATCATTTTATTTTTTAAGTGAGAAACATTTATTCTTTTTCGAATCATATTCTCTTAGTTTGAATACTACAACTGAACATTATGCAAGTTAGTGGATGGGAAAAAGATACCGACGGAGTTGATGAAACACAAAGTTCAAGAGGTTAGAAATAACGTTTTCTAACAAGAGTACATTTTCTACAATATAAAATAGAAATTTACGAAATTTCATAATTTAGGATTTTGTATAATCAAGTGCTCCGAAAAAAGGCATCTAAGAAGCAAACAATTGTAGGTTAGGTTTGAAATTTTTGGAATAAAAATACACAAAGAGGAACATCCACTCTCAATATAATTATATAAAGCCATTGAAGTTCACAATTAAACAGAAACTTTTAATTGAACTTAAGGCAAAAGTAAATGATTTGATTCTCAAGTTCCTTTTTTCGAAGCGCGTCACAATTAACCCTCTGTCCAGCAACTAAGCGGAGGGTTAAGAATAATTGTAACCTACAATCAAATAATTTATAAGCAAAGTATACATTAGAATCATTTAGAAGATTGGTAATCAGCGATCGACAAAAGTAAAATTAAGGGAGGAAAGGTTAATTAAGTGAAAATTTTTTGATTTGCTATACTCAGAGCTAATTTATTTTATCAAATTTCATATAATACTGAAAAAGGTATGGATTTAAAAAAAGGCCGTGAAAAATTTTTATTGATACCCTCTGCATTTATTACCTGATATACATTTCAAGTACTAGAGACCTGTCGTAGTATTTTAATTAAAACTGGAACCTCACAATTTACCATAATGATAATTATAGCGATATGAAGAACGAAAAATAAATTAAGTCATGGTTTTTGTATACTGCGGTTGAAATAGATCATTAATCAATCAATTTTAAGGCGAACTTCAAACCAAGATATTTCATAAAAAAATTGTCTATTTTTTCGCCCATAGCAAATGTATGTTAGATTTCAAAAATTAAAAATTCATCGGATTCGCTTGAGCGAATGATGAGTAATCGGGGGTTTTCGGGTTCGCTAATTGACAATTAGCTACCAGGCTTAAAAAATAATAAAACAATTTAATAAAAGCTCTGCCAAGTTAAGAGATGAATTTATTGTGTCCATTTCATGATCAATTTGCTTCCTCGTGGAGATTTTCCTTTATTAAATGAATTTGTTTTACAATAAACACTTCTGCTTTTATAACACTATTTTTTACTATAATTTTTAAAAATTATATTTTCTATAATTTTTAGTTTTTAAAATAACAATAATTTCGTACTTTCTAATCGAATTAAGTTCAAAAATATGCCAATCGAAACATTTTTTAATGCTCTACTGTCTCCATCTAATTTGTACGAAAAATGTTCAGTAACTCTAAAAAATTAGAGAAAAACATTTATAGTTGTCCTAACATTTCCTAAAGTTATGAGCAAATACATTTTTTTAAATTAAAAAAAATATAGTTAATCTTTCTTAATTTGGATGAAAGTACTCTTGTTTTTTGTCGGCACTTGATAAAAAAATTCATCTCTAAAGCTCTTGATAATCTCGAGATATTTTTGAAAATGTAATGTTTTCACAAATACGCAATTATGAAAAATACGAAATGCCGAAATTGTTGAAATTCAACATTGTTTCCGCAGATCCGTTCGAGGATGCCACCTTAAAGGCAGCTGAGGCAGGTGACATGGAGAAATTAAAAGACTTGATAACTTCAAATGAAGAGTTAGTGAAAGCAGTGGATAATGATGGTTACACTCCTCTTCATAGAGGCTGTTATGGGAATCATGTAGAGGTTGTGAAGGTATGAAGTATTTTCTTAAAATGGTATTGAAAGGAATCGTTGGATGACTGCGTTTTTATGCTTTCAGTATTTACTGGAAAGAAATGCACCGATTGATGCAGAAACTCTGGACGGATGGCAGCCACTACATTCTGCTTGCGTGTGGAACAACATCGACTGCATGTCACTTTTGATTCAACACGGAGCCGATGTAAACGCTTTGAGCAAAGGTCAACAAACGCCTCTACATTTAGTGTCGGCAAGCTCTCACAATTCCCCAGGTCTTCAACTTCTTCTTCTGCATCCTGACACCAATCCTCATCACGTAAATGCCAGTGGTGACACTGCAGAGAAAATTGCTCAACGAACTGGAAAATATTATTCTCTCTATGAAATCATTCAGCCTTGCCTCAATGATATATGAAATTTGTTAATATCTATTTTTTGGCTTTTCACATCCAAAAATTAACTTCTAAACATTTTTTTAATATAAAAACATAATTAAAAAAATAATTACAAAATTTTATTTAATTTTATTTTTGGATATCAAGAGCCAACTAAAGTGGTCATCAGCTTTCTACGTTTTATGCGTAGTTATACATAATAGAGTTTTTTTTTAGTAAAACACGACTGAGTTGTGTCAACAATGCGCTAAACTATAAAGATGCACTTAGGACACTTTGTAAAAATATCACTAATGTTTAATTTTTTAAATAGTTGAAAACAATAAATTATAATTATAAAATTCCTATTTATTTCCATTTGTAAATAATTTAATTTCTGACAATTTTTTATTATTTATAACAATAATTAAATATTTGGGTAGAGTTTTGATAAAATTTTTGAAAATAATGGAATTGTTTTGAAAAATTCTATTAAAATAATAGATGTTGAAAATCATTGAATTTTGGAAAAAATAATTCAAATTTTGATAATTTTTGAACAAAAATTTAATTTTTCAAAAAACCAAGTTCTTCTTACTTAATAAAATTAATTGAAAATTGAAATCTTATATTATTTGCAATTAGAAACTTTTCAAATTTTCCTGAATAATGAAAAACTGAGATTAGTTAGGATTTTCAAGTTACAATAAATATTATTAAAAGATTATTTTAGTGAATGTGCTTCAAGTGTGAGTTGAATTTTATTGCTGGAGAGAAAAGGAACGAATTTGCAGCAGCCTTGTGGATTAATTTGGGACCATTAAAGCACTTATTAAGCACTTATTGAAGTAATGAGAGAAATGCGAATTAATCTACTTAGTTTTATTTCTTAAAAAATGACGAACATAATTGTATGTAAAATAAAAATGAAAAAATGAAAAAATGTAGGATTCTTTGAATGAGAAATAAAATATATTCCATAATATTATTATTTACTATTTCTACACATTCTGTACAGTAATTCAATTTAAGGGTTTCATACCTTTATATAATTTATACAAAAAAAGGCTACTTATAATCTAAACATTAAGATATACCATAGCATGAGCGTCTTCCACCATACCATTAAACGGCAAATGGGTCGCACATAATGTTTGTACTGGTATTTTAGAGTCAGTCGTCAGCGAGTATAACTTCCTTCTCTATTTATCACACACCTCACACAAAAGTACTAAAATGTGCAACTGGTACAACTCAAAGTTTACAACTTTACAGTTACTGCCTATCAGTAATCATGACTGATCATGACTGATTTACATTTTGCCATTGAATTCAACTTTTTTCTTTTTCTTTATCGTTTTTCTTTTTTTAAAGGAGATTGCATTTCAACACCTTTAATACGTTATCGTAATCGCCGATATCTTCTGTTTCTTATTAAAATTAGCTTCTTCATTCCATTTCGATCGACAAATTTTCATTATTCCTTGCCAATAAATAAAGTTATATTTTTCGAAAATATATAACCGCAAAAAATTCATTCGCGTCTCAATTTCTCCTCATTTCATGAACATAGAAGAAGACTTTCAATTACTCATAGGTCTTGAATTAATTGAGGTCTCTGTCCTCTAGATATTTGTACTCGAATGTAAAGCCTTCTTTCTTTCGTTGACCCCATTTTTCGTAATCGAAGTAAATGTAAGTTCCCTGCAATGAAAATCGAAATTAATGAATTAATGAATTCTATTAATTCACTATTTCCCGAATCTAAAGTACCATTACAAGTGTTACCTGCTCGTATTCTTCGTTAATAATTTTGGGTTCTTCGTGTCTTTGAAACCACATCATGTACTTAGTATGGAACCTCCAACTTTGTTTCTTCAATGCTTTTGCTGCTAGGTACTGTCCTTTGGAACCTTCCATATAATAAAATATGAAAAAAAGCGTTTCGGTCGACAAACGTTGGAAGAATTCTACAGTGTCTGAATGTGGAAGTTGTATCTGCAAGGGAACGATAACATAATCTATATTTAGAAAATCCGACTTTTTTCTCCACATTGCTCAAAATTCATTTCAAAATTCATTTGCATTATTAGTCAATCAATTATTATTAGTCAATTTTCTTCAAAAAAAGGTAAAATTTAAAATTAAAAACTGTTATTTTCAAAGGCAATTTTTTTTATAAACGTTACAAATATTTACTTTCAAAAATATTAAAATTTACTCTAAATGTAAGAATTGTTTAATAGCCAATTGTAATGTTCGAGAAAAATTTGAATAATTATTCTGAAAATAGTGCAATTTTTGAAAAATTTTTATACAATTTGCATTTTTCTTAGAAGTAAAAGTCATGATATATTTGTTACTTTTTATGAAAAAAATTTCAAGTTTAAGGCTGAGAAATAACATAAAAAGATTTTTAAGTTTGAAAAAACTAAAATTTGTATCTTCAAGCACAGTTAAAATTTTTTCTAACTTTAAAAAAAAAATTTATACAAACAAGAGGAAAAATACAGCACCGACACATTTTTCGTGGATAGTGGAGTTGGCAAAAAAAAGAGACTGACCTGTTGATAGTATGATGGCGTGGGACAAATGTTTCTGGGTAGATATGCTCTCAAGCGTTCCGAATCGGAGGGATGAGGCATGTGATAGTAGGCAGCCTCCATCATTTGGAACTGATGCTGATGCTCCTTCTGAAGCGGAACTGTGCCCAAAGGTGCCACACCCAGCAGTGGTGGAATGTGCGCTTCTGAAGTGATGTTGTTGTTGTTGATATTCGACTTGGAATTGTCGAAAATATTTCTATTCGTTTCCGACGAGGGAATTTCCAAGCCGGCTCGAACGATGACTTGCTGAGCGATCGACTTGAGAGAAGACAACCCATCGGGCAGTTTAGAAATGAGGCCGTTGGCGCTGGAAGGCGCCGGCGAACAAGAGTTTACTGGTAATGGTGACGAACTGCTGCTAACTGAAGAATGAGGCGACGATGACGGTGGAACGGGTATGCTTATTTCCGTTTCGCAGTTGTGGTTTTGATTTTGTTGACTATGGAGAATATGAGAAGTTTGCGTCAGCGACGGATTGCTGTGCTGCTGCGAAATCGGTTGCGGCGGATTAGAAGTGACACTCGATGTAGATGACGAGGATAAAAGTCCATTTTCATTTCCGTGGCCTGCAAAGTCGTTTACTTTTGTTTCACATTTAAAGAGAACGCACTTTCTTAACAGACAAAATAATAGTAAAGAACATGATACTCACTGGTTTCTTCAATCGTGCAGCTGTAGTGTTCAACTTTACATGGCGTTTTAGTGGAAGTAGAGTGAACGACTTGAGAATTGCTGTGCGACGCTGCCACGGTGGCAAAGTTACCTGCATTGGTCATAGATACGTGATTACTTGTTGAACTTTGAGAATTATGGTTTGGTATTAAAGGAACTGCTTTACTAGGAGTACTGCTTGGCAGTAGATTTGGCTTCACAGTTGTAATGTTCCCTGAAGTTGGAATGCTTGACTGAGAATTTATTAATGGCCTCACTGCTGTTGGCTTAACAGGCTACAAAAAGGAATTAAACATCCATTAGGCATTTATTACACTTTGTTCACCACTTTTATTTTTTTTATTTTCAAGAGTTACCTTAGTCTTTTTGTCTGCATCTGTAGAACTATCACTCGAATGATTATGCATAGTCGAACTCAGAGGAGGTGAGGGTATGGGCGAAGTTCCAGAATTGGTAGACGTCGGAGTTCCTCCAGTTTCATTACTATTATTACTATCTGTAGTTGCCGAAGAAGGAATTCCAACTCCAGATAATTCAACCTCATCCAAACCGATAATGTCGTCGTAAATATATTCATTCTCTTCGAAGTCGGGCTCTTGCGATGATTCAATATAATATTCAACGTCCTCCTTTATTCTTTTTATCTATAGATTCAAAGAAATATTTCTTATTATTGCTTACGTCGACACTTTATAAGAACCGGCGACGAATAGTTAGAAATACTTCCCAAGCAGGCATGAAGACTCACCGTATTAACTTCGACAGACATATTGTCCAACATTCGAAGCAACGTTTCCAGCTTGCGAATATGATATCGATGTTTCTCGAGCTTCCCCTTAAGCTCATCCATTCTATCCTGTTTATCCTTATCTAACCTTTTTTTCTTACCAGCAAGAAGGGATTCAATTTCAGATTCAAATGTATCAAGCTGTAGTGAAAACAAGAAAACAAAAATTAGAATGGAATAATAATTATCAATCCTGTGCAATTATCATTTTCAGAGTCTAACCTGACAATAATACAATGGATTTATATCTGTCAACAAATGCTTCACGAACAATTTTTAATGGTTTTAAGAGTCTGTTGCATTTTGTGCAACACCTGAAAAAACGCCTTTTTGCTTTAATGAGAATGCAGCACAAAGTTCTGATTTCTGCTTATGCAGCAGAACCAAACAATAGAATGCAAATTTGCATATACTACAAAGTACTACCCACCCCTGACAATAATTACCTACCGAATCGTGGCGAAATATGGGAGAAAGGGTTATGTAAATTGGGTGGGGATAGTGTCAAGATGGACGGGCACTGGTGCATCCGCTTTGTAGAAAGTGTCATTTAATAATAATTACTAATAATTAGAATCCAATTTTTTAATATCTTGCTTAAATAATATTTTCAAACCTAGATAAATTAGAATTTTCCGTTACATTTTTATAAAGAAATATTTAATGTAATAAAAACATTTATTTTTTCTATCTATTTTAAAACCGAAAGGTAAAATTGAAAGCAAAAAATTCATGAGTGCAAGAGAGATAGCACTTATTTATATCCTTTCCACTCTCATAAATTTGTTTTTTTTGTTTTCGGTTTTTTAAAAACTTGGTACAAGTGTTCACGTCCATCTTGGATGTTCCCCCACCCAACTTCAATAACCTCATTTTACCCAATCAGGAAAAAAACTGCCCCAAATTATTTAAAGATTTAAATTTAATGAAAATGTAATTCTTTATCAGTTAAATTGTAACAATTACCCAGCTATCCATGTTGGTAAATCTTAATGTTATTTTAAAAAGGAACCAATAAAAATACAGTCCCATGTAACAGGGAAGCGTAAAAACGGAAACGGAATTTTTGAAGAGTGGAAAGGATAGTGTTATTTGACCATCTCTCTTGCACAAATTCTGTTTTCAGTTTTGAGCTTGCTATATGGGACCATACACATGTAGCTTTAGTCCAGCATACAATCAGTTAGGCTTCTCCATCTAGACACTATCCGGCATACCCTTCTTCGATAACTAGCTTGATCGTTAATAAATGATAAGTTCACACCACATTAACTAAAAGGAAAGAAAAGAAAAACTAAAACAAAAGTACACAAATAATTGTTTGGACATTGAACATTGTTTACACGGTCCCTCACACCACAACTCCTTATCTACTGTCACCAGTGAATGACCAAACAACCGCATTGCATAATGACAAGAAAAAACTGTACTCACCTCGAAAAGATAAACTTTTTATACTTTGCAAAAATGACCACAAAACTTTTACGATTTTCTTCAATATTTTTTCTACGTTTCGCAGTACTGTGCGCAAAGACACGTGTATTCACTTTTGAGATGTTTCTAAAAATGGTTACTGTCAAAACCAATAAACATTTCGCCATTGGTTTCATAGAAATCAGAAAGGTGGTCCACTCATGGATACATTTTCCTACAAAAGTCAGAAATTTTATAATTTACGACAGAATTTTTAATTTACTAAAATTATATTCTAAAACATTTTGATATTTTTTAAAACAATTTTTTAGTTTTGCTGTAACTGATTATTGAAAAGAATGTTAAAAGTTAAACTTAATTGGGAAAATGAATGTTTGCCTAAACATGCATAGTTAACTTTTATATATAGTTGAAGGAATAAATTAACACCAATGATTACACGGAAAAAAAAAGTTCACGAATCTCTCGTGAACTAGTATATCACTTTTGGATGGGACACAAAATTCTTCAAAATCTATAAACACAGTTCATCAAAATTTCATCAACTCCTTCACTAGAAACGTAGTACGGTTTCTGAACTTTTCGTCAAAGTTGACGAAAAATTCGTGAACTTTTAAAAAATGTTAAAAACAAAAAAAATAATTTCTAGACACTACTTTTTTGATAGTATTTCACTTAATTTGATAACTTGACGCCTATACGCACCCAACTACACAGAATACACAATTTTATCGCTATTAAAATTCGCAACTCGCTTCACGGGATTCGAACCTAGTACCCTAATAATATTCCTAACAACTAACCGACACGGCTAAATCTATATACACTGACAGTACTCCTGCAAACGACACGATTAGCTTTGTCTGCTGTTGTCTGCTACAAAACTCAGGACCGTGCAAAGTATAAAACGATCCTTGTCGTAACTTCTAATTTATTTTATGAATTATTTGTTTCACAAAAGAAATTAGCACACAAAAATATTCAATGAATAATAAAAACATTGATTCTAAATAATAAATTTAATCAAACAAAGAATTTGTCCGAGTGTAAACACTGATGACACCGACTGAATTATGACAGATGAATTCTTGATCAGCCATATTTGATGCGCATTGCGAACTGCGCATACTACTGAGACTCGCGAGTTCACGACTTTTTCGTCAACTTGTACCTCTACTTTTGACGAACTACTCATCCTTAACACGTTCATCAAAAATTCATTAACTTTGTTTCAGTTTTTCGTTGACGTTCGCCATTTCTAATCAAAAGTGAATGAAAATTTTGAAATTTTGTGTCCCATCCAAAAGTGATATACTAGTTCACGAGAGATTCGTGAACTATTTTTTTCCGTGTAGGAATAGTATTGCCCTCTTTTAAAATCCAGACCCTAAATTACACATGAAATAAATTCTCCACCGATCAGGTCGAAAGTAATCATCTAAACATTTTAGGGTTTAATTTTTTACATTTAAGATAACTAAATGGGTCGGCTAAATTGAACACTTTTTATTAGGGATCATCCATAATGTTCATTGAAAGTTTTTCTCTTTCAGAATCTTTCTTCACTCACAGCAGTAAATTTTCTTCAAATCCTCGGTACCTTCTATCAGTGTAACACAGTCTTTCGAAGTAGATTGAAATTAAATAAACATTTCAAATTTCATTCATGATTTTCAATGGTTTGTAATATTGTGAATTGGTTACTATATAACTTGGAAGATTTCATAAGAAGCTTATAATAGAAAAATATGATTTTAATACTCCAATTTTAAAATCATGAAGAATATAATTCTCAGCGTCATTTTATATTCCAAAGTGTCCATCCTGAATGATATTATGTTATGTACTTTTCATAAACAGACAAATTTAATTTTTAGTGTCACAAATACATATCCAAGTTGCCTTTAATAAATACTTGATATAAAAATCACAAACATCAACTCATTAATATTTGAAAAGAGATGAATTAAAACCGCCTTCTTCAACAGAAATCCGTGTCGACTCCATAAACTGAATTTCATCTGAAGAAGCTGGATGGGCGAGCTGTTTAGTATTGCTCATTTGTCAATTTGTAGAATTAATTATATTTCTCCAGATCATTAGAGCAGGAAAAAACAGTCACTTTGCTCTTATATTTGCATCGTACATAAAAGTTAATTCTTCGTCGTAATTTAACTTCGAGCTTTTCAAAAATTGAAACGGTAAATGTAATAGTGTTTTCTATTTGTTATATTTTTAAGCACTTCAGAAGTTAATAATTTTTTCTAAAATCAATTGATAATGCGAAACAACCAATGATTGTTTGGGAGTTTTTGCTCTTTTTTGTACCATGTTGGAAACCATTGAAAATGAAAGAAACCAAAGTTCGATCATTAAAGATTTTAATTGCTTCCAGTGTTAATTTAAATACAAAAAATTAATTGCAGAGAATAACATAAATATTTTGAAAATTGTTCACTTCGTTCACGTAAACACAGAATTAAAATGTTGTCTTTTAATCTTGTGGTTCAATTTACTTATCAGGATATTTGGACAAAGTTGTAAGCAAAATCCTGTCCATTTCCAATTTGGTTATATACTTGACGGATGACCTCTTCCCTACTTTAAAAGCTGGAGGACGTATACCAAAAATTCACGAAATACGGTCGTTCTGCATATTATTACACGAAATTTCAGGGATCGTGAAGAAAATGTCAGTAAAAAGTTACAGACTTTTCTACTATGCTATATCTCTAATCAAAACCTAATTCAGGATTTAATCCATTTTTTACACAGAATTTAATAAATTTAATAGACTCTGAAAACTTACTCTGCTTCTTTTATGCACAGGATTAATTAATATATTTTAATTGAATGAAGTAAAGAACAAATACTTGTAAATTTAGAGCATCTATTGAGGTCGCCAGCCAATTGCTAACTTCCTCTCTTTCTTTTTGAGCCGGATCAAGCTTCTGGGCAGCTCCTAGACCTTCCTTGGAATAAGCCTTAGTTTTCGTTTCTCTTTCAACCACTTTGAATCTCTCCATTTGCTAAAATTCATTGTTAAAAGATTTATTTTAATTTCATAACAAACATTTCGAAGAATAAAAGTTCAATGTCTTGGGAACTCGTGGGACTCTCGAATCTATTCTGGATGTAACGATTAAAAAGTCTAACCTCTTCTTAAGTAATCGTTATCTAAAGTATTTACGTACATTATAACATACTTATGAAATTTAATTAAAACCAAACTTTGCTCATTACTTTAGCATTATTTAAGATATCTTTTACTCTATTTTTCTATATGTATGTTTAACTTTTGAATGTGATAGAGTATTATTTTAGCGACTACTCAAGTTTACTTAGAAAACTAAGAAAACCCGCATAATATTATTAAATGTCTTGGTTAGTTGTTCACTGCTTTTAAACATACGCCAAAGAAACACAAACACAACTTAAAATTTAAATCGACATGCGCAACTGTAACGAATTTTAGTATAAAATGACTTATTTTGACACTATACTTTTGGAGCAAAAAGTAGACTATCAATTTTGTACAAAACATCTCTCGTCCCTCTGTTTGATACAGTTCATGATAAAACTTGACGATATTTTTTGGTGATTGAGTAAGCACCTATTAATATGAAAGTTTGTGCAAATTGGAGATTTGCAATCAAGAGACTTGAATTTCGCAGGTATCTGGGGAAAGCATTATAAAAAATGTACAACTTACAGTTTCAATTAGCTTTCTATAATCGAGTAGTGTGCTTTTATCCTTAATTTCTCCAGATGCAATCCAGCTTTTGATCTGATCGCGTAGCCTTTGAAGCTTTTTGATCTCCTTTTTAAGGTCAGCCTCGTATTTCTCTTTTTGATTACTGTTTGTAGCATTGTGAACTTTTTGCCAAATGTCTTCGAAAGTTTCTACTCCTTCTGTTACTTTTTTAAGGCACCTATCTATTTCACCTACAATTAAAACATGTATTTTTACTCAATAAATTTGAAAACATTTGACACAGCAAACAAGCCTTAAGCCTTATTACATCTGTAATACAAAATGCTTGGAGTTTTACTCATTGGCGTTGCACCCCTTCAGTGCGTAATCGTGAAAATTACTGATTAGATTGTATGGTGACTGCGTCGTCTGTTTTTACAGATTCATTAATAAACATTCATTGATTAAATATAATTATTACTGTAAACACTAACAGACTACACAAACGTAAAAATCAGCGTATTTACTGGAAACTTAAATAAAACTTATTTCATTCGAGAAAATATTTATTTTATAATAGAGGCAAGAAAGCTGTTAATTAAATCAAGGATCAAGGTTGAAAATTCAGAAAATTTCGAGAACTTTCAGGACCAGTAGACGCCCTGAAAATACTCTTAGAAATTAAAGAATAAGTAAATTTAAAAAAAATTGATATTTAGATTATTAATTATTCGCTCTGAAACCAAAAACATAATGATAAGTAATCCCAATATGTGACGCGATCTGAAGAAAGGGACCTTAGAAGCAAGTCACTTTAAGGTTGTGTTAGTGTTACATTTTTGTTGATTGAAAGTTTCTTTTTACTTACTGTAAATTAAAATCAGTATTTATTAAATATTTTAATTGTAATGAAGATCTAAACATTACTGATTTATATTGACAGTTGATTCTCTTTTTGTATTTTTATTTCAAAAATTGCAAACATAACCTATAATATTTTGCTTCTAAGGTCCCTTTCTTCAGATCGCGTCACATATGTTGGCAGTAAAAAGAAGTTTCCTTTATACCGACGGTAGACTTTTTCTTGGTGGAAAATGAATTATGTATCATAATCGTCAATTATTCTAAAAAGAAAAAAGTACTGTCGGAAAGAGAGAAACCTTTTTTTCCTTCGAACAAATTCGGAGTGAATATTTAATAATCCTATTATTCATAAAAACTTATTAATTATTTTTTGTATTCTCATGATTACGCATAGATGAATGTAACGCCAATGCATGAAACCCTGAGTTCCAAAAATTCTCCTTTTTACAATGTAGTAAAAAGACTGGGACAAAGTCGAAATGTTGTTCTCAAGTAGAATAGAAAATGGAAAATTATATAAAATCGCTCAGTAAAACTTATTAAGACTTGAAATAAATATTTATTTGGTCCCGGTTACCATGTGGTCAAGTTTCTAAAAATACAAAATGGCCGAGGTAGAATTAGGCTGTCTTTAAGCTCTTGTTTTAAGGTGGTCGACTGTTGATTTAAAACTAAATAGTGCCTTTTGTTCTTAATGCACTGTGAAGTGTTTAATAAATATTTCACAGTGCTGTAGAAGCAAAACCAATGAATTTCAGAGACCATCGAACACTCTTCACTCTTTGAAGCATACATTTTTCTAATTAAAGAAAGTAATAATCAAGAGCAATTTGGGGTGTCAGCTTTTCAATATTCAAAATGGTGGGTCCAATATGACGGATAAGTTTTTTCAAATTCATCAGATCGGATCGATGGAATTTTGCTGTCCTCGTCATTAACTTTGGGGATTACTAAAAGCGAAAAATATAATGCAACCTTAAAATCATGCAAATAACAAGATTTTAATGAAAGCAATTTTTGAAGAATTAATTTGTCTTATTCAGGGCTAATTTCATCAACCTCGATTAAATGTTAATCAATGATTAAAGCGATTTTAACGACTTATGATTGGTTGATTGAGGATTTAATCATTAATTAACTTTTAATCGGTATTGGTGAAAGTGTCCCTCAGGGTGTCTAATGATGATTGAGAAAAAAGTTGCCCAACTGTTTACTAATTTTATTTCTGCTATTTGGGACAAAAAAATATTTTCTTAACCAATTAGTGATTCGCCAATGGGTACATACTCCCTCCCCCTTCTTATCTTCATGTAAATTGCACGTACATATACATTTCTTCTTTTGCTCTTACTGCGGAACACAACGTACTTAACATTTTCCAACCCGATTTCTCATTAATTACAAATATTATAGTGCAATTAGACACAAAAGGGCAATAATGAGCACTTTATTGATCGCTGGGTTATAAAAGGGAAACTTAGTACCATAATTCGCCTGAGTTGCACAAAAGAAATTAATGCACTACAAAAACGGTTTCTAATCATGTTTTACTTCGCATTAATTTAAATGCGAAGAAAATCTGGCAAATTTTATCTACAATTTCTTGTTAAACATACTAGAAGTATTCTAGTAAAAAAATATCTCGATATTTTAAATAATGGTATATTCTCGTTGATCTTACAGAAATTTCGATTTAAAAAAACAATAATAAATTGCTTTTAGTATTAACCACAATTAGTTGTAGTAACTTTAACCAAAACTTTCGTTGAGCGATTCGATGCATATTCAAGCTTAAGCAGAAATATTCTTATTTTTAAGAGGCTAATTATACAGCCAATCAATTTAAAAAAATCGATTTTTTTATTTTCTATTTTTATTGTACAATATCTGAAAAATATTCTCCCAAATTTTTTAATTTACTCAAAGAAAAACAAAAAAAGGAGACCAGTTTGAAGCAAGTTTGCACTGACTACAAGGGAAACAAAAATTCTTCACGGCATAAAACTGTTCTTTTTTTTAAAAGCGATTTTTTGTATGCCCTCTTAATAGAGTTACTCATTTACTAAACGATTTATTAAAATTATACTGATCGCTAAATTCAAAACTAGTGAAATATGAATATGCTGCTGAAGCTGGCATCCAGTTCATTTTGGAAATTAAATTTTAATTTAAAATATTTTTAACAGGCTGTTACCAGCACCGACTTAATTTTTCAAAATTTAATGTTGATTTTAAAGAAAAAAAATATTTAATTTTCAAAATGAATCGGGTACCAGTTTCAGCTTCATATATGAATCTAATAGTTTTCATTTCTCAAATATGATAAAATGATTTACTTCTGTGGGTTTTCGTTTGCACGTGTATAAGAATTCAGTTCCTTTAATTTATAAATGCAGTGCTTTCTATTCAAGAGACGCTTTGACTAGGAGCCCGCGGTAATATTAAATAGCCCATTGTTACCCAATAATTACCTGTAAAATTTTATTAAGTTTCGGAAACTTAAGAATTTGTAAATATTAATTTTAGTGAAATATGGAATATATAATTTATTAAAAAATACTATTAAACTATCAAAAAAATTGATATGTGCAAAAGAATCAATATTTGTCTAATTGAAAACATTTTTATGGAAACAGTAAGCAATCATCACTAAAGAGTTGAA
Source organism: Leptopilina drosophilae (assembly GCA_032873175.1). Taxonomy (NCBI): domain Eukaryota; kingdom Metazoa; phylum Arthropoda; class Insecta; order Hymenoptera; family Figitidae; genus Leptopilina; species Leptopilina drosophilae. Next base: position 230,232 of record CM065482.1, read on the forward strand.
ATGGAATATTTTCCATTGTTTAATTTTATTAAAGGCTGATATTATGATCAGTAATTGAAACATTGAGGTTATAATTTATGTGAACAATTTTATATTTAAAGCACACTGTGGACCCAGAAACTGTATTTAAAGAACAGAATTGAATGTAAGGGTCAGAAAAAATTATGATAAAATTATTATTATTTTAAGTGCAAGAACCATTGTTCAAATTTACCGCTTCTAACACAATCATCAAGATCTTACTATGCATTTTGCAAAACTGTTGTTTATTGCATACCCTGTTGTCAAAATAATACATAAAATAATTTTCATCTTTCTTGTCTACCTTCTTGTATTAAAAAAAACCAAAGGCGGAATTTGACTTTATGTTGAGTACACTCTCGAAAGTAATTGAAATTAATTATGTTCAAATAAACAACAGCGTCAACTTGAAAAGTTCCCGCGTAACAATATTTTTCCAATCCCAGTAAAAATCTTTTTATAAAAGATAATTCTTTCAATAAGATTAAATTTTAATTTTTATGACTTTTGTTAGTCCGATTCGATGAAGCGGTTTAAACGTATCTCAACAACTTGTATTGCATTTAGGGTATAAATTTGACAGATAACACAAAGGTGTTAAACTCCAAATGCAAACATTTTTCATTTATGCATTAAGAGTAAAAGAGATTAATAAAAATACTCAAATGTCAAAATTGTAAAGAAAAAAGAGTGGGTAGAGAGAAAAACATGATCGAGTTCCTGAAACAATGAAAATTGGAACTAAAATCGAAACGAGTAAACATTTTTAAAAAGAATCATGACAAAGATTGAAAATTTGGTAAAAAAGTAAAACAGTGTAAACAAAAAGAATAGCATCGCGATGAGAGAGTGGAGACGGAGAGGAGTAAAGACAGAGAGTGTTTTGAATAAAAAATAAAGTAGATGGGAAAATTCACAATAAACATAAACAAATTAGAAAAATATCTCACCTTGCAACTTTCTCGTCGCAGCCATTGCTATGTAATATGATATAATTCATGCATAGTCCAAAAGTAATGAAAATAATATAAAGCAACTGTTAGCAGAAAGTAGTGGGTAAACGATGAAAGAATATTCTCTATGTAACATGGGGTTCTGAACAAGATGGCTACCGTTTACAAATCTAATCGACCGCCAGACCGTTTTTACGGAAACTGTACTTAAAGTACTCGCCAGAACTTGAATAAGCTTTAGCTTATTTTCTCTCTTAATTAAAACCGCACTCGCCAACGCGAATTCTTTTTCAGAATCAGAATAAATATCTAGAGGTGACTGTCAACAATAGCATAGAAAAAATCATGTAACACCCACAAAAAAATAATGCATTAAACTAAGAATACCAAGAGAACTAAAGAATACAATCTAAAGAAAGAGAAATGATTTTGCTCTGTCCCTCCAGAGGACAGTCGAGTAGAATTTCGCATCTTATGGTAATATCACACGTTGTATATAAACAAACCTACGGCTACGGTCACACCACTCTTGTCTTTCTCTCTCCTATGATAGGGATAACTTTGTCTCACTCTACATTTTAATACTTTTTCCAAAAACGGAAAATGTAGAGAGACGCATGATTTTCCCCTAATCACCAAGTGGTCGAATGTTCAAATGGTCGAATACCAAATCGTCGAATCGTCATTTGATCGAATGCTTAAAACGTCGAATTGTCAACAAGTCGAATGCTAAAAATATCGAATCGTCAAATGGTCGAATGTTCAAAACGTCGAATCGTCAAATGGTCGAATGCTAAAAACGTCGAATTCTCAAATGATCGAATGCTAAACACATCGAATCGTCAAATGATCGAATTCTAAAAACATCGAATCAGCAAATGGTCGAATGTTCAAAACGTCGAATGGTCATTTCGTCGAATGCTCAAAACGTCGAATTGCCAACTGTTCGAATGCTAAAAACATCGAATCGGCAAATGGTCGAATGTTCAAAACGTCGAATCGTCATTTCGTCGAATGCTCATAACGTCGAATCGTCATTTCGTCGAATCCTCATAACGTCGAATCGTCAAATGGTCGAATGCTCAAAACGTCGAATCGTCAAAAAGTCGAAAAATTTGTTTGATGTAAGTTAACATTAATTTAAACCAAGCAAATTTTTCGACTTTTTGACGATTCGACGTTTTGAGCATTCGACGAAATGACCATTCGACGTTTTGAACATTCGACCATTTGCTGATTCGATGTTTTTAGCATTCGATCATTTGAGAATTCGACGTTTTTAGCATTCGACCATTTGACGATTCGACGTTTTGAACATTCGACCATTTGCCGATTCGATGTTTTTAGCATTCGACCAGTTGACAATTCGACGTTTTGAGCATTCGACGAAATGACCATTCGACGTTTTGAACATTCGATCATTTGAGAATTCGACGTTTTTAGCATTCGACCATTTGACGATTCGACGTTTTTAGCATTCGACCATTTGACGATTCGATGTTTTGAACATTCGACCATTTGACGATTCGATGTTTTTAGCATTCGACCAGTTGACAATTCGACGTTTTAAGCATTCGACAAAATGACGATTCGACGATTTGGTATTCGACCATTTGAACATTCGACCACTTGGCGATTAGGGGAAAATCATGCGTCTCAATGTAGAATGAGAAAAACTTATTCTCTGTCATAGAAAAAAAGAGAAGAATAATGGTTTTCCTAAAAATGGTGTGATTGCACGCTCAAAGGTAGTGTTCTAATGGCCTCAGCTGGTCATTAGCTGGTCACACCTCAGCTGCCTGCCTGCGCAGGCAGCCGCCACGGGAGCAGGAGAGAGGAGACGAATAATTTAAATTGTCTGACTCTCTTACTCTTGTGTATTGCCATGACGACCGGCAGGCAGGCAGCCGAGGTGTGACCGTGCCATAAGTCTGCTACATTATCGAGAATGTAGGTAACCGGCAATTAAATTCTCTGAGAATTTAAAAGAATGTAACATAACCTTACTTTTATCATTAAACTTTCGTAAACAACGCGATGGTTTGACGTTGTATTTGTATTTTGTAAATTTAGGCCAATGCAGAATAGATCTGTAACCGGAACCGCAATCGTAAGCGTAACCGTAAGAATGAGTTAAAGAAGGATAAACAATATACCTATCCTTCTTTAACTCATTCTTACGGTTACGCTTACGATTGCGGTTCCGGTTAAAGATTCTATTCTGCCTTGGCCTTTTTGCAATTTTAGCCCTAATTTAAAATTTATTCATATATAAAATTAAAAATTTGTTTAAATACATTGTATAATGACCATAATTGTGTGACCGTACCTCATTTACGTTGAAAACTTCTAGTGCAACCCTGGTAATAATCGAAATGTGACAGCACCTTCAATGTGCAACATTTCGAAAGTGTCTTTGTGTGGAAGCGACTTTAGAGTTTAATAAATCGCGTGGGACTGCTACAAAGCTAGACAGTTGTTTCTATGGTTTGAATACTCGAAGCTAACCAAGTTATAAAGATTATCAAACAATTGTGTTTCATTTGAAAATAGTAATTAATAGTAAATAAAGTTTTCAAAGATGTCGACTGACTTTTATATTCGCTACTACGTTGGGCATAAAGGAAAGTTTGGTCACGAGTTCCTGGAGTTTGAATTTCGGCCCGACGGCAAATTGCGATACGCAAACAATTCGAATTACAAAAATGACACGATGATCCGGAAGGAAGCTTACGTTCATCAGTGCGTGATGGAGGAGCTGAAGAGGATAATTCAGGATTCCGAAATAATGCAGGAGGACGATTCCCTGTGGCCTCAGCCCGACCGAGTTGGACGACAGGAGCTCGAAATTGTCATTGGTGACGAGCACATTTCCTTCACCACCTCCAAGACCGGCTCTCTCCTCGACGTCAATCAGTCGAGGGATCCTGAAGGTCTTCGTTGTTTTTATTATCTCGTCCAAGATCTCAGGTGCTTGGTTTTCTCGCTTATTGGACTTCACTTTAAGATCAAACCTATATAGTTTCTTGCTATGAATATTGTAAACAACGCCGGGCAATTGACAAGTTCACCTTTTCTATACATTTCATTACAAATCTTTCTTTGTATTAGACACGCGCTTCTCAATTGAACCCAAAACATGTCATTTTCATCGCAAGACTTGAATAAATTATTATTTTCTTCGCAAATAGCTTTATAATATTTGACGAATTTTCAGTTGTGTTATACTTTAAAAATTTCTAACCTTTAAAATCTAGATTTCAAGTTTCAAAGTTAAAAAAGGTTTTCGCTGGATTGTACATTTACTTTGCAAATAAAGAATTTAAAACAATGACGAATTTATCATCTTTTTTTCTAGAGCGATCAAAAGACGTAATTTGCAAAAATGGTGTTTTGATAATCATTAAATTATGTGCCATTGTGTGATGTACTTTATGTACATGTATGTAAGATAAATTTGTTTGTGTGTGTTCTAACCTCACATTCACAATAATATTATGTGGTTTGCATTCATTGCAAGTTCTTAACATTCCATATTTTAATTTTCAACAATTTCTTATTTAATAATAAGATAAATTGATTTACGAAAAACTTTAATAGTCATTGAATGAAGGATAGTTATTTTTTTAAAGGCATTTCAACGTTTTATCGAGTGGAGAAGAAGAGAAACAAATTTGGTACGTATAACTAACAGAAATTACTTATATGATTTTACTTGAAAAACTTGACGGTTAAACTATTTTTATTAAAATCTTCATCTTTTAAATGGACCTTACACAATATTTTACGGACAAATTAAAATTAATATTTTTACAAAAAAATCGATACTAAAATTTGTATATGTGACGTGCCGCAACAAAAGGGACCTTAGCTGTATTTGACAGAACTAACATTAGAAGTATAAATAAATAAAAATGACCAATTTTCTTTACAAACTATTAATATTTAATTCACTATTATGTGCAATATTTTCAGAAAAATATGTTTTTGATGTTAAATAATCAATAATAAATTTTGAATGAAGTTAGTACTCTAAACAAAACCTAAAATTCTAAGCAGCTAAGGTCCCTTTTGTCGCGGCACGTCACATATAATCAAGTACTTATTTTGCTCGCATAAATAAATAATAGATTAAATTCACAGACAGAAAATTGTCAAAATAATGGTGAACTTTTAATTTTTTAATATGAAAAGAAGAAGCAATCTTTTTGGAGCACAATATTCAAACTTCTGTCCATATCTATTTTAAGTAGCAAACTATTAAATTTTCAAAATGAACAAATGACGCATACATTCTCTTCGAAAAGTTATTCATAATTTATTATAGAAATAAAAATCAATTCTAACCTATAAGAAATTCAACAAGTAGTTATTTTCTCTAAAAGTAATTGTTCATGAAGGAATTTACTGAACAAAGAGGTAATTTGTATGTAAATGAAAAGTAAAACTTAATTAAGGTGTTGAGTGATCTTTCTCCTCTTTTCCCCTTGTTTTCAAGAAAAATTTTTAAAAATTTATGCTTAAAGAATAAAATTTTTTTTCGCAAACTTTGAAAAAATTTCAACGTTGATTTTTTAATAAAATTTTTCTAATTTTTATAAAAATTTATAAAAATTTTTCTTTAAAAATAGTAAAATTTAGTCTGAAAATAGCAATTTTTAGTTTAAAATTTTACTATTATTTTTTAGGGAAATTTTTCCAAGTCCAAAGTTAGTTTTACTTAGTTTTTTTTAATTTACTTTGTATATTGTAAAATTCATAGAGTTTGTAACAAAAAAACGTTATAATAAAAATTTTGATTACAAATTTAAAGAAAAATAAAAACTACAGAAAAACATTTTAAAATATCAATAATTAACAGAAAAAGTTAAACAAAAAACATATTTAATTTAAAAAAGCTATAGTTAAAAAAAAGAAAAAAAATCTTAAAAATAAATTTTATGCGCTATAATACTTTTGAAAATGTATACGTCTACTTTTTTATAACACTACTCATTTAATTTTGTTTAATCAAAATCAGTAATTATTTTTCACCTTATAGAAATGGCTAAAGAAAATAACTCAATAAATTGTAAGGACGAAATACCACCGAGTTTGAGAAAATTCGGAGAGCCATCAAGTGTTGGGGAATTTGAACATGGATCTGTTGTCACGGATGCGGTTCACGAGCGCTTTAAAGAAATCCATGTTTTTTGTGATAATTGTAAGATAAAAGTAGTTGGAAACGAAGTGGAAATTCAGAAACATTTCAATGCATCACATCCGTCCGATGAATTATGTCTATACTGCAATAAAAAAGTCTATCGATATCACAAAATTAATAGCCAAGAAAATACAAAAGAAAGAGAAATTATTTTCCATAAATGTCAGGAGTGATATTACATTTTATTTTTTTAGCTCTCTATTATATTTAAGTCTAATTTACATTTTTACAAAACTTATACTTTCATGCAAAATAAAATATTTTTTACTAAACTTTAGTTACACTTATTGCTTTGTCATTTCCACATAAAGTATTAAAATTATCGTATCTGAGATTTTAATCTCCAATAGAATATTTCGTAAGTACAGGTAAATGTTTAAAATTAATTGAGATTATCGATATAATCCAATTGTCGTTTAATCTTAAATCTACTTCTATTGTATGATTCAGAAAATAATTTATTCACATAATTTTCTGTAATATTTTGAATTTCAAAAATGGTATCGATTTCATCAAATAAAAAGAGAACAAACAGCTGATGAACGAAATTCTAAAAATACAGTTTCATACTTTTGCAAATATTGCCAAGCAAATGCCTAAACAAAAGAAAAAATTACAAAAAAGATAGGAAAACAGGATTACAATGGACGAGCTCATTGACACAAGAAGTGTGCCATCACAACAATGAATCTGAATATATTTTCGTTCATGTTTCACAGTTGAATAATTTACTGTTATTTAGAAACAATACAACAAACAATAATAGCTAGAAGGTTATAACGTTTGCCTAGTAGAAAAAAATACTCGTCGAAAATAAACGTTCTTGAAAGGATTTTCAATAGTCAATGTAACTGATGATAAATAAGTGATTTTAATTAATTAGATTTATTTCCTAAGTAATTTCTAAAATAACCAAAAAATTTTACTGTCCAATCCATCAGTCTTGAGGCGGAGAATAAGATTTTATTTTATAGCGACATTATTCTGCATATAGAAAAAAAAATTTCCGCTTTATTTGTAACTAATCTAAATTTTAAAAGAATTTAAACTGATTTTTGAAATTTTCAACTACAGTGAATCAACTATTTAAAATTTTGAAAAACTGATACCGGATATGCAATCTGCGAAACCGAAAACCCCGTATAACGAGTTTTTAGTGAATTGACATTGAAATGATAACAGACGTCATTGATAAATAAATTTTTTATTTTCATAAATAAACTTTGTTTACATATTCACATCCACATTCACACTTTTATAGAAAAACGTTCACCAGTCTTGTTGCGGCAATCGATATGTAAAATTATTACTCCTAACTACAGTGACTCCTGCTCCAAAATATGACATTACATAATGCGATCCATCCGCGGGTTTAACAGACTGAGTTGCTATTAATATTATATCACAAAATTGACCCAGAAATAGAAAACCTAATGTACACAGTTTCAATAATCCTAGTGCCGGATATCCGAGGTAAAATCTGTCCACTCCGAACATACCAAGGAAAATGGAAAGTAGAAGGGATGTCTCAAATGAGTATCCATTACTGTAAAAAAGTAATTTAATTATTTTTTGGAGAATATTTCTTCTTAGAAAAACCATGATACAACTTTTTATACTTACGTCCACTTACAAGGGATGGTCTTTTTAAAAGTGTTGTTTTCCGATTCGGAACAAATGAGACCATCTGCTGCTAAGCATAACACTGAAAAAGATAATTTCCATAAGTCCAAATTTTCCAAATTTAATTAACCATTAAGTTTTAATGTCTGATCTCTTTTTAAGTCGGTCCAATTATTTAAATTTTTAGTTTTCAATAGGTTTTTTCATTAGCAATATTTTTAACGGCTTTATAGCCTTGAAAATAAGATTCTAAATTTTTAAATTGGCTTAATCTAGTTCTAAGCAAAAAAATAGGCTACTTTTCATTTATTCTGATTGTGAAATGTAAACTATTTCAGGCTTTGTTTTTATATTCTTATTTACTTTTGTTTTCGATTATACACAATGTTCCATAGTAATGTGAGATTTTTTTTCAGATTATTAAGTTGTCCATTTTTAGGGCACTTTTTTACGTCAAAAATGTTGCCAATTTGAAACATACTTTAGAAAATTTGTGTTCAAAATAAAAAAATTGTCTGTGTCCGAAAAAATACTATCCAGTATATTGCAATGTAACATATCTTATTGGGTTTGGTTTCTAGAGCATATAGTAAAATGAATGTATTCTATAAATGTGTAATTTGTTACAATTCAAAATATAACGTGAAACATTGACTCAATGCGGAAATGTCTGGGATACAAAAAGGTGTAAGATGCTATCTATACCTTTAGCTTTGTTTTCCTTTGTGCAACCTTCTAATTGTTGCGTCTTCACATCAATGAAGTCATAATAAGGATGTGGGCATATATACTGGCCCAGTCGTAAATTATTGCAATCAACTTTGTACGTGTTATCAATTGCGTCTGTTAGAGAAACAAAGATAACAATAATTACACTATACAATTGTGTGCTTAGTGTCATAGCCATTTAAAAGCAGTAATAACTCCTTCTACTTTGAAGAAGTCATGGCAAACGAAAAAATAAACGGGAATAAATATTTTCTTTTTCATCAACAATGTTTTGTCACAATAAATAAAAACTACTACCGTGAAGTTGGCACAGAGAAAAAACTTTAAATTAAAAGCATAAAACAATACAATATAAAGGTTGTCTATCGTTAAAAATGTTAGGGTGCTTAAGGTGTTTATTCAATAATAAACTCATTAACACGAATGTAATGAAACACTCATACCGCATACGTCCGTTTGCTTTATATAAAATGCATTATTAGTTTTTTCCAATCAAAAATACTTTTAATTGAATCAATTGTTGCATTTCATTCCTAATTTTTTTATAAAGCAGGTGTGAAAGCCCCCTAAAGCAGAAGCCGGATGGCGAGTTTATTGTGTTTGGGCCTTAAACCGAACCAATTTACTGTGTGTTTAGCTGTCTAATCAACAAAGGACAAAGTTTTGACAGTTTCGAATAGTTGAATAAGTTTTGAATTGTTCATTATGAGAAGTTGCAGACAAAGAATTTCTGAATTTTATAAATGATTCTTAAAGAGAAATAAATAAAGAAACAGTAAAAAATGTTCTTGAAAAGAGAAGATCAAATTCGAAAGGTGTCTGATGCTTTAAGTTTAATAAGGAAGTCTTTGACATGCAGTATTTGGTAAACAGATTATTTTATTTATTAGTACATTTTTAATTTGTCTATCAGAATTATCTATCATTGTAAGATTTTAAATGAGAAATGAAAACGACCAATTAAAAGTAATAGTATAGTTTAATTCGTTTGTTTGAGTAAAACCTTTTAAGAAATTTAGGTTAAGTTGAAACTATTCATTACATTTATTTTTTTCTGTACATTAATATTACATTACAAATAATAAAAAAATTTCCATTATTTAAAATTTTTTTAAAATTATTTACATTGAAATTAAATAAACTAAAATATTGAAGTAATTAAGTTTGTTTAATTCAGTACAATTAAATACCGCTATAAAGAATTTCGTTTGTATATGCTTTTTTCTATAACAAAGATCATTTGACTTATCTAAACAATGCAAAATTTTTCTCCTTTTTATTTGTAATGATTTCAATTTATTTCAATTAAATTATTGTTCTCAAGAATTTTCAACTAAAATTCTTCCCTAAATCAACTATTTTTCATAATTCATTGAAAAAGTTCTTTGACAATTTTTAAACCCATTTGATTGCAATTCAATTTTACGTAAAATTATTGCTTTTCAAATTTGTTTATATAAGCGACTTAAGCGATACAGATTTTTTAAATATCACGTTTTTTACGTAATTTTTTTTCAAATGCTCATAACTCGGCTAAAAATTGATCAAATTGGACACTCTTATGACGAAAATTTTTGTTTTCACAAGTAGTTTTTAGTAAAAATATAAAAAAAAATTTGAAAAAATCATGGTAGCTCATTTCAACGTGCCTTAAAAGAAAAAAAACATTTGAAAAAATTTGATTTAAATGTACTTAAATTTCTAGAGAAAGTAAAGAATGTTTTCTGTTCCAGTCTTGGAGTTTGTACTGACCCATATAGTCCTCGCTGTGGACATCCATTTTGTCAACAATGCATTAATAAAGTGATGGTAAAACGCAGCGCACAATGTCCAATGTGTAATGGAACTCTAACACGCCGAACTTTGGTTCAAAATAATCATTTAAATAGTATCATTGAACATTTTCACAAAATTGAAACTGCCGTTAAAGCTGATATTAATTTCAAGGGTAAGTTTTTTTACATATATTTCTACTACACTGTGAAAAAAAAATGATGGTTAAAAATCAACTCCAAAAGGGAGTTAAATTAAAAACTTGATATTTTTACTGTGCAAATGTTCACTCCCTTCATCTAACTAACTTTTATAGAATCCTCTGGGGGGTTAAAATTTAACTCTCTCTTTTTACAGTGTATTATTCGAAGAATAAACATTATAGAATTACAGTATTTTAAAAAAAATATTCTTCTCTAATTTACAGCTGATGAGCATAATGAAGGCACTCTCGATAGTGAGGTCGCAAATAACAATATTTTGAAACAACCTTCAGAAATTGAAAATACGAAAAGTAAAAATAAATGCATGAATGAAAAAATCAGTCCTGCAAAAGTGAATGTTCTATCGGAGAAAGTTGACAATGCCATGAGTCAAGAATTCACTTTTGTTAAGTGTTTACAGTCGCAAAATTTGAGTGTGCCTGAGGATTCTGACAGACCGTCTTTTCAAGTTCAACAATTTAAATCTGTAATTTCTACAAAAAGTGTATTCGAAAGAACCGTAAAATGTTCACAGACTAATAATCTTGTGCCATTTAAAAAACTAGGTCGAATATGTAAAAAACAAAGACAAATTCCCTTTTATTATTTCGGTAAATTAAATAAGTCTAATAATGAGGAAAGGAGAAATGATGATTCACTAACTACTACACTTCTATGTTCTAAAAGTTCGAAAGTAACAAATTCGTTGATTACAAATTTATCTGATTCCGGTATTAGTAAAACAAGAGGAAATTTGAGTCTAGACATTTCAAAAGTGAACGACAGCTTTCAAAATTCTCCTCCTGATGAAATGAGAATGTTAGATTTAATATCCCCTCAAAATGATTCACAGTTGAAAGATTTAAGTCTAGACACTTCAAAAGTGAACGAAAGCATACCAAGTTCTCAAACCGTTGAATTGAGAACTTTAGACTTAGTATCTCCCCAAACTGATTCACAATTGAGACACCTTTCAATTGATACACCCCAAGAAACAAGGGAATTTCCGCTTTCGAAAGATGAAATTATTCATACTCAGAAGGAAACTGACGTTCAGCAAAGTGAACAATACAGACACATTTTAGACGATCTTGATATTAACACTGAACTATATAAAGAATTGGAAAGTTTTCCCCAGTTTAGGGAAAGTTTAGTGCCTGTCGAGAATGAAGTAGTGGAAGAAAGTAACAAATTTGAACAAAACACTGACAGCAGTTCAATTATTCCGTGCTCTCTGAATAGGGTTCTTGAAAAGCCGCCTGTACATGCAATCAACACTCTTCAGTCCAATTCACACAGTCCGGAACCAGAGGATCTTGAGAGTCATTTCTTTGCCGATGTCATTGAAAAATCTAAAATGGTCCGAAGACAATCCAGTCTAGTGAATATCAATAAAGAAACTTCTCCGCCAATGCAATCGGACGATTGCGAGAAAAATATCAACGAGCAAGAAATTCTTGTCGATAAACAACTAAATTCGAGCATAACGGAACCTTCTCAACTTTTCTCCTTTATCGACAAGTTCAAAGAAAACAGAAAAGCAGCGAATCAAATAGAGAACAGTAGTAGAGAAGAGAAAGAGAAAGAACAAGTTCAGTCTCATGACATAGACGTATCGTGTATTTCTGAGAAGGAAGATTTGGCCAACATGACGAATCTTTCGATGGATATTTCGGAAGAGCAGATCATGCTTGCCAAATTTGAGAAGCAACTTTTCGGGATAAAAACTTGCCAAGAAAAAGATAATTCGATAATTCCCGATGATTCAAAAAAATCAAGTGAGGACTCGAGAACTAAACAAACATTCCCCTCTCATAACTTTGAAACAAATGCCTTAGAAGGAATGAAGTCACCAAAGACGACAGGAGTTAAAAGAAAATCATATCCTCTTTATCACAGTACACCAAAAGTTATGAAAACAAAGAGAACCTCACGAACATCTACAACTTGTTTGGACCCAGAACCATTAAACACGTCGCCAACGTTTAAAGATCACGACCAAGAAAAACGAAGGTTATCTTTTGTTTGCAGTGGTCTATCAAGTTTGCAAATTCAAATGGTGAAAAATCTGTGTGAATTAGTTGATGCCGATTTTGTTGGGAGGTTTAATTCTGACGCCACGCACGTGATCGTTAAAGTTGTTGGACAGCGAAATACGGCAGAGAAGACTTTAAAATATTTACAAGGAATTGCTTATGGAAAGTGGATAGTTAGCATAGATTGGGTGCATGATAGTTTGCAGAGAAAAGAGTTGCTAAATGAAGATAAATATGAAGTTGTTGATAATTTAACTTTAGAGGAAGGTCCAAAAAAGTCAAGGTTGAGAACAAAGAATATTTTTGAAGGATTCATCTGTCTCTGCCAAGGTCCGTTCAATGATGTTTCCGTTGCAGATTATTCGGTAAGCATTCAAAGATTTATATGGATATGTGTAGACAATAATAATTTATTTCATTTAGAATGTTTATATTTTTACTTTTGTAGGATTTACTTATTCATATGGGGGCTACAATTCTACAAAAAATGGAAGACTTCATTAATTATAACAATAATAACAACAAGAAGATTATCATCTTGCAGTGCGATCATTGGGATGATGATGTTATAAGTACGTATTAAAAATGTGGTAATACTTTTTACAACAGATACAGTAATTTATTTTACAAAATTGAATGAATTTTGAGAATTAAAATTTTTAGTTTTTTGTTATTGGCTTTATTTATTCGTTCACTGTATAATAATTTGTTGTAGGGAATTGGTTCCTCAGAACTAAAGCAGTGCCAGTTGAACAAGAGTGGCTAGTTGAATGCATAAGTCAGTACAAAGTAATCTCTTTGTTTGACTATATTCAAGGAATAACGCCAGAAGAGGCTGGCACTGTTGGCTTACCAGAAGAACTTTTGAAAGAGGAACTTGAAGACGAATTCGAAGACCGAGTCAATACTATTTAAAGAAATTTTTTACTGTAAATAAAATAATAGCTGAATTTGTAATTTTGCTTATGTACATCGCATTCCTCAATTTTGTACTATAAATTGTCTTATGAAATTCAAAGTTAAATAAGTGTATAGTTCACTTGATTAATCTATAGTTGTGATTTTAACCGATCGTTATATTCTCTTACCGTACCTGTTCAATCCTCCATCAGCTTGCGTGTTTACTGATAGTTTCAGAAACATGAAGTTTATGAAACTATCTGTTTACATATAACATATGTAACGATCTACAAATCTATGTACGAATTGAAAAAGTCAATACACCTTTCGATTAGCATATGTCGGACGGGGGGTTTAAAAAATATTCCTAAGAAGTATCAATTTTTCTGAACCATGTAAAGAATCAACGTAAGTGTAAGACATTACGAAAAAATAAATATATTTTTGTCAAATTGATTCCACAATATTTTTATTTCATTTACCAGATGCGAACTCTGGAGGATAGAATTTTAGAATAATTAAATTAACTTCTATTGTTAGGAAAATTTTTTTTACTTATCAATAAATAACTATAGTAATATGATACATATATCAACAATATATTACAAATTTGTTACCTCACCTTTCGTACATTTAATTATTTAACAATAGGTATAACTGAAATCATAACGATGAATTGTAAGATTATGAAGACTTGGCTCGTTTATTCAATGCCTGGTAAATGCCGATTAACGAAGACAACGTTCCCAACGCACCCACTTGCCAAGTTTTTAATTTCCCTCCATAAAGTGTACCTTTGGGCAAGTAACTCACAGCGTAACTAAAGTCGAGAATCAATCTGATGCAAGTTATGAGTTCAGAGCGTTGTTGGACTTTTATTTTACTTCTCTGTATTCTAAAGGAAAATTATTTCAACATTAGTTAATTATAATTGATTCTTTTTCTGTATTTTTATTCAAACAATTTGAAACATGATCTTTTTGCTTTTACGCACCTATTATTGGATTTGTCATTTAAACATTGTTTGTACTTGTACAACTCTGAGATTTTATAAGCTGATCTGAAAAAAATTTTTAAATGAAAAATATATTCAAGGAATGATCCAAAAATTACTCACAAGAAATATTTTACACATATATGAAGATAAAGATTTTTTATAAAAGAGAACAACGAACAACAGCATAATAAGGCTTGAAAATAAAGTAACAGAAAAGTGCAAACACTTAGTTAACTCACTTAATAAAGGACAGACATATTGATGTGATCCAAAAATACGTCGTTGTAGTGTCCCACAGTTCAGTATTTATTGATAAAATTCTATGTCCTCCAGCCCAGCATATACTCTCAATCGGGGAATAAATCACGTCGATCACAGTTTGAATAGCGCTCACATAATCAATCAAGTTCGATTCCTAGAGGCAAAACAGTATTATGGAAGAAGAGAAATTTAAAAACTTATATCTAATATCCGCTGCATTTTAATAAAATATTGACTGTTTGAAAACCAAAATCGAAATCGTAATTAGCGACCCCAAAAAATTCCGAGCAATAAATTTCAATGAGATTTGAGCAATTTTGACAAATTAATCAGTTATTTTCAATTTTTGCAATTTGACTTGAAATTCTTAGTAAGTAACCCCATAAGAAGAGTTTAATATAATTTTTTGAAAATGTTCTCGCCATTCGAAAGAACAATCTCACAAATAATTAAATATGGATTTTTAAAAACTTTTATAGTTTAATTAAATTTTAGCAAAAGTCAAATTTCCGACCAATTATAATACCTTTACATGTGATGAGAATGTAAAAATTAAAATTCACTTTAATTGTAGAAGAAAATGAAAATAAGAGTTAATATATTTATATATTTGTTTATTTTAACCCTAAAATAATACAGAGTAATGTAATACTACATTCGTGTTAACATTTATTTAAATACTTTTCAAAACGAAACAAGTCTAATTGAATTTTAGAGAAGAATTTTAATATTTTTAAAAATAATTGAAATTTTTACGAGAGTTTTACAAAAATTTTGAACATAACTAAATTTTAACTGAATTTTATCACTTTTTGAAAATAATTGAATTTTTGCAATCATTTATAACTTTCCCAAAATTTAATTTTTTTGCGTTTTTAACTAAAGTTCTCCTTTGAATTCAGTATTTTTAATACTTAATTAAATATATGTATTAAAAAAATTAATTGATATCAAGAGAATTTGAGTTATTAAATTTTTATAAAATTTCAAATTAAAATCATTTGAAATTCTTCTATGTAATAACTCTTTTAAAATTTAATATTAATTTCGAAATATTTCAGTAAAATTATTCATTAAATTAAATAATAATTTTATGATCATCATAGTTTAAGAGATCAACAAAAAAGAAAGAAAAATTCAGAATTTTTTCATGAATTCTAAAAATTAAAAATTTTTCAGTACTTGTAATAAAAATCCCTAATTTTTGTGTCTCAGAATATATATACAACTATAATAATAGTTATATTAGTATTAAATCTATATAAATTTAGAAATAAAACTTTCTAAATTCTATTACTTTTAAAATGGTTGTTTTGAAATATTAAGAATTTTCAATTTCAAATAAATAAATATGGACTGAGCCATATGTTTCTGTTGAACTCGAGTGCAAGTGTTACTTTTGCGTAATTCAAGCCGACAAGTTTTTAAGCGATTGGGTTTGATGTACGTAAAGAGTATAATTGACGTTAAATAGTTGTAGTTTGCGTTAAACTTGATAAGATTTATACTGCTTTTTCTAAACTACAATTAGCATCCCCAAATCCGATAACCTTATTAAAGTTTATCTATATAGCAAGCACCTTTCGAGGCCACTCGTATGACAGAGCATCGTGCCAAGCGGGAATGTCATCCATCAGTCTTAGAACTACTCTACAATTGCTCATTTCACTTGAAACTTTTTTCAAATTCCCAGCTGTTCTCCCGGTAGTTACTCCACACGCAAATTTAGCAGTATACGAGAAAAGTCTTAAGAATTTATCACGACCTTCATAGTCGTTTAAAAAATTTGATAAAAGAGAAAATTGATCCATTTTATTTCAAACCACGTGGCAAAACTGATTCTGTACTTTAGACATTTGATCCGGCAATTGCGTTCTGCGCATAAAAAATACATTTAAAAAATTATGCTCTTTATCTAATTGGAACGAATGGACTCAACTAAACTCATCATTCATGTAGCTTACATCGCAACCATAAATTTTCAAAAAATCTATTTTTTATTAACTTGAAATACAAAGTCTAAATATTCATTTCTATGTTAGCATTGGCATAATAAATAGTCTATACAAACAATGGATTTTTAAATATAGATTGGATTGTTTTAAAGGTGCATATACACTTCTGCCGTCAGAAAAAATATTTTACTGAAAAATATCCAAGTCGTAGGGTTTCGCGTTACGTTTTGTAAAGGCCTTTCTCCAATAGATTCTAAAAGTCTGTGTCACAAGCTAGCTGCTGAGATAGCGGGTGTTTCCGACTTCGCTCTCTGAGCGCTCTGAAACTACGAAACATGATTGGTTGGATTAGGGGAATTGTGGGTTTTGATTGGCTACAACTCTAACTTGACAGTTTCGTACTCTGCTCTCACGCTCCGTATATCTCCATGGAGCGAAAAAGCAGAGTACGAAACTGTCAAGTTAGAGTTGTAGCCAATCAAAATCCACAATTCCCCTAATCCAACCAATCATGTTTCGTAGTTTCAGAGCGCTCAGAGAGCGAATGTCGGAAACACCCAGCCGTGCTGTGAACGTGCCATTATTATTCAACGCAAAGCCGAGCGTTTGAACGCAGTCATGTAAACACAGCTTTAGAATACTCCTCGAGTCGAGAGTCGCATCACCTTGTTTCTTGCTTCCGTCATTAAACGCGGTTATGATGCCTCTTTGTAACCTAATGTGTAAAGTAAATTTTTATCTATTCTGTATTAAAATATAATCGAATCAGTTAATTCGTATTCAGTAGAATTAAAATATATAAATACCATACAATGAGAAGATTGTATATTAATTTAGCGGCTTACTAAAACAGGTACGTAAAAATATGTATTTATAATTTACTTTTCAAAGTGTGGAAACAAACTTGTGAATATCATTAAAAACCGGATGATTTATAAGGAGAATTCGAGACGAAATTAAACTAATAATAAATCAACTTTCTTTTTCTTTTTTCTGCTAAGTAAATTGCGTCTTATTAATAAAGTCGTATACTATGAATTTAAAGTACGGAGTAAAAATTTATTTCTAACCCTAAAAGTGCAATTCGAGTCGGCCTGCGGGAACAGCCAATAAACACGTCTGTGAATTTCACGTTTACGACCATGCAAAACTTGAAAGAAAAACATATTTTTCATGTGAAAAGCAATTTTTTGTTTGCTTGTTTTATTACTTTACATGTTTATCAAAAACTTTTTGAATAACTTTGTAGACTGAAAATTATTAAAATTTTCACTAGAAGAATAGGTTTTCTTTTAAATATTTGATTATAAATGAGAATTTCACCAAGGTCAATGAAGAAGCTTATAAAAGTTCATTTTTTGTTGTCAGTTGTTTTTTTTGCAATTCCATCTTTATAATTTGGAATTACAATTTTTAATTCTATAAAACAAAAATATATTCAACAATTTGAAAATTATACTCTCCTCATTATGAAGGCACAGGACCGACATTTTTTTTTTATTTTTAACAAATATATAAATATAGAATACTTAAATAATTTAAGAAATGTTTAAAAAAGTATAGGTTTTCTTAATTTCATATAATTCTGTAAAAACAAATATTGATTTTTCGATAAGTAGATCCATCATTTATGACATTATCGACCTTTAAATTTCTTGTAAAATTTATTATTTCTCAATATTCTCTAAATTGCTTACAACAATATTTAGAGTCAAAAATAAAACATTTAAGTTCTACTTTCACACAACTTTTATTAAAATCTGAGGTAAGGTATGTTTTGAGATATTCAAAAGTTAACTTTTTAAACTTAATATTAATATTAATAATAACTTTAATAGTTTTTCTTTTAATTTATTAGAAATATAATTTTTGTTCCTAAATATCGATTTAATATGTAATTTTTTATTTGTAAAAAATAGAAAACTATATTTTGATTAAAAATGAATTTTTTTATAATGTTAAATCACTTTCAATTTAAATTAAGTTAACAAATAAGTAAGTCGTCTATTTACAGTTGAAAAATCATCTTGTTTAATGGTTATAAATCTGCATCGCAATTAACGTAAATATCATTTGTTATTTTTATAAACAAATTAAGTTAACAAATAAATTGTTCACTTGTCGTTGGGACATATTTTTTAGAAAAATTTAATACTTCGTATTAATTAGAAATTATTATTATAAAATTAAAAATAGTCATCATATATGAAAGTACATTGACAAAGGATTTCATAAGCTTTACGAATCGGCAAAATTTAAGTCTCTATCTTCATTTTTGTCCTAGATATAATTATTTTAGTGAAAACTCTGGCCCTCCAGGCCTACAATTTTCATTGGCAGTGTACTTAAAAAATAAAAATTTGTAGTATAAAAAAATAAAATTTTATTTATGAGTGAATTTTCTGAAAGTGACACTTTTAAATTTTAGTTTTTCAATTAATTTTTTTCTTCAATTATATGGTTTTTTCTATTAAAACTACTTAATTTCATACTCAAGAGTAAGATTTTTAGGTTGCGCAAAATTAATTCTTAAAAATATTAAAGTTTTTTTCATTTGAAAATTATTATTGTTGCTCCATTAAATTGATTTTATTTAATTGGCGAGCTTTTCTATTAAAAATCCACGCTAATATCGCATTCAAGAAATCGAAAATAAAATTACACTGCTTAAAAATTAATAATTTGTATATTTTAATACCAAATATATTCAATCAGTTGAAAATATAAATGTATTTAAAGTATTTGATTTAATGGTAATTTCGGTTAATTTTTTCAAAGCAATGCAGTTAAATACTAAAAACAAAAGAAAAACTAGCATATTTCAAGGAAAAGGCTTCAGAGATGAAAAATAAATTTTCTTTCATATTTGTATACATTAGGGCGCAATTAAAATATGTTTTTTAGCAAAACATACAAATCTCACACCCTCATTTTATATTACCATCGAAATATTCTGTTAAATTTACTTCTACATTCAGTTATTTATTAAAAAGGAAGGCTTCGGAGATGAAATTAATTTTTACTCGAAGAAAAATGTAAATTTCGATTATTTATAACAGCAATAATTTTTCTCCTTTTTGTAGATAAAATATGGGAAAATTTAACGTCAGATTCTCAGCATTATTTTAATGTGCATTAAAATTTTGTTTAAGATATTTTTAAAGTATAAAATGTCTGTAATCATTGTAAAGTAATTTTAACCTAAAACCGAGGACAAAGTTTAAACATTTTTATCAAAAATAAAAGTAAGGTCTACAAATTTTTAAAATGCACATAATGATAGAAAAAACATTCTACTTTCTGACAATATTTTTAAAAAATTTCTGAGAATTTGAAAAAAACCATGAAAATTTAATTTTATCGTAGAAGTCGTATTGGAGACATGTTAAAAAGGCTTCGGAGATGAAAGTAATTTAGTTATTACGTAAATTAAGTTGAATAAAATTATTTAATTTTCTTTCAAAAATGATAAATAAGTGCTAAATTTTCACTATGGAAATTGATAATAATTATTAAAGAGTAGATTTTGTAAAATTAATCGAGACATAAAAAATGTCACTTTCAGAAAATTCACCCTTATGTAGAATTAGAAAGAAAAGATCATCAATGTCAATAATGATTTTTGTTTTTAGAGAATACTATTGTCATAATGTCTTTACCTCCCTACTTGCTGGGGCCCAACCCCTGGGCCACAATGATGGTCCAACAGCAAGCCCACGCTCACCTGGCTGCAGCTCAGGCCCAGGCGCATGCTCAAGCTGCGGCTCAGGCTCAGGTGGCTCACCACGCTCACATACATGTCATGTCTGGCACTCCCTTAGCACAGCTACCCAAGCAGTCAGAAGTGCTTTCTGAAGACAAACTGCAAGAAAAAGGTAAAATTTAAATAATCCTTTTCGGTAAACTATTGTTTTGTATATTCAAGGTTTCATATTATAATATCATAAAGTTAACTTTTTCAACCAAAATAAATAATTAATTTACTGCTCTTAGATTGTATTGAAATTTTTGTTTATTTTAATGTTTCTTCTTTTAGAAGCATTTAATGCTTTTTGGTATTATTGAATTTTTTTAAATTACTTTTATGATTGCATTTTTCAATTTTAATGTTACAAAATGCGAACAGACATTTTTTTATATAACCCTCCGTCACACACCTTGGAAAAAATTACGACTTTACACAGGTTTAGAGGGAATCCCTCACCACATTGTAAAATAAGCGACATTACAACATAAACAAAGGAATCAACAAAAATTTAATTTAAACACAAACTTACAAATATGTAGTGAATTATTCTAAATTATAAAATTAATAAAATTAATTTTCGGTCTCAAAAATAATAATTAATTACACGAATGCACATCTTGGAAGGAATTACTCTTTACATGTAAAAATAATGTAACATTAACAAATAAGCAAAAAAATCATAAAATAGTTTATTTTAATTATATTTAGAATATAATTTTGCCATTAACCAACAGTGGAACAAAAAATGTTTTGAAAACTTGATTTTTTTATTCAACATAACCTCACTTTTTCGAGTTTTTTCTAGCTTTGAAGCTTCATAATTAAATATTAATTATGTTTAAACTAAATGTTTTTTTAGAAATGTGTTGAGGAGTAAATTGTCGAAAGGTATAGAAACTGATTTTATTTTGCAATGAGGAAAACAAAAGTTATTTTAAAAATACTAAAATCGTAGAGGGAATCCCTCCCTAGGTGTGTGACGGAGGGATAATCTAGGAGTTAAAATGAAAGAGTTAAATATTTAAAATAAACTAATTGTATCTTTACAATTTTTTTCTAGTTGTATTATTTTTTTAAGTAACTGCATATCAATAGATTTCTATAACAATTTATTATGTGCAATAGAATTTTTTTTAATAATTTTTTTTCATACAGCTCAAAAATGGCAGCAGTTGCAATCAAAACGATTCGCAGAAAAGCGAAAATTCGGCTTCGTCGATGCACAAAAGGAAGATATGCCTCCTGAGCATATTCGCAAGATAATTCGAGACCATGGAGATATGAGTAGTCGAAAATATAGACACGACAAACGTGTCTATTTAGGGTAAGTTCAGGTTTACATGTATAATATATTTCATTTGCATTTAATTATTTATTCCTAAAAGTTAAACAGGGTGTCTATTATTTTCGTTTAACAAAGTTTCCTCTTTTTTATCTTATCAACATTAAATTTATTTGATTTCAAGCATAAATAAATCTATAAATGGCTTTAAAAATTTGTATTATAATTTTCATGAATAATTTGCTCTAGAAACAAATAAATATAATTTATTTGAACATTCAGAAATTTAATATCATAAAAATTTAAGAGAAGTTCAATAATTATAATTATTGAATAATAAAAAATGTAATTTTTGTTACATTTATTTACATACTATTTTTGATTCAGAAGCTTATTTTTTACTATTTAATTATTTTCAATTAATTCAAATTTAGAGAACAGTATAAATATCTATAAAAATTGACTTTTGAAAAACAAATTAAAATTCCTGGCTTATTTTCTGTTTTTCCCGGTTAGTTGACACCCTGTTAAAGTTTCTAAGGCCGAATATAGCTACTGAAGTTTAGAGAAATTAGTGTTACGGAAAATATTACGTTATAGGTACGTGACTAAAGAATTATTTTCACAGAGCTCTGAAGTACATGCCACATGCTGTGATGAAACTATTAGAAAATATGCCTATGCCTTGGGAGCAAATTAGGGACGTTAAAGTATTATACCATATTACGGGAGCCATTACTTTCGTCAATGAAATTCCATGGATCATCGAACCAGTGTACATAGCTCAATGGGGGTAAGTTTTAAGATTTGTCTGTATTCTTCTTGTAGATTTCCAGGTTTTATAGAATAGAAGGAAAGAAACATTTCATCTGCTTTTTCAAATAAAGTTGCTGACAATTAGCTAAGAATTTTAATTGTCGTATTTTTCCTTTTAGAACAATGTGGGTGATGATGAGACGGGAGAAGAGAGATCGTAGACACTTTAAAAGAATGAGGTTCCCGCCTTTCGATGATGAGGAGCCTCCCTTGGACTACGCTGACAATGTTTTGGATGTCGAACCACTAGAAGCTATTCAAATAGAACTCGACTCTGAGGAAGATCAGTCTGTCGCAAAGTGGTTCTATGACCACAAGCCACTCGTTGGAACAAAGTAAGTTTCATTTTCAAGTACACTCTTGTAGCTTTGATATTTTGAAATGTCGATATGATGAAAAGCGTAGGGGTCCTGAAATCAATCACAAATGTGGGTTGACGGCTGCAACATGCTTACTGATTTGTCTGAGATGAGTCTAGTAGGGTGTTGTGGTTGGATTAAGCGCTAATCTGAAGTTATCTCAAATCGCCTATGACTGGAATTTAAAAATCTTCGAAATCTAATAGAATTATGTTTTCAGGTACATCAACGGATCGACCTACAGAAAATGGAACCTGACGTTGCCTCAGATGGCAACACTTTACCGACTAGCCAATCCACTGTTGACGGATTTAGTAGATCAGAACTTCTTTTATCTCTTTGACATAAAATCCTTCTTCACGGCAAAGGCGCTAAATATGGCCATTCCAGGTGGGCCGAAATTTGAACCTCTTGTGAAAGATAGCAATTCTGCTGATGAAGACTGGAATGAATTCAACGATATAAATAAAATCATTATACGGCAACCAATAAGAACGGAGTACCGAATTGCGTTTCCTTATTTGTACAATAATCTTCCACACTATGTGCATCTTTCTTGGTAAGAAACTTTTTTTTCTATATTTTATTAAATCAATTTCAATAAATGATAACATTTTTTACGGAAATGGTAAAAGAAGTCTTAAAATTTTTTAATTATGTTTAATGAAATAGTTGAAACGTCACACCAGTTTTAAGATTGACATTAAGTCTGTCTAATCTTTCTAGCAGTGTGGTACATAAAATGGTAGAAGTTATTCGTAATCTTTGCGAGAAAATAAGAAAACTGCTGATGCTACCTACAAAAATTTTATATGTAATTTGAAATTTATTTAAAAGTAATTTCTTGACATTAAATATTTTCCTTTTTCTAGGTATCACGCTCCAAATGTTGTGTACATCAAAACGGAAGATCCAGACTTACCTGCTTTCTATTTTGATCCCTTAATTAATCCGATATCGCACAGGACTGCTCTCAAGGTAAACAATGTTTTTTGAAATCATTTTTTATCTAGAGATGCTTTCTTTTAAAGTAACATAATATAATTATTTCCACAGTTCAAAGTTTTTGTTTGCTTTTTTGTTTCCTAATTTTTCAAATAATTATGCTTTTTAAATATTTTCAATTTGATAGCGTCAATTTTGAAGAAATTAATAGAGAATATTAATTATAGTCAGTAAAATTACCTAAAGTAACGATAAAGTTTTGAATGACTTATTTATCTAGGATTTTTTTTAGTTTTTAAAATATAAATAATTTCATGTTCTTTACTATTTTCATAACAGACAGTAGAGCCTCAAACAG
Organism: Leptopilina drosophilae; assembly: GCA_032873175.1. Classification (NCBI taxonomy): domain Eukaryota; kingdom Metazoa; phylum Arthropoda; class Insecta; order Hymenoptera; family Figitidae; genus Leptopilina; species Leptopilina drosophilae. The sequence continues at coordinate 254,394 of CM065482.1, forward strand.
AAGAGGATGAAGACTTTCTTCTTTGTGAAGACATTGAACCTTTCCTACAAGAAACTCCTCTATTCACGGATAACACTGCGAATGGCATTGCCTTACTTTGGGCTCCCAGACCATTCAATACTCGATCGGGAAGAACACGAAGAGCAATAGACGTGCCTCTAGTGAAGACTTGGTATCGAGAGCACTGTCCACCGGGTCAGCCCGTGAAGGTTCGCGTCAGTTACCAGAAGCTGTTGAAGTACCTGGTGTTGAATGCCTTGAAGCACAGACATCCTAAGCCACAAAAGAAGCGCTACCTCTTCCGATCTTTCAAAGCGACAAAGTTTTTCCAAACAACAACTGTTGACTGGGTTGAAGCCGGTCTACAAGTTTGTCGCCAGGGGTACAATATGTTAAATCTTCTGATCCATCGAAAAAATCTCAACTACCTTCATTTAGATTATAATTTTAATCTAAAGCCCGTAAAAACACTGACAACTAAAGAGAGAAAAAAGTCTCGTTTTGGAAATGGTAATATTTTTTAAAATTCACCGCGGTAAACGATTGTAATGAGGTGGGTTTCTTAACGTTTTGGTTTTTTTAGCTTTCCATCTGTGTCGAGAAATTTTACGTTTAACAAAATTGATCATTGATTCTCACGTCCAGTATCGTTTAAATAACGTCGATGCTTTCCAACTTGCTGATGGTCTACAGTATATTTTTGCTCACGTCGGCCAACTTACCGGAATGTACAGGTACAAGTACAAACTCATGAGGCAAATTCGAATGTGTAAAGACTTGAAGCACTTAATCTACTACCGATTTAACACTGTAAGTATTGTAAATTATCTTGAGATGGTTATTTATTGATTTCATCATATTTATCTGTCGAGTTGTGAGTTCATCAAGTCTAATTCTTTCTTTTGATTTTTAAAAGAAAATTTGTCTTCTAGGGACCCGTTGGGAAAGGCCCTGGCTGTGGTTTCTGGGCCCCTGGATGGAGAGTGTGGTTGTTCTTCATGAGAGGCATTACCCCCTTGTTGGAACGTTGGCTTGGCAACCTTTTGTCCAGACAATTCGAAGGACGACACTCAAAAGGAGTGGCTAAGACTGTCACTAAACAAAGAGTTGAATCTCACTTTGATTTGGAGCTCAGGGCGTCGGTTATGCACGACATCGTTGACATGATGCCGGAGGGCATTAAGCAGAACAAGGCGAGAACGATCCTTCAGCATCTCAGCGAAGCTTGGAGGTGTTGGAAGGCAAACATCCCCTGGAAAGTCCCCGGACTGCCCATTCCAATCGAGAGTATGATTTTGCGTTACGTTAAGATGAAGGCCGACTGGTGGACGAACACCGCTCATTACAATCGGGAGCGTATTCGACGCGGGGCAACTGTTGACAAGACAGTTTGTAAGAAGAATCTGGGACGTTTGACACGATTATACCTGAAGGCTGAACAAGAGAGACAACACAACTACCTAAAGGTAAAAACTCATTCGTTTGTTATTTTCCTTCTTTCGCCCATTCCTTTTGTCATTAAAATTGTTGATTAAAGCATTGCTATTTACTCGAAATTAAAGTTGATCTACTTTTCCAGGATGGTCCGTACATTTCGCCGGAGGAAGCAGTCGCGATCTACACGACGACAGTCCATTGGCTCGAGTCGAGAAGGTTTGCCCCAATTCCGTTTCCTCCTTTGTCCTACAAACACGACACGAAACTCATGACATTGGGTCTGGAGAGATTGAAAGAAGCTTACAGTGTGAAGTCTCGACTGAACCAAAGCCAGCGCGAGGAGCTGGGTCTGATCGAGCAGGCTTACGACAACCCTCACGAAGCTCTGTCGAGAATTAAGCGTCATCTGCTCACTCAACGGTCCTTCAAAGAAGTGGGCATCGAGTTCATGGACCTGTACAGTCACCTGATCCCAGTGTACGATGTCGAGCCGCTTGAGAAAATAACGGACGCCTACTTGGACCAGTACCTGTGGTACGAGGCCGACAAGCGCAGACTCTTCCCACCGTGGGTGAAACCCTCAGACGCCGAACCGCCGCCTCTGCTTGTCTACAAGTGGTGCCAAGGCATCAACAACCTGCAGGACGTTTGGGACGTGAACGAAGGCGAGTGCAACGTGCTGCTGGAGTCCAAGTTTGAAAAGCTCTACGAGAAGATCGATCTCACGTTGCTGAACAGACTGCTGAGATTAATTGTCGACCACAATATCGCCGATTACATGACTGCGAAGAATAACGTTGTCATCAACTACAAGGACATGAACCACACCAACAGTTACGGAGTAATCAGGGGCTTGCAGTTTGCTTCCTTCATTTCCCAGTACTACGGTCTCATACTCGACTTGCTCGTGCTGGGCTTGCAGAGGGCGAGTGAGATGGCTGGCCCGCCGCAAATGCCAAACGAGTTTCTCACTTTCCAAGACATCGCCTCGGAGACTGCTCATCCGATCCGACTTTACTGCAGATACGTCGACCGGATTCATCTGTTCCTGAGGTTTTCTGCCGACGAGGCGAGAGATTTGATCCAACGATATCTCACCGAACATCCGGATCCGAACAATGAGAACATAGTCGGCTACAACAACAAGAAGTGCTGGCCGCGCGACGCTCGAATGCGACTGATGAAACACGACGTGAATCTCGGACGGGCCGTGTTCTGGGACATCAAGAATCGGCTGCCGAGGTCCACAACGACCATTCAGTGGGAGAACAGCTTCGTGAGTGTTTACAGCAAGGACAATCCTAACTTGCTCTTCAACATGAGTGGCTTCGAGTGCAGAATTCTGCCCAAGACGAGGACGTCGCACGAGGAGAGTTTGAACAAGGATGGAGTCTGGAACTTGCAGCACGAGATCACCAAGGAGAGAACTGCCCAGTGCTACCTGCGAGTGGACGACGAGAGTCTTCAAAGGTTCCACAACCGAGTGAGACAGATTCTCATGGCTTCGGGTTCCACGACATTCACAAAGATCGTCAACAAGTGGAACACTGCCCTCATTGGCTTGATGACCTACTTCCGTGAGGCTGTTGTCAACACACAGGAACTTCTCGATCTGCTAGTCAAGTGCGAAAACAAAATTCAAACCCGAATAAAGATCGGACTGAATTCAAAAATGCCTTCCAGATTTCCGCCAGTCGTCTTTTATACGCCGAAAGAACTCGGCGGCTTGGGCATGTTGTCGATGGGACACGTGCTTATTCCCCAGTCGGATTTGAGATGGTCGAAGCAGACCGACGTTGGAATTACTCACTTCAGATCAGGTATGAGTCACGACGAGGACCAGTTGATTCCCAATTTGTACAGATACATTCAGCCCTGGGAATCTGAATTCATCGACTCACAGCGCGTGTGGGCGGAGTACGCCCTGAAGCGCCAGGAAGCCAACGCTCAGAATCGGCGGCTGACCCTCGAGGATTTGGAGGACAGCTGGGACAGAGGAATTCCCAGGATCAACACTCTGTTCCAGAAGGACCGTCACGCCCTTGCCTACGACAAGGGCTGGAGAATCCGGACGGAATTCAAGCAGTACCAAGTTCTCAAGCAAAATCCGTTCTGGTGGACTCACCAGCGGCACGACGGCAAACTGTGGAACCTGAATAATTACCGAACTGACATGATTCAGGCTCTCGGAGGCGTGGAGGGAATCCTCGAGCACACGCTCTTCAAGGGCACCTATTTCCCGACATGGGAGGGTCTCTTCTGGGAGAAAGCGTCTGGATTCGAGGAGTCGATGAAGTACAAGAAGCTGACAAACGCGCAGAGGTCGGGTTTGAATCAAATTCCCAATCGGCGATTCACTCTGTGGTGGTCGCCGACGATCAACAGAGCCAACGTGTACGTTGGTTTCCAGGTGCAACTGGACTTGACGGGCATTTTCATGCACGGCAAAATTCCAACACTCAAGATTTCGCTGATTCAGATTTTCAGAGCTCACTTGTGGCAGAAGGTCCATGAGTCAATTGTCATGGATCTGTGTCAAGTGTTCGATCAGGAACTGGACGCTCTAGAAATTGAGACTGTGCAGAAGGAGACAATTCACCCGAGAAAGTCTTACAAGATGAACTCTTCCTGCGCAGATATTTTACTCTTCTCCGCTTACAAGTGGACGGTTTCGAGGCCCTCTCTGCTCGCCGACTCCAAGGACGTGATGGACAACACGACGACGCAAAAGTACTGGATAGACGTGCAACTGCGATGGGGAGACTACGACTCACACGACATTGAGCGATACGCGAGAGCCAAGTTCCTCGACTACACGACTGACAATATGTCGATATATCCGTCGCCGACTGGGCTGCTCATCGCTATCGACCTGGCCTACAACCTGCACAGCGCCTATGGAAACTGGTTCCCGGGCTGCAAGTCGCTCATTCAGCAAGCCATGGCCAAGATAATGAAAGCGAACCCGGCGCTGTACGTCTTGCGAGAACGCATCCGGAAAGCCCTGCAGCTCTACTCGTCGGAACCAACGGAGCCCTACCTCTCGTCGCAGAACTATGGAGAGCTCTTCTCCAATCAGATCATTTGGTTCGTTGACGACACAAACGTCTACCGCGTCACTATTCACAAAACATTCGAAGGAAACTTGACCACCAAGCCCATCAACGGTGCGATTTTCATTTTCAATCCCCGAACTGGACAGCTCTTCTTGAAAATCATCCACACTTCCGTTTGGGCGGGACAAAAACGTCTCGGTCAGCTGGCGAAGTGGAAGACTGCCGAAGAAGTCGCGGCTCTAATTCGATCGCTGCCAGTTGAGGAACAGCCGAAGCAAATTATCGTCACTAGGAAAGGAATGTTGGACCCGCTGGAAGTTCATTTACTCGACTTCCCCAACATTGTCATCAAAGGTTCAGAACTTCAACTACCATTCCAGGCGTGTCTGAAGGTTGAAAAGTTCGGCGATCTCATTCTGAAAGCAACGGAACCACAAATGGTTCTCTTCAACCTCTACGACGACTGGTTGAAGACCATTTCATCCTACACAGCCTTCTCGCGACTAGTTCTCATCTTGAGAGCCCTTCACGTAAACACCGAGCGCACGAAGGTTATTCTCAAACCCGACAAAACCACCGTCACCGAACCGCATCACATTTGGCCCACTCTCACCGACGACGAGTGGCTGAAGGTCGAGGTGCAGCTGAAAGACTTGATCCTCGCCGACTACGGCAAGAAGAACAATGTCAACGTTGCGTCCCTCACTCAGTCCGAAATTCGGGACATTATCCTCGGCATGGAAATCAGCGCCCCGTCCGCCCAGAGGCAGCAAATCGCGGAAATCGAGAAGCAGACGAAGGAGCAGTCTCAGCTGACCGCCACGACCACCAGAACTGTCAACAAACACGGAGATGAGATCATAACAGCGACGACTTCCAACTACGAGACGCAAACCTTCGCCTCCAAAACGGAGTGGCGAGTGCGCGCGATCTCCGCAACGAACCTCCACCTCAGGACGAATCACATCTACGTCTCCTCCGACGACATCAAGGAGACGGGCTTCACCTACATTTTACCAAAGAACGTGCTCAAGAAATTCGTCACCATCTCGGACTTGAGGGCGCAAATCGCAGGCTACCTCTACGGATGCAGTCCGCCCGACAACCCGCAGGTGAAGGAGATCCGCTGCATAGTCATGCCTCCACAGTGGGGGACGCATCAGACCGTCCACCTGCCGAGCTTCCTGCCGGCTCACCAGTATCTGCAGGAGATGGAGCCCCTGGGGTGGATTCACACGCAGCCGAACGAGTTGCCGCAGCTCTCCCCCCAGGACGTGACGACGCACGCCAAGATAATCATCGACCAGAACCAGAACCCGAGCGAGGTCACCTGGGACGGAGAGAAGACCATCGTGATCACTTGCAGCTTCACTCCGGGCTCCTGCTCGCTCACGGCTTACAAACTGACGCCCAGTGGAATCGACTGGGGCAAGCAGAACACCGACAAGGGAAACAATCCCAAGGGCTACCTTCCCAGCCACTACGAGAAGGTGCAGATGCTCCTCTCCGACCGCTTCCTCGGCTACTTCATGGTTCCAAATCAAGGATCTTGGAATTACAATTTCATGGGTGTGCGCCACGACCCGAACATGAAATACGAACTGCAGTTGGCAAATCCCAAGGAATTCTACCACGAAGTACACCGTCCTGCTCACTTCCTGAACTTTGCCAGCCTCGAGGAGGGCGACGGCGTCGGCGCAGACCGTGAAGACTTGTACGCATAAAATGTGTAACAATAGATTTTTCACCTTTTCACATGTTTCATTTTTCAATAAACTGACTACAGAAAACTATTAGAGCATTGTATTATAACCATATGTTTCGTTACATTGAGCATTTTATTACTATTTAAGTAAATCAACAAGCGTAATAATTAGAGATATATTATTATTAATACAGATTATCAATAAACTTTATAGATTTAAACTTCTTTGATCCTTTATTTATTACAAGTTGTATGTGACCTGGACTTTACGTTCAATACATAGCTCACAGTCGTCCATCGGGCGGTTAAAAGTCCAATTTTACAATTTGGTCTTTTAAGTAAACAATTCTTTTCGACATCAATTATTCGTGATTATATAAAGTATATTTTCTGAAAGTATTAACTACTTTTAAACACTTACGCACACAAGCTATCAAGTTTGAAAATAAAAATTGACCCATCTCTTATGGAATAAAAATATCAGATATTTGACCATTACCCCATTTTCTATTTGGTTCGAAATAACTTTAAATTATGAGTTTTCCTTAAAATTAATCAATTTTACCTAATAATTAGATGTACTAACTAAATTAATCTAAAAAATCTATTTTTATAAGAAAAATTTTTTCTATAAAATTAATCAATTTTACCTAATAATTAGATTTACTAACTAAATTAATCTAGAAAAATTAATTTTTTTCACTTTTAAATTAATCATTTTTCTCCAATAATTAGATTTACTAACTAAATTAATCTAAAAAATCTATTTTATTTAATCTTAATTTATATTTATTAAAAACTTAATTCTTAATCAGGTCTAAATTTTATAATTAATTAAAAAATTTTAGATCTTTCTTTTGCCTCTTGTTTAATCCGCAATTTTTTATTTTTTTAATACCAACTTCAGATTCGTAATCAGCGATTCTAAAAATCTCTGGATACTAAGTTTTGTAACAATTAAACAATTGTTTTAAAACGTCGACCGCCATATTGGATTCCCCATTTTGAATTTTTGAATTTTGACTTCAGATTCGTAATTAGTGGTCCCAGAAAGCCGCAAGTAAACTTTTCTAGCCCTAGAGAATAACTACCAACGTTTTTAAATAAAACAACTTATTTTATAAAAAATATACAACTCAAACAAAAATAAAAAGTGAATTTCGTTTAAGCCAAAATTTAATTATAATTAAATTTATAACAATTGAAAATTTTCTATCGCGGAAAAGAATCTAACTCTAAAGAAACGTTTGAAGAGAAACTATACAATAAACAATCACTATAAAATGTACATGAAATTTGGCTGATTGAAATAAAATTGCCTAATTGAATCCTGACTCTAATGAGCATAATTTGATTATATAGTACATATTTACCTATTTTTATATCACTTAGTAGAAGCGCAGTTGCTTGCAACTAGGTGTATCATTAAAATTTATTTTTAGATTTGTTTCATCGTAATTTTACTGCCAATGCAGTTCGGCAATAATATAATTCTACGATTAGTTCCCGAGTATTATAAATAGCAAAATTTAAGCATCATAATGTTTTAAAATTTAATTACAAGGCTAATGCGAGTAGTAAATTAATTTCGAAATTTATATTTTCATTGTGAATATAATAATTAATTCATTCTATTTTTCTGCACAGATAGATTTTTCGTAATTATAAAAAAAAGTTAGATCCGCCATACTTTATAGACTAATTAAGACAATGGATATATAGGATATCCTAAATATCCGGATGCTATGAGGGTGTATAAATATTTTGTTGGTCATTTAAATTGACCCCTAAAATCCGTCAATTAACATCAAATTATTTATGTTTTTTTATAATGCAAATAAAAATTTTCAAGTTAATTTGTGGTTGTCAGAGATCAACTGAAACTGATATCGAAATTTAATGCGTTGTTACATGCTATTTGGCGGTAAATTATTCGAATCCAATGTCAGAATTCAAAAGTTAGTTTTTTATCTGAAAACTATTAAATACATACGTACACGTATGCAAAAATTGTTTTTAGAAAATTCGTATGTACATAAATTTTAATGTATTCACAAATTCTGAAACAATTATTTTATAAACCTTTTGAGAAACTGACAAATAAATAATTTTCAATGAATTTTATGGTAAAATTAATTAAAAACATATTTTCCCTCTATATAAATAGCATTAAAACTAAATCGAATAAAATTATTTTCATGTATTGTTTTATTGATTATTAACCTTCAGAGGGCCGGAAAATTAAAATAAAATTTACTAGTTTTTTATTAAGTAAAATTAAATAAAAAATCAATTCGATGAAAATAAAAGTAAAAATAAATGGTGGCCACTATAGTGGCCACCCCGGCCCTCTCAAGGTTAACTAATAAAAACTAGGAAAAGTCCTCAATTCTGACAATAATTTCTTTTTAAATATCGTAATTCTTAAACAACTATCATAAAATAAATAAATTATTTAATATGAATAATTTTACTTAAATATATTTATATTTATATAAATAAAATAAAAATTTGTAGAAGAATTTTAATTAGGAACACTACAAAATATTAAATTTTTGAAGAGTTGCAAATGATTTCGAAAATTTAATTGTTTTAAAAAAATGAATTTTTCTCTTATAGAATATTAATTAGGTGCAAATAAAATTTTTTTGAAATTAATTTGTGGTTGTCAGAGACCAACTACAACTGATATCGAAATTTAATGCGTGGTTATATACTATTTGGCGGTAAATTATTCGAATCCAATGTCAGAATTAAAAAAAAGGCGTTATCTGAATTATGTACTCGTATGAAACAATTTATTTTAGATTATACATATATCTACATATACAATTTTTTATGTAACCATAACTTTTTTTAGTAAATAATTTTGATTATTTTTGAAATTGATTTTAAAATTAAATGCGAAAACTATATAATGAACTGTATTAAGATTTTTGATAAAAATTTAAATATTAATTTATCATTATAATAGAACGTTACAGAAAATGTTTTTGTCCAACGCCTTCGGGGAAATTGAGTCATTGTGCACTAGGCACCAGTGGAGAAATGTACCTCATATCTCCACTGGCCGTTTGTCCAGTGGAGAAATGAAGTCATTTCCCCACTGGTGGTTTGGCCAGTGGAGGAATGAGAAATTGATTAATCGATTTTGTATTTTATATTAGAATTAGAACATTTTAGTAACAGAATTTTGAAGACCCTTTGGAGACTCTTTGAAGAGATTTTCAAGATATTTATTTTTGAAAAATTTTTTTCCAAAATTTTTGGAAAATTTTTTTTCAAAATTTAAAAAAAATTTTTTGAAAATTTTTTTTTAAATTTTTTTTCAAAATTAAAAAAAATTGTTCTAACATTAATATAACTATTAATAAAAATTAGATTTCGTTTCACACTCAGTTATTGCTATAACATCATTGTAATATTTTGATTTCAATAAATAAAGAGTAAATTCAACTTAAAATTTACAAAAATTAATAGTTTTAATTTATTATTCATAAAAAGAATTTGTTACAGTTGTTGGACAAAATAGTATGTGCAACTTGTGGAGAACAGCGATTTGCGCTCGCTCGATTGCTGCGCGCGCTACGCTTGCGCAGCAAACTTCGAGCTCGCGAGAAATCGCCCTTGTTCTCCACTCGTTGCACAATCTACTATTTTCATTCTCAATTATTTGTAATATATGGAATTGTTTAAAAAAAGACAAAAGAATATGATGTCAGGATTTTAAACATTCAAAATATCGAATCCAATTTGGCTGCTGGTTTTTTAGAACATGCTGTATTGGCTTGAAATTTGTTACTCGGGGGTTTCTTAAAATTAAAAATGGGCTATAGAATATGGTGGGATAAATTCAAAAAATCAAACTTTAAAATAATATCACAACTTAACACTTTTGTTGGCACAGTCAATTCGACAAAAAGTGGCCAAAATGTGTAGAAAACTTTTCAAAAGAGCGACCGCTACATTGAATGCGCCATTTTAAATTTTAAAGTGACACTGAAATATAATTTTTTAATGTTGCTACACTTTTTTGAAAATTTATATAGGTACGAATGTTTTGATGTGCTTTTTCTTTTCTTTCATTTCGTAAAATACAGCTAAAACTAGCAAGAGATTTCAAACCTAAAGTCATGTCATCATGAGAATCGTGATCAGAAATTACATATATTCTAGAGATGATGTTTAAATAAGTCAACTCATTTACATATGATATAAAATCGTTTCTCATTCAAATTTAGATTAAAACTGGACAGAATAAAATAAAAAATTTCTTGCATAACAAAAATATTATAAAAATAAAATATATTTATATTCAAGACATATTATGATAAACTGAATCTAAATGTTTTTAGCATTTTGTTAACTGAGTATATTTTTTATGTTTACTATTTACAGTATAATAACATTAAAAATTCTATTATTAAATTTAAAAATTTATAGTTCATGCAGTAGTAAAGGTAAAAAAAATCTCATGCAACACTATTGGGTCAATGACAATTCTTTTTATAGTAGAGACGCTAAAGAGTTAAATGAGCAATGAATACGTATTGACATTTAAGTGATTACGGATTTAACCATCAACTTGCACTAATTTGCCTCCTGTGCATTAATTAATTTATTAAGTTTCATATAATTTTATGAACATAAACAGTTGACGTGTAACGGTTTCTTTGTGATTCCTTGAAACAGCGAGTATTATCCACAGCAGAGACAATGACAGTATGAATTATTAAATTTTAATAAATTTAACACCTCTAAGTTTAAAATTAATATCACTAATAACACTAGTTTGAATATATTATACACAAGATCATTGTTTAGTGTGAATAAGTTTTTAATTCAAAAAAATTTAAGATGTATTTAATGGAATTAATTAAATTAAATTACGAAACGTTGTATCAAACTAAAAGAAATTGAAAAATTTTCATATTTTTAAAGCAATAGTAATACTTGATTAAATAGTTGTTCAAAATTTAAATGTATTTCATAGGTATTTTTGTACCTTTATAATTGTAGTATATTTTTAATCAAAAATACAATAAATTTTTAATTTTTTATTATTTCAGGACTCCCTGAGTAAGGATCTAATTGCTCGTAAGTATAATATAAATAAAATTTTGTGTATTCCTTAGACTTTACATTTATATTTTACAATATGAATACAAACATTTTTTAAAGAAAATCATTTATTTTTTGTGATTTTATTAACATAGAAATAATTCCTGCAAAATGTTCCGGTTTTTTAAAATTAGTCTGCCACGACTTTAGTCAAAAAAATTAATTGATTTTTCAACATTTTAACTATACAACACATTTTTCAATAGCAAAATTTTTCAAGCAAATATTTTAGAATTACAATCAATTGTGTAGCTGAATGTATAATTGAGAGTCGACAATTGATATTCATAATTGATTCTTATTTTTTTAGAGCTTAAAATGGGTTTTAACGCTTTCGATCCTGAGAAGAAAGGAGCAATTAAAACGGACCAAATCAGCACGATTTTCAGTATGATGGGGAAAACGATTAATGCTGACGTTCTAAATGACGCTATTGCAGAAGTTGATCCCTTTGGTATTTTTTAATTTATTATACAATAAAATTCATTTTTGCTTATGAGAGAGAAATCTAGAATTTAATATTTTTTACTATAGGTGCTGGTGAATTAGAGTTTGAAGAATTTTGTACCCTAGCAGCTAAGTTCATGGAAGAAGATCAAGATGAGCAAGCAACAGTAGCGGAGTTGAAGGAAGCATTTAGGCTTTACGACAGAGAAGGAAATGGTTACATAAGTACAGAAGTTTTTCGGGAAATCCTTCATGAATTAGATGAGAATTTGTCTCCTGAAGAATTGGATATGATGATTGAAGAAATTGATGCTGATGGATCTGGAACTCTTGATTTCGATGGTAAAATATTCATTTTTCTCATCGTAAATATAATTTTTAAAGTATATTTCCTAAAATATAAATATTTGCAGTCAGAAATGTTGTTATTAAATTTCTTAAAATCTTGTTTCTCTTTTCAATTTCAGAATTCATTGATGCTATGACAAAATAAAAGACCACATCACATCTACTCAGACTTTATCTGCAAAATGCGAAATTCTCGCAAAACTTCAAGGACTTTGGGCCGGCATTAAAAGGATTGTGCATTAAAAGAACTTACAATTTAGCATTAGTCTAAAAGTTGTGATTTCGTGGATTCAGTTGAATAATAAGTATTGTGAATGAATTTGAATATTATAGAGAAATTGTTTTTTATAATTCCAAACCACATATACGCAGATAAAAACTTGAACTTGAAAAAAGTATAAAGTGGTATCTAAATAATTTTGAAAAAAAGATAAATTGAAGAGGAAAAAGAATTTTAATTTATATAATATTTTCTATTATATTTACTACGAAGAAACAAAGCATTATACATTTTTTTCTAAATGTATTTAACTTATAAATAAAGATAATGGACTTTAAAAAACAGCAAGCCTATTTTACTCCAATCTATCCCAACAGCCTCACCAATAGCATTTCTATAATACATATATTTAAGATATATCAAGGATATTGAATATAATTGGTTTTTTAAAAGTTTTTCTCCGGGTTATTTTAAATATTCTGTATAAAAATATATGTTATTTTAAATATTTAAAAACAAAAAGCCTTTTTTAAATTTTCTTAAAAAAATTTGTCAATACCAATAAATCGTTCTTTATTTTGCTCTCTGACAACAGATTATCATAGAACAGTTACATGCATACGCAATAATTTAGTCGAATAAATTTTCAAAATTGTATAATTAACATGACAGATAAATTACTTCTAGTTAGATTATACATTACTTCGAAGTATATAAAACGATGTAAAACTTTATAACATAACAACTTTATAACTTTATAATAACTTGCGAACCTTAATATAAATAAATCAGACATGTCTTCATTAACTCTAAAGCTATTATTTATACTTTGCCTATATTTTGCTGCAATGGAGGCGAGAAAAATGCGTAAGAAATTTACAATACATAACTATTGTTGCGTTTCCCGTAACTTTTTTAGAAGCAATAAATTCTGATAAGATAATTTTCTTTATATTTTACATTAATTTTTTACTCTTTAACATTCTTAATAAAATCTTCTGCTGGAGTAGAGTTGTAACAATAAACACTATAGTTCATAATCTAATTAATGACTTTACAGTGAAATAATATAAAAAGCTTCAGATATTAAAGATTAAAGTAATTTTGAATAAATTATAGGGTAAGTGCACCAATTGCCGAGCCTGATCCATTTGTCGATGTTACCATGGTGATAACCAAAAATATTGCCTAAATTGTTTAATTTATTTGTAATTATAATATTAATATACTATCTATAACATTTATAACACTTAAAAACCATAACACTAATTATTTTTGACATTTAAATTGAAATTCCATGCTTAAGTCAAAAACAGAATTTGTTGACTCGAGAAATAGGTTCGGGATGTATCCGTTTGTACCAAAATGGATATCACGAATGACTATTACGTCGAATCCATAACCTCAGAATCTGTATTGTTAGAAATGTATTTTTATCGAATTTTAAATGTAAGGAAATTTTATTTTCTGGAATTAACATTTTACCGAAAATGAATATGAGAGAATAATTTATGATCGAATCGACATGTGCTGTAATTATAAATTATCATAATTTCTGTTTGTCTGAATTTTAACATAACCTAATTTTAAATGTTAGAATTCCTAAAGTTTGTAAGGAAGATGGAACCGAAATTTAATATAGAGTAAAGGCATTTTCATAGAATTAGTTTTGGTCGAATATTAAAACGTTGAATTCTCAAATGCTCGAATGCTCAAAACGTCGAATTATCAACTGGTCGAATGCTAAAAACATCGAATTCTCATTTCGTCGAATGCTAAAACGTCGAATTATCAACTGGTCGAATGCTTAAAACTTCGAATCTGCAAAAAGTCGCAAAATTTACTTGATTTAAGTTAACATTAACTTAAACCAAGCAAATTTTTACTTAAATCAAGTAAATTTTTCGACTTTTTGCCGATTCGAAGTTTTAAGCATTCGACCAGTTGATAATTCGACCTTTTGAACATTCGACGATTTGATTTTTCGACGTTTTGAACATTCGAGCATTTGAGAATTCAACGTTTTAATATTCGACCAAAACTAATTCTATGAAAATGCCTTTACTCTATATTAAATTTCGGTTCCATCTTCCTTACAAACTTTAGGAATTCTAACATTTAAAATTAGGTTATGTTAAAATTCAGACCAATAGAAATTATGATAATTTATAATTACAGCACATGTCGATTCGATCATAAATTATTCTCTCATATTCATTTTCGGTAAAATGTTAATTCCAGAAAATAAAATTTCCTTACATTTAAAATTCGATAAAAGTAAATTTCTAACAATACAGATTCTGAGGTTATGGATTCGACGTAATAGTCATTCGTGAAATCCATTTTGGTACAAACGGATACATCCCAATAGGTTCACCCTCGTCAATTGGTGCGTTTACCCTAGCAGACAATTCTAATTTAAGTGAAAGGAAAATATTTGGGGGCATCACTGAATTTATCGATATAAAACTTTATCTTTAAAATTACAAATTTTCAATATTGTCAGCAGCACATGGTTCATTAACTAAATTAAATAAACGTTGATACTTGGTGTTTGAGTAAATAATAATATTTTTCAAGTTATAAATGCAATCCGTAAGATGAAAATTCCTTAGCTAACCTAACTTTTTCCCAACGATATATGGGTTTCAATTTTCAAACTATACTCTTTTGAAAATTTCCACATAAGAATATACATGGGACACTATGCCCATATGGATTTCCATGTAAAACTATATGGGAAATTGAGAAACAATAAAAAAATCTAGTACATTTTTCAGCAACTTTTTCCCTTATAATTTTTCTTAATTAAACCTTAAATCCTAGATGAAATGTAAGGCTTTTAAGGCACTTGTATCTTGATGTTTCTGAGTACACATATTTATAATTGTGCAGAGGTTTCAGTAAGCTATGCTCATAGAAAATGTCCGAAAAATTAAAAGTTTTGGAATGTAACCCATTACAAATATATTGTTATAAACAATATATTGTAGCACGTTAATAATTATAATAAGTTTATATTTTAATATTTAATTTGTTAATTTAATTAATTTTTCTCGATATCTGATGATATTACGTTGTTCTTGCATCTGAAAATTTGATGTGAGAATATGTGAGATGTAAACC
This sequence comes from Leptopilina drosophilae, assembly GCA_032873175.1. Lineage (NCBI taxonomy): Eukaryota > Metazoa > Arthropoda > Insecta > Hymenoptera > Figitidae > Leptopilina > Leptopilina drosophilae. The sequence goes on from CM065482.1 coordinate 269,854, forward strand.
GGAAGTTCATTCGAAAATGTAAGGTATGGACTATAAATAAAATAAATATTAAATGTATAAACATTATCAGGTGTCATCGAGAAGGAATTAAGAGCCTGTCTGGCTCTGCAGAAAGGTAAACGTGGGGGCGGAGGAGGTGCACCACCATCAGGAGGCTCAGGAGGTGGTGGGCCAGGAGGCGAAAAATCAGGATAAAGTTAAAAAGAATGCTGAAAACTTATCAAGGATCCAACATTTAAAAGTGAAACAAGGATGATCCACATATTCTTATGACGTTTTTATTTATGCATTTAAATTCAAATTATATTACTTACAGTTATTTCAAAATGTAAAAAATAATCAAAAAATATTATTAACAGTTGATATGCATTAATTAATATTAATAAAATACTATTCAAATTACAAAAATTATTTTATGGTTCTCAGTATTTATTTCATTTGAACATTCACAACTCGAAAATTTGGACAATTAAACAAAAATAAAAACATACGTATTCATATTCTCCTTTAAAGAGCAAACAAAATATATTTTACAGAATTTAAATAATCACTATACAGAAAGATGTTTCTTTTTTAACCATCTTATTATAGCCGTTAAAGATAGATAGTCCAAGTTGAACATAGAAATAATATTTTCTTTTTTCAAAAGATGAATCGAAATCAAAATTAAAAAGCCATCTTAAAGACATCGAATGGCCAAGTCATATAAAATTTTTAGAACGCTTTTTGAATAAGTGTGCACACTGATTTTTATGACTTTATGTCCTATATCCAAAAGTCAAACGTCAGGTCATAATCTTTCATTGGTATTTGATTTTGTAAATAAAAGTAAAATTATTAAATTTAACTTGGATTTTTGGGCTAGAAATTACTGGCAGAAGTATAAGTATGCAAACATTGGAAATCATGTAAATTTATATTGATTGCAATAGGTGTTTGAGATGTTCGAGATGATTAGACCGAACAGAGAATGGCCTTTGAGAAAATCTGTAAACGGCTAGAATTGGAAGACATTTAAATACGAAATCTCGTGCCAAAATTTGCCTATGCTTTAGAAAGCTTGGAAACATTTAGTATTTTCTACATAAAAAGTACAGATACCTAAATTTATTATTCGAAAAACATTTCCTAACAATGGTAAGTAGAACCAAACAGCTCAAATTATTTCCCATTTTCCCATTTCTCTTCATTGTAAAATTTCAATAATAAAAAATATTCGCATCAATGTAATATTATAACTATTATTTTGGAAATATTAATACTGCAATAATATCCCACACAGCACTGAAACTTTCTCAAGAATTTATAAAATATTTACTCGCAAACTTTGAAGAATTTATTTGCAAAGTTTAGTGAAAATTGTGTAAAGATATGAATGTTTATTGTCAAAAATTTCTAAAAAATTTAGCTTGAAACTTTCCTGAATATTTAAATTAAATTTTCAGGAAAGTTTAACAATAAACATACATTGAAGTGGGATATTTTAATCATTATACAATTTTTATTAAACTTTGCAAGTAAATTCTTAATAAATTTTTAGTAAAGTTTCAGTGCTGTGTGTGAGTGATAGTAATATTGCAAAAAAACTTGGTAGAATTCTGAATAAAAACAACTTATATACATAAAATATTTATAAAACTATAATATTAAAAATGTCCAATATAATGTTAAAATGATGTAAATGTATTGCTACTTGAGTTAAAATTATTTTTTACGATCGTAATTATACACTTTAAATATAATATTTTATTAAAATAAAAAATGCATTTTATTATAACATGAAAAGCGATGATGATATTTTTATTTATATAGAAATTAAATAAGTTTAATTTTTTCTGGATTCTAAATAATTTTTTGTTTCAGGATGATCTAACAAAGGACCAAATAGCACGTAAGTTTATTAGTCATAAAAAATTGTCATGACAGTAATTAGATTTATGAATTGAAGAGTTTTTTTTACGACTATGGCTCTAATATAATTAAAAAATAATATCACTCATTAGTACTGTGTGTGAGAGCAGTGACAAATTAAGATAATTTTTATATTCTATAAAAAATAAAAATGAAACATTAAGAAAATAATTGAAAAAATGTTTGTCTTCAATTGTTTTAAAGTTTAATTAGAAAATGTTTTTCCATGCTGCTGGGAAGTAAATATTAATCTTTTTATTTTCTCCTTTTAAGTGCTGAAGAAAGCATTTGATGCTTTCGATCACGAGAAAAAAGGATGCATTGGAACAGACATGGTTGGAACTATTCTCTCTATGCTAGGGTATGAACTAAGCGAATCTACATTAGCAGAAATTATCGCCGAAGTCGACGAAGATGGTAAGAAATTATTTATTTAAAAATAAATAAAATATGTCATTAAGTATAAAATATGTCACTGACCTATACCTTTAAAAATTTGTTATTTTCTAATTTTATTATCACACTACGTTGCCCTATTGCATATTTGATATTTATTAGGATCCGGCGAATTAGAATTTGAAGAATTTTGTACCCTGGCTGCCAGATTTCTTGTTGAAGAAGATACCGAAGCAATGCAACAAGAGCTGAGAGAAGCTTTTCGATTGTATGATAAGGAAGGGAATGGTTACATAACAACAGATGTTTTTAGAGACATTCTTCATGAATTAGACGATAAATTGTCACCTGAAGAACTGGACCTCATGATTGAGGAAATTGATGCAGATGGCTCCGGAACCCTTGACTTTGATGGTACTAGTTTTTTTAAACTTACTTGAATCCCATATAATAATAATAATTTTGGACATTTTCTCAGAATCGAAGACTCTAAAATTTAATAAATTTGAATGTTTCAGAATTTATGGAAGTCATGACAGGAGGTGATGACTAAATGTTATAGCAGAGCAAACTTTCTAAAGATTATGATAATTATACGAGAGTATACGATGAACAAAGGACCAAATAAATATAATGTTTAAAAAAGTGACAATATTGAGAATTAAAATAATCATAAAGTAATTTAAATTAGATTAAGTATTTTAAACATCATAATGTAAAATTCATTTTTGTTAACCTGTTTTGGATATGAAAGCATTTTAATTTATCGCATTACGTTGTCGAACATGAAAACAATTCATAATTACTCACGTGCTTGCGACTTGACACGACACAAAACAAATGTTATTTATCGAATCCTGTCGCTTTCATACCAATTTCTGAAAATAATATGTAAAATCAAAATAAAAAATTACTAAATATGTGGATAAACAATTTAAATATTTAACTGCCTACAAGTTCCTTTTTTTTTAAAAACATATATTGTATATCAAATAAACCGTCCCAGATGTACCTTGAAAAAACAATTTATAACATGAGCCATATATGTTTTTATTTCAGCCAACAGGCAAAATAAATTTAGAATCTTAAATTTAAATTTTTTCAAGACATTTCTTCAAAATTGTAGATTTGTTATTAAATTAAATATTTCAGAATCTAATGTATATATCATCCAAATTACATTTGGAATATTTTTTAAAATAATTATTTTTTTAATTTTTGGAAGAATATAATAAAAATATTTATCCGAATTATGAATAATACATCTTTCAAAGATAATTCTTTTTTTAATGTTTCATGATTGTTATTTGTATGACATGTTTAAAAAAAGTAATTGATTAGCTAACTAATCAGTTTTTTAAAAACTTTTTAAGACTAATTGAGAAATCTTAAAATTCGTTACAACTGATATGTTATGGGACTTAAAGGTAAGCGTAGCTTTCAATAATGTTTTGTACTGGCGAATGATCATGAACATTATTGTATATTTAGGGCAAATATAAACTCAAGATAAATAATTTCTAAACAGATATAGAAAGACGCATTTTAAAATTTATTGATTAATGCAATCGGTTGTAAAAAAGTGGATACAGTTAAGAAATTGTAAAAGTATCTGGCATAAGTATATAACTTTCACTTAGACAAATCTTACTCAGTCACAATGCAACTCCTATTAGCCATTGTTATGGGTTTTATTTTCAGTTCATCAGGTGAGTGACTAAATTTTGGCATTTCAAATTTTTTTAACACTGTAATACTATAATTGTATTAAAATTTTTTGAATAATTTAAATTTATTAATGGTTTAAAAAAATATACCTATGTCTTAAATATTTTTTTATTTTTTATTAATATTTTCCCAATCAAAATCTGCTCTAATAATGTGATATATATTTTCAATATTCACATTTAAATTTATTAAATTTTTATTTAGTTTTTAATACAATAAATGGTTAGCAATAATTTCGTAATTTTTTTGAGTATTACAAATTCATTCAATTTAAATTTTATACATAGGTAAGTAAATACTAAATCTTTAAATGATTATTTTTAAAAAATAATTTAAAATTAAAATAATTCCAAAGGTAAATGTTGATTTTAGTTGTATAGATATATTATGGCACATGTTTTAGTGTATTCGCAATATTTAAATTGTTAATGTTTAAGAATAAATGAAATATTTTTCAGCCCAAAACTTTACTCGTATTGTTGGTGGAATTGATGCTGAAGAAGGTCAATTTCCATATCAAGTATCACTACAGCGAAATGGGCGTCATTTCTGCGGAGGCTCAATTTTAAATGAACGTTGGATTTTAACAGCTGCACATTGCTTGAGAGGGTAAAATGAATTCTTTATATAGTTTTATATTAAACGCTTTTCGTATTTACTTGACTCTAACCCTTATAGAATTTTTAAAATCATCCTTCTCGTCAAATTTCCAAAGTAAAAAATTTGAAAATAATTTCTGTTTAAGGAGGTACTCTAGTAGTATAACTGTGATGACTGGAATAACAGACCTGGACGGTTTTGGGGATGCTTATACAGGGGAATTGAAAATTATACACGAAGATTATGATAGATACGAACATGATAATGATATTGGTCTATTAAAAGTAACATCAGAGATCAATTTTAACGATGAAATACAACCTATCAAGTTACTATCTAATGAATTAGAAGGAGGCGGTTACATTGCAACATTGACGGGATGGGGAAGAACTTCCGTACGTACTTTATATATATACCTTATCCAATTTATAACATTTAAAAATTTTAAATACTAAAATTTGTCAGAAAAAACATTGATCATCTATAAACAATAAACATTCAGATAATTCATGACAATTGTTTCAAATGTTATTTCGTTTTGAATTCTGCTCGATTAATTGATTTTTCGTAAAAATGACATTTCGGGCAAAAGCAATTCGGTCGTATTTGAATTCACTCAAGTGTTCGAAACTATAATTCGAGCTTGTTATTACAAGATTTGCGCCTGGAACTCGACGCAAGCTTAAACTATACAATAAAGCTCGACTGAAAAAGAGAAAAGCTCGTAAACTTACTCAGGATTCCTTTTGCCAACACTTTATTATTTTACAAGACAAGAAAGTGAGGTTAGATTTCAAAATATAATATTAATTAATTACAAATATTCTCCCACTAATAAAATTTTATATTATCTCGTAGACACTATACGTGTTGTTTCAACTATTATTTGTACAAGTTTTAAAGTGTTAATTTCATAATTTTGAGATAAATTATTTACGTACTATACTTCTGACAGTTTATTTTTTACAGTAAAAAAATTTCCCGAAAATATCGAAATCACTATATGCTATACATGTAAATGTGTTTCTGCAATAGCAAACAAACGTTCTTTTAGAAATTTTTAACACAATGTTGCGTTTTTATTTTACAACAATGCTTTTTCAAAAAGAGCTAAAAAATGCGATTTTTTGTCCTTTTAATCTCGTTTTTTAGGTTGAATCCACAATAAAATAAATCGTCTCGATTTTGATGCGCAGTAAACAAAAATGTATGTACGTGCATCGAATCGTTTTGACAGTCAAGACGATTTTTAGCTATTCTGGAATCAGCCTTATGAAAATGACCGAAAAACTTTCAATAAACAAGAATCAACATTTTTTTATAACCCAGTGTAATATTGAGAATAAAATTTGTATAAAATGAAACTTTTTTTAGTTTTACAAAAAAAATAATTTTTTAATTTTCAATAATTCATTTTCAGTAATTCCTTAAATATACCGATATTATTTTTTTGTTTAGGTTACAAGCAGCGCGCCTATACGTTTACAAGTAATTAAATTAAAAATTATATCAAATGAAGAATGCAAATCAAAAATAAATAATGTGAAAACTTCACACATATGCACCTTGAACAAAGAAGGAGAAGGAGCATGCTTTGTAAGTATTTTATTAATTCTGTTAAAATCTTATTAAAAAAGTATGTGACGACTACTTTTTTCAAATTGTAAAATTTTTACTTTCCCATGGCATATAGTAGAGATAACCTTTCGTTACGAATCTGAAGATTTTTTATCATTTTCGGACGCCATATTTGATCCGCCATTTTGAATTTTGTAAATCTGTCCTTAAATTCATAATTAGCGATCTCAAAAATCCCTGAGTAGCAAGTTTCAAGCGATGATAAGTCAATTTTAAAAACCCTGTAAAAAAAAAAGTATTGGGAGGTACGGGATACCGCATTGCAAGTGCCTACCTTCCAATGCGGTATTCGCGAAATACCGCATTGGGTGTCGTGGTGAATGCGGTATTCAAGGGGTCCCAATGCGGTGCCAGTTTTAAGCTTTAAAAAAAAAGAAAATACGTGACAGGAGTGAATAATTAGTGTCAGTGAATCAAAATACGAGTTAAAGGAATGAAAAAATACTAATAGTGAGTGTGAAAATGAAGTTTAAAGAAAATAAGGTAAGATCAACTGTTACATATGAGTTCAATGCGGCATAGGCTGTTTTCAATGCGGCGCATAATCGGTATACAGTTCGCGCAGTGCAGCGGCGCTCTCTTCTTTACCTAAAGCGGATTCTTTCTATTCAAATGGTAATTTTGAAAATAATGAAAAATAATATTAACTAAAAGTTGATAATGTATTTCAATCAATAAAAAAATGTTAAGAGTGTTCGACAGTCTCTAAAATTTGTAGGTTATTTGCGACTTACAGTTATCGCCAAAGAAAAACGATGACACTGACTGTTTGAAATTACGTGAAATTAGTAAACAACCGTTTTCGAACTAGTGTTTCTCTGCACACAAGCACTTTTTACAAAATCTGACAACGTCCATTGATCAAAAATGTTTTTAATTATCTGAATTGAAAAGATTTTGTTAATCCATACAAAAACAAGGTTGCAGCATTAAAATTACAAAAGTAATGTAATGACAGGCGGCAAGGCGTGTGTTACTGCCATTTTGCCAGTAGAGGGCAGAAGCAAGCAGGGAGCGTAAAGGCGCACTCACAGCTAGTAGGCAGCAATACAAATTTGAATTTACTGTCTCTTTCACTCTAATGGACTTTCTCTCTTACTCCAATTACTGCCTGCGCAGGCAGGCAGAGCTGTGAGTGCTCCATAAAGGATCAGCTGTCAAAATGATTCGCATTACATTGCTATGGTAATTCCAATGCTGCAACCGTGTTTCTGTATGGATTAACAAAATCTTTTCAATTCAGATAATTAAAAACATTTTTGACCAATGGACGTTGTCAGATTTTGTAAAAAGTGCTTGTGTGCAGAGAAACACTAGTTCGAAAACGGTTGTTTACTAATTTCACGTAATTTCAAACAGTCAGTGTCATCGTTTTTCTTTGGCGATAACTGTAAGTCGCAAATAACCTACAAATTTTAGAGACCGTCGAACACTCTTAACATTTTTTTATTGATTGAAATACATTATCAACTTTTAGTTAATATTATTTTTCATTATTTTCAAAATTACCATTTGAATAGAAAGAATCCGCTTTAGGTAAAGAAGAGAGCGCCGCTGCACTGCGCGAACTGTATACCGATTATGCGCCGCATTGAAAACAGCCTATGCCGCATTGGACTCATATGTAACAGTTGATCTTACCTTATTTTCTTTAAACTTCATTTTCACACTCACTATTAGTATTTTTTCATTCCTTTAACTCGTATTTTGATTCACTGACACTAATTATTCACTCCTGTCACGTATTTTCTTTTTTTTTAAAGCTTAAAACTGGCACCGCATTGGGACCCCTTGAATACTGCATTCACCACGACACCCAATGCGGTATTTCGCGAATACCGCATTGGAAGGTAGGCACTTGCAATGCGGTATCCCGTACCTCCCAATACTTTTTTTTTTACAGGGAATACGACCGCCATATTTCGTTTTTTCTTAAATATGCTTGAAATCGCTTGAAACTTTTTACTCGGGGGTTTTTATAGTCGCTGATTATGAATTTGAAGTCAGATTTACAGAATTCAAAATAGCGGATATATGAAACAGATACCCTAACAGTATCTGGATATATTCAGAGATTTTTCAAATGTGGATAATATTTTTGTTGTTTCTTTGTAGGGAGATTCCGGAGGACCGCTTGTCGTGGACAGCGTTCAAGTTGGTGTCGTTTCTTTCGGGAAACCATGTGCTCGAGGAGTTCCGGATGTATATACCAATGTTCATAATTATATGGATTGGATCAAAGAGTCATTGTTACGATACGCGTTTTAGTAATAAAAATCTTAGAAAATGCAATTCATCTTCTTGATGTTCACTGCTTTTTTCTGCCCACAGAAGAACAAGAAAGTTATTTATATCTTAAAAGTTAAAATTTAATTAATAATAAAATACACGACGTAACAATTATATTGTTATAATTATATAACTTTATACTCTTTAGCACGTCACTATATAGAAAGGAAAAGTCCTGCGAAAAATGGGAGTGGTTTTTAGTGGGGCGACATTTAAAACTTGATCAATTTGCATTTGCAGTTATTAAAATTTATTAGAATAATTTTTTAAATCTATAATAATGCATAATTACAAATATTTAAAATTTATTAAGAAAAATGTTTATTTCAAAAACTGTACAATATATCTCAAACCGCAAGCATGGGTTAAATTCGATTTCATTTATCAATAATTTTTTATAACGTATATGAATTATGTATATTGTATTGTATATAAATAATTAAAGTCCAAAGAGAAAAATAATTATATTCTATTCATAGAAACATTATAAATTCAGAAATATATATAGCACTCAAATTTATTCTTAATTACATTTTAGAGTTACATTATGTACAAGAAATTTACTCACATTCAGAGAAACACACATGCACTGCAGAAATTATACACTTAAGAATAGAGCATTCAAGGAAAAGTAAAATTCAATTAATAATTGAAGCTGTATTACTATACAATAAATTATTAAATCTTTAAAAGACTTTGACGCTGCTAATTTACTAACAGAGTTGAAAAATTAACATTAGCAAATGCATGCACATTGTGTACAAATGGAATACAAATTTCTTACCAACAAAAAAAAGTTAGTTGATTTTTAATTTTCATAAAATTTAGTAAAAGTTAAATACTATTCCAGATAGAACAATAATTTTTAAAAAGTTTGCAACAAATTTGCAACGCAAAGATAGGAAATTTACATTGTATGTTTGTTCAAAACTTGTTGCGCAAACTTGTTGAAAATTTCGACAGCAAAGTTAAACTTAGATAAACTTAGCGATGTGTACTGAAAAGTTGCAACTAGGGTGTCATTTTGTTTCATGGCACAAATTTTCTGCAAACTTGCTGCGAAATGTTTCAAAAAAAAATTATTGTGCTACTTGTGATAGAAGTTTGTAATCCATTCGTTTTTGATCAATTTTAAACTAACGGTTTCAGAGAGGTAAGTTTGCAACTTGTGTGCAAATTGATATCTTACATTGATGTACATTTCAATATAAAATCTGCAAATTTTAAGCCATAATTTGATTATCAGTTCTAAAGGAAGAAGAAAGAACAATAAATCCTGTAGATAATCAAACAATTTGCAAAATTTTTCAAGATTCGATATTTTAATAACTTGACAATGTATGGTGCATACTTATCTCCCTGGACTAATAAATCCTTAAAAAAATTTCAGTAACTAGGGAAAGGAACTTTGTGTTTTTCATCGAGATAATTTAAGTTCTCAAAAGACTTGAATTTCCCTCTCAATTATGTTATAATTATGCTCTTAAAAATGTTTTTATAAATTGATAACAAAGTTAATAAAAAATATACTAAATTCTAAAAATAAATTTATGATTTAAAACTTTTTGTCCTCATTGTTGCAGTATCCCCAATGTTGGATAACACATTGAAATGTTAATTATTATTATTATGCTTGGATTTATTGAATTATGCAGTATGTATATGCATGGACAGGGTTCTGCCGCTTTATGAACACTTTTTGCTTCTCAAGTATTTTGCAAATGGCAAATATTATTGTTAAAAAATATTTTTAATGTGAATTTTAACACAAAAAAAACATTTTTGATATTTATGCCTTTATGCTCCATCACAAAGTTCCCATCTCTATTAATACCTCTAATTACATTTAAATTCAAATAATGAATCTTATAAAAACTGAAATCTGAAAATTAACGTAAAATTTTGTACAAAACACATAATTTTACTTACATTTTTCGCAAACATACAGAGTATGGGAAAAGTATGGAACTCCTGTAATATTTAGGAAGTGTGCACTTTGGAGCAAAATGTGCAAATAAAATTTATTTGGCTTAAACATTATATCTAAATATATTACAACAGTTCCACAATTTTGCCAAACCCATGTTTTACAGTTCATATTCTCTAATTTTTGATACAAAAATTATTTATAAAATGCATTCACTTGAATATAAAGAATTATAAAACTCAATATACTAGCTTTAACAGTAATAATTAATTAATTAATTAATTATTTAAGAATATTACAAATTAATTGTAGCATGTTAGCATTACTAAAAATAAACTAAAAATATTTAACAGACAATATCATTTAAAATTTGATGAATTCAAAAAAATTCTAATTACTCAAATTAATTTTCCAGAGCGCTGCAGATATAAGAATTATCATTCGTGATCATTTCTATGCAATACATATATATATCAATTCATTCATTTAGTTAAAAATTAAAGGCGTAACTACTGAAATCAAGAGAAATTGAACTATTTTTACAAATGTGTTAGAATTTGAATCTCTATAGCTTAGAAAAATGGTCTTTTCTGTCTTGTAAAATACATTAACATTTTAATTATAAAACCATGTTGCTTTATTTGTGAAGAAATTCTAATCCAACTTTTTGTTCAATTGTATAAAAGTCCTGTGCGAGTGAAGAAAAAGTAAGATCAGAATGCTTCCATTAGTTAGCAAAATTGTTTGAATTTTGCCATGAGCAATAAAAAATTGATGCCATTTGACGAATTTAATTAAAATGGAATTTGAATTGAAATGGTGAACCATGGAACTGATGGAATTCACGGAAAGGATTTGAACCAGAATGTTTTGCTGACTCTGGGTCTAGAGGATCCTCGCCCCTGTCAAACTTTTCTCGCTTCTCGTCATCTGTCAAAACCTCTTTAGCTGCAGCAATATCTATGAATTTTTTCTCCGCCTTCTTCTTTTCGTCGCCATCTTGGAAATTATCCGGATGCCACTTTTGCGCTGCTTTTCTGTAAGCTTTGGTAATATCTCTCTTGGACGCTGTCCGTGGAACGTTGAGAATTTTATAATAGTCTCGTGTCTCGGACAACTTTTGGCGTTGTTGTGCTAGTTGAAGGCCATCTTTTGCTCTTTGCATATTCGGATCGATGTCTAGCGCCTCCTTAAAATCTCGAATAGCTAAAATTGCAACAAACGTATAGTGTTATAATTCGTATAAATTAGACACGAAATACTTTTGGAATTGGTAAAATAAAAAACTTACCATCGTCAAACATTTCCCCAGCAAGATAAGCATCAGCTCTATTGCAGATATTTTCAGGTTCTTTTCTTATGTCGTAAGCGTCATTACAGCTTGAAATTGCTTTACTAATTTCGTTATTAGCAGTGTAGCATACACAAAGTAAATCCATGGCCAAGAATCTTACATTCGACTCTTCGCTTTCATCCTTAAGCACACGATTAGCTAGTTTAATGCATTCTTCATGATCGTTTACTTCTCGTGCATTCTTTGCCTTGTTTAATGTTGATGCGATTTTTTTTATTTTCTTATAAAACGGAAAGCAATCTTTATGCTCATGATCCAACTTGAGACATTCCCTAATTTCTCTGTAAATTATAGGTTTGTTTCATAAAGTAAAGCCCTTGGGAGTTGAAAACAGAAACTGGAATACATAGCAAATAAGTAATACTTACGTCAAAGCTTCATCGACATTTCCAATCTGATAAAGTAATAGCGAGAGGCTGTAAAAGCCTTGTGTATTGTCCGATACTAATTTAGTTGTAGATCGAATATCTGCAATTGCCTTCATGAATTCGCCGAGAGCAACATTGCATTCAGATCTGAGTTGTCGAAGGTATGGAGACCACGGGCAGTCTTCAATGACAGCAGTAATAAGTTCGACTGCTGCACTATACTCTCGTCTACTTACTAAAAACTCTATTCTCTCTAAATGGTTTCTTAAAGCATCCGCCTTTGAAATTCCGTTTAAGGCTTCCTGATGATTTGGTTCTAACTCAAGCTATAAGAAATTAATTGAAAGAATGAGAAACTAATGTTATGTCTGCACTGGTATCTACCCTTATTCAAATATTCAAGGGAGTCAATAATGAAACTTTAAACTTTTAATTAAATCTAAAGTATTGTTGGAAAAATATTTACCACTTTCGTAAAGTCCTTCTCCGCTTCGTCAAATAATGCTTGTTTCAATAAAATATTACCATGCTGCAACCTTGCAACAGTAAAACCTTGATTAAGTTCTAGCAGTCTTTCAAAATCAAGTAAAGCAAACTTGGCTTTTCCTAAAGCTAAATATACAGTTCCTCGTTTGAAATAAGTCAAATAATTTGTAGGATCACCATCTGCAAACAAAAGCATCAGCATCAGACTTTATAATAATTCAAATAATAATTTAGGGTAAATTCAGGTATTGTGAGTTGCACTTTTTTTAGCTCAATGTATTATGCAACAAATTTTTGTTTTCACTTTTTTTAGTTTTTCGTGTCAGTGGGAGGAATAAGCTAAAATAGACATAATATTAAATAAATTATTAAATATTCCCTTTTTATTTAATATAACAGAATTGTAACAAACTTATATCAACAACATAAAAATGATTATTAATTTTCCCAAAAATTGGAGTTGTAAACTATTATTCAACTTTTAACATTATCAATTAAAATAACATTGTAATTGACCTCACTTAAAAATTTCAAACTAAAATTAAAAAATTTAAATATTCATTCGATTTATTGTTCAAAATCATGAAAGAAATGTGTAAAAAATAAATCAAAATGACGACAGATGTTGGAATATTAATTTTTCAAAAATTTCGAGTTTTATTAAAAAAATATTAAATAATTGAATCGTTAATTTCGAAAAAGACTAAAAACTCTAAAAACCGTAAATGTTATTTTTATATAAAAGACAGTGAAAGAGATTGTTACAGTTTTCAGAGTTAAACCTTAAACCCTTTTCGAAATTCACGATTCAATTGTTTTTTGAATTTGACTAAAAATTGGCAGAAAAAAGTTGACTACCCATAAAAAATTGAGATAGTTGAAAACTTTACCGGTTCTTCCCCCTTAAATTGACAGATATATATTAATATAATCACATTGTTTCGAAAGTAAGTGATAATTTTAAAAACAATACAAGTCTGTAAATAAACCTTAGATACTTTCGACTGTCATCAACAATTGTGAAATAATGATGAACATGTGATTGACACATACCTATGGCCGCATGGTAATTTGTAAGTGATTCTTCCAGTTTCCCTTGAGCAAGAAATTCATTACCAAGCTCCAAATGCTTATCAACCTCCGACTGAGATATTCCTCCAACGGCTAGGTTAAAAAGAATAGATGCAGATAATAATTAGAGATAATTACAAAGGTATAACGAAAATATCATAACCAAACATAAATTTCAATTCTCCATTACAGGCAATATTTTTAATCTTGAATATATTTAACTAGTGTTAAGGTAATTTGAAAAAAATTAGCTCACACTATATGATGTATAATGGTTTTATTAACGATTAATTTATAATTTTAGAAAGGTTAAAAATACAAACCATCAAAAACTATATCTAATAAAATTAACAATATAGCATAGTTCAACATATCTTCCACCAAAATGAATTTAGCAATTTTACAAATAAATGACACTAAAGTTTAAAATTCGAAAGTTGAGTTGACAATTAAAAAAGACATCTATCTTGACGTCGAAAATTGAACAGTTGTGTCAAATTGTAAACAACCATCATCCACATCGTCTTTCAGTATCATTGCAATCGTGGTTTCACGTTATTGGTCTACTACCACCTAACGTAAAGATATGAAGCTGTTTACAGTAAAAGAGGGCCAGCTCAGCCAGCTGTTTTCAGAACCGCAGACTTTTCAGCAGCAAGTGGTGGGGAAGGCTGCTTCCAAAACAAGTTTTGTATGCACTTTATTAATATTATGGTACGATCACAGCTCTTGCTTGGCTCTTGAAGAGTTGTAGACAATCTACTATTTCGGTAGATTTTTATAGAACATACTATTTCGATAAAAAAATTTGTTGATTGTTTTCAAGTTTGTTAACACTGTTGCGTTTTTAAAACAAGGTTTCTTAATTGTTAACCGATCATTAGGAAATCTGTAGTAAAACACTTTCATAGATTTTCATCGAAATTTTATGTTTTATAACAAACTTTTGAATTTAAATTTATTTTTAGTCGGATAAGGGATTTGCACTTTCTGTGAAAATGGCCAGAACGCAAAATTTGCATTGGAGTAAGAGAGATGAAATGTGTATCTGTCTCCCTTACTCCAATAAAAATTTTTCGTTCTGGATTTTTTTTTACAGAAGATGTAATGCTGCTGAAAAGTAACTCAGTGATTAAAGTCAGTTTAAAAGCTCATGATTGGTAAGTTAAAGATTTAATTTTTCACTAACATCTTTTATAAATAATTATCACAAGTCGAAACAACATTGACATCTTTAAACACATATATAATTATTAAAATACGATTGAATGATAAAACTTGAACAGAAAAAACGGGAACGGAACGCAAGCATATGAGAAAGAAAAAGACAGAAGTAGGTTTGTCCTTTTCTACCGCATGCTACGTTGACGTTAAGGTGTCATTCCATGTCGGCGTAAAAGTATGAGAGTGAACAAGACAGTGATATAAGGTTGTTTCTTTCACTCTTATGCATTTACTTTTTGACGTTTTTACGCATTGCATTGGAGTAAGAGAGATAGACAGAACTACGTATCTGTCTCTCTTACTCCAATGAATATTTTGCGTTCTGAACTTTTTTTTCAAAAGGTGTAAATGCTGCCTTATGGCACGGTCACACCTCAGCTGCCTGCCTGCCTGCGCAGGCAGCCGCCACGGGAGTAGGAGAGAGGAGACGAATAATTTAAATTGTCTGACCCTCTTACTCTTATGTATTGCCATGACGACCTGCAGGCAGGCAGGCAGCCGAGGTGTGACCGTGCCATTATGGACTCAACCTAAACTGCCTGATTTCGGATGTTGCTCTGCGAGTTCGAAAGCACAGACAAGGTGTGCCCGTACTCTAAATTAAACGAAAATATTTTCTTCTTCTTTGTTTTTTTCTTCCTGCAATATAGGTAAGGAAGATTCCTTGATGTAGAAATATCAACTGAAGCAATGAATAGAATAATAGAATGAAAGCACAAGATGTCAGTTTCTACTCGTTAAAAGGTGATCGACACATAAAAAATGACTGTATTTTCTAATATGCACAGTGTATGTGTCGTGCTGATAGCGAAGGAAAGAATGAACGTCGAGTGGGCTGCCTCTGGAAATGTTTAGCCTTTGTCGAAGGGAGAGACATGACTGCTGAGATACCTATTGGCCAGCAGGTAGTGTGTTCTTTTCTGACGGATCGGAAAATCTCGGTGGTTTTGTGATGTTCGTCCGTGTGTGTTTGTGTACACCGATGTGGAGGGAGCAGAGTTTTGCCCGTTTCCTCGTTGACGGCGTAGGACTTTTTGCGCCTGGATGTGTTATCATGTAGTTCAGCAGAGAACTTTCGCTGACGCGTATAGGCGATGTGTAATTGATCGTTATAAACAGTTATTGTTCGGGTGGAAATCGCATTGTGTTCGCAGGTGTTGTTTGCGATCTTAGTTTACAACAACAGGAAAACAGTGAAGCGAGGCGGGTCCTATTAGTTATTTAATCATGCCATGCGAAGTGCCCTGTGGACGAGGGTCGGCTTAGAACAGGTTGTGCCGTGCAGTCGCGTGCCGTGTGTGCCAATTTCGCGTTGTTATTGAGGGTCCAGGAGGAGCTGCACCGGGTAGCAAGATGGCGGGGTCCCTAACGTGGTCGTGTACTTGTTGCCTGCGGTTCAAGTTCAGCCCCGAGGAGATCGAGCAGCGGTACAAGAGCCAGGAAATAGACCGCATGCTGGAGAAGGATCGGCAGGCCTTCCGCAGGCAGGTCAAGTTGCTGCTCCTCGGGGCCGGGGAGAGTGGCAAGTCCACCTTCCTCAAGCAAATGCGGATTATCCACGGGATCAAATTCGAGGTGAGAACCACAACAATTGTCGAGCTAATTCCGCCAAAGCTAATTCGTATTTGCCCTAACCTGCCTTGCCATTTTATTGTGAAATTAATTCCGAGACTCCTACGCTCCCTTTAAATATCTCAAAGTGGCTGTGAACCAAATAATGACAGTGGCTTATTTATTTCGGTGGCGGAAAACAACGTGGTTCCGCTTTATTATTTACCCCACCAGCGACGAATTTAGGTTATTTAATCCCCGCTTCAGAAATATCTTCTTTTATTATTCAATAAAACTAATTCCTTTCATTATTATTATCACCAATTACCTAAATTATAACAGTGTTTCGTATCAAGTGTTCCGTTGTTCATTTCATTTAAACAAATTCTTATCTCCTTCAGGAAATGACAATTGTTAACTTTTTTTAAATTTTTAATATACGATGAATTTCAGAATATAATAATTATTAGTTTTTGTTTATTTGACAGAAGATATTATTCAAAAGACGCATTGAATATCAGTATTCTGTTGCAGTTTTCTATAGTTTTTTAAACAACTTTTCATTAAAACAAAAATTTATACATTTAGCATGTGTAAATACAGTAAAAACTAAATGAAATATTACAAAATTGAAATTAATTTTTACTCTCATTTTACAATGACATTATTTCAAGCGCGTTGACCTAAAATTTTTTATTTTCTTAATAAAAATAAAAGTATTTTTTGACACTGTTATTCCGGTGGACTTAAATCAAAGAAAAGTCAGGGAATTAAAATTGAAGAAACAACAAATTAAAAAACATTGATAAATGTCAATTTAATAATTGTATTTAAACTTTTTTTATACTATAGCTCAAAAAGCACGATTTAAATTGAAAATTTGCATTTAATTTTTTTATAATAAGAGTTTTTATAAATGAAATTGTTACTTAAAAACTATTATTAAATTTTTAATCAGCAATGTAAAATATTAAGTAATTAAGAAAATCATTGCATTTATCACTAAAAAAATAAAATTTTATATTATTGGTGAGACTCTATTAATATTTTGTATAGCAAATATCGAATATCTATTTGTTAAAATTTGAAAAAAAATTTCTTTCCGTGTAAAGAAAAAAAAACATTTAAATAATTCATATAAACTAATAAAAAATTGTAGAAATTTTAAAATACAACTAAAATTTTTAATTGAACTAAAATGTAAATATACACTAGAAATAACAAATTAATGTTTCCTGTCTAAAAGTTGTACTTAAAAAATTAAAGAAGAAAAGAAATAATTTTTGGGCAGAATGCTTTTTGGATAAATTATAATATCGCAAACTTTGTAAATTGTAATTTTTGTCCCCTACCCCACTTTTATCTTTTTTCAAAATATTTCAATCATTTTTAATTAATTTATATTTTAATAAATCATACATTAAAACCTTAGTTGACTCTGAATTTAATTCGTGATAATTTTTAATATTTAGAATTACAGTTCATGTTATTCTTAATTAAGGGCAAATTTAGTTGATTTTCATTTTAATTTCTAATAATTTCTTATTGCAATTAACAGCAAAACAAAATTAAATAATTAAAAAGTTTGTAATTTTGTTTATTATATATGTTGTAAATGTTAAACTTTCTAATGCTTCATATATATATATATATATATATATATATATATAAATTAAAATTTCTTAAATTATAATAATTTTAACTTTTTTCTTATTTTACATACTTTTTAAAACTTATTTTGTTAAATACTTTTTAGAATTTATTATAAATATATAAAAAATAAAAGTATGTATTACTTAATGCAGGTTATTAAGGAGAGCCTGAAGTTATAAAACGTCAATCCAAATCCAAATTTTCAATTATTCTTTATTTAATTTGACATTTATAAAGGGTTAAGTATCAGCCTTGCCAACTCCCTCTTTAAAAATTGAAGTTCATTATTCATATTTGTTTTGACATCTTCAGGGTTGCCACAGGTCAGGAATGTCATAGAAAATTAAATTGGTCAGGGAAATGAGGGAACTTCATAAGAAATATTAGAAAAATATTAAATTTCACAAATTATCACCTTTTTGATTTTTTGTGTGAAAAATATTTTTGAATAATTTATTATTAAATTAAAAAGATATTAGTTAATGACAATTGTAATTTTCAGATAAATAATTAAATTTCAGGTTTTTTTAAATATAAAATTTTTAAAAGTTAAAAACTTTATCCCTAAAGACGTTGAAAATAATTACATATTTATTAAAAATATCCATTCTTTTTTGTATTAAAAAGTTCTTAGTGAAAAAGAAGAAACACTGGGTTTAGATATTTTTTTTAATTCAAAGTATCAGATAAAATATGTCGGACATTGTATTTGACAAATAGACCAATTTTCTCAAGATTTGGTAATAAAAGGTTTTAAAGGCCACTGATTACGAATTTTTACATAATCATAAATGATGCTTTCCTGCAATTATTGCATTTTAATATTATTTTTTATTCTGATTTCAGCCTGAACTTATAAAAGAGTATCAACACGTGATTTATCAAAACATTATCAAAGGAATGAAGGTTTTGGTAGACGCTCGTGATAAATTAAACATCCCTTGGGAAAATGCTAAGAACTACGATATCGGTTATCAATTGCTGAAGTTTGAAAACACAATGATTCTAGATGCCAGATTATTTCTTCACTACGTACCATCTTTGCAGAGCCTCTGGAAAGACAGTTCTATAAGACGGGCATTTGACAGACGAAGAGAATTTCAGCTGGTAAATTTTGTTATAATCTTCTTCTTGGTCGTTATCATTATGAAGAAAACAGTTGTTATAATCAGCTATATACACAATTAAATGTAAATAAACTAACTTTTTAACTAGAAATAAATTACTGTATTATATTTTATTTTCAGAGCGACTCCGTACAATACTTTCTGGATAACCTAGACAGGATTGCTCGAGTGGTATGTTGAAGAAAATTCACCCTTATTTAAAGAATGTTGTTTTGAAAATTGCATTTATAGTACATGTCAACTTACTTTTAGGAGTATACACCCACTCACCAGGATATTTTGCACTGTAGAAAGGCAACTAAAGGAATATCAGAATGTGTCGTACCCATCAATAACATCCCATTTCTATTCGTTGATGTTGGAGGTCAAAGGTCTCAGAGACAAAAGTGGTATCAATGTTTCGATTGCGTAACATCGATATTGTTTCTTGTCTCTTCATCAGAGTTTGATCAAGTTCTTCTCGAAGACAGGTAATGCATAATATATATAATCGTTAACCCTCCAGCCGTCGCATCTTTTTTTGTAACGCGATCCGTCGCAGGTGAGCAAACTTCTCACCCATAAATTAATCCAAAATTATTATAAAAAGCCAAATTTTTTTTGGAATGAAATCGATTATACGCTGTCAGTCGCGCGGTGAGAAATTTCCCCATTTTGCGTAAATTATTCTCGACATTTGCTGCTTAAAAATTCAATAAGAAAAAATAAAAATAAAGAAAAACACAAAAATTGTCTTAATATAAAGAAGAAGAGTGCTGTAAAAGATACTGAGAATATGGAATTGAAATTTTTTGTATTTTAAAAGTTATAAATAAAAAAAGAAACTGGGTGAAGAAACTTCTCACCATGCGATGGATGGAGGGTTAAATATTTAATAAATCCCTTCAAAATTATGATGCTTCACACCATCACCATAAAACTTCATATTCATCTTAAACTTAATTATGATTGCATAGAGTGTAAATATTCCTCAAGCGTCGATTTAAACTCTTTTTCAGATGAAAAAACATATCAAGACTAGTCATTAATATGTTTATATGAAAAGTAAAGAGGAGAAATTTCACCAAGTAGGGTGAAATCCTTCCCTTTTGGGAAGGAGTCAAATCAAATGGTTATGAATTACGTGAAATAATTCTGGGTATTCTAAATGGAATTTGGCGCAAAAGTTGTGGAGCGTTAATTTGAGATGACAAAATCTTATAAAATATTTATAAATTTATTTATTAGTATTTCTTTTTGAATGGAAAAAGACATAATAATCTTGGTTTATAAGTGCAATTCCAAAGATACTTAAATTCATAAGCTCTGAGTTTCTTTACAGAGATTATAAATGATAAATAACATTATTTTTTCGAGGTAGATCCACAACTACCAATTTAGGTTTCTTTTTTTTAACTATTTATTATATAATCTAGAAAAAGGCTATCAGATTGACACAGTATATGTCGATTTTTCTAAAGCTTTCGATAAAGTGGATCATAGAATTATCTTATTAATCCGCAAAACAAGAAAAGTCTTTTATCAATTTTAACCTATGCTTTTATGAATAAAACGAATCATATTTTGTTTACCAAAAATATGTTTCTTACAAGTTTTGAGCGTGCTCTTTTTGATTCCAGTGTGAAAAATGAAATTCGTTCAACATAACATTAAATATGACGGTTCTAATTTCAAAAAAAAAGAATTCATTTTTTTTAAATTTAGTCAATCGACCTTAATTTTGTCACTCTGGATGTTTCTGGGGTCGCTGATTAAGAATCTGAAGACAAATTTTTTAAATTTTGAAATTTCAAAATGTCTTCAATATGGCCGACTTTATTTTAAAACAATACTATTTTGCTTGCAACTTATTGCCCTGGGATTTGAAATTAAAGTCTAATGATTCAATAAATTATTTAAATAATAAAAACTTCATCTTGATGTGCATTAAATTATAACACAAATATTCCGAAAAATATTGGGTCCTTTATTATTAAATTTTTACTAAAAGTAACAATTTTCATATGAATGTCATTTACTTAATTAATAAAATTATTAATAAAAAATTTATCATATCTATTCCGGTGTGTTTAATTTCAAAAACAAGTTACAGTTAAATTGAATCGACTTTTAAAAAAGACGTCCGCCATATTGTATCAACCATTTTGAGAATTGAATTTTATTCTGGTAATTTTTTTGGTACGACTTTTACGTTAAAATGAAAATTACAATTTTGTAAAGAGAGCTGAAGTTGTTATAAATTATGATAACAATACTGAAACACAGTAAAAGAAAATTTATTCACATTCAAATACCAATAATTGTGCAAAAAGTGAACGGAAAGTGGATTTTTGAATTAGTTTAGAAATGTGTGTTTTTTTTAAAGGCGGACCAACAGACTTGAGGAATCTAGGAACATATTCGACACGATTGTTAACAACATGATTTTTGGCAACGTGTCAATTATTTTGTTCCTGAACAAAACGGATCTTCTTGACAAAAAAGTGAGATCACCGGATACCGACGTTCACTGGTATTTTCCACAATTCAAGGGTGATTCACATTCCATGAAAGACGTGCAGAGCTTCATATTGGACATGTTTGTGTCGGTGAAAAGGGACCCAAGGAAGCCACTCTTCCATCATTTCACAACCGCAGTCGACACGGAAAACATTAAAGTGGTTTTCAACGCAGTGAAGGATACAATTCTCCATCGTAATCTGCAATCACTCATGCTGCAGTAATGCCGACTCTTCATTGGATTGGTGAGGTGAGGAGAGGCGGCATTTTGTAATTCTTTACAAACACCACAATACTGATTAGTAGGTAACTTAATAAGACAATATATTTAACAATTTTATAAAATAAGAATCTTACCTCCTTAAATGTTGAATTTTCTCACAGCCGTTTAGGGAGGTAGCATACTGCCTATAAAATGTGTAGACTGAAAAATTTGAGTTTTTACACTCAAGAAATATTCTTCTATTCTTTTTTGATGCCATTGATTGGTGGAAATTTGTGCTTAGAGATTTATTAGTGAAAAATATGTCGAACGGACAAATGTCTTTAAATTGTCATTGTATTAAAATTACATTACAAAAAGTGTTATAATTATTAATATATATTGCTGTCAATATATATTAAAACTTTCATTTCGAAAGTACTTTACTGTTGAGACTTTGTACTGTAGTTTTAATGAATTTAAAAAGTAATGGCAAAGTTAAATGCGGCACGGTAAATTAGCTGCATTTCATTATAAAATGTAAATAGTCATTTGTATTTTACTTTACACGTTGTCAATAATTTTGATAAAGAATTTATACACGTATTTATGCTTGTAAGAATTAAACCTTATTAAAAGAAGCGTTGCTTGCATTCATTTTGTATGATAAATATTTAATCCGCGTGAATAAATAGACGGGCCAATGGTTCGAAGGAAATCTGCAAATACATAATTTATTTCTTACTTAAGGCTTGTCTTTGTTAACTATTGCTACGTAACAAAGAAACCAAATACTAGATCCATGCCATAAAACCAAATGAAACTAACCAGTTTGTGTTCAACTTCTAATGAACAAAACTTTATTCCAGCGTTTTTACTTTTCTCTCCCTCAACGACGACTAAACTACGACTAAACTACGGCTTCTTTTTAAATGCTACGCAAGTTTTCCTTTCATTTCTTATCAAAATATTATGTATATTAATATTAAAATAGCAGCTCAATATTTGAGTATAGTAATATTTAAGTTCTTCCAATAGGTAAACGTGCCATGGAAAAAAGTCTAAAGACTTTCAATTTCTGTCAGGAATTAAAAGTGTGAAATTAATTTTAACTATTTGTAAATATTCCCACGTTACGTACATGTAATTTATTATAAATTATTTCGTGTTTCTTTTTAAAATAATCGTGTTCAAATTCATTTTCTCTTTAATATTCGAAAATGGGCAAAACAAATTTAATTATTTGAATAGTCGAAAAGAATTTCTATAATTTTGCCTCTCGAACGATTCAAATAAAAATTATTTAATTCGGTGCATGTTACGTTTTGTTCTTTTAAAAAAAATTATTATTAATTGTTTTAAATAAGAATTTGATCAATTTTAAACAAAAAATAGTTTTAAAATTTCTCTTAAAGTGATGAGGGATTTTACAAATAATTGTCGTATAAAAATGTAATTTATTCCAATTTGCAAAACTAGTCCTACTAGGTAGAACTTGAATTATTAAAATGTTATTTGAGTTAATGAGTCCAACGGACTTTTTTTTGCACATTTTAATAATGATAGAACTTTTTTTATTAATATCCCTTCTTCAAAAGTGAAAAGTACAATTACAAATTTTTTATCAAAAATGCATGAACATAAAAATTTTAAACCTTTTTAATTTTCATTTTGAATAAATCAATAATATTTGGTATTTCAAGTTATATCCATATAGATTAAATTTTGTATAATTTTTTACTCTTCAGTTTTTGTTTACTTAATTTGTATAATGAATGAAAATTTGTAACATTTTAATGACTTAATGTTGTTAAAACATTAGAGGTGTTCAAGAAGAATCAGGCTCTAACTTTAAATCCTCTATTTTTTATACCTTGTGTTCAACGGAAAATCAATTTTTCCCTATGAAATTGTGTGTAATATAAACTTTCTTAAGTGGAATAATTATTTTTTGTAATTTGTATGGAAACTAATTGAAAATTAGCATAATTTATTATTGTAGGACAAAAGTTCCAATATACAAAATAATTTCAATGCACTCAATAATGAATATTTATTACATGAATATTTATTACATGTGTATTAATAATTATTAATTGTTACGCACATGTTGTTAATGAAATAGTAATATCGTTTTTAAACACCTCTAGTGAATAAAAAATAAAATTTATATTTTAATGCTTAACAGGATATTCTTGAATGAAGTAACGAAAGGCAAATATTTTAATTTCCTGACGATTTCCAAATAAATTGTCACCATTCTAATTTTT
Source organism: Leptopilina drosophilae (assembly GCA_032873175.1). Taxonomy (NCBI): domain Eukaryota; kingdom Metazoa; phylum Arthropoda; class Insecta; order Hymenoptera; family Figitidae; genus Leptopilina; species Leptopilina drosophilae. Next base: position 294,148 of record CM065482.1, read on the forward strand.
TTCTATTCTACTTTAAAATTTTTCTAATTGTTTAAACCAAGTTCACTTATTTTTATTATTGTTACTTTTAGTATACATTTTCCATCCCTCTCTATATTTTTTGACTCAAAATTTGTTTTCTTTGAAATGCCTGTAGATTTTATTTTGTATAAATACTCCTCTGATATTATTTCTAACATAAAGGGAAACAAGCATCTATAGATTAAGAAAGAATAAAAACAAATGTAATACGAAGCAAGAACAATTTATAGTTGTAAGTCTTTTTTTAATTAAATGCTTTTTACTTGCAAAATGAAGAAATCAAACACTCAACAAAAATATATTAATTTAATGAGACTAGTCACTTTTGAGAAGCATGAATATTCAAAAGACATTTTTTAAAAAATTTATTTGACTTTATTGTCATTTAACATAAAATTGATTTGGCGTGAATTTTATTAAACAAAAAATTCGTTTGACGTAAATATTATTTAACATAAAAATTCATTTGACATGAAAATTACTCGACATAAATTTCATTTTGGTGTAAAATTTATTTGACATAAGAATATCGGCGCGAATCGCAAACATGAAATCAATAAGATATCATTAAGAAAATTGTGATTTGATGATTTTAAAATTGCCATCAATATTCTTATGTTAAGTGTATTTTATGTCAAATGAAAATTAAGTTAAATAACATTTATGTCAAATTAAACTTACATGTAAAATAAAATTTAAATTAAATAAAATTAATGTCAAATGAAAGTTGCATCAAATAAATTTTATGCTAAATGAGAATTATGTTAAGTGAATTTCATGTCAAATGAAATGTATGTTAAACAATATTTCGAGACTATTCATGCGTTTCAACAGTTCTGCTGCACTTATTAGAAATGAAAATTAATTATTACTTAAAATAAATGACAATTGTAAATAGAATGAAAGAAACTTGTTGTCCAGTCAATCGTTCAAATTATACATAAGAATTGATTTGCCTTTTTAAGTTTTCCTGACTTGAAATGATTGATTTCTTCATCTTTCAAGTGATCTTTGCTACTGAGTGATTTAAATTCAATATACTAATAAGAATAAGAATAATAATAATAACAACAACAATAATATATAATATTAATAAGATGAATAATAATATTGATAATAATAAGCGCTTTTTAATTGATTTATCTTGCATGTAGTATAAAACATAAAACATAATATTATTTAAGTGTTTAAAACTAAATAATGGTGTGGAATTGTTCAATGTTTAATCCCTTATGTACCAGAGAAAATTTGTTAAAATCTTTTATTTTATAATTGGTACCTTTTTAATAATAAGATTTTACATTCCTAAAGTATTCGAGAGTTGTATTTTTTCATTGTTTGTAAAGAAGAAAGTGATTTAATTGTTATTTAAAATTATTGGCCTAAAAATAAAGTAAAAGAGAATTGAGGGAAATTACGACAACAGTTAAAACTGACCCCTTTTTCTGAAATTTATATGCAAGTGATGATGTATTGTACAACTTTGTGCGATGTAAAATAAAATTGAAAATGAATTGTTAAACTTTATTCAACAATTTGTCAATAATACCGAAATTATTTGTTCTATTAAAATGTCAAGTATCGATACTTAAAGGTTACAAATCTGAATTACATACTGATGTAGTCGATAGAATCCACAGCTTTCTCAGAATCTTCACATGTTAATTTTGTTCTAAGCTTTATAAATACTTATAAATTGTTGATTTTATTATGTAAAAATATTGTCATTGTATTGTAAAAAAAATTTTTTTTCTTTAATAATGGGAATTTTCTTATATTATGTTGAATATATTCTTTATAATTAAAGACTTGGTTAATGTTTGTAAACTTATCGCAAAAAAATATCCCATAAATAATCATTAAAGTTTTTACGATTTAAGTTTGATGATAATAATGATAATAATAATAATAATAATAATAATAATAATGATAAAGAAAATTGTAATAGTTTAGAATTAAGTTTATATACTGTCTCCGTCAGTGTAAACATTTTATTTTTATTGATTCTTTTTTAGACGGTGACAGTATGAATATATATATATAAAAAAAAATATTCTGGTAAAGTATTATTATTACCGGATTAAAGTGACGTGACGTTTTTGTAATATTTATACTTTGTATTTTAAATTGTCATCATCAGATTGAAATAATATAATATTTTAAGAGAAATTTACTTTTTTGTAAAGTTATAGGAACTTTAGCATTTTTTTCATGCTAATGATTATTTTTAGTATTGAATGTACTGATAAAAAAAATAAGAATAATTAGATATTTCTTAAAAGAAGCAGCTCTATTTTATACTGTCTTTTATTAAATTAAAAAAATTGTATTATTCAACGAAAATCGCATAAACAATTGGGCTGGAGATTTTGAAAATTTTTTACAATATTTGTATTATTGATTGTTATAAAACAGTTTTGACATTGGTCTTTTAAGGATAGTTTATTAAGAAATCGGATTGTGAATCCTTTTATTAGTGCTGTCCAATTTCTCCACTAATAGCTGTTTATACACAAGAATTATATTTTGTTACATTATTTGCATTTTATTGTACATGATATGAAATATGTAGATATATCGTGCCTTTGTACATTGTATATTTGTATATATCAAATTTTACATGATTTATTGTGTAACGTTTAAGGCATTCACACGAATAATAAATAAAGTTTCAAGAGTAATCTCATACAAGTTTCTTTTCATCTTCTTCACTTGTTGAATAATTGTTAAATGATAGGGAAAAGAAGAATTTTATTTAATTTTAATTATTTATTTTTGATTCTTCTTGTTATTAGGATATATGGTAAAATGAAAAATAACATTTTGCGTTCGACATCATTTATTCAAGAGCGGAATTGTAACTTTATATTACAGGACAGATTTGAATCCATCATATTGCATTTAGTAATAAATAAAATGAATTTCGCTAAAAACTATAAAATCATTAATGCTTTAACCTACTACGACGCAATCTTCAGTAAATTCGTAAGGAGGAACCTCAAGATTTAGAGGCGCGGGTCCTTTCCTAATTCTGCCGCTGGCATCGTAGTGAGAGCCGTGGCAGGGGCAATAGTATCCGCCGAAGTCGCCTGCGTTGGCGATCGGCACACAGCCCAAGTGTGTGCACACCCCGATGACCACCAGCCAGTCTGGGCGAACAACGCGCGCACTGTCTGGCTGGGGATCGCGAAGAGTTGCTACGTCGACGGCCTGCTCCTTGGCAATTTCCGACTGCGGTCTGCAAAACATTCAACAAATTCCACAAATGTTAAAACACTTCTTTGAGTTTCACTTTATATTAGGGAACCAATTCAGGGTTGTCGAAAGAAATTAATTTTCTTTTTCTCTAACTTTTCCCTGATCTTAAAATGTTGTACTAAATTTATTTACCAATTTCCATAATCGTAAAATTATTCAAAAACAATAAGTTTATTTTCAAAATCAAACCTTTTGAAATTTAACAACTTCTGGTAATAATTTAAAAGTTGTCTAACAAGTAAAACTACCCAAGTGTCAAGAGGGATGAAAAATAAGATATACGTGTTTTTTTATATCGGCGGATATTGACTTTAAAGGGTAGAAACTACCCTTTTAATTTTAAGGGATGTAAATTCAATAGTTATCTTAAAATTGCTTAAATTCGATGGAAACTGGTTACTCGGGGGTTTTTGGGGTCGCTGATTACGAATTCGATGTCAGTTTTTCAAAATTCAAAATGGCGGTTCCAAAATGGCGGACGAATTTGTTAAAAATTCATTGAATTCGCTTGAAACATGTTACTCAGGCGTTTTTGGGGTCGCTGATCGCGAAAATGAAGTCAGATTTTGAAAAACTGACATCGAATTCGTAATCAGCGACCCCAAAAACCTCCGAGTAACCAGTTTCCATCGAATTTAAGCAATTTTAAGATAACTATTGAATTTACATCCCTTAAAATTAAAAGGGTAGTTTCTACCCTTTAAAGTCAATATCCGCCGATATAAAAAAACACGTATATCTTATTTTTCATCCCTCTTGACGTATGCAAAGTTTCAATAAATTCGGCGTCTGACACTTGGGTAGTTTTACTTGTAAGAGATAAAATCATTATTTTATTAGAATTAGAATATTGTTACTGTAACTTTTTAAAAATTATTTTCATCATTTCAATTCAATTATTATTTTCTACAATTTTCAACTAAAATTCTTCTTTAAAGCAGTTTTTTGAAACTAAATTTTGAAAAAGTTCTGTGAGAATTTTCAAACTCATTTCAGCGATTATTCAGAAATTTTTTAATTAAATATGTGTTGAAAAATGAAAACATCAAATAATTTCACAAAAGTTGAAATAAACTTATTGAAAAAAATCCATTCTACAGAAGTTCAAAGATTTTAATTTGAAAACTTTAAATTTCAATTGAAAAATTGAATGTTTCTCAAAATTGAATGCTCATAAAAAATGTTATCAAAAAATTTGTTAAATAAATTAATTCTTTTAACGATTATTAAAAATATTTGAGATTCTGTGTTGAGTTTTATTATATTGTATCCGCTATTTTGAATTTCGGCAAACTAATAGCGGATTCATAACATGAAATTTTATTTACGAAGGCGAATAATTTCTCCTACCTGTGGCGCACGAAAAGAGGTTTTCCACGCCACTTGAAAACAGCACTCTTGCCTTCTGGAATGGAATCCAACTTAATTTCTATTTTAGCGAGAGCTAAAACGTCTGCTGTAGCGCTTAAGGTAGAAACTAGATCCACAACCAATGCTTTACCAACATACGCGGCTCCGACACCAGCAGCTTTAAATAAAAAATTTTTAATGAGGTTGTGCATTATTTTCCAGAATTATTTGCTTCTTTTTCATACCTCCAGCGAAAACATAAGAAAATGTCTGCCTCTTGTGTAATGATTCATGACTGTTGCACGTTGGATCTTGTACAGAGTCCCTTCTGTATTTGGAGAAATCTGGTACTTGAATGTCCGTGTGAGCTAAACGAATTTGCTGAGCTTGAGAGCTTACTGTAAAACGAAAGGTAATACAATTTTAAAGGAAAATTTCACAAAACTTCCCACTAAAATCCTGATATTATTGGACTTTTGATATATATCAATTCTTAAAGTTACATAAAAAAACAAGTCCATCCCGAGTTGGAATTCAAAAGAAAATAAAAACGATAATTTTTCTAAAAAGAAAGATTAAAAAAAATTTAATGATTCTATACTCCCTAGTCTCCCCCTCGTTTGTGTCCCAGTTATACTATAATTACATACCTCGAAAAAGCATCCCATAAATTTTAAAAATAAAATTCTTTATTAAAATTATATTTCATTCACGAAACAGTCCTTGGATCAACATAAAGGCGCAAAAAAATATTAAAAAAGTCGAAAAAAGCGTTTTTTTAAAATAAATATCTACGTTTTTATTTGTTTTTTACGACAAATAAAATTTAAAAATTTTCAATTGAAAACCTTCTGTTTAATAAAAGTTTACAAACATTACATTTTGAACATAATTGTTTTTCCAAAACGTTAAAAATAATATTCTTAAAAATTCTAATTTTATTACATTTTAAATGTACTTGAATTTTTGAAAATATTTAAATAATTAAAATATTTTTAAAATAATTTAAATTTAAAAAATTAACTTATTAATTTCTGTTAAAATAATTAGTTATATTTTATTTTTTCGTTAAATTATTCTTTGCGATTATTTTAATTTTATATATTTTTTGATAGACTCTTAGAAAAAGAAATCTTTTCGATTTCGAAACATTCAAGTAAATACATATATTTTATTTATCTGAATGTTTTCGTTGTATTTTAATATAATATTTAATAATTTTTTCGTTTTTCCAAATCTATACACTTGAAGATTTCTTTGAAAAAATTTAGAGAATTCAATTATTTTCATGTTTTGTCATAAAAATTCTTCAAATGTTGATTTTCCGAATTGAAAAATTCAATTATTTTAAATTTAATTTTACAAAAAATTTGTCACAGTGCAATAATGATCGACATGTGAAATGTTATTAACGTTATTTATATCCCTCTATTAATGAGTATGTAGATACTACGAAATAGACATTTTCGATTTCATGATGTAGTGCAAGAAATCACAAAAGTTATAAATATTTTTGGCAACTTTTTATTTCTCATACAAGATTCTACTTTGAATATTACGCACTTGATGTGACGGGAGAGTTAACCTATTTCTCTTAAAAGAACCTTACTCGTTTTGACAAACTGACAACTTATGAATTTTGAATGTGCTGTTCAGCTTAATATTTTGTTAATGTTACTTGAACAGTAAATTAGAAAAATAGGTTTAAGGGGTGGAAAATAAACTCTGATTTTTGAGTCCGAGTTACGTAATGTACAGTCAGAGGGACAGTAAAAGGATAGCAAAATATGTACCTGCGACTCCTGAGTTTAATCTTAAGGGTCCACTGAGAGTGTCTAACTTCGTGTAGACCTTGTGCACAGGAGGTGGCACAACAAGCTTAGATTTTTGTACTTTGCCAGTGGTGACTGAAGGTTTTGGACCATTGGGAACAGATTTTGTTGTAGCACGTAGGAAGGGTGCAACGTTTGCGGACTTGGCAATCACATTCATTGTTGCAGGATTCTAATTTCTTATTCACAAAATAACTAATTTCACTTGTTTCCTATCAGATTTCTCAAATTAGACTCCTTTCATTTAGAGATATAGGAATCATTAGGATTCTCCAATGTTGATGTCAAATGATGTGCAGCACTCAGAGTTGCCACAAAAGTAGAGGAGAAAAATTACGGAGTCGATTTTGATTTTCGACTACTAGAGTCGACGACTCATTCACAAAACTGATCTCGAATTCTCGTACTTTCAAATTTATAAAGGTGAGTCCACATTCGACTCGGCTAATCGTAGAATATCAATTCAGGACAAATTAAATTACGGAAAGAAAAGAGAGTCGCGGTTTTCCATTAGGGTACTTTTAATAAAAATAAAAAATATTATTTAATAATAATAAAAATATTAAAATCGCTTTCACACATAACGATAAAAGTGTTTCTTTAGTATCAAGAAAATCGATTTATTTTTTTCTAATTCAGAGTAATTTTGCGTATAAATTTACCAAACATTTTTTTCGATTTAATGATTTAAAAGGAAATTTATATACAGAATGTGCAATTACTTTGAATCTGACAAAACAAATGTGTTTTTAAGTTATTGCATAAACACCTTTACTTAACCGAAAGCAGAATATCTTGCGGCTGGAAAGAATAGTGCTATTTTACTATCTCTCTTCCACTCATTATTGTATGCCTTTTTTGCTCACCATTCTTTTAGAATTAATATTTTGAAATAAATAATATAATTTAGAAGGTATAATGATAATTTGAAACAAATTCTTTTATTTTAGAATTTAACATAATTTTTCTTTAAATTAATAGAAGCTTGTAACTTGTGATTTATTTTAATTAAGAGTTTTTGTAATCGTCACTCGATATACACTGGTATTTTATGAATCGAGTAAGAATTTCTGAAACGTACCAGTTAAAACTTGAAGATTCTTTCTTCCCCAAAATGTTAATTTCACTGTGGCATTTTACATGAAAAATCACTATGAGAAAAGATTTTTCAAATCCTTTCCTAAATATTTTTTTTACTCTTGTTATTAATTTTTTTAGTGACTCTAGCAATTAATTAATTAAATTAAAAAACAGAAACTCGAAATTAATATTGTAGTCAAAATTTTAGTCGAGAAATCGATGAAAAAATGTTGACACCTTATTTTTTTGGCTCTAATAATAAATTCTAATCAGTGTCCAATTGAGGGCTCAGATCGAAATTAAAGAAAAAATATGCATGGAATAATAAGTTAATCACAAATTTTGTAGACGTTTATTTTATTGAACTTTAAATCTATTATTAGATTAATCATCTTTCTTGGTGTCGGTCTTTCCTCCTCGAATTCTTCCCGTACGACGGGCGGCAATGAGACCAATCTTCCGACCAGCACTTGTTCCTCGCTTAACAGTAGAGGCCTTTCCAATATGTTGGTGATTACCACCACCGTGAGGATGTTCAACGGGGTTCATAGCAACACCACGAACCTGCAATTAACAAAACAATTACATTCCAAAATGAACAAATACATTCCACAAAGACGGAAAATTCACTTAGTTTCATGCTAGCAATCTTCTCAGTTTATGAAAAAGTGTCACCATATTGACTCAGGTTTCAAATGTCTTGTACAGCATCATAGAAGAATTAAGTTCTAACAGTAAATTCAAGGTGTACTGAATATTTGTTAAACGCACCTTTGGCCAACAGTTCCTCTTGACTTTGTATTTGTGATAGGCTCTTCCTGCCTTCAAAATCGGTTTGTCGATACGTCCACCTCCCGCTACAATTCCAACCATGGCTCGGTTGTTGGATGGAATGACTTTCTTCGCACCAGACGGCAGTTTAACTCTGGTTTTCTTCGTGTCGTGATTGTGTGAGATGACCGTAGCGTAGTTTCCAGAGGCGCGAGCCAGCCGACCTCGATCACCAGTCTTTTCCTCCAGATTACAAACGATTGCTCCCTCAGGCATTTGTCCGACGGGCATTACATTACCAATTTGAAGACTTGCTACAAATACAACACAGTATTGAATTATTATCAATGTTTGTCAACATAAAAACAAATCTATACACTTCTCTCGAAATAAAACTTTAAGTTTTATTTCGATTTAATTACCCATTTTGGAAATAATAATAATAATAATAAATATTTTCTCTCTATTCCAAGGAATTTGTTATGCAATATTCGTAACAAAAATTTACACATAATAAATTTGTTTTTTCGAAAGCCGAGCTTTAGATGAAAAGAAAATCTCTCAACTAATCCTAATTTTTTAATGATTTTTTTATGGTCCAAAAATTATACCAATCTTTAAACCATTTTTTCGCTAGTACAATATTAGTGTAAAAATTAGATCGTCATTTACCTTTCTTTCCACAGTATAAAAATTGGCCAGTATACATTCCTTCTGGAGCAATGAAAAGTTCCTTACGGGTTTTAAACTTGTAAGGATCTCGAAAATGTACCACTGCCAAAGGAGCTCCTCTGCCAGGGTCGTGAATAATATCCTGTAAGAGAAAAAGAAAAAATATGTACAATCATATTTTTTCGAGCACTTTTTTACTCTACTTGAAAATTAATTCTTCAGAAAGAGCCTCTAGTAATAAATCTTCATTTAGTCTCAGAAGAAAGTAAACTAGAATTCATCATGTTTGAAAATAGATTAAAAATTTTATTAAATATCTTAAAACTTTATTAAAAGCAAAAATCACTAGTTGAAATATAATGTAAAATTTACTTGACACTACTTTATAAAAAATTCTTCAGAAATAATTAAGATTAAAGTTTGTCTCAAAAAAGTTATTATTTAAAAAATTTAGAGTAGGCTAAAAATCTCAAACAATTCCTAACAAGTTATAAAGTAGGTTAGTTTACTGGTAAAAAGATTGACAATAATAAAGAAAAAAATAGATAATTATTGTTTCTGATTTGTAATTTGTTAAATATCAGGAACAATTTTATTGTATTCGAGCGGAATTTGTCTAGCAAATTATGATTTTCAAACTTCAGGACCAAAAAATAAAATATTCAAATTTATTTTTTAATACAATAATAATCTTTAAAATATTAATACTTTGATAAAGAAATAAATAATAGTAAATAATAAAGATAATGGATTTTAAAAGGCAATAGACGACTTCTTTATTTATAAAAATAGGATACTACTTGTCACATTAACTTGGCAGATTTTAATTTTTATACAGTGAATTTTAAACAATTTGTTGTGTTTTCTTATTCTAAAAGTCTATTTTCAAAAAAATAATTTTCTAATTAATCTTTTTTTACAAGTAAATCTTATTTTTCAAAATTTTTTAAAGAGATTGTGCATTTGTTAACTTTTTATTATTTTGATTGAAGAGCTGAGTTTTTTTCAAATAATTATGTGCAAGTTTTAAATATAATAGATTTTCCAAAAAAATGAAAACAAGTGTTTAAAAAGTAGACTTTTTATTTTCTCGAAAACATATTTTTTAATATTTTGTAGGAAAAATTTCTCATCAATTTTTAATGTAAATGATGGTAAAATGAGGAGTCATTTTTTGTAAAAATAGCGAAATAAAATTTTCCAAAGAAAAGATGTTAAATTTTTGTTGAGAAAAGATTTTCGGAATTGAAAAGTAAAAAAATGCTTTAAAATCCACTGTTTAAAAGTTAAGAGTCCTTTAATTTTTGCAAAAGTAACTTATAAAATCGAATATATCATAGTCCCTCAACATCTAATTTTTGCGACCAGATCAAATCACGTGGAACTACTCGATGCTTTGAATTTGACAGATTAAACATTTTTGAAAATTTCACAAAATAATTACCCCAACATAAGAAAAAAAATATCGGAAAGAATAGAAAACAAACCTTTACAACTCCTTTAATGTATCCATGTCTTTCAGAAAAGTCCAGTGAGCGGAGTTTAGCTGCTCCTTTCCTTTTTTTCGTGTGAGAGCGGAAAACAGATCCAGCTCCCTTACGCTGAGCACGAATGACTCGACCCATGATTCTACATCAAAAACAATTTCTATTAAAAATGTTTTCAACTATACTTATCTCGAATAAAAGTTACATTTAAACAACGCAAATATTCTAAGTGATTAGACATTGTTAACAAATATCAACACGATTTCAAGAACATGCAACTTAACCTCAACTACTAAACGAAATTTTCACTTTAATCAATTAAAGAAAAAAATGGGTAAAAAATATTGCAATTAAATGTTTTAACGCATCACATTTTAGAAACCAAATAAATTTCATAAAAAAAGCAGTAAAATACAAGAAGATTGCGATAGATTAGAAAAATTAAAAATAACACTAAACATATCGTACCGACTTGAGGAATCAAGTTTACGGAAAAGGATAAATTTCTCAGGAAGTGACGATTGGTCGGGAAAATCAGGGATGGGAAATGTCGGTTTAAAATTTTCAGCTCTATCACGGCTAGGAAACTTTATGTTGTAGATGGCACTAGAAGATCTGTAATGTGAAGTCTTTAAGGTGCCGTCACATGATGGCGGAACGTGAGACATAAATTTTACATGAGGAAGAAATGGAGAAACGATTAGCTCATCCTTTCCTTTTTTCTTTTTTTCTTTTATTCCTATGTCTTACCATGACAACCTACGGGCAGTAGAGTTGTGCTGGCGCCTTTAAGAAGAAAACGTAAAGGTGCAATCCCATGAGTACGAGTAACTGCGCAACGCTGTTTGTATCTTTTTCTATCTCATACTTTTCACTTTAACCACGTTTCACGTACTGAAACAGTTTGATTGAAGAAAGGCCTTAACAGTTGGTTCAAAACGTTCAAAACAAAAACATCATGTGAAGACATTCATGTTGAGACTTGCATGGCGTGATTGCAAAATGAGTGCAAACTGCTATGCATACCTAGTGGGACTTAATGGAGTGAGGAAGCGACACACGATTAATATCTGGAGATTTCACAAAATTTTAGATTTGATAAATTTAATAATGTAATCGTGTAAATAAATATTTTAAGATATAGCGGCTGTGAGATCGACGTTTGCCGTAAGTGTAAGTAAATTTTTCACTATTCGTCAGACAATTATGAAGGTTGAATAATTACCTCTATTGTAATAATTATTGTTTAAATGTATTAGTCAAATAAAATAATTATTTTCAATTATGAAATCAATGAAAATATTTAAACAATATTACATACAAGGATTGATAACTTTATTATTTAAACAAATATACACAATAGTTAGGTCTTTAAAAACTTTACAATCGCTACCAAAATAGAATTTGAATTAATTTGAATTAATTAAAAATAACTAATTTGATTGAAAAAAGTTAGTCATTTACTTGTAGGTTTAGGCCGCAAAATAAATTAAAGTTTTTACAACTATTTCAATATTAGTAAATAAATTTGTCTATTTTATTAGTTATTTATTTACTAATAATTAGTATTATACTTTTAACTAATTTAGATTTAGGAGAGAAATTAAAATTAAAAATAATGTGGTAGTAAAAAAAGTGTCAGTAAGATTAAATAATTTTGAAAACCTGTTTATTTAATTACTTAAAACTTTTTTCAAAAGGTATAAATTTTGGTAATAATTTATTCCATATTTTTTTTATCTGTAGACTGAAATCTGTAAGAAATGTAGTATAGCAGCAGCCTCAAGAAAGAAAATAAACTAATATTTATAAATTAGCATAGCAAAGTTATTTTTTATATGAAAAGTTGACAAATTGACATCAGTTTTAACATTTTTTTTTTGGTTTTTAACTAAAAATCAACTTTTAATTGTTGATGACAACATTAACTTAAAAAGAAATTAATTCATTATTAATGAAATTTTAGGACGAATTTAATACCTATATAAAATATTTAAAAAAAACCAACTTAACAATTTTTGCATTTTAACTCTGCTATCTTTTTAAAAAGACTCTAAAAAAAGTGAATATTGGAGAAGTTATAAATCATTGCAGAAACTCAATTATTTAAAAAAGTAATAAAATTCTTTTTAACAATTCTTTTCCGTAATTCAATTATTGTCAAAAATTTTAATACAATTCTTGGTAAAATTTTAATTATATTCAAAAAGTTTCCTGACGTCAATACTTTCCAAATTTATTATTTTAACTATTTTAATAAAAATTTCCAAGCAATTGGATTATTTAAAAACAATTTAAATAAATTCTTTGAAAAAATTTACTTAATTTCATAAATATTGAAAATTTCGCAGGAATTCAATTATTTTCATAAATAATAAAACTCATTGCAGAATTTCAATGCAATTTTAATCGAATTCTTCGAAAAATGAAATTAATTAAAAAAAAATTTAGTTTTTGTTGATCAGAGTCAATATATTGTTAAAGATGTTAAAAATTCAGTAATGTTATTGAAAATGTCAAAAGCAGATAATCTTTTCGTATTATTGTAAGTTGTTCAATTTGGAAAAGGTTTGAATATTGAATGTTTTTAAGAATGTTAATTCCTATGGAAAAATAATAATAATTAAATATTTATTTGAAAATGAAGTTTTTGATGTTTCGAATAATTTTACAATGAAAGAAATTTGTAAATAAATGGAATAGAACATTTGTTTAAGTATCTAATCGTTTTTAGAGTGAATCAGAAATTTCTTTAGTCAAAATTTTAGCATTTTCTTTATTGAAAAATCTTAAGACAAAATTTTGTCTGGATATATCAGAGAAAGAAAATTAAATACTTGTGGCAACTCTGCATAAAAGTTGTTCACAAATGAAACATTTTATTAGTCTTTTGTTTACGGAAAGCATTTGAGAAGTTAATTAGCTTATTAACTAGACAATAAGGTATGACTACTTGAATTTAGACAAATAGAAGAATGCACGTCTTTTACATGTGCGGCTTATTGTTCACCACAGAGAGCTTGAGTCCCTTCTCCCTATATAAGTGTAAGTGAATGGTCCCATTGAAAAAATTCTAATTATACTGAATCATTTCTATATTATCGCATTTTGTATACACACAATTGATAAAAAATTCATTATGATTAGTTAAATGCATTTTAAAAAAATTTATATATTCTAATTTGAAGAACTATACAAACTTCCTTTTTCCATGTGAGGAAGCAATTACCGTAGAATGAAATAAAAATATGCCATGTAAACAAGATAAATAGAGAGAGAGAGAGTGATAAGGAGAGCGAATAAAATTATGAAATTTAAGAAATAATAAACCTCTTGCCGAGAGAAAGAAGAGATAGGTTGACATAGGACAGTCTGAGTATGAGGAGGAAGGAATATTAAAGTAAACATGTAAAACTTGTCTGGTGACGGAGAGGTGGAGACCACCGGTTGAAACAAACCACCAGCAAGAATCAGGTCTTGTAATGAAATCGTGCTTTACTAAACATGTGTTTAATTCAATGTTTCGTCTTTCGGGTCAATTTTAATTGTGATTGTGACAAATTTTATTCAAACTAGACATGAATTAGATTCTTAAACCCATGTCGGTTAATTGAACATTTTTAAATAATAAAGTGAACGCTTTTTGAATGTGACTTTACAAAATTTAAACACGTGAATTTTTGAGTGCTCTGATCAATTTTAAATTGAAACAACAATAATGGCCAGTTATGAGGATCTAGAAAAGGAATTTTCCAGCCTAAGTGATGATATCGAATGTTGGAAAGATTCAGGCAAGTTTTACTACATGACTTTTTTTAAATATTTATAGAAACTGATTAAATAGAGGAGAATTAATGCAAAAGTTTAATTTCAAAATTTGAATTTCAAAATGTCATCTTTCTTGTTCACAAGCAGTAAAATATTTCATTGTCTGAAACTTTACTTCTTCTATAGGTTTTTAAATTATTTATTATCTTAAGAAGAAACATTTTTAAAAATGTAATAAAAATATGTGCGCTTTTCAATGCAACTATTTGCACTTTATACATCAACCATGAGGCCATTCTCTTTTTCTGTATAAAAAACATTTTAAAATGCATGAACTATAAAGTCAAGTCTTTCATTTATTAAAAGTAGATGAAATTTTTAAAACGGAGGATTAAGAAAAACGGTTTTATTTATTTATTTATCAAAAATTTCTTCTCTTGTAACTTTTTTTAAACATTCAATAGGAACTTGAGCTTTTTAGTAGTTTTATATTTTATAAAAATCTGTTAAGAATCAGACGATATAAAAATTTAAATTCTATAAATTTAAAAATGTAAATAATACTTATTATAAATAAAATAAAAAGAAATGGCTCATCAATTTGATGTCAAATTGCATACTCGAATTGACGACAATTAAAATTCGTAAGAAAATAATTAAATTAATTGAATTATTTTTAGAATTTGAAATTAAAATTCTTCAAATTTTGATTTTTAAATAAACTTTTATAAAATACTTAGACTAAATTTAATAAATTTCTAAACTTTTTTTTGACATTTTTTAATTTAAGTAAAATTATTTGTTCTAACTATAATATTAGAATATTTTATTGTTAATTTATTCAATTTTATCTTTATTTTACCGTTAAATTGAAAATTTTGCACAATTTTCATCAAATTGAAGAAAATGAAAATGTAATTAAAAATGCATAAAATCTAATATACAAGGAAATTAATATAATAGGACATAATAATATTAATTATTACAATTAATTAACACTTCAAAAAATCGGCAAATTTTTTAAAAATGTTTGTCATTGATTATAGTCGTAAAAATTGATGTCAAATTAATTGATGACTTGTCTTTGAATAGTGTGTTCGCTACAAAATTATAAAAGTTCATTCAATTCATTATATTGTAACAATAGTAATTATTGTTTAAATTAGTTATTCAAGTAAAATATTTGTCTACAATTAAGAATATCATCAATAAAGACATTGTATACGTTTCTTTTCCTTTTTGGATAAATTGATGGGAACTAAGACTAAATATGAACATATACAATTTTAATAACTTTTTGTTTTTAATAAAAAATAATGCGTGCAACTAAAAAAAATTTTTGAACTAAATAAATTTTTTTAAATCTTAATAATTTACACATTAGATTAACAGAAAAAATCACTACCAGTGAGATAGGATAAAAATTCAGGAATAGACAAACAAGTTAAGAAAAAGGAACAAAAATAGTCCATAAACAGAGATAAACCCATAAAGTCGGAGACTGTAAAAATGTCGTAAAAAAAAAGTCAATTAAAAATTAAAATTTATTCATATTAATTGTAAAGTTTCTAGATGTAATATCTGATACTGTTTTAGCAAATTTTTTTCACATCATTAAAAAAAAGTGCTAAAAGAACAGTTTTTTAAATCATATGCGAACAGCTTTTTATCCAAAAATAATACATTCAATTTCTCCTGTAAACAAAAAATATTTGTTATATAGATAGTATCTAGACATTTAATGTATTCTGTGTAATTTTTTAAATAATGATAAATGACAAATTAATTATAAATTAAAGTAAATATGAAATCTACAACTTTTCTACATAGAAAAGACTTCTCCATTAAGCAGGTTCTTCGGCTCCAGTGGTTCTCAAATCCGACGATGCAATATGTATGCGAATAAAATTCTCCTTTTGTTCAGAATACACGAAAAAAATAGATTTGTATTTACTACTTGGTTTGTTATTACAGAACTAACATACCCGATTGGTATCAAAATTTAATCGCAGAATTTTAATTATTTTTAATACAATTTTAATCAAATTCCTCAAAAAATGTAATTGTGTCATTTGAGGTTATGTTTTTAATTTTTTGAGTAAAAATACAGAAAGAGAATAAATTATTAATTAAAAATTATTGATCTTCAAGTCTTCATTAAACCGGAAATATTAAATGACAATTGGTTTCAAATTCAAATAATTAAAAATAAACTTTTAATCAAGATAAATCTAACACGAACCTAACCTATAATTCGTTTGCTTCACAATTATTCTTAAATAATAAAAGAAGAAATTTAAAATAAAATTTAATTTCTTCAATTTAAATTTAAATTTTACTTAATTTTAAGAAACATTCAATTATTTAATGAATGTTTGTTTTTATATTTAAATAATATTAAATTCTTCTAGACTTTTAGTTAAATTTTGAAATAATAATTTAATTTTAAAATCACTATATAGCGTTAATTCTTAGAAATAATTTAATTTTGAAAAGGTTTCAAATTTGAATTTTTAATACTTTTAAATAATTATTTTAAATTTTTTTTCTAAAATATTTTATTCAGCAGTTTAATTAATGTTAGTAATCCCCAACATGTTGCAAAATGGTAAATTACGAATGACTATTTGTGGTTATTCCTGTTAGTTAAACTGATTGTGAGGTAGAAAAAAAATTAATTGTCATTTGTAGAAAGGTTTTGGAAATTAATAATTTTTTTAATTTTATAAATTTTTTTGAATCTTTGATTAAATATAGTAAAGTATACTAAATTTTTATTATTATCAATTATTTTTAAATTTTAAGTAGAGTTATTACATTTTTAAATATTTCAATCGATTTTTGAACCTAATTCAATTAAAAATTGAGAAATTGGTAATTGATACAAAAATTGTAAAAAAAATCTTGTTTCACGTTTTTTTAAATGTTGAAGTAATTTTTAAAGTCATAATATATTATTTGTAGAATTTAAAACTTATTTTGATTCACCTACTTTTTCAACCAAAGTCGATCAGAAATAGGAAATTATAATTAAAATTAAAATTATTGTTATTTTCAAAACCAAAAATTATGTAAAATATAATTTTCGAAATTTATAGTAAATATAATTTTATAAAAACCAGAAGTGTTGAATGTAAGAAAATATTTGTATAATAATAATAAAATAGAAGGAATTGACATTCATAAAATGAACACAAAAAATTGATCCTTTAACTTGGCAATGGTTTTTTGAACCTTTGTTGTCGGTTATCTATAAAAGGAATTATGTATAAGAAAAAGTAAAGAGCATATAATAATGGAAATTATAAATTTTTAAAAAATGAAAAAATCTGAGGGATGAAAAGTTTTAAGGAAGAATTAGCATAAAGGACAAAAAAGGACATTATAAAGATGAAGAGGGTAGATAAAGAACAAGAGAGGATCAATATTTGGATTTTAGAAATAATGTAAATAACTATTATTAATTAAACTATTTAGTTAAAAATAAATATTTTCTTCTGAACAATCAGAGGCCAATAATGTTTTTCTTCTTTTGTTTTAATGATGCGAAGGTTCAATCTGAGTAGATGTTGGTCGCTGAAATAGTAATGAATTTTTCTTTGACACGTCCGACGATTGCATAAATACATAGAATGAAAAGTAAAAATTGACAATATGCGAGGCACGCGTTTTATCAATAAATGTTGCCAAATGAGATTGCAATGGCAATTGCATACATGAATCATTTGGTGTTGTTGCCTTCAAGCCGCGAAGCGCAGTCGCGCAGCTGTTTTATTGATTGTCGCTCGCGACATTCGCGGAGCAAAGGAGCGACTCGCACGCGCCATGCGTCGTCCTCTACACACCGCGTTGACGGGGCAAGGCAAAGCATCTTCTGTATTATGTCGTCACAGTGGTGACAGTGCTAGTGTTTGTGATAGCAGAATTCCCGTGCCAAGATAACATTCGGTAAATAACATCCAACATCTGGACAGTCGCCTTTAGGAGAAAAATGAGAAAGAATTCACGCCTCTGCGAACTGTTTCAGGCCATCATTGGAAACGAGGCTCAACTCGTGAGATAAAATTATCAAACAAGTAAAGTGAAAGTAAATCTGTTTCTTCAGATTCCACAATTTCTAAGGATCGATGAATACCGAACGTCGTAAATCAATTTTCTTCAAAACAGATTCCAAAGTGCTGTAGAGCCAAAAGTGTGAAACAATCACAAAAAAGGGATTTGTTATGATTTGAACTGTCAATGTTTGTGGGCACCGTGCATTACTAATTAGATCGCCAAGCAACCAAGCTGTCAGTTTTCTTTCACTTGACGTCCTGCTAACAATAAGTGGGCCTTGATCATTTTTATAATAATTTTTAATATCCTATTGAAACCTGTGAAAAATTAATCGTCGGGATGAGTTTGCTATCACCAACAATAGACAGACTCCACTGTCTCGTGGATGAGGACGCTGACCACAACATGCTGCAGGGTAATTTTTTTTTCTTCACTTGCTTCTTAATCAAATTCAACATCGTTATTGATTTCTCCCCGACACACCATATACTACAGTGTGTGCATTGTGCATTAAAGACACCGTCATTTTACACTTCTAGACAGCTATAGGGTTGGGAATTGCTGAAGGTCTCTGAAGCATATAAAAAAAGTTCTTCGACTTTTTATTTTAAAACTACTATTACACTTTTTCTTCAAGGGGTTTCAAATTGTAATTATGGTTCCACAGAAGCTCAAATTTCTATTTTACACCTTTTCAAGATTATCTTATTTAAACTTTAAATTACTCTGATATTTTTTCAATTTATTTACATTATAATTTAACATCTATTTACAAGTGAGGAAGTAGTAAAGTGATAAGATGTCAGAACAAACATCATAAAAAGTTACAGATTAAATACAATTATTAAAGAGAAAATGGAGAAAAGTTTAGAAATTTAATGTATTAAGTTTTTTCATAATTTACATGTTTTATAAAACTCTAAGCTATATAAAATCTTCATGGCACACAGATAATAAGAAGAGCTATATAATTATATTTATAAAAAAATACATTATAAACTACGACATTTTTTAGTATAAAATGCAACTTATTTCGATTTTTATAGTGCGAAAAATAACTTTAAACAAATCTTTCACAAATTACTTTTGAATCATTTTTCAAGATGTTTAAATATTTTTAAAATAAATCTATAATAAAAATCTGTTTGAATAACTGAATTTTTCTAAAATTTAATTAAAAATAATTCGTTTTTTTCAAGTATTTTGATACAATTTTCGAAAATCCACTTTTGAAGAATTTTCATTGCAAATTTTGAAAATAATTGAATTATCAAGGTTCGTAACGCAAATCTTTAAATGTAAAATTTGAAAATGAAAATTAGTTTCTATTTTTTAAAATTCAATATCTTCAGTATTGAATTTTATGTAATAAAAATAACATTTTAAAATTATTTTTAAGATTTGAGGAAAAAAATCATGTTTGAAATTTTTAATTAAAATACATCAACAAAATTAATTGATTTTTATTTAAATTATGCAAACATTATTTCAAAAAACTCAATTATTTTCGAAAAGTTACATTAATATATTTTTAAAACTCAATTACCTTCGAACAAAGTAAATAAAAATTTATATTAATTTACTTTTTTTACACACACTAAAATTTCGAAGAAATCATGATCATATTTATAATGAAAATTCTTTTAAAATTTGCATATTTTTATTTATAATTTTTAAATATTCAATTATTTTTAAATGATTTTACCGAATTTCAATTGTTTGGAAATTTTTCAAGTGTATGTAATTAAAATACTATTATCTTTAAAAAATTATTTAAAAATGTTTTTAGAAAATTAATTTTAATTGAGGGGATTTTCTGGTCAAGGATTTCGAAAAATTGTTTTTTCTTCTCCTTAGTATCATGAAATTACTGTCGAAAAGTATTTTTGAAGAAATATGAAAAAGAAAAAGTTATATCAATTTTTATGACCGTCTCTTAACCAACTGCAATACGTTCTGAAAACTAATCGCGTTTTTCTCGAAAACACATTTTTGTTAAATATAAAAGATTTAAAAACATTAAAAATAATAATAATATAATAATAATCAATAATTTTTTACCTTTGTGTTAAAAAACAAGGAATTTAAAAATATTTTTCTAGCTTATTCTAAAACCTTGCTGCAACATTTCACGAACCCAAAAATGTATAATAAAGAAATGTAATTATTTATATAATAATTAACGCATTATTATAATCAGGGGCATTTTATGTATTATTAGTAAACATAATCGCCTACATGCAATTTTGAAAATATCTATCGCTTGCTGGGATCGAACTCTTAACCTTTAGACCGCCAAGAAGCCTATAAATATAGGCTCTACACGCAACAAAAATTCTTGTTTAATAATATTGAAGAATTTCATTTTTCGATTTTTTTGCATTAAAAAACAAAATTTTCAATTTAATTTAAATTTCTTAAAAGTCTGTATATTTGTCAATAAAATTTTGGTCTTGAAATATTTTTTTTAATATAAGCTCTAAAAATTGCGAATTTAAAACAAATTGTATATAAAACTTTAATTGTTTATAACATTTTTATTTAAACAATTTTTTTAAATCCTTTTAGAATATCATTACGTACAATAATTGTTTCATGAAAATGTAATTGTTTTTTATTTTCATGAATTTTGGTGAAATAGGGTGCGCAATAAGTTGTTAACTCTTAGCACTCTTATTCAGAAGAGTCGTGTTGGGAGGAAGAATCAATACATAAAAAATCTTTTACGTTTCAATGGTACAGCCGTCTTTTTCAGAAACTAGAGTTTTTATTAACAATGTTTTTAATAAACACCAATTATTTTTAAAAGGATGAATAAATTAATTCTATAAAAGAACTTTTAAGAATCGAAAGTCTGTTAATAATACTATCAAATAATTTTGTTTCTGTTTACATATTTAATTAATTTCCGGAAGTTCGTATTCCTTTTAATGACACTTATTACCAATTATACTAATTTTTCAAAATATATAAATGCAAACTTTATTAAAGTTTATTAAAAACAAATATATGGTTTTGGCTTATAAATACGAATTCAGTATTTATTTTTTAATTTTATCATGAACATATGAGCAATGTACAGACAGACGTGTGATTTTATTTTTTTTATAATTAATTATTAAAATAACATTTAAAAATTGGAAAATTATCAAACATTCTTATCACCGCAACACGACGTACTATTTTAGACACTAATCAGATACAAAAAGTTATAAGATAATAGCAAGAATGAGGTAGAAAACGAGGTCATTAACCTATTTACAATAAATAACTATAACTAAGGAAAATCAAGGTACGGTTACATGAAAATTA
The DNA here is from genome assembly GCA_032873175.1 of Leptopilina drosophilae. Classification (NCBI taxonomy): domain Eukaryota; kingdom Metazoa; phylum Arthropoda; class Insecta; order Hymenoptera; family Figitidae; genus Leptopilina; species Leptopilina drosophilae. The sequence goes on from CM065482.1 coordinate 315,755, forward strand.
AAAACATTTCCCATCAATGATATTTCCAATCAAAATAATGTTGAAGGAATTTTTTAACGAGTAATTAAATCGACCTTTGAATTCTTATGTTCGTTGATAGTATCCCCACCATTCTCTTTGTTTCACCAACATAAAATGCAGAAATATTTATACATTGTATTTTTATAAACGGCTTTGGTTATTTCAAGATTCTTAATTTTATCTTTATACCCTTTTTGATCAAATTATAATGAACAACGTTATTTTTCGTTGAAATAGTTAATATTCTAGTATTGACGATATTTTTCGTATATAAATTTGGAACACATGGCAAAAAAATTCTGTTAAGTTGAAATTCAAGTGGATTTTTTTGTTAATTTTTTAAGCTTTATATTTTTGAAAGATACATTTGTAGCCTTATCAATTTCTCACTGAGATTAAAGCTGTCTGTTACTGATTTAAATTAAAAATTTAATAGCTGCACAACACGTAAGCTGCTATTTCTTGAATTATTTTTATAATAAATGTGCTCTAAATTGTCTAGAAATAATATATAGCACAACGATCGTTGGCACACGTAATAATTTTATAAATAAAATAGAACATTCATTTAATGATTCTAATATGTGTTACTGAAGAATTCTGCACTACCAATCGTTACATCACATGTATATCGAATTTTTATATCAAAGTACTTTCATTTCACTGAATTCTTATTTAATTAAATTTTTATTTATAGCGAAAGTTTTAAATCGCTTATCGATATTCCAATTTATATCACATTTTTATTTGACAAGATTTTTTAATAAAATTTACTTTCAACTATTTTTAAAACAAATATCGAATTTAACTTAATTTCTATTAAGGAAAGAGTTTCTTTGCTTAATGTATATTTAATAATTTCTACTTTTAGTCCAATTTTAAAATAACAAAATTGAAAAATGACACAAATTAAATTTACGAAGAGTTTCAATAATCCAACTTAGCGAAAAATACGAATTGGAGCTTTGTTTCTATTCTCCTGAATTCGGAAATGTTTTACTGAGATACTGAAATATCAATTCGTCCGAAATCAGTAAGCTTTAATTCTCTTTAAATTTGATAAATTCTTCATAAAAGTAAAATAATTTCTTTTTTAAACTTATTTCTTAAAAAGAAACATTGATTTCTTGCAAGATTTATGTTTAAAGACACATAAGTATTTATAAACTTTGAGTGGTGAAGTCGTACGTATATGTTTTCTTGATAAGAGAACAAATTATTCATTTAAAAACGTTATTTTTAAAATTCGTCTCAATATAATATATATATATACGTTTCTGAAATTTAAAAATTTCCTAAAACACTTTAAAGGAAAAACAATAATTTGATTTTAAAAAGCTCTATATTTAGAAGAAAAAGTTTTCAAACAAATTGTGTAATAAATTTTATGCGCTATTATATGATAATTTTTTACTTAATTTTAAAATTCCTCTTTTTTGAAACTGAATCCTCTTTCTGAAAAGTAAAAGTCCCTTTTTTACCTAATATTATATGAAAAAGTCACTATAATTCCATAATTTTGTAGAATTCAAGAAAAATGACATCCTCGAAATTTTATATTAATTTTATTTCTATTGACATTCAAATCCATATGAATTGTAGTTTGCAGATCGTAATTCTTTTTAATCTGTCTGAATAAATTAGAAGTTAGAATTCCAATTCATCTCAATTCGTCGTGACGAATCAGTAAACGTGGATTTAAACGAATTCAAACAATTCATTTCATCTTTATTAGTTTTTTTTACTGGGAACTCCCTAATCATCTTTTCTAAAAACTCAATAAGTTTCGATCTCTCTTCTTTTGGCACATACGAGCCTTGCAATTACTTTTTTTATAGTATCGAATTTTCGGTGTAAAAAAAGTTGGTAAATAAAAAAAAACTAAACCTATATGCTGTTGTGAGACTTTTTTCATGTGTAATCAAGTGAAACTTCCGTTTCATTCACTGAAACCGTCACAGCAAGAATAGAATTCAATGTATATACATTGAAATAGATTAAACTGATTCCACGGAATAAACAAAAACAACATTTATATCGATTTACAATGAAGTAATTTTAAAAACTGTTTTATTCTGTTTAGTTTCATTTTCATTTAAAAATGTTATAAAATACTAAATTCGAATATACCAGATTTTTATTAGTCTATGCTTATCAGAATCTTCTATAATTCACACCTTATCGGAAAATTAAATTTATAGATACGATAATAGAATACAATCTTGATTTTTTTTTATTTTGAATAAGAATGAAATTATAGGTACATTGGCTATTTTGTTTTGTTATTCTAAACATAAAAGTGGACGATGCGTAAAGGCTGCCGAATTCGAATATACTCCGAAAATATTTGAAACCAGAATCTAGAGTAATGAAGTCTTTTTCATTGACTACACTTTCTACTTTTTTTATGATTATCTTCTTTTTTTCTCACGTGGAAGATCCTCAAAGATATATAATAGTGTGGAAAGTACAAGCATTGAAAAAGGAGTATTTGTTCTTTGCTTACAAGGATGGACATGAAAAAAAGAATGTACAACTTTCCCGAGATTTTTGTCTGCATGTTTATTCATTTTTATCCATGAGCACATACTCCGCAAGAGTGTCTGGCCGTCGACTTGTATTTCGCTACTACATATTTCATTTAAAATAGTTTCCGCCGGATGTACAAGGCCATTGTTTTTCCACGTTTGGAGTCCCGACATAATTAGATGTACACAACACGTACTTATCCTATCTTCAATATACTGTTTCCTTCAATATTTTTCACCTCTTCTTTTCATTTTCTATGTATAGCTTTGATTTCAAACAAAAATGCAGATTTCAATTCAATATGCAGATTTAAGAAGCATCAGTCGTTTTTTCAACTAATTTATGTTTATGAATCACTTTTTGAATAACCTCCTTTCTCACAAGCCTTGATGTACAACACAAGAACTGTATATATAAAATATGAAGTAGTAGAGAAACATTTATCCACTGCTAGTAACTTGACTAACAAATTGAAAAAGAAAAATTTTAGTCATTCTATTTCTCTTTATGCATTTCTCAAAAGTTATATAAATAATAAAAGTTAATATTAGGTCATTGATTAACAATAAATAATAAATTGTCAATCTATCCGTGCAATTTTGTAGAAAATATGTTTTCGTATCTACAAAAAAATTGCCAAATGAAAAATTGATTTTTACAATTTTTCGAACCGTTTTTTTTTAAATGTCTTCACGTAAAAAATTTCTAAAAATACAATTGTTATTCAATTCTAAAACGGAAGTTTACTTTATTTTCTAATTAAATTTAAATTATGCTTTTTTAAAATAAATATAAAGTACAGAAAAATAATGATAAAATTATAATTTGAAACTAGTAAGGAAAATAAACAAGTTAATTTTTATTACAAAAAATTGAATAACAAAAAAAAATTTAGATTTTCAATCTAAATGCTATGTTTTTAAGAAACGGTTAAAAAATTGTAAAAATCAACTTTTTCATTCGGCATTTTTTGTTTGTAAATACAAAAACATATTTTCTACAAAACTACGGATGGATTTTAAAATTTATCCATTTTTAAGAATAATAAAAGTCAAAAAGGGTCCGAACATTTTCGGACCATTAATTTCATCTATAAAAATTACTGCAAAAACAATCTTCTTGATATAGTTAAAAATGTAGTCGAAGTCCCCCTTAATAATGTCAAAATGTAATCAACTCACATTAGTAATGTAATACAATGTCTCTTTCGTCTCTTAAGGATCATTAAAAGTCATTATATCAGAGAAAATCAGACGTTAAAATGTATTTAAAGGTATTATAACAGTTGAATGTATACCTATGTGAGCTTAAGTATGGCATTCACTTTTATTCGTTGCACATTTTCATTCTAATCAATTGTGTATTGATCGCAGCTATCTGTCCGTTAAATATGTTAAAAATAAATAGTAAAAAATCGTATATTTTAAATCTGAAAAGATCACACAGAAAAAGGAGTAAATGTATATCTTTTACAACTTTGCCCATGAAATCTAAACTGCCTGTAATTTATTTCTGTCAATTTTTATTACTTCCGAAGTAAACATAAATAACACTTGTTGAAATTTACTCAGAAAATAGTCAGTTTGGGGAAAATGAGCCGAGCAATTTTAGATTTTCCTTTGTAAATAGGAAAAGTTGATTTTTTTCATGATGCATTATGTTTTGATGTTTGTCAACGGACAGACAGAAAATGTTTGTTTCCTTGAAAAAAACTGCTATTGAATATAGACGTAGAACTGACATTAGTAAATTACCTGTAATTAATTAAAATAGAACACCCACTTTATTATATTGTGTATCGTTTGAATTGTAAGGAAGCTAATAATAAGATGCTGCTCCGACTATATACACGTACATAAGAATTCTATTTCTCACGCAGGCGTATATCTGCAAATTATCATGTGATTGAGTCCATGTAACGGTGTACTTATATAAAATGTATTTTAATTTATTTTCCTTAAGTAAATTCACTATACATTCACTTGGTTTCAAATTTTCTTGTGACAAGCTCACACACTATTTCTGTATGATTAATTTATATTGTATACAGAAACAATACTGGCTCCATTCATAATTATATCTTTATTAATGAAATCCGACTTTTGTTTGCACATTGCCAGGAACTTCAAAATGTATATTTTATTTACTTGTTTTAAAGAATTTGAAAAATGCTTAAATTCTAAATGCTTGTGTGTCTGTCAAAAACGACTGAACGGAAAGAAGTGAAATTTAGCTGTCTGTTAGGTATTTGCTGAACAATTTCTAGCCAATTTAAAAAAAAAATTTAATATTTTTTGGCGTACCTTTCCTAAACTTTCTGTACCTAGCTTTTTCAGGTCGATTAATCATATGTGACGCTTCGTGGTGAAAGGGACCTTAGCTATAGCTTCCTTTGGCTGCATACAAATATTAGGTTATGTTTAGTGATAAAAATATGATAAAATATTTCGATTCTAGATATATAGTTGAATAAGTTAAGTTACAATTGACCATTTTCGATCGAAGAAGACTTTAACATCAAAAGTTTATATTAAGAGTAAATCCTCTTTCTATATTTTTCCTCCTAAAGTCGGAAACATAACCTAAAAATGTTTCCCACCTCAAGTTCCATTCATCTTTAAAAGCGTTAAAGGTTACATATTTTAACAGTTATAGGAAATTCAAAAATAACTTACAAAGAATTTAAAGTTTCTGAACTATTTAAATATACTTTTAATTTATTTGGCTTAATTTTTGCTAATTTTTGTTCAAGTACATTTTTCTTAATTTATCTTCGTTTAATAATTTTTTACATAATAATGAATGTGTTATTTAAATTGAATTGAAATAACATTCCTAAATATTGTAATTATAATATTTCTTGGCTGTATCAAGTATATTTTTCTTGTAATGTTATTTGTTAAATTCAAGTGGTGCATCTCGGAAACAATGTCATTGAAATTATTTTTAAACACAAATTTTGAAAACAAGAATAAATCGCTTTAAAGTTTTCAATGAAATTGGCTTAATAACAATCGATAATTGAAATTTAATGTAAATTAAAGTATAATATATTTAATAAAGAATTTAATCAATAATTAGAAGTTATTTTTAGGTGGAAAAATGCAGAATTCATAAAATAAATAATAGAGCCATATGACATCATACAACCACTAAGCTATAATTAGCGCATATGGTCATTTGAGAGAATTCTCTAATTTATAAGAATTATTACAGCTGCTATGCATGCAACCATTGTCAATAGAGTGTACGAATATCTAAAAAAAATCATGAGATTTTTTTATGATAAAATTTTATCATTATAATTCATTTGACAATATTTTATACAATTTTTATAAACAATTTTTTTTGAAAAACGCAAACATTGAAAAGAAATTAAATTTTATTGCACATTCTGAAAGAGGACTAAAAAATACATAAGGAACACCATGTATACATTTTTTTAGTAACTGGTTTTTGAAAATGTCAGGTTCAAATTTAAAGGCAAACAAATGGACAAAATGGGTTAAGGTTTAAATTCATAACTCGATTTTAAAACAGATTGCTATCATTTGATAATTAATCGGAAGGAAGTTGTGGAAATGTTCATAATATTTATTGTGTTTTGTTTCAGTACATATTTATAATATTAATAATAAAAAAGTAAAATTGTCAATATATTGACAAAGTGTTTTAAACCTTGTGTGCTTAGGTTATTAAGAGGCAATAAGATTACAGTACGACTTAATTTTGCATTAGTGTGTCACAAGTTCCTTTTCGGTACAAACGCTGTTTATCAGATCTATGTAATGAAATTATTATTTAACGAGATCTTCGTTTTAAAAGTAATTATATTCCTATTCCTATAAAGGACATTGATTAAATTAGTTGGAAAACTTTTTAAAAAACTTTTAAATTTGTAAAAACGTCTGAGATCGATGAGATTAATCGCAGATGAGCTTAAACGTGTAGACTCATCGAAAGTACATAATAATTACTTTACCATTTAGTTATGATATGATGCAATAAAAAATAATTAAAAAGTGGAAATCTCTTCAGCTGAATGCTAGATTGAAATAAATATTACCAAGATAAAAAAGGAAAGTATATTAATTTCTCGTAGTATGCAAATGAAACCTGTTAATCTATTTTTGTCTTATCTTTCATATAAGAATTATATTTATGAATTTTTCCCGCTATAATTGATTTATCAAGTATAAATTAAATGTCACTTGTTTTGTTTTGTAAACTAAAGAATGTGAACTGTTGTAACTTTTGTTAAAAAAAGTTTTTAATATTGTTTAATATTGTTCGACAAAAAGAAGAAACTAGAAAAGCATGTGCAGAATGTGAGGGACGTAAGAAGGGAAAAAAAAGATTACGTGTGAGAAAAAGTGAATAACGTTACAAGCAGAAAATTTTCATTAAGGACGTCAATTAAAAAGTATAATTGTACTGCTGTCGCTATCTGTGGAGTGTGTATATGGATACGCTCCTTTTATAAAAGGAAGTAGTGAAATGATAGAGAACGAAGTGAAGTGAGAGAAATAAAAGGCAAAAAAAAGGTTGAAAGGAATGCGGATTAAGGTGGGAGCAATGAGGAGAAGTGTAGTGTTCCGAGCGGAGGTTTTATTTCCAACATGAGATATATAGGATTCAAAAGATGCAAGTGTTTGAACACACTATCGGACATTGAACATCATACATGTGGGGCATTCCTTATCAAACGTCCCAGTTGGGAAATTAAAAGTTCACTTCAACAAAATCAGTAGAAAGTCATTTTTAGACCCGTATAACTATCAATAAAGTAAACGATCCAATCGCTACGCACTATAGAAAAATTCAATTTGTTATAAATTCTAATTTTCTCCAGAAATAGAGTAGTCACCAAGTCAAGTTAACTTCCTGTTTTACATTTTAAACCATATTTTTATTACAACCTTATTTTTCTTTTAAAATTACATCAATTTTAATTTAATAAATTTTCAAAAAAAATCAGTAAAATGAACTTGGGCCTTGGAAATACTTTTTTTGCATACTTAAAAAATATTGTAGAAGAGTAATTTTATGAAACTATGAAACATTTTTACGCAAAAAAATTCGATTTTTTCTGAAATTCTTGACAAGAAAGTCCAAGGTTTTAATCTCTTATAAATTATTCAATCGTATATTGAAAATTCCGCAATTTAAATATTCAATTAGAATAATTAATGGAAATTCGTTCTTTTAATCGAAATCTTGATTATAAGTAAGTATTTTGGCACATAAAACTTAAAATAAATGAAATGATAAAATTTGTAAAATTTCTGTAAATTATTTATTGTATTTGATGAAAAATATAATATTTTTGTGAGAAATTAATGTAGTTTTAAACCAGAAACATTTATTTAAGAAATTCAAAAACCATTATATCAAAATCTAATCTTGGTTCTTCTATAATTAATGTGAAAGTAGACAAAAATGATTACATTGTGATCTACGTAGCAATCTTTCTTTCATAAAAATCGTTTAAATAGAAATTCTGTAATGTAGGATTTGATACCGCGAAAATTATAAGTTGAGTGTTGGGGATTTTCACGAGTCTCCATTTTTTCTTATTTTTTTATGCATTTTATTAAATTTTTTTATTAAGGATCCAAATAGCGCCATATGAATATTTTCTGTCGAAATTCATTAAAAAAATGAATATGATTTTCAGAAGAATATCGTAATAATATTCTAAAGTAGTATAAAGTAGTATTCATTTAAGGATGATTTTGCTGAAAATACTTTACTTCGATTTTAAACATTATTTTCCCTTGAGTCTTCTATATGTATATTTTTTCAAATTTATATACTTACATGGGTGTTGAAAAATTTGTATTAAAGTTGCGCAAAATTAATTCTTGAAAAAATAAAAGTTACAGCACATTTATTGACTTATTGTGTTTAGAAAGCAAAGAAGTTTGTTTATTATGAATACAGATGTTTATTGCATGAACATTTTGCTTCCTCTTTTTGTGATCAATAAAAAAAATTTGCTTCCTCATAAAGGAATCATTAATAACTAGTTTTTAAATATACGTGTGACAAATATTCCCAGTTCAATAACTAAATACTAATAAAATAACTGAAAATAAACTAAAAACAAAATCAATACTTGTATGTACTGAATGCAAAGGTTTTAGAGATATGAAAAGCTTCCATGATAAATCTATTATTAGTTTTTAATTTTCATAATGTTTATTATAATTAGGAAATAAGTAGTTTTTAATAAATTATGAAAATATTTCATTGGATCTCCATATTAGAATATGCATTTCTCTAAAATAAATTCAGCTGTGTACTGAAATCAACAAATTTTAAATATTTGTATGACAATATAAAATAATTCTAGTTTGTAAAATAATTTTTTAAGAATTAAAAAGTGTTAAGAAAGCATTTAAAAAGTTAGCCTAACGAAAAATGGCTCAAAAATTTGATGTCATAGATACGTTCAATTAATTACTCATGTAATTGATGTAAATGTGTTCGAAACTTTTGTCATTTTTTGACATTAATTTGACGATGATATAATAAATTAATTTTTTATAAATAATAAATTAATACATATTTATTAATAAATTAATTAATAAATTTAAATAAATAAATTAATTTTTTGAAGATAATTTCTACTAAATTTGTTATTTTTAAATTTTTATTTCAAGGTTTTTCAATAGAACTTACGCGATATGCACCCTGGGCTTATCTGACAATTCACAAAACAGACAGAAAGATTTTTATTATTTTTAAAAATAATTGAATTTTCTAAAGAATTTTATTAAAATTCCTCAAAATAATTGAATTTCTGTGAAAAATTTTGTTATTTTTGAAAATAATTGAATTCTCTATAAGAATTTTATAAGCACTGTTTTAAATAATTAATTTTTCGAAATATAATAAGAATTAAGACGACTTTATTTATAAAAATAATTGAATTTTCTAATTATAATTAATTTCAAATAGATATTAAAAAGTAATTGAAATTTTTCGTTGATTTTTATTATGTTCGAAAATAATTGAATTCTTGTTTAGATTATTGTTTAAAAATTATGCTAAATAATTGATTTTTTCGAAATTGTTTTAAAAATCCTATTCTAAATTAATTGAATTCATATGGCAATTTTATTATTTATAAAAATAATTGAATTTAGGATGAATTTTAACATTTTTTTAATAATTTATTAAATTCGTTTGCGAAGTTATAAAAAAATACTGGATATTGAAAATTAATGAATTTCGAATATTTTTTGAAAATGATGGAATTAAAGAATTCAATTATGATTTTTGATAGTAGTGTTTTTTTCTTGTATTAATGAATATTACCTAGTGAAAATTCTCAAAAAAAAAAAAAAAATAAGAAACAGAAGCCTGTTAATATAAATAAGTATTGTATATTAACTATAAAATTGATTATTTTCTCTAAATATAAACTAATAAATTAATAAACATTAAAAAGTGTTTATGTTGAAGATAGTTTTAATGTTAAGAAAATATTAAAAAGGAAAAAGAAAATTTGAATAAAATTCGCACAATCACCGACGCGGCGATAATGTATGCATTTCAGCGCAACTATAGTATAAAAGTTATGCACTAGAATATCCATACATTGTATATTGTTATTGGGTTATTAGGTACGTAATGGAAAATGCCCCGTTCGACCCTTGTTGCATTCTGCTGCAACTTGCCACGACTTGCTGAGCCCCTCCAGCTTTGCAAGTGTCGGGCCCACTTTAATGAGAGACAGTCATTTGGTGGGAGGCACTCTGCCCGAAGTGGGGATAAAGCTGCTCGGCCAATTCACCTTTCCTCTCTTTGCAGCGATTTCCATTTTGCAGAGCATTGCAGAAGTTCATTCGCCTTCTTCGTACATATACTTATCCAGATTGTCTCTTCGAGTTTCCGTGTTTCTCTGAAAAAAATCCATTTATTCTTCCCTCTCTGTTCCACGAGACAAACATTATTTCATTTCTACTGCTCTTTTACTTGAAATGGAATTTCAGTTCTTACTCCCACTTTGTTAAATTTTGCTGAATTGCTCTCGAAAAGTACAAGTTTAATTTTTTGTGAATTGGTACTCAAGTTCATATGAAGATGAGTGGCTCTAGTGTGGATGTTGTTTGGGATCCACAAACCCAAACGCAATTAAGTTCCTTGGATTATTGGGATTATTCTGTTGAATTGGCATGTCTTCAAGGTCCAGAAGGTACAGAAATTTATTTTATTGCAATACTAAACATTTTATGACAACATTTGTGTGGGTACTGTCTTTTCATTCTCTATATTACTGCAGATTTATAAATCAAAAAATTACTTGTAATAAAAAAGTGATTAGTGTTTATTCAGAGACTGCAAAATGTGTTACACTTCAAGTGCCGTAAGGCTTAAATATTGGGAGTGTCCAAGCAATATTCTCTTTTAAACTAACAGGTCTCATTATTTTCGTTTTGCAAAAATATTTATATTCTCTGAAATTGAATTGCTTGCATTTTTTAAATTTAAATATTTGTCAAATGTCCGTTTGTCCCCTCGCAAAAACCCATCCATACTGGTATTCGCACTACTTGCAACCACTGTTGCATGTAGAAATATGTTTTGGTTTTTTAGAGCACATATAAATATTTATTCCATCAAATAACATTCTATATTATAATAGTAATTAAAGCAATTCGCATTATTATAAAATGAGGAATAAATATTACACCAATACTTATTATTTACTAGCTCATTAAAACTTTAATAAATCACTAATTTTTTAATAAATGTTATCATAAATATTTTTTAGATGAATTGTTAAGTGTGCCAATTCTGGGTAAAATAGAAAAATACAAATGGAAATTGTAATTAATTGAATTTTTATTCATACAAATTTAATTGTTACCGGAGATAATTTGTTGGAGAATATAAATATTATTTTTTTAAAATGTTTATTTTAACAGAAATGTAGCACATCTTTTCGATTGAGAAATTGGTGTTTTTTAATAAAACTTTTTCAACGAATTTCTGTAGCTGTAGGGTTGCCAAAGGTCAGCGAATTAAGGAAAAAGTCAGGGAAAGTAAATCAGGGAAAGTGAAATATTGTCTTCACCTTTTAAACTTTGAAATCAATGCGAATTTTAATGCCAACCATTTCTTCCATTTTTGACAATTAATTGAACTTTACAGAATATGAAATTGAATTTATTTTAAATAATTTAATTCTTGAAAAACTTTTATCTTATATAGGATTCTTACAAAAATTCAATTTTGTCTTTTCCTTTTTTTCAAAGAAAAATGTTTACTTTTTCCCTGAACTTTATAAAATAAAATTTAACTAGAGTTCAATTATAAAAAATGATAATTTTTAAAAACAAAACATTTCGATAAAACTATTTATTTTATAAATGTAATTAATTATTGTGGCGAATATTCTTCTATTACTTTCAAAAATTTGTGAGAATTTTTATTATTTCCAATAACATTTCAATTACTTGTTTATAAACATTCATTATTATCTTTAAAAAATTAAACTGAAATATTTTTAAGAAATTTAAATAATTTAAATTTGTTAAAATTTAAAGATTAATTAATTAAGATTTAAAGATAATTCTTTAAACACTTTTTTAACATTCAGATATCTTTAAATAATTGAATGAAAATTTCCCAGAAAGATAGCTTTGTTAAAATTTTAAATAAGATTATTTTAAAACTTAAACAATTTTAAAAATAAATATTTAATTATTAGCTGTTGATAAAAATACACGAATCTGAATATTCTATAGTCAAAATTTTATCTGAAAATCAGGAAAAGTTAGAGAAGAGGAAAAATAAATCTTTGTCGAATTTTTTCTGCGAAATTTGAAATTTATTGACCTTGAAAATATTTTTTTAATTAAATTGAAAATATTTAAAAAATTTATATTTTCTGGAATTTATATCTTTTTTATTGGAATGTAATTTTATTTGCATTCAGAAATATTTAGTAATTTTTTAAAAATTGTATTTCTTCATTGCAGTAAACCTGATGTTTGTGAAATTTTATTAAGCTGACATTTTTCTTGCAGAAAATGTTACGAAATTTAATAAACAAATGATTTTCAAGAGAATTTTTTTATTTTGTTGAATTTTACTGTAAACCAAAATTTGTGCAAAAAGTTGACAAATGAGGAATTTAAAATTTTTTTGTAGAAAAATATGCATTAAAATAATGAAGAGTGTAATTTGAATATGTATTGTGTGAATTTTCCTTGAATATTTGAAAATTTTGCAACTAATTTTTGGACGAGGTGGAAAAAGAGTGAAATTCGTTTCGTCGAATTGAGACGTATTCGTCAGTGGATGCAGAATTCGACAGGCCCTAAGTGGTTTTTGTTTAAACTTTCTAAGTTATTTTTTCACTGATTTAACACGGTTTGAGGGCAGGTGTGTTTGGACAGTTTCCGGATACCTGGGGCTACCTGCTCGGCGACGAAATCTCGCAAAATCTCGTCCCGGTTCACTGTGTCAATATTGGCCGCGTGTCACAGTAGTATTTCACTGCATATCCGGGTAAAGGGTGGTATTGTTGCCCCACGGAGGGTATTCGTCGCCGCGCCGCCCCGAGCAGGTATGCGGAAAACTCGGAAAACTTATCGCCAATCTCAATTTTCGACGCTATTAGTGACGCGCCCTTTTCAATTTATTTTCTTAATTTCACTTCTAATAATGTTATCTTATCGCCCCTTAATATTGTGTTACTTCAAAAATAAATTCAAATTTTAATAAAATTCTTCAAAACAATTTAATTATTTTCAATACAATTTTAATTGAATTTCTCCAAAGAATTTAATTATTTTCACCACAAAATATATAAAAACAATTAGATTTTTCAAAAACTATAATAAAAATTCTATGTAAAAATTGATCTGTGAATAAAAAAAATTGTACAAGTTTTTAATCCTATTTTTCTGCAGGTATTATTTACAAACTGTTTATACAAATAAATATTTACAGGAAACTTCCATTCATACCTTATTTGTGATCTTAGAGATTAACGAATTCGATGTTTAAAGGATTACAACTGTTTCTTTGATCAGGATTCTTTATTTTTATTTTAATCTTCTGTAGAAACATTCAAATTTACAAATTTGTAATTTTCTATTGTTAATAGAAAATTCGTTTTGTTTAGTATACAGAGGCCTGAGCAAATTGTTTTCATGAAAAATATACAGGTAGTCAATTTTTCTATAATGAAAATAAAAAAAATTAATCGTGAAATAGGCTCAAAAAACATGTCCTGTAAAAATTATTCCTTAGAATATTTAATTAGACAGTTTTATTTGATAAAATATTCGCTGAAATTTAAAAAATTTCGATTTTGAAATTAACGGTAATTTTCACATGTAGTCAAAAGTTTACTGTAAAGAGAATCTTCAATCGATTAAGGTTGAAATTATTAAAAGAAACAATTATATAAATCTGATGATTGCGCCATCTGAATGACAATTTGCATTTCCTCCCCGCAAGTTGAATGATTTATTCTGATTTACAACCAAACTATAAAGAATCTATAGCCAAGAAAATTGATTTGATTTGACCTTGGTTAAATTCTTGTCATGCGATTACTTGTTGATTGCCAGGAAACTTCATTTTCTTTAAGTTTACAAATTGACTTCTCAAAGCTTACGAAGCTACGAAAAGTTCAGTTTTCAAGAAATGAAATTTCGGTCTGAAATACCGAACTCATTCGCAATCAGTTCGATTGAGTGTAGAATTAATTGAGTCTATGCATTTAATTGCCATTAGCCAGAAGGACGAAGCCAAGACAAACTATCTATTTATAAATTGTATAACATGTTAGTGACTTAAGAAGGCTAAATTACTTATATTCCTCCTATCAATTCTATATAATGTAAAAAAATAATTACTATTTTTCAGATCTCCAATTAGCTGCAGAACTGGGAAAGACTCTACTTGAGCGGAATAAAGAACTGGAGAATACTATAAGATCGCAGCAAGACAAAATCGAGGAGCAAGCACATGAGATAGAGGTAAATTGATAAAGTTGGACGATAATTGAGTTTCTAACAAGAATGACATCATTAACTTTTCCTCCACGTATTTCTGTATCACAGGGATGGCTTCATGAATACTCTGCTTGCTGACTTTTAGTGAAATGGATTATATATGAGGCCATTCCCGACTTTTATCATCGGCATTAATTTTATTGTTTCTTTACAGTATATGAAGAAGCAAACCACTGCTCTCAGAGAAGTAAACGACTCTCGTTTAAAGATTTATGAACAATTGGAAGTCAGCATTCAAGATTTGGAACGAGCAAATCATCTTCTCGTCGTTGACAATGCAAATGATAAGAAGCTCCTAAAAACGTAAGAATTTATTTATTTAGTTGGAAACAGAGTAACATTTCACTTGATAAAACAATGAAAATACATGTATGCTGAATCATTCAATCATTTTCAATGACAACTATATTTTACTCATTGTCGGTGTAATTTCACTGACACAAGAATTACGAGTAAAAATTTATTCCAATGTATATAAAAGAATACATAGATTTTTAAAAAATGTTAATAATTCAAATTCTCTTAAGTTAGTCAAAATTTCCAATAAATGATATTTAATTAATTTATTAAAAATAATGGATTTATAGAAGAATTTTAGTTAAAAAAAACACCAAAAAAATAAATTTTAAAGAAGTCACAAATGATTTCAGAAATTCTATCATTTTTAAAAGTAATAAAATTCTTCTACAAAATTCAATTATTTATAAAAGATCTCCTAAATAAAAAGCTATATTCATTTAATTTTTTTGTTAATTTTAATCTCTCTCTGAGCATTTTAGTTATTTCTGAAATAATCAATATTACAGACAATCTATGACAATTGAAAATTTGGAGATAAGATGTGAAGATATTCAGAAAAAGTTTGATGATTTTAAATCTAAATATCAGCTCCTTGTCAAACAACAAACGACAAACGAAGAAGTTCAGGATAAAGTTTTGTGGAAAAGTACGACAGATGGTAGCATAAACCAGGTTTGTTGCTTAAATTCGCATTTGTGATATAACAGATGAATGCTTATTATTATTGTTTGTACTGTTGCATGATGATTTCTCATTGGCATTTACAAATTTTTTCTTCATCTCTTTTAGAAGGCTACTTCAATTACCACAAAGCCCATTTGCAATGTAACTGGCAATGCTCAGGAGCATGTGAACAGTACAAATAATGACGAGGAGGTAACTAGTTTATTAAAGCAATTAAGTGAAGTTCGTAGTCAAAGGGCGAGGGAACAAAAAAAGATATCCGATCTTGAGAGTCAACTTTCGAGTCTTGTACGTGAAAATAACAATTTAGAAGAACAGCTCAATGTTTGGCAGAATAAAGCACAAGACGTGAAGAATCTTCAAGATGAATTGAGCACTCTGGAAGAAGTTAGGTACGTGAATTTTTATTTTAAACACTTTTTCTATCAAGGCAAGGCGCCTCTTAACCCTGCGTTTTATAATTTTAAATATTTAAAGTCGGTTTCTAATGAACAGTACAACTTGACGAATTTTTTAAATCGGTCAACTTAAAAATATCAAATGTTCATTGAATAAAGATAATAATCAGGCACGGAAAAAATACAATTTCATCTGAGAATTTTTTCCCTGTAATAACTAAACAATTATTCAAAAACATGAGCAAGATTAATTTGCAACTTGAATGTTCGTTCGATAAAAGTATTTCTATAATCATAATCGTATAAGTAACAAACAAATTTAAATATTAAATTAAATTTTTTTAAAAATTAGATCAAATTCATTGGAAAACAGATTTTTAATTTTAAAATATATAACTCAATGGACCTTTCGACAATGTTACTTTTACGACTTTTTTTTACAAATTTTAGTACAAAATACCACATTTTTAGTATAAATTGAAAATTAAAAATTCATTGTCAGTATGAAAAATTATAATAGACAAATCTTTGAAATATTATTTTTGAATAATTTATCAATTAAATTTTTGAAATATACAATTGAAAAGCTTTTGAATAATTGAAATTTTGTAAAATTTAATTGAAAATAATACAGTTTTCAAATATTTTATTATATATTTTGAAAATCAACTTTTAAAAAACTTTAGTTTGCAAAATTTTTAAAATAACTTATTTTTCTAAAATTTTAATAACAAATATTTAAGTGTTTCTGAAAATTATAAAAAAATATTTTTGAAAAAAGAAATTCTCAGAATGTGTATTATAATTTTTACAATTTTCGATAACATATTACAGAAAATTTAAAAATTTCTTTTTATGTATTCTATTATTTTGGAAAATATCACATTAAAATATTTGTAGTTATAATTTTTAAAATTTGAAATTTAAAAAAATTGTATTTTTCGTGAAAAAAGAAATAAGTAGTATTCAACTATTTATGTCGGAAAATTATTCAAGTTTTGATTAAATTAATTTAGAAATCAGTGAAGAATGAGGAAAATACAAACTAAAATTTTTATGACAAAACTAAATTAAATAAACGACTGTTTTTTATTTTTCAACGACTAAAGCGACTTTTTTGCTCGTTATAGTCGATCCGAGGTTTTTAATTCGCTTGTTTCTAAGGTATACCTTTTCGGGGGCACCACACAAATGTCCTATTTCTTTTGAAAATAAATTTGTAAAAAATTGTACGTTTATTCTTGTTATGTTTTATTACATTATTAGTTGAAAACTAATATTCCAAGAAGAAGTCAAGTGAAAATTTGCTTCGACCTTTTTAGAAGTGCTAAAGCAACTTCTCAACTTATTAATGAGTTGCCACTTGACTTTCTCATAAAGTTTCATGTGAAAAAATACGGAACTACTTTTGAAAAATTCTTAGCCAAGAAAGACGAAAAAAATGCATTCTGTCTCTCCTTTCATCATTCATACTTTCATCCTTAAAGGTCAACGCGGATTTATGGAAACATATACATCGCCAACTTACGTCACACTTGACAACTTATATACATATAGCAATTAAATACAAACATATGATTAGTACAACACACACACATATATGTTAGCTTTTTATTGAGAATCAGGAATCTGAAACAGAAAGTTAATTTTGAATTTTCTCATCTTACATCTTATTTTGAGATATCAACTGCTTTTGACGTCATCTGCTTTTGCAGTGTATTTACCGTGTAACACAAACTGTCGACTCAGGTCCGCTAAATTGACCCCTATCTCCATCTTTCACCTGCCCTTAATCCACCGCGTTCTGTGACCCAAAAGACAATAATGCCGTTACTTTTTATTTAGTCACACTCTCATGACACTTTGGGTGGAAAACCTTCTAATTTTTCTATTAGTTTTGAAAGTGTGAGAGGCTTTAATTCGGATGGTAATTCTTCGCTGATGTATTATATCCGAAATCTATTCCTGTGCCCTAAGGATAAGAAGACTTGTGAGGACTCTTCTAAGTCCTTCTTAGCAATGACAATCTCATTAGGCACCTGCCTTCGTGGCCTATTTTCAGAATTAATTCTGGCACTAGGTTGTCCAGTGGCCACTGATCGGAACCATCAGTCTCAGATTTTTAAAAGCTCGGTAAATTTTTCAAAATCACGTACGCTAAAATCTCGTCATGTTACTCAGCAAAATTTTCATCAGCTGTCCTCTTTACGTTCAATATTGCTTTCAGATTATAAACTCCATCTTATGTTTGACACTTTTTTCGACTGTACACCCTTTGATGCTACGTTCTTTTTCAAATTTAATGAAAATTCTTCATTTTTTAAAAAAATATAATTTTTCCAACAGTTTTTCTTCAAATTTGAAACAAATAATTAAGAATTATTTAAACAACTCGTGTAGACGTCGATAAGATATTTTCAACAACAACTTGTATGTAAGATACTTTTGATTGAATAATTAAACTTTCGAGTATCGCTCAAACAATTGTGCGGTAAAAAGATTAATTCTTTGAAATTTAATTATTTTCCAAATTTTCAATTAGAATTCTCCAAAAATACGAGCAACATTTCAAAATACTTTTTAATAGTGAAAAAAATAAAATTCATTAAAATATAAAAGTTATTTCATTGAAATTTTAAATTTGAAAAAATTTTCAATGTTTTTTCGAAATTTCTGAATTAAATTATTCTAAATGAAAATTTTAAAACTTATTCCTATTTATTTTTCTGCGCAGGAATAAAAATTTCAAATATTTAAATGAAAACTTTTTTCAAATATAATTATTTAAAGAAATTGGAACTTTAATTCTTCCAAAAAAAAAGAATTCAAATTTTTTTAATTTGTAATAATATCTTCTAAAATCTTATTATATTCTTTTATTTAATTCAATTACTTTTATAAATAATAAAATATATCGCAAGAATTTAATTAATTACTAAAACTCTCATAAAATTGCTTAAAAATGAGTTTAATTTTCTATCAATAATTTTAATAAAATTTTGACAGTAAAATTATTGTACAAATCGATTATATTCAATAAATTAAAGACATTTTTTGAGAGAACTCAATTTAATTCAAAAAAATTAAATTATTTTCTATATTTTTATAAAATTCTAAAAAGAATGAAATTTTTTCTAAAAACTTTAATAAAATTCACCAATTAAATGTTCAATTTAAGTTTTTAAGAAATACGATTACTCTAAAAACTATAATTAAATTTTTCATAAAATTAAAGTACTTTTGGATTATTGAACTAAAATTATTTAAAAGATTTTAATAAAATTCTTTGAAAGAATTCAATATATTTGAATAGGTACATTTTAAAATTGAAAAAGTTGGGAGGCGAAAACGCAAACAGCAAATAACAATTTAAGATAATTGGAAAATAATTTAATGAAAATTCATAAAATGATTTGTGAATAAACTTTTTGTGCAGACAAGGTCACCTCTGCGGCCGATGCTTACGGGGAATCAACATGAGGAGTCACGAAGAGTTGACTCTGATGATGGATCGAAACGGAGACGACATTCCGGAAGACGACGACATAAGTTTACCTGGAACCTTCATGAATGGCGTCAACGGATACTCTAATTGTCTGGTGCAGGTAAATTCACCTTTGAGTAACACACTCGAGCTTTTTTCCATCAATCGGCTTTCGCATGGGGCTCATCGACACTCACAGCATAAATATTGTGCTTCGCATTTCCTGCTTTTCACTAGACATTTCAAAACTCTTCAAGCCATTCAGTCGCGCACTGAGGACAAGGAGAATAATAACAATAGCATTTTTCCGAACATGTACAGAAATACACACTACTTTGGTGAGACGGGCTTGAAGAGTTTAGGACTCAGCATTAAAAGTAATTTCATTTCATTTGCCTTAGGAAGCTGTTGCTACAGGCATTAGAGAACAAACCGCAAAAAACGAACGTAAACATTTTCTTGTTTTGAGCATCTGGAAAATATTCTCTATATTATGGAATGCGCCGTCTCTTCTATGTCTTTTTTCGGAGTCAGTGGAATATTTTAAGTTCCATTGCCTGTTCAAAAAATATCTATCAACATTTAATCCGTTTCGCCTTCTGTTATTTGTTTTAAACAAGATTTTACTGCCGATTGTGTATAAAAAGATTTCCTAGGGTATGTAGTTTGTGTGCAATTTTAACTCGAATGTTGTTCATTTTTTTCGATCAAGTTACGGTGTTTCATTTCAAAAGACAATTACCAAAAATTACGACAACTCTCCAACAATTTAGACGGGCTTTTGTGTCGCTTTACAATTTTACCAATTCTTTTCGTTACACTTTTTTTTTAAATAATGCACTGTTATATAATACACACACTGTTTTTGTGATTTAACTAACATTACGTTTTAATGTTTTAGTTTCTTCAAAAAATGCATGATGATGTTTTACAAATTTTAGCTGTTTTACAAGTATAAGATCAATCTTCGTAAATGTGTTTTTAAGCTTTTGTAAATAACGCGTATTTTTTTTTAATGCACGTAAGATAAATTTTTTACTCTATTTATTATCTAACATTGTAAATTATTAGTAAAAATTATTAAGAATAAATTTCTGTTTAATATAAAATTATTTAATTATTATTAGTTTTAGATTAACAGCGTTTTTTAATTCAGAAAATTTTTAATCGCTTTTACTAACTTATTTTTTTTTATGGATAGATATTTGAATATATTTCGTACAAGAAATACTGAAATAGATTTTTTCCATATTTATCCTTCACCACTTCGAGACGAAATAAATTAAAATTTTATTTTTGGTACATTTAGGAATTTAATTTTTATCCTAGATTTTAATTAAATCTTTGTCAGTTAATCAGATTTTTTTACTATGAGATACACAAGTCGCTTTTATGCTTTCATTTTCAAAACAGAAAACAGGGTTGCCCCAGGTCAGGGAACTTAAAAAATTCAGGAATTTTTATTATCAGTACTAGAACAAAATTAAATTTTTAGAATTTATTAATTATTATTTAAGTTATTAAAAGAATTCTTAAATTTTTCAAAATTAACTAAATTTTAAGAGATTTGTTTACAATTTTCATAAATAGATTAACTTGTTCAACATTTTTTTGAAATCTTAATTTCTATGGAAAATAATGATTAAATATTTATTCTAAAAAAAGTTATTGACGTTTTTAAATAATTTGACAATTAAAGAAATATGTAAATAAATGTAATAGAACATTACTTTTGAATATATTATAATAATGTTTAGAATCAATCAGAATATTCTTTAGGGTTAGGGAAAAAGACAAAATTTTTTCTAGAAATTAGGGAAAATTAGGGGAAAACAAAAATTACATTTTTGTGACAACCTTGAGAGAATAAAATAGAGATCATTCTCAAGAAGGAATATTTAATGAATAGTTTCATTAATCATTCAATTGTTAATATATCTTGCATATCATTATTTCTTATAATTTAATGTCCTATCAAGTAAAACAATTCTTCTGTGCAGCACGCCTTCAGTTATAGTTTCGTGTTTTCATTCCAAAATGCATAATTGTATCCTTTAATTAACTATAGAATTTATTTTATACTTTATATAAAAATATAATATATTCATATTGTGTATGTGATCGATATTCACGAAACTACTTAATTTCAAGAAATTTATATACTTGAGATTTTTGCCAATACACAAAGTCTAATTATTTAATATTCGTCGTTACGTAAATAAATAAATTCGAATAAAAATGGAATGTTTAAAAAAAATTATTTTACTTATTTAACTTTTAAGCTGTCATACCAAATTTTATGGTTAAAAAAAATCTTTTGAATTCAATAAAAAAAACGTATGAATCATAAATAAATTCAGGAGTTTTTTTACAACTAAAAAGTTGTGTTTGACTTCGTAATAAATAAAACATTAAGTATGTATAAATAATTTGTTTTTTATGGTACATTGTTTAATTCTGATTGTCAAGGCAATAAGTTCAATAATGTCAAGGCTTAAACTTATTTGTACCTGTGGGATAAAACTTTAACAAAATTTTAAAAAAATCTATACAAGAGGCCATTAAAACAACATAACAACAAAATTAATAAAACAAAATTATAAAATAGAATACAATAATAGGGAATGAAAAATACAATTATTTACAACAATTGTTATTAAAAATTACAAAAGTTTCGTGAAAATCAAGCACATTTAGCTGTTTCCCTTTTGCTCCAATATGCACTCTAAAAATGAATAATTTTGGTTCATGCTTTCCTCAATCTTTTTAAAGATTTGTCCTTGTTGAAATATATTTTAATAAAATTTATATTTCGTGTTTAACTCACAATTTTACCAAAACAAAAGATGTGTTTTTACTATGAGCAAGGTCCCTTTCATTCATTTACATCGTAAAGAATACAAAACAATATTTTATGTTCTGTGCAGGACATAAACAGTAAAATGGGAATAATGGATCAAATTCAGGACAGTTACAAGATGATCTTTACAGACGATAAAGGTCACAATTCTCATTCCAAGACAACAGTTCAAAACACTTGCTTGTCCCTTCAAGAAGAACTCAGAATGTCTGGAGAATTCAATAATTTCCAAAATGCCACAGTCGAG
This sequence comes from Leptopilina drosophilae, assembly GCA_032873175.1. NCBI lineage: Eukaryota > Metazoa > Arthropoda > Insecta > Hymenoptera > Figitidae > Leptopilina > Leptopilina drosophilae. The sequence goes on from CM065482.1 coordinate 338,319, forward strand.
TCAGACAAAAAAATTACAAAAGAAAAGTCGGCTAAAATGAAAAAATCAGGAAAAAAGTTTTCCAGCACCCCTACAGATTTCTCTGAAGCTGAAACCTTGTCGTCTGGATTTTCGGACGAGACAATCAACAAAGCAACTCAAACGGATGGCCGACCTGGTTCTCTTCTCTGTTCAATCGCAGATGGCGACAACTGTAAATTGAGTATTTACGACGATAACAGCACATTCGATGGGCGTTTCAATCACACGCCGGAGTACCGACAGATTTTCAGCGATATCGTCAGCGCTCTGAAGCGAGCCGCCGAAGCCAAAGAAGAGAGCGAGAAATCACCGCAGAACAACATTTCGGACATCTCGAATATCTCGTCGAACTACTCCTTCGCAACCGACGGAGTCGGCAGTGAGGAGACCGACGACACTCAGAGTGTCATGTCCTCGACAATATGCTCAGTGGTTTCCGAGCCAATCATCAAGCTGATTCCGCCGAACTTAAGCTACAAAGAGAGACACCAGAAAGCGGAGGCGGACAAGACCACTGAGACTCCGACTAGACCTCTTCACTACAAGCGCCAGCCGCTGGACTACCTGTCGATCCAGACGAGGAAGAAGTCCGCGAAGAAGAACTCTCCGAAGAAGTTCAGTGTCGAGCCACATTCCACGCCCGACGTCATTCCAACCACCAACCCGAAATTCACCCACGCCAAGGCCAACAGTGGCGGCAAGAGGCGGTTCCGACCCCTCACGAACACGGACTTGGAGACCGGAGTTTGGAACGGCCACACCACTCACTTCTACTCGAGCAAGAAGAAGGACCGCAGACCCACCAATTCCCACCCCAGGATGAGTCCCAGCAGTCAAAGCAACTCGAGCTTCGAGTACAAAGACTACAAGCCGAGCGTCGCCTCGCAGGAAATCGCCAAACTCAAGAAACTGGACATGTCTTATGCAGAAGTTCTCCGCATGCCAAATAAGCCCAAAGGAAGCAATATGCGTAGAAGTAGTTAATTTATTTTTTACATTATTACTTTTTAAGTTGTTAGCCAAGCAAGGCTGACATTTTAAAGCTCACTCCAACTTTGTTTATTCAACATGATTTTCCTAGTAAGCTGTGTGATTAAATTATTATTTACATTTCAGTATTGGTGATGGCTTAGCCATTGAAATATTTTTTGTACATAGCTGATTTTTAATATTCTAGTGCAATGAACGAAAAATGACAATTTAATATATTTTGTATTTTTACAAGTTGTATTCGAAAAGCGAATGATGTGAATGAGTAAAATCTCGTAGAGATTAATTGCTTAGAATAAAAAAAAGAAAAAGAAAAAAATGTACCGGAATGATAGGAAACATTAATTCTCATGTGCCATTAAATCTTCTACAAATTACAATCAAATTGTTTATTTCTCGAGCGTTCTCTCGCTACTAATGTGTATGTATATTGAATAATTTTTCGTTCAGGAAATGAAAATTCTCAATAAAAATCAAGAAACTATCATTCCTTGAAATTTAATGAAAACAATCACTCTAATCGACTTTATATTATATAAGTATACATCTTAAAGACAGGTATGGACTGCTATGTTGTGATTATCTTGTATTAAGAAAATTAAAACTTTATCAAAATACATCCATACATTAATACATCATTTCAGACCTACACCAACAAAAACGTTCATTCCATTTTTTGGAATTTTTTACAACCTTCAAGAAATTAAAAAAGTTTGTTTTACTAATACAATAAGATTACAATCCGGAAAATTAAACCTGGATTTAAAAAAATATTTTCTTGATAGAAAAAGCGTTAATTCTAAAAGAATAATGAAAATTAATAAATTTTTTTATCTTATTTAAAAGTTTATCCATTAATATTTTAGGTTTCCATTGTTTACACAATTTTAGTAAGTTTTTTTTATCTTTATTGATTAATTTTCTCAAGACGTGAACAACTGATGGTCAGATTTAGTCAACATTCATCAACATCGATTTGGACATCGTTGGTCATTGGACGAAGAATTTTCACTACAAGCAGGGATTGAACCAGTGCAAATATTTAAAGTACGGACTGTAAGAACCAAAAATAAAAAATTTCGGACCTGCTGACAAAAGTATAACCAGTTCGACTGAAATAAACTTCTACATTTTGCTAAAAACTAAATTAAATTTCGATATAATTATTTTCATCATTAAAATTCAATTATTATTTTCAAAATGTTTAACTAAAATTTTTCTCTAAATCAACTATTTTTTAATATTTTTGAAAAAAATCTTACAATTTTCAAATCCATTTATTTAAAATATTCAATTTTACTAAAATTTAATTATTCGTAAATTATTCAATTAAATGTATATTGGAATATAAAAACTTAAAATAATATTCTAAAAAATATGTGCCATGTGATTAAAATTTATTGTACTAAAAATATAATTAAAATTCTGCAGTGAATTTTTCTTATTTATAAAAATAATTGAATACCTAAGAAAAATTTTATTATTTCTGAAATTAATAAAATTTCTGCAAATAATTTTCTCATTCTTGAAAATAATTAAATTTCTGCAAAAATTTGTAACTTTTATAAAAAATTCAAATTCTTTCTACTGCTTGTAAACTAAAATTTCATTGTTAAAATATAAAAATTAATAATATTGAAAGTTTTTTAAAATGAAATTCTCATAAAGAATTTTATCAACAAATATTAAAAAAATTAAATTTTTAAAAAATTAATAAAATTTAAATAATTGAATTCGTTGAACGAATTTTAAAATTAATGCATCTTGAAAATTAGTGAATTCTTGCAAAGAATTTTATCATAGACCTTGATAATAAAAGAATTCCTTCCAAAAATTTTATTCTTTAGGAAAATATTCGAATTCTCGAGAAAAATTTTTCAAAATTCTAATTAATTTTTTTTTAAAGAATTTCTATAAATGTTTTTTTTTAATAATGGACTTTCTTAAATTACTTTAATTACAAATTTTGATAATAATTGAATTTTAAAAACAAGGTTCTTTCAACTTTTTAAAATAATAGTGTTTGTTAATAATTGAAACTAAAAATTTAATTATTGAATGTTATTAAAATTTTAGAAAGTTTACTTGAATTCTTTTGAAAAATTTTATAACGAATTTAAAGAAAATTGAATTCTTTCGTGGAATTCTCTGGAAAATAATTGAATTTTTTCAAAAAATATTGAAAATTTAAAAAAGAAGTAAATTCTTTTATAAACTTTTATTGAAATTTTATTTAAAATAATTTGAATTTTTGCAAAAGAATTTAATATTTATCAATGCAATTAAATTTTTCCGAAGAATTTATTAAAATTTTAAAAATAATTGATTTTTTTGAAATATGTCTACAGTGGTGTAACTCCTTAATTGGAAAGCATTTAAAGTTGTTCTGCGTCAAGTAAGAGATAAAAAGAGAGGAAAAAATAAAATGTTTTTGCAACTACTAAAGTGTTTTGAAACTAAATTACAAGCCTCTAAAAATGATAATCATAAAATACATTTTCTGAAATTTTATTGATCAACGATCCATAATTACAATTAATTATATTATATTACATTATAATACATTATATAATGCACAATATTTAAATTACATTAAGTCAGTCTGAAATTTGACAATTTTTAACACACTGTTGAAGACGAATTAAACATCCGCAACACAGAAAAATGCAGGAATATTTTTTTAAACAAATTTCTATAAAAACCGACTTTTACAAAGTAGAATTACTACATTTGCAAAATTTTACAATTTACAATTCTTATGAAGCAGAGTTTTGTTTAACAAAATTCCCATTACACTTATCGAACAACTTCGACGCGAATGTTCAAATCAATCACTTACAATTTTAATGTGGACGATTATTGGAGAATGGAATTTTCTCTCTAATGGAGAATTGTGGTGTTAGTCCATCTGCTTATAGTGTTTTTTTAATTCTGCAATAGTTTGTTTGAAACTTGCTAAAGTTTTCCTAAAATTAATTTTTGATTGGAACTTTGTTAACATAACTCAACCTTCTAACACTTAAATCTGACGGTACTAACTAAAAAATAAATTTTCTTTAATACAGTCTAATAGATAGTATAAACCTTAAGTTTAACCTATTTTAAGTAATCAATAATCAATAAAAAAATTTAGTAAAAAAATACTGAATCTAGATCTTTAATATGATTTTCTTTATATATAATAATAAAATGTATAAATTCGTCGTAAAAATAAAATAGTTTAAAACTATCTTCGAGTAAAATTTTCATACTATTTTTGCTTTCTTTTTGAACATTTTCTTAAGTTCTTCAACTGCCTCTTCTTCTTTAAGTTCACTTAAATCGTCATATAGTTTTTTTCCAATATCCTGAAAATAAGTTCAAGATTCTTTAATCAGACGCTATGTAATAGAAATTAATGTTAAATCCAATTGGCATAGAACAAAACGAGATTTGGATTGACGAAAAAAATAGTTAGTTTTTGAAAAAAACTCGAGAACATTAATTTACACTTACATTTATGTAGCTTAATATGGTAAGAGAGGGGCTACTTTTGCCCTTACTCAATACAGGAACCAAAATTCCAAGACCCGTTTTCTCTGCTAATTTTTTCCAACCTTCCGTTCTATCAAGAATGCTGGCTAAGGAAGCTATGTCTTCATTGCTGAAATCATCACAAGTTGATGCTTCTTCCAATTCCTTTTCGTCTTTTACTTTAACATTTTCTGATATTTCTTTTAAAGATGAATTTTCTTGCAACAGTTCGAGAATCTGCAAGAAAAATTTGATAAATGCATTAATTTTCCCCCTCTTTTTTCGAATAATTCAAATGAATTTTAACAATCTTGAAATACCATTAAATTTCATACTTACATCCAAATTATTTCTGGCAAGATCGAAGGAAGTTTGTCCTGCTCTACTTTCTTCTTCGTCAGATTCAACTTCTAATTTTATTTCCGTATCCACAGTATCTTTCGCCTTTATTGGAAAATGATGAATAATTTAGAATTTTTGTAATTTTGTGGAAAAAGAAAGAAATACGTACATTTGTCACTTTGTTCGAAACAGATGGATCCGCACCATGTTGGATTAGCAGAGAACAAATTTCTTTAGCTCTCAAGCCAGTCATAACCACGGCACTGTGTAACGCCGTGTTTCCTCCAAAGTTTCTTGTGTTTACCTCAATTTTCGTCTGTAAATAAAATTAGTAATTTTAATAATTTAATCTTCACCCAGAGCACATAAAACAAAAGTCTATTTCAATTAATTATTTTAAGAAGATGCAGTATTTTTTTAACTATGAAATCGAATCAAAACATAAGAGAAATTGAGTACTTTCTTACATTTTGTTTCAAATGCCTTTAAAAACAGTTGTAGTTCAACTCATGTTTTGTAACTATTTGATTGGATAAATATAGGTTTTGAGACAAATGTATCGAAAGTAGGCTCTTTTTGCATTGCTTTAAAAATACAGTCAAAGACAATAGAGAACAGAAGTTATTTGTTGTAGTTTGTACCTCTTTTAATAAAAATTCGACGATATCTTTGTGACCACCTTCCACTGCAATGTGCAAAGCTGTTCGACCATATGAAAGATCCGTTCTATTTACATCAGCTCCCGCTCTTATTAGTGACTTTATTGCACCCAAGGAACCAGCTTTTGACGCAAGATGCAAAGGAATCCAGCCTGCTTCGTTTGCAGTTTCCACATTGGAACTGGCTCCTAGCAATAAGTCCACACATAAAGCTCCTTCAGGCACTAAAAATAAAAAAAATATTGCTTCAATATATAGAAGACAGTTACTCATCAGTGATTCGTAAAAATCACGACTTCAAATTGACTCATTGGTAAAATGACTGTTGTTCGATAATAATTTCTCCCTCTCTTAATATAATATTCGTACTTTATAAATTTTTAGAAAAAAGTTAAATTTTGTACACTAGTGTCAGAAAATAACAATCTCCAGTGAGAATGAAATGAACTTACTGCAAACTGCAACATGGAGAGGAATGTTGTGCTCTTCATCTGAAATATTCGGATCAGCTCCTAACATCAATAATGCTTTCACAACTTCTGGCTGACTTTGAATCACAGCATAGTGTAAAGGAGTCTATGTAAGATAATATTTTTATTCATTAGGTAAATCTTTGTTTTGTGAATCATTTTCTTTGTGAAATTATCAAGAAAGTCTACCCACACACTGATTTAGTTGCAAATTGGCAAATTTAATACGTAAGACGAAATTCGATTTTTTGTACTTTTCTTTTGACATTTTTAATTGTGAGAATTTAAGACAAACCCGAATGTTTAATTTTATCTTCGACTATATTAGTTTCTTCATTTTTAATTTTTGAAAATCTGACATTATATTTCGCCAAAACAGTAATTTTTCTAAAACTAAACTTTACATTGATTTAAAAAGTTTAAACGATTCTTATACATTAACTTGAATTTTATTTCACCGCTTGTGAGAAAGATTCAAATTAATTAACTACTTTTGTTCTAAATAAAACATTATTTATATTAATGAATGCTTTCTAAACATATTTAAGATGAATTTATAAACTATTTTCAAATTATGTTTTTATTATTATAAACAAAAGTTATTCTAATAAAACATAATAAAATTATAATTTATTGATATACTTGTCTTAAAATTTTCATGTTAAAATTTAAAAATATACACATTTTAAACAAAATTGACTGAAATCATTAAATTAATAGAAAATTAATCTTTCTGAAGGATTAAAAAAATACTATTCACATTTAATTAAAATAAATTGTATTCTAAAAATAAGTATGTTATTTTCTGTTTGTATGATTTAGAAACATTTGTATCTGTCGTAGGCGAAAAGAAAAATCCGTCGTTTAGCTTAGTGGCTAGGCTTTAAGCTGAACGTGGGCGAATAGGAAAATGTTGAAGTAAATGAGAATTATTCTTTTAATCACCCGAATTCGTTAGTCATTTAGCTTAATGCCTAGGCTTTAAGCTAAACGCCCTAAGAGCGCCAGGCGAATAGAAAAATTTGTATCGATTGATCAAGAATAAACATTGTAATCAAATTTCAATTAGTAATATAATAGAAAAAATTCATATTAAAGACAAAAATATTTTTCACAAAATTCTTTGCACCATTTTTCACATTTATTAAAATAGTTTTAATTTTTTCTAGGTGACTACGACTCCACATACACCGATTACTTCCCGTTTTTTTAATTGCCTCTTTACATTTTTCCTCAAACTCATCTCTATTTACAGAAACACTTTCCATTTTAAATAAAATTAATCTTGCACTCGCGTAAAGCAAAGAGAGACTAAATATAATTTTGAATATTCTATAATATTAAATTTAAAATGTAGTTTCAACTAAGAATATTTAAAAGCAAAGAAAATAAACAAAGACTCATAAACAAAAATTTAGAAACGATTTTCAATTCAAAATACCTGCAATATAATAATATTAATTGAAATTTGATTACAATGTTTATTCTTGATCAATCGATACAAATTTTTCTATTCGCCTGGCGCTCTTTGGGCGTTTAGCTTAAAGCCTAGGCATTAAGCTAAATGACTAACAAATTCAGGCGAATAGAAAAATAATTGTCATTTACTTGAACATTTTCCTATTCGCCCGCGTTTAGCTTAAAGCCTAGGCTTTAAGATAAACGACGGATTTTCCTTTTCGCCTACGACATATATATTATTATTATTACAAACTAAGACTTCAGGTAAGCCAAGGAAATTTTACCGAACTATTTCTGAAAATTTAGTATCTCAAAATCATAGTTGTCAGAAACAAATTTAAAAAAAATCTGACCTGATAACACAGCTTTGGCTCTTAACACTTAAAAATTTCAAAATACTAAAACTTCATAATAAAGAGCCAAACATTTTTTTCAGAGATTTTTATACGGCAATGAGATAAAAAAAAATTAATTTCAAATTAAAATTTTGTTAAAATTTTTTAAAACATTTTTAAATTCTGTAGATAAAAGATCTTATATATAATAAAGCTATAAGAAAATTAGTAGACAACTCACCTTTCCCACACTATTTTCAGTATTAATAAGTGACTTGAAATCTTGATAGAGACAAAAAATCATTATTAAAGTTTTCGTTATGTCTGTTTGATTATATCGTAAAGCTGCGTGAAGTGGAGTATCACCATAAGTCGTGACTTCTTTCAGAAGAGACATAACTTTATCCTTTACATCCGCTAAACTCTTATTTTTCATTACTTCAATTATTTTAACTAACATGTCTTTTGCAAAAGTCTCATCATTCTGTTAAAAAATTAAATATGTTTTATTTATTAATATATATATATATTTTATAGAATTTTATAATTATTCTGTCATTTTTTTCAAGTACCATTGCACATTTTTGTCAATAACAACAAGTCTCTGTCATGATAAAAGTTTTAAGAATTTTAAAAATCTTAATCTTAAGAATGACTTAAAGAATAAAATATTTTTACTAAACAAATATAATTCAAACGATAATCGAGAAAATGAACATAAATGATTTTCTAAAATAAAAATGTAATCTTTTTCGCACAATTCTTTCCTTAAATTTGCGGACTAACATTCAATCATTACAATATCGTAGATATTCCGTCTTTTTACGAAATAATTAATTTTTATGCAGACCTACAAGGAGAAAATAGTTCTAGTGAATATGACAGTAAGCCTTGAGTCTGACAATTTGTCACACCAATAATAATTTTAATATTTTGTATGATTAAAAATGTATTGAATGTATTTACTTTCATTCAAACTCGTTATAGTGAGAGATATTTGTAAAAAATTTCAACTTTTTGACCCAAAGTACAACGTTGGTATCAGAAGTGTATAATTTGAAGTCTTTGGCATCATAGGATGACCATAAGACGACAATGAAAGAATTGTAAGCAGATCCTGATTAAGTCATTTATTTTATCATGTTGTAAAATAAAACTACAAATCACGTGAATATATGCAGTTCGAAAAATATGAGCTGACATGATTAATGAAAGGCTCATCCGGAAACAAAATAAGTGAGAAATAATTATTAGATGAGCCATATTTCATGCCAAACCGATCTGAAAAAACAATGGGTTCCAATAAAGGATTCAACTTTGCAAGAAAGAGTAGATTTAGATGAAAAGAAATTCAAACTAAGATAGGTAAAATATCATTCGTTAATAATATTTTCGATTTTTCGAATGCTTTGGAATATTACTGAACACAACCGACCAAATATTAGTCCGAAACTTTCGCTAGGTTATTATGGAAGTAACAATGAAATTAATAATCTGAAAGGTAAACTTACTTGACTCGGACCATCTGTTACGTTTTCCCCTTCCCCGGGTACAAGGTTAGAGTAATCTTTAAACGAATAAAAAATATGATTAACTGTTAAGCTGAGTTTACATGCTTGCGTTGAGCAATGAGTGTAACAAGGATTTCTATCCGCACAAATATGAAAAAAGCAAGCAAAAATTATTGCTACTTACTATCAAAAAATTGGCTCATATCGATGCCTTCAATAGCTGTTCTAAACTCTTCAGATTGAAGTGACGTACTCTGTTGTAAAATACTTGCAAATTCCTCAGTACTCCATTGATTATTTAAAATATTCTGTTGCATGGGTTGCGTAAATTGAAACTCGGTACTTAGAGACTGAGATGTCGAGACTCTTGGACGTTTCTTATCTAAAATAGAAAAACATATTCGCATAATAGTATTTAAAGTCTGGAATTTCAACAAGAAAACATTTTAAGTCTGTTGTTTGTAATTTTAAATGATACAAATAGACCTCGTTAACTCTCCGAGTATACACTAGGTCAATTTCAACCACAAAAAGTTATTAGATGAACAAGCAAATGTTTTGCAAACATTTATTTTTAAATATAAATTTTTGAATTATTTCATAGTTAAATTTTTTTAAATTTATCAATAATAATATTCTGATTCTGATCAATATCTTTTTTTAAACATTCTTACTTTATAACTTTGTTAAATTTCAAATTTTAAAACCTTCTTTTTTGGAAAAGGTCTATAAGTATTGAATTTTTTGAAAAAGAAAAATTCACCTAAAATAATTCTGAAAACCACTTGTTAAGTCTTAAAATTCAGAGTCTTGACATGAATATCACAGTTGTGAAGAGAGTATTATTTTCATTAAAGGAAACAAAAAGAAATTAAAAAAAGGCATTTTGGATTTTTAATTTTGAAGATTAAAATAGAGTAAATTTATACTCCTCAATTTTTTCGTTACTCTAAGTTTGATAAAGCATAACTATCAATTGTCTCAACGTAGAATGGTTTTCATTGTGAGTTTGGAAAAGCTTTTGACGCCTACGAATGAGAAGTGCAATGAAAAAACATAAAGATGCTGAACTTGGCAGTCATTCAAACTCACTTTGAATTTTTTCACTTGCTTTGTACGTGAACTGAACACTTTCGGAGCACTCTCCATCCGATGGTCTTTCTAATTTGATAAACACTTTTTTAGGAGTTTCAATGTATGTATCTTTATACGCGGGAGTTCTACAAAGCAAAATACATAAATTAAATTAAATCAAATCATTTTCACTCTAAAATGTAAATATTTAATGCATACCTGAATGCGATGGCGTATTGATGATGCACGTCCAATTCTGAAAATCTTCCATAATCGCACCATATTTCATGTCCCAAATCGTCAATTTCGTAAAACTTAATTTTTATATTTTCTGCAAAAAGATTTACGCGAATTACAAAAATGAAAAATTCTCAGCTACTTAAATTGTTGTCTTGGATACGCGAGATTTTTAATGAATAAAATCTTGAAAATGAATTATTTTATTCTGATATTTTTTATTAACAAAAGATCGATTCCATGCCAATAGGGGGAACCGAAAATTATTAATTCTTTGACAGTTAATAGAAAAAAAATTTGAAATTTGACGGTAACGTATTTTAGTGCATTTGATAAAAATAAAAAATCATGTTTTGTTTAAATTTCAACTTACTTTTTCCAACTTTTTCAACCAAAATGAAAATTTCTTCCGATCCTTCACAGTTACCCGTGTGCTTGTCAATACGACAAATTTTCAACTCTCCAGTTAATGCACTTTCTGTAAATCATTTAATTATGAGACATTAATTTTTATTGCTTTTTACTGTCTGCTGTTTTCGTAAAAAATAAAAAATATTTTGTTTTTATAGACAAAATATAATTTCTTTTTTTCTGATTGTTTAAGACATTAAAGAAATTCTCTTACTTAGATTATTTATTGGATGTGAGTATACAGGATCACTTAATATCTGTAAAACATCATTTCTGTCACGGTAAAATGCTTGAAAACATAAACAAACACTATTTAGATTCATTGTTTTTGCAGCTTCTTCAGCGTCTTGGTGAATCTGAAAGAGCAAAAAAAATCATTATAGGTTTAATATAAGACTTTCATCATATTCGTCATCAGCGATCTCAAAAAAACACTGTCATGGGGTTGATTAATAATAAATAATATTCGCCATACCTTCGTCTTTTCCGTTACACTCAGTGAGTTTACATTTATATTTTTTTGTTTCCATTTTTCAAGAGCTTCTATTTTTTTCTTACGGACCAATTCATCTTTAATATTCTTTTTCGCCGTGTGAATTATACCCATGCCGTTAAATCTAATAGACAAAATATAAATAAGACAAATTTATACAGGGCAAAAAAATATTTTTCAATAACTAGAGAAATAAATTTTTTCAAATTACACTGCTACATGGTCATTTTCCTCGGAAACTTCTATGTCATGAAAAGTGTCTACCTCTTGATTTCCTTCTCTCTTTACTAAATGATGGGCATGGGGCATTCTGTTATCTTCCTCGGATGTGACTATAGAACACCTTATCACTGCATTTCCAGGATAATTGAGGAGCTAAAACGAACGTAATCAATTTAAAACGAAATCTTCATTTAACAAATTAAATCTACGTTTTTTAATAAATAAAATGTGGAAAAATTAATTTAAACGCGAAAGCAATAAAAAGATTACTTGAACTGTTGGAACTTCTTTTTTCTGACTAGTTTCGTCTCTTTCTCCAGAAAGACTGCCATGAGTTCCCATCATTTCAGATTTATAACGAAATCTAAATTTATCTACAGGCTGCACCAAGATCTTTATATAAGGTGGTTCAAGAACTACAATAAAATAATTTGATTATTACTTTTATATATGGGACGCAAGCAATAATAAAAATACATCATCTCCTTAAAGTAATATTTAATTATTAATAAATTATGTACCAGTAGCGCCCTCGAACATAATAAAATTATCAGCGTGCGTAGGAGATGAATCAATCGACATTGGAGACATCTCCAAGCCATTTATATTTAATGAATCCATTGCAATTGGACTAAAATTTCCAAGATTATTCATTTGAGGTGACCCTAAATTTCAAAAAAAAAATTTAATGTCATTATACATTATACACTTCAACTGAAGACATGTTGGCTTCTTAAAATGAGAAACATGTTATATAGATAATATAATATTAAATGTAGATAATGAATAATAATCTTCAGGAATAACTGGATAAATTTTTATTGAAAATCGTCACTCGTGATGTGAATTTAGAGCTGTTAAACTGTCTAATCAAATCTTTCATAATCACAATAACACATTATTTTTTATCAATCAGATATTTAACAAAAATGCTGTTTTAGTGATTTGTCTAATTTCTTTATATGTTCCAATGAAATTAACATTTCTAATATCAAAAGCTCATTTGTATGGTATATTTTTTGGTGGAATGGAAATTTATTACAAAAATTTATCCAGGTAACAGTGGTATTCAATGTTTTCAATGAACCACTTCAATTTTCTGAGAAATTATTGAATTAGAATTTTTTTCCTCTATAAATAAGTTAGTATTACGTAAACATGTTAAAAAGTTTCGGTCACGAACATTTAATATTTACAGAGAAAAACTAATAAAAGTTTTTTTTCACGTACAAGAGAAAAAATTTGGTGAAAATGTATGGATGTTTTTTTTAATTAAAATAGAAAGTTTTAAAAATTAGTAAACTTATTAATTATAACTATTTATAATAAACAATTTTTGTATTATTTTCAATTTTAAAAGTGGTAAAGTCGTCTGCTTTACTGACAAGTAATAAAAATTTTTGAGGACATGCTTTCATCACAATTCTTAACGTGATAAACTTAAACTGTTATTTTTATTTTTGCGTAAAAACTTTACCACAGAACGCATGCCATAAACGAATACTGTACGAATCACGCCACATTATGCGGGACATTTTATTTTTTTCTCGTAAAATTATTGCTTTCTCACCATAAAACTTACAGGAAGTGTTCTTTACTTTATAGATAATAACTATAAACAAAATTTTAAATCAAAGAATAAATCTATTTTAAAATTTTAATATTTCTTTTATTTTTTCTTCTAGTTTTCTCTTAAAAGTGCTCCTTCTTGAATATCAAAAAATATTTGTCTAAATTGATTGACAAGGAAAAATTCGCTAACAACTATATAGTATTGTGTATAGTTTATAAAGTGATTTATGAAATAAGTATAATTTGTACTTTAAAAAATTAAATAAAAATCGACCATTGATTAATTTCAAATTATTGCTACGAACAAAGAAATACTTGAGGATTATTTTTTTTATTTTCCAATTAATAATTAAATGAAATGTTCTTAGCAAACTTAAACTCTAGTTTGAATAAACAAATATACACACATATGTTACTTATTGTTTTAAAAAAGTTAGACTTTGTCAAATTAATTACATCATCGCAGTAATTATCACAAAAACAGAAAACTTTACGTAAATGGATACTTATAAAAAAAATTAATTACACGTATATTTATAAAAATATCGAAATTCACTTTACCGAATTAAAAAAAGAACCAAAAAAAAATTTTTTTAATGGAAATGCAATATTTGTTTATTATTTAAAAGTAATTTTTAAATTCAATAAAAATGCATTACTGTTATTTGTTAATTCTTGTGTTGACAGTTTTGGTTCAAAATTTAAATATATCAACATAACCTAAAAAAACTGTAATTATATATAATAAAATAAAATATATTAGTAAAATAAAAATTACCATTCCGATAATAGTCTCGATAATCTTGACATCCATTTTGATAAACCATAGGTCCATTATTGATTCTAATCATTTTTAGTTAATTTATAGAAATGAATTTTAAATTATCTCAATAGAGCAAGAGTTTTTCACAGAAAGAAACTTAATTACTTGGAAAAGCAAATATTAAAAATTTATTGACACCGGCGGCAAATCGCGACTGTGTCCACAAGACAACAGTTGACAATGAATTACAACTTGTACTCACCAAGTACTAATCAATTCAGCGCTCTGCAACTCTTCCTCGAAGTGAGTCACTTTCAACCTTGATAAGCACGACAGGTTCTTCCCCGAGTGAAACTTTGCAAGTGTATAATATTCGCGCTTATTCACATACAGCAACTACTACCATATCAAACTTATCAAACATACGAGTCAGTTTGGAATTTCCTACTGTATAATTTATGTAGAGATTTTTCTCAAAAAAGTACGCGTATTACGAAACAGCAGTATTCAATACCGTCTTTCTTTGTTTCCTTCTTTACTTATTCTTTCACTACTACGTCTCAAGTGAAAGTTCCTACTTATGAAAAATGCCAAAAGTTATAAATTAACGACTCTTAATGAAAATTAGGAATGAAAGTAAAAGAAAAATCAGTGTTTTCCTTTGTTAAATATTTGCGTGCAGAATATGACACATAATAATAATAATGATAAAATATTGTTTACTCTTGTGCACGTTCGTGTCGCCGGTACCACATATATGTAGGTTTCAAGTTGATTCCACTTTTGTGCGCGCGCACCGTAATGTGTAGAAAGTAAAGTCCAACGCACAATTGGTTCTCAAACGATATGCATGAGATAGAAAAGGACACAGATATATCTCTGTTCTTTTCTAACTCATGCTTTGTATTCACAAGCGACTTTCGTGAAGCATGTGCTTAGAGATGTAAAATTTTACAAAATTTTCGTTTCGTGAAATATTTCATGCAAAATTATAAAATAGTAGAATTTTAGCCAATAAAAATTCACAATTCCCCTAATCCAACCAACCACGTTTCGTATTTCCCGAGACCGAATGTCGGAAACACATTCCTTCTTGGATGTGACGTCACATTTGGAATCGACTCTGATTTGACGTCACAATACAAATGAGTGAAAACTGTGCTCAGAGCCTAATACATGCGGAAGTCGCGCATGTAAAAAGTGGTTAGTTCTATGATCACATGTGTTTTGTTAATTATTAACAAACAAAACGTTATTAAAAGTTACTAAATACTTTTATTTCATTAATAAGAATAATTGTCTGTAAGTGTTTTTTTAAAATGTAATATATTATACTTGTATAGAATGACGTTAAGTATATATAACCTTAATTCTTCTATCTCATATACACTATAGTTCTTTGCACAAAATTATTTTTATTAGTAAGTGAGAAAATAAAAAATTGTTTTCATATTTTTAGTAGCATTTAATAATAACAGTGTTGTCAACAAAAAATTCATAAAAATATGCAAACTAAAGTACAAATTTTTTATTTTTTTACAATTCTTTCTGGTTAAAACTTGTCGGTAGTTACAATTAATTAATTTTTGGGGAAAATCTTGATTTTTTTTATTAATTTACATGGTTTCACAAGTTAAATTATGCCAATTTTGTTAATTATTATTAATGTAAGTGTTCAATTTCATAAAAAAAAAATTGTAATTTTTTATGAATTTAAAGAAAGAAAAGGATTTATTTTGTCAGCCTATTGCAAAAGTTGGAATTTTCTGCTTGCATTATTGTTAGAATAATTGTTTTTTCATTCTGTATCGTAATGAAATGAATACGTATTTTTTTATTTTAAGATTTGATGAAAATTACAGAAGTAATAAACTCTTGAAAATTTAATGTTTTCAAAAACAGAGTATTTGTTAGAAATTTAATGAATTTTTTAAACATGTAAAACAAATAGGATGTACCTGCAATGGAAATGCCTAAAAAGTTGAAATTAAACTTAAAAAGTGTTTTTTCTCAAAGGGAACTTTAGACTTTCAATTTTTTTTCTTTCAACTTAAGTTTTGAATAATTAAAAGTTTTTTCTTACGCCAATACTACACTTTTTTATTATTTAATTTTTTTTTAATTATTATTTTCAATTTTTTAATCTCAATGCACGCATTTCTGAGGCAGATTCTATGAATATAAAACTTAGCTTCGTTCGATTTCTGTTATATGACATTTTTTTTGTAAAGTGTAAAAATAATTTCCAAATTGTTTAATTTACGATTATTTATTTTGTATTTAAACTGATTGTAACAGAGTTCGAGAAAATACTTTCTCAAAAAAGAAAAATGATTAATTAGACAAATTGCAAATTATTATACTGTCAATTTGTCAGCTTTTCATTTAAATATTCCAAACATTGCAAGAAAATTATTTTTTCTTTGTTATTGTGGGTATAAAAAAACGAATATTGTTTATTTTTGGCAATCAAATTAGTAATAGAACTATAACAAATTTATTTTGTTGTCCTAAAAATTTAGAACTGTTGTGATAACAAATATTTAAGCAACAAAAATTTAGTGACAAAGTCTAACAAAATTTCATTCTGCATTTTTCTCTTGTCTACTTCATTTTTCAGTCCAATCCTGGCATCGTCAATGAAAATGCTTTTTTATAAGTGATAGGTTGACCTCATCTACTAAAATAGCACTACTTATTCCTTCAGACCTTGTTTCAACTTCATTTTCATTTATTTTTTACCCAATATAGACCTTTTTGTAACTTCTTCTATATTAGCTTAGCTTCTTTCGAAACGGTTTCATCGTATCAAATATTAAAACTTGCAACAAATACCAAATAAATAATAATAAGTCACTGAAATGATCAAAATAATTAAAAGATTCGTAAAGCTATTTTACTCTTCCGGTGGCGCTGAATACCAATTGTTGAGATCTAAAAAGTGATAAAAAGTAATATTTATGATAAAAATAGCAATAATTCATCGAAGATACGGATTTTTCAATAATTCTGTAACTGATACAAAATACTTATTGCCACCACAATTAAAGAACAGAGATAAATTTAACTGGAAAATTTTGAAAGCTAAGAACAGTTTTACTCCCGTTACTTTCATGACGAAATTGAAGCAATTTTCTACTTTATATTTTTACATTAATAGAAAATATTGTCATGATTTGAATAGAACGTTAGATTATGTAGTGAATATAATTTTTTCCGAAATTTCACATTCATTGTTTAAATATTCTCTTTTTTATGAGAAAAGCTTATTTTTCAAAGTAACAGAAATATTCGGGTTTTATACAAATTTTTCGAAATGATGAAATACTTCATCTTTGACATTGAAATGATATTTTATAAAAATATTCCAATCCTTTACAATCGTTATTTTAAAATACATTTCTTTTTACCATGAATAAGAGATCTAGCATTATTAATTAATAGAAAACAAGAAAACAATTAGAGAAATTAATAATGAAACTAAATTTTCAGAACAGAAATTTAAAAATGGCGTTGGTAGCGATCTGTAGAGCCAGTAGTCGAGTGTCAATGGATTCGACCTTCAACCATTTGAATCATTTGGGAGCCATCGCCCGACAGAGACAGCCGTGCTTTGCAGTATTTGCACAAAGTTTTGTCGCAGAAGCAAAAAGAATGAGCCTGCCACGCGTTTTCTTTGATATGACCGCAGACGGCAAGACGGTGGGTCGCATCGTAATGGAGGTAAATTTATTTTCATCAACACTTTTAATATTAAAAAGTAATAAATTACATTACAGTCACTAAAATTAAATTTATTAATTTTATTCAGCGGCTGTAGTATTAGACAATTTTTTAGTAAACATTGAAAAATTGCATTTATTTTCTTTTAACAATTCATTGCAAGGGTGATTACTGGCTTTTAAATATAATTTTAAGAATTGTGCTTAATTTATAAAAAATGAATAATTCACGTATCTTGTTTTGAAATAAAATTTTTCTATTCACATTCTGATTACTAGAACACACAAGGTTTGACAGTTTTCATGCAGCATCTCTACCACATACATAGTACTCTTCATGTAAATTATTTAATTGTGTCATTGAAACACCTTCTTGTAACCTCGAAAGGGATTTATTTTATCTGAACGTCCTTTTAAATCGTTTAAATAATAGTTGATCATTTCAAGTTATGAATTGTGATTATTTAAAAAATACTGATAACTATTTTAAATTTTTTCCTACATTTGATAAAGCAATTTATTATTACTTTGAAAACGAATTTATTTTTTATTTATCAATATTATTTTATTATTAAATTTCTGTTATTTGTTGTCCTATGTGAGAAGGTAACGTATTTGGACATTTTTTAAAAATATTTATTAAACGGTTAATTCTAGAATAAAACTATTTGACAAAAATATTTGTAAACCTCAATAAACATTTTCTTCACTGGAAGTTTTAGATCACTAAACAATTTTCAGATAAGTGAAGCCCTCGAAAATTGTAAACAATAATTTTGATACTGTTAGAGAAAAAAATCAATAACTTTTTTTAATTACAATATTTTACTTTCATTGAAAGTTTGTTGTCTTAAGGATAGTTTAAACTTTACTCCCTGTAAATATCAAAAGAAAATATTCACAACTTCATATTTTAGAGCGAGTTTCAGTGAAAAATTCAATTAAAAATGCGTTTTCAAAAATTCCAGTATTTTTCATTTATCTTAAAAATGGTAAAAGTTATCAATATATTTATAGAAGAAATAATATGTGGAATCCAGTTTCCAATAATGAAGTAATTTAAAAAAAAACTTTTATAATCATCGACTTTTTTTTATTTTTTTTATTCAAAGGCTCATATGTTTGTTCCTCGGGATACATTGAGAAAAAATTATACTTAATTCAAATACAAAAATAAACATAAAAATTTTTTTGTCTAATTAAAGTGAGTATTGAAATAAAATACGGTCTTCGTTGACTTTTCTATAGCACTGAAGTTTGAGAAAAAGAGCTTACAGTTTCTTCTACCAAGTTAAATTTATTTAAAAAATTTTTCCAGTTGCGAAGCGACGTAGTCCCTAAAACATCAGAAAATTTCCGAGCTTTGTGCTCTGGAGAACACGGCTTCAGTTACAAAGGCAGCAGCTTTCACAGAGTTATACCAAACTTTATGTGTCAAGGTGGGGATTTCACAAACCATAATGGCACAGGAGGAAAATCCATTTACGGCGCGAAATTTGAAGATGAGAACTTCCAATTGAAGCATGTAGGACCAGGAGTTCTATCAATGGCAAATGCGGGTCCAAACACTAATGGTAGTCAATTCTTTATTACAAGTGCGAAAACATCATGGCTGGACGGTAAACACGTTGTTTTTGGAAAAGTAGTTGAAGGATTGGATGTTGTTAGAAAGGTACGTTCATTTTCTCGATACATTAATCACAAAACTTACATTTAGCTTGGCGTAATCAAAAATCTTAAGGCGCAAAATCAAAGATCACTTCTCAGCTCTAAAAATTGAAACTTTGAAATTTTTTTAATTGAAATGTTCAATCTTTTCTTTTGAACTTGTAATTTGATATTTTTCAAGTTTTTGAAAAAGAGCTTTAAGATTTAAGTATTTTGAAAGCAGTCTTTGTTCGTAGGAAATTAATTTTCTGACTGACTATTCTTTAAAAAGCACGTATATTTATGTAACAATTCCCACTACCAAATTTCTTAAGGGAGGAAAATTTGGGGATGGAAGTGTTGTAGAAAGGGAAAAAGAGGTTGACTATTTTAGGATTGGTTTAAGAAAAAGAAAATTTAGAAAATACTCATTAAAAAATGGGTCTAATTGCCGAATTTTGGGTCCGTTCCATTTTATAAAGTTTAAGACGCGAAAGAACCTTTGAAAAAGAGGTTTAGTCTTTTCCTTTCTTAACTTCTTTCAAAAATGTTTAGTAATTAATTATTTTTGACAATTCGATAATTAATTAATCCAAAACAAAGAATAAAAGTGAGCATATCGGATGCTGGCATTTCAAGGTTTAATCTATTACTTAATAACAATGTCTTTTGAAATTGTTGGAGGTTTGTTGGCGAAATAGGAGCCGTATTTAAATTTTTTAATTCGCTCGTTCAATAATTCTAATATTCTAATACGAAAACTAAATCATATATGATTGATTGCATGACATAGAATCAAGAATATCTTCAAGAATATCATGCATTAAGTAAATCGGGATGCTTTCCGCTATATGAAAATCTTTAACTTCGTGAAACGCAAATTTCTCTTTTAAACCAGAATCTAAATTTTTTGAGTCTACATCTTGTCCCTAATTAATTAGTGTTCGTAAAAAAGATTCATCCTCTCAAGTAAGTGTCAAAGAAGACTAATAAAATTTTACACATTCTACAGAAACCATTACACAGTTTTCTTCCTTGGATTCAATTTAACATTAAAACAATTTTCTAAACTTGTCTAAATTTCGTGTAAATTATTTCTATTGATTTTGAAATATAGCTCGGAATAGTTTGATACTTTTGTAATTATACTCAATTAAAAAATCTAATGTGACAGATTGACCCAAAGTGTACTCCGTGATCGAAGAAAAAGAAACGTTCTCGAAGGTTTAACAATACATAATATTGTAAACTTTAATTTTCTGTTCCAGTTGGAAGCTTTGGGATCACAAAGTGGAAAAACCTCAAAGAAAATTCTAATAAACAATTGTGGAGAATTGTCGTAATTTGGTTTACTTATATTTACTTTAAATATATTGCATTTTCTATTAGTTAATAAACACAATTATTTTTATCAAGATTTAATGAAAAGCCAGTCAGTCCTTCATTCAAGAAATGTACATTATTTACAAGCCAAAGATATGTTTTCTGTATTGTGTATTTCTATTAGTTGCAATAATTTCGATCCCCATTGTGTCAAACGTATCATAATGCTATTAGTAACATTTATTAAATTTCAATATAAAGAATAGTTTCAAAATATTCTGGAGAGATTATAAAATTTCTTTATAAATAAAGAGGCAAAAAGTACTTGAATCATTTAGAAACTCCTTATTTGGAAATTATTTACTAAATTATTTATTATTATTTTATTTAATAGATGAATATAAAATGAAAAAAAATTAAAAATAGTTTGAAAAAATGAGGTTGGAGGCACCAAAAATGTGTTTTTGGAGTGCTTTAATAGACTTCTTGAAATTGCTTGGATTCGCTTAAAAATGGTTATTCGGGGATTTTGAGGTCGCTGAATAGAAATTCGATGTTATCGGCCATTTTGAATTTTCAAAAACAAACATAAAAATTCATAATCCAATCAATTTTTGAAAATCTTTCCAGCCATTTAAAATTTTTTAAGAATTGACATTGTATTCGAAATCACCGACTCCAAAAACTTCCAAGTAACAATTTTACACAATTTTACATCATATTGGATCCGCCATTTTCAATTTTGAAAATCTAACATCAGATTTTTTTAAACTAATGCGTAAGATTTCCGTATTTTTTTGAAGTAGCTAGTTTTAATTTATAATGAACTACTGTGTGCAGGAGAATAATCATCTTTTACAGTAAGACTTTGTAAAAAATTGAAATTTTATTACAAATTCAGTAACATGTTCTTAAAGAAAGTCTTATTTTACATCACCATTTTTAAGTAATGGTAAGAAGATCAAGTGTTCATGGGAGCAGAACAGTTTTCATATCATGGAATGTTTGCTATAAGTCAGTTATATTATCGAAAATGAAAGAAATTAATTAAACGTGTACTATGAACAATGTTTAGATCAGTTCAATGTATAGTATTTATTAGTTGTCATAAAATTTAATTTTCAGACCAAACATTGCGGCTGTATAAAAAAGTTGACAAATTTTAATTACTGAATGATAAAGGTCAGAAATAAAATTGTTATGCTTTAAGTTTTTACATTTGTTGAAAAGTCGAGTTACGATTACTCGGTCGACGAAAATTAATGAGGTACAGACGATAAGAAGGAGAAGAGTGCCGAACGGCAGTAGCACCACTTACAATAAAGACGCTCTAGGCCCTTCAATATTTATAATTACGCATGGGAAAAATTTGATTCGGAATTTAATAATTTTATTAAAAATAGTCTACTTATTTAAAAGACAGTAAAAATAAAGCAAATTATGTGGTTAAATATAATACAGAATATAGGTCTCTGAAAAGGCTTATGTCACATACATAAATCTGTAAATATTTTGGAAGTTCTTTTAATGTTGGATTCGTGATTGTTTCCCTCGTTAAAATAGATTTAGAAATAATTTAAATACAATTTGTAAAATGCTTTAATAAGGTCACGATGGATACATTGCAACTGTAAGTACTAATTGAAGGATGAAGGCCAGCAGGAATCCCACCTAATAATAAGAAAGACTACTTTTAACGTTTTAAAAGTAATAAAACTTCTTATTCTAATTGATTGAAGTTATTATTTTAAGTGATTGAAAGTGTTAAAGGTTTACGCCCCCACAGCATCTAAATTTGCAGCAATATAGTTAAGATTCACAATATTGAGTCAATCTTGTCAATGTTGCTGCAAGTTCGATGCTGTGGGGGCATTTTATTAATAGTGATTGAGTTAAATTATTTAACCTCCGTGGATTTTGTGTCGGTAGCTGTGCCCTTTCCAGTATTGCATAGAGAAGTTTCACAACATGCTATGCAAGCATAAAGTTTAGTCCGCTCGCCAATTATAATACAACCAGGTTCACATTTGTTGGTGCAATTTCTTTGCAAAGCCCACATCATTGGTACTGAAGTAGAATTCTCGTTACTCCGCGTATATGAAAATCTTTTAACCTGAAAAGCATTTTCACTTCAACATACAATAAAATTGATGATAAATTATTTTTAAATTGGTTGGTTCATCGATATAGGGTATGTAATTTTTTAAATTCTTTGCATGGATGATCACTGATTAGCAATCTAGTGCTGGTTTTTGCAGTCGCTGATTTCGAATCTGACATCAGGTTTTTAAAATTCAACATAGGGGTTGTTATATGTTATGGATCCAGTTTTCAGAATTCAAAATTATTTTCACTTTTAAAGTCTGCTAAATAAAAATTAAATGTATAATTTTAGAAAATATTATATAAGGTAGAGAAACTGAAGAAGTGCACGTTGGGTAAAAGCGATGCTTTAATTTCTAAAGGACTAAGAAAGGGAGCACGAATATACGTCAATAAGCAGATAATTCGATTAATCAGAATTGAACCAATAAAAGGGGTGATTTTTCTAGAAAGTTTCTTTTTTGTGAGTAAGAAATAAGTAAAGAACTAATTAACACTCTGAAAAAGAAACCTTTAAGCTTCTACAATTTTTTTAGCCAGCCTCACAATTATTCAAATCTATAATAGTTTAAAAGACAATATAAGTTGAGAAAAATTTTCGCCAAACATTTAATAAGCATTTATTTCAAATGAACATTCTACAGGCCATAATAGAAACCTAGTAACTGCATTTTCCGTAAGGTCAAAGTTCACTTCGGTTATAAACAAATCATGCATTATGTTACGTAAATTTTTGAAAACCAAATTTCAATTTCCAATTTGTGGTAAAGAGTTTTTACCACAATAATAAATTAAAAATAAATAATACCGATTCAATATATATCAATAAATCAAACACAGCTTTTAAATAAATAATTTATTTATTTCTCGAAGCTGGTCTCAGGGTTGTCTAGCCTAGATTATATGGTTATCATATGGTCCTCGAACCGGTTAAACTTTAGAATTTCTTTTGTCTTTCAAATTATTTCAAAGTGTTTTAAAAAATGCATTACACAGTACACAGTATTTAGTTGCATTAAATAAAATTTGATTCTATGTAGTGAGTTATTGTGTATCTAATTCAGGGACGTATGGCGGAGAATTTTCCCAGCCAAACAGAGTTTAAAGTTAAAGAAGTTTTCCTGAAATTCATTACAATTCTTATCGAAGACCTCTTCGAATTTTTTTATATAAAAAATGTGATATTGGGGTCTTTACTTTCAGCAGATAAAGACCCACACATTCATCTTCTGAATGGCTTATCATGATCGAACATGATAACTTTATTCTTAAAAAGTTTGAAAACTTAATATTTATTGACATTATATTTGTATACTTTGAGCCAGAATATGAGACCTCAGGTTTCTAATCGTTGAGAGCTTATTTATAGTTATAACGATTCTTATTTATTTATTTGCTTTATCTAAGGGTATCTAAAAATTAGCATGGGGAATTGATAATAATAAAGGTTCACAGATCAAGTTACAAAATTTACTTTTGGTAGCCAAACAGTACAAATATTATGCTACGTTTGGGCAGTTATGAGAAAGGTGCTTTTTTAAAAAGAATCAATTTTAGTGGGAAAAAATCAATTTCTTGTTTATTTGACGAGAACTATTTCGTACAAGGCAGAAGCAGTTTCTCTAAAACATAACTTCATTAATAGGAGACCTACTTTTCTAACAAGATTTCTTTGGAGGAAGGATTTTATTGATATGTTCTTATTTCAGGAAGTCTTCTCAAACAGAGAAGTGTGTTAATTTCCGATTCTAGAATGTATACTAAAGAAAAACACTTAATGATAATCATATTTTTGAATTTTAAAAACTGTTGAGAGGAAAATCAAGTTCTGTTTTCAAATAAAGCAAAGCACTTTTTATTTAAATATGCTTGATTTAATTAATCCTATTGAATTAATTCAAAAGAATAATTAAATACATAAAGCTTATAGATTTGAGAAAAATTTGCTTACCATGCATATTCTTTTGTCATTCGCACATTTTTGAACGAGAGATGTATTATTTTCGGATAAGTCGGTACACTTTTCCCCATCCTCCATTGTATCGCAACGGTAACATAAAAGATCATTTACACGTTCAGTAGCTGCATGAGTCCTATGTTCTTTAGACATGAGCTGTCCTGAATAAGAATTAAACTTTTTTATTACATCAATTTGTAGAAAAATAAAGAGAATATTCAATATTCTTAATAATGAAAGTACAAGAAAAATTTGAAATTAAAAAATGAATAATAAGATTCTAATTCTATACTATGGACAAATAACGCTTAAACCTAAATGTTATGGGACTTATTTTTACAAATAAGGTAAAAGGAAGTAAATATGAAATTCATACCTTTACTAAATATTACTAAACACTGACATAAGAGAATAAGAATGAAAATGTAGGTTCGATGCAGCATATTTGAGGTCGTTGGAAAAAATGCAAGTGTTTTTAAAATTAACTCATTCTGTTTGGTAATTTGTTGCTTGTGATGCTGTGGAAGTGATCATTTTTATCTCCGTTTTGATATGCTGCTGAAATCTAAAACTGGAAACAAGAAATGTCCATGTGCAGCTCTGGAGCGCACGCGTGCGAAGGCAGTTGCTCAGGAAATCTTCAAACACTAAAAATCGATGTCACTTGCAATGGGGGTGTACTACCCATTACATTCTTCAATATTACGTTAAATTCACGTTTAAACTGATTTAGTAATTTTCAAGATAAGTGTTTTTCAAATATTTCTGCGCAGAATTATTGATCAACTTCTAGATTCTGATAACCTTTAAAATTTTTTCAGTTATTTACGACTCAATGAATGACGTGAATATTTGCCCTATTTCAGGCAATTATAAGTAACTGCCAATATAAATTTAGATGAAATTAGAATATAATTAACGAAATTCGTTGAAAATTAAACCTGGGTATAAACATTTTTTCTGCGTCGTTTCTGCGACATTTACGTGACAAGACAATAACAAAGTTAAAATAATCCAAAATAAGAACTAGTCGAAAATAATATACTTGAAATATTAGATGAGACATATATTATCAATTAACTAAAGATTATTTAATATGTACTTACAATTTTGTTTTTGAAAACTAGAAATTCAAATTTCTATTTAGGTACCGTTCTCCCTTGATTAATTTTGCAATTTATTGATTTGTCAAAGGAGGAAACGAATATATTCTTTTAAAAATATTTAAAACTATGACGTATGCTTACTTTAATCGAATAATTTTCATTTAATAACTTAAACTTAAATTTATTTAAGTGAAATAAAATTTATTCGATTCATTTGATAATCAAAGTAATCGGTTATTCAAGTTAAATTTTTCAAATGTATATGGTTTAGGAAGAGACTCATATGGAATAAACTCGTTTTAAAAAAAACCCCAAATAATTATCTTATTCATTAAACAAAAGAACTCTTCTTTCCGATAAGATCCTTTTACAAAAGACAAAGTATGTGATAAAACGTTGAGTTAATCGCCAGCAATTAAATATTGCAAACATAAAAACACTTTAACAAAAAATAAATGGCACACCTAATATATTGGAATTAATTTTGAAAAATTGAAAATAAAGAAATGACTGTGTATACTATTGAAATAAATATTTGTTAAAGAATAAGGAATTATAATTGTAAACTTTTATTAAAGATATTAATTTAAATTATATTCCGTTAAATTGCAGGTATACGTCAGAACTACATTTAAGTTAAATTTAAAACATTTTAATGAAAAAAAATTGCAATTAAATTGTACACTGCAGAACTGTATATACCTAAGGTAACTTTACGTTCAATTTAGGTCAAACCATCCCTAAAAAATAACAGTTGTCTCCTAGTTTCTCACTGCCGTTGAAACTTGGAAAAGTGGTGAAGATGTACAAAGAAAAATAAAAAATTTTATAAAGCATTTTGTAAAAATTATAAATTTACAAAATTTTTAAAAATTTTATTCCACATAACGATTGGTAAACATATTATAATATCTTTGAAAAGAATGAAAATATTTTACGAATTTCTGTAGAGGTATATAAAATATTAATTAATTACAACTGAAAATATACAGATAACCTGACAATTTATAAAATTCTTAGAATTATTTTTTTAAACACCGGGCTGAAAAGAATAGATTAACTGTTAAAATAATACCACCTGCCATAATTAAGAGAACACGACTGTTTTCATTACTGTAAGAATAGTTTATTTTTAAAATATTACTAAATTTTTTATTTCTTTTCTCTATATAAATCATTTCTTGGAGAATTTCGGAATCGTTGAATTCGAATTTCATATTCGGTTCTTAAAATTCATAACTATAGAGAAATCTTTGAAAATTTTTTTTTGAATAAATTTTCCAATTCAATTTTTAGAATATACAATTAAAAAGATTTTGAATAATTGAAATTTTGTAAAATTTACTTGAAAATAATTCGTTTTTTCAATTATTTTATTACAATTTTTGAAAATTAACGTTTAATGAATTTTAATTAAAAATTCTGAAAGAAATTAGATTCTCAAACATTTTATCGAATAATCTAGAAGTGTAAATTGAATAAAAATAACAAATAATGAAAATTAAATTCTAAACATAATATTAAAATAGTTTTGAAAAAAGATATTCTCTGAATTATTTCGTTTTAATATTTTAAAATTCAATTATTTTCAATATTTCTGAAAATTTAAATACCTACACAAAGAACATTAAAATTTATTAGATTATTTTAAAAATTTTTAAGAAAACAATAATTTACTTCAAATTTTTTATTAAAATTCTTCAAAAAATTTTTTTTTTAATTATACAAAAACTTTTTAATTATACGATATCCATAAAAAAATAATTTTTAGAATTGTTTTATCATAATTTTTGAAGATTCAATTACCTTCAAATAAAGTAAATTAAAATTTTTTAAAATTGTCATTTAAAAATGATTTTAGAAATATTTTTAAAAAGTTAATATTTTTACAAGTATCATTAGTAAAATTTTTGAAAATATTCTACCTAAATTTCTTTAAAAAGAAAAATCAATGGTTTCAATTTTTATAAAAAATTTGAATTTTTGTATTTAAATAATTGAATTCTTGAAGAACTTTTGGAAAATTATTGAAAATAATTGATTTAGAGATGAAGTTTAGTTAAAAATTGTAGAAAATAATGGAATTTTTTGCAGGGTTATAGTTTAAAATAGAAATAGAATTTTATTGAAAAATTGTATTTTAGTATTTTTTTGTAAAATAAAATATTTATAATGTAACTTTTTAAGTAATTATGTCTTAAACAATGAAAATAGATCATGCAATAGAAGTAAATTAGAAAATTTATTTAACACTCACCGAAAGTCAACATATAATAAGGTTTTATAAGAAGTACCTACAATATATGATGTACGTATAAATTTTGTAAAGTGTCTGTCAGGACACTTTCAAGTTTTTATAGAAAATTCAATTTCTTCAAGAAAAAAGAAAATAAAAAAGTGAGTCAATATTTTAAAAATAAAAGATAACTGTATTTGCACTATAGTAATTGTTTCAATAGTAAAAGCACATTATTCTATGTAACACGCTTCCAAGAAAGATGCCTAAGAAGTAAGCGAATTATAGGTTAGGTTCGTGTTAGTTTCATCTTGATTAATTGTTTATTTTTCATTATTTAAATTTGAAACCAATTTTCATGGAATATTTTGCATATAATGAAGACAATGATAACTTTTATTTAATAACTAATTTTCTTTTTGTATTTTTACTTAAAAAAAATTAAAACCTCAAATTTCTTCTTAGGTACCTTTCTTCAGAGTGCGACGCATAAATTAAGAGTGTCCGGGATTATACCATTCGCTCCTATATGCTTCGAAAGTTAATTAAAACAAAAAGATAAATAATTCTCTTTTCTATATTCGAATTAATTTCGCATATTAACAATAAACAGTATATTTCTAGTTTTGAGTTGATAAATTTTATAGTATCCTACATTACAATAATTGATAAAGTTTTTGTAGTTTTTCCATTGAAGCTGCACGTAAAAATCGGAACGACTTTGATATCCTTACAATGCAGTATGACACTTCTATTAATAAAAACAATAGCAAATCCTGGGTTTTTCATTTCAGAAGTAATTGTAATTATATTTTTAAAAATAGATCTCACCAATGAGCGAATTTAACGAGTCAAAGTTTCCATTCTCTTGAACTGTATAATTTCAAGAATTACATTAAAAAAAAACAAATAATTTTCTTTTAATTATCTATACTGTTGCAAATATTTTCACTTGTACACTTTTAGAGAATCAAAATGGAGCTTTAATAATCTTCCATTAATTAATAATAAAATAATAATAATAATCTTTTCATAAAATTGTACCAAAAAAAGAAAATTTCAACAAATTAAATATAGTTACCTATGTTAGTTAGTTTATTAGTTTATTACATCACTGAAGCAAGTATTAGTGAAGAAAGCAGTGAAGCTAGAGAAAGTGCGGAAAAAGACGATGCGCATGTGCACAAGACTGTTTGGTGTTAGCGAACAGAAGTTCACAACTGCATTTTCTTATGTGCATTAGAGTAAAGCAAGTAAAGTCACGTTTTCCAACAAGTGTTAAATAATAAAAGTTCATATCGGCGGTTAAACCTCAGACGTAGTTTATTCATATATACTCATCGGTATGTGATATTAACAGAAAATAATTTTATATTTTAGAAAATAGAATTTATACATATTTATAGCAGATTATTCATTTACCTGCAAATAAGGCGAATGTCGTGTCAGTAGTTCATTGCTCTCAAATACCGCAGTTTCAGTCGTTTTCTAAGGGTGAATAACCGTAAGGAAATCGATTCTTATAATGAAAACAAAATTTAAAATAGTGTTATATAATAATTGAGCACGATTTTTAAGTAATATTTTCAATAAATTTTGTTAAACAGTTGAACAATTTAGCTACTCTAAATGCGTACGTCCATTAAAAGCGACTATACTTTTTAAGGAAATTTTTTGGTGTGAATATGAGGATAAGGAATATATGAAATCTACTTCGGTTGACAGCCTTAAGAAAAATCGATTTCTACCGCACTGGGATTGTCAGGCGAAGAAATGATACTGACAAATACGTTTGCTATACTGCAGTGAGTTTCACTTAGCTCCATTCAATTTTTCATGATCTAACATTTAAGAAATCTAAAAAGAAAGTCAGTTAACAAAATCTCAAGAAAATCCTTTCTTAGATTTTATTGCTCCATTAAAGCATAATTTGTAAATAAATTGAAGAAAGATTGAGAGAAGTGTCCGATCGACATTGGATACTAATCGATACTTGATTTATGTGATTTATGTTGAAAATCCAGTACAAGTCGCCGGACTTTAAACGGACATTGGACTGATGCAGGATTTATGTTCGGAAGACAGTACTGCTTTTTCGACAATATATCAACGTCAAAATAATATGTTCTAACCTAGGTAGGGTAACCGAGAGGGTAACTAAAAGCCACTATTTACTACTTTTTTCTGCAGTTGGCCACCTTTTAGATAACTTTTTTAGTATTGTGCTATTAAAAGTTATTTTCTTTCTTTTTTGAAAACCCGCTATAATCATTGAAATCGAAACTTTCATATTTCTTTTCTTATTTTCTTCACAATCACAATAATCATAAACTCACAAGGGGACATTTTCCGGCGTATCACTAGGAATTCAATGAAACTTGGCACATTTATAGTTCATCATAAAAAAATCATTATTGTCTATTAAACTTGTTGCCATAATTCCCAGGAAACAAAATCTATTCAATTTGTTTTGCTAAATATAAAAATTTTTCCACTAAATTTAACTTTATCCATAAAATTAATTCAATCTGACGAAACTTACGTCGCTTCAAATTTTACACTCTGCAATTTTGTATGTTGTTGATATTTTTGTACAATTACTAGTTATTACAAAAAAGCTCTCAGGAATTTCTAAATTTTCTCTTAAGTTGATTTTTGAGTTTCAGGAATTTTTATTAAAAGTACTGAATCAAATTAAATGTCTAGAATTCATAAAAAAATCTGAAATTTTGTGTCTTTTTGTTTGCCTCATAAACTTTTGAATTACCACGAATCCTAAAAATTTTCCCCTGATTTTTCAAAAAAAATATAATAAAGAAATTCTTAAAATTAGTTTTTTAAATATATTTTTAAATAATTTTTGAAAGTTTATAGCTTTTTAATTTATTACAGTTGAAGAATTTCCAAATGATTTTAAAGAAACTATAATTTTTTGTTGAATTTTAATAAAAAATGTTGAACATGATTGTTTTCTCCAAACTGTGAAAGATAATTCTAAAAATTGTTAATTTTTTGAAGCTTATACTTTTGAAAATAAATTATACTTTGCAAAAAATAGACCACAATATATTTTAGCATTTTTTTCTAATTTTAAGAAGAAGAAGGAGAAAATAATGTGTCAGACTGTTAGGGGTGCTGAACTTATATACTCTAACTTGCCCTACACCCTTTAAAATGGTATTTCTTTATTAACAGCGCTATAAGCGTCGTTTGTATGCCACCTTATTCTTTCTTCATTACAGCAAAGGATCATATGAATTTTCTAAATTCTTCATATCCACTACCGAGCTTGTATATGCGGTATTCACAGTCTTTATACACTTAACATTTTTTATTGATGTGACTACGCCATTATTAATAATAATTTCTTTTTATATTTCTAAATGACTGTGCATTTATTCAGCTATTGAAGAATATTTTTAAAAATTCACTTTTTATTAAAAAGTCTAAAAAATTTGGGATTTCTTCAATTCTTTACTTTTCTAATAGTATTAATTTTTTTTAGTCAAGGAATGTTTTTACTTGTAATTAATGAAATTTAAGATATTTCTCATAAAAAGGTTATAATGTTGAAGAAAAGTAGAACTAAACACAAGTAGAGGAATTCCTGGGATTCTGAAAATTTTCTGGCAATTTTCACAATTATTACGAAAGTCACTGACGACAGTATAATTTACGGAATTTCTTCCACGTCGGAAATTTTTAATTTTCCCAAATTAATATTTTAATGTAGGTTCCTATACAAAATTTGACATTTTTTGTATTTTCCAAAATTAACCAAACAAATTTTACGCATTTATTGAAATGAACCGAATTTTCATTTGAATTAACAAAACTGCTTTACCTTAAAAAAATAAAATATGCTTATTCAACAGGTTATTCTGTAAATAATAATTTTCTACTATAAAAATTGAATTAAATATGGAAATTAAGAAGATTTAAAAGTTGAACAGTGACGGAAAATCTAAATATATAGGTTCTAAGGACTAATTAAACTAAATCATATATGAAACTTGTTACACGAGGATTTTCGTAGCGCTGATTACGAGCCTGAAATCAGATTTTTTAAATTCAAAATGGCGGATCCAATATGGCGGATAAAGAAATGAAAACTGTTTGTATTTGCTTAAACTTTTTCAAAAAAATTAATTCAACTGAATTGTTAGTTAGAAATATGAAAAAATCAGATTTTTTAAGATTTTAATTTTAAACCTTCTCAAAATTCAGTTATTTCTAATAATTCACACTTTAATGCTTTTAAAATTCAATGATTAATTAAAATTTGACTTTAAATTCATTTTTGAATCAATTTTTACTAGAAAATCCTACGAGAATTCAATTACTTAAATATATAAAAGTAAATAATTTATTCAACAATAAAACTTTTCTGAAAATTGAATTCTTATAGAAAATGTTATTAACAAATTGTTAAATAATTAAATTCTTCCAACAAATTTTAATAAAATTTTTAATAATAATTACATTTTTCGATTTTATTATTTATGAAAAGAATGTAATTACTTCAAAAAGATTATAGATTTATAGGTAATAAATAATAAATAAAATTTGAATTTCAGTGATTAATATTTTATTACTTTTGAAAATAATTTCAATAATTTGTGACTTTCTCCAAACTACAAAAAAAACAATTTAAATGATTAATTTTTTAAAAATTTAATTTAATTAAAACTAATTGAATTCATGAGTTAAATTTAAATTTAAAAAATTTTAAATTATAACCTTTTGAAGTTAACCTATTTATAAAAGTTGGTAAATGCAACAATTTTAAAATTAATTTACTTTTAAAATATTCAAATAAAAGTGTTAGTTTTTGAAGAATGAAATTATTTAAAAAGAAATTATTGTCAGAAATAACAAAAATTGAATGTTTTGTATTAAAATTTTTGGTAATTTCATATTTTATGATGGGTCAGATAGAAAAGTCAGAAAAATTCAGAATTTTTCTATGCATTCTGAAGATTTAATTTTTCCTTGTACTTTTAATGAAAAACCTTGACTTTTCCCTGTCTAATTCTCGTTTTCTTTAATTTTCCTGAATTCTCTGACTTTTCTATCATGTCACAACCCTGTTTTTAATAGATTTTAGTCTTAAATTTTAAAGTTCTAATTTAGTGTGTACACATTCTATACAGTCGCGTCAAAAACGTATCGATTGATCTATTTTTAAGCTTTATTATATCTAAAATTAAGAATTTACTGATATATTTGAAGAATTTAAGGAAAATTGCCATTTTTATGTTTATAACGTGTGGTAATAATTCTACTTATGTTTATATAACTATGAGAATATCCACGGGCAAGTAAAGTGTTAATGAAATGAATACGAAGTTCTACTTTAACTGTGCAGCAGTTTTGTATACGAAACATAATTTATGATTTTTATTTCCCTTGTATTATAAATCTTAAACAATTTTTATGAAATTAATTACTATGCAATATTAGACGGTCTAATAGGTTTGAAAAAATTGAAAAATTGCAGCTTTTACTTATTACTGTAGCAAACAGAATAATTTATTTGAAATATCGTTACTACTCAGCTCTAAATCTGAATTCGTAGAAAGATACTAATGAAATGACGAAGAGTCTTCCACCAAATGGTTTAGTAATAATTTCACTAACAAATAGTGAAATTTTGCTAATTGCTTAGTTGAATTCTACTAACAGAGCTGTTTTATGAATAGTCGATAAAACAGCTTTACTAATTCATTTAGTGTACAAGTGACTTTCAATTAAATTCTACTAAAACATTAGTAGAATTTTACTGAAAATTGGAAATATTCTACTAATTGAAAAGGGGTAAAGTCGTCGATGAAAACTGCTAAAAATGAGTAAAATTTCTTTATAGAAATTTGTTAGTATAGAATTGAACTAATTGATATTTAGAGAGTATGGTAGCGAAAATGATGAAACAATAGATTTTCAAGCATTGAGTAGATAAAAATAAATCCTCAAATATCGGACCAAAGGAAAGGGATGGTTTGTGAAGCAGTGATGTAGGGTTGAATGGAGGGGGTGGGTCAATCAGAGTGAAGGGAAGTGTTGGGATAGAAAGCTACCCAGTTTGAATCCGACTACCGACATTCAACAAGAGTCGTGTGCCTTGCCATAAACGCGAAAGTCCCGTGTATTTTTCTTCTATGCGCAAGGTAGATTTCATTTTTTAAATATTTACTTTTTGTGTCTCTCCTCGCACATCTCCATGTATCGGTGTTCATTTTATGCAACACTCAAAGGTTCTCGTCGAGTGTTACCTACTCTTTTTTCAAATTACAATTATCTCAATTCAGCATATCCCCATTATTTGTGTGCAACATTTATGTGATAACAGGATTATGTTTATCACCAAATATTACTAGAGGAAGAGTTCATATTAACTGCCAAGTAAAATTGTCACATAATAATAATAATAATTGAAAAAAGCTGCATGCTCTCTCACTCTTTTCTTGATTTCCATTTCATTTGGTTTTAAAAAACTTGCCATTTAATTTCAATTTGTCACTTTAATGTCTTTTTACAAGGTCAATTTGTAATTTCACACAATTTGATTTTGGTAATTCCTATTTGTACTATTGATTTAATTTTATCGAAAAGCAAGTCATTATTAAATATTTCTTTCCTTAATTTACATCTCCTTTAAAAATATATACTTTTTAAATTTATTATTTTAAAAATCAATTTGAATTTGCAATTTTTAAAAAACATTTTTTATGCGTCTTCTGAATCTCCATGAATTAAAGAACAGTAATTTCCTACAACTTCATTAAATTTATAAAATTATTATTCCAGAATGTATTAAAGTGCAGAAGGTTCTACGTTTTTTGTCATCTCCTATCCTATATAGAAGCAACAAGTAGTTTGAAAAAATAAGTTATTGATTTCCTTTATCGTTTATAAATATTGCAGTTAATAATATTTACTTATTGCTTAAGAATATAGAAAAATTTTTCATTTAATTATTTATTAATGTAATTAAAAAGTTTTTGCAATTTTATTCAAAAAGTTAATAACTACGTAAATAATTTAATTACTTTCGTTTTCTAAAAATTTAATAATATACACTTTAACTCGCAGATAATTACTCAAACGTCAGACTTTAATATTTCTTTTAAAAACTGTTGTAATCATTTTTAGGACAAAAATATTTTGTGTTTAAGTGAATTATTTTATCTTATGGGTTTGCAAAAAAGTTCTTTTTCAGATCGGTTGCACAAATGTTTGAGAATATTTTATTTAAAATTTATGATGTTATTTTATTTTATTTTATCAGTCAAAAACAGTATAATTGCTTTGAAAATATAAAAAAATTGTCAACTATTCCTTTCATTTATTAAAATAATGGTACCTAATTCAGTACTAGCTTTTGTGTTCCTAAAACTAAAATTCGTAATTATTATTTAAGAATGACTTTAAAGAAAAGTTAAATGTTAAGTAAAACAAATGTCCTCTTCTTCTTTCCAATGAGAATGATCATTGTTTCTTAGTGACATTGTTAGCTTTAGTTCTATTGATACGTTCGTCTTTTGTTATCATCAGAACATTTTATGAAACTTCTGTTCAGCTTTGACGTCACACGAGTTATATATTTCTTGAAGCATTACGGATTTCTCCACATTTTTTTAATTAAAAAAAGAAGTTTTTTTTTGTTGAAAAGTTTAAGTTAAAAAAAAGTATAAATTTAGCTCAACAAAAGTGTTATAAATACGTGAATTATGGATTTTATCTCAAACGATTAGACCAAAAAAAAACGTTAAACTCAAATGTTTTTATTCATTCTTTTTTAATAAAGTCACCAATCTGATGTTTTGAAAAAAAAATCCTACAATAAGGAATAGAAATCGCAATTTTTTTAGAACGTTCTCCTTTCGCTTGTTTATTGTGTTTGAAAAAAATTACAAATATTTTTAACTCTTAATTCCTATGAACTTTTTTTACAAGCTATCAATTGAGAAAGTCCATTTTGAAACATTTTTTTATAGCACAAATTTTGAAAGCAGAACATAAATTTGATTTTATTACATTTAAACACTATTAAAAACACTTTTAATTCTAAAAAAGTAAAAAGATAATTTTTTTCAGAATAATTATTTTTTTAGTAATCGTTTTCTATTTTTGAGAAATTAAATGTTAAATAGTGCGCATATCGTCAGCGCAATGTGACACAGCGCAATTGTGCTACGTTCTTAGTAGCATGCTACAATGTATGTTAGTTGATGTTAAATTTAAATATTATGTGAAAATTTTTAGTCAGATTATTTTTGTACTTTTGCTAATGAAAATATCTTCCAGAAATATTGTTTTATAAAATCAGACTTTTGTCTGTACCAGGGATTTAAAAAAAATTCATGAAAATTATTCCTTACGTTTTGGACATCGCTCTTTCAGAAAATGCACTCAAAACTTAAAAAGAATCAAAAACTAAAATGTTATGGCCATTTTTGTAAAAAGTTTTTTAAAAATGTGTTTGGAAACGTTTGTAAAACCTTGAAATATCGCTTTCAGATGGTTAAGTTTATTTGCTTAAAATTCAAGATGGCGAATAAAAAATAGCAACTAAAGGTTAATTAAACTATTAACTAGGAGGTTTTTGAGGTCGCGGACTACGAATCTGAAGTTAGTTTTCAAAAGTTTTATATGGCGGATCCAACATGGCGGAATATTTTTTAAAAATTGATCGCATCGCATTCGATTAATATTTTTTACTCGGGGGTTTTTAGGGCACTAATTATGAATCTGAATTTAGTTTTCAAAAATTCAAAATAACGAATGGAAATCTTTGCAAAGGATAGTAGAACGAATTATATTTAATACATAGATGAAAGTTTCAATTTGTCTATCTATAGAAAATAACAATCTGTTACAGTTTTAATTTATAGTAAAGTTTTTTTCAAAGATCAAACTAAATGAAATTTTTGTATCAATTTGACCTTTTT
Source organism: Leptopilina drosophilae (assembly GCA_032873175.1). Taxonomy (NCBI): domain Eukaryota; kingdom Metazoa; phylum Arthropoda; class Insecta; order Hymenoptera; family Figitidae; genus Leptopilina; species Leptopilina drosophilae. The sequence goes on from CM065482.1 coordinate 375,438, forward strand.
TAATTAACTGCTACCTTTTTAGTTTTATATAATTAGATGACGTAAAAGGTTTTAGGAAATGAAACATCTGTAATTTACATTAATCTGCCCAGCGGATAGAAATTATTATTTAATTATTTGTTGCGTATTTGAAATAGTACCTTAAAATCTAAGCTTATTAAATGTAGCGCCTTCAAAACGATTTGAAATTAGGAGTACTTGCAATTGCCCGGACCACCCAGGTAATGGGTTTTCTCGTTAGGGGAGAGGAAAACCTCTCCCGAGTACAACCGCTTTATCAACAGCCGAGTTCTAATGGTGTTGGCAAACATCGCGAGATTTAAATTTAAAGACGAGGATAAGTCTCATGACGGATAAGAAAATAAAGCGGATTGAACGAATTTACCAAGTCGAAGATTGTTTAATCGCAGTGCAAATATTCCCATTAAAGTTAGAATTAAAGTTAATCAGTTTCTAATCGAATTGCGTAACTTGGCGAGCACGTGGGCAAATATAAAAGTTTCTTAGAAAAAGATTGTTGGACTTTTTCCAAATAATTCAAATGTTTTAAACTCATCGAGACCTGATATCCATAAAACCGAACACTCAGAGATAGACTCTAAAACAGTTTTGTCTTCCATTATTATTGTTTCCTAAAGTGTTCCATAGTTTCTTGGAAAGCTGTAAATAGTACCAGTTGTAAACATTTGTGTCCACATATTGTGATTAACAGTTTCCATTGATCCGCAGATATTGAGACTCCTGAAGGGTTCGAGATCGTAGTTACTTGCGCGGATGTTTTTTTAAAAACATTATAATAAATTGATTAACTCACAATACTGATAAAACAATCGATCCGATTTCCTTTTCATGCATATCAACGTCTGTCAATAAAATTCTTTATTTTCATTCGTGATGACATTTAATAAACTCAATTCTCTCGTTGATGTTTAATACACCATTAGAAGAATTATTTCTTTGTCTTTGTTGTAATACTTCATCCATCATCTCAAGAGATATGTTAGTTGTGGATAATTGTTGTTCAAAGTATAATATTTACGATGAATCTACAGATATAGTTCTGTGAGTTGCAGAACAGTCACCACAGGATTCTAACACTTAAAGAATTTTAGTCTGTCTTTATATTTTCATTCAGGAAAAAACCTATAAAATTTATTTGGTTATTACTTCTTCTTATGAACTGTTTGATGTATTACTAGACTTAACAAAATAAAAGCACACTAACATTATTAATGGTTGCTTAAAGTTTGTGCCGTTGTTTGGCATTAAAGTGCCGTTGTATCTATATTAAAAAGGGATTAATTTTCATCTTGATTTAGTATTTTCTCTTTTTGAGTACATGTGACCAAATATATAGAATGACACTAAAACTTATCTTTGTCTCTTTATCACCTTCAACGGATAAGCAGAAGCAACGATGTGAAAAACATTTTGTTTCAGGAGTTCAACCAAGTGCAACGAAGTGCAGTGGGCTTTTACAACCTTGACCATTTATGTGTGATGAATTCAAATGAAATATATGTTATGCAATACATTTATATTCACATCTAAAGGCAGCGAAGCATGTAGCTCAATATTGAACAATCTTTCAAAATTTTTTAACTTGAGTAAATTTCATAATTTTTAGTTAAATAGGAAATCATCAATGTATAGACTCTACGCAAGATACGGAATATTGAGGATGCATCTATAGAAAATATTTTCACTTTGCTCCGTATAAATTCTTTTGCGTCGCTTAATCCAAATCCGAAACACAGTCAATCGTAACACAAGAATTTTTACAAAACTTTATAAAACCAGCGAATGAATGATTGGAGGCCACATACATAGAGTAGGCATTTATGTTAATATCCTTTAAAATCCTCTTGTTCGTTCGTTTAAATTCAACCTATTTAGGAACATGTTCTTCTCCAGAAGACCAGTATCTCTTCTATTATGGTCCCAGCTAGAGTCAATTGCTGTCCAATCATGTTCCTCCTGGCCCCATCTTTTAATGATACGTTTAATTTGTAATTTTTTTTATGCTTTTCATTTAGAATGAGGCGTCAATCTTACTGCTCGAGTTTCAACAGCAGCAGTGTTGGAGGAGAACCTCTTATCGTTGTAGAAGAAAGCATACTAGGTGAAGAGGATTCGGAGCGTCAAAGAAATGAGTCACCTCCTCGCTGCTTAGACCCTGATTCACCATCTCTGAATCCTTATCTTTTATCACCTTGGCGTGATAATCGAAAACACTCTTTGCCTACTCCACAATGTACTTCTGGAATAACTGCCTCTCAAGTAAGTTTTTGTTAAGGATTACTAGCGAATTGATATATATTTTGTGTAAAAAGTGTAAAAGATCTGTATCTGCATTAGACTATAGGTTGTAGCTTGTTGAAATGTTTAAAATTTTTTCTATTATTTTACGTTTTAATATCTATAAATGAATTTAGAATTTTCTTTGTAAAAAAATAGGTGCGACGCTTAAGTGAAAGAGGAGGAGAGGGATCAGGACCATCACCCAGAGAAGCAGCTTTCCTAGCCACTCTTTCGCAAGCACCAGCGCCACAACCAGGTGGACGAAGACATTCAGTTGTTACGATTTCAAAAGTACCTCATTCATTATTCGGAAATCGTCGAGAATCCATTGCAGCTTTATCGATGGGAGTATCCAGAGTGCTATCCAGTCGACGAGAGTCTACAGCTGGCATCACTGGACCTCCTAGCAACAGCGGAAGTACGCACAATCTTCAGTTAGACATTATGGATGATATAGCGGAAATCAAAGCAAGAAAGGTAAGAAAGAGTCTATTCATTTATTACCATCGAATTGGATTCAAATTGGAAATCAAAATGAGAATTTCATGTTGTATACCTTGATTAATACCTTAATGTGCTGTTGTAGGTTCGTCTCAAAATGTACAGAACTTCTTCAAAAGAACGCGTTTGTGAAGTTCAACCTCTAGAGGGTAGCAGTTCAACGCAGCGGTACATACAGCAGCATCGTCGATTTTCGGATTTTACCTTGGCCTCAATTCCTGCAGCATCAACCAATAGAAGGAGAGCTTCGGAGATGCCATTTCCTCCTCCATCTAAACCCAAGTTTTCACAAACTACTGGAATCATTTGCTCCAACACGGACCTTATTTCTATTCTCAGTTCCTTAACTTCGTCAGCTACTGAGATTAATAGATGCGGTGAAGAATTCCCAATGACGAAAGAAAATAAGTCTGGCAAAACGGCGGAGCAAAAACGAAGGAATCTTAAAAATTTTCGTTCCAACAGTTTTGACATTTCAATATTGCACGAGGCTGGATGTAAATTGTCAACATCTGGTTCAATGAAGTCGACAAGTGCTGCACCTTCCAACTGGTTTATCAAACGACATCAACCCATGTCCAAAAAGCAGAAGAACGATGAGAGTATTTCAACATTATTTAATTTAAAATTTGATAAATTGAAAGTAGCTAAATTTACGAAAGAAGCCCTTATAAAAAATCCTCCAAGTAAGGAATCGAATTTAAGGCATAAAGTTGTGTGGGACGGACTCAGTGGTACCAAAGTCGATGCACAGGTAAATTTAAATTTACGATAGCACCAAGTTACAAAATAGAACAATTTTTTTTTCTTCTTGTAGCACTAATGTATAGGGAGATTTTCAACTGCACTACTTAAACTGTCTGCCAGTATGTCTAAGCATGACACCTTAATCTCTATAGTGCTACCAAAATCCAACTGCACCCAGACCCTTTTAAGAATGTCAGCACTCTGATAAATTGAAAACTTCAGTTTTCATTTTTTGGAATATTTTTCAAACAAAAAGCAAACTAAAGAATTTTTAAGATTAAACGAAAGTTCAACAACGGGTCATTTAAAATTTTCTCCAAGTGAAGCATGACAGATTTACGAATTTCATGAAAAGTAATACTGATTAATGGCAGGAAATTCAAATAATGTTTATGTGTAAGTATAGTTTGACATTGTTATAATTCCTTCCCCGTGGTTATTGCCTATTACTATTACATCCTGTTAAAGTACAAAGTAATAAGTCTGAAATTTTATCCTCGACAAGGTGATACATATGACTGTCATGTACGTAAATTCCTAGCTATAGCTTAGTATGCTGCTCGAAATTATATTTTACTCTCGCGTACGATGATCCCTCTCTGTATAATAGTAAACTACTCCAAAAACTATTTTTATTAAGTGCACTATATAAGTAAACCTTGCGCCTCTTCTCTTTAGATATCATCAAATTTACTTTACTACCAATTACCAAGATTAATTGTCAGACAACTAGAGAAAACCAAACCATGGTTAATATTTTGTCATGCAATTTTAGCATGCAGACAGAGCGAACTTTAAATAATAGTTGCTTGCTACTTCGAATGATGCATTAAAAGATTTACTACATTTTTAATTAAGTAACTTAGGGTGAGAGAGTATTAATTATGTCGATTTTTTTAAAAATAAAAGTCTTAAGATTATAAATATCGACTGTAATATAATTACAGTTCCCCATACCTAAAGAAAACTATGAAGGCAATCAAAATTATGATCTGAGGACTTTATTGTACATTTATCAAAGTATAAAAAAATAAATATTAAATTTCATGCAGATTTTCCTTTCCATTCAACTTCCACACTTCCTCTTCTCCTCTCATTCTATTTCCAAACCCCCTTACACATATGTGGTATTTTCCACATTCCACAGATCCTTTCCCCTTACATAACTCTGAAATTCTTTCATTAACAGCTTCATACAACTATCACACTCAGCTAACATCACAATATCATCCACATTTTAATTTCTAATAAAACATTAAGAAGAAAATGCCAGGCGTACATGTAAAATATTCTCAACAGGTTCTCGGCAGTGCAATAGAAGAATTTTTAACGTCTCAAAGAGGTAGTGAACTTGAAGGTTCTAATAATTCCTGTGAAAAGCCATCTGTATCACCTAGAAAGTCAAAAACATCCTCTGGCAAAATGGCTACATGGTTTTCCTCTGCAAACAAAGAAGAAGAGCAGACAGAGTCTTGTGAACCATCTATATGTTCTTCACTCAAAGATCTCTTTGTAAAGTAAAATATTTTTTTATACATGATTTTAATTATATTTTTGATAGATTACTTCAAATTCCTAAAAGTTAATAAAATTCTAAAACTAGTGCGAGGGAGAAACAAATTGTCAATTTTCTGTAATCCTCCGCCATACGCCACAAAAATAATTACGAAAGCGCACACACTTATGAGAAATTCTTCGCATGAAAAGTAAAACGACATTGACTAGTGTTAAAAAAAGTCGTTTATTATGGTTTCTTCGATAACGAGCTGAAATAGAAAAATGTATCAAGAACTTGACAATTTTTCATACATTCGACTTATTAATTTAAAAAATGTGTTCAAGACGGATGTGACAAAAGTTATAGTAACTGAGTTTTTTTATAGCATAAAGTGAAAAACAATACTTATTTAAAACATACATAACCCAGGGAGGAAATCCGTCATTTTGGTGTGTGGCGAATGTTAAACAATTATAGATTCTAAAATAAAAGACAAATTTTAATGTTAACAGGATTTTAAAAGTATACTTTAGTTTTGATGCAAGTTGTACAAATACAAATATTTATTATATACTATAAGTATATTATCAAAAATACTTACATGCTTTATTTATCTCTCAAAAATTTCTTTAGATATTCTAAAAATAACAAGCCAGTTACGAGGTATAAACCAATTTTAGAATTTTATTAACTCTGTTATATTTCTTAAATAGATTTTAATATACATAAATATATACATAAATCTTATGTTTAGAAAAAGACATGCGGTTATCATAATTTAAAATTTGTATTGTCAGTAATTTTCTATATTGTACATATACCTAAATTTCATAAAACTAGCTATACGTAAGAAAACTTTGAAGGAGCTTGAATTGCCAAAAGGAAAAAGAACTTGCAATGGTTTTCATACATTTAGAAATTTGTGGAAACTCAGATGTAGTTTAGACAGTCAAACGACTGCCGTGAATGAATGTTTCCTTACGGAAGATGTGCAGTGTACCTCACAAAAATAGATATGAAGCTGGCATTAAATTTAATTTAAATGCATTGCGTTCGCTATCCGCATTTACAGATAGTATTCAAATACTTGCGACATCTTTCAGTTTCGTCGATTTCTGTTTAAAATGCATTAAATGTAAGAATCGAAAGATTAACATCCAATACATTTTTGACATGTAAACTGATCACATCAGCATGTATGTATCTTAAATGTATTTGTCACAATCCGAATTAATTCCAAAAGTTTTACTTTCAAAAAATGTTTAGTATTTGTAAATAATAGCAAACATACATCATAGTCGCTTAAAGGCTAAACTATAATTCCAATTAAATCTTTTCATTGAATTCTAGCTATAACTTCCGCCTCTAATGTTTGTATTAGTTTTTGTCATAAGTGACGCGCTACGAAGAAAGGTCGGTAAAAATAATTTATAACGGACTCTTCTTTAATTTTGCAAAATAAATCATTTTTATTGTATATTTTAGATTGAGGACTTCATAACTATTTTGCAATATAAAAGATTGTTTTGAACATTTTTTCTTAAAATATACAAAACTTTAGTTATAAATTCAGTGCTATTTATGTCTCTTTCTTCGTAACACGTCACATATGTTGGTTCTCTCTAAATGGCAAATGATGAGAAGTATTTTTTATTGCCTTCTTCGATTTGAGAATTATTTAAGTTTTGCATTATCTAATGAAATTTGTTGGATTAAAAATGTAAAATATATAATATTCCTTATGGAATTGAAGTTACATTTTAGAATAGAAAAGAATTAATGTTTTCGATGTTCTTGCCGAGGTTCTTGCCAATTTTGGGCATTGGAAATAATAGTGACTTTCGGATATAGTAAAGATGAAATAAATTAAAAACTTTAATGACTAAGAAAAAATTTTTATTTATTTCTAATGAAAACTTGAATTTATCGTCTACAAAAAGCAGAGTTGGGGAACATGGGGCAAAAAAGGTAAATTCTTTCCAATTTGCCCCGGGGTCAGGGCAGAACGGCGAGTCAGTATTGATCTTCAGGGTATTCTACAGGCTATTCTATAGTAAATATTTGTCAGCTGCTACTCATCCCGTTCTGCCTATCCCACTTTGCCCTGCAGGTATCTTCGCTATTAAAAAAATGTTGTGCAATTACAATTTAATATTTTATATCTACTAAACAGCGCAATTCATTTATCAAGGAATTCACCTTCATGTGACATGAATTTGGAGACCTAATTTATGTTATTCAGTTAATAACCTGGTTAAGAAACTATTCTAAAGTCACCAATTTGTCCAGCTCTTAATTCTGTCCATGTTCCTGCAAAATATACATTATTTTATAATCAATATTTACTTTCGAATAAAGTACAAATTTTATTTGACAATGTTGTCTTCTAAAATAAACTACTGTTTACTCGAAGATGAATTCTCTCACATTGTTTGAGGATATAATTAAACGAGACCATATAAAACACAACATTCAATTGTATCACTAGACAATCAAGTTTCTAAAAAAATTAATGTTTGTCAAATATTTAACTTTGTTAACGGTAGGTTTGTTTCAAATGAAATAAATACTTTAAGATTATACGACACTATTTTCTTGAAAAACCGTTTTTAATATTAAAAGTGCCATATGACAATGCAATACAATACAATCCTTGTATAGTATAGTCGTTAGACTTTAAATGGGTAAGAAAATAATTACAAAACATACTTAAATTAAAAATAGATATATTGGTTTTTTATTTTTGTTTTTTTATTTAATATCACACTTTTAGAAATTCTTACAAATTGGCATTCGAACTTTTAGAAATTCTAACATTTGGAAATTCTTACAAATAAACATTTTAACTTTTGAAAATTCGAACAAATTCGGTGCTCGCCAAAAAATTTGGAAGTGCGTGTTGCCATCGTAACGCATAAGAGTGAGAGAGAGAGAGAGATAGGAAATTGTAGTTATCTCTCTCACCCTTGAGCGCTACCATGGCAACCCGCATGCATAAAAGCGCTCACACAGTTCTACTGCCTGCTTCCTGCAAGTTGTCATGGTAACACATAAGAGTAAGAGAGCCAGACAATTCAAATTTTATCGTTTCTCTCCCTTACTCCAGTTGCGGCTGCCTGCGCAAAAAGTCGACCCGTGTCCGTGCCATGAAAATTCGGTGCTCGCCAAAAATTTCCAAAGTGTGCAAGCGCCTTTAGTAAATAAATGTAAGGATTAAAGATAAAAATAAAATTAAGTATACAATGCTTGCAAAAAAAGTTTTGTATACTTGTTTCCAAAAAAATGTTTACGGTATTTTTATAAAATCTTTCTCCTCATTGCAAAGCAATTTTATAATTAGAGAATGCATTAAACCTATAAATTTATTAAATAAACAAACTCCTAACCTATATGTACAGAAAAAATTGAAACACAAGAAGAACAAGTTTGAACAGGTAATGTTTTGTTGTACGTAACGTACAATGTTTTTTTAAACAAATTTGACATATATTGACCGGAATTTATTAAGCTTTATTTACAACAATTGTCAGAATGGTCAGAATGCAGATTCTAAAAACAAAAATTAATTTTTACTATTCGAACAATAGAAAATTATATAATTTTGTTAAAAGATAGAAATTTTTGAATAAGATTGTAAAAAAAATCCCACTGTGGTTTAAAAATAAACAAATAATGTTTACATTACCTTGAAGTTGTAGAAAATCTGTACTTTTAATTCTTTGAAAAAGAAACTAACAATAAATAAACCTTTTCAAAATTCAACATTTTTTGACTATAAGCATTTGAAAAATTGTACAATTATACAAAAATAATAAATATTTATTTGTTCCTGCTAATTTTAAAACTAAGAAACTAATATTTTCTTGCATACGTTTCTGATGCACAGATCGATGATCCTTATGAAATTGATACCGACGTTAATGATCTGTCGTCTCAAGTTGAATCTTTTGAAAAACTTCATAATAGAACAGTTCCTTCCTTACGTTTAGATACTGTTCTTAAATCATGCTTGGGCGTAGGACGCAAGTAATTAAAATTAAACTTAGAAAAAATTTTTTTTCTTAACCTATATTTTTAGTCAACCAACATTCTAACATTTCTTTTTTTATTTCAGTAAAATAGATACCGATTTTTATGAAAGTAAAATTCGTTTAAATGGAAATAAGATTACGAAAAAAAGTATAGATGTAAATATTCTTCATTACATTAAAAATTAGGGTAAGTGTACTAATTGTTGCGCAAATTAAAATTTCTAAGACCTTTAAAATTGTGCATAAATATTCAAATGAAACGAACTTAAATTAGAGGAGCGCAGTAATTAGTACAGTTACCCCACATTGAAATAAAGGCAGTAAAAAATTGTAAATACATGACTTTTTTTCTTAAAGGTCAACGATGAAGATGAAATTGACGTATTTGTTGATGTAAGTCCAGATAATCCAAATTTCATAATTGTGAGCCGAGTGAAAATTATAAAAACAAGTATATTGCAAAATGGTTTCAAGGTGTCATTTGTTAGGGATAAATCGTTATTAATTGAAGATTATAGATAATTTTTTTAAGTTTATTTCTTATAAACATTTTATTATAAAAGTATAAAATTATGTTATAATTAAAAAATGTACCACTAATGGAAAAATAAAATTATTTTTACAATAATCTACATAATTTAATTGCTTGGAGAATTCGTTACTTCCCGTAAGACATGTATTGACTGAAAGAAAATGAATATGAATTGTATTAAGAATATTTTGATACTGTTCTTGAATAATAAATTGAGATTAAACTGGAAAAAATATCTTACGTATGAAACTGCAAGAACCCCTTTTTTGGACAATAATTGTAGATTACTGATTATCTGTTCCACATCGAACGATGTCTTAATAACCTGAAGATAGAATTTTTCTTTTAATACAAATGATTCAGAACAATTAATTACATTTGCTTCTTACCTTCAAAACATTGTTCTTTTGATCATCATTTAAAAATGGTAGCAGTATCACTGCGAATTGTGCTTGATTTGAATCGAAACAATACTGTATTACGTCGTCGAAGCTCAGTTTATTCACAACTGGACATGAGTGGAGGAGTCTCAAAATCCTTATGCAATCTTCAATTTGCTTGAAAGTTGGATTAACATCTATTTTTCGGAATGTATCGGATATCACTACCTGCCACCCGGATATGTATCCAGTGCAGTTAGTTACATAACTTAATGTAGCAACCATTGGCAAATACGTTTCTAATTCTTTCACCTAAAAATTAATATACTCGACTATTATTAAATTCTATTTCTTATTATTTTCCAAATTAAAAAATTTTACATTTTCGAGAATAAACATCAGTTTTTGAATAATTACAGATTCCAGATTTAAACAATTCACTTATTAATAACATAATATTAAATATTCTTCATAAAGGATGTTCAGAAGCATTTCATTTAAAGTCAATTTATTCTGATCATCTTTTATAAATAATTATCACAAGTCGAAACAATATTGACATCTTTAAACTTATATTAAATACTCTTGTCATTATTATTAAAAAGTTTCAATAAAATTTTCAGCAAGAATTTCATTATTCCCAGTAAATAATAAAATCCTTCACAAGAATTAAGTCATTTTCAATACAATTATAATAAAATTTCTCGAATGCATAAAATTATTTTTCAAACTATTAATTAAATTCGATTATTTTCAAGAATTTTAATAGAAATAATTTAAATATTTTCAATACAATTTAAACAAATTTTTTTTTAAATTATTATGTTAAGAATTTTAAATAAAATTTCTTCAGAAAATTCAATTATTTTCAAAAATTCAAATAAAATTCTTGGAAACAGTTCAATTATTTTTTTAAATTGTAAAATTCAACACAAGAAATCAATTATTTCTACAAATGAGAAAATTGTTCACAAGAATTCAAATATTTACGTAAATAATAAAATTCTACAATGAAATTTAATTATTTTCATGAACAATAAAATTCAATTTTAATTATTCTAAAAATTTCCAATTAAAATTTACTTCAAAAATATTACATTATTTTTACGAAATTTAATAAAATTTTTCAAAAAAGTGGAATATTTACAAAAAAAAACTCTAATTAAATTGTTAAAAAGAATTTAATTTTCTATGAATAATTTTATCATAATTTAAATTAAAATAGAAAAATTATTAAATACAATTAATAATATACACGATGCAATTATTACCAAATTTCCAACAAAAATTAATTTAAAAAATTCCTTTGTTTTTAAGAAAAATGAAATAAATTCTTTTAAAAAAATTCAATTATTTTTAAGAATTTAAATAAAAATCTTACCAAAAAATTAAATTATTTTGGGATATTTAATTAGATTTTCTCGAAAGAATTCACTAATTTAAAAAATTTTTTTATAAATATTTTACAAGAATTTAATGATTTTTAGTACACCGACAATTTAATTATTTCTGAAAATAATTGAATTCTTGAATAGAATTTTGTTAAAACTTTTGAAAACAATTGAATTACTGCGAAAACATTTACTATTTCTACAAAGAATAAAATGAATTTTGTTAAAATCTCACCATTAACAGCTTGGCCATTTGATTCAAAGTAGTATTCCACAAGTGATAATCTTCTACATTGAAATCTAAGCAAATGCGTAAAATTAGAGAGAGTACTAATGGCGAATGAAACTGTGTGGTGAGTAACATCTGTACAAGTTCGTGTTTTGAACAGTTCTCGAAACTGCTGACACTGTACCTCAAACCTAAGTTCTCTAATTCGTTCAAGTAGTTTAGAGTCATCATGTGCTTTCTACGGAAATAGGTATTAATATCTAAAATGCAGATTGTAATAATTGTGAATTATAAAAAATTTCAAAACTTTTACCTGATGCTTATTATGTCTCGTTGAGTTAACTTTTCCAAAGACTTCGTGTCTGTGATAGTCTGCAAAACTTGCAATGCACGATAACGAACTCCAGGTCGAAAATCCTTATTCTGCTCATTGAACGATATGTTTGCCAAGAAACTGGCTGGCATCACGGCATCTTCACGGTTCAGAATATAAGAGGCTCTACAAAAGGGAATTAAACTTTCAGTAATTTTTATTTTCCTGGCATCTGGCGTTAAAATATTGACGAATAGAGTCGCACTTATTCGGCAACATCTTTTGTTTCTAACTAACTCTATAAGTAAATAATTAAAAATTATTTGTTCTATTAATGTGTACATGCCTTAATAAATTATCTTCTGCGGTGGATTGAGCATCCCTACTTAGAGACTTTGCACTAAATACTTCTGTAGCACTGTCATTCATTCTCGTGTCCTTCATGTCAGGCTGCAGCCATTCCAGCAGCAAATCAGAGAGAAGCTTCACCATATTGAGATTAAAAAGTTTCCCTAATGAATCAGCGGCAGAATTAATGTCAGGTCTATTTGCAGTAGCAGCCTTATACCTCAGGGGAATGCTTTCATTCATATAAATTTCGCGAATTAATTTCTCTGGGTACAAAATCAAATTCAAATAACGCTCCTGTCCTAATCCGTGAGTATACAGAATATGTTTCGAAGTGAATTGATGGTATTTGTCTTTAATTTTCTGAAATCATTGATATTGATTCATTAATGTCAACATTTCTGTCAACTGTAATATTTTTGCAAAAATTAATTTTTTTGAAGAAATTCTCAAAAGTTGGTGAATTGTTCTCACCGTGACCAATTCTTGTCCACTCCAAATGGCGGTGGTGTCATCAACTCGGACACTGCAATTTATCTGCCACAACTCTGCCAATTTGTAGCATTCTTGGGCAGCAGCAACTTGATCGGCGCCTGGAGGTGTGCGATTGGCCACATAATACATCGCTGCCGTGGCATATTCCAAAGATTTATCCCCCGTCATCAAGCTGATGCACTCCTTCATTTCTTTCAGCAGAGCACTATGCTTTGGGTAGAGAAACCATTCAGAATTATTTTCAGACCTGTGATTATTCCAAATTTGAGTGGCAGATCCTTTCACCGCTAATGTACAAATGAGATCGCTTTGTAGGTTCAAAACAGGAGCGATTTCCAGCCACTTTTGGTAGGTCTTTAAATTAAGTTCTGGTTCTAGAAAGAAATCAAATTTTCATAAATTTACACATCAAAATGAAATACTTTTTTAACTTTATTTCTTCCATTTGTGTTTTTTTTTGTTTTGAGAATTTTTTAATCGAATTCTTTAAAATGATTACGTTATTTTCAAAAAAAATTCGCAAAATTATTCAAAAGAAATATTGATAGAATTCATTCAGAATTCAATTACTTTCATAAAGAATAAAACTTCTACAGGAAATAAATTACATTAAAATAGTATATTCAAAAAATTTTGAATAAATCAATTATTTAACAAAATTTTTATACAGTTCTTCACAATGATTAAATTATACTAACTAATAATATTTGTCATTCAAATACATTTTTTTTTATTTTTCTATAAAATTCTAAGCAAGAATTATATTATTTTACTATTTTTAATTAATTAATAGAAAAAATCAATTATTTTCACAAATCAAGTTCTTCACAAGAATTCAATTATTTTCATAAATAATAAAATTCATCACAGGATTTCAATTTTTTATACAACTTTACAGGATTTGTTCAAAAATGTAATTATTCTAAAAATTTAATTTTAATCTCTCGAGGAAAACAATCATTTCAAAAAATATTTTTTTAATTCCTTGGAAAAATTCAATTATTTACAAAAATAATAGAAATTTTTACAGGAATTCAATTATTTTCATAAAAAAAATTTCTTCCCAGGAATTCAGTCTTTTAGGTACATAAATAATTCTTCGAGAGAATTTAATTATTAAAGATGAATAGCAAAACTATTTTCACACAAAAATTTCATTATTTTTGAAAGCAATAAATTTTTTTGGAAATTAAATGATTTTTTTTAAATTCTAATAAAATCGCTCGCAAGATTTCAATTATTTTCTTTAATAATAAAATGTTTTTTAGGAGTTCAATTATTTTTAAAATATTTAATAAATATCACATAGACATTCAATTATTATTGTCAAAAATTTTAATAGAATTCTTATTATTTTTAAAAACTTTTTTGATACTTTTTAGTTACTTTTGAGCTGATTTTTTTTCTTTTTTCATATTCTTTTATGAAAATTAGGCAACATGCAAAATATTGATAGAGAAAAATAAAATTTTATAGTTTTGAAAAAACAAATAATGTTGAAACATAATTTTGATAAATCTTGTCAAAATTGTAGAATATATTTGTTTTTTTTAGAACAAATTGTTTTATAGAAAAGAAATTTAATCTTTGAAATAAGATTTTCTCGACACGAGGCAATTGCGTTAGACTTTTAGAAGATTTTTTAACATTAATTTGCTGTTTTAATTATTATTATTATCATTTGCTAAATACATAAAAACTTACTGATTAATTTCCATTGATCAATATTCGGTAAAAACGGAAATCTCCATTTAGCTATCAAAGGCAAGTTACTGCTTTCCGGATTTAGTTGAGCCCAGTGGTCCTTCTCATATTGAGTTGGCTCTCTAAGAATATATGTTTTTAATTTTTTATAGATTTAATATTTTTAAGATTTTTATTATTTAAAATGAATTTCTTACCCAACACGTGTATAATTTTGCAAGAAATAGAAGAGATTCATTCTGTCTGCATTTTTATTATCCAAGAGATCCATAATAATGAGAAACACTTCGTAATAATAGCAGTTGATCTGGAAAAATGAAGTATTTTTGAAATTACTTCAAATTCTTAATAAATTATAATAAAGTTCTAAATTTTAGTAAAATTTACTTCAGATTCTATTGGTGAAATGTGTTTCATTAAACAGCTTTTATCTTCGAGTCTAGCAACAATATTTTTGCATGTTGTTTCCAGTTTCTTAACTTCATTGTCGTCAATTTGTAATCCTTTAAAATCAAATCATTTAATAAATCTAACATTTTATTATTGAACTACAAACTTTTATTTAACTAATCAAATTAACTTACCTGTTATTTTATTGATTGTTGGACTCCAATTTTTTAACGAAATTTTTAGATACAACAGCAAACAATCGCTTAAGTAGAAATTAAAATCACGACAAAATTCTTCAATAAATTCTATTGAAAATTCTACTTTCGAACAGATAATGCGCTGTAAAATTTCACGCCTACTCTCAGTGGTGCTGTTGAACATTTCTGTAAAATTTGTTATTTACTTTATTAAAAAAAAATTCCTTTCATACTTTAAAACTTGTAAATTACAACGTAAATTTGAAAAACCTTTGTATGAGATGCCGAATGGCAACAACTTGTTGGCCCAGTAATGTAATATTCGATATCTATAGTACTTCTCCCGGACATCATTCTTCAGAAGATAGAAATACTCCCAACCCAAGTGAGATATTATTCGATGTCGATTAAAATACGTTTGATAATTGCATCTGAATAAAATAAGTGATTAATACATTTTTCAAGTGGAACATCAGAGGACTACATTGGGAATGAATTTTCGCTTACGATTCAAGTTCAGCGGGAAACCAGTTGTAACTTTTGTTTTCGGGCAGCATAAAGAGACAAACTAATCCTAATTGCAAATCAAATGAACGATTGCTAACAACCTTTTGTAGAAGAGAAAGCAAATATTGATGCAAAGCATCTTCCACTTGTAAATTTTGGTTTTCTGTGAATGCAAAACAGCAATTAAAAAGCAGTGTTTTGATTATTTTTAAAACTGAATAATCCAAATGTTCCAGCTGAAGTGTATTTAAGTTTTCTTTCCAAGCAATTAACAGTTTCTTTATTTGTTCCTGAAACAACGACATAGAAATTATATTTTAATTAAAAATCTTTATCTAAAATAGAACCTGTTCATATATTATATTATATTTATATTACCCATTATATAGTTATTATTTATATTTATATATTTTCATAAATAATAAAATTCTTCTCAGAAATTCAATTATTTTTTAAATTCTTATCAATTATTTTGAAACATTTTAATACAATTTTTTTAAAAAAATTAATTATTTTTATAAACTTAATTAATTTTAAAAGTAATAAATTTTTTCTTTTCAATTATTTCAAAATGAAAAAAATCATTAAATTTGGACCAAAAATTATAAAGTTACATGCCAAATAGATATAGAGAAGTAGAGAAATTAAGAAAATAAAAAAGTAATCTCTGATATATTGTAAAATAAGAAAATACTAAAGAATAATTTGAATTTTCTAACCTCTTGTAAGGCAGGATCAACGTTTCCATTACAGACAATGTCTCCTGTTGCAGCTAAGTAAACAACAAAATATAAAGATTTTAATATTTGAGTCAATAATCCTGAAAATAGTCACCCAAAACCTTTAAATTGAATTTTTCTAATGATAAACTTTATTACTTTTTTTTTTTTTTTTTTTTATTACTTTTTTACTTTATTGAGTAAAACTATCTTTTGAGAAAATTATACACTATTTACTTAAAAGGAGTTACTCCAGAGTTTTGGGGCCACTGAATATAAATCTAAGGTCAGAAAATTAAAAGGTTCAGGATGGCTGCTTTTAAGAATTCTTACTCTTTTATACATAAAATTATTTTTCATGTAAATCAAGAAAGAAGCGTTAAATAATCTTTTCATACCTCTGCAAAGATAGTAAATTTTCATTGAATTTTGAAAAAGTTGTAACACATTTAATTTTGAGAAGACTGGCGTATCTGAATAAATTGTGTACAATTTCCATTGAGGCAACATCATTGAATTGTAATTTGGATCCAGTTCATTCATTTTCGAACAACAACTTTCCATATAAGTTGTGATCCAAGTATACAAAGCTAAGTTACTTTGTAGTTCAGCTGAAAGTGAAAATTGCTTTTTAGGTGAAAAATTAAAAAAAAAAATTAACAAATTAAATAAATAATGAAATAAAAATTAAATTTGACGATCAAAGAAACACGTTTTAGACAAATTCACAAAATTGACAAAAATTCCATTCTATATTTTATTTTTCCAACTTTTTCCCAATTTTCATCAAAAATATTTACCATTTGTCTGAAAATATTTACTCAGACTTTCGAAATACGTTTTCCTCTAAACACTATACTGGGTCATTCCAGCGAAAATCGTCTAGAGCTGGTTGCTCGATGATTTTAAAAAATGCTGTAATTAATATATAATATTCTCCAATACAATTAGATTATCCTTTGGTGGTTTATAGCTCTAAATATATTTTACATTCATTTAAATAATTTTTTTAAATTTCTAACTGGTTATGAAGTCTAACATAACCCACTTTTCGAAAACTCAGTATAAATAACTAAAAACAGAATAAAAATACTGCTTTTTATTTTAAATATAAATGTTTTTGCTAAATTCATCTAAATAAACGAACATTATTTGAAAATAACTCACCAGAACATTTAGATCAGTATTTTTTTGTACTTGCACAGTATAATAAACATCATTTTCTTTTTCTTATATCTTCTGTGGAGAAAAAGGAATCTTCACGAAACCTTTTAGACTGGATTTGTTTTAAAATTATAAATTTATTTTAATTGAAATTTCCTTGGGACCTCTACTCATTAATTATTTAATAAATATGAAAAATTATATAAATTTAACCTGATTTTCATTGAATTTTAGTTTTCATGAATAGACTGAAGTTTGTTTTCTTTATAAACGAACGATAAGGTGATGAACTTCAGTCTAGTCATTAAAACTAAAATTCAATGAAAATCAGGTTAAATTTATATAATTTTTCATATTTATTAAATAATTAATGAGTAGAGGTCCCAAGGAAATTTCAATTAAAATAAATTTATAATTTTAAAACAAATCCAGTCTAAAAGGTTTCGTGAAGATTCCTTTTTCTCCACAGAAGATATAAGAAAAAGAAAATGATGTTTATTATACTGTGCAAGTACAAAAAAATACTGATCTAAATGTTCTGGTGAGTTATTTTCAAATAATGTTCGTTTATTTAGATGAATTTAGCAAAAACATATATATTTAAAATAAAAAGCAGTATTTTTATTCTGTTTTTAGTTATTTATACTGAGTTTTCGAAAAGTGGGTTATGTTAGACTTCATAACCAGTTAGAAATTTAAAAAAATTATTTAAATGAATGTAAAATATATTTAGAGCTATAAACCACCAAAGGATAATCTAATTGTATTGGAGAATATTATATATTAATTACAGCATTTTTTAAAATCATCGAGCAACCAGCTCTAGACGATTTTCGCTGGAATGACCCTACTATGAAATTAATTCAAAATTCTACTGAAATGGTATATGATTCAATAGTCAAACAATAAAATGGAAAATGTAAAAGTTTTCGGTAAAATAACTTATTTTTACTTACTGCTGTGACACAAATTTATCGAAGAGACACATAAATCATAAATTCTGTTCGATATTGCATAATTGCTTTGATTACTTAGCATGGAAGTTAAGCAGATTCTCTGAACATAAGCTGTATTATAATCATCCAATTTGTTCATTTCTTCTGGCGCAATTCTATTTTTAAAAAAAGACGATTTATTGTTAATAAATAATTAAAATATTCACTAAATCTAGTGTATACATGCAAATTATAATACTCACAAAACTTTATGGTGTAACATAGACATTTGTTCGATTCGTTCATCCAGGAGACTTTCTACCATCAATTTTGATGCATTTAGTAAATTTGCAATTCGACGTGCATTTTTACAAACCAGTGGCATCCACTGTTCATAATTTTGATTGACCTCTTAAAAGAAATTTATATTCAAGATAACATTTTTTCTATATTCAAATAAAAGTGGTTAATAATTAAAATGAAAATAAAACATATCATACCCTTTGTCTCTTGAGAGATATAATTCTTTAAAATTTCTTCTTTCTGTTTATGATATTGGAAAACAGAAACCTTAATGTTAAACTCGATTTTTAAAGTGTATAGAGCTTTAACGAGTGGTATATTAAGAAGAGTTTCATCAAAATTTACTGAACTCGATTTTGTGCGTTTTAAAATCTCCTGCAGTTTGCTTTCAATTACGTTTAGAACTTCTATGAAATATTTTAAAGAGCCATTGACATCCTAGAAGAATAATAAAAGCAATAAAAAAGGAGAAGCAAACGAAAATTTTTAAGTTCAATAAAAATGTGTAAACAATAAAATTAACCTTACCATTAAAGGATTCATTGCATAATTAATTACTTGTATACAGCACTGCAAAGCAACATCGTCCTCTAAACTATTAATTATATCAATTGCTTTTGAAACTTCTCTAGAAAGTAAATAATGAAATTTTATTAAAACCAAATACCTTTTTAACTTTTTTATAGCCATTTTAAAATTTTACCCCTTGTGTAAACTTCTGTTGATTGCCGAATATAATCCAGAGACTCTCTTAGAAAAATCAGTTTTAGTCAACTCCAAAATATCTTTTATCATATTTGCATCACCTTTTTTAATAATACAATTTATCAATTTCTGCAATAGATGAAACAATTAATCAATGAACTGAACGAGTTATTAATAAATCATATTAAATTAAAGATATTAACATTGCTCAAGCTGACATCTTCGAAATCGTATTTTTTGAGAATAAGTTTTACGGGAATGGAGTTTTTTTCTATCTTGATTTTTGATACCAAGGGATGATCGTAAAGACAATTTTCTTCGGCGAGCAAGTCCATTGTTGTACTCCATGGAACTGGAGCTGCTTTTAATACGTCCAAAACTAATTGCAGCCGATTCTGTAAGTACCGTTTATTTATTTTTATTAGTAACAATAATAATAATCGATATTCAAAATTTATTATTTAATTGATATTCACAGAACCTGTATATTGTGAATAAATCTTATAACTATAGAGATTCGTTTTTCCCAAGGTGCTTCTTCCCAAAAACGCCAATTCTTTGAATTTCTCAATGTTTTCTGAAAAATGGACATTTGAATTTAATTTCTTTTTCTTTTGCAATAAATGCAATTCTGGAAAATTAAATTTACCTGAATATAGAGAGAAAAAACGTGATCGTTTTTTAAATCCTGATGATTTAATATGTATTGAGCTAAAAAGTTTTTGATAAAACCTTCCATTTCTTCTACATGTACTTTATTTAGGAGTAAGTGAATTAATTCTACAGGATCATCCATATAAGTATCCAAAGGCACAGTTATTCTTTTCAACAAAAAAAATAAATAATTAACAGAGTGACCACGTGTCATCTAAGTTGTTCAAGTCGGAAAAAAAATGTTGTCAAGGAAATTAAGAAAATTGATATTTTTTTCGACTTTTCTTCTGAACATTGCAACAAAATACAAGTTTTAATTATTTTATCGCACTTTTTAAATAACAAAAGAAAGAAAATAACGAGACTTGTTCTATTTACCTGTAATTCTCCTTCAATTGTAAAAGATCAGTTAGCGCTTGAATAAGAGTCATAAGTCGCTGCAGAGGAGAATTTTTTTTGGCATATTGTTGATAGAGCAAAGAAGACTGATGTGTTTTTTCAACATTAAGAACTTGAATGAATTCATTGACAAAATCTAAGCCAATTTGAGGCCAGATATTACGATGGAATTTTTCCAATTGATTTGTTTTTCTACAGCTCCACGAAACAATTTGCGACAAAAAATTCGGCTGCACGGATAATAAACTGGGAACAAAATGTTTTAGCCATGGCCAAAGTTCACAAATTGGAGTCTTCTCTGGAATTGATTCCATTAGTTTTGTCACTGTTTCCTCGGACAAATGTTTCACTAAACTCAAACAGTGCTGAACCCATATAAGAGATGCTGCTTCCAAATTATTCTAAACAGAATTGATGTTTCTTTAATAATGACAATTTTATAAACAATGCTTTGTTTCATAAACGCAATTTTGAAATTGTAAAATATAGCAATATTTGAACAATCACTTACATGTGTCAGATATCTAATGCATTCTTCTATCAAATCACTTTTTGAAAATCTCAGCCATTCATTCACCATTTCCTCTTCACTTTCATCGGAATTCGCATCCACTTTTCGAATTATCTCAAATGTTTCGAGTTTATGTAGTGTACTGCTCACTTCAGAGAGTAAAACTGAAAGTTTCTTATCATCGCTTGACTGCTGTGTTAATGAATTCGAAAAAAGGAGAAAAATTGTCATTCAATGTTTTTGATATAATAATAATAATAATTTACATAAAAATATGTACAATACCTGAATACTCTGAACGATTCTCTGTCGTGCATACAACAACAATCTTTTCATTTGACTGTAATTAGGCATCAAGGCATTATTGCAACAATTAAAGACAAATTTGACATCGCTTATATTGTCCAGAGTTTCAATAAATTCATTTAAATCAACTAGTTCGGTGTTGTCGCGCGCCCAAGGACCCGAACGATTTACAAATAATGCAGCCTTTGCGCAGTAAATGCATTCTTTGTTCAAATCATATTTATCTGCAAAGCTCTCTGCTTCTTCAAACTTTTCTCTCCTCAATAATCGTTCCAAACGAAGTTCCGGTAAACTTTCGACAAGTGCTTTTACTCTAATTGATTCAATATTCTCTGATAAATTTGCTATGCCTTCAAGATAAATGATACTTTCTGTCGAGGAACCGTGGCATTCCACTAAGTAGGTCGAACTCGGAACTGATATTTTAAATTTCGTTTGAAAATCTGTAAAAATTAAAAGTCGCATTTAATTTAATTTAATGTAACGTTGAAACTTTAAAAAACTTTTATAAAATAGTTTTTTAGTAATTCTATAACAATTTCCTGAAAATTTGGCGATTGGACAACTTATTTTAGACGATTCACAAAATTTATAAAAATTTAAGTCTGCATTTCTCTAACATTTTCCTGATTTTCATCGAAAATATTATTTTTCCCAATATATATAATAATTTAAATTCCAAATTCTTCTCAACTCCAATTAATTTCCAAACATTTAGTTAGAAGCTTTAGAACTCCTCCAAAACTCAATTTTTCAAATAAAAGAGATTTCAAAATAATTTTTAAAAGTAATAAGAAAATTAATTTCTCCAAAACATAAAATTTATTTCAATCAAATTTGACAAAATCTTCCATTATTTGTGAAAATAACTGAATTCCCGCAAAATTTTTGTAATATTTGAATTGTGTCAAAAAATTGTATAATTAATTTTTCAATTGTACAGTTACGTGTTTTTCAAATATGTTTTAAATTTTTTTTGTTTTTCAAGTAAAATTAGCTATTTTTAAGGTTTATTTAAGAATGTTTGTCATTAATTTAAACATAAAAGTGATATAAGAAAATTGCAAATAATGTCTATTTATAAAATTATATTTACCAGGGTAAGAAACGTATTCCAAGGAAGTTGTGTTAGCTCCATTCAGGGGTTCCCGCAGAATTATCAGGTGAAGAGGTTCATTAATATGATCTTGAAGAATTAAGAAATCACTCACAGGGCCATCATACACTTTCTTTGCGAGAAGAGTCCATGGGCAGATTATGCACAATGATTTGTCTGATCGAAGACACAGTAGAACCCTATTACAATTTAATTAGTAATTTTTTTAACGTATGTGTGCTGTTTAGATACAAAAGGTTTGAGAGTCGAGAGTAAATTTATAACAAAAAACTTACCTTTGATTTTTCAGAAACTGAGAACGAATGTACTGACTAGGTAAATCTTTCATCAAAATGGAGCATTCACTGGGCCACATTAACGTTTCTCTCCCAACCATCAGTACTGAAGCTTCATTGTTGTTTAAAATATCAACGCTTACGTGACGAATCTAAAATTAAGTAATAAATAAAACAGTGATTAACTTTTAACTGATTCTTCTGGTAAAGAAAATTTATTTTATTCTGAGAATTAATTGTCAACAAACCTCGTTTTTTGTGAGGCAGCTAAATATTTTGTGACATTCGATACTTTGTACAACTTCGGATGCTGCTTGCTGATTATCTTTCATCAAATGTTTGTGAATTATTTTGTCATGAAAACCCGAAATCCTATATTAAAAAGTCGCTTTAGTCATAACTGTAAGTTTGTAAAGATTTAAATTGTTCTCTATTCAGAATTTAATTATATAGAACTTTTAACTGAAGAACTTCTTCTCTAAATCAATTACTTTTAATAATTTTAGAATGCTAATAGATTTTTTCCAACATGCATAATTAAAAAACTTCCAAATAACTTAAATTTTAGATAACTTTATTATTTAAAAAATAATTGAAATTTTGACGAGAATTTAAAAAAACTTTAAACATAATTGAACTTCTACAATTTGTAACTTCATTAAAATTAATTTTATTAACCAAAACTCTATAAATCCATTATTTTTAATAATTAAATATTTATTTAAAAGTTCAACTAATTTCAAAAGAATTTAAATTATTAAGTTTTTTGAAAAATCTAAGATTTTTCAAATATATCTAATTAATTGAAAATTGAAATTTAAAAAAATTTCAAATTGAAACGTTTTGAAGATTATTTGCAAAAACAAAAGATTAAAACCTATTGCATTTAAATTTAAGATTTGTTTAAAAATCTTACCTAAATATATTTCCATTTTCCGTGACAACCATAACATCTAAAGATTCTTTACTTTCTGTAAATATTTTCAAGATTTTATTTTGATTCTGTGCTTCAGTGATATTTCTGAAAAAAGAAGAATTTAGTAAAAATACATTCACATATCTGGAAATTTTTGCTATCATAAAAAAAATTTTTTTCTGCTTTTCTTACTTGGAAAAGACGAGCTTTCCTTTACTGGGTAAATGTAAGCAGTGGACGAATCCACTGGCAAGGGCAATAAACAGAAACGATCCATCTCGAGAAAGAGTGTAACTCGCTATCAACGAGTCAAATGTGCTGCTAATTACAATTGATTTACAACTTTCGTCATTAAAAATAGTGATGGATTTATCTAAAGCAACGCAAACTTTCGAATGTTGAATAGAGGCAATCACATTTGGACTGTCAACAACCTGAATAATAAAAATAAGAAAGACTTAAATTAATAATTTACATTATCAAAAAAATTGCAATACTGGTATTTGTTGATTAAAATTTAAATCAATGTAGTCAGTGTACAAAGTAAGAATTGTTTGTAAACAACCTCACGATCGGGTTGAATTGCGGCCACAGTAAAGGACTCATAAATAGATCCATTTGTTTCTGCAAAAGCCCTAGTACCAAAATTGACAGTTTCCTCGTCTGCATCAAATCCTGCGTACACCGTTGTCCACGAAGCCATAATTATAATTGAAATTCAACAATTTCTACATTTATATACAATAATAGCAGACTACAAGCGGTAACAGAAACATGGAAAGTCGTTGACAAATAACTTCGAATTTTGAATGCGGCAAAATAAAGGCCTAAGCACAATTGCTTCGCGAAAGCAAGCATGAGTTAGAAAAGGATAGAGGTATGTATTTGTGTCCTTCTCCATCTCATGCGTTTTAAACACTTTCTATCTACATATATTTAATTGAAACGAATTCTATAAAATAATTGTAGTAGATAACATTTTCCATTTCACAGGAACTTTAAAATATACTGAAATGTATGTTTTTGAGGTTAAAAACGTTTCTTACGCACATTGTAGACGTTGTGGACTCTCCAGTCTTCATTAAGCCTTTCTCCAATGATCCCAAGAAACTGCATCTATCTCTGGAACATTCAATGACTAACGCGTAGCAGACGACAGTAGCTAACAATCTAGTCGTCTGAATGTTACTTTAGTTCTAGAACTAAATATTTTTTATTGACTTTCTCCACTCACTTGTAATAATTTTTATTTAAATTTTACAATTCTTGTGAAATAAAGTCCAATTACTAATTTATTGTCTTTTGCTACAGAACATCATTATCCGATCAGGATGAATCGAATTTTCAAATCACTCAAGAGTAAAGAGACTCGAGAATGGCTGATGAGGTGATTTTTTTAATTCACAAGTCAGATAAATAATTTTTTATATTTTCATAAAAAATACTATTATTTTAACATTTTTAGCACACATTTTTGGGGGCCAATGGCAAACTGGGGTATTCCCATAGCTGCTATCGCTGACATACGAAGGGATCCAAAATATATTAGTGGCAAAATGACAACTGGTATGTGATAAAAATGTTTGTTATTATGTAAAAGGAATTTCAAAAAATTAACCACTCTCCACTATCACAATTCTTACATAAAATGTCAAATGTTGCGTGCATTTTTCCTAACTAAATTCATATCAATTTTATGTAATTTTATCATTTTCTGCATTTATTTATTTTTGAAAAGAATACAAGCAACTGCGTAAAGTTTACAAAAATTGTATCAACATTAAGTAATTGACGGATATGAAAAATTAAACTTCAATCCTTGGCAATTAATATTTTAATTTCTTCAAATACCTAAATATTTTTTTTGCATTTTATTTTAATTTCAAAATTTCAAAAGAACTGGAAAAATTTTTTTTTAATTTTATAAGAAAATTCTCAGGTTTTGAGTATTTTTTGTTTGTCTTCATAAACCAAGAAATTCCCACGAATTCTAATACAAAATCTACTATTTCTGGCTATAATTTTTTTTAAATCATTCAATTGTTAAACAACCATAATTTTTCTGAAAATAGTTAAATTTTCTAATATGTATTTAATTAATCATTAAAAATAATAGATTTATACAAGAATTTTAGTTAAAACTCCTTAAAAAATTGAATTTTGGAGAAGTTACAAAAATGACTGTTCTAAATTCAATTATTTTTAAAAGGTAATAACATTGACTTGATAGGAAACTATTACTTACACCTTGCATATGATAATAACATTCTTTGCAGAAATTCAATTTTTTAAGGAGTTTTAACTAAAATTCTTGTACAAATCTATTGTTTTTAATCATTTTTTTTTTAGTTCAATGATTTTCAATAACTACAATTTTAATAAATTTTTCCAAAAGAATTCAATTTAAAAAAAAAGTTCAACTAAATTCTACGCAAACAAAATTGTAAAAATTCAAAACAATTATCAACATTTAAAGAAATTTTAACTTGCGAATAATACAACAAAAACTGTATTATATATTTGCGAACATTGATGTCCTATTAATAAATTGTTCTTATTTTCCAGCTCTGTGTTTGTACTCGGCAATGTTCATGCGATTCGCAATAATGGTGCAACCACGTAATATGCTATTGTTCTCCTGTCATTTTGTCAACGAATGTGCTCAATTAACGCAAGGATTCCGATTTATCAAGTATCACTTTGTTGATAAAAAGGAAGAAAATTAAATGCAATTCAATGAATTGTCTTTCTTGCCCAAGAGTCTAAAGTCCAACAAATCGTTCCAATTTACATTGTATTTTGTAATATAAAGATTAGTGCCCTGAGGCTGTATAATACGTACATTAATATTAATTAATTGTAAATAGCTCTGTTGAAGTTTACATCTATATACTAAAGTTTATTTAAAACTTTACATATTTATTCGATTCGAAATACAAAAATAAAAATGTATACTATTCCTCAATTATTTCCAAATTATTGCTATTCGAATTTCCTTTTCATAACTTCAAGAAAAAAAACTCATCATAGGAGATGAAAAATATATTTTATCAGAGGTAAATATTTTTAATTGATATGAAACTAATCGTGATATTGCAGAAAAATATTAACCTTAAATATTTATACATTTATTTATTTTTTCCAAGTGAAATACTAAGAGCTCCCTTCACTTAAGCAAATTTAATTCAACAAACAGTTTAATCGGTGTGTCCATTGTAAATTTTTAGTTGAGTGGAAATATTTCTATTTACTTTCTAGAAAGAATAGAAAAATAAAAACAGTGCTACATTGACAATTGTCCGTAATTCATGAATCCACGTTTAAAAATATTTTTATTCATTTATGTCAGTGTGTTTCTTGTTTTGTATTCAGTAACAGTTGTCATTCTTTTCTATTTAAAATATTATCTGAATGAAAATTAAAGAATAAAAATGACTATTTTCAAGTGTTCGAGAACATCAGCTGCTTCGTAAGTATAAATAATCTTCATCAATCTATCCACTTTTACATAAACATTTATATAAAAATATTTTACACGTATTTATAAATGTAGTCCAACTTCACAACAAATTAGAAAAAGAAAATTACTATTCTGATTGAATAAAATATATTTCTCTGTTTAAAAATCACGCTTATTTCTTTCTAAAATGTTCCAAAAGCAATAAACATTCTGATAAACTGTCAGATTTGATGAAATTTTGTACGGAAAAGAAGTTTTATATTTTTTCCTTTTGTAAACTTTTGTTCCACTAACTTCCTAAATTCCTAATCCACAGTTAGTTATTGTATCTTTAACTAATTTTCTAATGAATCCAAAAAATTTAAACTCACTTTTCTAAATAAAATTATTAATTTTAAAAATAATGTAAAAATTTTTTTTCATATAAAGAAATATGAATTGGAATATAATTTTAATATTATTGCAATTAAAAAAAATTATACGTATTCTAACAAAGGGAATTCAGGGAAAAGTCAAGCATTTTTATTAAAAGTACGGTAAAAAATTAAATGTTAAGAATTCATAAAAAAAATTCTGAATTTTAGTTTATTTTTTGAATGCTTCATAAACTCTGAAATTAGCACGATTTCCAATGCAAAACGTTCACTATCATAAAACTTAGAAATTATTTAATGAATAATTTTACTTAACTATGTCAAAATAATTTAAATTTTAAAATAGTTGCGTATCCAATTTTTACAAATAGATTAACTTTAAAAGGTTTCAATTTAAAGTTTTATAATAATTCAATTTTGAATAATTTTCATTAAAATTTTTAAAGAACTTAGATGTTGGGAAAATTTTAATAATTCAAATTTTCTTAAATAAGTTAAATTTTCTATTATGTATGTTTAATTAATTATTAAAAATAATGGATTTATAGAAGAATTTCAGTTAAAAACAATAAAGTAATTGAATTTTCGAAAACAAACATACAATTGCAGAAATTCATTAACTAAATAATTAATAATAATAAGTCATGAATTTATTGACGTAAAATAAAAAATCCAAGTTTTATTATTTAAAAAATTTTAATATTTTATTCATGTACAATATACAAAATACATAGAAAAAAGTGTATAAAAATTAAAATAGTTTTTGCCATGGAATTTTCGTTTCTTATGTAGATAAAAGAATTTAAAAAATTTTTAATTTTATACATAGATTTTTGTATACATTGGTATTTTTGAATGTGCACTCGAACCTGTCGAAATGAGTTATGGCTAAGAGGAAAAACCTCAGAACTGAAATTATTTTGAATAACTTGACAATGTTTTACATTAGAAAGTTTGCCTTATTTTTTCTGGAAGTAGAATTAAATTCCTTTTACAGACTTGTTTCAAAAAAGATTTGATTGCACAAACAAGAATAATTACTATTTCGAACGTAAAATATATAAAGGCACAAAGTTTTCTAGTTGAATTGGACGGAATATTTTTTGTTTCTCATCAACAAACATACTGGACTGTTTAATTAATTGTACATTTCAATAATGCCAGTCTTTAAACATTAAAATGTTAAAATCTAAAATTACAACTGCATTAAAATACAAAATTTATATCTATAAAACAAATCTCAACACTCTTCTTACCAGTGTCATTCATTTTTTGTTCCTTTTTAAAAAGTGTCGTGAGACTAAAAATCCTATTCTAATATGCAAAAGCATTGAATTGTAACATTTTCTAAAAATGTTTTTTTTTAAATTTGAGATTCATTTTTCCAGTGAGTATAGGTTAACAGATCAATCGATTTTTTTAACATATAAAATTCTCTGCAAAATACCTAATAGTATTTCTTTGTACAAAATTTAATAAATTTTTTGTATTATTATCATAAAAATGATATGTATAGTATAAGAAATTTGTTACGGAGACATTATTACAATGAACATTATTTAATACCTACTTTGAACATTTGGACTAAAATATTAAAATTTATGAAACAAATTTTCTAAAACGTTTGGTAAGAAAAAAATTAGTTATGTATAATTTAGTCAAAAGTTTGATTAAAAATATATTCATTACTACTCAGGTTCAAGTACCAAATAATTTTGGTATTTTTAGACCAGAACATTTTAGAAATTTTGCTTCGTTTAATAACGCCTATTATCTAATCGGACGGGACTTGAACTGACATGGCATTAATTTATATAAAGTCAATGTATAAAATATTTAAAAGCTTTCTTAATTATAAACATTAATTTTTCGTTTAACACATTTTGGACGGTATTTGTGTTTTCAACAGCTTTAAAGAAATATGTTTAATCACTCTTTCCCTATTAAGACTAGGCACAAGACAATCAACGCCACGGCCTCTGCTTAGAACATTTTCTTTAAAAAGTATTTAAAACTTAAAAAAAAATTAAATCCCTAATCATGCATTTTAAATGCTTATAGTCTGAAATTTTATGCAGAATTTTGTTCAGAATTCTATTTAACTAATTAAACTGAAATTTATTGTTTGGACTTGAATTTCAGAAAATGTTTTTGAAAATTGCAGCGCTGCTTGCCTTAAACAAGGTCTTAAACTAAATGTTTGGACGGCATTTTCTTTTTGGTCAATACAGTGACGAGATCTTAAAAATATATCTCAAAGATCTTCAAAAACGTCTTGAATTCTCAACATGATGAGAGAAAATTGCATTAATTTTACCTCAATTGAAAAGAATAAAGAGCGGCTATTATTAACGTTAACAGCAAGTAGCTGGCCTCTATCGACGATGCACCGGCTACTCGACATTTGAACATGTCATACCTGGAAAAACATCCATTCAATCAAGATTACTATTATTAATCATCATTTGAAAAAATTGATTTCAAGTTAATTTTTGCACTAAGAAAAATAGTGGTTATTTAGAAATTTTTCTGTTTAGAAATAATTTAGATGTCACTGAACCAGAAAATAACAAAAAAACTTATTCATATTTTAATACGAGGCCTCGATTTCTCTAAATTGAAAAGCGAAATTATAAAAGTTTGTAAAGAATAATAAAAGAAAAGTATGTACCTAGTTTCTCTGTCTTGAACGAGATTCGTAAACTCCGATTCAACCAATTGGCCATCGAAATATGTTATTGGATCCTCAAAGGGATACTCGAATCCCTGCTTACATTCGCATTTGTAACCTCCTGCTTCAAAATGTCTGCCCAGTATGGGAACACACTGGAAAAGAAGAAGAAATAAGTAATTCACGCCATTGTCGCGATAAAGAAAGAAAGAAAGAAAAAAAAAGAAAAATGAAATGCACTCACGTAGGACGTCTTCTTGTCGCACTTGTGCGTTCCTTTAAAAGCGTTCGGTACATAATATTTATTATCACACTGGTTGATGTCCAGATCATTCAAATGCATGGTAACAGCAACGACACCCCTGTAAGTGTCTTAATGTTAAATATGATCTTCTCTTCCTTCCTCCTTTATTATGAAACTGGTTCCCCTTCGGAACTATCTCACACTCGATTTACTCACACACAGACACACTTAACCACACACAGAGACACCAACACAAGAATACTCACTTGAATTCCAAGTTCTTTTTCGAGCTGCCCAAGAAGCCAAAAAATGGGGATGCATAGGTAATTACCCATTTCTTCACTTTGCCGTTACAATCGAAGTAAGGAGTTGTCCAGTGGCCATGATTCAGGTTTGCTGCGCTACGCAAACACCCCACAAATTCCCAAGTATTAAAATACATATTTCTTATAGTTTCTTCTTCGAATCATTAGATTAGGTCGTCTAATCTTAGCATTTTCTTCATTATTTCTTCAATTTATTAACAAATTTTTTTTATATTTTTCAGGGATGGCAACCAAAAAAACCGAAAACCAGAAAAAAATTTAATAACCAGAAACAATTAAAATGCACACAAATACATTTTCACTCATATATATTGTCAGAGGAAAATAACCGAAAAACCAAAACTTATAAGCCATAAAACTGAAAATTTTCAAAAACCGAACCCGAATTTCTTTAAAATCCTTTGAAAAAAATGAAAGATTGATACCGAAATTAAATTTTTTAGAAGGAAACAGAAAAGTACAAACCGAAACCGACAAAATTTTGTTTGTAATCCCTGGTATTTTTATTTTAAAACTTATTCAAAAATTAAAAAAAAATCAGTAAACAATTTAAAGCGACGATACTTTTTGTGAACTTAAATCGTCATTTTCATCAAATTATCAATTTAATATTAAGAAATTTTTAACTTTTGAGTTTTGGTAGGTATTTTATGCCAAACCGAGAATTTTTCCACTAAATTAAAAAAAGTTTTATTGCTTTTATTTTTTTTTTAAATCGATTTCCTTTTTAATTTTTTATAGATATTTACACTGTTCTCTAAATTTGAATTAGTAAAAAATAATTAATATACATTCAATTAATTATTTTAAAAAATGGATTTATAGAAGAATTTTAGTTAAAAACACTAAACAAAATTGAATTTTAGGGAAGTTACAAATTATTGCAGAAATTAAATTGATTTCAAAAGTAATAAAATTCTTCGCAGAAATTCAGTTATGTTCAAAAATTAAAAAAAAAAAAATTTGTCAAAAATGTCAATTATGTTTTAAAATAATATCGTTCTCCTCTAAAATTCATTTCTTTTAATTAAAATTGCACTAAAATTCTTGTAAAAATTTTAATATTCTTAAAAATTTTTCAACAATTTAATGATTTTCAATATCTATTATTTTAATAAAAAATTTCAAAAAAAACGCAATTTAAAAAAAAATTATTTAACTTTTAGACAAACATTAAATTATTTTCATACATAATAAAATTCTTTTTAGAAATTCAATTCAATTTTTAATACAATTTTAATGGAATTTCTCGAAAAATATCATTATTTTTAAAAATTTCAATAAATTATTTATTTCAGTGTTACTTTTTGAAAGCATTGCAGCATGAATTAAGAAATATTTAAATTTCATAAAGACTTGAAATTAAAATTTTTGAAAATCTGAATGTTTAATGGAATTTTACTAGAAATTATTACTTGAACTTTTCATTTTCTAAAATGTATTTAATTAAAGAATTTCTAAATAATCAAAATTTCGTATTTTCTCTCTTCCGATGTTTTATTTTATTTATTCATTCAATTCTAATTTTTAGTGTGAAACGTTTTGCTTTTATTTTCTTTTAATAAGATAATTTTTAAAATTTTTTGATAAATTTTTATTCTTTTGTAAATATGTAAATAATTATTTCAGTATAAGTTAAATTTATTTAAAAATGAAAAATATCGAATTGCAAAGTGACGAGGAAGGGTAAATATAGGGGGTCAGATTTCTTAAAATAGGGGAGAAAATAAATGTATAGAAAAATAGGGGAAAGATTATAAAACTTGAATTTGAGGTACACCTACTTTTGACCCCTCACTCCTTTTTCTCAAAATAATTCCACGTATAATTGCGAAACAAAGTTTTTAATTTCGTAAAATCTGGATTCTTTTGAAAAAAAATAAAAAGATTATTAGAAAAATTTATTTATATAAGAAATGTTTGCTGGAAATAAATTTTTGATAGTTTTAAAATAGCAGACATATTGGATACGCCATTTTGAATTTGAAAACCCTGATTCTTATTCTTATTCTTATTCTAAATGTCTTATAATAAAAATAATAGAAAATAATGATGAATTATTTTTGAAAAAAATGTAATACCTGTAGTAACCAGGAAATCGTTCATATTTCTTGGGTAATTCGTCACCAGTTTCGTTATGCCTAAGCATTATTTTGACAAAGAACTTTTCCAATTCGTCGTGATTTGTTGCCCATCTTTGTTTCAAGAATTGGAACCAAGGCTTTTTAGTATAAACATCATCTATAAAATAAAGACTCATTATTTTTACAGATTCTTTCACTTGGGACAATAATTATGGAAAATACAAGTTTTACATTTAAATTGTTAATTTCATACAATAGTAATTAGTAATTACTTGAAGACAGAAAGGAAAAAATGAAATTGATCTCACCTGTGTCATTTAGCCGAGCCAAATCTTCTAGTTTGAATTTTCTTGTATTCAGAAGTTCTTTATAGGCAAAAGGAGCAAAGAAGGTTCTGTTCGTGAATTTATTCCGATCCCAGTACATTCCCGCTGACCAAATTCTCGTGTCTCCGAGAACTAACGCCAAAGTTTCACCAATCATTTGATCTTCTGTGAGCGGTTTGTCCGCTACTCTTTTCCCTGAATAAACCTCCTTGGGATCCGACATTTGCAAAAATGCACTGATAAAATTCGAC
This sequence comes from Leptopilina drosophilae, assembly GCA_032873175.1. Taxonomy (NCBI): domain Eukaryota; kingdom Metazoa; phylum Arthropoda; class Insecta; order Hymenoptera; family Figitidae; genus Leptopilina; species Leptopilina drosophilae. The sequence goes on from CM065482.1 coordinate 408,742, forward strand.
AATCTCGTTGCCATTTTCGCTTGATTCTCGTAATATTCCTCTGCCCCAAAAGCAATGTCACCTCGCAATTGTAGTTGTTTCGGAGTGTATCTAATTTCATTATTCAAATTCAATTAATATAAAGAAAAGAATTTTGCAATTATTATTAACTGGTGGATTTGAAAATAAACTCGAACTTACCTAGAGCAAGTTTTTTCGTTGACACTGTTAATGAACTTTAGAACTTTGTCAATATTCATTTTCTCAGTCTCCAAGCTGCCTGCTTCGGAAGAATTATCTTTGTACTCACGATATTGATCCAAATATCGTTCTCGAAGGTGCGGTTGCAAATGTTCCCACTGCACTGGTAGTTTGTGAATCCCTTCAAAAATACAATACGTTTATTTTCTAATAATTAGTATTCTAAACCTATCAACTATCTGTTTGGATATAAAGTATTTTTGAAAAACGGCCATTAAATAAAAATCAACTTTACACAGATAGTTCCATTTTTGTTAATATAATTTGGGTTTTATAAAATTTCAATTATTAATGAATTTAATTAAAAATTTTAAAGAACTTAGATGTTTGAAAAATTTTACAAATTCAAATTCTTCTGAAATTAGTTAAACCTTTTAATATATATATGTTTAATTAATTATTCAAAATAATTGAAGTGACAAACAATTGCAGAATATAATTTTTTTTTTATTTTTAGTATCAGCGAATTGAAAGTTGTGAAAATTCTAGAAACAATAAAAGCAGAAACTAGCTTTTAGTAGCTGAAAACTTTTCTGGTGATAATTTTCAATAGAAATAAGAGAAAAGATTAATTACTTACAGCCTATTTTCGAGCACTCAAAACTGTTGTAATATTCTTCTTGTGTTGCCCTCTCAATTATTTCTCCGAGATAGGGTCGTCGGACTACCGTGGGTAATCTGAAACCCGGTTTACATCTGCACTGATATCCTCCTCTCCTAAATCCCCATCCGTGTAAAGGTTCACACTAAATTACAAAATGAAAACCTGTTAAATATGGTGACCTTTCGTTTTTTTAAAAAATTTTTTCTTCATTTAGTTTATTTAGTACACTTTTTGAAACTGAAATAAAATTTTTCAAACATTTTCTACGTAATAAAATTCTTACCTCCGTCGTCTCCGTTTTACACCTTGATGTATTCGCAAACCTATTTGGACCATCATTTCCATCTCCCTTAGGACATTGATTTATGTCGATCCTATCGAAATCCATTTCTATCACTGAAACTGCTGTATATCTGTAACATTGATTACACAAATGCTCCACTTATTATTTATCTCCAAATAAATTATTTCTTAAGTGAACGATATTTACGAAATAAATGTACAGTTTTGCAAGTCTAATGCTGGGATCCCCTAAAATCCCCAAACAACTAGTTTTTTTCCATAACAATTCAATTATTTCAAAAAAAGTTCACCTAAAAATAAAATATTTCTAAAAACCACTTCTTTATATGACAATATCATAAAATTTCGAATAATTTGAAAAATTTCCAACTAAATTTAAAAATATAACTAATTTAAAAAGAATGTGAATAAAAGTGTTTGAAAAAACTAACTTATTTAGGATTTGTAATTAAACTTTCTTAAAATTTACATTTACACAGGTTTGCCACGATTTTGCTTATTTGAGATTTCCTGACATTTCAAGCTTTTTAAAACTACATTTATTTTTTATCAAAGTAAATAACGCTAATAAATTTTTACAAATACAATAATAATTTAATGTTTGCGTAGGAATTTATCAACATTACTTTCAAATAATTAATTATTTTGGAAAATTTTACTATAATAGAAAATGGAAAAAAATTTTAATAACATTTTGAAGAATTACATTTTTTGAGGAATTTGATTAAAATTGTATTAAAAATAATTCAAATCCTGCTATTAATTTTTTTTTTTGAAAAATAATTTATTTCTTAAAAAGAATTCCACTGTTTATTAATTATTCTCATACCTAAGTAATATAAAATTCTTTAAAGCAATTCAATTACTTTCAATATAATTTTAATAAAGTTTCTTAACAGAATTCAATTATTTTCAAGAAATTTAACATAAATTCAATTATTTCCGACAATTTTAGTCAAATTCTTTAAAAAGATAATTTTTTTCAAATTTTTCAATAAAATTCCTTCAAAAAATGTAATTACTTCCAAAAAGTTAAGGAAATGTAAAATCTTCAGTAAGAAATCAATAATTTTCATTAAAAAATCTTTCGAAGAGAATTAAAATATTTTTAATGCAATTTTAATATAATCCCTCGAAAAAATACAATTATTTTTAAAACTATTATTTGAATTAAATTATTTACAAGATATTTAATAAAAATTTAATTATTTTCAACAATTCTGTTAACAAATTCTTCGAAACAATTCATTTATTTTCATAAACTGTATAAGAATTTAATTATTTCAATACAATTTTAATAAAATTTCATTTTTTTTGTTATAAACACTTTACAAGAATTTAATGATTTTCAGTAAATCATCAATTTAATTATTTCTGAAAATAATTGAATTCTTGAATAAAATTGTATTAAAATATATTTAAATAATTGAATCGCTGCAAAAATGTTTATTATTTCGACAAATAATTGCATTTTTGAAAATTAAAAAGTGAATTTTTGAGAAGAATTTCATTGAAATTGTATTTAAAATAATTGAACTCCTGTGAAAAAATCAATTATTTTTTAAAACAATTGAATTTTCTCGGAGAATGTTTCTAAGATTTTTCAAAAATAATTGAAATTTTCGATGAAATCAATTAAAATTATATTGAAAATAAGTGATAAGAATTTTATTATTGACTTTTTGCAATGAATTTTATCACGATTATTAGTAATAATTGAATTCTTGATAAAATTCAATTACCGGAATACAACGATTATTAATTGACTAATTCGAAAGCAAAATGTCAGCCACTGAATCAAAATTAGTAAACATTTTATTACTAATTCAAATTTAGAGAGTAATTTGCATACTGGTCTGAAAGTTTCACCTGGAGCAGCGATAAGTTTCTCTAGAATAACGAAAGCCTTAACTGAAATAATGGAAAACTTCTCCAATATAAAGTTATAGGTGTTCCAGGTGAAGCTTTCTTTCCTATAACACAATAGTCATAATATCCGAGGCCTGTAAAAGTCTATAAAAATGATGAAATTGGAATTAGGGGAATAATGAAAACTATATAATAAATAATAACAATGCGCTTTGAATGTGAAGCAAATGAAAAATGATTGGAAGAGAAATAGATGAATGAAAGGAGATAAAAGAGATAAAACTAAATTTGAATGTGCTTGTATGGAAGAAACCTGTTTTCTTTGGGGGTCTGATAATCTCGAAATTTTATAAATTTCCCCCTTCACCCCTTGACAATTGATTTTTACCGACACTTGAATTTTTACCGACGACACCACCAAGGGAAGCGGATCTTCACACGTGCAGAACGTGCAGGAGTATAAGCAAGGTGAAAAAATATAGTGGCCTAACCAGTGCCGACTGCCGAGAGGACACACCTCTGGGGGTTGTAAACCTGAATACATTAGAGTAATAAAAGCAAGTGATCGTCCCACAGCACCCAACTTTAATGCTCAATGCAATATTTCGAAAAATTTCAGCAGACAATAAAATGCACAATTGAGAATTGGGGAAAATTTCATTTTTCTCAATGTCCTGTTTCTTGAATAACGAATGCTATACTCACGTGGGGTATTCGATGTGTCTGAAACCTGTGTGCCTGGGGTAGATATCGGCAATGGGAACGACTGCGGCTACAAGCCAACGATTAGAACGCTCGCAGTCGAAGTAGGGTCTCGTGAAGTGAACAGGTCCAGGGATTTCATCCGCGCCTGAAAATATGCAATGCTTCATTTCATTTTTCATTTTTATTTCAGCCAATGACGACTGCAATACTCGTACATTTTAATGAGATGCCGAAAATGAATAACTTATTTCTATCAATTTTCAATTAAATAAATAATATCAACTTTTTACTAAACACTTCAAAATAATCTTCTTTAATTAATTACTTTTTAGGATAATAACTTGATCAGGGTGTCTACTATTTTCGTTCAACAAAATTCCTGGTTATTTCCCGCTGTTTTGTCTTCATTTCTCTTGGTTTTTTCCGATCCAATTTAAATTTATTTCATTTGGAACATAAACAAATATGCAAATGTCTTTAACAAATTTTACCAGAGTTTTTATGAACAATTAAATTCCTTTGACAAGTTTCTTTAAATTTTTCGAAAATAACGTTTTTTTTAATAATTTTAATTGAAAATTTGGAAAATAATTGAAGTAAACAAAGAATTTTTTAAATTTTTTAAAAATAATCTTGTCTGTTTATAATCAAAAATTTTATTTTTCAATTTTCTTAACATTATATAGGAAAAAATTAATTACTGTAAAAAGTTTAATTATTTTTAATAAAATTCGGCAAAGTTCATTGAGAATTTTCAAACTGATTTGTTTAGAATTCAATTTTATGAAGTCTTGATTATACGGAAAAGTTTCAACTAAAATATACATTAGAAAAAAACTTCAAAAAGTTACAATTAAAAGATTCAATTTAACTTTTTCCAAAAAAATGTAATTCTAGGTACAAAAATGTTTAATTAAAAGAATGAAAAATTAAAATAAAAAATTAAAATGAGAATTTTTAAATATTTTAATTTGAAACCATTTCAAAATTCTATTATTTCTAAAAATTCACGCTTTAATACTTTTAACGTTTAATTATTTTATCAAATTTTAACTAAAATTCATTTTTAAATCAATTTTTATTATCAAAGTCTACGAGAATTTAATTATTTAAATAGGTACAAACGTAAATAATTTATTGAATACTTTATTGTTTGAGTAGGAATTTCTCAACATTACTTTCAAATAATAAAATTGGTTTTTGAAAATTTCAATAAAATTGTAGAAATTGAAAATCATTGAGTTCAGGAAAATTTTGAAATGCATTATGCCGAAAATTTTATTAAATTTATATACTACATTCACAAAAGCAATTAAATCTTTCCAAAGATTTCTATTATTTATAAAAATAATTCAATTCTTGACAATAATTTATTAAAATTTTTGTTAATTATAAGCAGTAATAATTAATTATTCACTCAATAAGTAATAAAAATGGAATTTGCTCAAGAAATAAATAAATATCAATTATTTAAACATTTAGAAATTTAAAATTACATCAAATTAAAGAAAAGTTTAATAATTATAATCATTGAATAATAATATAATTTTTAGAAGCAAAAAGTTGATTTAAAACTTTAAGGAGGATTTTTTATTTTAAGAGTAAAATTTTTTTTAAAAAATTATTTATTTTGAATAGAATGTAAAGAAATTCCAATTATTTGTTTATGAAAATTCAATTACCTTGAAGCAATAGTTAAATAATTAAAAATTTGAAGTGTCTATTTTTTTAAATTAACAAAAAAATGTAAATTTATGTTTTCTTTCATTCTTTGCTCTTTAATTGGTACTTTTTTAAAAATTTGATTTAAAAAACTTGTTTATTTACCTCGCGGTCCATGGAAAGTATAAGTTTCGTTAGTGTTATTTGCGTATCTTATTTCCACTTGATAAGTAGTTTTTGTATCATGTCGTTTTTTAATGAGATTCGGATCCGGTAACCAACTTTTGAACCTGAAATTGATAATTAATATTATTTATAAGTAATAGTGTAATTTATAATCTCTCAGTGTAAGTAGAATCAAATATAGAATTATTAATATTTACTTTTTCTATATATAGCAAAGTTTTTCAACTTTTAAATCTTATATTTAAAATTTCTAGTTTTTTTTAATTTTTGTGATAAAATTTTCAATAGAATTACCAAGAGTACAAATTAATTGCAATCTTCTTTAAATATTAGTGCATAAAATTTAAAAAATTTTTAATTTAATTTTTTAATTTTTTCTAATTTAATCATTTTTTTAAACCCATTTTAGAATCTCATTTGTAACATCAAAACAAGAAAATGGTTTCGATTCATCATGGCAGTTGGTAAAATGAGTTCATAATTTCTGACTCATTTGTGAGTATATCTCAATAGGTTATGACTAAATGTACATTTTCAATTTACTATACATTTTAACGTATTATAAAAGAGAATGTTTTTTATACATACAGTCTTATAATGGTTATTTTAAATAAATAAATTTTAATTAATTCCAAATATTTTTAAATGATTAATAATTTCATGTATACTTTGTCAATCTTCTGATATGTATAAAAAATTATGAAAGTGAAGTTTTCTAACATAATCTATAATAAGTATTCCTGGGGAATTTTTTTGAATTAAAAAAACATTTGTCGTACGAGTAGTCATTCTAGCTAATGATCTAATTTCTTCTTAATGAGTTAAAGCAGTACAAAGATCTTAATTGGTTTTACAGAATTGTCACAAAAATAAAATTTTTCCCTGACCCCAAAGAATATTTGATTTTTGAGTGTGATTATATTTACCATTCATTAATTCTGTAATAATCTGTGGTGTAGTCAGAGCTTTTGCGATCGGCAGGAAACACTCCAAGATCTAGAACTTTGAAAGTGTTCCTCGTGGAGAGTCTCTCCAAATGGACGGGGTCGTTGAAATCGTCCTCCCTGAAAGTCCTGGGCGCGAATCTCGGCATTGTTTTGTTGAAGAACCCGCGAAAAGAAGGTGAGTAGGATGAGTTGGAAGCAAAATAAATAGCAGAAGCGTTTATGTAGGGGTTGGCGGACACGTCGGCCACCGTGGAGAGTAAATAGTACATCATGCCAGGGTCGTAGGTGTCATTGATGGCCGGTCGAATGAACCTCGACTGGAGAATATAACTCCAGAAGTAGGACCTGCTCAGGGCCATGTTGTGCAGGTGCAGCAGTGCAGTTCTGTTGGGAAATACTGGATTCACGTTCAAATCCTTTATGTCGGGCAAATGCGAAACTGAATCCTTGGGCAGAAACAAATCTCCCAGGTGCTGAATCTGACAATTCTCCCCAGTAACCCGATCCATTTTATTTCGAATCTCATCGTACGTATCTCTGTCCTGCCATTCAAATTGTCCGACAACGCCCAATACATAACAAACAATGACTAATATTCCCAAACGCAGGCTCGCCCTCATTTTCTCTCAATTTTCACTTACTTTGCAAAAAAACAGTTACCAACTGAATACCATTTCAAAAAGTCAAGGAAACTCTTTTCTCGTCTTGAAGAAAATCTGAGAGGAGAAAATGTTTACTTGAATTGAACAATTTTGAACCTGCCTGTCTGCCTGCCACACGTTTACACCTTGGTAACTATCACACACTCCAACAGACACTGACACGCCCAAGGGAGTAAGCATGTGGTGCTGGCACATAGAATTCGTCACTGCTGACTGTGTGCGTGGGAAGCGGCATAAAGCCTGGTCAGCGCATAACATAACATTATGGAACGAATAAGTATGAGTTGGAGGAGAATACTCGGCGCAGCTCTCCTCTCCTCCTCCAACTCGTTGCTTCTCGGGCCGTTCAAGAATTTATTGTGCCACGACCGTAGGTAACTGACGACATGTTGTGTTTTAACCGTTATGACTAAGAGAATCTAACATAACCCTACTTTTGTCATTATTTCGGTTATTTCGTAAATTTCGTTCGACGTTGTATTTTTATTTTGTTTATTACAGTGGCTTTATATTTAAAGAATTAAAATATATCAAATCCAAAGAATGTAGTATAGAAATATTTTAAAAGCATTGAAGACAAAACGCAAAAACAATTAAATTCTTCTGTAAATTACGCAATTATTCGTTTCTAATATTTCATTCTGACCACGTCTTTTTTACGAAAAGCTTTTTATCCATTGTTTAATATTTTTTATAAGGATTTTAAAGTATACAGACTTATTTTACAGAGTTTAAACTATATTAAACCAAATATTCTTCAGTTTGATCAGATGAACAGTTCAGAATGGTTGGAGCTTTGAAAAATGATCTAAAAAAGAGGTGTGTTCTCAGACGGTTAAAATAATTATTTATTTAAAAAAATTTTAAATACATCGCATAATGTAGAAATATTACTCTTCATTATTTATTATACATGACTGTAAGTATTATTCTAAAGTATCTAAACTCTTATTCGTATTTGACTTTCTGATATTATACGAAATCGATGCGAGAAACACTTATTTCCGACTAAATAAAGAAATTTTTCTTTATTTTCTCATGTTAAAATGCAAAAAACAAATTCAATTCTGACTTCGTTTTTTGTGGAGGCTGCGTCTACAACAGAAAAAATAATGTGTAAAAAATTGTGTAATATACAGTGTAATTGCCCCTGACAATTGTCAATGCCAAAAACAATACACATTACACTGCAAATTACACATTATTTTTTTCTATTGTAGACGCAGCCGGAAGGATAATTTACATTTTTATTTTCAACATTTCAAACAGTTGAAAGTTGTACTCAAATAATAATTAGGTGCAGTTTACTGTCCGTATAAGAAACGATTGAAGAATTATAACCTAAAATTTAACAAACTTTTCTTAATGAAGGAAAATTGTAATTTATTATATATTTAAATACAACGTTTAATTGTTTCAAATATTAAAAATTAAATTCTTTACTTTTCCACCGAAACGAATTTCTAATTAATTTCATAAAACAATTTTATTTTTACTATTTTCAAAAGATGGAATTCTATCAAGTTAGAAGTTTTTTTAACTTAAATTTCTTTTTTAGAATTTTTATTTACTTTTATTTTTATTTAATGTTTAAACACATGACATAACATTTTTTAAAAATGTGATTTTTGAACTTCAGAGATTAAATAACATAATTAAAGATAAGTCAAAAAATCGAATTTGACAAATTTTGTTATTACACATGAAAAAAAATCTTCACCTGGAACAACTACAATTTTTACTATATTAGCGAAATTTTTAGTTATTGCATCGAATACTTTCGCTATTTCAACGAATACTTTCGCTATTTCAACGAATACTTTCGCTATTTAAGCGAAAGTTATCGCTGTTCCAATTAAACGTTTTTTTTCGTGCAATATACTTTGTCATTCAAAGAAACAATAAGAAAAAATTAAACTTTAGAGAAGTTAAAATTTGATTGCAGAAATTCAATTATTTCTAAAATTAATAAAATTCTTTTCAGAAATTCAATTGTCTTAAATTTTTTTTTATTTTTCGTCAAAAAATTTAAATTTTATGAATAATATAATTTTCCTCCATAATTCAATTATTTTCAAAAATTGTAATTAAAATTTTAGGCAAAATTTTAATTAATTTAATAAAATTTTCCCTGAATTCCATGATTTTTAGAATCTACTGCTTTGATATAATTTTCTGAGAGAATTCAATTATTTAAAAATTTTTTAATAAAATTGTGCACGCAAATATTTATCACTGTTTAATTTAAGGTCAAAAATGTATTACTTAAGAATTTTCAATTTAAAAAATATTTTGCCCCAATCTTGATGATTTTTAATTTTAATTTTTTTATTAGAAAAAATTACCAAAACCATTAAATTCCCTATTATACAGTAGAAGAATTTACTTGTGCCCTCCGGCAATTCGACCTTTCGTAAAGTGGCGTACTTTTAAGGCAAAAAGGCACTATTTTACAATTTAGGGATAACGCTCTTTAAGCGTAAGGAAAAATCGACTTCGTAATTTGTTTTTTACGAAAAATATTTCCCCTTTCGCTTCTTTAATTTTCTTTAATAATCCTAATTAACGTGCTAGCGTGCCTCAAATTTGCAAGTGGCAATTTTGCAACAAGTCTACAGGTTAATTGGAAACACTTTAATTTACACCCTCAAGGTTTTACAATTTCAAAGCTTTAAATTGACCATAACCAGTTTCTCGAATTTATTCAGAGCTGGCCTTCACGCGAGAGTTATCTTGAAAGCGGCCCCTGTCTTATATCTATCCTCAGACTCTGGCGTACATCGGGTTGCGTTTCTGTATTAATTCCAATATTTACCACCCTAATGTGGTGCCAATTTATGCCAATTTCACCAATTTTAAAAAAGTATTCCGCCATATTGGATAAGCCATTTTGAATTTATCGTTTCTGACTTTAAACTATTAATCGTCGACAATAAAAATTTGAAAAACCATTCGAAATTTATAATATTATGCTGTTTTTATGGTTTATATTTGAATCTTTATTCGATATTAAATTACTCGCAGTTTTTAAATATTAAAGATTTGAAAATTTCAAATGACAATTACTCTGAGCCAAATACAGATTTTTCATATGTGACGCGATCTGAAGAAAGGGACCTTAGAAGAAAAAAACTATAGGTTATGTTTGAAATTTTTCAGATGAAAATACCAAAAAAATATCTCACTTATCAATTGGACTCATTAATGTTTAAGTTTTCACCACAACTAAAATATTTAATAAAAACTGATTTTAATTTGCAATAAGTAAAATGAAACTTTTAAATAAGAAACACGAAGTAGTATAAGGAGACTTCACGCCACATAAAAATCTGCACACATTAGGGGGGACAGAGATCTCAGAGATTGCACCACTATCAGAGGTTGCGCCTCTGTGGTTAAAGTATTGTACTAACATTTTTCGTCTGCTACTGTATATGAACATAACCTACAAATTAAAGAAATACGACGAAGTGTAATGGCGACCATGGTTTAAATTTCAGCCGCAACAGCGCTGAGTCTGTTAGTGGTGCAAATACTCATAACTCTAACCCCCCCAAAATGTGTTGCTTTTTGCCGTTGCAAAGCATTGGCGTGAAGTCTCCTTATACTACTTCGTGATAAGAAAAATGTAACGCTAACATAACCTTAAAGTGATTTGCTTCTTAGGTGCGTTTCTTCAGATTGCGTCACATATATACTTTAAATGATATTCAAAATATTTAATAGTTTATTAAAAAATTAATTTTTGTCTTTCGATGTTTAGAGAAATATGTCAAATTTAAACACACTTGCATAGTAGATTAGATCTGTTTAGAATACGATAGAATTAAATTTAATGTAATAATTACTATTACATTAGAAAATGCTTGAATTTTTATTTTCGTCTAATAAAAGTGATTCTAATAACGAAAGAAATAAAGAAAACTTGAATTAAAGCAGTTGGGGGGAGGGTCTCAAATACCTAAAATATCTATCACGTAATATGTGAATGACCCCTTGGAGAAAAAATGGAAAAATCTAAAAATCTTTTATCTTAATTAAATCAATTCTTCCCTTATTCTCATTTATAATTTGACGTTGGTCCCAAAGTTAATTTTTGAATAGACTATCAAATATATTTAAAATTAAATCTATTTAAAGTTGGTTTGGCTTTGGGATAAGTTGTCACGTCAACCATCTTGCTGATAGATATCGTGAAACGTTATCATTTGTATATTTTTAATGGCAAACTTCAAATGCCAATAATAGTTCAACATTGACAGTTGAAGTTGACCCAACTGTTAATTTTAAAATTGTCCAAACATTGCGTACTAATACGTACGCTTTTAAAGTTGTGCCAACATTGGCGTCAGTTTTTTGACAAACTATTCAAAAGTAATACAACATATGCATTTTAAGTTGAACCTACGTTGTTATGAGTTCATCGTTGTCAGTGGACGATGAACTCTGGGCCGAACAAAAATTTGCACCTGGAAAGGTCTTCCACAGCTCGGCTTTTGCACTGTCAACTGAGCTTCAACGAGAGTAAGAGAGCCAGAGAATTCAAATTGAATGCTTTTTCTCTCTTACTCTTGTTGTAGCTTGTTGCACAGCTGCCTGGGCATAAATACTTATTCGGAACTTTAGGTACAAGATGTTTTCAACCTTTAATCCCCTTTTGACAAATGACAATAGAAACTCAATAATTCCTAGGTCTTAATTTTAACTGAACATTTTGTACTTATCACTAAACATTCTGGAATAGCTATACAAATCTGTTTTTAGATCGAACATGATTTATAGTCCACTGGGATAGAGAAAAAAATTCTTATGAGCCGGGAAGCTTAAAACTGTAGCGATTCAAAACAAGAATTTTTACAATGGTTACAAAATTATTTGATATACTCTACCCAATGGGCAAAAATACATTGACGTTCGAGGAACGTTCCCAAGATGTTTCACGTCTGCCAAATTAATATTTTAATAACGTTTCTTGAACATTAAAGCCAGTAGGCAAGAAATCATCGCATTGTTTTAAGAACGTTTCATGTCTGTTAAATAATGTTCCAAAGTTTTTAAAACGTTTTAGAAACATAGATCGTTTTTGTAACGTTATTTGGCAAACGTTTTAGAAACGTCCCTTGAATGTAAATGTTTCTTTCGACATAAAGCATGAACTTTTTGTGTAATTTATCTATAGGAATTTTAAAATTCAAGTTTAATTTCTTTGTGTAAACAAATATTTCAAATACAAAATAGCAAAAAGATTTTTTCGACTATAGTTGAAGTACATGCTTTGCAGTGTTAATGACGTTTATGAGACATCTCTAGGAACAAAGAAACAACTTTTTTGAAGTGACGTGGACAATAAGACACCGAACGGTCATGTGCGCATAAAGGATGACAAAAGATGTTGGCAAGAATGAGCTTGAGGCCCGACGACATAGTTGGTACTTTAATTTGTTTCTTTAAAATTGCGAATAATTATCAGCAGATGTAAAATTAGAAAGCTCAAGGCCGAATGAAAAATCTAGTGAATTCGTCTCACATTTCTCTCTTTGATAGGCGTATACGCACTTGGACATTCGCATTGGAACTCGCATTGGAACTCGCACGCAGTTGGGGTAGAGTTTGTCTGAGAGATATTGCCTGTCGCATGAGCGTATGTCCTGTTTTCAGCGAGGCGCAAAAGAGGAAAACAAAGCTGTGACTTAATAGGACATAACATTGAGGCAAGCTTTATCATGGTAATTTAGATAGCGCCCCAGTCCAACGACCCCCTGCGGCCTCGGATCTTCCGCGTCCACAAGTGTGTGTGAGCGCTCGTACGCCACACACTCGCAAAAGAAGATGCATTATTACTGTCGCCACACAGGTTCACCCCTGTTTACCTGTGAAAAAAAATTTTCTCATAGCCAGACAGGTTTTTTGGGGAGAGGTAACCACTATTCGCTGGGGGTCTGCTGCTAATGCTCCTGTTTATGCTGCTGCTGCCACACTGGCTCCTGAGAAAAACTCCCTCGTGATGCCGTCTGCCCTCGACTGTATCTCGATATTTACGTGGGAAACAAGGGCCAGATGGATATTAAGATATTATCCTTGTGCATCAGATCGAATGTAATTCATCATTCCTTAAGGAACATCCAGAGAAAATTAGTTTTGCAATTTACCTTTTTGTTTCATCTATAGTCGATCCACCAATTGCAACACAATTACAAGCAGTTACAACTGCTGTTAAATATAGCGATGTCCCCATGGAAACGTATCAATTCCTTGCTATTGCTATCAAGAAACCACTCCACTCTTTGTATAATCTTCCTAAATTCTAAAAATCTATTCAATATGCTGTTTGAATTAAAAGTTTGCGAATCTCACTCTTAATGAGTGATTTGATTCCTTACTGCATAGATTATACATCAAATAAAGTTTCATCAAACCAATTTTTTACCCAAGTACCCCTCACAGCATCTAAACTTGCAGAAACATTGACAACATTGCCTCAATATTGAGAAACTATCTGCTATATACGATCTTGAAAATCGAAGTGCTTTCTAATGTAATTTTGATCTCTAAACAAAAATTGCCTAGCGCACATGCACATCACGGTATTCAGAAAAGTGGGGATAAAATCCAAAAAACTTGTTTAGGGAGATTCTTACCTCCACTTTCTTCAAATTCTTTTATTTTTCTTGGTTTTACTCGAATGGATCTTAAAGAGAAATTATCTCGAAAATCTTTCAAGAAACAGAATTCTTCGGAAGGTTGATTTTCAATTATAACAATGAGCAAGTTCTATTCTTGTTTTCAGGAATCAATTTTTTTCAGTGTTCTTAAAAAATCCGCTTGTTTTAAACTGGGGAGAGGGAAATTCGTCACTTTGAATAACATTAGAATTACGTTATAGTTTCCAATACCTATACATACATCATCTTCAATTGACTATAAAACATAATTAAATTATAGAAAAAATTTAGTTAAAAACACTCAAAAAATGGAATTTTGGAAAACTAATAAATGATTGCAGCAATTCAATAGTATTCAAAAATTTATTAAAAATACAGTCAAAACTTTTAATTATCTTTAAAAATAATAAAATTCTTCTCCGCAATTCAATTATTCATAAAATTTTTTAATAAAATTCCTGTCAAAATTTCAATTATTTTCACAAATAATATTGTTTACAGGGATTTAATATTTTCATAAATATGTAAAATTTATTTTAGAAATTCAATTATTATAAATAACAAAACTCATCTCAGAATTTAAACGATTTTTATTAAAAATGATAAATTCACTTCCTTTAACTAATTAAATTATTTTTAATACACTTTTAGTCGAATCCCTAGAAAAGTGAAATTATTCTTTTATTAATAAAATTTTATTAAAATTCGTCAAAAGAATTCAATTAATTAAAAATTAGTTGATAAAATTATTAATGCGAATTTATTTTTGAGAAGCATTCAATTGTTCCATAAATTATTATATATATGTATGTAAATATTTAATTTCACGTAAAATTTTATAAAATCATAAATATAATTTATTAATTTATAAAATTATAAATATAAAATTTTATAAAATATGATTAAAATTTTAGATAATAATTGAATATTAGTAGCATTGTAGCATGAATTTTTAAAAATACATTAAGATTTGAAAAAGTTTTAAATTAAAATCTTTCAAAATCGCAGGATTTTTTCTATTTTCAACTAACAATTCTGTAGAATTTATTTTCATAAAAGTTTACTTTGAATATTTTTAAAAGTATTTGTAGTTTTTATTTTCAAAATATATATTTATTTAAAGAATCCCCGTATGTTGAATTTCAAAAAGGTTTCGGTTTTAAATTTTTGAAAATTTTACTTCAATGGAAAAAATATTTATTTAAAAAAGAAGATATTCATGTTTTTGAATAATTTTGCATTTAAAGAAATTTGTTAATAAATGAAATAGAAAATTTTCTGTATATTTCATCGTTTCTTTTTTTTCATTTACATAAAAGTAGAAATAGAATAGTGATGTAATAAGTTACGAAAAGGGGTAGCTGTGAGAAAGACTCAGTTAGCAATTGGACGGTAACAAATGGGAAGGGTGAATTTTAACCCTCACCAAAAAAACTGGGCGGAGCCATATTCCCCTTCCCTTTTGTAACCGTCTAATCGCTCGACTGAGTCTTTCTCACAGTCCGTGTGTTTTGATAATGTCAAATAGTTAAAATTTTATTCTATAAGCAAAAATGTTTATTTTAGTGTTTACTTTACTTTATAATTCTAAAACTTTTTTTTGTCCTATTCCTATCATAATTATACAGTTATTGTCAATAATTTCCACTAAAATTCGCATTTTAATATTCCATTAAAAAATTTTGAGAAAATTTTTGGTTTTGTGGAAACTGCTATTTTAAATTGATCATCAAGCCAAAAAGAATGTATTGTGCGCTTTTAATTTAATTTTACAGGGGATAATTCAGGTAACATTACGCATGCTCAATTGAAAGTTTCAATCATAACGCAATTCCTTCCTCTCTATATACATACACGCATAAGGTTTGGGGTACTTACAACTAACCCCATTGATATTTTAATATATTTTGCTTGTGCTCTTTCCCTCTATCTTCTTTCCGCCCTTAAAGAAAACACACGTTCCTCCTTCCCACTAACAATAAGCGCAGCTTCAAGAACTTTTTTTCTATATAATATGTAGCACCGAAAAACCTGAATTCAAAATGATCTACACAAGACATTAAAAAATTTTCACACATTTTGAGTTGTAGTTTAAAAGCTTGGACTGTATATAAAATTTATAATTTTTTTTATTGAAGGTTTAAATAAAAATTCGCTCTGGAAAATAATTGCTAACAACAATAATACATATTGTTTATTGGTTTTTGAATTAATTGAAGCATGTTCAAGTGTCAAACCTCAAAGTTTGCTTATTAGGCCCGAGGTGAAAAATGAAGCACTTTTTCTTTTCAGCCGGAATATTAGTCAAACATTCATGAAACAAGAGTACGTAAAATTTCTCTGTTATTTATAATATAGAAACTATTATTTTTTATCTCTCCACATGTACCCTTTTTTATACGTATTTTAATCCCCATCTTTGAAACCCCTCCGTAACCTTGGACAGTGGCCCAAGGGTGACCCCACAATTGCGGTCCGTATAGCTGACTTTTTATTAGCAGTACTCACATTGACTTGACCCTAAATAAAAGAGAGGAAAATTACAGAAAATCTTCACCCAAGTAGCATCTAATGTTACCGCAACATTACACACAAAGAACCTAGACTCACATTTGTTGCAACTCATTTTGAGATCAGTACAAAATAAATATAATTGAGTAAATGGCAAGCTTCCAGTTACTCGATATGAGTTTAACATAAATTCGGATTTTTAGGTTGGTATAATTTTCAAAGTTATTTGAAATTTTAATTATTACCATTTATAATAATTGCATAATATTAGATAATATTCTCAGATTTACTTTGTTATGAATTAGATTCTTTAAATTTGTATAAACTACATTATAGTTTTCGCATATATATAAATAATTATTATAGGTGTCAAAAATTTTTAATATTTTATTAATAATTTTATTTAAATGTTGTATTATTGTTTCTCTCTAAATCTGAATTAGTAGAATTCTACTAAGAATTAGTAAAATTTTACTAATTTTTAGTAGTTTTCATGAACGACTTTTCAGCTTTTTCATTACTACAATATTACTAATTTTTAGTAAAATTCTACTAATGTTTTAGTACAATTCTACTAATTGAAAGTCACTTTTTCACTAAATGAATTAGTTAAACTGTTTTGTCGACTATTAATAAAACAGTTCTACTAATTGCTAGTAGAATTCTACTAATCAGTTAGTAACGCTTTACCAACAATTAGTAAAATTTTACTAATTGTTAGTAGAATTATTACTAAATCATTTAGTGGTCGACTTTTCACCATTTCATTAGTAACTTTCTACTAATTCAGATTTAGAGAGTTATTTTATTAAATTAATTTCTTTTTATTTGTTATTATTATAATCAATCATTAATATCCAATCTTATTTATTTTCAGCAAATTTTATTTTGTTAATATTTTAAGAAAACTAAATTTCAATAAAAATTCGATAGCTATTTACAAATTTTAAAGAGAAAAACATTAAATTTTATGTTGTTAACAAAAATGTAATTTTATTTAAGAAACATTCTCGTAAATTAGTTTTAAAATTGTTTTTCATATTTTAATTAAAGACTAAAAACTTTTATGAAAAGCTGAAACCGTCCAATTGATCAATTTTTACACGAGTTATGAACGTTTAAAAAATAATCATCCATAATTTTTCAAAAATTTGTATCTTTTAATTTCTTTTATATCAAAATTTGAAAGAAGTCATTAAGTCTCTTTTAATATAAAAGAAAAACATTTGAAGTGCAAAAGTAAATTGATTTCCAAAATAACGTGGAATGCCCCATTTCCATAAATATAAACTTTGTATACTTTAGAAAAGATTCAATGAAACTTTTTAAAAATAATTAATCTTACAGAATTGTAAGAATTGTTAATTAAAAGTATAAAAATTCAGATTTTCAAAGATTTTAATTTAAAACCTTTCTAAGAATTTTTTTTCAAATTTTAATAAAGTTTTTAGGAATAACTCAATTTCTGCAGAAATTGCATGCGATAAATTTTATTATTCATATGAAAATAATTTAATTTTTGTAAAAAATTTCATGATTTATACAAAAATAATCGAATGTCTGTAAAAAGTTTTATTAATTTTTAAAAATAACTGTTGGCATGGAATTTCATAAAAAAATTTTTTTCTAAATTGAATTCTTGGGAGAATTTTATTAAAATATTAAAGGCTGACAATTTAAAAAAAAATCACTCAAATTCATTGCATTGAAGAAAATTTTGTATAATAATTGAAATTTTACCAGGAATTTTATTTAAATTTTTAAAAATAATTGACTTTTGGAGAGGAATTTTATTATTTCTAAAGATAATTGATAATTTGACGAGGATTTTTAAAAATGTTTGAATATAATTGAATTTCTGCGAAAATATTTATTAATTTTTGAAAATAATTTAATTTCTGCAATTATTAATACTTTCTCTAAAATTAATTTTTTTTTAATTTTTAGTAATTTTATGAGTTTAGTTGAAATAAAATAAACATTTTCCTCGAATGTTCTATGCGTAAAACCGTACTCAAGCGTGTTAAATTGCTTAACCTCTTGGCGAGACCGCAAACCAAAAGCGCTCAAAAGGAGCTTAACTTATATATCGCATCAATATAAACTGTTATTGTTATAATTATTTAAAGAATAATACACATGACTAGAGAATAAAATTGTCAAGTAAATTGATTAGTTTGAGTTTGAAGAAATAAGTTTGAAAAAGAATGCTAAGAGAGGGCCAGATGACATAAAAACTTAAAAGAGTACCCTTTTACTGTTTCCCCCCTTTTTACCTTGTCAATTTCTTTTATTTGAAAAGAGGCTTGGACCACATATTCACCCTCCCTTTTAGATTCTTAAATCCTTTTAATGTATACACAGAGAGAAAGAGCCAGAGAGAGAGAGAGAGAAGTCTCTAATTCATGAGCGCAAAGAAAGTTGCTGTAAGCATGTATTTTGCTTCCTCGTGGAAGAAGCTTCGTAGTCCTTTAATTTATAAAACTTTTAAAAATGGTTTAAAATAATTTTCCTCTATGTAAGTAAAGGAATTAACTATTTCGCAAAAAAAACTTAAAATCAAGGTTTTTTTTAAAAAAAAGTTCAGTAACTTAAAATCTAACATTAAATTGGTGCAAAACTTGAGCACACCGATTAAAAGTTAACCATTTATTTAAATTGAAAAAAAAATTTTGCTTGCGTCTCAAAAAGTGCATGTGCAAATGTTAAAATTGGCAGTCTCACCTGTCCATAGTCCGAGTTGGTGTCAAAATAATGCAAATCGAAAAACAAAATTATAAGTACGATATCGTGAAAGGAAGAGTTATTATTTTATAAAAGAATTTATAAACGTTTTCTCCAATGGGTTTCAGATGTGAAGTGATTATATTATAATATTTAAGATGATTATTATTTTTCATGTAACTTATTTCAATATGACGCGATGACCAAAATATATACTTAATTTTATAAAATTTACATTGTTTGTTATAAATTAATTTAAATTAATGTCTACTGTTCATAATACAGTTTATAGTTAAAAACTAAATGATTTTTAAATAAATAAAAATATAATAAATTTAAACGTACTAATAACTTTATAAAATATTTAATTTCATTTACAGAACTTTCCTCTCGTATATAAAACAAAATATTTTTTTAAGGAAACAAAAATATTTATCCGAAACGCAGTAACGTGTTTGGTTCATTTAAATAAAAATATTCAACTAAAAAGTTTTTTTAAATTAAGAATTGTTTTGTTATCTGTGTTGGAAAACATTTATTTGGTTTATTAAGCTAAAATATTGTTGATTTCCAGAAAAAACCTTTAAAAATCGTGTTCAACTATAATATTACTTTATTTGTCAAGTTTTATGTCCGCCATATTGGATCCTCCATTTTAATTTTTCGACAACTGACTTAAGATTTGTAATTCACTAAGACCAAGAATTTATGGGTAAAAATACACAATTCTAGGGATGTAGTTTTACCCAAAAGTTCTTTTGAAAAAATTCTTATTAAGTTTTAGGTAAAAGTTTATGTTGTAGGTAAAAGATTTTTAGTGCGATTTTACCGAAACATTTTGGAAGAAATAAATCTTAATTTAAGATTAGCCTAAAGTTGAGCACTTTCTGCAAAAAATAGAAATAATAATTGAAAATAAGTTGTTTCGCAGTGCCTGGAGGAGCGTTATAACACTTGAATGAAATCGAGTGATTAAAACCCCTTGCGATGTTCCCAAAGTCATATTCGCATGCCGGATGTTTATAACGACAACGGGTAACGATGCAAGCGATGCAGTCTATTCTTTGCAATTAATATGTGGAGATTATTCCCAAGCGAAGCAATCGAAAGTGTCTAAATGTCACGTGATGAAGAGAAGAGAAGAGAAAAGAAAAGAAAAGAGGAGAAAAGAAGAGAAGAGAAAAGAAAAGAAAGAAGAAAAGAGGAAGGAAGTAGGCTAGACGAAGGATTTTTTCCTTTTATTTAAAACAAAGTCCTATAATGTGGCTCTCAGTGCTTGCCGTTCGGATTTCAACCTCCCACGACAATGCGACTGCCGAGTGTCGGAATGAGCCAGTCAGAGTATGAGTGTGCGTGCGTGCAAACGAGAGAAAAAACAACATTGCATTGTGTCTGAGCGGCGCAGACGGACAGCCTGTACGATAAAGTGGAAGCATGAATAATTGAATTTTGAGGTCGTACATGAATGGGTCTCATTCGAGATTGGGTCCGTACTTTTCACCTTCCACTACACTACAGCCTGCAGCACTAATAACTCGAGCGTTATCGACAATTTATTAGAAAATCATTCATTTATTTCTTAGTCCCTCACCCTTCACTCTGAAAATTAATCCAAAATTGTTATAGATTTTTTCACCAAAATTCTTCTTTAAATCGCAATTATTTTTAACAATTTTCGGCAAAGTTTGTTAACAATTTTCAAATATATTCATTTAGAATTCAAGTTTACGAAATTTAGATTATATAACGAAAATTCTTTCATTCTTTACATGCAAAAAAAGCAACTTCAATACCAAATATGTATCTCTAGTTCCGTGCGGTGAAAATTCTTAATGTTTTTCAAATGTTTCAAAAACTTATGGTCAAATTTCTAAAAAAAAACTGTAGAAAAAATTTTATTTTACATTAATCGCTTTACATTTTTGTTCAAAAATCGATTGTGTGTCTAAACCGGTCAGGAAAAAACGTTTCCCAAAAAATGTGATTATATTTTTTTTGGGGCCGCTGCGAATTCGTATTTAAGGTCAATTTTTCAAAATGTCGGATCCAATATGTCGACTAAATTTAAAAAAAAATTATGTAAATTCAATTTCTGCGAACAATTTTCCAATAATTTTGTGATTTAATTGTATTTCTTCCAAAATGTTTGGGTAAAATCACTAAAAATGCATTTTTACCATAAAACTTAATAGGAATTTTTTCAAAAGAAGTTTTGGTATATCTAAAATTTTGTTTTTTTCCACAAATTCTTGGTGTAAATTTATACTTGGAAAAATATTTTTCGTAAAATTAACTAAAAACTGTTGATAATTAATATTTTCGAATACTATAAACAAATTCGTGAAATTCTCTTGACAATTATATTTGACTATATAGGTGTGGTAAAAATGGAATATTACTTAGAATTTTTTAATGATTTTTTATTGTACAAGTAATGCATTCATATATACATATGCGAAACTGAACACATATGCCAGCACCTGTCATAGAAAACCAGGGGTACCGGGTTTGACCCGCCTACCTGGTTCACCTCTCTTTCTCCCTCTCTCAGTAGTACAATTCATGGACAAAATCCTACACCCAAAATAAATTACGTCTAATCCATTTACATGAAATTAAAAGTTCTGATTAGAAAGAGATTGACAAGTGTACTGTATCAGAAAGATGAGATAACTTTTATTTTCGAATAGTCGATATTTCTATAAAAATTGAATTGTGAACAAATGGATAATTAATATTGCATTAATATTTTCATTATTTAAATATTTATTATTTATCTAGAGGTCTGCATTCAAGCACTTTAAACAGATTTAGAGCCATGTTTTCGTTATTTGCAGTTTCTTGTACGCGCGTATTGTTTGTATACAGAGAATTTGGCCGAATCTTGGATCAATACTGGCGCATTAATGCTCCAAGTGTTAAAATATCAACAAACATTTTCGGTACATTTTTTGTGAAGGAATAATAACAAAGTTTTTTAATATACATACTTGAATTATTACAAACAATACTTTAGTTTAAAAAAAGCTTAAAATACTTCAATCGGAAAATTTTACGTTAATGCCAAAAACATCTTATTTGAACCCTTTAACGCCCCGAAAAGATTATGAATTCGAGGTCAATTTTCAAAACATCTATAAATCTGTTAGATCTTGAAAATTCATTTATTGAATCGCTGTATTGCATCATTTACTACTCTTTAAATCTTAGCTATTGAAATTGATTATTGTAGTATAAATTATAAAATTTTAAATGATAAATAATTAGTTAAAAATAGTACATACGACAAGACTGTGTCATTTCATAAAAAAAAGGATTGAAAATATAAATCTTTAGTGATTTTTTTTGTTTCTCTCGCGAGATTCTCGATTTTTCGAGATGAGACTCCAAGTGCGCATCACTTTTAAAAATTCACTAGTTCAAATTGAGGAGTGAATTGTAAGCCTTTTTATGCAATAAAATTTTAAAAAGTCAATCACGCTAAAACGTGTCTATAGAATACTGTAATAAAAATTTATTAAAAACATTAAATAAATAGAATGAAAATACTATTTTTTTCAACTGGATGCATTTCTAGAAAATAAAAATTTTTCCAGGACATTAAAATGGAAATTATTTTTTGATAGACCGAAAAAATTATTTTTTTAAGTTTGAGTAAAGTTTTTTTAATTATTCACAGAAAAAAATTGTATCTAAAACGGCCATAAGTTTCGCTAAAATAACGAAAGTCTTAACTAAATCAACTGAACATTTGACTAATCAAGCGAAATTTGTAGTTGTTCCAGGTGAATATTTTTTTCCGTGTTCAATATTTTCAAGCAAAATATGAAAAATTCAAGGACAAAAGTTGAAAAACTAGAAAATTTTTGCAAATTTCAGGAATTATTTATATAATTAAAATAATATTTATTTGAAACAAATAAAAAGAGATATTAATTTTTTTTCGGTTAAATTAATATTTTTCGGTTAAACTTACTTCAAATATATAAAATATAATACAGAATTTATATTTTAATAAATTTTTAAGGCATTCTGAAATGTTAAAATTTACTCATTTCAAATAAATTTTAATAAACTATTGTAGAAAATGTTTATTTTGCTAAATAAATAACTAAAATGTGTTTAAGATCAGTTACGGGTGTTGCATCAGAAAAATTAAGTGATGTTTTAAGGGGGAGAGGGGTCCAGCTATTCTTCACGACCAGGAGAAAAAATGGCGTTAAATATGCACTCTCTTATATAGGGGAGTTAAAATTTACGAAAATAGTGAAATTTTACTTAGCAATTATACATTGCTAACTAGAATTGAGGATCGATTTTTCAAAAGTTGATATATTTATATTTTTCATAAAATTATGATAAACGCATATTGAAAATATTAAAATTCTTAGAAATCGATTTATCCCTGTTGAATTTAATAAAAAAATTTATTACCAAAGAATTTTTAATTTAAAAGATATTTCACCCAAACCTTAATGATTTTTAAGTTTTTTATTAGAAAAAATAATCTTAAATTCCTTAAATTTCCCTTAAATTCCCCAATTTCAATGTAGATTTTAATTATACAAACAGAGCGTTTTAAATGGAAAATCATTAAAAAATGAATGATTTATTAAAATTTTTCTACATTTTAAAGTTAATTTTATTGGTTATGTGAGAATTGACATTTGTTTTAATTTCTCGAAATGACAAAATTTAGATTTATCAGGAATTGAAAATTTCTTCGACAATTCTGCAGCCACTAACAATTAGTAGAATTGTTTTATTGAAAGTCGATAAAACATTTTCACTGATTCAATTAGTGATTAGCGCAATTAGTAAAATTCAACAAACAAATTAGTATAAAACAATACTAAGAATATTAATAACCAGCAAGACTAAACGCGCGCAAGCAATTTTCTTCTTCATTTTTACTTTCAAAATTAGCTTTCCAAATTTAATGAAAATTCTTAATTCCTTAAAAAATATAATTTTTCTTCCGGTCTTTTATTAAATGTAATTATTTGAACAACTCGTATAGTAAATGCCAAAATATTTTTATCAGCAACTTGAATTAAAATTCAAAATTTGGTTCAATAAAAGTTGGCAAAATTTTTAATTGTTTTAATTTTTTTAAATTATTTTCGGAAATAGAAGTATTTTTAAAAAAATTTTATAGTTTCATTTTTTCAAGAAACAATTTTACGAAATTTATGAATTAAATTTTTCAAAACTTTAATACTTTTTGTTAAACAAAAATTTAAAAACTTATTTATATTTATTTTTCCCGATGAATTAAAATTTAAAATAATTTTAATGAAAAACCTCATGAAATATAATTATTTCTAAAATTTGAAACTGTAATTATTGAAAATTGTAATTATTGAAAAACTTAAAACAAAATTTTAAAGACAAATAATGTTATTTATAATTTTTTAAAACAAACATTTAAAGATTTTTAAACATTTGCTTCTTTTAAATCATTAAGGAATGTAATTTAAAAACCTTTTAAAATTTAATTCATTTTTAAAATTCCTGTTTGACGGTTTAAATATTTAATTATTTTTTAAAATGTTAACTGAAATTTTTGTTAAATCAATTCCTATGGGAATTCAACTACGAGAATTGAATTATTTAAATGGATTAATTTCTATAAATTCATAAAATGATATATAATTTAAAAAATATAACTATATTTATAAACAATTTTTAAAGAGGAAGAAATAAAATTCTTTAAAATAGAAAATTTTACAAAATTTCCAATTGTTTTAATTTTGTTAAAATTACTATTGAGAATTCAAAGTGGCTTTTTCTTTAAAAAATATTAATTTCTACTTTTTCAAGAACCTAATTTTTTAATAATTTTCAAATTAAATTTTTCAAAGTTTAATAACTTTTGTGAAATAAATATTTAACAAGTTATTGTTCTTTATTTGCTTAAAATTTGAAAATACTTAAAAATTCACTGAAAAAAATTTATTTCATTCAAATAACCGATTATTTGACTATTATCAAATAAATATTTACTTGAATGAAACACGGTAAATCGTTAGGTATTAAAATAACACCAAAAAGGATTAAAATAATACAATTTAGTGTTATTTTAATCCATTTTGATGTTATTTTAATGCCTAACGATTTACCGTGAATAAATTGTATTTGAATCAAGTATTTCAGTATTTGAAGCAAATACTAATTAATTGATTCAAATAAAAATTATTCGATTCAAGTTAATATTTATTTGATAATAGTCAAATAATCGGATATTTGAAAGAAATAAATTTTTTTTTCAGTGTTTCAACTGAAAGTCTTTCAATCCTTCTTTTGACATATATGAATTTAAACTACAAAAGAAAACATTGTAATGAAACAACGCTAACTTGAGGTGAGGACAGATTATAATGTAATAAT
Source organism: Leptopilina drosophilae (assembly GCA_032873175.1). Taxonomy (NCBI): domain Eukaryota; kingdom Metazoa; phylum Arthropoda; class Insecta; order Hymenoptera; family Figitidae; genus Leptopilina; species Leptopilina drosophilae. Next base: position 434,207 of record CM065482.1, read on the forward strand.
TTTTAGTATAATTCTATACTAATTGAGTTCTTCCAATGAAACTCGACTTTTTCGCTAAAAACGCGATTGAATGGGATTTTGGACAAACTTTTGCCTCGACTGTCCGGCAGACTCTTCCTTAAATAGGCTAAACTGGATGATGGCATGGGTTGAAAGAGGCTCGCTGCAACATGTTACATAACAAGAAGCAGCAAAGGCATCGCAAGTGAAAATTGCGGGTTAATAAGTTGAATAATTGAACGCAGTCGACACAGCCAACTGCGCGGCATTGTGAGTTGTGCTTCGCCGAATACAGTACGTTACTGCAAACAAAAAAGTTTATTAACCTGCGACGAGCGAGCAAGGCTGGCAACATTAGCATCGTTGACTCATTAAGGTGCATTTATATAAACCTTTGTTCGCGTCCAAAGAGTAGTTGTGATAGGGGAGAAAAATAAAGGAATTCTACAAATTTGGCAATTGGCAGAAACTACAATAACGATTTCTCTCTCTCGTGGATTGAGATTTATACTCGATTTTGGCGTAGGACTGTGCGGACTGCATTTTAACAGATAAAAATGATCATCAGAAAGTAGAAAAATTCGAAGTGATTCGAAGCAATTCGAAGGGAACAGGTTTCTGTGAGCGAGCGAGTGAGCGAGTATATGAGTGTCGCTCTTCCCCTTCGCCCAGTCGCTCTTCTTTTCCTCCTTTTTTTCGACGTCGTCTCTCTTCTCTCTCCTTCTCCTCGAAGCAGAGACGCTGGTGCACGCTTGACCAGACGAAACGAACTACGGTTGAGGTCAGGGTCGTACCAAACTGCACGAGGGCCCTGGAATTCCCTGCCTCGCCGCAATACCTGGCTCCTGACTTTGCCAAAGACTTTTAATGCTATCTGCAATTTTTCAGCGAGAATATAAAATGTGCTCGATGTGCTCTCTTCTAACAATTCGTGCGCTCTCCGTTTCTCTCAGTCCCTCTGCTGAACGTGCCTTTATTTTCTCCCTCGCTCTTTTCGCTCTTTTCGCGGTATTTGCATTCATGTGCCGAGGTCAGTGACACGCCATCGATTTTCTCGAGTTCCCGAACTCCATCGTTGAGACCTTCCACAAAATGTAGAATATACTTACAATTTCTTCGGGTCTACATTTCGTGCATTTCACTTTTATTCTCGCAATAATTAACAATCAAAATCAGGGTTGCCACAGGTCAGGGATTTTTCCTAAATGGAATTCATTAGAAAATTGGCAATTTTTTTGTTTACCTCATTCACTATTACCACGAATTCAATCGTATCTTTTTAAATAACTTACTTACAAATTATTAATTTAATTCTTAGAGTTAGTTTCTACAATATTTTTCATCATTATAGATTAACTTCAGAAGGATTTCATTTTATAAAATTTATATTTTCAGTAAATTCAATTAGGAACATTTAAAAAATTTAAAACGTTCAAAGTCTACGGGAAGTTAAGTTTTCAAATATATATTTACTTAATTTTATCAAAAATAGTGGACATATAGAAAAATTTTAATTAAAAATATAATTTCGGAAAAGTTGCAAATGTTTGCAAAAATTCAATTACTTTTCAAAGTAATTCAATTATACTCAAAACATTTTTTAAATTTTCGAAAACATTTCAATTATTTTTATAAATAATAAAATTCTTTTCTAGAATTCAATATTATAAATTTGATACATTTTAATAAAATTCTTGTTAAAAATTCAATTCTTTTCAAAAATTTTATCTAACTCAATATTTTTCAGTAACTATTTTAATAAAATTTTCTAAAAGAATTCGATTATTTAAAATAAATTTTAATAAAATTTTCTAAAAAAAATTCAATTTTTCAAAATAAATTCTAATACATTTTTTTGAATTCAATTATTTTTTTAAATAAGAAAACTCATAAACAGAAATTCCAATTCTATAAAATGCAATTTCGAAGAATTCCAGAATTCTAATATAAATTGATTTAAAAATGAATTTCATTAAAAATTTTAGATAATAATTGAAAATAAAAAGTATTATAGCACACTGAGAAAAAAATTTATTTGATTCAAATAACCGATTATTTGACTATTATTAAATAAATATATACTTGAATCAAATAAATATTTACTTAAATCAAATAATTTTTATTTGAATCAAATAAATTGTATTTGAATAAAATATTTCAGTATTTGATGCAAATAATATTTAATTGATTCAAATAAAAATTATTTGATTCAAGTAAATATTTATTTGATAATAGTCGAATAATCGGTTATTTGAATCAAATAAATTTTTTTCCAGTGCATGAATTCTTTTTAAAAAATTGAATTTTAAAAAGGTTTTATTTTTAAGAATTGTAAAAAATTATATTATTTTAAAAAAATTTCCTCAATTCAATTATTTTCAATATGTATATTTTAATAAAATTTTATAAAAAGTTGAATTATTAAAAATAAATTTTGATAAAATTTTACGCAAACATTTAATTGTTTTCGTCGACAATAGAAATTTGACAGAAGTTTTATTATTGACGCAAATTCTTTATAAATTTTTTCGCAATAATTCAAGGATTTTAATAAATAATTGAATTCTCAAAGAATTTTCTTATAAAAATTTAATTAAACATATGCATTTAAGAAATATGCATTCAGAAATAATTAAATTTTAAATAGGTTTCATTCTAAAAAAAATTAGCAAAATGTTAAATATTTTCAAAAAGTTTCTCAAATTCAATTGTTTTCACAAATAATAAAAATTCACAGGAATTCCATTATTTAGAAATTTTAAGTAATATTCTTCCTAATAATTCTATTATTTTCATAAATTTAATAAAATTTTTTACTCAATTTTTTTATTCAATTATTTAAAAAAAATCTTTTTAGAATATTAAAACTTATCACATATAGAATTTTCATTATTTTTAATACAATTGTAATCCAATTTCTCAAAAAATGTAAAATTCTTAAAAATTTAATTATAAACTTACTCCAAGAATTTAATTATTTAAAAATTTGTAGATAAATTTTTATATGAAAATTGAATTTGGGAAATATTGAAATATTCAATAAATTGTTTATTTTTTTTTCACTAAATGAATTTCAGTTAAAATTTCGATAATTAAAAATTTCTGAATGTTCAAATAAAATAATTAATTATTAGGTACTGTTTATTATTGTAAAAAATTTGAGAAAAATGTGAACTTCCGCTTGAAAATCGGAATAAATGTTTAAACATTCGAAATAAACTTTCCAAATAAAGAGAAAGAAATTTCGAAGACTCGCAAATTCTTGTTTGTTTTGAAATGGAAGAAAAACGTTGCTCTCTAAATATATTAATAATTGTAATTTCTCGATAATAATTTATGACTGTATAAATAGAATGGAGATTGCGGTGTGAATTATGGATAAATCGAATGTCACTTAATGAGATTTAGACAATGGCTTCTAGATAAGTCAGGGAAATAAGTAGTCGCGTCGACCAAACATTAGTAGATATATCCATCAACTATGCGACTGAGCTGACGGGTCTGACTGTTCGTCGCCTAGTCACGTCTAGTTATAGAACACCGAATCCACTGATTTGCCTCGTGTCTGTGTCAGTGTCGCGTCGCGTCGGTCCAACTATCACCCCAATATCAAACAACCTTCTTCTCATCTATACCAAAAGTAAAGTCAAAATCACAAATCAATTCGTTAGGGACCTTCCGAAAAATATTAATATCATATCTATGGAATCTACGCTAGAATTTGGTGTTCAATTTGAAAAAAATAGACCATAATCATAAGTTATAAGACTAAAAATCACTTATCTTCTTACTAGGGTTTCCAGATGACGTCTTTCAAAAGTAGAACGTAGGGCTGCAAAAAAGCGAGAACATATGGTTTTGAAAAAGAGGATAAAGATAGCAAATTTGTCTTTTTTATTAGGGTGTAACGATACAGCTGCTATCAAAGAGAAATTTCTTTGAAACAACAGTTTTTTTACACAGTTTTGCCAGATTTCTCAATTTCACATTTTTATTTTAATGAAACCAACGAATTATTGCATTTCCTGCGACCAAAATGTGCATCTTACTGAAAATCAAATCATTTTGAAAAAATAATCTCTTCGTGGTTGTATTTATTATTATATCAATTATATTGTAATATGCGGGTATGGAGTCAAAAGTTCCAATTCCGAACGGCTCAAATTATTATTTTCCCAAATGACATCTTTTCAAAGATCATTTTTACCAAAGTATTATTTTTCCAAACATTATTTTTATTATATTTTTCAAATATATAATTCTATAAATAAATTATTTTAATTTTTGAAAAATTAAAAAAAATTTTCAATCAAATTCAATCAAATTATTAATTGATTTTAAAAAATATGTTTCAGAAAAAGCAGATCTCTTTATTAAGACATATTTTTTTGTTTACAATTCAATTTTACAAAATTTTGATTATTAGGAAATTCATCAATTAAATTTAGAAAGTAAAATTATTTTAAATTATTTAAATTTTAAGTAAACTCTAAATTGTTTAGTTTAATGAAAAAGAAAATTAAACTTATTTAAAAAAATAACTCTTGGTACAAAAATTGTTAAAAGTAGGTATATAAAAAATTCAGATTTGTAAAAATTCAATATATTTCTAAAACTTCATAATTATAAAATAATAAAAGTTATTTGTGAAAAGTTTTATTATTTTATAAAAATAATTCCAAAAATGAATTTTATTTTTTTGAAAATAAGCATAATAAAATCTCTGTTAAAAATATTATTTTTTATAAATTTAATGAAATTTTTGCAAAAAAAATTTATTAAAAACTTCTAAATAATTGAATTTCTGTGCAATTTTTATTATTTATAAAAATAATTAAATTTATTTTATTACATGTTTTAAAAAGTTTAAATAAAATAGTTAATTTTAAAATGTATTACAAATCGTTGAATTCAAAAAAATGTTTTTAAAAATATTTAAAACTTTGCTAATTTTTAAAATGAAAATTATTCAAAATTCAATTATTTCTAAACATTCATAATGCTTTCAAAATTTTTTTATTTAAAATTTTACCTTAAATTCATTTTTAAATAAATTCTTATTAGAAAACTTTACAGAAGAAGTTTAATATTAAAATTATAAAAAAAAATTTATATTAATTGAATGTTTCTGAAACTTGAATCCTAGTAAGGAATTTTATGAATTTAATTTATAAATAATTAAATGGTTTTCACGAATTCTAATACAATTTTTAAGAGTAATTACATTTTTTAAAAGAAATTTGATTAAAATTGTATTTGTGACGCGCTCACAGAAAGGTACCTGAGAAGCGCAAACAAATTATAGGTTAGGGTCGTGTTAGATTTCTTTTGCATAAAAGTTTATTTTTAATTATTTTAAATTGAAACCAATTTTTTTTCAATATTTTGGATATAATGAAGAATTAAAGATCAATAATTTTTAACTAATAACTGATTTTCTTTCTATATTTTCACTTGAAAAATTAAAAACATAACCTCAAATTTTTCCTTTCTTCGGAGCGTGACACATTTAAAAAATTTGAAATTTTGCGATAAATTTTATTATTTCAGAAAATAATTGAATCTGTGAAACATATTTTATTATTTATAAAAAAAATTATTGAATTATTGCGAAGAAATTTATAAAAAATTTTATATAATTGAATTTCTATGAAATATTTTTAATTTACTTTAAATAAATTCTGCAAAATTAATTTTTTAGTATTTTGAATTAAAATTTTGAAGAATAATTATATTTTTCAAGAGATTCGAATAAAATTGAATTATATGAAAATATTTGAAATTCGGCGACGATTTTTATCAGTTATGAAAAATTTTATTGAAGACCTATAAAACATGTATTTTTTATGAAAATAATTAAATTTTTATAGAAAACTATAACAAGAAATGTATCTAAGAAGCAATAGGTCATGTTCATAAATTTTAGAGGAAAAATGTAGATTAAAAATCAGTTAAGCTATTTAAAAATATTATTGAAGTGAACTTCAATTAAATTAAATATCGAAATCAAATTCAATCAAATTAAATTAAGTTCTTATCATATCTATAAAATATTCAATAAAAAATCATTTGAAATTTACATAATACCAAATTTTTAATGAAAATAAATTTAATACAAACATAACCTATAATTCATTTGATTTTTAGGGCACCTTTTTGATAGAGCGTCACATATAACAAAATTTAACAAATTTCGGAAATGAATTTAAATTATAAAATTTTTTTTAAAAATCTACGTTATTAAAATTTTTGATTTATTAAATTCTTTCAAAATTTGAAAGAATTTATTTGATTTTTTATAAAATTTAAAGCTAAAATATTTCGAAAATTATTGTCGCGAAAGTAGAAAAAAGAGGTTTTCTTTTGGTATTAATACTTTTACTTTTAATATTTACAAATAAGTAATTCTCGAATAAATTCAATAAATACTCCGTTTTCATGTATAGTAAAGCTACGAGAATTATTAAAGAAAAATTTATATTTTTTATTACGAGAAAAAATATAAACGAGGCGGGAATCGAACCGCGGACTCTGTGGAGACGAGGTGGGAGTATTAGCTAACGTGACCAACGGACTTGTGAAATTAGAACATTTACCAAATGCTCGATTCGTGCTTTGTGTGAAACATTTACTGGAATATTACGTGAATATTTGTTTAGTTTTAGTGTCGGCACGTTTAAAAAATGCAGACGTTGAAAAGTGGGGGTAAAGAAAATGGCAAATTTGACGAGATTAAGATGTTTTGACGAGAGGTGATAAAAGAGGTTAGAATGTGCGGCTATTGTGTGTTTAGAAAGACAGACATGGACAGACACGTGGCCGTCTCGGAAAATGCCGGGCGAGCGAGTGAAAAATTGATATTGAGAAAGAGTTGAGAGGAGGCTCTCAGTGGGGCGCTATTCGCGAAAAGCGTCTTGATTGGCAAGAATACGGTCCTGTCTAAGGCGGGGCTCGCATATATTGCGAACCGCGAAGAGAGGCGAGCGGTTGAATCGGATTGGATTGGGTTGGGGCGCAACTCGCAAGCAAGCGAGCAAACTGGTTTGGTTTTGTAGGGCTTGCACCACTGCACCGCTCTTTCGGCGAGACAGTCCAATTTATGCATTACGGCTATGTAGGCACTATACGCTATCAAAACCCTGTGCCCGGACTTTTACAACCATTCGGCATCATCATTGCAATAGTTTCATTTCTCAAGTGCCTACAGACTCGAAATTCACTAAAAAATCGGTAACAAAAAACGAATCCGCGGGAAATTCTTTCATTCAATTTGTTAAAGTTTGTTTTTTTCTTCCGTTCTCTCGAAATTTAAATTCTTTTCCACCAACGAATCATCGATGCAATTCATCACTGGAAGATAAGAAAAGGAATACGTAGCAAAAGGAAGTATCATCTATGATCCGCGTGTGTTTTTTCGAATACGCGTCTACTGATAAAGTGTCGTCGATAATATGAATTGCACATTCTCGAGGAAAAGGTCGTGACTCTTTGTGTTGTTTCTGGTGCTGGAATTCACTGCTGGAAAATTCGAGTCTTCAGGAAAATAAGAATTCGGTTAAGGTATTTTTCTCACTATTTGCAAAAAAAAGAAAAAGAAATAAAAATTGGCAGCGCGCGCGCGCTCAGTGCATGCATTCGTCTATCTGTAGAGATAGTGTGAGAGTGTGAGTGTGCACCGGTCGGCGGCCGGTTGCTTGGCCGTTGGCGGTAGATTCCGCACAAGGTTATGACAACAGATATCACAAGTGTGCGAAACAGTGCGAAAACCAACGAGTCGGAGAGGACAAAGCAATTTTGGACTTTGGTGAGGGAATCATTTGGTTTGCAAATAAAATTCTTTTCTAGATTTTCAAATAGAAAAATTAGTTTTGCGAATTTTTTTTTCGGACGCCGCTCCGAGAAAACGGGTTAACGCCTGCTGGCGAAGGCAGTTCGTTGTTCGCCGAGTGCATATTGCATAGCGAACTTTTTATTCTCCGGTTTTTGCACGGGCCAATCAGAATTCGCGAGGGCGCTCCAAAGAAAATGGCAAACTTGTGACGCTGGGTCTTTGCGCGTCGCTTAGTGAACCCCGTAGTTCGCGATCACGTTGACGTCTGTCGCCATTTCCTCAACAGGAGGATTTCGCTCGATTATTTTTTAAGGTAAAAGGAGAAAAAATGAGAGCCGCGAAGTCGCGATTATTGGCGGAGGAAATCCGACGATTCGCTGCTTAATTTCTTTGTCGAAACGGTGACGAAATTTCGCGAGTGTGCTGTGTGATATTGTGTGGAAGGATCGCGCCACGTTTCCGCTATCAATGCACAAGTGCATCTTGGAGCCGGCCACCGACTTTCTCCGGATCGCGTGTAGAAATCAATACAAGTTCACTCGTTAGTCTCCGAAAATAAGGAGAAAATGCATTTAGTCATTCTGGTGTTGACTTTCTTTGTCAAAAAAAAACCGAACTAGCTGGCTGGCTCTATGGTCTTTTTCTACTTAAAGAAAACGAGACGTTCTCGCCTCCTCTCGAGTGTCATCGGGACAAGTCGAATATCTTTGCTGCTCGGACTCGTCGTTAATTCCACGAGAGCGGCCAGTGTTTTTTCCGCTGCTTTAAATCTTATCATTTCACACCCGTATCGTTTCTTCGTCTCACACTCTCACGATAAATTCACAATATTACGGATATTTTATTTTCATTCATAAAAAGTTCACATTTATGACAATTGCACAAAATATTCCCTCCCCGCGATGTGAATACTTACAACAGGTGTTTTCATAACTCGATTTTTTACGATATAAAAAATTCCTTTTTCCCAAAAAGCGAAACTTCCCTATATTTATTAAAATAATAGGCACATAATATAATACAGGTAAAAATTTTAAAAATAAAACTTTTTACAAAGTTTACATAACCTCACACTTTTTTTTTATTTTCACCGTGTTGTTGAGAAAGAGTCCAACAAAAATAGTATCTACTCCTCACTAAAAAGTGAAAAAATATTTTAAATTAAGCACGAATTTTATTTATTCTTCAATTTTATTTATTTACACAAACACAATTTAAAAATAAAAAAATTAAATTACCGTAAAATTTGCGTTTTTTCACTTTGAAAATAGTTTGAAAAAAATAAAATTCGAGTTGAGAAAAAAGGTGGAAATAAAAAGTGAATTTATTAAACAGGTGTAGGTTACAAAGAAAAAAATTCTGTCTGACTCGGCTCTGAAAAGTGAATGGAGCAGTGCGCTCATCTCACACAGATGGCAGCACCGTACTGTATTAGTGTCGAATATAATTCCCTGACAATTGTTATTTTCAAATGTCAACGCTTTTAAGTTGAATTGAAAGAAAAAATAAAACTAAAATACGATAAAAAGAGAATGTGATCCGAAAGTCTTGTAAAGAATCATTGGAACCAGAGTATAAATTGATAATTTGTTGCCAAAGAAAGATTAATAAACTTGAAAACAAATCAAATTAGTAAGTAATAATTGGAAAAACATTTTTTTTTCTTTATATAATTCGCTCATGATACAAAACACATTGCTTTGTTTTTTTATTTCAAAAATAATTTTCTTTTCAAATATGAAAAAAAATTAATTTCGGTTGCAAAAATCAAATAAATTGATATTTTATTATTTCAAAATAAAAAAATTATAGTAAATAATGTTTCTATCACTTGGTTATCTTAAATAACAAAACAGATTTTAATAATAAAAAAATGGGTTATTGGAAATGTTTAAATATATTTTTTTAAAAATGGTCGAACTTTCAAATAAAAAAAAAATTATTTATTTTTAAAATTGAAAACATTACAATAATATTAAAGTCACGCAAAATAATTTCCAAAATGTTTAGTTTCCTTCTTTTATTTTTAATGTAGTTCACAATTTTGTAAAATGTCAAAAAACATATTTCGTTTATTTCTTTAAGCTTAATTAAAAAAAAATATTCACTCTTCAATTCTTCAGTGTGACAAATGTGTTTTACAAACTTAACAAATCTTTATATTTTTTGTAGTATAAAAAAATAATACAAAAATAAAATACGAGCCATAATAAAATTAAAAAAATAGTTCGAGACCGTTAAAAATTTAATAAATATAAATATAACAAAAATAATATTAAAAAGCAATAACAGAAGAATAAATTTCAATTTTTTAATAAAAAAATAAAAATTCAAAATTACAAACTTGAAAAAAGTAGTTTTCAGTAAGATGTAATTTAATAATTAAAAAGAATTGATTGTTTAAGTTGAAAATTTGTTTAAAAAAGTCCTGTAACATTAAATATTTTGAAATAAAAAATTGATCGGCTTTGTGAAAAGTGCATTAAAAGAAAAAAAATTAAATATTAAAAAATACACAAAAAAGTCCAAATATAAAAAAAAATAAACAGAAAATATAAACAGTTGTAAAAATAATTTAAATTTATTTGCAAAAAACATATTTTATATAAAATATTCCAATGAAGCATTATACAGTAATTTTAAATAAATATAAATTCTTTTGACATCGTGTGCATAAAAGAAGAATTTGCATAAAAATGAGAGAGGAAACTTACTAAAACGGGAATTAATTATTTCTGGCTGAATGTTTGAAATATTGCCGCTGTGTCTTGCTTCAAAATTTTTCACTTGAAGTTAAAGGTCCTTTTTTGCGCCTATTGACAAAGTTTTTTTTCTTTTATGAAATAAAATCTTTTAAATTCAATTTAAAAAGAAAATAAAATAAAAATTTTTGCTTTAAAAATAATGAAAAATAATTAATGTGAACTTAAAGTGAAATTTATAAAAATGATTACAGTTCATTTTTGTCTTTTTTCTGTCACGTAGTAGAAATTTATATTTTTTCTTACTTTTTTAATTTTATTTTATTATGCATTTTTATAACTGTGTAAGTTTTAGTTTTATAAAAAACATTTAACGTTAACATTTAATTTCCAAAATTAAGTGAGTATCAGTTTCAGCTTCATTGTTTTATTTTATTTATATATTTAAATTTTATGTTATGTTCTTAAAAAAATAAATTAAATATAGATTGAAGAAACATTTATAACGCTCTTTGAAAACAACTGCTTAGGAAGCAACAAATTGGAGGTTATGTTAAATATTTTTTTTAATTGAAAATACACGAGGAGAACAAATTATTAATACAAACTAATAATGTTTAACTCTTAATTGTGTTTTAAATAATAATTAAAAATTGATTTTAGTTTTATAAAATTAAACAAAAATTTTTCATTAAGGTAAAAAATAAGATTAAAACACAAATATAACCTTAAAATAATTTGCTTCTTTCGTAAATTTCTTTACATTTCAACCTGTACAAAATTTATAAATTTATAATCTTTTCCATATTTTTATTTTCTATTTTTACAACAATGAATATTAAAAACTAATAAAGAATCGTATGTATTTCTTAATTCTCACTTTTGAAAATTCTGAATATTTTGCATGCTGATAAAATACCTTAAAAATTCAATTTCAAATGAAAATTTATTTTTCTGTTAATTACAAAATAATTAACAAGCCGCTTTTGTTGAAGGAAATTATTTTGTTTAATAAAGCATTATGAACTTTGTTCGGAAATTTTGTTCTAGGTTATTTTATATTAATTTTTCTCAGGCAATTATTTTCGAAAATAATGCTTATGTGTGTTGGTTCTTTTGTACTCATATTTTTAATTTTGTAAAAGTATTTTACAATTTGGGGAAAAATGTGACTAAGCGAAATTTTGATATAAAAAATACTAAAATTAAAAAACAATGCTAAGTTCAATTTATTATTTTTATGCAAACAAATTACCGAAATATATTTATTATTAATGCAGATTTTATCGTCTATAAAATTGAAATTGTTTAAAATAGAGATTTTTTAATTTCGTTACTATATAAAAAGTTACGACTATTATTTTTAAAGTACATTTATTTTCTGTTGTGGAAATTGTCGTAAAATCTGACTTTTTATGAGTGTAGAAAAATACTTTCTAAGAAACCAAATTTCCGTCCAGTGAATATATTTAATTTAAATTATTTGGAAAAATAAATAAGTCTTGAAATTAGAGTTTAAGGTTCGTGTTAAGTCGAATGATGGAATTTTTCCATCGACATCCCCTTAAAGTTTCTTGAGAGTTTGAAAATATTTTTTGCGTCGCTGTAAGATGTGTGTGTGTGTGTGTGTGTTAATGCAGATAAATTATCGTAAGAGCGAGAGCAGTGCTTGTTGATTAGACGGACGGTTATAAATTGATTTTGAATGTTGAAGAGGAAAATTTGCTTGCCCTTGGTTGAAAAATGAATTAATTGTGGAAATTGTTGAATTTTTCTTGCAGCTATGGCAGAGGGGAATGGGGAAATAAAAATGGAGGAGAAGCAGTCAAAAGAGGACATGGAATGTGTCGAGCGAACGGAAGATTACGCAAAGCTAATCCAATATGGACTCGACGAAAAAGTGGCTGGCAAGCTCGACGAAATTTACAAGACCGGCAAACTGGCCCACGTGGATTTAGACGAAAGAGCGTTAGACGCTCTCAAGGAGTTTCCGGTGGATGGCGCATTGAATGTGCTCACGCAATTTCTCGAATCTAATCTAGAACATGTATCAAATAAGTCGGCGTATCTCTGTGGAGTTATGAAAACTTACAGGCAAAAAAGCAGAGCTGGCCAGGGCACCGGGACCGCCACAACTCCGAAGGCACCTGACGAAGATAAAATTAAGGTGATTTCTTTTACTGTTTACTTTTTTCCCCTTTAGTTCTTTCATCATTATCAAACAACTCAAGGGAAAATTCAAATTGCCCCGGGGTTCGAACTTGGTCCTTAAAATCATTTTTAAAAAAAAGTCCGTAAAGTCCACAATTTGATTAAAAAAGGACGTAAAGTTCATAAAACGTTCGATATAATTTGGGGAATTTTAGAGAAATTACAAATGATTGCAGAAATTCAACTATTTTCATAAGCAATAAAATTCTTCGTGGAAATTAAATTATGTTAAACTTTTTTTTTTAATTCTCGTCAAAATTTCAATTATCTTTCAAAATTACAAAAAATTCTTCGCAAAAATTCAATTATTTTCAAAAAATTCCCTCTATTTAATGATTTTCAATATCTACTATTTGAAGAAAATTTTCCAAAAGAATTCAATTAGTCCGAAAAAATGTTAATAAAATTCTACGCAAACATTCAATTATTTGTAAAAATAAAAAAATAAGTATATACTTCAAATATTTTTCGAATTTTTTTTAGTCAATAAACAAATGAATTTGAAAATTCTCAAAGACCTTATTAAAAAATTATTACAAACTAGTAAATGTTAAGAGCACTAGTGATATTCAATAATTTATTATTAACCAAATTACAAAATTTTTTATATTCAGAAATAAATTTTTAAGTAATTTCATAATCAAAAATTAGAAAGATCACTTACCAAGTATATAATTACTATTGTATGTACTTTAAAAAAAATTTAATTTAATTCTTTGGAATAATACAATTGTTTTATAACTTTTAATAACATTTTTTGTAAGAGTTGAATTATTTTGGTAAAATTTTAGAAAAATTCTTAGCTAGAATTCAATTATTTTTGTAAACAATATTCTTCTCAGGAATTCAATTATTTTCAATACAATTTTATTAAGTTTCAGTAATCAAATATTCAATAATAATTATTAAGGGGAGATTCCACTGATTTTTTTTTTGAATACCGAAATTATTTTTTTTTAATTTTTGGTTAGTATGATTATCTAAAAATACGGGAAAAATAGTCTGAAGCGATAAGAATAGACTCGCTAGCAGGAGAGTAGGAATAACATCACCTTTCCACCTCGAAAATTCATGTTTTTTCATTAATTACCTAACTTCAATTTGTTTATTTTTAAATTTACATTTTTTCTTTTCGCACCGCTTGAAAGAGTAGTTCTTAAGTAATAAGAAATGTCTACTGTTACATATCAAAGGTTATGTATATAACTTTAAGTTAAATTTTTGTATATTTGGTCCTTTAAACTTTAAACGCGTTTTTCTCGAAACTACACATTTTCAACTTGTTTACACTCTCATTTTTATAATTTTCAACGAAATAACTTGCAATTTGGACAGCATGCTCCTTGAATGTGTAGTTTTCGTGTAAACTAGGATATTTAAGATCCATTAATATTTATAAAAGTTATAAACAATTTAAATTGCAAAATTATGGTCGAAAAATTAAAAAGTCTGCCATTTGGTTATTTTTCAATAAATTTTTTTTGTTCTAGTTTACACGATAGCCATAATGGTATAGATTAAGAAAATTTTTGACTTTTTTAGTTTAGATTAATTGTCGCAGAGAAAAAATGTAAACAACTTTTAGAGGGGACCACTTTCGGCAGCCATTTTCTAAGACTCCATTAAAAAAATAAATAAATAAAAAATGGTTTTTATTATTGTAACACAAGTATTTTATTGTAAAAAAAGTTTAACTAAGAAATATTTATTTTACTACCTATAAAAAATTTTTTTAAAAAAACCTTAATTTCTGTGGAATCTCCCCTTAACAGACACAATTATTTTTAAAAAATGAAAAAAATTCTTTGTTAAATTCAATTATTTTCCAAATTTTCAACTAAAATTATAAAAAAAACTACATTATGGTCAAAAACACTTAAAAAAATTCTTTGAAAGAATGCTAATAGAATTTTTTAAAATGTTAAAAATTCTTGGAAGAAAATCAATTATTCTCAAATTTTATGATAAAATTTTTTGCAGGTATTCAATGATTTTCAAATTATTAATTTTAAAATTGAAAATATTTTAAAAGAACAATTGTTGCAGAAAATCAATTATTTACAAATAAAAAAACTCATCGTAGAATTTCAATTAGTTTTAATACATTTTTAATTGCATTTCTCGAAAAATGTAAAGTTTTAAAAAATTATATTAAAATTTGTCGAAAGGATTTAATTATTAATTATTTAAAAATCTTTGACAACATTCATTATGAGAATTCATTTTTAGGAAACATTCAATTGATATTTATTAAAAATTGATTTAAAAAAGGATTTTATTTCAAAATCCCAAAAAATAAGAATTGAATTGAAATGATGAAAATAAGTTAAAAGAAGTTTCAGCAAAAATATTCTTCTAGTACAAAATAAAGATCTTAATCACTGGTCCATTCTAATCGTAAATTTGATTTTTTTTTTGATAATATTTTGAAATAATTTGACTGGTTCGAGCCCTGAATTATTGCTTGAAATTGATATGAAAAATATGTAAATAACTAAAATTTTTTTGTTGATCCGTTATTGTTAAACCTTCGTGAGAAAGTACAAGCGATTTGGTTCTTGCAGATGATTCTAGAAAGAACAGGATATCCCTTAGATGTGACTACAGGACAAAGGAAGTACGGCGGCCCTCCTCCAAATTGGGAGGGTCCTACTCCAGGAACTGGTTGTGAGGTAAGTTTGTTTTAAATATCGCAAAAACAGGTTTTATTTCTTCTCTCCATCTAAGCTAAACACAGTGAAATTATCAAAATTCTCCTCTGCAAAAAGGTGTTTTGTGGAAAAATACCAAAAGACATGTACGAGGATGAATTAATTCCATTGTTTGAGAAATGTGGCAAAATTTGGGATTTGAGGCTGATGATGGACCCAATGTCAGGTACCAACAGGGGATATTCATTTATCACTTTCACGAATCGAGACGCTGCACAACAGGCGGTTAGAGAGGTATGTAATTAACTTTGCTTCATTAATAATTTCACTCTTTTTTTACTTTTTATACATTATTATTATTATTACTTGTACAGTGTACAATTTTACTTTTTTTTGTTGTCCCCTCTTAGTAACCACCAAGCCGCTACGGACTGATTGGATCTTTTTATTTATTTATTATTTACAAAATTATTTATATATGTTACAAAATTGTTATTGCTACCAAAGTCGGCACTTTTTCCAAACAATTGCAAAATATTTCCATATCATGCTTTTTTTAGATGATAAATATTCATTCCTGTTTCTTTGGTTTTTTTAAACAAACAGTTTATTTATTTTCTTAGTTGTAGAACCTATTTCGTTCAGTCATTTGTGTACAAGTAAGTTTGACAAATTCACACAAAACTTTTTTTGCATTTTCGTTAACGGAAAATTATTATCAAACAGTGTTTTCTATTCTTTTTTTTGCTAAAATAAAAGAGAATGCAACTAAAATTCTTTCACTTTGATTTTATAAAAATTTCATGTTTTTAAATAGACATTTTAAAAATTTACTCCAAATTATTCGGTTTCATATACCAAATTCAATGAATAATAAATTATTACAGTCAATTTATTTGAAAAGGTTTAATAGATTCAAGACCTAGACTTTTAACTCAATTAAACTTTTAATTCAATTATTTTCAAATATTTTAATAAAATTGTTCGAAAGAAATCAGTTATTTTGAATTTAATTTTAATTACATTTTTATGAAATAATTCAATTATTCTTTTAGAATTCCAATATAGAATTCTTCTTAAAATTTAATTATTTTTAAAAAACTTTTCGCAGTTTAAAGATTTTTTAAAACGAGTTTTTCGGTCGTCAACTACTTTTTGCTACTTTTTTAAAATTAATTTTCGAGTGCAAAGTCTGTAATTGAAATTTTGACGAGAAGTTTTAAGAATTTTTGAACATAATTGAATTTCTGCGAAGAATTTTATTACCTTTGAAAATAATTGAATTTCTCTAAAATGCTCCAAATTATATCGTACAAGCTACAAACATTTCGTCCTTTTTCACTCAAATTACGGACTGTACGGACCTTTTGTAGGAAAAAACTGACTTGAAGCAAATTCACGGACCTAGTTCGAGCTCTGAATAATGTGTTTAAAAAATATAAAATTTCCTAATGAAGTTCTAAATTTGATTTAATGAAAAAGAAGTACACGCTGTTTGATGACTAAGAAAATGCAGATAAAGAGAGAAAAGATCTCAACTGAAATTGCTTTTTAAAAAAGAAAGAAATGCATGAGAAACTCATTTGTACACAAAACACAATAGGTATGTATGTATATTGTTGAGCGTTTCGAAAAAGTGTCACGATTCCTCTATGTGGCTTGTTCAGCGACCGTTTATATATAAATATATATTTTAGTAGCAGTAGTTTGACCTCTTAATTTTTGAAATGAATTAGTAAACTTTTGTTTATTTCTCTCGATATATTGCAGTAAACTACAATGAGAACAATCCACATAAATGATAGTCTTTTATATTTATATATGTCCCTGACCATTTATTCATTGTTTAAGCATATACTGACTTATCCAACTTATCCCGAACATATGACAGTGGAAAAAGTGATATTAATGGTATTCTACGGATGAGTTTATTTTCCAGCTCTCCTCTTTGCTCAGTGGGCAAAATTGGGAGTGGAGAACCTTCCTGGAAAAAACGAAAATAAGAAAATAAGAAAAAATGAAAAAAGTCGAAAAGTATCTTGTGTGCTTTTTCTAAAATTGGTTAGGGGTATATTTACTTAATTGGACAGTGACAATTTTGATAACAAAATTTAAAAATTGGTAGGCTTAAAATTTGTTTACAGGAACACATGATACGCGAACGCCGGTTTCCTATTATGTGAAGACTCGAGCGACAAAACACTTTCTCGCTATTTAACCTGGATCTAAATTGTACCAAAATTCTTTTCCTAAATTTTTAACATTTACTATTTAAAGAGAAAATTTCTAATTAATTTTATTAAGAAACAAAAATCAAAACTATGTGGACTTAATTGAAATGAAACAAAATTAGGCATGTTTGTGTTTTTCTTCATCCCACAGCTCGATAATCACGAAATAAAACCCGGCAAGAGTCTGAAAGTAAACATTAGCGTTCCTAATCTACGACTTTTCGTGGGGAACATACCAAAGTCAAAAGGCAAAGAGGAGATCTTGGAGGAATTTGGTAAATTAACAGGTAAAGTGAATTCGAGGCGTGTGTACCTACCTACCTACCTTTACCTACCTGTCTACCTGTATCGTAACATAAGAGTGGTAGTTTTTAAGTAGTGGTTGTACATGGTATGGAAGTATGGAGCATCCGAGTCACCCTGTCATAGCGTGATAAACGAAAACCTTCGACACCTTCAGTTCTGGTCAGTCTCTCCTTGCCTCTCGGTTTATTAGTGAACAATAACACCTCTCTGGTCCAAGTCTTCTTTTCCTCTCATATTTAGGTTGAGTTATGAGTTTTTATATCTGTCTCCAACATTGCGAATCAAACTTTATACTTTTTCTCTTCCACTCTCTCTCTCTCTCTTTCTCTTACTCTTACTCTTTCTTTTTCTCTTTTCCTGCACTTCCATCGACATTTTCCCAACTATTTTCTTTGCATCATATTTTTTTTTCTCTTTTTTTACTTTTTTTACTTTTTTCAAATTCAAAACATGTGAGCGATGATGGGGAAAGAAATTAAAATAAAAACAAAAACACCACAAGTGATTTCGTTTGCGCGGAAATTCATGACTAAACCTGGGGGTTTGGGAGACCTGCGTGGACCGCTGGGGCGTGTAGCTCGCTAAAAAACGGACAGGCACTCCCACCCACCCAAAAGCCGAAAACAAAAAACAAAACAATCGTCTTTTCCAAAATTCTCCTTCTCCCCCTCTCATCTCTGGTCAAAACAAAAAAAAAACATCCCTCTCAGGTCATGTTCATTTTTTAAAACAAAAAAAAAACACCCACGGTCAGTCAGCCAATAAGCAGAAGAAAATATTCTAAAGGCAAGCTTAATTGGCAAATTTCCTTCCACATTATTCTTACAGCTGAATGATTATGAGATTCGGAAAGGCAAAAAGATTGGTGTAACCGTATCTTATAACAATCATCGCTTGTTTGTGGGAAATATTCCAAAGAATCGAGACCGAGATGACTTGTTCGAAGAGTTTACAAAGCACGCACGTAAGTTGACAATTGCCCTTAAATCAGAAAAGGCAGGCATTTTTCTGGGGACAAAACACAAAAAAAAAAAAAAATGAGACGAATAATAATTTCTTTTTCCTTAATTTTTGCAATTGGTCGCAAACGATTCTGGGGGAGATATTACTTTCTTTTTTTTAACCGCAACTTTATTTCGTTTTCATTTCAATTTATTTCATTCTTTTTTTTCCTAATTCTATTTTTAGAAGGCATTTTTTATTATATTAACACATGGTATCATAAAACGGTTAAAATTAATTTTAATAATTCACTAAACCAAGACACTGATGAATTTTTAATTCTATTTATAAAAAGAAAATTTCTCTAAATCTGAATTTGATTGCATTATTTTACAGGGTTGTCAGGAAAGTCACCAGAGATTTTTATTAAAAAGGCGGGACAAAATTTAATTTTTAGAATTCTTATGAAAATTCCAAACTTTGGTATTTTTTTCTTTGTCTCGTGATTTTTTATATAAATACGTTTATAATTTTCGTAAATAAATCAACTTCAAAAAGATTTAATTTTAAATTATATGAAAATTCAATTTTGGAATGAATTTAATTAGAAATTTTAAAAAACTTACAATTAGCTTTTTTGAAATATTGCAATAACTCAAATTTTTTAAATTGTAGTTTTTTAGCAAATATTCAATTATTTTTATAAGTTATAAAATTCATTGCAGAATTTTACAGATTGTTAATACAATTTTTAATATTTTTAATAATAATTTTTAAAAAATAAATTCTCAAAAAATGTAACCGTGTTTAAATTTTTTTTAATTCGTCGAAACATTTGAATTATTTAAAAATTTGTTAATGAAATGCTTCATGAGAATTTCTATTAAATTAAAATATTAAAAATCAGAATATTTTTTATAGTGAGGGGAAAAGTCAAAATTTTCTACTAATTTTTATTAATTTTCTATTAAAAGTTTAGTAAAAAATTAAAATTAGTACTAAATTAGGAATATATTTTTAATATAAAAATAGTATTTTAATTAACTGACTAATAATTAGTTTCAATTAATGGATTCATATTTAGAGGCGACACAAGAAGCAAACATTAAATAAACGCCAAACACCCAGAAAAATGTAATTTTATACCATTCTCAATGTATTTGTTTTATCCTCTTAAATCAAGAATATTCAATTTAAAAGTATATTATATCAGAAATGACAGTGTTTCAGAGGGGAACCTTCTTTTTTTCTTAAATAATCAAAAATCTTTTTTCTAATAATTTTTTTTTTTCTAAAAATTGTCATTTTTAAATTTAAAAAATTATTGAGTTAATTAAAATAAATGTAAAAAAAATTGAATAAGAAATGTCTGATTTAATGAAGAGTTGTAATTGTGCAAACGGTAAAAGTTTTTAAAAATAAACTCTTTATCATTAATTTGTAAAATACTTTTCTTAACATAATAACAATAATAATGAGAAAGTCTTATATTTAATTTTAGAAATCTCCCTTTTTTACCTTTTAATAAATGAAAAGCCGACTTTGATAACCTCCTGTTATCATGTATTTCTTTATATAAGAATTTTGGTGGAAATAAGAGGTAGTCATTTATTTAAAAGAAAAAAGAAAAGTTTTTAATAATAAAATTTAGAAAATGGTCTAGAAGAATTTTTTTTCATTTTAATAATAAATTATTTTAAACAAGGGTGGAAAAAAGTTGTCGCACATTAAACCTAACAATTATTCGTAAATAAATAAATTATTCATAAATATTATCAAATAAATATTTACTTGAATCAAATAATTTTTATTTAAATCAAACAATTTTTATTAAATTAAACAATTTTTATTTAAATCAAACAATTTTTATTTAATTCATATAAATTGTATTTGAACTAATAATTGTATTACTTTTCAATGAATAAAATTATTACAAATACCATTTAATAGATTTAAATAAAAATTGTTTGATACAAACATTTATTTGATAATCGTTCTTTTGAGGCAAATATTTGTTTTCTATTTATAATTTCGCTCATTCAAACATTCTCTATAATTATGTTTCTTAAAATTCTTAAAAATATTTCTTTCGAAAATTATTGAATACAAAGTCAGATAAATTGTTTAAAGATAATTTTAATGTTTCAAGAACAAGTAATTTCACAAGTAGTCAGTTGAGAAAATTTGAAAAAATTACTATTAATTAGTGCTGAATAATAGAAATTACTTTAAAAAATATTTCATGATTTTATCACTCGGTTATTTTAATAATTTAATAAAATTATTTCAATATTAAAAAAAAATAACTTTAGTTTAACAGAAAATTACATTTTTCTGAATGAAATAAAATTACCAAAATTTAAGTAAAATTGAAAATTCACAAGTGTCGGGAACTCCACCTAATCCTTCGAATAAAAAAATACTTTAACTAACAGCAGTTATTGTTTTCCTATAAAAACCAATTAATCAAGATCTTTTATAGATAATCAATTTTGACACTTTGAATTTTCGAAAATTAATATTAGATTTTCGTATTTTTGAAAAATTCCTCCTTAAAAAAAATGAAAAGAAAAGAAAAAAAATCGATACATGAATCAGCTGATGACGCTTTATCAGTATCTGTTTTTGACATGACTATATTAACGGAATGAAAATAGCTTGAATGCGTTTCTTAATCGAATGATCAAGTCGCGAGTGCGTGTTTAACATTAGAATTCTTGCATGAAATCTCAGAATCTGGACACAGAGAGGAGACCAATGAGAATGTGAAATATTTTTCATCCCGGAGGCAAGTGCCTCTTTTTAATCCAAAAATAAAGGCACAGGATGATCGATTTTGTATTGGTTTTTTTTATAACAAGAAAAAACGTCACTATTGGAAACAAATGTTTCAAGTATTTTTTCAGATTTTTTTAGGCATTAATTTTCACGTACATTTCTTTCACTGGGTGTGCATGCTAATTTTTCACTATATAGTTTTATTTTCTTGCTTTGAATTTCTTTTTATTTTATTTTATTGAGCGTGTTTTATTCACTGGGAATTTGAAAAAAAATTTTATTTTTCTATTATAATTCTTTTAGATGGCTTTGGGTTTTCATGATTTTTTTTGAAATATTCATGATAAAATATGGTATAAGGGGTCGATTTAGAAATTTGTCAGTAAATGGTAGGTACCATGCTATCCGAATGCCAGTTTTGTGCTTTTAAACTGAGAGGAAGGAGAAGTAAACCGTGTACCAGAAAGCACCAGTACAAAATAAAAATAGACAGTAAATAAGTAATACTCTCCTCTGTATAAAAAAAGCGTCGTTAAATTTTCTTAATTCTAACATCTAATCAAAGATCTTGATGGGTTTTGTGTCTTTAATGTTTTTCAAAATTCAACGCTTT
The DNA here is from genome assembly GCA_032873175.1 of Leptopilina drosophilae. NCBI lineage: Eukaryota > Metazoa > Arthropoda > Insecta > Hymenoptera > Figitidae > Leptopilina > Leptopilina drosophilae. The sequence continues at coordinate 456,472 of CM065482.1, forward strand.
CCTTAGAAAATACGTTTATTAGAAATAAAAAAATACAAATTAATGTCGACAAAAAAAAATTTTAAATTTTGCTAAAATTTTTTTTATAATTACAGATACCAGATCATCATTCGAAGAATTTTTTTAATTTATTTTCCTTATTTTTGATTTCTTACCTAAATATTTGGGTTATTAAATATTGTTAACATATTTAGTTACTTGTTTTAATTTATAATTTATTACAAAGAATAAATTTGTTTGTAAATATTACGAAAACAGAAATTTGACCAGACACAAAAAATAATATCAACATTTTGCAATTTTTTTTCTTAAAAACTTAAATCGTCTTGTGAACAAGTATTCTAATTTTTGATTTGATAAAAAATATGTTTCCTTTTATCAAGGGTTGGTAGAGAATTTAAAAAAAAAATATTTTTGTTGATTTAACAGACACTATGATTTTTAAGAGGCAAGATTTTTTAACACAGTTTGTTTTTTCTCTAAGGAACAATTTTATTTCACTTTCAAGTTAAACAAAAGAAACTTTAGAAAATTTGCATGTTTTCAAAACTGATTTTTTACGTAGTGTTTACTTTTATCTTCAAAAATGCGTTGAATTATTTAGTATTTTATTAAGAAATATAAAACTCAAAACTTTAATTCTTATTTCTTCAATAATTGTAAAATTCTTTTAAAAATAGTTGATGAAAAATTTATGTTTTATTTAAAAAAAAATTTTTATGGACAGGAAAGGAAAGGAAGTTTTTTTAATATTAGGAAGTAAATTTTGAAACTTTCCTGTCGTCTTTTGCTTTATTTTGTATTTTTTCTGTGAATTTTCTTTTTTCGATAAGAAATTACTTTCTCTTATTATTTCGCTGATATTTTTCGTTTACTGACTCGAGACTCACCAATATTTTTTTACGCTTTTACTTTACACAGCCGGCTTAACAGAGGTGATCATCTACAGTTCTCCGGACGACAAAAAGAAAAATAGGGGTTTCTGTTTTTTGGAGTACGAGTCACATAAAGCGGCGTCCTTGGCTAAACGCAGACTCGGCACCGGACGCATGAAAGTTTGGGGGTGTGATATTATCGTTGACTGGGCTGATCCCCAAGAGGAGCCCGATGAGCAAACAATGTCCAAAGTAAGTTGCCGAAAATTATTCATTATTTTTTTCATCATTTATTTATTTATCGAAATCTAATCTAATTATTTGACAAGAAAATTCTGAATTTTGTCCAATTTTTATTGCCTTTAAAAAACAAATATTCACTTTAATTTTAAATTCTTTTTCTATTTTTAACAATAATTGAACTTTACAGATTTAAAATTGAATTTATTTTGAATAATTTTGCGAAGAATTTTAATTTACAAAAGAATTAAAAAATAATGTAATTTTATAAAAATTATGCTTTCAATTTTTATAAATAATACGAATAACTAGAAAAACTGTCTATTTAATTTATTATAGTTATGCAAATTATAAAATTGAAAAATTTTAGAAACAAAATTTTTAAAAAATTAATAATATTTAAAACAATTCAATTATTTAAAAAAAAATTAATAAAATTCTTTGCACAAGATTAGAATTTTAATTAAATGCGATAAAAAAATTTTGCAAGATTATTTATATACAAATAATATTTCTCAGAAGAATTAAATTATTTTCAATAAAATTTCTTCAAAGAATTTAATTTTTTGTTTTTAAATTTAATGATTTTCAATATAATTTTAATCGAATTATTCAAAAGAATTTAATTAACAAAAAATTAAAAATTACGATTTTTTTCTGTAAAACATTTGAAAAACATGAAATTCGTTAATCTTAAATTTTAACTGAATTCGTAATTTTTTTTTATTTTTAAACTAAATTATTTAAAAATATTTTAACAAAATTCTAAGCTAACATTCAATTATTTAGTATTCAAAAATATTATCACAAAACTATTTTATATTTTGGAATGTTAAATTATTATTACTAATTTTATGAATACAGATAATGGTTGAATTCCTTTCCTGAAATATAATTTCGAATGTCCTAACATTCACCCACTATACAGCGTTACGTAGCAAGTCTCTCTGTCTGACTATAAATTTACTTACTACTCAAAATAGTACAGCAAGACAATTTTACTACAGCCAGGCTATTCGTTTTTTTCCGTTTACACCTCCTGATATTTCTCGTACCTCCCAATTTGTAGCCCCTTCCATTTTTAAAAAGTAATTATTATTTTTTCTGAATGTAAAAAAGTAAATATTTGCACTTACACGACAATCGTTTTTTTGTCTGCCTAGGTTCGTGTTCTGTATGTTAGAAATTTGACTCAAGACTGCACGGAAGAGAAACTAAAGGAATGCTTCGAACAGTATGGCAAAATTGAAAGGGTAAAAAAAATCAAGGACTATGCTTTTATACACTTTGAAGATAGAGAAAATGCCATGAAGGTAAGAAAGTTGTTTTGTTGAAAAAAAATTCACGTGATTATTAAAGTTTGTTTCGATTGGATATTGAGAATAACTATTTTCACTTTCAGGCGATGCGGGAAGTAAACGGCAAGGAGATGAGTGGGTCCCATATAGAAGTCTCCCTCGCGAAACCGCCGTCCGACAAAAAGAAGAAGGAGGAAGTTTTGAGAGCCAGGGAACGTAGAATGTATCAAGTGTTGCAAGGACGTGGCGGGTAAGATATAAAAATATCGTTTATAAATACGTACTTATCTTATTGATCGTTCTTTTATTGATAATAAGAAGCGGCTACTAAAGGCTTATCTAAAAGACTAAATATAGAATTTAACGTCTTTCGACGTGTTTAGGACCTCACGTTTTCTATTTGTTCAACTATTCTCATTTCTGTCATTAATTTCTTTTTAAATAGCTTAATTTTTCTAGAACGACCAAAACACAAAATGATCAATTAGAAACTATTTGATGAACAATTCTGAATAAATATTCAAAGATAATTGAATTTGAAAGTTGTAACAAAAAATCCAATTATTTACAAAAATGTAATTTTAAAGCTCATTTTCTACAGAATGAGAATTATTCATAGGTATTAACGTGTAATTTTTCTCTTAGAAAACGCATATCGTCAAAATTTTACCATAAAAATTTGCAACAATCTTATTAACAGAAAAGTAATTTTTAAAATTCAAACAAACTTGTTTTTATTAAATTTTCTTTGAAAAATTTGTAAAAATAAACACAAATTTGTTTAGAAATTTTTTCGCAATAATACAATTTTCAACTCCTCGAAAAATGTAATTATTTAATTAAATTTAATTAATATTCGTCAAAAGAATTCAATTATTTCAAAAATTGATGATAAAATTTTTTATGAGAATTCAGAAACATTAAATTGTTCCTCAAATTCTTTATTTATGTATTTAAAGAATTGAAATCTAAAAAAATTATTTTATCAAAAATGAATTAAAAATAAATTTCATTAAAAAATTTAATATAATTTTTTAAAAATTTCTATTGCTTAATGTATTTAATTGAATAATTTACGACTAATCAAATTTTCAAAAAATTGAATTGTTAGCGGATAAACAAACAAATCAAAAACAATCAAACCAAACAAATTTTAAAGAAATCAAATTCACGTCAAAATCTCAATTGTTTTTGGAAATAATCAAATTCTTCTCCAAAATTTAATTACTTACAAAAATTTCAATCAAATTTTAGACAAAAATTCAAATTAATAAAAATTAATTCATTTTGAATTTAAGTCAAATTTCAATTATTTTCGAAAATTTTTCTGAATTCAATAATTTTCAATATTCAATATTTACTATTTTAATGAAAATTTCCAAAAGAATTCAATTAGTTCGAAAAAATGTTAATAAAATCCTACGCAAACATTTCATTATTTTCATAAAGTAATAAAAATTTTGCCGGAATTTAATTGTTTGTATATTTTTTCTAAATATCTTGGGAATAAATTCATTATTTTTATAAATAATAAAATTTTTAACAAAACTTCAATTATATTCATAAATAATAAAATTTCAAAATGTTTTTAAATTATTGAAATCTTTTTTTTTGCATTGAAAATTAAATATGGAAATTATATAGAAATTTATTTAGCGATAAAATTTTTCTAAAAATATTTAAAGATCTATATATATTATTGCTTTAAAAAAATGAAAATTGGAATCTAAAATGTATTGAAATTTCTATTTTGAACTACTTTGATTTGGTTTTGTAAAAAAGAAAATGAAATGAATAATTTGGTAACTTTTCAGAAGTTCTCCGTCACATCCTAGTATGATGGGCGGCCCAATGGTACCGCGAGGACCTGGTCAAGGACCTCGTGGTACTGGCACGGGTATGCGAGGACCTATGGGACGTGGCGACTATGGTAAGTTTTTCACATCAATCTTACTATGTAAATCAAAAATAATCGTGCGAAAAGCTAACCAGATTTTTTCAACTTATATAATCCCCTGATTGTAAATCAATTAAATACCATTCGAAATTTTTAAATTTCAACTTTTTATCTTTTATGAAGTGTTCCACTTTTTAATTTACTTCAAATTTGCCTATAAATTGTATCAAAGAATTATAATTTTAAATTTTTCAGAAATTCTGATTTTTTCCCATAAAGTACTGAGAAATGAAAACTATTTTCCAAAAATGCATTTTCAAGACTCAAAAAAATAGAAATTTTAATTTTAAAAAAGTAAAGATTTTTTTAAAAATTTGTTTGTATTAGAAATATTTAATTGGAATGGAACATTTAAATTTATTGTTTTCAAATACTTTTTTCAAATCAGAGGATTATATGAACGTTTTAATTAATTTTGATTTAAACAGTTATGCTTTTTATGTCCCACTTTGATTTTAATTATTAATGTGTTTATTTTAATTACATATTTATTTGATTTATAAATTTTGATATTTATTTTTAATTTCATGTGACAAAAGCCTGACTAGATTATTAAAAAAGTTTTTTCTGTAAAAATAGAAATGTTTCAAACAATTTTAAAGTTGAAATACGTTAAGAGATTTAAAGTTCAATTTGAAAAAAAGAGCAGAAAAATGAAATTATGAAAAGTTGAGATCAAATTTTACTAGTTATAGTGATACTTTTTCATAAAAAATTTAATATATGAAAGACAAATTATGGTTTCGAGAAAAAATAACAATAACAATAACAATAATAATGATGATTGAAGCTTTTTTCTAAATTATTTCTGTGATTTCAGACGAACTGCAATTAGAAATACTTTATAAGAAAAACTTTAGGTGAAATTGACATAACACAAACGTCCCGCATGCTTATGGGAATTTTTTCACTATCTCACTACATACCTTAGCTTACGCGCATGATAGAAAAAACTTTTGAAAAGAGTGAAGAATTTTTAACAAATTTTTTCTTCTTAACAAACGAGTGAGATAAAAATCCTCTTTCTTATCGATCCACCATCCCATTGTTTCCTAATTTCATGCTCTTATTGTTCAATTTTTATTTTCAATAATTAAAATTCCTGTTATATACAAAAGTAAATAAATATTTTTATGAAAACTTGTTTTTAATTCCCTTTTATGTTTCTTATTTGAAAAAAAGGTTGTAGTGAGAGAGTGCTCATAATTTATTAATTCAAATGAGCAATAGAGTCGAAATTTACTATATAAATTTCTTTGATGTCTATGAAAACAACTAGAGTCACTAGTTTTGCTTTAATTAAAATATAATTGAATTTATTTCAAAATTAATTAATTTGGCATTTAATTTAAGAAATATGTTGTTCTATTGGAATATAATGAATTAATTAAAGAATAATGCAATAAATAACAAAAGCCAGTAATTTTTTTCAAATAACACACTGCAAGTATAATTCATCAGGCGCACCTTTATTACCTTACCACTACCACTTCCTGTTTCATCTGTTTTTTCTGTTTGTCACAAAATTGTTGCATGTGTATTGTTTGTTGTTTTGATTGTTCTCATTTTTATTTATTTTTTTGGTGTCCGAGCGGTTATTATTTATTTTTAAGTGGCAGTATTTATTTGTGCATATTTTTTTTCAACCGGGGAGAGTTGTATCTTTTTTTACAATTTTTGTTAATGTGAGCGTGTTCATGAATTTATAAAAATATATTTCCAAACTCGGCATGTAATATCAATAAAATGTTTGTTTTGCAGCTCTCAAGGAAATAGGTAAGCCGCGACAATTATAATTGCGTCACTTTAAATTACTTATTTTGGTAGTTTACCCTATTTTTTTAGTTGAAAACTCTCAGCACTCCCTTTCAAAAATGTACACTGTATGGAATTGTGGAAAACTTTATTTTAATCATTCGAAAAAGGAAACAAAATTTATGTTTAGCTCTATTTTTCCTTTCTTTCAAATATTTTTTTCATTTTTGAGAGAATCTTACAGGGCTCGAACTAGGTTCATAAATCTCAGAAATTCAATTATGTTCGAAATTTTTTTAAATTTCTATAATCTACGGTCATAATAATTTTTTTTTCTAAAATTCAAATATTAAAAAAAAATTTTTTTTAATTCTTGGCAAAATTTGAATTATTTTCAACTTTTTTCAATATCTACTATTTTAATAATATTTTCCAAAAGAATCCAATTATTTAAAACTTTTTTGTTTAAATTCTACGCAAATATTTAATTATTTTCATGAAGTAATAAAAATTCAACAGGAATTCAATGATTTGCAAATTTTTTCTAAATTTCTCTTCAATAATTTCATTATTTTCATTAAAAAAAATTTTTTACAAAGATTCAATTATGTTTGTAAATAATCAAATTTTCTTTAGGAATTCAATTTTTTTCAAAAATAACAAAAAATCATTGCAGAATTTCAATTATTTTTAATATCATTTGAAACGAACTTCATGGAAAATGTAATTATTATTATATATTATTAAAAATATAATTAAAATTCGTCAAAAAAATTCGATTACATAAAAAATTGTTGATAAAATTTATAAAATGAGAATTAATTTTTAAGAAATATTTAATTATTTTATAAATTATTTTTTTGCATTTAAATAAATAAATTTTAATAGAATTTTTAAATAAAAATTAAAAAATGAATTTCAGTTAAAAGTTTACATAATAATTGAATATCAAGATCAGTTTAGCGTGAATTTTGAAAAAGTTTTTATTTTAAAAATTGGCAAAATTTGAATTATTTTCAAAAATTTTCTTTAATTTTTTTTTCAATATTTACAATTTTAATAAAATTTTCTAATGGAATAAAAAATTTCCTTGAAAACTCAATTATTCACAATTTTTTTTTAATTTCTTCAAAATGATTCCATTATTTATATAAATATTAATTTTTCTCTGAGAATTTCAATTATTTTTAATACAATTTTAATCGAGTTTCTCGAAAAATGCAATTATTTTTAAGATTTTTTTGAAGTGCGTCGAATAAATTTAAGTATTTAAAAATTTTTTGTTAAAATTCTTTACTAGAATTCAATTTCAAGAAACAATCAATTATTCAGTAAATTATGTTGTTTTAATTCAAATGATTGAATCTTGGTAAAATTTTCTAATAAAAATTTATTTAGAAATTAAATTTAGTTAAAGAATTGAATTCTAAGAATTTTCTATTAAAAATTGATTTAAATATGAATTTTAGCTAATTTTAAATTCAGTTTTTTTGAAAACGTTGTTAAATTTGAATTTTTGTTCATATTTAAAATTCTCAAAGAATGTATTTAAAAATTAATAATTGATTTAAAGAATATTAGTTAAGGACTCTAAGTAGTAATGATTGAATTTGAGATGATGAAAATATAATTTTTAAGGTTCGGAGTAATCCATAAATCTTCATGTTTTATACTTATGAAACAATTGAATTTATTAAAGTTTAAGTAAAATGTTCGAGCTCTGAATGTATTTTTGTTACTTTAGAGAACATTAAAGTAAGGTTTAAAGTAAGACTATTTTTTCGCTCTCTAAATTTGGACTAGTTAAAAATAACTAGAAATAATGTCCTTGAAGTTGGCGGTGAAAACTTTTATAGCAATGTTTGAGAACTTGTTTGAAAAAAAAAATGGTTTAGTTGCGAGAAAAGATAAATTTTTCTGCACTTACCGTCGAGACGCCAACTTGAGGGACAAAAGAATAGTTCCAACTAATTCAAATTTACAGAGTTTCTTGTAGGGAAAAAGTGTGCAATCCTAAAGATAATTTTTCGCAGTCCATGCAGAGTTCATTTTTTATGAAACGTGATGGTGGTAGGGTAATCTTTGCGAATTTTTGTTGGATCTATTTTTGATTTCTATAAAATAACGAGTTGAAGTAGATTTTTCGCAAATGGAAGAAAATGATCATCGCGATGTCTTGCAATGTTTTAAGTTTAAAGAAAAAGAATTTATTGAGTTTATTTATTGGAGTTTAAAAGAAAAAAAAAGAGAGAAGAGAAGTCGATTTCAAAATTTTGTTCTCTTTTCCCGGCATGCCTTTTTATTTTCTATAGAAAATTAATTATTATTTCAGTAAGTTTCCAATTGGACATATTGTGGCTAAATTTGGGTCTATTTGTAATGTGTGTTTTTATAGATTATGATTACGACTATTACGGTTATGGGGATTATCGAGGTGGCTACAGTGATCCATATTACGATGACTATTATCGATACGAAGATTACTATTTCGATTACGCGCCGCCTCCGCCACCTGCCAGAGGGAGAGGCAGGCAGCCTCAACCGGTGGGTCGCCTTTTTTAATGGTTTTAAAAAGTCGTTTTCGTTCTTTCAAACGTATATTACTTTTTTTTGATAATTAGCAGTAGTTTGATTGTGGCACAGTGTTCGCGGACTCCCGTTTTCGAAAACTGAGAGAAAAAAAGAAAAAAAAGGAAAAAATACTATACTTATACTGCCTCCACCACAAGTCCTTTGACACTAAAAATTAATACACTAAAATTTGAGCCTGTGCGTGTAATTAACTTCTTTGGCTAATTGTTTTGTGCCAGCTTGGATTAATCGCTATTAATCAACGCAGGGATGCAAGGTTATTCGCACTAATCACTTTTTTTTAATTGCACTGCATCCGCGGCACAGAAATAAATGTCACTGCCTGGGATTTGCAGATCTTTCCTAGGAGACGTCTGTCGAGGAAACTGGAGTATCAAACTTCAACATTTTTGCATCTACATTCACATCCCCAACTTGTCTCATTGACTTTTTATTGCGATTTTTAAGACCGATTCAAAACAGTAATGGCGAAAACAAAATTATTCGAAACTTACTCTCTAAATCTGAATTAGTAAAAATATTTACTTATTTCACATTAGTGACTGACTTTTTGCTTGTTTTGAATCAGTAAAGTTTACTGAAAAGTAGTAATTTCTACTAATTTATTAGTGAAATTTACTAATTAAAAAGGAAAAAGTCTTTTACTAATTCAAATTTAGAGAATAACTTTATTAATTGCGATTTTACAATTTTTTTTAAACTCTTCACTTAATTTCAATTTTTAAAACCTACTCTTAAAACCTACTCTTCTTTAACAATATTAATAATTTCCATTTAAAATTTGTAAAATATAATTCTTAATTTAGTTTCTCCTAATTTTTAAACAATTTCAATTCTTTTTATAAATACATGAAACCACGTCAACCTTGAACATTTTTTAAAAACATTTTTGTAAAAGTAAGGATTTTTAATTTTTTGCTGCGTTGTGCACACTGATTGCTACAGTAGTTTTAAAAGAGAAAAAAGTGTTCAAAATAGAGTAAAAAAAGTTACAAATTTTTTTTCAAATCGTCAAAAAAGAAAATAAATAAAGAAATGTAAAAAACATTTCAAAAAATAAAATAAATGTTTATACTGTCAAAAAATTGTTAAGCATTTCATTCAAGGTTAATGTGGTTAGACCAAACATTAAGTTCACTTGTTATTTAAATCAATCAAAATTTTTGTAAAAAAAATTTTATTTTTTTTAAATTCATCTTCTAGTTTATTTATGTTCAGGGTTGCCACAGTTCAGGAAAAAGACATGTAAAGAAAAAATTTATCAAGAAAATTTTGGGGAGTTTTATTAAAAGTACTGGAAGAATATTACATTAATATTAATTAGTTTTTTTTAGAATATTTTATAACTATTTTTATATTCTGGACTCTTACATTAATATCGCTAAAGTAGATAGAATTTGAATCAGTTTCAAATTGACGTTTTGAAAAAATATAATTTTTTAAAAACATTTTTATTCAAATTTTTTTTAATTACTTAAATTTGTGAATGCAGTACTTAATTGAAACATTTTTGAATAATTTAAATTTCATCAAATCAAATTCTTGGAAATGTATTTTAGAAGTATTTTATATGAACTTTTTTTCTTTAAATAAATAATTATATTCTAAAGGAGATTTTCAAAAAATTATAAAAAAAATTATTTGATTAGAAGAATTTTAGTTAATTTTTGAAAAAAATTAAATTGAAGTCTTAAATAACATTGAATTTTGAAATTTTTAAAAATCCTCATTCCTAAGAAAAAATAATAATGATTAAATAGTTATCTAAAAAAGTGTTGATGTTGCGAATTTTTAGAATGAATTAAAATATTTTTTAGAGTTGAGGAATAATTAAAGTTCTATCCAGAAATGAGGGAAAAAATCTAATTTTCACACAAAAAAATATGTGTTAAATTTGTTGCGTGTAGTTTTCAAGATGGTGTTATTTTAACAGCCATTAAAAATATGCATTAATTTTAACACACTCATGGTGTTATTTTAACACAAAATGTAGGTTAAAATCACATCGTATGGGTTAAAAATGTTGCGTGTTGTTTTAACACTACTTTTAGTGTTAAAACAACACTTCTTTTTTTCTGTGTTTGTGGTAACCCTGATATTAGAAATTTTTCAAATACTTTTAAACAACAATGGTTTTTTTAAAATTTTTAAATAATTTACATTTGTGACGCTCCCGAAACAATGGCATCTAAGAGGCAATATTAATTGTACGTTGTTTTTGTAATGCTTGGAATGAAAATACACAATTGGAATGAACTCTTATTATAAACAGCTGATTTTTAAATCTTCTTTACAACAAAAATAATTTAAAAAATCTGATTATTATTTTTATATAACTAAATATAAGCTTTGAATTACTGCAAAAATAACACTAACATAGTCTTAAAATGATTTGCTTCTTAGATATCCTTTTTTCGAGCGCGTCATATTTTCATAAGTCTAAATTCTAAATTATTCAAATCTTTGTTGACTTTGAATCTAATTCATCAAAATGTTTAATCTTTCTAATTACGATTCTAATCGATTTCCAATATAATCGTTTAAAACATCAATTTTTGTATTTTTTATTTATACTTATATTTTTGGACAAAGTTAACAAAATTTGGTAAATTATTTGTTTTATAAACTTCATCATGATTTTTATGAATTCTATGTTGTGCGCCTATTTTTCACAAAAATCATATTAAGAAAAGAAATTTAAAAAATTGTAAAATCGGTTTTTGTAAAGTTACCATATTTCAAAAATTTTGAACCCATTCATATGATTATGTTTTCGAATTTTATTCATTTGAATATTTAGAAATTTAGGGCCATAACGGATTGTTATTAAATCTTAATTTTTATTGAAAAAATATTTTAATAATATAATATTGTCAATGTAGTTCTTTAATTAATTTTAGGCTTAATTTTCCCAATGTTTTATTATTTTAAATTTCAAACAGTCGATAATTAATTTTACCTTGCAAATTGAAAAATTCTAATTCATTTGAATTTTGTTAATTAAAATTTGAAAAAGATCAAATTTTCAATTGAGTTGAATTTACCGGATTTTTTTTAAATATTTAACACTTATGACCAGTGTGGCAAATTTCTAACATAGAAAAATTTATTTAAATTGGATAAAGTGTGGGCTTTTTTATACTTTTAAATATAATTTGCTTTGCCCTCGCTGATACTCCATTTTTCTCCGCGTAGTCTTTGTTGTATATAACTTTCCAATCTATGTGAACGTCATACATGCAAACGAGTCCCTTTGATTGGTATGCACTTTCTCACTCTCTCTCTCACTCTCTTTCTTTCTCTCTTTTATTTAATTTTGTTTTTTCTCCTCCTATACCTCCTGAAATTTCAATTTCGCCAGGTAAAATTTTACAGATTTTTGCAATTTAATGGAATGTGTAAAATTTTCCCTACACATGAAATATTCACAAAGTGCATACCAATTTTTGATGAATTCCACCTTATAACTTTGACTAACTTTTCCTAACCCGAACACATTGCCACTTTCAAATTGCTTGTAGATCATATCTGAGCCATAGTAGACCCATTCTAAATTTCAGCCAAAATTCAAGCCGGGAAAAGCAATCAGAGAAACAAAAGGATTCATTATGAAAAATAGATCAAGTCTTGAGTGTCGAGTTTGAAACGGAAAAAAGAAAAGAAATAGTTATGAGAGGGAGGGAGAGAGAAAGAGAGGAATCAATGGTAGCCAGGGTATGGCTATACAATATTTCGAAGATGTTTCACGAAAGAAAAAAGAATGGAGAATTTCAATATTTACAAGATCCCCCAACCTCACACTATCCACGAGAGAATCTTCATTTTCAGGAGAGTCCTAACTTTGCACCAGTGTACAGGATATCGTCTTATATTTTCGTTTTTGTTTCATAAACTTTTTTTCTTATTTATTATCGGCTCGGATATGATGAGAATGTGTCAAGTTTGACAGAGTATTGGGCACAACGACGTTTCTTTTTTCATTCAATCAATTTTTCTTTCTGGCCCTGTTTTTTTTACAATTTTTCAATAACGAGAACAAAGTCTAGACACTACGAATACATTTTTCCTTTATAATAACTGTCTCGTGAACAACAAAACAATTTTCTCTTGTTTAAAATAAGTGTTGATGAAAAAAAAAAAAAAAATGATTCCAAAAACGAGATTTCTCTTTCTCTAACTGATAGATAAGATTTTAATAAAGAGTTTCTTGCAGGATGGAAATTGTGTAAAACTTCCGTGCATTTTAATATCGTCTTAAATGAAGAAGTGATCAAAAAGTGACCGAAAGAGTCAAGAACAAAACGAGAAAAAAATATTATAGTTTCCCAATTACGAGGGTGTCGAGAAATAAATTGAAATGGATGGTAGATTATTGAAAATCATGGCCGATGCAGATAATTGTCATATAAGTAACGTGCTTAGTACTATGTGAATTGCGTGCAGGTGTGACTTTTAATGGATAGAAAAGGGGAATGAGATGAAAGATACATTACACTACGATTTCAGCTGATGCGGCATCAGTGACACGTCTCACAGCTCACAGCTACTGCTTTTCGCTTCGGCAATATATATATATATATTACTCGCTTATGCTTTAAAAATACGAAATTGCTTCTTTTTTTTTTGACAATTGCTGCTAAAAAATATGCTTTCGCTTATAATATTCCCCGATTGTTTTTGGGGCGAGTTGTTTATTCCGAAAATTTGTCTACAATTTTCAAATAAACAGAATTTTATATGTAACCGATTGTTGACTGAAATTTTGACCGAATTTTAACCGAATTTTAACCGAATTTACTGTAATTTTGATTTAAACTAATTTTTTTCGTACACATTTTTATAATGAAATCTTTATTCGACAGAATTTACATTACGCCGAGTTTTTATTTATCCGAAATTTATTTAACAGAAATTCCATTTGAAAAATTTTCCACATTATATAAAAATTCATTTCACTCGAATTTAATAATTGTGACGCGCTCTAAAGAAAGGTACCTAAAAACAAAAATTTTAGGTTATGTTTGTAATTTTTGAAGTTAAACTACAAAAAAGCGATTAATTCTTTATTAAAATCCCTTGTGTTAATGCATTACCTAAAATTGTTAGTAAAAACTGATTTCAGTTTTAGACCATTAAGGAGAGACTTTGACTACATTTTTCACTATATCAAGAAAATGATTTAAACTTTCTATAAATTCTATATAAATTTAAAAAAAGTATAAAATACAAAAAAATATTTAAAATTAGATAGAAAAATATACAAGTGAATTTGCTTGTAAAAAATTGATTTTATCTTCCGATCATTGATTCTCCTCTTAAAAATAATTGTAAAAACAATTTTACAGGAGATTTAAATCATTTTCTTGATATATAGTGAGAAATGTAGTCAAAACCAGCCTCCCCTTAAACTGATTTCAATTTTACAACATTAAACGAAGAGTTTTCGTGAAAGTGAAAATGAAACAAACATAACCTTAAAATGTATTGTTTCTTAGCTACCTTTTTTCAAAGCGCATGCGTCACAATTGAACGTAATTCTTACTTCATTCAATTTCTATTTGCCCGAATTTTCATAAGCAACAAATTTCATTCAATAGAATTTTCATCTGACCGAATTGTCACCGAATTTGACGAATATGGGCTAAATTTCCACTTTACTAACATCTGAAACAGAAAAGTGTATATCTGACAGAGATTTAGTTTTTGCGTCAAAATTCCATTATTTTGAGACTAAATTTCTGTTAAATGTACTTTTCGAAGTTTTTAGATATGTCGGTAAAGGGAAAATTTGTCCCATATTGGTCAAGTTCGGTCAAATAAAAATTCTATTAAATAAAATTTCTAACTTTATGAACACTTCACTAAATAGAAATTCTGTCTAATTCAATTTCGGTCAGGAAATTTCCATAATATAGAAAATTATTCGAATTGAAATTTCAGTCAAATAATATTTCGAAAAATTGAAATTCGGCCTGGAATTCTTCCTAATTTTTGTTTCCAATTAAAAGGTCATGTAAAAATGCAATAAGAATTCCACCAAAATAGAAATTTCGACAAATTAAATTAATTCTAATGAATTCACGTAATTCACTTCGATTCAATTATTAATCTTTAATTATAGAAAAAAGCCAATAGATCGGAAGAACAAAAGTTTTTAATCTAATTATTTTAGAAAATTACAGTTATTACAAAAGATTCGGTCAAAATTCGGTGAAAAAAGTCAGTTAAGATTTGGTTAGAAAAAACTTGTGATAAACAAAAGTTTTTTTAAATTGTAAACAAATTGTTTTTTGGAATAATAAGGCGCGCCCCTATTGTTTTTTATGGCCAGTGCATTTTTAGTTTTTTTGTCGCTTACGAATATTTTTTGCCCAAAACATTATCTTTGTTTTAATACGAATTATTCGCTTTTCCACACATATTCTTTCCTTCATTATGGATTATAATAATCTCTGCTAATTCTGCTGCTGTATTGATTAGTAAAATTTGGCTCTAGGCAAGTTTTCCCCCTCTTTTTCAACACACAAATATTATTTCTTGACCATCTTTCGCAAAAAAAAAAAAAAAAATATATCGTTTCACTCTTTCCAAACGGGCCGATTATATGCTGATCGGCCTAACAGACGTTACCCCTCTGTCTTTCAACATATATTATATATATTATGTCACAGGGTTACCACTGCATTATGCCCTTAATTTAACGTACTCCCTGAATTTGAGTATAGTCGCCAATTTTTTTTCTTTTTTTAAATTAAATTTAATTCAGAGAGTACCTTTATATGCGTATATATACATACAAACGTTTTTTAGAGTATTTTTAATAATGTTGAGATATTTAATGCAAAGAGAAGAAGAGAATATTTTTCGTGTTGATGGTTATGTATGTATATGCATATGAGTGGATATTTGTAAACCATGATGCAAGTGGAGAGCACAATAATGAGATTGATTTGATAATAAAAAATAAATGTTGTCTCTAAATAAGCAAGTCTTGTAGCTGTAAATTTGATTAAAAATTGAATTATTATTATAAATAGATTTTTGATTATTATGAAGCACATGGGGTAACGATTGGGTGTGTGTTGTTTGGTCAGGCTGGTCGTGGGCGTGGAGTGGTGGCGCGTGGCCGGGTCGGTGGCCCCCAAGCCCGTTTACCAGCCAGGCGGGGACACAACCCCGTAACCTCAGGGGCCCGTGGGGCCCTGCGGCCAACCGTTCGTGGGGGGGTCCGCGCCAAGGGAAGTTTACCAGGTGAGGATGGTCTGTATCTCCACAACGAATCATCTTTTTATCTTATTTACTTATCTACTATTTATGAAAATTATTATCAAACAAACAAAAGAAGAAGAACAAAATTCGTCTAACTTAGTCTACATAATCGCACCTTAACTTTTTCTTGACACTTACATGGCTAGTCGCACCTGCCTTTTGGAGAGAGCTTGTATGAAATGTATATATTTATATAAAAGGGTGTCTCCGCTCGAGAGAACAACTCACTTCAAATGCAAACATAACCTCAAACGACATATGCGTGAATGTTTATAATTAGAATTTTCATTTACAATCGATATTAAATTTTTACTCCCACTTCATTCGCATTTGACAATTTTTGCAAAACTAGAAATAATCATATTTTTCTTGATATCTGATTAGTCAATTTTGAAATTCGCGCCAAAATATAAGATACGTCATTTTTCTTCACTGAATATAAAATTAAAGTTCGTTTATTAAAAAAAATATATGAATAAAAATTCTAAACAATGAATTTTATGTGATATTATTCATCCTCCAGTTTGAGAAAATCTGACTAAAATGCGCAAATTCTAAATAACCTCAAAATAAGAATTATTTAATAAAATCAATTAATATTGCAAATTATTGATGCTCATGTCTTCACTGCATCCAAAATATTCAATAACGACCAATTTCAAATCAAAAAACTTAAAAATTAACTTCTAAACAAGATAAATCGATGACAAACATAACCTATAATTCGTTAGCTTCTTAGGCATTACAATTGTCAACTAACTTTAAAGAAGAAATACAAAATGTTGAATAATTATTGTTTGATGACAAATTTTGTCAGGAAACAATTTTCAGTCTAAATTGTAGAATTACATTTTTGAAAAATTTGCGAAATTAATTTTAATTGTAGTTTTATATGATCAGGGTTGCCATTAATATTTTTTTTCCTTCATACTCCCTTGATTTTAAGAATATTTGCGAATTTCTTTAACTGTAAAATTATTCAAAAACATTAAATAATATTATTTAAAATAAATATTTAATAATTATTATTTTTTCAAAGGAATTAAGATTTTCAAAAATTTCAAATTCAAATCTTTTTGAAACTTAAAAAATTATAATTAAAAATTACCGAGGGATAAAATAAATATTTTATATTATAAGGATATTTTACTGTAACTTTTTAAAAATATTATTATGATCAATTTTTGTAAAGAATTTTATCAACAAATTTTGAAATAAATTAATTCTTTTAATAAAATTAATAAAACTTTAAGAAAAATTACATCTTTAAAGAAATTCAAATAACATTGTATTAAAAATTATTAAAATTCTTAGATGAGTTTTATTATTTATGAAAATAATTGAATTTCTAAAAAGAATTTAATTGAATTATTGTTAAAAAATTTGTAAATAATTTAATTTCTGTAAAATTTTTATTATTTATGAAAAGAATTGAATTTTTAATAAAATTTTATTTAAATTATTTTTAAATCAATGAATTGTGGAAAATTTTTTAAAATAATTGATTTTCGGAGAAGAATAATTGTAATATTTCTAAAAATTATTTACATTTTGACGAGAAGTTTTTGGGATTTTTGAGTGTAATAAAATTGAATTTTTGCGAAGAATTTTCTTACTTTTGATAACAATTGGATTTCTGTAATCATTTGTAACTTCTTCAGAATGGAATTTTGTTTTGTCTTTTTAACTAAATTTTTCAATAAATCTATTATTTTTAATAATTATTTATTAAAAAATATATGAAAAATATTAATTAATATAATATAAAAAAATTTAACTTTTAGAAGAATTAGGAATTATTAAAATTTTTCAAAAAACAAAGTTCCTTAAAATTTCTAATGGTCTTAAATTCATTTGAAGTAGAAATTTTATAAAATTAAAACCTTTTAAAAATTTGTTTATTAATAAAAATTGTAAACGTAACTCTTTTAAAATGCAATTAATTTTGAAATATTTAATAGTTATTCCCTAATATGTGACAACCCTGTAAATACTCGAAACGTTCAAAAGCTCTTTGTTGTTTGAGGTTATGTGAATGGGATTGAACATGATTATAAAGAGTGTAATTGTTTTCTTTTCAGTTTTATGATCTGAAAATGTTTACATGTAAACTTGAGCGGAAGCACCTTTTATAAGTATATGTTGACGTTTATTTGTTACAAGCTCGTAGGAATTATTTGCACGATTTTTGACACGCATCTTTCGTTTTTGAATTGACGACAAGAGCCGAGCTTGTAACAGACATACAACATATATTGTAATACATATCTTGCTGAGCGAGCTTGCTTTCAATTGTTTTCATGTTTCTTTCCGCGTTACTTTTTATTATAATAATCAATATATAATATATCGAATGAATGCGAATTTTTTTAACGCAGTTTTAATAAGAATGTCAATCGTTAACAAAATGTGTGAACAGCAGTGCACTCACTCTAATGATTTGGTTTTTTATACTTGAATTTTTACAATTTTTTCGAATGTTATGCTGCCTTTCAGTGAACGACTTTACTTTCTCTCATTTAAACGAACAAAAGTAAAAAATACAATTTTTTAGTTAGTCATAAAGAAGTATTTGCTTGATTTTCTTTTCTTTCTTTTTATTATACGAGTTATTTTTCACTTATTAATCATTTATTAATCAATAGTTATCAATCAATAGATGGTAGATTTGTAGAAGAATTTAAGAAAATTTTATCAAAAGGATAAAGAAGAAAAATATTATTTTGTAAGTGGTGAGAAGAAAAGTTATTTACTGAATCTCAGTGTGTTTCATTCTGTTTCGAGTGTACAGATTTATTTGCTGCTGTATATCACTTTTGAAAAACATTATTTTTCCAATGAAACAATTATTAAGAGCATATTTCCCAATTTGAATATTGCAAACGATTACGTAAAGCCAAAGAAAAGTCAAGCCCTTGAGAAAATACAGTGAAAAAGTAAAAAAAAAAGATTTTATTGATTAAAATGACTAGAAACAGTTTTTTGGTATATTTTTGAAAGGAGAAACTTAAGATTCACCAAAGTCTGTAGGATTGCCTTATATATCCCTCTCTTTTCCTCCAAGGTATTTGTGACGTATCCAAGCAATACTAATAACATGCGATTAGTAGATTATTTAGATAATGGAGCATAACCGCTGATTCTAGAATGAGTTGATGTGAGAAGTCAAAAGCTTTATTTTTGCCTCTATTCGAAACTTACGTAGAAAATTTCATTTTAACAGTTTTTCAATAACATAACTAGCTCATTGCAGACTCAGCTCAAATAATATGTATGTTTAATAATTAATCCTGAAGTTACAACTTTACATTCGTTCTAAATGATTTTTTAATAACTCCTTATTTACTAACACGGTGTGTGAACTAGATGTATAAATCCTTAAAAAAACTATTTTTTACAAGATCGCTACAATGCAGTAGAACTCTGATAAAAACTCTGATAAAAGCTTTCACTGATTGCATCATGCTTTATACTTGATGTAGAAAAAATATTTATTTTCCACCAAATGTTTTTAATTCGAGTTCTACTGCATTTCACGTATACAGTCACTTTCATGCACTAATTAAAAGGTCGTTTAGAACAGTTTTCACTGTTATCTGCACTTTATTAACCTTCTTTATAAAATAAACATTCCGAGTAAACATACATTAATTTTTTTTAATTTTTTGAAAACTATCATTTAATAATATTATTACTGCAAATGTTTTTTTAACTAGATTAATGATTAATGATAATTGCACAATTTCATTATTAGTTCATTACTAATAAATCAGTTGAAGCAGCTAGTATGGTTTCAGAAAAAGTTTTGTCATTTACGAGGTAAAATTTTCGCTTAGATGTAAAAAAATATTTTTTTTAATTCCGCGCTATAATCAGATTCAACCCAAAAAGTGCGGGCTATAAATACAAAATACATAAATTTCACATGATATGAAATGTTATTTTCTATAAATTTTATTGTACACAAAATCCATTTGTCATAAAAATCATTGAACATAAATTTCATTTCACATTAATTTCAATTAGATAAAAACTCATTTAACGTAAATTTAACATTTTTAATTTAACGTAAAGTTCATTAGACATAAATTTTATTTGATATAAATTTTATTCGGTATGAAGCTCGTTTGACATAAATTTCATTTGACATAGATTTAATTTCGTATGAAACTCGTTTGAGATAAATTTCATTTGACAGAAAATTTAATTAACGTAAATTTTATTTAACATCAATTTCATTTGACAACAATTTGCTTTTGGTCCGAAACTCTTTTGACATAAAAATCAATCATTTAACATTAATTTCAATTTTACATGAAAAATACATAAAAATACGTAAATATACAAAAACATAAAATAAATTTTATGTCATATAAGAAGTTTGTTAAATGACTTCGATGTTAAGTGAGAATTATGTTAGATGTCCTATGTCAAAAGAATTTTTTGTCTAATGGAATTAATGACAAATTCAGGTAAAATGATTTTTATCTCAAATGAAACTTATGTCAAATAAAATTTATTTCAAGTGTTTTTTAGATAAAAATAAAATTCATGTCAAGTGCATTTTTATGTCAAATGGAAATTATATTAAATGAGTTTTATGTCAAATGAAATTTATGTGTAATTAATTTTACGTTAAATGAAGTATATATTATGTTATATAAATTTTATTTCTAATGAAGTAAATGTTAAATGGATATCATATCAAATGCAATATAAAATTTATGTCTAATGTCTAATGGAATTCAAATTGAATGTTTTTTATACCAAAAAAATTTGATGTCAAATTAAATTTATGTTGAATGGTTTTATGTCAAATAAGGTTTCGGCAGCAAACCTTTATAATAATGGAAAAATTACACTTTCACATTACTTTTGGGTTGGGTCTGGATAACGAGCATCTACTCTCACAAGATTCGAGTTCTCAAAAGAATTTAAAAATTTCATTTTAAATACAGTTATATTCGTGGTAAAAGAGATTAGAGATTTTAAGAATAAAACTTTGCTTCTCAATTTTGACACTACGTCAAATTCAACAATTGAAAGTCCCGATCAACGAAATTTTTATAACATTTTAAAACTAAAATCACTATCATTGTCCAATAATTCCAAAAGTTTTGAGTCACAATTTTTGTAAGATTTAGAAAACATGCAAAATGCTTCTAGAAAAAATTGAAATTTGAAATCGTTTTTTTATTTAAAGGAGAAGAATATTTTGTCTTCAAATATTATAATCGATTCTTTGATCTGGACCCTCAAAAGTTATACAGCAGAAAACTTGCATAAGACGGTAATATTAAAGAGATTTTTAGATGAGATAAAAATATGACGTTTTAAAAATTAATAGATATTAATATTACTTTGTAGAAGAAATTTACCTCGTAAGCTGATATTACTTGCAAAAATGCAGAGTAAAGAATTCGAATTCTCTTACAGTAGATTCGAATTGACACAATAATTGTTTCAACCATATTTTACACTTTTGTTGCAAACAAAAAGCATTAGGGATGAAAATCAAAAGTTCCGTTAATAACACTGAATGTATCCTGAACATTTCACATTCATAAAAAGAATGTTAAAATATTAAAAATAATATAATTATCTAGTTCTTATATCACGGTAATAAACCTAACTTGTTCGTGTCACAATGTTTATTCTTCACGAAAATAAAAAATATTCAACTGGAACAGCGTTTACTTTCGCTGAAATAGGGAAAGTATTCGTTGCAATAACTGAAAATTTCTCTAATATAGTGAATTTTATAGTTGTTTCAGGTGAAGATTTTTTTTCGTGTTACATGTGATTAAAGATTATATTAAATTTAAAGAGAGAATAGAAGAATATTTTTATCTTCATATTAATTAAAATATTTAAAATTTCGATAAATTAAAATTTAATTGCTACAGTTTGGGGTAGATTCAATTTATAATTTTTATTACATTGGAAATTTGAAATTTAAGTTTATTCAATTTTTAATGCACAATTTTAATATTTTACTGCAGAATGATTATTTTAGTTGTTAATTAAAAAATGTGTCAAATTAAGGCACGAAGGTGTAATTTTCAAAAATTTTTACAACAGGGAAGAAGGTAAGATAATTTTTAACCTTTTCAGAACACCTCTTTTTCAATCATAATGAAGAACACATGAGGGTTAAATTCAAACAATTTCAAGTACAATAATTTTTATCGTTTGCCAATTAAAAACAAACTGTCCAATCATCTTGTAAAACTTATCAAAATATTTTTTCAAGTTTACCACAGGAAATTTTATCAAAAGTATTGAAAAAATATTTATCTTCTAGAACTCACAACAAAATTCTAAATTTTCTTGTCCTTTTAGCCTTTGAAATTATTAAAAAGATTTAATTTATTTATCAATTTCTTTTATTTCTAACAATATACTTTTTTATCTTTAACAATAATTAAACTTTGCAGTTTTCAAAGTGATTATTAGTCGAAAAATGATTATTTATAAATTACTTTTTTTTCTTTTTGTTCTCAATCAATCATTATCACTGTCGAACGATTCATATGATGAATTATTTTTCATTTTGTTTAATATATTTCAATGTAAATTAAAAAAGTCTACCCTAATTTTTTTATTTTTTTTGTATGATAATTATTTGAAAAAAATTTAATTGAATCCTTCAAAAGAAAATAATTATTTTCTACAAAATTGTTTTAAGACGTTCAATTATTTTCCAAAAATTACATTGAAAAAATACTTTTAAAAAGGATTTCTTTTATTGTTTTTTAATAATTTTTTAAGATTCATTTCTCTTCGAACAATCTAAATAAAAATTTAGGAAAATCTAATTTTTGAATTCATTAAATTTTTTGGGAAATCATTAATTGGTGAAAAAGTAGAAGAATTGATAAGGGAACTAACAACATTGAAAGTAGATAATAAGCTTAAAAAATGCTGATTTGAAGAAAGGTTGTATATTCAAGAAAAAATTAGAGATTTGACTTGACCTCGTGTGTTCTTGAAGGGTTAAAAAAATTGACGTCCTCCTGAGGTTAATACTGAAGACTTTTTTCTTAAATTTTTGAAAATAATTGAATATAAGGCACGAATCGAGTTGGACTTTTGATTTTCCTCCCTAGGAAGAAAAGTTTTCTATGAAGAGAAAGTTGTAACGTCAGAAGTTTGAATAATTAAAAATGGAGATAGGAGATAAATAGTAATTATTGTAGGTGTAAATTAGAGGTAAAAAAGTGATGATTGCCTTTTTGACGTTTGCTAAATGTGTTTCTACAGCAGGTAAACGAAAGTTTGACGGGGGTCACCAGAACCAGGGGGAATCTAAACGTCGCTTCCAGAGCAGCTGGGGAAACCAGCCCCTTGCCCAACAGCCATTGGGATATGGATTGGCGAGTGTAAACGGTGGCGGTAGTGGTGGCGCTGGGTCTGGTGACGAACCGAAATGGTACCAAGACAGCTATCAATCGTGGAGCTAACTTCTGCCAGCTTGCAAATGAACGAGCGTTATTCGTAAATAAAGCGAAAATAAAGCGATACATCGTGATTTCGGGGTAGGGGGACGAGAAAGTTTTAATAGCGAAAGAGTGCGTGTGACTATTATGCGAGAGCAAATGGAGAATGAGAGAGAGGATAAAGAGAGAGAGAGAGAGAGCAAGCAACAAGAGAGAACGAGAGAGAGAGAAAGATTACTGCAAACTTTGTATAAGAGTTTATTAACATTATTATTGTTCCGATGAAATGTGACTTGTAAATGTTTTTTGACGAAATGCAGCACCGCGCTCTGCGCCGCCACCATCGCCTGCTGTGTTGTGATTATGTACAGTGATGTGCCACTGGGACTGTATTATTTTTATCTCGGAGTGACCACCCACCCCGTACTACTATTACAATACTACTACTCTAAGTATCACTAACTGCATTGTCACATTGTTTACTGCCAAGTGAAGAAGACACTTTCAGAAGATTTCATGCTGACATCCGGATTGTGATGGCACGTATTAATTAAGAGGACTTTTGAATGGTTCAATTATTATGCGATATAGTTGACTAATTGTCGTGAATGTGAACGAAACAGAACAAAATGTAAGCAAGCAAGCAAGAGAGTGAATGAGAGAAACAGAGAGTGCATGCGAGAGTGAATCTGCCGTGGAAGGAGAATTACGTCTCCTTTTCTAAACATTTGTATGAATTTCGAGTGAAAAGGAAAGTGGAGTGTCTGTGTGTGCGTGGAGCGCGCCAAGCGCGATTAGACCTTCTATTGTTGGTCTATAATGTGTACAGTCAGTGAAACTATTATTATTAAGAGTCAGGAAAGTTTTGCGATAAAATGGAGAGTAAGAAAATTTGCTAGCCGCAACTTGTGTGAGTTTCTGCGATGATATGGAATGTCCGATCGTCAGAATAACAACAAAAAAAAAAAAAAAAACGAGAGAAAACGAGACGAACGACCGATTGGTTCGAAGGAAGAAATATTGCTCATGAATGAGAAAAAACCCACTTGTACAGTAAATTTTCAGAACCCAAAAAAAAAAATATTAACGAGAACACTCGTTTCTAAATTGTAAACTATATATTTATTCTCGCTAAATGAGCGCAATGATAAAGAACTGCGAAAAAAGTTGATGTTGTCCACCTTTAAAAGGATAGGAAATTGTGAGAGAGTTAGAAAGAAAGCGCGAAATTTTTTTTCACGATTATTGGAAATTTTTTAAAAAAAGTCAAACACATCTCCTTTTACACAAATACACTCATAAACAAGTACACACACATTCATGCAATAGACGAAAAAAAATGATGACTGGCTACCGGATTGATAATGATAGTTACAGATTGAAAATAGAACGCTAGTGCGCAATTTTATTCAAATGCATTCAAACACATACAGCACACACTTTTTTGAGTGTTGACTTATTGTTATTGTTAGTCTGTTAGTTAATTAGTAAGAGTTGTAAGTGCGGGCTGTAGTTGGTCCCTGTCCCTGGAGCCCAGACAACCCCCTGTTCTGGAAATTATTTTAACGAAAAGAAAAGAAAAAAAATAACACCACTCGATGTAAAACACGCACCCCCCGAAGATTGAATATACAAACCGATAAACAGGAATGAAAACACGAGGTTGATGCTTCGTGCAAACGAATCAGCACTCTCGTGTGTCCGATCCTCCGTTTATTTGAAAATCCGGCTCAAGATCAAGCATCAATTGCTAACTGTATTAAATTTTCCCCCACTCCTGATTCACTGATCAGTCAGGAAAATTTAACGCCATCAACAATTGATTTATACAAACAATCCCAATTTCCGTTTGGAATTTGGGAAAAACTAAAAAAAAGTAAATAAGAAGAAAAAATCGTGAATCCAAAACACAATAGTTTTTTCATTGCGTAATACAGTAACGAACGAGAGTAACACCAAAACAGTCTGGACGAAGATAAATTGCTCGCAAATCCTCTTATTTATGAGCATTTTGTTAATCTTTATTCATGTTTTTACGTAATTCTATATAATTATTTCTTCTTTAAATCGCCGCCGCATTGGCTGCAAAAATGAGAAAAAAAAACAAAAAAAAATGTTCTTCACCTAGTAATAATGTTGAGCTCCAAACTCCTACCCCCAAAAACCCTCCCTTGAAACTCCAAAAAAAACCGTCTGAATTCTAATTAAAAAAAGCCAAAAAAAAAACAAAAAAAAACTTTTTGTATCGATAAGGCCCACTCGTGATTAATCAGGACCGTCACAGAGAAAAGCCTCTCAAGAAAAAAAATATTTACTCAAAATTCTTTTACTTTAGTCATGAATCTGTCTCTTTCCTACCTTATTCTAATTCTACGTACCCTACTCTATTTATAAAAGCATAATATTGAGGATATAATATTAATATTAACAATACGGATAAGAATGAATATCGCTAATCATACTGAGTGGGTTTTTGTGACATGATAATATTTCATATTAAAATTCTGGTCTTTGTCGAAAGAAAATTGTAATAATTATAAACGGCGAGGATTGGTTTAAAAAAACAGTTATACATGTAGAAAAAGCAAAAATTTACAAAAAAAAAGTTTTTTTTTAATAACAAAAACCGAGTAATCGGTTATTAAAGGGAATGATACCGAACTTCGCCCGGTGGTTAGAGAGGTTTAGTGAGGTTCGTAACGAAAAATTATTTCCCCGGCGGGAAGATTGATTTTTTAATTGAAAAATGAAGAAAAGTTTCATCATTCAGAGAATCAAATTATACATTGGCTCGAATTCCGAATCGAAACGTTGATTTTTACAAAATTTACCTTCAATTGTATTTTTTGCCCTAAAATCAATTTACGTTTTAATATTTTTAATTTTTACTCTACTTTTTTAATTCAGTCGACTCTTTTAATTCAGAATGACGAACAGTCGAAACAAAAAATAGTCCAGTTTTGTTCACGGTACTTCACTTAAAAAATTTTTTGAAGTATTTAACTTAATATGCTGCATACAATAAAGAACTAAACATTAATAGTTGATATAAAAAAATAGTCACATTTGTTTATTTTTACAACAAATTTTAATTCTCTAAAAGACATTAATAATGAAATAGAAAAAACGATTCAATGTTACATATATTAAATTTTAAATTTCTTTTAGTGCAAAGGTTTAAGAATATTAACGAAAGAATCTTGCGCAGGATCGAAACAAAAATTAGTCCAATGTCATTGTTTTGTATTTGAAAAAAAATAATTAAAAAAAAGCTTCTAAACTACTGCAAGGGTATGAAACTTAATTTCCAAAAATTAGAACAAATGTTGTATTTGAATAAAAATTACTATTTTTGCCAATAAGAAATATTTGTTAATTATTAGGTTGTTACCTAAATTGTTTCTTATCGATAGAAAATTGTAATTTTCATTCAAGCGCAACTTTATTATAAACTGCTGAAAAATGAAAATGGATTTAAAAATCCATTTTGTCCTCTTCTTTTAAAACACGAAATTATGGCACTGAATTAACTTTTGTTTCAATTATTTCCTAAAACAATTAAAAGTTGCATTTGAATAGAAATTACAATTACAATTACAATTTTCGGTAATTAAAAAAAAAGTTACAGGTATTACATGACCTACAAATTTGACAACAAAAATAATAAATACGACAGTAACAAAAAATAAAGAAATTTTAACTTTCATTTAAATGCAACGTTTAATTGTTTGTTGTTAAAAATAAGATTTTCTACTCTTCTACTAAAATAAATTAAAAATTTTTAGTTAAAGATAGGAACTAATGAAATTGGACCAAGTTTTGTTGCAATTGTTTGTCTGCCTTTTAAAAGTAGCATTTGAATAATTAATTTTCTCTATCAATATGAAACGAATTACAAATCTAAAATTTCTCAAACAAACTTGAAAAAAATGCAAACAAAAAAAATTGCTATTTTATTCGTAAACATGTCAAGAACATCGAATTGAATCGTGAATTTTGAAAAGAACTCAACTCTAAAAATTGAAAATTTTCTCTTTCAATTGTTATCTGAAAATTACTTTTACACAGTTTTTACAGTTGAGCCCTCTTCGAAATTCACGTTTGATAGATTCTTTTTTAATTTTTTTTCGGTTTTAGAAAAATTTTCCACTTTTTATTAAAGTGAAATCACTTACGGAGTTTTTAGTAATTGACGACTTTGTTTATTTATTTTTAAAGAAAAGTTAGATAAGGAGGAATGACGAAGCAATTTCAAAAAGTATGAATAATTTCAGTTTTTATTGATTAGAACTGGCCTATTTGATAAAAGGGAAAATGTTTCTGAATTTAAGGAACGATTTAGATTTTTTGGTTTTGTTACTAAAATCGTTTGTTAATTTCAAAAAGATTTTTAGTTTTATCCAATGGCTAGTTTTTAATGAGTGGAAAACTGAAATTGTTGATATTTTAAGGCGAGACGTTGTCTTTATATTGATCCCTTAAAATTATTAAATTGGGTAATATTTTTTTTCCTTTTACATCATTTTGAACCTTAAAACATATAAGATGGTCAAAGAAACTTTCCATTTTCGAAGAGGTTCGAATTTTTCTTTTCACCTATTGCGTATTATTCTCGTAAATCTGCGAATTGTAAAATATGCATGGAAAAAAAATTGGCATTGAAAAATAAAAACTGTATAACAGATCGATTTTTAATATTCATATCATTAAATTTTGCCTTGAAGGTTTAATTTTTTTCCAATCTGATGCACCGGTTGTGAGAAACAATTAAAATTGACGTTCGGCTCATTGCAGAATACAATAGGTGAGAAGAGAAAAATTCTAACCTCTTCAAACATTAAATATTTTTCACCATTTTGTAAGAATTGGCCTGACAAATCGAAGCCATAATTTAAAAAGAAGAAGAAGAAGACCATATTGTATGTTTTTAGGTTAAAAATGTAGGGGGAAAGTATTACCTAGTTTGGTAATTTTATTCGAAAGGGGTAAAAATAAAGGTAGTGCTTCCGCTGACTAGAAATATGCTTTTTCATTTAGGATAAAATTCTAAGTGTTGGATTAATTTTCGATATTGATTCCTCCTTGGTTTTTAAACGTGTGACGTAAATGTTTCTTGAATATTTGCCTAGATGCGGCAACGGTCCTTGTGGAGTAGGGAGAAACTCCGATTAGTGAGAAAAGGACAGAGCGATGTGTCTATCCTTTTCTTACTAATGGGACTTTTTAGTTGGTCCACACGCCACTGGGATCCCTGCCGGATAGAGGCGAAGACAGAGGCGAATAATGTTGAATTGGAAATGAAAAGAGTTTGAAAAGGGCGAAGTTCGATGAATTCGACTAGAGAGAGAGAGAGAAGCAAATGGACACACCCACATACACGCGACACACATATATATGGTAATAACAAACACATTGCGCAGATAATATAAGAGTACGGCTTGCGGGGGCAAGGAAGAGCATGTCTGGCAAAGGCGAAGGCAGTTCACGGTGACGAGACTTTAGACTGATCTATAGGTACTAGCGTTACGATATTGGCCCTCGCCCTATTTTTAAGGACGTTCCAACTTGAATGTCACCCATCTTCCGTACCATTTTTGGATAATTTTTTTTTCTACGACGAAACGGTGAACTTTAAATTCAAGTTGGAACGCCCGCGTGGGAGGGGGTTTTATTAGGTTGCATTTAGGATAATGCACCACTGTGGCTGGCGACGCCATAAGCCACGCGCCCTTTTACCCGGTCAATGCCCCGCGCTTTTTCGCGGCACACATCCTCGGGAAAAGAACTTTAGGCTCTTCTTATATTTGGTTGACCCGTGTCATGCGGATGTTGTGTGATTTTTTGGGCCGGACATGATTCACGTTGACAAACGGCTCAAAAACGTGTTTTTTAATTATATATAAATATATTATATATTATATTCCTGCGAATATGCATTTTTTGTGACGTGATGTTATTTAGCAGTGAGATAGGCGGGAGAAAACGAAATGAAAATTACGGCCACGCGTTATTAATCGAAAAGCAAGAAAAAAAGAAAAGAAAAGAAATTAAACAAACGGCATGAAAAAAAGAAAAAAAAATGTAGAAAAGAAAGAGCAAAAAAAAGAAAATACGCAGACGTATCTTTGGATTGATTTCGTTCCATCTATCAGCTCCATTATTAAATGAAATTTTTATTACGATTACGATTATTATTACTATTAATTATATAGTAATTATTATGATTATTATTATTGCACGCCAACACACACACATACACGTACATACATATATTTAAATTTTTTCCCGATTACTACTGTGTTTTAAATGAAAATTCCTTTTATTCTTACTATTCAGCTACCGATTGCTTTGCTTTTTTAATTTCCCGCAATTTAAAAAGTTGCCCCTAATTTTAGTGTGACGTAGTTAAAGATAATGATTTAATTCGAAGGAAAAACGATGTTACAAATATGGTTCCTTTTTTGGGCTAGGAGCTTGATTTAAAGTGTCAAAGATTTTTGTGTATGACCAGATGTATTCTACATGTCTCAATAAACAGTTGTATGTGAATTACCTTTCTTAATCAGTGTAATTGTTCTTTACTCCCTAATCCAATCACGTCCTTATTGATAAGCAAGTGTCCTAAGGAGCTGACAATTTAGAAGTGTTATGTTTCTAATTTTTTGGATACAAAAACAGAAACTAAAAATTATTCATGTTCAAGACTTCATTAGATTCAAAATATTCAATAAAAACTAGTTTCAAATATTCGAATTCAAAAATTAACTTTTATGATTTTGGATTTTTAAATTTTGCCGAAAATTTTGTAAATATTTAATTTCTTTTTATTATTTTAAAATTTTATTATTATTTTTCAGCTTTTTGCGCTTTTCATTTGCAGAATCAAAGTAAGTACCTACATAAAAATAATTTTTTGACACAAAGTTATTTATTAACACTAACATATATTCAATTATATTGCTTATATGTACTTTGTTTACAACAATTGTTTATAATTTTATTAAAAATTATTAAAAGGTAAATTAATGTTTCAGGAAAAAGTCTTTACCTGGAACAACTACAAATTTCACTATATTAGCAAAATTTTTAGTTATTACAACGAATACAACATTCATTAATCCTTTAGAAAAAAATAAAAATATTAAAAGAAAAATCGAAATTTCTACACAGTTACTTGTTGTTAATTTGGAATTTGTTTACTACAATTGTTTATAAAGTTGATAAATAACTGAGGTCAATAATTTTTATTTTAAAGACTTATTTAGAGTGGAGCAGTAAAAAAAGGTGGTAGGAGAAGAAAATATTTTTTATCAATTCAATTGTTGTCAATTATTAATTTATTTATAAAAATTGTTTCTAACATTGTTGAATAATAATGCTAAACAATTTTTTTTATCAACATTCATTGCAACTATAAAATATTCATTGCAATATAAAAACAAAAAAATTGTTTTTAATGGTTATGCCTTTGAAAAAAACAATTTGTTTATAAAAAATATTTAAAATACTGTAAAATTAGTCACAGTAATAAAATTTTATCATAGCTGTTAGGTTTTTTTACTAATTTTAGTCATTTATAATATGAAAATGTGTGTGCAATTTGTTTTTCTGATTAATCGAAAATTTTAATATTTTAACCGAAATTTTGATTTTCGAAAAAATTAAAATTTCTAAGCCTAAATGAAAAATAATTTTGGACGCGATATTTTATCATTCCAAACTTTTCCTGAAGCGATTTCTAATACAAAATATTTTTTTAATAAAAAAAAAATTTGTCTTTTTTGTTTAAACAATCATAACTTATTTTAATCTTTAAGTCAAAATTTAATGTCTTTTGCAGATTTTGAAAGAAGGCTAAAAAATACATAAGAAACACCGTGTTTAGTTATTGTGGCCAATGTCTTTGAAAATGGTAAGTTTTTTTTAAATGACTTTTGTGTTTAAATAATTCAATTCTGATATAAGAATTGATTCAAAAAAGAATGTTGGTTAAAACTATAGAAAATAAGGGGCGCATGATTATTCCCCAAATTTCAATTTCCTAATGTACAAAACATGGAAATTTTTATCATCGAAACTTCATTTCGCATAATTTTCAAATTTCGAAATTTCATTTAACATAATTTTTAATTTATCGAATTATTTTTTATCCTAATATTTAAATAGTCGAATTGTTCTTTAATATAATTTTTAATATGTCGAAAAATTCTTTGACATAAATTTTGTTTTTTCGAATGACTATTTTTCATAATTATTAATCCTCCGAATTGCCATTTGATATAATTTTCAAACCTTCGAAATATTATGTTACATAAATTTCATTTATCGAAAATTTATTTGTCATAATGTTCATTTACTCGAATTATCAAGTGACATAAAACGCATAAAACGCATTTACTCGAATTCTCATGTGACATAACCTTCAAATCTTAGAAACGTCATATTTAAGAAATTTCATTTATCGAAATTTTATTCGTCATAATAATATTTCGAAGGTTTGAAAATTATGTCAAATGGCAATTCGGAGGATTAATAATTATGAAAAATAGTCATTCGAAAAAACAAAATTTATGTCAAAGAATTTTTCGACATATTAAAAATTGATTCACTTTTGTACGGAAAATATGAAAGCTCAATTCGCCGGCAATGCGCCGATTAACAACAGCTGTTGCAGTGTGCATCACTGAAATCAGATTGCGCGTATTTTGTCGAATAGAAGTTTGACTCTGTTCCTCTAGCCCACTGATCTCTATATATAACTGGATGGGCGACTCCTATATAAAAGTAGCTTCCGGTGTGAAAATAATTGAAACCATCGACGCCATGTTTTAGACACCGGTGAAACAGCGTAGAGCGACTTGATTGTGTGAGTTGCCGTGTAAGTGTGCTTTGCATATAGTGTGTGTTGTTCGATGTTTTGACACTTCTCTCGTATGTTTCAAGTAATTAAATTAAGTAATTTGTAACTTTTTTAAATATATAAATACCAATATGGTTTTAATTTGTTTATTTTGTGGGAAAAAGAAAGCGAAAGGTGTTTTTTTTCACAAGTAGGTATATATTTAAAAAAATGTGTATATATTATTGAATTGTGTATTTTGAGGTTATATTTTGCTTCTTTGCCGAGGCACAATATTTTACTCACTGTTGTTTTATTATAAACATTATATGTATAATGCTGAATAATTTCAGTTTTTTTACCAAATTAAATTAAGAAGCAAGTATTTTTGTGAAATGATTAATCTTATCAAGTGAAAAAAAAATAAACGAAACTTAAGTTCAACTTGTCAAATATTTAATTATTTTTAAGTAAATTAAGTTAATTTTAATAATTTTTATTTACTTATTATTATTATTTATAGTTATTAATAATAATAAAATAATTTAATAATTATTAAAATAAGTTAAGTATTTTTTTCATAGTTAAATGTATTTCAACCTTCTTTGTAATTTTAAAATTCCCGCCTGCTTTTGTAAAGTGGGTGTCTAAAATATGTCGCCTTCCGGGCTTCTAATTTTATCACAGTTTTAGACGTGTCGCCCATCCAGTTATAATAGAGATCAGTGCTCTAGCCTGTTTTTCCATGTACACTAGGCAGTTGGCACTGAGCAGTCGCCACCCTCATCCCCTGTGCTTGAAACTGCGACGACGACGACCTCTATCGGCTCTATCGTCAGTGATCGTCAGTTGGGGCGTGTTGGGGTGGACGGAACGTGGCGGACTAAATCATAAATGTACACGCATCAGAGTCTGTGATGGTGTCACCGCATTATTATCACCATCATTCGGACAAGATTCACTCGAATTGTCAAACTATCGCCGTGTTTTTGACAACGTGAAAAGCTTTCAATCGTTCTTGGTTCAGTGCAGCGACGTTCGAAAAATGAACTTTCAGTGTGTTGTCAAGATACTTCATAACGTGGGATACAATGCGACTGACACATTGATCCAAACAGAGATTAAATGCTAAATCTCATCCTCGCTGAATCCACGTCTTCAACATTTGGACATTTCGCGAAAATGCAAGCGACCTTGGTAAGATGTTTTCTTAATTTGCGGACTTTTTGTTTTCGTCTTTGCCTTAAGTTTATTTAATTCGATGAGCGTGAAAAGACTGTGAAGATTGGAAGTAAAACTTGAACGTAGATCGAGTGTAGCGCTTCCTTGAGATGAGGGTTTGAAGAGATGATCCAAAACTATTGACCATCGCTGTGTTCTTGCCGAGCGCATGGGCGCGGTTCAATAAATCCTATTACTCCGCGGTTTCGCTTGGAATTCCGATTGCTAGTTTTGCTAGTGGGACTATCTGGACCTCTTCTAGCAGAAGAATTGATAAAATTGATTCTCAAGTTGGTTTCCAACGGCGCGCTATTGCCCCCGACGTCGTAGTGCGTAGATGTTCAGTCAGATACAGCGCGGCGAATGCTCTCTCTCTCTGTCGGGTTAATGACTTCTTATGAATCGAGCATCGCGTTAATTTCCCTTAATTCTTCGGACAAGATAGGTTATTCGTCAAAATTAGTTTATACGTCAAGGGCGTGGCAAATCTTTGCGAATACGATCGCACACGTCTCAAAAAGTGGTCGACGCGCGCAAAGATTTCCTTCGATCCGTCTCTTTAAAACCACCGCACCACGCGCCTCCGTTTTCCGTCTTCCGCAAGGGAAAAAAAACAAAGATTCCTCTCCTGACTTTCATTCTTTTCACTGTCAATTACTCAATTGTTCTTCTTTACTTTGTTTTCTTCACATTTGTTTTTCACTTTCTTGTTCTTTACCTTCTTGTTCAAGTATCTTCGACTTTTAACTTCTGTATATCTATACGTCGAATTTATTCCTAAATTAATAATTTTACATATATTTCATTATCAATAGTTCCAAATTTAATATACTAAAAATTCTTTTTCGACCCAAAATGCTTATTACTAATCGCCAAGGATCGGCAATTTTCGGGTCAAATCAAAAACTTTTCCTGCTATTGTTGTTGCGCAACGTTTAAGATAAAAGTGTTACATAACAGAAAATTTGTTCTCTCTAATTGTTTTTTCCCAAATTACGACGTAAATACTTGAATCTCTTTTGTTACGTAAATGTTACGTAAGGCTATTTTGCAAGTTTTCATTGTAGGGCTCGAATTATAGTGGAAATATTTTCAAATACAGAAAATGGACAAAAAATGAAAAATTGCGGAGCAGTAAAAAATATCCGAACCATGTCCGAATCAAATAAGAGAATATTTTATTTAAAAATATAAATTACATTTCTCCATGTTTTATAGTAAATGAAGATGACCCTCAAGTTAGGAATTTTTTAATGATTGTTTAAACAGGGAATTTTGATTGAAAGAACTCTAAAATTATTATTCTTAAAATGTTAAATATTTGGAAAACAATCAATTTTCAATTATCTTATTTTTAAATAGAAATTGTAACTTCTAGATAGAATTATAAATTAAAAAGAATTATAAACATTTCAATCAACAATGTAGAATATTAAATAATTCAAAAATCTGTTAGTCATGGAAAAGTCAGGGAATTTTGAAAATAAAATTCTGCGGCCATCCTTGCTCTAGCGGCAAAATCATTATTTTATATTATAAGAATATTGTTACTGTAACATCTTCAAAATTATTTCATCAATTTAATTCAATTATTATTTTACAGATTTTTCGACTAAAATTCGTCTTTAAATCGGTTATTTTTAATAATTTTCCAAAAAGTTCTTCGTCAATTTTCAAATCTTTTTGTATACAAATCATGAAAATTACACAAAATTTTCATTATTCGGAAATTCTTCAATTAAGTGTGCTTAGAAAATAAAAACTTCAAATAATATTTTAAAAAATCCAATTAAACTTTTTCAAAAAAATTAATTTTGAAAATTCAATTATTTTTAAAAATTCACGCTATATTGTATTGCTTTTAATATTCAATTATCATCTAAAAATTTAACTGGAATTCTTTATTGAATAGATTTTTATTTAGAAATTCTACTAGAATTTAATTACTTAAGTATAAAAATAAATAATTTTTTAAATTTAATAATTTATCAAATATTTCTTAAAATTCAATTCTCATATACTCTTTAAATTTGAATTAGTGAAAAATAACTAACAGAAGCAAAAAGTCGGCCATTAAGTCAAATACTAATATTTCTAGTGACATTAGTTTGAAAGAACTGATTTTTCAGTAAATTTTTTTTTACTGATTCAAGAATAATTGCAATAATTGAATTTTTGCAACAATTAATTTGTAACTTGTCCAAGTCCAAAATTAAATTTACTTTTATTGTTTTTAACTAAAATCGTTTGAGAATTTTTAAAATGTGTTAAAACTTAATTCTACAAAATTTCAATTATTTGAAAATTCTTTAATTATATTAGAAAATAAAAAATTCAAATTATTATAAAAACAAATTCGCAATTAAAACTTTTCAAATTAAATTAATTCCACAGAATAACTAGTTAAAAATATGAAAAATTCAGATTTTCGAAGATTTTAATTTGAAACTGCTACAAAATTAAATTATTTTAACAAATTTACGATTCTTTTAATATTCAATTATTAACAAAAAAAATTTAACTGAAATTCATTTCTATATCAATTTTTATTAGAAAATTCTACAAGAATTTTATTATTTAAATACAAAAATAAACAATTTATTTAGTAATTCAATTTTTCTTAAAATTGAATTGTCTTGAAGAATTTTATCAATTAATTTTTAAATAATTGAATTTTTTTGACGAATTTTAATAAATTTTAATAATATAAAATTACTTTTTTCGAGAAATTCAATTTAAATTGTTTTATGTTAAATGAATTCGTGTGAAAGTAATTTAATTTTGGCGTAGAGTTTTATTAAAATTTAGTTAAATAATTGAATTTTGGAAATTTTTATTAAAATAGATATTGACAATCATTAAATTGAGGAAATTTTTTTTTAAATAATTAAAATTATGCTAAAATTTTATTAAATTTCTTTTAAAGAATTGTATTTTGTAGCATTTATAAAGATAATTCAAATTTTAAATAGAATTAAAAAAAATGTTTTAACTTAAATTGAATTTTGTGAGGAGAATTATTTATTACTTTTGAAAATAATTGAATGTCTGCAATCATTTGTAACTTCTCTAAAATTCTCCAAATTAAATCATACAATTTACGAACCTTTCGTCCTTTTTCAATAAAATTGCGGACTTTAAAATAAAAACTGAGTTTTGCGGAGTTCAAGCTGTATACAAATTTTACGGGATTTACGGATCAAGTTTGAGACAAATTATTACAATTTATTATTCTAATAATTTTATTTTATTATTCTGCTCACATTAAAGTGTGTGTAAAAATGATCAGTTTTCATCAACTTTTGAAATTAATATCATTTACGTCCAATTGAAAATATGTGCCAGAATTTTTCAGGCGGAAATCCGTGGGGAGATTTTCAACCAATTCGCACAGATTTCCGTTTGAATTTCCCTCGGGATTCTTTACAAATTCTAAATAAACGTGAAATATGTTAAAGAACCTCTTTAATAACGCGTAAAATGTACCTCTTTGGGGTATCAAAATTTTAGTTTTATGTCCATTTTCAAATAACACTTTGTTTTCAAATGACCTAAGAGGATTACAAAATTTACATGAGGCTTTCTACTCAATTGTTTCAAATCTTCACACGGATTTCAGCCTTTAAACTGCGGCGAATTTTTAATATTGCAAAAAATCAATAATTTTCAAAAGGATAATTTTCATACAATTTCACGAAAAAATTCAATTATATAAGAATTTTATTATTTTCAAAAAAATTTGTACGAAAATTCTTGAAAACAATTCAAAATTATTGGTTTAGTAGATTTTGAGCCTTATTGTTGCGGACCGACTTCAAAAACAACAACTTTCAGCAAAGCGCCTCAAAGTTTTGCTCACTAAAAATTTCCAAGTAAAACTCGTTAATTCTTTTATACTTGCACACAGTTGTCGATGCCAGGTCCATAAAGAGCTTTCATCAAGATCATCTAGAGCAACTTTTTGCATTTGTCTACGCAAAACTTTTCCTTCTTTATTGTATCGTGTGTACCTTTTGCTATCAAACAAGCACAGTAGGCCTGGAGCAACGGACCCTAAAGTATTTATAACTTCTTTCATTTTTCTCCAATCGAATGAAAATTCTTGTACACAATTTTCTTAAGACATTATGGAATCTATTACAAAAATAAAAGAAACTGCAAAAAAAGAATAAATATATTCTGCATTACCTGAAAAGTTCAAAACATACTTGGATCCTTCAAATGTTATTTTTTTCTAAAACAGATAAAAACGTTTTATACTATTAATAGATTATTTTAGAATACATATTGTAAAAGAATTATAAAATTATTATAAAAGAATTTTTTCAGGATGCAGTATGGCTTCAGTATTCTGGTACGCCTTTGGGAGTAGTTTCGTTTCACTTGCCTTCATCTTCCTCCTATTACTCTGTCCGTTTACTACTAAGGGTAAGTGCAAAATATTTTCAAATGTTTAATGACTTTATACTATTGGCTTTGTAAAAAAATTTATTTTTTTTAAATATTTATTTATTGAAATGAGTTCAAACGTAACCTACTAACAGAAGAAAAAATATTCTAACCGAATGTAATTCTTGAGTTAATGTATTGTGAAGATTCCCCCATGTCCATTTATTGATTTATTGTACCATTTATTCCTCTCACTTTTTTTTACAAAGGGACCCCTTTGCTTGAATTTCCAAAAAATCAAATTATTCTTTT
The DNA here is from genome assembly GCA_032873175.1 of Leptopilina drosophilae. Classification (NCBI taxonomy): domain Eukaryota; kingdom Metazoa; phylum Arthropoda; class Insecta; order Hymenoptera; family Figitidae; genus Leptopilina; species Leptopilina drosophilae. The sequence continues at coordinate 494,658 of CM065482.1, forward strand.
CTCATAAATAAGTTTAGAAGATGTTTAAACATAAAAATGTAAGTTCTGCAAAATTTATTTTTAGAAATAAGACCTCCAGCAACACTTTTTTTATCATGTGTTCTAGAGGTTAAGTATAATTAATTATTTTGTAAAAAAGTCGGTGGTAGTCTTAATTTATTTACAAAATTTTAATAATAAATTGTTATGTTAGTTAATTTGCTACTATTTTCGCTTGTATATATTTTTTTTATATAATAAATAATTTAATTTTAGGGTTAAATATTTCAAAACAATGATTAAAAAATTAATTTTAAAAATATTACAATTTTTTAAACAATAGTTTTAGTTTTAATCATCAAATATCTTTCTATACATTTCATATTACATTTAAAATGTTAAAAAATGTGATATTATTTAGAAAACGAGGCTTCGGAGATGAATTGAATTGTTACCCTCATTTAATAATAATACTATTTTAATTAATAATTTTAATCACTTATATCTTATTTTAAACAAATATAAGTAAAAAATAAACTTTGTATTTTGAACTTTAATTTTATATATATTATAAATATGTTTAAATTATTTAATTACGTTAAAATATAATTGTAAAATATACATTCTGTTTATACAAAACTCGAAGACAAAATTAAATATGTTTTTTTTACTACGAAGAACTTTAAATATTAGACTTTGAAGATTATATAAAAGATAGATAAATCTTCGTGGATTATAAGTAAATGTTTCAAAAAATTCAAACTTGATAGATTGTCATTAAGAAATGAATGTAAATAATTAACCTCATGTTGGAGACATTCAGGAGAATCACCATAATATTATTTTATTTAATTGAGGAAATATTCACGTTTAGTTTACTCATTTCTAATGAATTCCTAAAGCAAAATTTTCATCCTATATACTAAATAATGATTTGAACCTACAATTGTTATTTTCGTCCATAGTTTTTTCTCTTTTTCGATTGTTGTGACGCATTGTTGTAATAGTTGTTGTAATAATATCGTAGCATCGAAAAGTCGATAGCGTATTCAACAGTGCGAATTATATCTGTTTAGTATACGGTCTTTATGGTGTTTAGAGCGTCATTATGGTCAATGTAGCGCGTACATTCCAGATTTCACTTTCCGGATTCCGGATTCCGTATTCCTCATTCCGAATTCAACATTTCATTTTGCACATTCCGAATTGCATATCTCGTTTTCCGGATTGCAGATTTCGAGTTCCGCTTTGATTATGAATTTATACCGTGATATAGGGAAAATGTAATAAGGGATGTGGAAGACAAATATGGAATAGGGTGTATAGAATACAAAATGTAGAATCCAGAATGTAGAATACAGACTGTGTAATCTGAAATCCGCAAATTGGAATGCAAAATCCGAAATGTGAAGGACGGAATGTGGAATGTGGAATATGATATGTAGAATACGGAATATATACAATTCGGACTTTGGTATGTAGCTTCCAGAATATGCATTCCAGAAAGTTCCCTTTTTGGAATGTAGAATATTCGAATAGTGAGATATAGAATACAGTATATACGGAATGTGGAATCCGAAGTGTAGATTACAAAAAATAAATACCAACTTTGTCGTAGTTGATAAAAAACTGTCAGAAAAATGAGTTTTGACTATACGAGTTAGTTGCGTTTTTCCTTTAACAAATGTTTGGGTGATAAATTTAGAAATCCTAAAACTATTATTTGTGTATTTTAAATTTTTCCAGGGTGTGACCAAAGGTTTATAAGCATCCCTGATGGACCACAAAATGGAACGTTTCATGCACCGAATATGACAAATTCCAATGGAGACACGAGGCAATGTGTTTATACATTTTTCGCAGGACCACAACAAAGAGTGGAACTTGTTTTTGATACTTTTGGTCTTCGAGGCAAGCCACCAGAGTATGTGTTTTGTATTTTTTTAAAGCATGCTTTGCCCAGAGATCCATATGAGAATGACAGAATTGACAATAGAGTTCAAAGCGCAGTATATTGCATATAAGCTGAAGATTTCTTGTAATGCGAATCGCAGTCGTCAAATCATAAAATTCAGTTATCTTTTTAATGAAAATGTAAATTCATAAAAAGCTATATATTAATATTATTTACTTCGCAAAAGTGCATTAATATAATATTACAGATAATTTATCGTATCTATCGTATCGTATCTCGAAAAATATTTTAATACTAGAATGAGTAATATTGAGAACAGTACAAAAAATCTATAGTACGATTTAGAAGAAACATTTCTGTTTTAAAACTCCAGTATTGTTGAATAAAAAAATATGATTAGAAAAGACTGAAGAAATGAAATATAGTTATTTTCGTATCAAGGGCGCAAAATAGGTGATTGCAGTGATTGAAATTATATTACACCAGAATCAGAACTCTGAGAACAGCAAAGGATATGGTGGAACATGTAACGGATGAGAGAGACTCTAAATTTAAAGTTCGAAATATTTGACTATTTTATTTTTTTATTGTAATAGAATATCTATTTTATTCTTTAAAAAATTTTTCCAAGTTCAATCTAATAAATACTGAAAGTGATAAAAATAAATTAAAAAAAAATGAAAGTGTCAATGCTTGCGCTTGGCGATGAGTGTCACGTTAATTAAAAGCCTGCTTTTAGAGAATCATGGTTGATCATGGTTGATTATGAGAATTGTTTCTGTATTTCGTTGATACGAATTTGTGTGTTTTGTGCTTGCTGCTTTGGGGTATTGCAGTGGAGCTGCTGTTGGAGAGATACCCGCGTGAGTATCATCAACCTTATTTTCGTTAAAATTTAATTTCTAATTCACTTTGAGTGAATCATGAAAAGAATTATTATCATAAATCATTATTTAATGATACCAATAGGGAAGCAATAATATCGCAATGCCTGATATTTTGAAAAAGAGTTATAGATTTCATTGTTGCGAGACTGTTTAAGTTTGGTGTGTAAATACATGAGCATGCATATAAGTAAAATTAAAAAAGAAAGTTTTTTCGCCGAGAATTGATGAATCTCGGTAATTTAAGCCTTGGCTCAACATAGGGCTGTATAAGCTTCCCAATATTTCAAGACTTTTGAAAAAATAAAAGAAATGATTACCAATAATTGCTGAATCGTTTTTGCAGTGTGGTTTATTTTTAAATTAGCACTGACATAATGAGGACTTTCGACAACTTACTCTGTAAATCTAAATTTGCGAGAATGGCATTTACGTGATTTTTGCGTAAATGCTGTTTATTATTATCACAATGTACGTGAGTGAGAAAAGTTTTGCTAATTTAAATTCACAGAGTGCTTTAATAAGAAAATGTACATTATCATACAAGCAAGCATGCTGAAACGCAGTGAATTTAGTGTTAAGGAACTGCGAATGTATTCTTTGCACGTGAATACTCTTAGCAAGAGTGAAAGATTATAGTACTAATTAATTGAAATGTAAAAACGAATATAGGGTCACATGGGAGTAAATGCAAATGGAATTACCTTCATCAATAACCCAAGTTTTTCCTTTTAAATTTCTTAAAAATTTAAATAATTTAAATAATAGTTTTCGAAAATGTTACAATTATAGAAATTACAGTAATTGCGATATCCAATTTCAATCGTACTTACTGTACATTTCTGAATAACTTACATTAAAAAAATGAACTTTTTTTACTTCCCTGAAGCAAATATCTATAAGCGAAAACTGAAGCCGATAAAAAAGCAATGATTTTCACATTATGTACTCTATTTTTTAGTTGTGTTCACGAATACATGGATGTATACACAGAAATACGATCGGATAATGCGAGTAAGTTGATAGACACTCCTTTTGGAGGGCGATATTGCGGCCCGGTTCCACCCAGAAAGAGAGTCTCTCTGTACCAGGGAATAGTACTTAGCTTCTATACAGATAAGAATTTCACTTTGCCTACTCTCTTCAGCGGCTGGTATTCATTCATAAACGCCAGTAAGAATTTCATATAAATCCTGTGCATAATTTTAACTACCATTCACATTCTGTTACAAATTAAAATATAAATATTTACTTTCAGGTGAGTATGAAATTGGAACTCCTGTGCCTAGTCTACCATGTTCTTTTATAATAAATGCAACTCTAAAGCGCACCGGAAATATTTTGTCTCCCACGTATCCGGGAACGTATCCAAAGGATCTCATTTGTACCTATCAGTTTATTGGGAAAATTGGACAAAGAGTGCGTTTAGAATTTCGTGATTTTGACCTTTTCTTTGGAGGTCTTCAGTAAGTTTTCTAGTCCTCTAAACTCAAATTAAAGTGATAGGATAGTAAAAAATTATAAAAATTTTCCAGCTGCCCTTTTGACTACGTAAAAGTGTATGATGGCTTAAATAATTCGTCACCAGTGATAGGAACCTATTGTGGACAGCAGAGAAATTTAGTTTTATATTCCTCGGAGTCTGTTTTATTTGTTGTATTCTACACACTTCAAAGAACAGCAAATACACAAAATCGAGGATTTAAGGGGATATTTGAATTTTCAGAAAGTTTTGTAAAATTAGGTAAAATTGATACTCAAGTCTTAGTTAAAAATGTCGGAGGGTTTATCGTACAATTTCGCTTTTTATTTTAAAAAATATGACTGAATTTTTTAATTATTTTTTAGATTTCATACTTAGTTTTGAGGGGCAACACATTAGAGGCACAGAGTGCGACCAAAAGATTTTAAGTAGAAAGGAATCTTCAGGGTATGTCGTCAGTCCCAATCATCCATTTCCCTACATTCAGAAAGTAGTGTGTCGATATTTCATCTATGGAATGCAGGATTTTCAACACTTGGAAAGAGTGCGATTGGAATTTTCTGCATTTTCCATGCCTAAGGGTAATACGTCTAAGAGCGAGTAAGTAATCCTATTCCATGTCTGACAAATTAACATTTTAAAAACGTTTAATGGTCTACAAGAGTTGTTAGAACATTAAATGTATTTAAGATGTTAAGTTGTCAAACATCAAACACCTCAATATATTTTTAGTCCACTGGAAATAAAGAGTAGTTCAAAAACATTTTTGGTTAATAATTTTAGCAGCAACAATAAAAGATCCTTTATTTCACAGTGCAGCATGTCCAGACGGTTATTTGAAAATCTATTTGAAAGGTCAGGAGGCAACTGACTCGTACGATAAATTTGATCATGAATTGTGCGGAATGCATACCATTCCTCCGATTGTGGTTAGTGATGGTCCGCGACTAGTCATGGTATTCAGCAGCGGAGAATTACAAGGAATAGGCTTCAAAGCAAAGTGAGTAAATCCCTATTCAGGGATTTCAATGTTAGTTGCAGACGAAACGTAAATATTGTTATGTTTGCTGAAATTAAGTTATTAAAATGAAAATTCATTATATGATTGAAGGTATACATTTGAAACGGAGTATAAAATACCTGGAACAGCAGCACCTGACGGCAGTTGTACTTTCACGTACCGGAGTTCTTCACGCAAGAAAGGAGAGTTCAATTCCCCCCGGTATCCCAGTAATTATCCAAGTGACACAAATTGCACTTACAATTTCTTGGCAACTCCGAACGAACAAGTGACGTTGATTTTCGATCATTTTAAAGTTAAAGCGAAAAACGTGAATATAACCGTTGGACATTATGGGTAAGTAACACTGCTTTACATATTTTCTGCATAGTGGTTTTTATTCGCAATTAGTTATTTCAGCTAACGTTAAAGACCAAAGTACTTCAAAAATTGTATAACCCAGGAAAAGTTTTTTTCAAATATAATTTTGGTTTCATAGTTAGAAACTATAAACTCTTAGGACATGCTAATAAATCTCCTCTGGATTCTCAGGACTTTGATGACTTTGAGAGCATCCTAAACATTCTTGTTGACATTCTTTGAATGTCGGAAGACTTTAACATCTTTGCGACCTCAAAATTTCACATTGTTGAGACAAGTCGCTTTCTCCTTTCCAAGCCGCAAGGTGTACTTGCGGTTCCTTTCGAGTAGTATTAAGACTTTGACCACACTTGTTGTTTTCTTTTCTTGTAAAAAATCAAAGTAGAGACTAATTATTGCGCAATGAAAATTCGTATGATTAAACAGTTCCTATAGATTTTTCTGCACTATTGAAAAGAATTCTATTATGTTCGTACAGACTGGAACTTTGCCAAGACGATTGGGTGGAGGTCTACAACATGTATCAAGATCGCACTGAAAAATTAATAGGAAGATATTGTGGATTGACGGCGCCTGGACCCGTGGAATCGAATCTTGGCGCACTAGGACTGAAAGTAATTCTCCACTCGGATTCCGAACTCGTGTACAGTGGTTTTAAAGCCCGATATATTTTTGAAAATACCAAATCGATTTTTGGAGGTAAGAAATCAGTTGCTCACCGCATTTCCTCACGTTCAGATTTCGTACATTTTTATTTGTTACATTCATGTGTACTTTCTTTAGATTGTGGAACAAATATCAGTAGTTTGGATTTCGGAGTAATTACAAGTCCCAATTTTCCAAATAATTATGATGGCCCTGCAAAAAATCTAGCGAGTAAAACATGTAATTGGTTTATAAGAGTTAGACCAAATCATCAAATACTTTTGAATTTTGAGCTTTTCTCTGTGGAAGGAGAGCAAATGAGTGAGTGTTTCGTCTGCGCCGAGATAAGAATGACTCGACTAGAGGAAAAATTATCTTAAAAATGTATTGCTTTCAATTTTCAGCCCGAGGTTGTCCTGCTGCAGTGCTACGCATGTGGTTTTCCATTTTAAATCCACCACTCGAAGTATGTGGTGTGAAGGCTCCCGAAGAAGATTGGAGCTACCTCTCGGACAACAATAACATGCGACTAAGGTTTTCATTGATATTTAAAACCTATTTTTTAAATTTATTCAAAGAGGAAAATATAAATAATGAAATGAATGTTTCTCGACAGTTTTATAGCGGCAGCGAAAGCAGTTGGCCAGAACGGATTTCGAGCAGTGTGGACGGAGGTGATAATGGACACCGATTGCCAAGATCAATTCCTTTGCAGTAAGAACAAGTACTGTATTTCTTCATCCTTACGGTGCAACGGAATTGATAATTGCGGATACGCGGACATGTCGGACGAAGAAAACTGTGAGTTTCTTTAAAGCAATTAACAAAAGTCTCTCTAATGGCAGTCTGTTTGGTGTTGATTTTGCTTTTCCTCTTCAACATATTTCTCTCGTATATACTATATAAATGTATATACATATATTCCTATACAGTCTATTTTCTAATATTAGGTGCAATCCCTCTCTATAGAATGTTTAGAAAATGCTATGTTGTTTAAACTCAAATCTGTATCGTGTTGTTATATTTGAGCACAAAATCTCTCTAATTTTCTAACTTAATACTTTTCTTCTCAATTTACTGTTCTCTCGTGATATACTTATACAAATATTTCATTCTTCCGTGCAAATTCAATCTTTCTTGGCATGAATAATAACAATGATATCAATAATATTACGATCCATTTAAGAATTTAAAGAAATAAGTATATACTAAGCTCTTTTTAAACAGTTTTTCATCTCATCCTTTGAACACTATCATTATTCCGCCTTTAATTTTTTTCATTAAATTTCACCTCAAAACATTAAATTAAAAAAATTAAATTAAATTAAATTAAATTATCTTTTATTTTTGGATTTAAAAAGTTTTCAACATTTTGACCAATTGATTTGTGAAAAATTGTATTGTATTTAAATTTTTTTATGTAAATAATACTACAAAACATTTACTTCTTTAGATACTTTCTCTCAACTTGGATTTATGTTGACTTTAACTACAAAATTGAAAGAAACCTTTTTTTTTACTTTTGTCCTCACAAAATACACTTTTTAAAGTAAAACAAAAAATAAACAACTTTGTTATTGTTTTATTGATTTTTTTATTGTTCTGATTTAATTTGTCAAATTTTATATATTATTTTTTCAATGTTAGTTTAAAATTTTCATTGTTTAAAAACAGATAATTAACAAATACAGTCATTTAAAATTTTTCGATTATTTTTTACGTCTTTAAAAACAATTGTCACGTAGAACTACTAAAGCATTATATAATTATAAAAAATTTAAAAATTTAAAATTAAGATTGAAGAACATTTTAAGTCAGATTTAGAAATAAATACTTAAGAATAAAAAATGTATTCTAATGTCTATAAACATATATTTGTTTATTTTAAAGTTAATAGACAAAAAAATAAATAAGGAATATAATTAATTTTAATAATTGTTGTAGACTCTTTAGACTTAGAAAACCATTTCGAGATGCTTTTCATGCTCCTTATTCGGATACTATAATAGAATGTTATTTCACCAGTACAAAAGCTAGGTTAATATAGACATAAATTATAGTTGCACTCCAATGGGCATACTTACTCAATAGATATTTTAAGTATGTTTTTTTGATGACTTAAGTGAAAAGTGTCTAATTTAATTATACTAAAAAGAAATGTATTATCAACTTGATTAAGAAGGCATCTCAGATAAAGTGTTCTAATTAATGTTTTGTCTGACGAATTCATGTTTTTATGATTCTAGTAAGAATTTTTTCTTCATTTTTGAACAATTAATTTTATTATAACTAGTAAATTTACTAATTAATTACATAGAACCACAAAAAAGTTAAAGAACCTATTGACCGGATCAGATTTTTTATGTTTTTTGAATCACAGAATTCGAAATTTTTTAAATTCATCAGATTTTCTTGAAACTTGTTCCTCGGGAGTTTTTCGGGTCGCTGAATATGAATCTCATCTCAGTTTTTAAATAAAATTCAAAATGGTGGATCCAATATGGCTGACGAATGTTTTAAAAATCCATCAGATATTGAATTTTTTAGAACTAAAATGAAATTCGTATTCAGCTACCCGAAAAACCCCCGAGTAACAAGTTTTAAACAAATTGTGTGAATTAGAAAAAAAATCGACGCCATATTGGATCCGCCATCTTAAATTTTGAATATTTACGAGTTTCTTAATTGCCTAACATATAATATTTCTTCAGTAATAATAATAAATAATATATAAAGTTGTTTATTTAATAGAATCTTCTGCTTATTTTTATTTAAAATCTTCAAAAAAAAATGTTGTGGTCCTGTGTTATATTAATTAGTCCAAATTTATAAGTTAATAAATAAATTAATTTGACAATTAAATTCGAAGCGTCTGTAATTATTCCAGATATAAGTTCTTACGTAAAAATCTCCTACTCATATGGAGGATTCTACCCGTCAAATTTTTTTTTTCATATTCATTATCATAGATAAAGGGAAAATATCTGGTTTCTCAATCTTTAACCCTAGATTTGTAATCTGCAATCTTAAAAACTTCTAGTTACCATGTTTTATAATTACAATTTTAAAAAAAAATTTAATTTTTGCTATTCTGACTTTCGATTTGCAATCAGTGACTTATAGACAAAAGTTCATTTAAAAAATTTTCTGACCCTGAAAATAATTTCATGTTAATTTTTACTAAATTGTTTGTGTCTAAATTGAAGTGCATAAAAATAAGTACTCAGTCGATTTTATTTTACGAAATAATTGCAATGTTCTAAAAATGGATTAAATTATCAATTTATTTCTGAAAAGTTTGAAATTTTTTTTAAATGTTCAGAGTGTGGTACTTTAAATTATGCGTTTACTGTAACTGTAATTTAAATGGTTCTTCTCTAAACTAGATTATTGATATTTGTAACTTTGAATCTCTATTCTGAAATTTTTCATCTAGAAAGATCTAAGACCTGTAAAATTGTTAAGAATTTTAGCAAAAATATTATATACACTGTAAAAAAGGGAGATAAATTTTAACTCCCTAGGAGATTCTGTAAAAGACGCACCCATTTGGGAGTTAAAGCGAAGGGACTTAAAATTTACACAGTAAAAATAAGAATCAACTTCAAAAAGTAGTCAATTTCATAATTAACTCCCTTTTGGAGTTGATTTTTAAGTCGACTAAAGTCCCTAAATTTTTTACAGTGTACGGATAACTTTAACAGTATCAAAGTGAGTCCCTTTCATGCGGATGTACAGATACAATTCTGCTGTAATATCCAAACCTTTAACTTTAATTTTCATCACATTAGGTGTCTTGAAATTATATTAATTTAATGAAGCACCTTACTTCCAAAATTCATGGAGGACTCTCTAACCCTGATCTAATGAAATGTAGATATTTTTCCAAATTATCCTTCGAAATCAATAAATTTTAATTTAAAGACTTCTCACTTTTTAAAAGCTAGATCATCACCACTACTATTATTGTCAATCCAAAAGTTTTTCTTTTAATCTTTAACGTTAACTTTGCATACGCTTTAAAGAGACTCACCCGGATAAAAAATAGAGTTATACAAAAGTATTTTAATTATTTTATAAAAATAAATACATTTCCTTATTGTTAAAACTTATGATGTCAGTTGCGTAGAGTTGAAAAATGTTGAAATTAAACAGTATTAAAAAAAAAGCTTTTAACTTTTATTTTGTCTGAGTTTCCAAGTGCATCCCTTTATTAAGCGGTATTCCAGAATATGACACTTTTGTGGAAAATGTTTATTAACACTAGAAACTTATTTGAAAAGGAACTATGGAAGATGATTATTTTGTCTCGAGTTAAAAAGTTTTGTTACATTTTACCATCAAGATCCGTTGATTTAGTAAACTTTTTAAATTTGTTAATTGCAAATAGCTTTCAAGGAGTGTACTTTCTTTCCAATAGATTAAAATTTTTAAAAAATGCAAGCATTAGTATCGTGATTTCATACCATTTATTACAAATTTGAAGTCAGAATTTAAAAGAAGATGAAAATAAAAATACTAATGAACTGTATCCTAATGAAACATGGTACTTAGAAAATTTTAGGCAGCTGATTACGAATCCAAAGTATTAAAGCTTAATAAATAAAAATGAAGGAATAAGAAGGGAAAAACTTACGGAAAAAGGTGCATTTTTGAAAGATATGTACCTGGTACTTTGTGAGAATCATGAAACAAAATGAGTTTTTCGTTTTCTCTAGGCGAATCTTTTATTTATATATTGTGACATCTGGAGAAGCCGAAAGTGTAAGATAAACATTGAAAGAGGGTACAAATGATTTTATAAGATTAGATTAAAATTTTTTAGGTAAGTAGTACGTATGTTTACGTACAAGAAGTGAGAATGGTGGTGGGATTGGATGGGTGAATGGTTGTATGGTGTCGCAGGTACAGCATCAGCTCCATCGGCACCAACAATGACTGGAGTCTCTGCCATGCTTCTCTCTCTGTGCTTTGTGTTCGTGACCATCTGAGTCCTTCTCAAGGCTTCCGTCGCAAGATTCGGCATGTTATGATCTCCTTATCACGTGAGTTCACTCACACTTTACCTCAACTCAATCATTCAAAATCAAAATTTTTAAAAATAAAAACATCACAATAACAAAATTGTTCCCCAATTAAAAAATAAAAACTCCGATATCAATAAAATTTAACATTCTAAATAGCATACTTTTCTCCAACACAAGACTAAAAATGCATGAGAAACAACGAATGAAATATGACATGCTTTTTGTATTTAAATTTTTGATCTATCTCTTTATACCTACAGATACAGGATGTTACAAAATCAAAAACATGGACAAATATCTCGAAAAAATTCATTAAAAAAAGTTGTGTCTGATTATTTTTTATTCTACTTTTTCGAGACATATTTATCTCTGTATATATTTTTGAAATATCTTGTACGACATCTATGATCTATACCTCTATGAACGCATGGAATTTGGCCTTTTCTCGGAATTTATATCATACAACTATTGCATTTATCTTTCTCCTTTGTCTTCTTGTCTATATAATATATACACACATTTTTCTTTCCTCCTGAAAAAATTGTCACTTTATCAAAATTTTTAATCGAAATTTGTGTGCAATAAAATATTTTCCGGCAATCATTCATTTTAATTCATAAGTCGCATACATTTACAAAAAATATTTATATTCTACTAGAGTCAGTTTATCTCTGACGAAAGTTTCTAAAATATCTTAAACTGGATATTATTCTGAAATTTTTATTCGACAATTTTTTCTGACCAAAAATCCGAATGTTTGAACCACTTTAAATCTGCATCTATAATAATATTATATTTATGAATTTGAATATACTTTTATCATATTCTTGTGCATTTTTTTAATATACTTAATATTTGAAGGTGTAAAACAATTGATGAATAATATTTCAGAATAAAATTAATTGTTTCAATGAAAAACAGGGCTCAAAAGATATCTCTGGGTTTTATGGAATTATTTATATTTTCTTTAGGTTTAGTAGAAAATCGATTTGCTTTTAAGGACAGAAATTCAAAAACCTATATTTTTATAAATTCAAGATTGAAAATCTTTATATATTCATAATTCAAAATTTGCGATAGTAATTTAATAAAGTTGAATAAAATCTGAATAAACTGAATGTTACATTAACTAGAACTAAAATTGTCTAAGTTCAAATTCGTAATCTGCGAATTTTTCAAAATTATTAGGACAATAATTCTACCCGATTTAAAAATATCATCCTTTTAACGACCAAATGTGCTGATTTTTAATTTTCGATTTCAACCTCTTAATATTAGAAGATAAAAATTATTATCTAAAAATTCTTATAGCACATATCAAAATTTCCAAAAATTGACATTTAACACTTATTTTTTTTGAAAAATAATTTTTTTTCAAATCCAATCTTAGTTGTGATATTGATTTTACCAGGTCACCTCAGATACTCAAAATTTGTTCCCGATAATTCTATTTTGAAAATATGCTTTGCGTTTTAAGATTTTTTGATTTTTTTAAATTTAAAATGGATTAGTTAGAAAATTAGTTAGCAAGGTAGTAAGATAATTAGTAACTAAGTTAGTTAGTAAATTAGCGTTGCCTTGGTTTTGGTTTGAAATAAAATTATAGTCAGCATAAAATAACACTATAGTCGATTATTTTAATCTTTTTTGGTGATAATTTAATCTGTAACGCTTTTTAATACCCCAGAATTCACTGTGATTATTTTAAGGCAAATTGCTTTTAAATTTCACTAAATATAATGCTGTAATAGTTGTTATAGTCGAAAGGAAATATTGACTCTATTTTCTAAAGCTCCCCTGGAGATATCTTTGATAAAAAAGGAACTAAAAAGAGTATTAAAAATGCGAGAATTCGGAAACTATCGACAGGGAGGGAAGGAATGTTCGAGAATGATACTAAAGAGGAGTGTGAAAATTTGCAGGTCACGTGGAGGTGCCCGAGGACAACTACGCGATTCCAGCGGGCTGTGCTGTCATTGCCGTCCTTGTCGCTCTGTCAATTTGCTTTCTGTGCCACCGAAAGTTGAAGAGGCGCGTCCCGGAAGTGTCGATCGACGATTTGCAACAGCGAGTCGAGGACAGACATCACTGCTACCATCACCACAATCTGCTGCACCATTACCAGACTCAAAGTCACAGTCACAATTTTAATCAGTACCAAATTCAGGAGCCGAGCCCACCCAGCGAGGAGAGCGAGGCGGAACAGGAGCACGTGTGCGGCGACGATGCGAGCAGTCCCGACAGCGTGTGACCGTGGATGCTTGCAACGTGGTACAAAACGCTGCGACCCTTGCACTCTCCCACGTTGCTTCCTGGACTCTTTCTTCTCTGCAATTTGTTGTTGTTGTTGTTTTTGTCGCTGCCCGACGGAAGCACTCTCACCCACCGTCACATTCGTCAACGAAATTTACCCCAAATCACCCAATAATTCCAAAGACAAAGTGAATAGAGACTGAAAAAATGTTTAAACGAATACTCCGTCAAATCTCCACTCTTAACTTTCAATATCACCAAGTCTTCTGTTTGAGGAATCATCAATTCAAAAATACTTCTTCAGCAATGCAGACTGACCCGAAATAATAAAGTTTTCTTCTTCATTACAATACACTAAGACCTACTTGAATATTTTCTAATAAGAAGAAACAAAAATTATATTTTTCGTTTAATTAATGCTTCCAATTAAATAAATACATTCAGGAAGGTTCAAAATATTGTAATTACGGAGAAAACTATTATTCCTCAAAGTTTTATTCTACTTTTTTCCTAGGCAAACAAATTATAAGGATAATTAATTTAATTCCAATAAGTTTGGTCATTTTAATTAAACGATTTTAATAAAGCGTGGGCTTCGGTGTTTTGATACTGCTTGTATGATAGTAAACTCGAATTAATAGTGAATAAAATTCATTTTTTTACCAATAAATAATTAACAAATTGCACTGTAATCTTCGAACGATTTCAATATTTAAACTTGAAGAGGAAGTAAAATTTTATTTATTTAATTATTCTAAGTAATTTTTTTTTATTTTTAATTTTTCAATGGAATATTGTTTTAGAACTGTATTTCTTAATTGTTTACAATTTCAGGGCTCGAAACAGTGAAAGTATTTAAAAATACGATTTTATGATAATTAAAGAATGTTTAACTAAATTTTTTTTAAAACGGTTATTTTTAATAATTTTGGAAAAAGTTCTTTGAAAATTTTCAAATCCATTTGTTTTCAATTCAATTTTATGAAATTTCAATTATTCGAAAATTTTTCAATTAAATACATATATTAGAAAATAAAAACTTCAAATAATATAAAAAATTGAATTAAACTTTTTGAACAAAATTAATTTCATAATTCAATTATTTATAAAATTTTACGGTTTATTGCTTTTAATATTCAATTATTACATAAAATTTAAATTGGAAATCCTTGTAGAATTTAATTATTTAAATTAAAAAAAAATAATTTTTTGAATAATTGGATGCTTCTTGAAATTCAATTCTCATAAAATATTTTATCAACAAATTTTTAAGAACTTATTCCATTTTTTGAGGAATTCGATTAAAATAATTGCGTATTAAAGCTAATCGAAATTCTGAATTGATTTTTATTATTTATGAAAATAATTAAATCTCTAAGAAGAATTATTTTATTATTTACGAAAATAATTCCTCTCTCTCTCTCACTTTGCAAAGAGATTTATAAAAAAATGTTAATAATTGAATTCCTGTCCAATATTTATTACTTATGAAAATAGTTAATTTTTTACATAAACTTTTATTACAAATTTCTCAATTGATTGAATTTTTTTGGAAAGTTTTATTAAAATAGTAGATAAATTGAAAATCATTGAATTGGTGACAACTTTTGAAAATAATGGAATTTTTGACAAAAATTTTATTAAATGTTTTGAAAATAATTAAATTTTAGAAAATAATTTAATTATTCATCAAGATAATTGAAATTTTGACGAGAATTTAAAAAAAAATTTGAACATAACTGAATTTCTACGAAGAATTTATTATTTTTGAAGATAATTGTATTTTTGCAATTATTTGTAATTTCTCTAAAATTCTCCTAATTATATCATGCAATTTAAAAACTATTTTCCTTTTTCAATAAAATTACGAAATTTCTGACCTTTTTTTTAAAATAACGTTTATGGACCTTCTTTTAAAAAAACTTGCTTTTATGGACCTTCCCGAAATTATCGGAACAAGTGTTTGAGCCCTGCAATTTTAAATTGATTAAGAATAATGTTATAATTGTTCTTCCTAGTAATCAATCTGCGATCTTGTTCACGTCTCTTTGATGCCATTTTTGTATAGCTAGACAGACAAATTTTTTTATAAATTCGAATTATGTTTTACTCAAACAACTTGCCCCTTAATTTTTATGAAAGCGGCAAAAACTTTGAGTCTGAATTGTGTGCGTGGAATTAAATAAAAACAGAGTATGTTACTTTGACTGTTGCCTTACATGAAAATTGTACGCACTTTAAAATTGAACGATTATCTTTGAAAGCAAAGTAAATGGCACTACTGGCATTACAATAGATCTATATTTGACTCTAAAGTTTAAAACGAATGGATATTCGCTTTGATGTGGTGAATGTCACCGTAAATAAAAATGTTCCCCGAACATTCCAAAGTTTCATCTTTTTTATTATGGAGTGTCATAAATATTTAGAATAATTTTGATAATATTATTATTATTTGTTATCCTTCAAAAGTTTAACTGAATCTAAGTTTTTTACAGGTTTACTGTAAAAAAACTTTCTGCAAATGCTCCATAAAAATTTGTTTTCCATGTTGGTAAATATTTTTCAAATTGAAAGGACAATCATCAAAGCGAATAATAATTGATTTTATAGCACAAGCCCAATGAAATTGGTACTGTTTTATATAAGGTGGAGAGATTTTTTGCAAGTTTCGCGTACACTGATAACGATAATACTTTGACGGCTCAGCGTACATAAAAGTATTTGTATTAAGACAGTTTAGCGAATACTAAAAGGAAAATAATATACGCTTAAAATTTGTATAAAACTTAAAATTCGTGTTACTCCCAAAGTCGCAGTGTAGTGCCATGGCACTTGAATATTATAAAGGCCAAAAATGGACTCAATCAATATAAATCATATTTTAAGGAACAGCCCTCTTATACTGCTTCTAGTAAACTTTTTATTTTAAGGGGAGGGACCGGTGAAATTTCAATTTCAGTTTATTCTATATTGTTAAAATTAAAAAAAAAATTTTTGACCTTTTTGAAAATTTTGTTTTCTTAAAAAAATTAAAACTTTTCAAAATCCATACGATCGATTATTCAGAATCGTAAAAAGAGCCTATAACAAATTTGGCAACGAAAAATAATGAAAATTACGAGAGTAGTTCAAATTTTTATTTCTCGAAAGATTTTCAAATTTATTTCAAAAACTATTAACTAATTAAATTTTCTTTTAATTTTTCGAAGAATTTTATAATTAAAAATAACAAAATTGGTCAGAAAAAACATTGACCATATATAAACAAACATTAGATAAGTTGAATTTTCTCCGGTCATTCCCCGTAACTAAAGCATATTCAGTATAGGCAATTAAAGAAAAAAATTACTAGACAAAATATATTCCTTTTTTTTGTATAAACATTTTTGTCTAAAAAAAAGAACTTTCTGCTGTAAAATTCAAAAAAATGTTATCAGTTTACGTTTATTATAGTGTAAATTTTCATTTTTATACGAAAATCTTCAAGTTTCTCAAAGAATTAAAGTTTTTACAAAAATTGACTCAAAATATAAGAGAAGAGGGGAGAAAAATTTTAAAGATTTTTTTATAGATGTGTATACATATATGTATATATAAATCGTTATCATTACATTTAGATATAAAAATTGTAAATAATTTATTTAATGAACATTACTTTTCGATGATGAAGCATATTTATATACCCAGCTTAGAAACAATGCATTTGATGTATTCAATATGTAACGACTCGATTCTTTCATGATTTTGTTTTCTCTTTAATTTAACAATATAAGAAAGTATTACAATTAGATTTTTCAAAATATTTATATCTTCAGTTGTTTTAATAAGAAACTGAATCTAAATTTCCTTTCATTTTTATTTTTAATGAATTTTTACTAGAAATTTTGCAAAGAACTTCACTAGTCTCGATGAGATTAAACTAAAAACTAAACTATAAAAATACATTACTGATTTCAAGGATCACAATGGTGTTTCTTTCTCATTTTTTATAAATAAAATTTATGAGTAAACACTATTATTATTATTTTGAAATATGTAATTAAAGAAATAAAATAAAAAAATACTAAAATAAAATAAAAATTCCAGTCTTTTGGAAAATCTGAAAATATTTTGAAAATATTAAATTTCTAAATTAAAAATATTGTGCATGAAACCTACGTCTATTTATTACTCTATTTCTAAATATTTTATATCCTGTTAAAAATTGTTTTGCCAAAAACGGTTTTGTCTGAGAAAGTTTTTAAATTGAGATTATTTAGAAATTATAGGAGAGAATTTATTCAAAGTGATATTTGAAAAAAAATATTTCAACAAAATTAATATTCATTCATTCATTATAATATATTGTTAATACTGAATGCTACTATTGAAGCCATACCAAAGTATATTCTAAACTACTTATAATAAAATATAAATCGACGTTTTGCACTGGATATAATAAATAAATAAATAAATAAATATGGAAAGAGTGGATTAAATTATGTGTGAGATAAAATATAAGAAACGATGTTAGAAGCGACTTGACGTTTATAATAAACATAAATATAAATCGCTGCAGAATTAAAACAAAAACCTGAAATACGTTGCTCACCGTATATACAGTTTCTCAAATGCGATTGTCACGTTTTGTAGTATTCAGAAAGAAGAATATTTCAATAATATTCTTTGATATTAATAAAATTTAATTAAATAAAATAGAAAGACTTTATATCAAACTACTGTGTTCAATATAATTTTTTGAAAAAAAGCGAATGACAACAGAAATGAAAAGTGAACCGTCTCTTTTTAAAAATTAATTAAGTTATTTAAAGCAAAAAGAAATTCATGAGATTTGCAAATGTTTTCTTAATGTTCGAAAATACAGTAAATTTCTACATATAATTGTTCAAGTCATTAAAAGATACTGTAAAGTACTAAAATTTTCGAAAATTAAAACATTGTGCGTATAAATTTGTATCGTTTAGCAGGCGTGATATTTAAAATTTGGTTTTAAGACGAAGAATCCAATATTATGGAACTGAATTAATTGACAAACAATTTATTGCTCCTAAACTTACATAATGTGAAAAGGAAAAACAAACGATTTTTTCAATTAAAATATTCTTTTTCTCTGATAGAAAAAAGAATTAAGTTTTTGTAAAAATTATCCTTACTTATTTTCGGAAAATTATCAACAGACTTCGCACTCATGTACTAAAATCTACTATTATAAATTTCTACTTTTGTCAATTTCCACTACTTTACATTCGCTGGTCTAGAAATTAAAAAACTATTCTAAAAAATAATAATCAAATTCTTTAAAACGATTCAATTATTTTCAAAAATAATGTTTTCCACAAGAATTCAATTATTTAAAATAAAATTTTCAAAATATTCATTATATTTCGAAAAAATTAATTATTCAAAACAATGTATATAAAATTCTTATGAAGAATTCAATTATTTTCAAAAATAACAAATTTTTTAACAGTAATTCAATTCTTCTTAATTATTTCAATAAAATTTTTTGCAATAATTAACTCATTTTTATAAATAAAAAAATTCTTCCAAAGAATTCAATTATTTTTGAAAATTAAAAAAAACTCTTGGCAACTATTCAAATTATTTTCATAAATAATAAAATTCGTCGTTAAATAAAATTTCAATTCTTTTTAATACAATCTTACTAGATTTCAAATGCTCAAAAAATGTAATTATTCTTAAAAATTGAATTCCGGTTCCACGAAAAAATCAATTATTTAAAAAAATGTTTTTTTAAGTTCTTTGAAAGTATAAAATTGAATTATTTACAAAAATAATTCATCAAATAAATTCAATAATTAAAAATAAATAACAAAATAATTCCCAAAAATGAAATTATTTCGAGATATTTTATTAAGATTGTTTGCAAAATTAAATTATTTTTAAAATTAAAAAACTTTTTCTTTGAAATTCAATTATTTAAAAACTTTTCAGTAAAAATCCTTGTAAAAATTCAATTGTTTTCGTAAATAATAAAATTCATTTAAGAATTTCAATTACTTTTAATAAAGTTTTTCAGGAATTGCCTAAAAAAATATAATTATTCTTTAAAATTTAATTTTCATTTCTCGAAAAAATCAATTATTCAAAAAATAATTTTTTTAATTTTTTGGACTAAATTCAATTATTTACAAAAATATTGGAATTTTTTACAGAAAATCAATTGTTAAATATTTGAATAAAATTGTTCGAAAGAAATAAATTATTTTAAATCAAATTTTAATAAATTTTGTTGGAAATAAATGAATTATTCTTTTATAATCTAATAAATTTTTTTCCAAGAATTCAATTACTTAGGTACATATATAAATAATTCTTCCTAAGAATTCAATTATTTGTTTAATAAAATACATTTTTTCTTGGAAATTCAATTTTTTAAAGAAATTCTAATACATTTTCAAAAAATTTAAATACAATGCTGCAATGACATTCAATTATTTTCAAAAAATTTAATACAATTCTTTGTAAAATTTAATTATTTCTAAAAACTTTTTACAATTTATTGATTTGCAATATCTACTACTTTTATAAAAATTCCGAACAAAATTCAATTATTAAAAAAAATCTTTATAAAAATTTTCTTCAGAATTTAATTCTTCTCGTAAATAATGAAAATTCCTCAGGAAATCAATTATATGTAAATTAGAATTTGCATAAAAATATGTCGAAGAAAATGAATTAAAAAAAAATTTTATAAAATTCTTCGCAAGGATTAAATTATTTTTAAAAATATAATTCTTTCAGGAATAATAAAATTCGTTGCAGGAATTCAAATTATTCGTATGACAAAAAAGAAGCAAGTATTTTTGATGAAAATTAGAAAAAAGTCAGTTTCGTGAAGTGTCTAAAACGACTTTTTTTTATCGCCAAGTTGAAATTTTCGATAGTTACTTTTTGACTACTTTGTTTAGTTTGAAATCTACTTTTTGCTATTTTTCTTAAAATTAATTATCGAGTGTGAAGTCTGCATTAAGTAAATCCACCTCTTGAAGTAGATCCATGATTTGAATTGGATTCAGTCAACATTAAATGTTGTTTTTCATGTATAGGTACATAATTATATACATTTGCTTAAAAATTACCCAGCTCTTAAAATAACAAAGCTGGTAAATTTCTCAAAGTTCTTTCCTCGCGGCAATTTTCCTTAAATTATTAACATATCTGTTTTGTAAAATTAAAAAAACAATATTATTGCACTGAAAATAGTAGATTGGAATTAATTTGTTGATTTGAATACTATTATACGATTGTGAGATTATGTAAAAGAATTGACTGCTTTTGTAGCTCATAATGAAAACAATTCGCTAAATGAAAGAGCATGTATGTACATAGTGAAGTATACGCGATCATACCGTAAGACCAACATAAAAATACGTTCTCATAATAATCGCAGAAACAAAGTCTGGGGTAAAGGATAAAATTCAAATTTAATCTTACGACATCCTATTATAGTTTTAGTGTGTATCTAACAACAACGACTTATAGGGTGACATTAAAATTAGACTGTAAGCTGATATGACGAAACGGATCGACGAATTGTGCTACGATTCGCAATCGTGACCACATTGAATATTTTTCAAATTGAATATTTTATCATTCACGAGAGAAAGCTTTAGGAAAAAAAGTGTATGACTATTAGTTCACCGAAAGACATTGTACAATATTTTTTCTCTCATTGTTTTTCTGCGAATTTCATTAAATGTAAAAATTCTTTTCGAATTGTTGTAATACGAATTATAATCGCTGTTTTCATTAGGAATGTTTGTAAAGTTGAGATACGTGCTAGCAGGATTAGCATGGTTGCAGAGCAACGATTATATTGTATTGTAAATTTCTAGTGATCACTTGCGAATTTTTTTTCTTTCAAATTTTAATTTTTCTATTCTCTCGATACATTGATAAAAATAGGTTGGTGGATAGTGGACCATCTACTAGTGGGTTAAAAGTTTATATACAATCATTCGTGAACATTACGTAAATATATATTATTCCTAATAGACAAAAAAAGGATATGAATTATTGCTATCGAAAAATGTCAAAATACATTTGTTCTTAGATCACAGTTCTTAGCTGTTTCTTTATCCAGCAGCTCTGTTTGCATTGCTCTTTTTCTTATGTTTCGAGTTTTTAATTTCATATCTCATATGCATAAGTCATCGTACGTGACTATACTTGAATGATTTCTGAATAATAAAAATTTGTTACTAAATTTTATTGACTTTAATCTTTTGTGAGAAAAGCTTCTATGCTACGAGTGAGGAACAAATAAAGCGAATCTTACCGTTTTGTTCTTATATCCAATCAATGCGAGTTTGAAATGAATATATTTTTTAATTCCGACTGACTTTATGCGATTTTAAGACCAAACCGAATTAGATTTCTGTCGATATTTTTAATTGTCACAAAAACTTTTCTTCTATAACAATAAAATATACTTTTTGTTATCAGAGTCCCCAATGGAAATTAGTTCCAAATTTTAATAATTTTAGAAGATGGTATTGTTTGGTGTCAAAAGCGCATTAAAGATCCATTCGATCCACCTCCCGTAATGTGTCTGATAGAAAAATTTTTTATTCGTATATTTGCATTTCTATTGTTATTAGTAAATTCGTTTTTTTCTCGTAGCACAAAGGAACGTCAATAGAAGCTTTTATAAGATGGTTTTTTCCTGTACATATAGAAATCATAAAGATTCCTTGTAATTTCAATGTTAATTTGTACATTAATTTAGTCATAAGAGATAAGTGTAATCAGCTCAACGCAAACACCTCTTGAATATAGAGGAAACTATGAAAGAGTACCTAAATACAACTAAGTATTAAAAAAAAGTATTTCACAGTCATTTCTATAAAATCACTTTTATCACATTACGCATTATTTCACAAAGATATTTTTCAATTGTTTACTCATTAATTTAAAAAAAAAAGTTCATTCTTTTAAAGTATTCATTTAGACGTTTCTTCTTCAATGTTTCATTCAAAAACTTTCACACGACAGTAACTACCTTGATTTTTGTTTTTTATATCTCCTGAACTTGAGATATCGTGTCCGCTAATCACAAATATTTGATTCAAATACAATTTATTTGATTCAAGTAAATATTTATTTGATAATAGTCAAATAATCGGTTATTTGAATCAAATAAAATTTTTTTTCAGTGTGGTTCATCGAGTTTCTTCTTCGACTCCAGCCCAGAAAATCTTTTTGAGTCTTGTCTCCATTGATTCCACAAAGTTCTAATTTTGTTTCAGTGTCCCTGAATGCATTTGGATCTACTCTTACTCTCTGATTTTAATTGCAAAGGATTAAAATAAAAACTTTAATAATGTCCAAGACTAATCATGAGCATTTAACTTACTTTAATTAATGTAATTTTTACCAATTTTTAAGTACAACCCACGACACGGAAAAATTAAATTATTTATTTCGGGGTGTCCTACGGTCAGGGAATATTATAAAATTTTATTGAAAGTCAGGAAAACTTCTAAAAATTTATACAAAAATAACAAAAACTTTTTTTTCTAATCGTTCTTCTTAATTCTTATAAAGTCATAAATAAAGATGAAAAAAGAAAGTTCATAAGAAAGAGTTTATTATTAAAATATATTATATTATTTACAAAGAATAATATTAAAGTTAAAATAGTTTATTAAATTGTATATAAATATTACATGGGCATTCTTAAGCGTACTTTACATCAACGTTATAAACATCGAAAAGAGTGATAATAAATAAAAATTAACTAAATATAATATTTCAACATTATTTAAATTATTTATTTTTTATGATTAATAATATGACACAGTGTGTACAAAAATAATACTTCCGACGAAAAACAAGATATCCATTGAATTTATTTTTTAAAATTACAGATCTTATAAGTCCTTTTTCAAAAATCTAAAAATTCGGATCTTAGATTTACATATTAAAATAAAATTATTGTTTCAAAAATCTTATGGAAAATAACATAATGTGTCATAAGATAAATTGATATTTAGTTATCTATTAATAAATAATTATTTAAAAAAAATTACTTCATACAATAAAGCGTTATAAATAAATCTATAATTATAACTCCTTATTTCAATTTAATTACATTATGATCCGCGAAAAGCTTAACACTAATGATAAAAATTATATAAATTTGAAGATAATTTAATAAATGGCAATTGTTATATTTTTTTCTTACAAAAACAGTATACATTTCTTAGAAAATATAAATATAAAAACATTTCTGGCATTTGAGTATCTTTACTGCAATTATATTACAATTATACATACAAATAAATTAACTAAACATTTAATTAATTTTTTTAAAACATACTTCATGAATATAACAATTTTTTAATTGAAAGAAAATGTTTGTTAACAACAATTATTTTAATATGTTTTCTTAAAATTATTTTTTCAATTAAAAGATAGTGAAAATATTTTAAATCACTTGATTGTGAAAAACATTTTCAATGCAAATTTAAAATAATTCATTATAGGAATTTCGACTTCTTTATGTATTTACAATATGTTCTTGAAAGCGAGCTTGAAAGTTTAATATTGTTGACGTGATAATATTTGACATAAATAATATTAATTAAAAACTCTTTAAATAAACTTCTTCAATATATGATGAATAATAATAAGTTAATTAATTTGTATACAATTAAGTTAATTCTACTTTTTAATGATTTAATTGTTCATTAAAAGCCAGTAATTTAATAAATAGATGTTTAAAAAAAACTTGTAGCCTACTGGCTTTTGTATATATTTTCAAAAAATATTTATTTTCGATATAGAATTCTACATCCTCATCAGACTGAATTTTGCCATTAAAAAAACTATTCGACAAAATAATTAATGTCTACAAATGTATAGCATGAATGAAGAAGTGAAATTGAATAGGAAAACGTTATTATTTCAATTTTAATATATTTTTTAATTATTTAAACCGATTCTGAATGAATCAATTTCAAAACAGTAAAAATGATTTATTTATCAAAACGATTTTTTGAAATAAAAATTTAATTTGTTGAGGATACAGAATTCTGTGTCGAATCGCGTAACGTAAATGAATGTTCTTTGACAATAGACCGATGATTGGAAGCAGAAACACGCTAACACATTTTTAATTAATAACAATTAAACAATTGTTTTTTCAAACAAAATGCTGAATTCTTTTTCAAAGCAGTGCGTTTTTCACAATTAGTCTCAAGTGACGCCGCATCTGCTTCCAACCAACACTATAATGATTGCACTTGATTAATTTTTTTAACTACTTGAATATATTACAAAATTTGTATAAAATTATATAAATAATATTTTAATCTCTTAAAATTAAAATCTTACAAACAAATTACATTGAATTTTACATAATAAAGAACGCAATGGCAGTAGTACTTTAAAGAATAAGAAAGAATTTTGAAATACTACAGACATATTCCCAATGTTCTGCTTTATATTCAAGACAATAATAAAAAGGAACAGTTTCATTGTTAGAAAACAAAAAATATAACTAACTATATTCACTATATAAAAAATATACTTTGTACTTAATTTTAATATTAAACCCCAAAGCTAATATGTTATAAATATATATATAACAGCATCACCGGATATAACAGAAGAATTTGAGCTCTTTAAATGCTGTTTTAATTTCTACAAAAATCGATTTACTAAAGAACTACAAATATAAATATGACGATACATTTTTTTAAATCAAAAGAAGCTCAAGATAATAATTTGTTACATTAATGATGTTAGACAATGTATAATATTTAAACATCGATTTATAAAATTAAGAAATATTAATACAAAAATGAAGAAAGGATAAGAGTACATTATTTATCAAAAATAATATTCAAAATAAAGATTACAGACAAACTCAATTTTGCTAATGAACATTACAAAACAATCAATCTAATTTGTGAGAAATTTGCTTTACATAAAAAAATTCCTCTTGAAACAAACTGATTCCTCTCAAATTAAATCAATTTTCTTGTTTATAAATTAAGTATAAAATTTTTTGAAATTTCAGATTAAAAATACAAAGAAAACTTTATTTCAGAAAAACGCGTCCTTTTCTAAAAGGATTTAAATCCTTTTTTAAAGGATCAGACTTTGTAAAAATGTATTTTTCCAAAAATGACAGTCATTAAGCAAAATACAGAGAATGAATATAATTTTAAAAAATTCTCTTTAGTCAGAGATTAATATACCATAAATTGATTTTATACACACATAAACTATTCTCACTGTACGTCTTCATATCAGTCTTGTACTCCTTATTCGTTTCAATTTTCTTATTTTAGATAATGTAGATCGTCGATTGATATTTTTCCTTAACAATCAAAAAAATACGGTATACATTATTCTTGGGAATTTGGGTTGGAAGTTTCTTGAAAACTTTTTTCATACATACATACATACTTTCATACATTTTTTGTATGAATGGAAAAATAGACATAAATTAATATTTGTGGATCTGAAATACTGTGACTAAATATTTGCTGGTGAATAGTCGAGATTTCAGATCTCCATGATTCTACACAAATATATAATTAAAATATTTTTGAATTTGGGAAAATGTTTTTTGATTTATAATTTGAGAATTTGATTTCTTTTTCAAATGGGAGACCGTAAGATTGTTTGGAAAGAGAACGAGTTCGCAGAAAATTTTTGTGCGTTGTAGAGTTTTAAAAAAATCATAAATCTAATTAAAATAAAAATATTACCAAATTCAATAATATTTTGGTATATTTGGATTAATATTTAAAAAAGCGACCAAACATTCTTGCTCTGTCGAAAATATCTTATATAAAATCGTTGTATTCTGGTAATCTGTTCGCAATTTTAAGTTAATTGCGTTTTGCTTTTTTTGATTCCCAACTTTTTAAATAATAATTTTTCTTTTTAATTATTTGAAAATTTTAAATTATTGTTCTGAAAATCATTGAATTGAGAGTTTTCATTATATTGTTAATAAAGAAAAATGTTAATAAATTGTTAAAATTGCAAAAATATTCTTAACTATACTCTATAGTTTTAAAACATTTATCCGACGCACAATTTTATTGTCGAGAAGAATTTTCGATAGAGCGTCTAAACCTTTCATTCAATTACACACTATAAATTACATTCTATCATATCAAGCAATAAAATTGTACAAAAAGTACTTACTGCCAAATCTGCAGAATTTGGCACTTTCTCAATATTTACATTCTACTAAGTTTAAAATAAACAAATAAAATTTTATTTTTTTGTATACCAGTAATTCACGAAAATTACTATTTTCTATTCTGATTGAATTAAAATTGAAAAAAAATTAAAGAAAAGCGGAAATAACTAGATTTAAATGTATTTGAAATTTGAATTCATCTGGATAGTGTAGGGTCTTAAATATTGATTTAAATTTATTTATTTCTCGCGTTATTTTTATTTACTGACGTCAAACAAAAACTAAAAGTGCATAAAACAAAGCTCGAACTAGTGAAAGTATTTCAAAATACGGACCTTACAGACCAAAAATTATTGTTTTTCTTTTGAGACTTATTAACTAAATTTTTTCTTTAAATCACTTACTTTTTAATAATTTTTAAAAAAGTTTTTTGATAATTTTCAAATTCATTTGTTTGCAATTCAATTTTATGAAATTTCGATTATTCGGAAATTCTTCGATTTAGTAGGCTACCAAACAGTAGTCGGACACTTTAGAAAATCTTTTTAATGAATACTGTTTAACAATTTAAATTTAAATTTCTTTAAATATTTTTTTAAAAATTAATTTTAAAATTAAATTATTTATAAAATTTCACGATAAATTGCTTTTCATATTCAATTATTTATCAAAAATTTTAATGAAATACATTTTTAAATCAATTTTTATTGGAAAATTCTACAAGAATTCAATTATTTAAATTTTAAAAAATGTATTGAATAGTTGAATGTTTCATAAAATTTTCATACAAAATTGTAATACAAATTTTCAAAAATAATTTTATTTTATAACAAATTTCATTAAAATTGAATGCACATAAAAAATTTTATCTCATAAATTTTTAAATAATTAAATTCTTTCCATGAATTTTAATTCAATTTTAGGAATAATTACATTTTTTGAGAAATTGGATTAAAAATATATTTAAAAAATAGTAATTCTGCGATGAATTTTATTATTCGTGAAAATAATTGAATAAATAACAAAAATATTATTTTTTAACAAAAGAAGTTCATAAAAAGTTTATGAATAATTGAATTTCTACAAAATTTTTATTTATGAAAGTGATTAAATGTTTGCTTACAATTTTAATAACTTTCTGTTTAAATAATTAAATTCTTTTGTTAAAATTTGTGAAAATAATTGAATTTTGTAGAAAAATTGAATTATTTTATGAAAATAATTGAATGTTTCCGTAGAATTTTATTAATTTCTATAAATAATTGAATTCTTTTGCAAACATTTTTGAAAATAATTGAATTTTTGCCAAGAATTTTATTAAAATTTTTGATAATAATTGAAATTGGTAGAAAAATTGTATTATTTCTAAAGATAATTTAAATTTTTAGTAGCATTTTTAAATAATTTTGATCACAATTTAATTTGTGTAAACATTTATAATTTCTCAAAAATTCTTTAAAGTATAAGTTAGTTAAATTATTTCATTAAAACTGAATTAACTTTAAATCGTAAAAATTCTCTTTTTGACATTTTATATTAGCTTAAAATAAATGTCGAAATTTATCAAAATTATCCTAAAAAATATTTCAGACGAATAACATTTTTTCAATTTGTTTTTGTGTTTCATTATTGCTCTCACTAATATTGTGTTTTTATTTAGGAGTCATCGAATTTATGAATTTTTCGTCTTTTTGTCAATGAAATTGCGGACCTTTTTTCAAAGAAACTGACTTTTACGGACATGAAGCAAACTTACTGGGAGTTTTATGGGATTTATAGACCTAGCTCGAGCCCCTGATAAAAGAAATATTTGATCTGAAAGTTGCAGGTGCCTTGAAACTTTTAAGATTCATTCGATTTGTTTATGAATTTCGATTAATATTTGAAACATTTGAAATGTTTCATGTTCATTTTAATAAATTAGCATAAATAAAGTAAATGTTTAACTGGTGTGATATTTTTTCCTATTTACGTATCAAATCGCAGTATGAGAATAGAATATCAGTCATGGAAGTTGATAAAAATATTTTTTTCTTCAATAAGTTTTGGTTCGATTTGCACAGTCCCGATAGAAAGATAGATAATAGATATTTCTCTAAACCTGAACGTACTGATCGTCATCAGTATCGCCATTGTGAGTTTGCTCCGAATTGTAATTCGGATCGATCTTCTCGTAATCGGGATCGATATTTTTCTTCTTCTGGACCATCTCGTAGCCACCGCTGGTGGAATGATCGGCCGAATAATTGTTGAGTTGCTCGTAGGGGGGATCGACATTTTGAGGCATAGTCACGTACTTGACACTCTCGTAATTCGGGTCGTTGTGTTGAACGGACTCGTAGTTGGGGTCGCCGTCGCTGTCTCCAGGACGGCAGACGGACGCGTAATTCGGCTCGTGGGGCATGCTCTCGTAGTTCGGCTCGGAATCCGTGTCTTGGTCGAGGTCGACGACTCTCTTCGGCAGCCTCACTCTCTCGTAGCCCGGGTCTTCGCTGCTCGCGTTGCTCACTTGTCGATGCTTGAAAGGCATCGAGTAAATGGGCAGAGTTTCTTCGTTGCGCGCACTGGTGCTCGGATAATCTTCACTCTTCGGCGGCTCATTGTACTGTGGTCTCAGCATTTCGTAATTGGGATCGCTATTGGGATTTGAATTTAAATTCAAATTCGATTTGTGGTTTGAATTAACGAATTCGTAGCCATGATCGCCCTCTGAATTCGCATTCGCATTGTTGGCGTCAGCCTCCTTCGCGTTGGGCAAAGGCAGATTTGTTTCAGTGCTAAAATGATGGTAATAGTTGTCCTGCTCGCGCTTTTGTATCTCCACCGACTCATGACTAGACCACGAAGCTCGACTAACTTCGATGAGACTGAGCTTCCTTCTTGGAACGGATAGATCCGCATTCGCAACAGTTGCATTTATGGCGACGACAAAGTCCGAATGCACTTCCTCAGTCTCGCGCTTTCTCTTAATTACCTTAGCGTACATGTCTTCTAAAGACTTACCGGAACCGACGCTGGCTCGCAGACGATCGTCGCCTTTACCTCGTTTCTCCGGTTGAGCGTAGACGTCCACAAGTCCCTCAGGCGGCGGCGGCAGTGGAGAATTCGCTTGGCGCTTCTCGGGCTTTGGGGAACTGGGATTCACTATTGAACTCGTAGCACTTGAGGATGACGCTAAGCAAATCGATGCAAATTTAATACCAATTGAAAAATACGAAACAAATTATGACTTTTTTTAAAATAGTAACGCATGTTTTAATTTTACCTTGTCTTGAGTGAGCATGGGCCACGTGGCGTAAGCTGTCAACACTGGGAGGCTGAGGAGCAGACAAGTGTAAATCCTCTAACCGAGATGGCGGTTGTGCGGACGTAACGGATTCATTTTGCACAACTCTAACAACCTCACTGACAGCTGGCTGAATTTGTGCATAAGTTTCACTTCCACTCGTGTAAACTTTGTCTTGTTCATCAATAGCAGCATACATTTCATCTGTTTTTATGAATAATTCTTTTTCTATTAAGTAATTTATAATTAATTAATCTATAGTGCAATTACAATTACTTTAGTCCAAAACTAAATTATAATTTACAAATATTATGTACAATAAGAATTATGGTACTTCAAAGTTACAACAAACATGTATCATCTCAGATAAATATTATATAAAAAATTAAATATACATATTTTAAAAATATTATATGAAATGAAAGATTTATCTTGTTTCTATTATTATTTATAATAAAGAAAATTTTAAAAAATATACCTGAATCATCAGAAACTGTTGCATAATGTGAATCCATCAATGACCTCGAAGGCTGTCTCTGTTTTGTTTCAGCTATTATATTGGCCAATGGTTCTCTAACACTTATACTTGTGTATCCCTCTGAAAAAAATTCCAAAAAATTCCCATTACATTAGGAACAATTTATACAAAATTTAAAATTTTCTTTAAATTTAAAGCTGTAAGCGTTTCAATTTCAAAATTTAAACGCTGTAAGAAATATTTTTTTAAACCCCCTTTTTAAATAACTATACTTAAAAATTTATTTACGAATTTCATTAATTGTAAAATTATTAGAAAATATCAATAACTTAGCTTTAAAATAAATATCAAAAAAAGCAATTACATTTTATTAAAAAAATTAATCCTACACAATTGTTATAGTTTAAAGTACGAAAAAATGCAATTTTTCAAAGATTTTACTATTAGATGTTTTCAAAATTCAATTTTTTCTAAATAATATCCATTTTAACGCTTGTAATATTAAATTATTATCGAAAATTTTAATTGAAATTCTTAAATAAATCTCTATTAGAAAATTCTACGATAATTCAATTATTTAAATACAAAAATAAATAATTTATTGAAAAATTAAATATTTCTTAAAACTGAATTCTTAGGATAAATTTTTACAAAATTTTCAAGACACTTTTTGAGGAATTCAATTAAAATTGTATAACAACAAAAACTTTCATCATTTATGAAAATAATTTAATTATTGCGAAGCAATATATTTAAAAAATTTGAAATTAATAGAAGTTCTATAAAATTTATATCATTTTGAAAATAGCAATTTAACGTTTACGTAAAATTTTATTATTTCTTTTTCCAATAACTGAATCTTCAGAACTCAATTATTTTTAGTATTTTTATCTAAATTTCTTATATTAATTCATTATTTTTAAAAATTAATTAAATACTTTGTTTAAATATAACTATTTTCCGAGGAATGTAAATTATTAAAATTTTTCAAAAATTAACTTAATTAATTAATTAAATAAGTGACTTGAATAATTACAATGACTTACTAGAATCTTGTGAATCTCCACTAAAATGTTGTTGAGGATTATTGTGCTGCGTCTGCGGTGGATGAGGAAGAGGCATTAAAAGAGGAGGCGTCATGTAAGGTAGGTCTTGATTCGCTTGTACTTCACCGGATATGGCATTGGCAGCTTGAATGTCGGACACTACTTCCGTTGATAGAAGTGAACTGTGAGATGACGACCTGCGAGTTCTCGGGGGTGCCACTGGATTAGCATTCGACTGGCTGACAGAAGTTGTCGGCGAAGAACTGTCTACGCCCTGACTAGCATTATTTCTGTAAACAATTTGCAAAACATGACAATTAACTTATTATCAAAAAGAATTTACGTATGACGAACTAAATAGAAAATTAACATTAATTTTCTTGGACAATTATTTCAGTTGTCTTCGACTTTTTAAAATTCAAAATGACAAAATAAGTTATTAAAAGTTTTCGAATAATTATTTACGTATATTAACTTGAGATCTGAGTTGTAACTGTGTTAAAAAGTTAAAAAAATACCTTATGAGTTGGTTGGCCTCAGTCTTCTCGATGTTTTGAACTTGTGCATAAGGATGTTCGTCTACAAAAAATGTTTATTATTAACAAATGAAAACAATATAAGGAAAGTGTTAAACCCTGTTTAAAAATTACAAAAAAATCCTTTTCAAAAATATTAAATTACTAAACTCAAACTTTTTATTAAAACTGAATTTTTGCAAAATAAAAGTAAAGAATTTTACCGCTATTGGCTTGGGGAGTTTTAAGTCTTGCGTATGAGTACATTGGATCTTCTTGAGAGCTCTGTTGAGATATACTTGAAGTTTCTCGTTCAGACTTTCTTTCTGTTGAAAACAAATTTTTATTTATTTATTAAAGTCTCAGCCCTCTATCATTACGATAAGCATTTTATTAAAATATCATTAGTTCCTTATTCAAGATTAGAAAATATAATTTTACCTTTATCCTGCACAGTGGCATAGAGCTCCAAATTATCAGTGATTGTTTCTGATGCCTCATAAATAACATCTTGAGGAGTGGATTCAATTCTACTCTCACTACTTGAGCTTTTATCTTTTGGAATGTCTGGAAGACTTCTATTTGCAGAAGTTGTTCTGTGCAGAAAATAATATAAGTTTAATAATTAAATGTCTGTGTGATATTTTATCAAATTTCTTTTAAAAATAATTAAAGTGCTAAAAAGCATTTTCGTATTTATGAAAATAATTGATTTCTTGCGAACGATTAAATTAAAATTTTTTAAAATAATTAAATTTCAAAGCAAAAATTTATTACTTTTAAAAATGATTAAATTCTGGTGATGAATATTGTTATTTATGAAAATAATTGAATTTTGCAAAGAATTTTATGAAAATGCCTTATAAATAATTGAATTCTTTATAAGAATTTTAGCAAAAAATTGTTTCAAATAATTAGTTTCTACAAAATATAAAAATATGAAAATTTTAATTTAAATAATAGAATTTGTGTGGAAAACTTTGTAAAAATAATTAAATTTATCGATTACTTAATTTAAAATAGTATTAAAAATAATGGAAATTCTTCATTGAGTTTCATTATTTATAAAAATAATTGAATTCTTGCTTAGAATTTTATCAAAAGGCTAAAAAAAAATCCTAAAGAAACCTTTTGCTGCAATCCGTGTTATCCTGAGTAATAACTTGCGAGACGTCAGACGTTGGAAGTCTATTAAAGCCCTCGCTATCAGGATGCGTGATCGTCACCATACCCGGCAGTCCCAGAAACTCACTCCTGTTAGAATAGAATTACCATCGTTAATTTTAAAGAACAATATGATTCAATGTCCTCAAATTAACATAATCTGGTTTTAAGCATAAAAATAGATTACTTTCAATTATTCTAACTGAAACATGTAAACGCTTTCAGGTTTTGTTTTTTCTATTCTTATTTACTTTTGTTTTCGATTATAAACGGTCTTCAATAGTTTAAAAAAAAAGTTACATGGAAAAGTTTGACAATTTGAAAAAAATAGTTTAAAGCATAATGATGAAAAGTTACCACTCACTTGTTATCATTGCGACGACAACTACAAATACAAGCAACAATTAGTCCTACAAACGACAGCAACGTTCCTACGGAGATGACCCAGTAGTACCAGGTATTTTCATTAAAAATTGAATATACCATGTTGCTGCCTTCTTCTTTGTCCAGAGGGTTCAATTCTAAAAATAATAATTTCTTTATCAAACGTAATTACTTAATTTTAGTTTTACGACAAATGTTTTATACATTATTTACATTTAAACAAATGTTCTATTAAGTGACATACATTATCATAATTATTCAATGGGGTTTTGCAAATTTTTTAAGCCATAAAATACATTGTCATAACTTTTCTTCAACTTAATATTTATCAACTTTTAAAAAAGTTAATTTTACAGAATTGGTAGTTAAAAGTATGAAAAATCAGATTTTCAAAAAAATGCAAATTTAAATCCTTTTCAAAATTCTTAAGTCGCAATACTTTTAATATTCAATTAACTAACATTTTTACTGAACTTTGCTTTTAAATTAATTTTTATTGGGAAATTCTACGAGAAGTCAAAATTTAAATTCTTTCATGAATAATAAAATTCATTATAAGGACCAAAGTTTTTATTAGAAAAAAAATTCTAGTAAGTTTTTAAATCAACTCACCCATGAGTAGAACAGATCCTGGATCTGGATCTTAAGATATGAATATTGGACGACGTTCAAGTCATTTTAAAACAGTAACTCGAAGTCAATTAAAATTTTAACTGATAAGAAAATATCAGACAAGGTGAAATTCTTATTTTTTACATTCCTTTTGCATTGTTGCGAAAAAAATCAGTATGTTGTCAAGCTGTTGACACTTTTCTCTAGTTCTTCACATACACGTTTTCCTAGCTACGCCCCTTAAACAAACCATGCATAAACTCACTCCAAAGATCACATCTTTGAAGCAACTTTTTATTTTTATTTTTTCTAGAATATCCAATTCTGTCTATTGTAATGGTTTTGATTGACTTTTGTAGTTTTGTCACACGCCTACAATTATTAACGATACGTCAAATGTCACTTAACCTAACCTTTCTCATAAAGTATACAAAGTGTGTATTCTCTTGAAATTTGCAATCATGAGAACTTTTTAATTTCAGTCTTTACTAATTAAATATTTTATTTTATAATTGAAACAGTGGAAAATTACTGTTTACTTTTCATTTACTGTGCGAAATGAATGATTTTAACTTTAATAAATGTTGTAACTCTCTTGGGTACAAACACAATTCTTTACAGCGAAGAACGGACACAATCGCATCGAAAACGTAAGGCTGTACTCACAACAAAGAATATTATGTGTAGTGTAAAGTTGTGTCCACAATAGCACCTTGAACGGAACGTAATCCGGAACAATGTGAAATATTTCGTTACGTTACGTTCCGTTCAAGGTGCTATTGTGGACTCAACTTTATCCATACAGCTTAAATTACTAGCGCCTCTACAGTTAGTGATCAGAAGTTAACTTTATTGACCTAGCTGTTCCGGAGAAATTGAAAGAAATATCTTTGTACATTACTTTATGCTTGAAACATTTAAATTATAAGGGTATAGATTTGATACAAAATATATATTTATTTAAGAAGAAAGAAGTTGTCTGTGTGATCATTTTTTCGTAATGTAAATAGTAAATTGGTCGTTTTTTATTTGGAACATATAAACGCTTACTAAAGGGAAATTTGTCTTCGATATGTCTGGTATATTTAATTTGTTTGTAGATTCAACTCAAGTAGTAAAAGCTCCAACGGTTTTTGGTAAGTTATTCGTTTTGTTTTATTATTCAATATATTCAATATTTTTATTTGTCGAAACATTAGGATTGATTTTTATTATATCAACAATATTGTATGCTCTATTGCGCTCGGTTTTTTGTAATTGTAAGTAAAATTTTAAACATAGAAAAAGCCGCTTTCTTTGTCATTGTAACGATCTTTGCTAAACGGTTATAACCTTGGTTTGATTGATTTTCTTGAATTTATTGTGTTTTGTAATAAAACTAAAGCATTTTTCTTTAACTATATATTTAAGGTAAAAATTTTCTCACTAAATATAAGGGCATATATTTACAATCTTTGACTTTTTAAAAAGAAAAAAGTGTTTTCCTTCTTTCAGCAGAGTATTGAATCTCTATCTACAGAAACTAATTTTTTTAATTCTGCAAGTAGACAAATAAAATAAATCGCCTTTAAAAAGTTATAATTTATTGAAAATTGAGAATTATTTTTAAACCTGTAACAAAAATACCTATATTCAGCAGGTGTTTCTTTTTTTTACAATAGAATAGAAAACAGTTGAACGTTATTAACTTTGAAAATAGATTTTAATTGAAGTTAATTGTAAAAATATAGAATTGTATTTTGAAAGTTTGTTATATAATTTTTAAAAACTTCCCTCCTAAATTTAACACTCGTAAATTTTTCAATTTCTTTGTCCCCTTTTTTCCATCTTTCTTTTATTCACATTTTATTTTTAAAAAAAATTTTGTGTGTGAAAAAATCTTGAAATAAACATTTAGATATTTTTACATTATCTTTGAAATCAAGTATTTTGTTTAAAATGTTAATCAGTTAGAAAAATATAAAATTATTTTTATTTATTTAATTAATTTACTTGTATATTAGATTTTATCATTATTTAAAATCAAATTTCAATTTTCATCAAATTGACATTAAGTGAATTCGATTTGACAAGAGTCAAGATTTGTCAATTTAATAATAAAATGTAACAGAAAAGCGTATAAATTAGTAATATATTCGAATATTCGTTAGAACAAATAATTTTTACTGAAAAATAAAAATGACAAAAGCTTACAAAAAATAAAAAAAAGTTCAATTCATTTTGATGATTTAGTTCTAGGCATAGTTTCAGAACAGTAAATTTTATTTATTAATTAAAAATTTTGTTGTTGTATTTTGCCTGTTATCAAATATTTTTAACAAAATTTTCGTTTAAAATTAATAATTGTTTTAATCTCATCGCCACATAAAAATCTTTACGGAAGGAAAAACTTTAGGTTCTTAATTCTTATTAAGTTTTTGATATTTGAAAATAATATTTTGATGATATAATAATGTAACTAATCGTTTTGATAAAAATATCTTAGTTTTAATTATTAATGAAAAAAGTAACATTGAAATTAAAATTTTTAGGATCAAATGGCTTAAGTAATAATTCTGTGCAGAGAGCAAAAACTATTGGGGCGCCAGGATCAACTCCTGCTAAACTTTTTGGACAAAAATCTAAAGGTCTTAGTATTCGATCTTCGTCTGCATTGAATATCCATTCGCCATCTCCTCGATCGTTTGAGGTCAAAAAGAATAACTTAAAAGCTGAAAATTGCACTTTAAAACCATTGGAAACTCTCGGCAAACCTAATTCTCCAATCAGACAAAAATCTCCAATAAGATTGTTATCTCCTCAGGTATGAAACATTTTCTATCATATACTTAAATAAAAGTTACTCAGTGTATAAAAACTATCTATTACATTTTTATTTTTGTAATCAGTGGGCCTGGAAACCCCTGAGTAATTTTTTGAAAAATTATCCCCCATCTTGGTCCTGCCATTTCAAATGTTTAAAATCCGTAGTCAGCGCTATTTTGGGCCCATTTATAAGATTTTTAAGAATTTGCCTTGACTACGAAGGGGCTAATTTTAAAAATGTTCATTTTGTATTCATTTATAAAAAAATTGTTTCGTAAATAAATTATTTTTTTCGAATGATGGCGATTCCGAGTTCAAAAATTGATTTTGTGGAAAGTGAGAGTAAGGAGTTGTGATTTTTTGGAAAAAAGTGTCATATGAGACTTATTAAGTTACTTCCTCGTTCCTGATTATGTTTAGGAACGGTTGGAGGTTTCACTAATTTTTATTAATTTAATAAAAATCGCTGCACGTTTCCGTTCCATTTCCTTCGATGGAAAATTAGTAAAATTAATTTTTATAATTTTTATTAATAGCCGAAACAGCAGAAAACCTTAAGCCCTAAATTGGTCGTTTCTACGAACGAACAAATACAGGTTTCAAAACAGCCAGAGGAATTTGTTTTTAAAAAACCGCTTACTCCCCGCAAGCATAAAAAAATAGATATGGATTATCCAGAACCTGAGGTCTTGGCCCCAATTGGCGATATGGAATTTGAATTATGTAAGTATTTATTGCAATTTCTTTAACTCTTGTTAAAAGTATGAATTTATCTGACATTTTAAATTTAGTATGAAGTAAGTTACTATTTTTCCTCTTATGTAATTTAAATCCAATTTTTTATTGGTAGAAAATTTAAATTTTATGTATTTAATGTTATATTATAGATCAAGACGCCTATCTACAATTTCTTAATTCAAGCAAGAGACCATTTTCTTGCTCAGATGAAGATGAAGGATTTCTTTCCGGTATCGTTTTTTCTAATTACTCTATATTAATCTATTTTTTGAAAACTTTATTAATCTGAAACTTCTTTAGATAATGAACCAGTACCAATTGTGCAAGAAGAAGTCCGACCACGAGAAAGTCGTTTGAATCACATGGATGTTCCACTGCCCGAGTTAGATCCATTTTCTGATTTTGACAGTTCTGAGGAGTAGATAGTTATTTTTATACGCTTGTGATGCAACTGTTCGTACAACGCCTTGAGAAGAGAATTTAGAATTAAGAATTAATATTAATATTTAAATTTATTTTAAAGAGTTTTAAAATTCAAAGACTGATTCTTTTTCATTGAAGCATTTCGATTGTAATTCTATGATTTCTCCTTTACTTATAAAAATTGCATTTTGATTGTATAAATTAGACTAAATTCACCCTTTTACTCAATCTTGTGAGTTAATTTTTATCGTTTAATGAGACAGCAATTACACTTTTTTTATTTGTATGTATTTTAAAATTTTTTTGATTTCCATGTATGTTTTTAAATTTTTTATGCTGATAACATGTTTTTGAGTTTTCACTCAATGAAAATAACGAATAAAAATGTAAAAGGGTAAATGTACTTCTGTCAGTAAATCGATGAAAATTAAAAAATCGAAAACTCTCTAAGAGATAAAATATATTGTAGATGAGAAACTATTTGGTTCAGCGTATCTTTATATACAATTTACTTTTTATGTATTTGTAGTAACTTTAATTTTGTAATAAGTCCATGATTGTCAAACGAAATAAATGGAAATCATATTCACAAAAAGTAATAGAAAAAATTATTAGACAAGGACATTAAAATCAATGTATACCCGCATGTACTCGCATTGGAGTTCAATCACTGGTGTTTTTAAATACATATTAATGTATATTCTTAAAAAAAATTTCAGTTGAATTGTTTAACTTGTTGAAGTTTTAAAAATTACATATTTAACTTAAAAAAGAAGTTCATACAAAAAAAATCTACACGACAAAACTCTCATTAAATATAATAATAAAAATTAATAATATAAATACACATAATGTGAAATAAAAAATGTAACTGTCCTAATGCAGAAACTTGCTTTTTCTGAAAAGTATTTTCAAAATCAATCCTAATAATTTTAAAATTATATCAATGAACTCGAAAAAACGGAACATTAATAAACAATTATAAACAAAAAGTGAATTTCAAAATTTTTTTCTTGAAGCAATTGCATATTTTTTCCACATAGAACTTTTTTGTCAGACTTTTAAAAAATTTGTACTTTTGCATGACCTATCCGGATAATCGAAAAAAGTACAAAATAAAAGAATTTTTTATTTAAAATTTTAAGAATTTTCTCTATATTTGCATGTATATATTTAAATAATACTGAAATGATGTAAAACTCTTAAAGTCAACATCAATAAATGTTAGTTACAAATATTTGAAAAGATTTACATATAAATAATTTCTTGAAATTATAAAACTACATAAAAACGCAACGTTTCAAGTGAAAATTCAAATTTTACTGTATTAAAAACTTGTAACTCTAAAATAAAAAAAAAGTATTTGAAATTTTGTTCGGATAATCGAAGATCTGGATAATAGAGTTTCTACTGTACTTTAAAAGAAATTAAAGTTATTACTACAAAAATAATTCTTAAAGAAATTTAAAAACATTTTTTAAATCTCTTTTTATCTTTTATACAAAAAAAATTTGATTTTTTCCTAGAATTATCTAGTCTATATTTACAAAACATACACAAAGCTCCTTAAAATTAATTCAGTAGTTTTCTAGAAAAATAAATTGTTATATTTTACTTTCCCCTTCATAACTGCCTAAAAAAGCTAATTTTGAGTTCAAAATTGCAAAAATTTATATTCATGGGGATACTATGTAATATTATATGAATCAAATTTGAGGAAAAAAGAAGCAGTCACTTTTTACAGTTATAATTCTCTAAGCCCTTTCGAAAAAATTATTGATTTAATGACATATTTTCTTTAAATATGATACGCTCCCAAGAACGGTACCTAAGAAGCAAACGAATTATAGGTTATGCTTGTCTTAGATTTATTTTAATTAGAAGTTCCCTTTTCTTTCATTGAATTTAAAATCAGTTCTTATTGAATATTTTTGATGTAATGTAGGTTTGAACCTAATTAATTTGCAATAGTAACGATTCTTCTTTTACATTTTTACTTCAAAAATTATAAACATAACCTACGAAATTTAATTTAGATCTTCGAAACTTGCTACAACGAATCGCCATTCATGAAGGGATTTCAGTAATGAAGTTAATAAATATTAAAAAAGGAAATTTCAATTTATATGTACATTTAAAAATTTCATCATGTAAAAAAGAATTTAGCTGAAGATCGTGACTAAAAGAATCTTTCACTAAATTTCAGCACTAATCTTTTTTCAAGATTTTTTAGCTTTTGTTGCTAAAAGTATATTTCTATAAATACAAACGTTTAAAAATTTATCTATTTTATTTCCTGACAAGTATTGTGTTTACTAATATTAAAACATTAATTTTATCATGAAAATTATTAGCATTTTGTAGAAATTTTCCAATTATCAGCGTTAAAAAGTAATACATAATATAAAATATCAGTAAACTCTATTATTGGAGTCCCCTTTTACCTGTCGGACCGGACGTCGCCTCGGCAAGCGAAGAGTCCACTTTACAATCTTCAAGATTTTTTTTCTCAAAAATGAAGATTAAACGCCAAGCTAAAAATTGCAGGAATGTTTTCTTATATTCTCAATATCTATTATTCCAGACTTTTTTTAAACCTGAGAAATAGGAATAAAGGGTTTTAATATTAAAAACAGTTTTTATTATTGAAACAACTTGAAATCAAACATTTTTATTCATAGTAATTTTTTTCCCACAGAGTTGAGTATTTTCTGCAACAAAAAAATGTATAGAAAAATTTGTTGTGTCCTGAAAAGAAAAAAAATTTATCAAATTAAAGAATTGTAGCAAAATTTTTCTAATGCAAATGTCTAAGAAAAATATAAAAGATTTTTATGATTACTAGGTTTACTTTTTTGTGTATAGAGTTTTAAAAAAACGAAGCAGTTCCATAACTTTTCCTTATAAGATCGAAAAATCAATTAGTCATAAGTGTAAAAAATGTCAAGTTTTAAAAAAAGTCAACGATGACAAAAAAATAATTCGATCGACTTCTTAAAAATTATTCAACCACATTGGATTCGATATTTTTAATTTTTAAAAATTGTCAATCTGCGTTACCAAAAATCTTGAGGAACGTATTTTTAATAAAATTTAATGAGTTAATAAAAAGTAAACAATTTTGTGTGTATTAAAATTAAAATTAAAATGAAATGTTAAAATTTTGTCAATATTGTACTATTTTGTTTTAAATATGTTACAGTATTGAATTGCTTAAAAAAAACCTTTGTTAAATTTTTTGTTTTCTTCACCTCAAATTATGATAAATGTGCTGTAAACTTTTATAATTTTAAGAATGAATTTTTTACGCAACTTAAAAAATATTTAATTAATATTATGATTAATTAGTGAATACAAAATTGTTTGTTTAGTACAAGCTGAATTTTTGAATTTAAATCTAAGAAAAAAATGAATATTTTCGGATGGCGCTTAATATTTATTGATAAAAGTAAATTGAACGTGAGTTTTTGACAACAGCCATTTAATGAGTCGATGTAATCTAAGGATGGCAAGAGCACATAAAAAAGTACCGTTGTTAGAAATCCAGTTTGTTCATTCTGTAGAGGTTTTATTATTATTTTAGAGTGTCGCATAATTGCTGGATCTTCTCGCAGAGAAGTGTGTAGCATTATCAGCCAATGAGCAGCAACGTAAAAGGTCCTCGAACCAAGAAGAAGTAAATACCGTAAAGTGTAACATAAAGCCACATACATGTATAAGTTGTGTGCGAGGAAAGGGGCAGAAATTTCGCGGTCATCGCTCCTGTCCACCGTAGAAAATGTATAAAAGGAACGGAGATCAGAGATCCTAAACACAGATCGTCTTCAACAAATAATGAGAAAGATTGTCGTTCTTCTTTCTGCCCTGGCACTAGTCAGGGCACAAATTCCAAACATGGGTTGGTGTCCAGAATACATACCGATGACAAATTTTGACATAGCGAAGGTAAGTCTTATTTTTGTCATCAGTTTTTTTAGATTTATGTCAGTGAAATACAATTTTTATAATGAAGCTATTTTTTACTTCAAAAAATATATTTATTGAAGATTAAAAATATTTCTTTTCATAATTTTTTTTTAAACTAAATCAAAGAAAATATAATATAAAATAGAAATTGATGATTGTGTATGAAATGTTTCTACAATGTTTCAGTTCATGGGGATCTGGTATGAAGCCGAAAGGTATTTTCAATTATATCAACTTGGTTCCCGTTGTGTAAGGACTAACTACACAATAGGGCCTGATGGGAAATATCATG
Organism: Leptopilina drosophilae; assembly: GCA_032873175.1. Taxonomy (NCBI): domain Eukaryota; kingdom Metazoa; phylum Arthropoda; class Insecta; order Hymenoptera; family Figitidae; genus Leptopilina; species Leptopilina drosophilae. The sequence continues at coordinate 537,126 of CM065482.1, forward strand.
TTAGCAACGAAATCACTAATTTTGCGTGAGTAAATTAAACTAATTTTTTAAAATTAATTAGAATCCTAAAAAAATCGAACTAAAAAGTCAATAACAATTTTATAACATTGTTTTGAATAATTATTTAGAGATATTACACTGACTTTTACAACATATTAATTTTTATAATATGAATATTTTATATATTAAAAAAACTTTTACGCCCGAGTTGATTTTGTTAAATTAATAGGTAAAATAACTTTTTACGCGAATACATTCGGACACGTGGTTTTTTTCGAAATCAATACTATTTCCTCTTCAGGGAGTCTACAAAATAATACAAAAAAATATAAAATTAAAATTTCATTTGGAGTTAGGACCTGAAATTTATAAAAAATATTTAATTAATAAAAATGTTATAGTTAATAGAGATTTAAGTTAATTAATAAATGAAAATTAAACGTCTCCGAATGTATTCGTGTAAAAAGTTATTTTACCTACCTATTAATTAAAAATTTTATAATTTGCCCATACTGCATGGAGATTAATTAAAATACTTGGAATTTTTAAAAACGCATTTAAAAATTATTGAAATTTGGGAAAAGATAAGAGCAAAGGGAAGTAAATTCGTTAATATTTTATTTTATCGTACAGAGTAAAAAGTAGATTTAAATTTAAAAATCAGTTTTAAACACCCTTTAGTAAAAACCTACCCGTATAAAAAAATACGAAAAACTGAAATTTTAAGTATTCAACATATTTTCTTTTCTTTCTTGGCATTTAGCCATTGAAGAAGAATTTTAATCAAATTCCTCGAAAAATGTAATTATTCTTGTAAATGTTATTTGAGTTCGTCGAAAGAGCTAATAAATTATTTAAAAACTTGTTGTTAAAATTCTTTATGGGAGTTGAATTTGAAGAAACATTTAATAATAATTGAATATTATAGTTATCTTTGCATTTAAATAATTAAATTTTAATAGAATTTTCTAATAAAAATGTAGGTATTCAAAATTAATTTCAGTTAAAGTCTTTGAATTTTGAAGAAATTACTAATTATTGAAATTTTTTTAAACAATTAAATTTTGTAAAGGTTTAAAGAATGAGTAGAATTTTTTTCAAATTGAAATTTCATGAATAAACTGATTTTTATATGTTTTTTATAAGTAAACAATATAATAAATTTTTTATTTTATAATAAACAATTTTTTGTTTATTAAAATTCAATATCTTTAGACAAAATAATTTTTATTTGAAAGTTGGATTCAAGACAAAAATAATTACGGTTGAATGATTAAAATCAGCCAATAAGTTTTTCTGAAATTAATTTTTTTTAAAAGTAACCAAAAGTTTGATTTGTTAACAAAGTCGGAATGATCGATATTTTCATGTTTTATAATGATATACATGTAAGTTATTGAATTTTAAAAGGTTTGAATTAAAAACTTTGAAAATCTTAGTTTCTATGGGAAGATAATAAGAATTAAATATTTAATCAAAAATGATACTTTCGAATAATTTTACAGTTATGGAAGTTCGTAAATAAATGTAATAGAACATTTTTTTGAGTACAAAACGAATTATTTTTAATTTGCATTAATATCTTTTTAGAACTGGAATAAAAAGAGTTTGGGATGGTGAAATTAAGCCACCAACAAATAAGGCTGAGGAAGGAAAATTGCATGTAAAATATACTGGATTACCATTATCACCTGAATATAAGTATTCAGTTTTGGATACTGATTATGACAGTTACGCTGTTTTATGGAATTGTTACAACTTTGGAATTATAAACGGTCAAAGTGCATGGATTATGACTCGAGAACCATTTGCATCAGGAGAAATTCTTCAAAAGGTAATTATTTAACTTTGTAATACATTAATCAATCAGAAAACCAACTAGAATGTTTGTAAAATAACAAATTTTTGTACTATCTTAGATACTACACAGTAGCATAATGATAGTTGCATATTGCATTTTCAGTTGAACATAAAACTTTAAACACCTATTTTTCTCAGTGCCAAGTTCTTCGTTTTTTAAAATTTATCTAAAGATCTCATAATTATATGATTTTTAACATTCCTATGTACTTTGCTTTCAGGCATATGCTATTCTTGACAAATATAAAATCTCGAAATCATTTTTCGTGAAAACAAGACAGGATGATTGTAATTATATTGTAAACCCTGCTGTTAAACCTATACAACAAGAACAACCTTCTAATGACGATGTTCAAGATACAGAGAAAGAATCTGTAAGTGATAGTTCTTCTGCTAACACGAAAAATGTTGAAAAAGTTGAAGCTGACACTACTAAACATGAAGATTTGCCCAAACAACCTATTGAAATTAAAAAACCTGAAAGTGTGGAAGAAAAAGTTGAACCTGCCCAAATCACAAAATGAATCACTAATTGACAAATAGTTGCCCAAAGACATACTTAAGAATCATGATAATATCTATAAGGCTGAAAAACTGTTTCTCCATTGCGAGAAGAAAGATTGCTTTACAATTAATCTATCAATTGATAAATGAATGGTTCAACTCCGGATTACTTTTACAAGTTAATATTTATTTATACGCTGTAAGATTATTTTTTAGGAAAAAGTATAAATAATGTGCTGAAGATGTAAGAAGTAAAAAAGTTAATAAAGATATTACACAAATTTTAATTGAACCAATGTTCCCGATGTTCCAGAATATCCCAGAAAAATAATCATTTCTCTGATTTCACGTAGAAAGATACAAAACCAATGACAATTGAGCGAGCCTTTTCATAAGGGTCCGATTATTATTATTCTGCATGAAACCCTAATATTAAATTTTTCATTTTAAGTGCTTATAAAATGTTTATTATTATCATCTAATGAAAAATGAAAAAATTCGAAATCGCAAAGAAAAACAGTCTTTAAAGACATTTTTTAAATCACTTTATCTAAATTACATCACGCGTCGTTTTCATACTACATTTCTTTGTTAACGGACAAGTGATATGAATGAAATGAGGTCGCGTGCGAGACGAAGCACATATTTATACGTCACTTTAAATTTTGTAATAGAGATTTCTCATTTGCTATAATTATTAATTTTGAGTATCTGTAAAGCTGTGATTAAATTAGACATGATTTTAAAAAATATCATTGCTAAGCAGTAATGCAGTAATTATTAACCCTCGGAGAACACACCTATTTTTTAGAATATTTTTTAAAGCTCAACCAATTTTAAACTGCTTATCTAATCAAACTAAATAATTTTTTTAAATATAGTTTAAAGTCTGTAGAATAAGTCTGTTTACTTGAAAATCCTTATTAATAATATTAAAGATAAAAAGCTTTTCGTAAAAAAGCGTGGGGTCAAAAAGACCCCATGTGTTCTCCGAAGGTTAAATAAACTATTATCTTTCATTGATCAATTTGTTCATTTTGGCACTTGTGTTCAGTTGAGAGAGTTAACTTTGTTTTATAATAAGAGTAAACGTTGAAAAAAATAGTTTTGCCTAATTTTTACTTAACACACATAATAAATTAAAAATATGATAGCAGCTCTTCTGGCACCGTATATTATTCCACTTTTTATGGGATGGTTTCTTGGCTTTTGTGTTTGTATTGGATATCATTGGATCAAAAGTACCTTCAGTGATCTAACACAAAAAAAAGCATAAATAAGAATAATCTGTTACTTTATGAAGTACATAATGTGTAAATAAATATAATTAAAAATTATTTTTTAAGATAGTTGTCACGCTTTTATGGTTCACAATAAAAGAAAGCAGTCCGAAATCTTTTTTTAATTATTTCGACGTATGAGAGATATTACTTAAAAGTTTCGAAATACTTCAATTTAATATGAAATAAAATTTTTTATAAATATGTGTCAAGAAAGTAGACTGACCCATCAAGCAAATGTTGAAAATTAAAAAAATCTAATGCAAGTAATGTAAAATGAAAACTTTTACACATGACTCAATTTATAAAAAAAAATTTTTTAACTTTACTTATATTGTACAAATTTTAAAAAACTGTAAAGTTTCTCTTTATTATTGTATCCTCCTGATGTCTATGAAGAACTTGGACAAAATTTGTTTAAACACTTAAATATTGCTGCATAAACATTGCAAACTATGAAACCTATTATAAACCCAATAAACATTACTACATGTTCAATCTCCATTACAATTTTTGTTTTATCTTGTGCCTTTATTAAAAATATATAAATAAATATTTATGTTACGTTTACTCTTATTAATATGCAAAGAGAACATATATTTTGCTTGCCAAAACTCGCTTGGTCATATTATTTTTTCAAATTTTTCATGTAATCTACGAGTAAAAATACAAAAGTTTGCAAATTTTTATGTGCCTAGATAAAAAATTATGTTAAAGAGATAAACAGATTATATTAAATGAAATTTGTTTTAATGTCATTAAGAATTGTTTTTATTTCAATTAAATTATTTCGTAATGTATACAATTATTATCTGAAGTTGATTAGATCACATCCTCTTTATGGTTTTCTGAAATCAACATAATATTTATAGTTGAACACTGATTTCTCTGTTAGTATTTTGTTAGAAAAAAATTATTTTAAAATTTTTCAAATACAATTTCTTACGTGAAATTGTTTGATAATGAATCTGATATCACTTTTTAAAAATTAAAAAATGCGGATTCAATATTGTGGACTTTATAATGATTCTTAGATAAATTGATTGTTTTTTAACAATCCACTTTGTAAACAGGAACCACCCCACAAACTCCCATGTAAACCGAGAAATCAATATTAATTTTGTATCTGGTGAACGATAATGGATTTTTAATATTTTTACCTGGTTTTTAATTGTTTCTGCCTTTTAATAATGACCTTTTCAACTTAAGTGCGTACGCCTTTTCCGAAATTTTTTCTGGCAAATTTGGTCTACTGTTTACAAAATCTGTAAAATAACAAATTTTATATTTTTTCTATTTGAGGAGCAAGTTTTCAAAACTTATTAAATCCATAATTTCTTATTTCGAGAAAATGAAACAAATGACTTTCCCCACATAACCAATAGAGTTAATTTTAAAATAAAAAATTTGTATTAATTTATTTTCACAACAATGTTTTTATATTTAATATGTTCTGTTTTTAATTAAACATTATTATAATTAAGTATTTTAAAGATTTTGGTAAATTTTTTCTAATCAAAAACATAAATATTATAAATCATCTTGGTTATGTCAAAATGTTTTTAAAATAAAAATTCGTTGTTAATAAAATTTTTTTCTTAAATTTAACAGTGACAGATCGTTTTTTGAGGTCCTTAAAATATTAAATTTATGCTTATCTCAATTTTTTAAAAAAATGGATTTATCAGCTTTTGAAAACTTGCTCCTCATTTAATTTTTAAAAAAAAATTTTAATTTTTTTTAACTGAAATATTATCAAAATATCAGAGGCATGCTTTTAATATGAATTTTGTAAGTGTCCTGACAATTATGGCCGGTATTGTATGAGGAATTCCTTATACAGTACTTTACTTCAAAGCATGGTACTACGTTGGTGTATATTTATCTTCAAAAAGAGTTTTTTAAATGAACATAATATTTTAGATTTTTAAAAAAAGGGTCTTGCAAATTTTTTTAATGATTTAGATATCTACATATTAAAATAACGTTATATATGTGACACGATCTGAAGAAAGGGACCTTAGAATCAAATCACTTTCAGGTTTTGTTAACGTTACTATTTTGTTGTTTGAAAGTTTCTTTTTACTTATTGCAAGTTAAAATCAGTGTTTATTAAATATTTTAATTGTAGTGAAGACTTAAACATTAATAAATTCAATTAACAGTTGATCCTTTTCTTGTATTTTCATTTAGAAAATTGCAAACATAACCTAAAATTTTTTGCTTCTAAAATCCCTTCTTTTAGATCACGTCACGTATATACATTATTAAAAACCGTACGTTTCACAATAATGTCATTTGGAAAATGTACTTTTTTCTTTCTGTGGAACTCACCATAGATAGCATCGTTGACATTTGTTGGTAACTGTATAAGTGGATGTTTACCTTTGACACTAAAGAATTTAATATTCTCTTTACCAAGTAAAATTTCCAATAACTTGTTAATCAGACGCGCCGCATCAATATCAGAATCTTCATTCAACTTTTTCAATTCCTTCTTTTCTATCCAAACATTTGATTTAGGAACTAATTCAATCTATAAGTTATAAATGTATTGAAATACTCATACAATTAGTCACAGTTTTCAATTATTTATTTTTTATCATCATTTTCCTTCTTCTATTTCAATCAAAACAACAGAAAAAAAACAAAATGGAAGACAAAAGAAGATAGAAGTTACCGGAATTTTTATTAGATCATCATTTATAATAAAATATTTCCATTTACACAATTTTGTGAAATAATAATTCGCATTTAATAGTGAAAGAAAAAGTAGTTACCTTCCCTTTTTTCATCTCTTCGTAAGGAAGTGTTTCTGGTTTCTACAAATGTTTAACGAATTTTTATTTCTTGAGAATAGTTTAAATAAAGGATTTTAACAATAATGCAATACTTTATGTTTACAAATATTTACCTCATGTATATGTTTTCCTATATCAAATTGTTTTTCCAACTTTGCAACAATACCTAAACATTTATTTATGTCTTTGAAATTATAATTATAAATCGTCGATGTATTGTAAACACGTTGACAGTAAAGTTTTTCGAAAATATTATTTAAATTAATTTTAAAAAAACATTTCTTTTTTATTAGTGTCCAGATACTCAAAAGTATTTTTGAGATAAATTTTGTTAAAAAATATAAGAATTATAGAAAACATAATCGAACAAATTGGATTTTATTTTACCTGCTGCGGATGTACGTCGGAGACCATCGAGGAAGTTTATCAATTTTTCATCGCATTTTTTTATATCTTTTTTGTATTTAGCTTCCACATTTTCATTTACATATGCTGCAATTTGCAAAATTATATTTAAAGCAAATGACATATTGTTTTTCGTTTTTATTTATAGTACATAAAAATTTATTGTGTTGATAGGAAGAAAATTTAAGTCAGTTTCGATACAGCTAACTTATTCTGTATACTCTAATTTATCTTTGTATTAACATATACCGCTAAAGAAGCAATTTTACAATTCTTATTAAAATAATATTTTAATGTGAAACTTACATATGATAGCTTTTTTAACTCCGTCAGGCATCTTCTTATATCTACTCTTTCTGTCACTCCATGTAAAAATTGGTAAATTCTGTGCGCCAAATAAATTTTTCAACAAAAATTTCATTAACTCAACTGGATTTGTTTTTAAAAAATCTGTGTAAGTTTTAAGGTTTTCCTCATTTATCCAAATGTTTGATCCTTTTGTTAATTCCACCTTTAGCGCATAAACAAAAATAAATATTTTTAATAATTACTTAATGTAATGCTATGGTTGTTTTTAAAAAATTTCATGTTTTGTTCCTTAGGTATATTATATCAAAGATTTATTTCTAAAAAAATCAAATTTTTAGATTTAATTAACAAAAACTTTTTTCTAAACATAATGGTCTGTTCCATATTTATAATATTTTGAGTAAAACATGAGAAATATAAATTTAAAATTTTTAGTTCTTTCAAAAAACAACAGTTGTTACCTTTTCTGGTCCTCTTATTTGATATGGATATTCTTCTGGTGACTGATGAGTACATAGAATAATATTAATATTTATGTATAAGGGTGGGATTTCAGCTTATAATTTTTTTTAATCTTATCTAAATAATTTTTACATATTTAATTTAGTGGTTAAATACACTTAGATGCATTAATGCTGTCCATCCGGTTTAAAGGAATTTTGAAAAGTTGGATCATTTCTATCAAATATTCTTAGTTCGTGACATACTAATGTTCTCGTATGTCATGAACTGAAAACATTTTGAAATAGAAATCATGCGACATTGCAAAATATCGTCAAACAGGAAGGACAGCATTAATGCATTTGGATGTATAATGACAAAATTAATTTTTTGGCATCCTTTTCATCAATCTTTTAATACTTCATTGCGCAAATGTTATGTATAACCCTAAAAATAAACATTTAGTCATATATTATTGGCATATACCTCTAAAGTATTGTTTACCGAATCTTCTAACGGACGTAAGGTCACATCTGAAAATTATGTCCCGTGAATTAAATTCTAATAGTATATTATTTGAAATAATCACGATTAGAATTCGATTTTATTATCAATAAATTTATTTTGTACTATGTCGTTTTTTGTAGTTAAATTAAATTCTTGTTCTATTAAGTAGAAATGTGCAAACATTTTTGACGTTTTCGAAAATTTGGAATGGGTAGAAGGGGTTAACTTTACCATTTTTACTACATACCGTCTAATTTTTTAGTTTTTTTAACATACTTGTAATGAGAAAAATGTTCAATATTTTTCTTCAGGACATTACACATAAAATGCCTCATATGCTTTAATATGAACAAATGTGACATTACCTTCCTTTCTTCTGGAGAGCTCCTGTAGGAAACTAGATATTACTGTTATGAATGTTTCATATGTAATTTTATGTTTTCGTTTTACATTCATGTTTACAAAATCTGTAAAAAGAAATTTTGCATAATTAAAATAGTTTTATAGTATAGCGTTAATAATAATAGTATTACATTACATTATATTATTAAAAAAAGAATACGAATTTTCTGAATTTTTTTAAAAAGGTAATAAAAAATTTAATTTGCTTGCTTTTCTCAATTTTTTTAAACTCCTCCAAAGATAATTAACATTTTTAAAACGTGTTAATTTTTCTTACCAGGTGCAAATAGAGACCAAAAATATTTATTTTTCATTTTAGGACAAAAATAATGAAAATTTATATTCTTTTTCTTTACTACGTTGAACGCTTTTTTAACAAGTAAAATGAAAAAAGAAATGTTATTTTGCTTATTTTTGACACTGCTGTTTTCGGCACTCACCCGTGTTAACCCCGAGTTGACGATGATCAATTATTAAAAACATTATGCTAGACGTAATAAATAACCATTTACTCCGCATCGAGGGTTTTTGAAAAAGTAATTAATTAATTAATCTTCTACATTAAGAAAAATTAAAAATATAACTGAGAATTATGATAAACAAGTCAACGCTGGTGGAAAAAATATTTCGTTAAAAATCTCACGTGCTGCAAAATATTCAAGACCACCTTGCGGGGTAGAAGTGCCGAAAACTGCTGTAGGAATCTGTCTCGAAAACAAGTATTTCGTTACCATTTTATAAAAAATTGGGTTATGTTAATGATATTGCGACATATGTTGTACTCACTAAAGATAGCTAATTTGATATTGTCAGGTATGCGAATTTTATCACGATTTCCGCTTAAGGAGTATTCTTTTAAATTCTCTTTTCCAATTAAACTTTGTAATAACATTTTCGACAATTTTTTTGGATCTTCTTTAAAATCTTTAACATATGATGTAAGATTCTTTTTAGATATCCAAATATTTGTTTTCTTTATTAATTCAACCTAAAAAATATAATGAGCCTTAAAAATTCTCGTAATTTTTTAACATAACTATATTTGGCCAACAAATTAACAGCATACGAAACCAATTATTTGATTCGACAAACCGACTTATTGGTTACCTTATCTACTCCCTTTTTTTGATATGGACATAAATTTAATTTCTATAAAATAAATATTACGTGTTTGAAATTTAATAATTTTTTAGTAATTGAAAATTTAAATATTACCCTTTAAGTTTAAAAAAATTGAAGTTTCAAATACCTTGGGTTCCGGTGCAGGTCTATTAGGTTTTCCTGCATTAGAAATTTTTTTAAATTTATTTATACATTTTAATAACTTATCTATTCCTATCATGATAAATGTTACGAATTAAGAATATTTGATAGAAATGATACATCTATTTAAAGTGGTGTCAAACTGTAACTTTAGGGATGAATTTTTTTAAAATTGTAGATCTCTTTTGCGGATATAAAGTGAGTGTAATTTGATATAGATTAATGAAGTTTACTCTCTATATCTGAATGTGTGAAAATTCACTTATTTTTAAGTTATAAGTCGTCTTCTCGATCAATAAGAAATTTCACATATTCAGATTTAGAGAGTAACTATATTATTTTTTATTTTTAATTTTGCAAAAAAAGTTTTTTGCACATTACTTTAAAAAAATGTTTTCCCGTAAATTGAAAGATAACTTAAACTCATCTTTTGAGCCCTAATGGAATACTTTTGTCAACAATAATCAGAAATTCTAAACTTCTAAAAATCTAAAAATTTGGAAAATAAGACTTTTAAAAATTTTGTTAAAAAATGTAGAAGTACCTTTAAAAATATCATAACCAGCTTATAGAGCATTAAATTATTGGTATTTTAAAATCCAAAAATTTTAAAAATGACATCTTATTTTTTTGAAAACTTTTCTTTGACTATTAAACTATTCTAACTATGTATATTGTAAGATATTTAAAAATAAATTAATTTATCTATAATTTAATCACTCTTACCATATTTATAAAAAGTTATTTTCTAATTCCAAGTTGAACTTAAAAAATGAATATTATATATATGTTTTTTGTAATATTACCTTTATGTTTTCTTTTTCTTCTACATAAAATGATCGAGACTATACTTTTGTATTGGTTCCAATCTTTCTTTTCTTCAGGAATCACATTTTGATTTATAAAATCTAAAAAAATAAAATCTAATTAGTCAAATCACTGAAAATTGGGTTTTTCTTAAGTATCTTATTGCAATTCAGCCTCGACTCGGTTTTTCCAACTTTTTACTTAATTTTTGTAAATAACAAATTGATTGTTTCAAAAGCAAACTTAAAGTTAAAAGAAAGAAATAATCGAAAATGATCGCTCACAAAAAATGAATTGTTTTAATTCCCGAGGAAGAGAACGATATCTGCTTGAATACGACTCCCAACTGATGGACAGCATATTCTTTATGCCAAGTAAATTCTCTAACAATAATCTTATCATGGTGGAAACATCATTTTGGTAATCGTTTCTAAGATTTATGAGTTCATTTTTGTCAATAAAAATGTTGGATCCAATCACTAACTCCACCTTTAATGTATAATATATATATATATATATATATTTTATGCAACTGACTGAACTTGTCACTCGGGGTTTTTCGGGGGCGCTGATTACGAATTCGGTGTTAGTTTTTAAAAATTCAAACTGTTTTGAATTGCAAACGAGTTTTGTAAAAACTTATGAAATTGATTTAAAATTTGTTACTCGAATACCGCTAATTTGAAATATTTAAATTTAACACATTCAGAATTAAGTTTTCAAAATAAGCAGGTAAACAATTTTTGTTAATTTCTAATTAACTATGAATGAATCAACCGATAAACAAAATTAACCAAACTAAATGTTTGATTAGTGTTTTTGTCCAACAAATTATTGGACTTCGTCTTTCTAATGGGAACAAGAGGCTACGTTACCTTATTCTTTCCCTTTTCTTGATATGGATATGAATTTGGTGGCTATAAAATAAATATTATTTTTTATTCTTAGATTCCCAGTATTATCAAAAATAAGTCCTACTCTTAAAGGTTAAAAAAGTGTAATTACAAACCTCCAATTTCTGAACGTCTGAATTAGTTTTTTCTGCAATAATTTTTTTTAATTCTTTTAGAAATTTTAATAACTTATTATTTCAACTTTCTTTTATCTAATTCACAATAAGTCTCAAAAATAAACTTTTAATATATTTTAATAAAACTCTTAAAGCAGGAAATATTCTGTACATACAGTACAAATGAGGCATTTTAAAGCTTTTCTAAAATTTATTTATCCTACAAAGATGCAAAATATTGTTCTTAAATTAAAGATGTATCATTTGTATTATTACCATATCTAATTTTATCCTTTTCACATTTTAAAATTGATAATACTGAAGATTTGTAAGCCTTTTGGTTCATTTTATGAACAGAGTCCACATTTAAATTTATAAAATCTATTAAAATACAAAATTTGTTAATGTGATTGTAACATTAAACTAGACTGCTGTTAACAAATTAATTTTTTAAAAATTAAACTTTAGGTAAATAAAAAATGTCGGAAAGTTATCGCTCACCGAAAGTAGATTCTTTCAATTCCAGAGGAATGGATCTTTCTTCACCGTCACTCCAAATCATAAATGGCAAATTGTCTTTGCCAAGTAATTTTTCTAGTAACTCTCTTAACATTAGTTTTGGTTGTGTTTTGAAACATGTTTGGATCAACACAAGTTCATGCCTTTGTATCCAAATTTTTGAATTATCTAATAATTCCACCTTTGGCGTATAAGAATTAAAAATTTTAGTAAGTTTAATGCTATTTTTGAATTAATACTTGTCTCAATAAAAAGCAACAATTATTTTATTTGATTATAATACCATTAAATTAATATGTTCTAATATTTTTTGTGGGGATGACGTAAGAAGACAAGATCTTACAAACAATATAAACAAAAATTGCTTCTTATGAATCTAATAACGCTCTTATCACTTTAATATTACAGTTTCTACAAAATAAAATTAAGTTTCAATAAAATAAAATTTTTCCAAAAACGGTAAAGTAGAGAATTAAGAAAATCAGAGGCGCTATTTGATTTAAATTAAAAGTGTGTTGAAGTTATTCTAAAAAATGAAGTTTCATTTAACTATAATCGACTTTTTTTAAAGCTGTATTTTATCGAAAAGTAAATAAAGTAACATTACCTTTCCCTTCCCCTTCTTTTCATAAGGATAAAGCTTAGGTTTCTGTAGAATAAATCAAATGTTTGTTTATTTTCTAACCTTAGTTCTAATTATTCAAAAATTAATTTGAAAATGTTGCTCTCCTTAACATAAAGAAAATTGTGTTATTTACCTTGAATAAATGCAGATTTAAATATACTCCACTACGTGTTTTAGGTCTTTCCTTCGTTAATGACGAACTTCTACCTGTAATCTTTTTACCGCTTCTAGTTCGAGTATCTTAAAAACAAAATTTTTCTATCTACATTAGAAGCTTTATAATTCAAGTTTTGGGAACTAGGTAGTGTGACTCCGAAGGTGGATTATGAGTATTGTGGTGTTATGATATTGGGATTAAAATTAAAAAAGTCCTGGAAAATATTCTTTGGTACATAGTTGTAGGTCAATATTGCATTAAATTAATTTAAAGTTAATGTTATTTTTTTTTAATTGATAACAGAACTGATGAGAAAATTCCTAAGAAACAGAGATTAAATTCCGCTACCTTAACTATTTAAAGCAGATATAAAAATCTACCAATTTTGCGATCTCACTTTTCCACAAGATAAATTTAACATAGAAAAATTTCAAAAACTTTTTTCTTAGCAGCTTCTAAGTCGAAGTTGAAATCGAAAATAATATTTCAATTTAAGAAAATTTTTCTATTTTCAAAGTAAGATTTCACAAAACCGACGTAATTCTGTGTTAGGCTTAGGATAGTAAAGATCAAAATAATCACTACAAATAAGTGTTAAATCTGCAATATATCATTAAAAATTGCTATACTAGTGACAGTAATAAATATTGGTACTTGCTTCGTTTATTAGATCCAGAAGGAATATCTGCAACCAGATTATTTTTTGTTTATTATTAATACTAGATGGTTTAAAAAATGTATAGTTGTAATCTTGATGTGAGTTTTATTTGTCATAGAAAATAATGATATTGATCGTATGTACCGTCATTAATATCGTCCATATTATCTGTAATAAAATAAATACTGTGACATATCACTATTCAGAGAAGTGAAATGAGGTATACTTACCTTCTGCTATATTCTCTTCTGTAATAATATTTAAACATTGTTTAGGTCTATTTAACAATGTGACAAAGAGAGAAAATAATTAATGCATTTAGTAAATAGACTACTGAAGAAGGTTTGATTATGTAACATATTTTGGACCATTGTTGTACTAGTGATAATAATAAATATTAGTACTTACCTTGTATGTCAGATCCGCACATAATATCTGTAACATTATTTTTTAGTTTTTGTTACTACATCTGGTTCAAAAATGCATATTAATATTCAAGATGTGCGTAAAAAAGATTACACAATATCACAGAAAAGATTGATATTGATTGTATGTACCGTCACTAATATCGTCCCTGATATCTTTAATGGAATAAAAATTGTAACACTGTAACTATCCTGTTTTGTAAAAATGAGGTATGCTTACCTTCTGCTCTATTTTCTTCTGTAATAACATTCAAATATTGTTTCCATCTATTTAACAATATGACAAAAAACTAATTAAAGACCTCCACGAAATAACGATCTATGGCACATTTTGCCATAAATGGAATTATAATGAAAATATGTGCACGTATTATTGAATTTTGAGGCTAAATAAAAGAAAGAGTGTAATTAAAAAATAGAGAATAATTTTTTGGTTTTTAGTAGATATTGTGATTGCTATAATGATTTATGTCGATTGTAACTTCAAAACTGTAAGCATTTAAAAATATTTTGTGGAGATCTTCAATTATTGTATTTAATAAATACACAGATAAAAAAGATTTGAATGTGCGATATATTTTGCTAAAATTGTTAAAGTACTGACAAAAATAAATATTAGGACTTGCCTCGTATGTTAGATCCGCACGGAATGTCTGTATGACAATATTATTTTAAGTTCTATATTTTACAAGATTGTTTAAAATGCATATTAATATTCAAGATCTGCGTAAAAAAGATTACACAGTATCACAGAAAAGATTGATTTTGATTGTACGTACCATCATTAATCTCTTCCGTGATAGCTGCAACAGAATAAAAATTGTAATACTAATCGAGAAACTCTTATATCCATAATAATATAAATATTCATGGTAAAGTTTTAAGCAATGTATAGACTGATGTCTGATATCATTTATAAGCCTTCAAGTTGTTGACAAGATTTTAATCGTGAAAAATACAATATTAATTTTGGTTGAACCATCTTGGGTGAGATTCTGTATAGTGAAAGTTTCAATCAATCGGCTTCTAAAATGTATTCTACATGCTTACCTGCAATATTGCATAAATAACTTGTAAATTTGGCTTCAGATTCATCATCAGCGAATCAAAATTCCCCTTAGTAGTAAACTATATAAATATAAACTTTATGTTGATTACCTTTACAGTTCAAGGAGGGTACACACGTCATCCACTCAGGTGGTTCGCTTACAGGACGTGTATGCACGTCATCCATTTGCAAGGGTTTAGTCTCGTCCACGATATCTGAAATAAAATAAAAACTGTAACACTGATATTGTACTGAGAGAAAGTAATTATTATGTTTAGCAAATAAACAGATGAAAAAGATTTAACTTTCCGACTACACTGTCACTATTCAGCTTAGTAAAATGAGGTGTACTTACCTTCTACTTCATTCTCTCCTGCAATAATATTCATATATTCTGCCGTACAAAATGAAAAAGTCTATAACTGACATTTGCTTTTAGGTTGATATTAGCTTGTTTGTATACGGGAAAAACAACCTAAAAGCAAATGTCAGTTATAGACTTTTTTATTTTGTACGGCAGTATTGTTTAGGCCTATTTAACAATGTTACTAAAAAACAATTATTGCGTTTAGTAAATAGACTTATGAATAAGATTCGAATATGTGTCATATTTAATTAAAAAAATTATTAATTTAGATGTGTGCAAAAAGTGTCGGTAATGTCATAGAAAAGAATGATATTTATTAATGTTTGTAATGATATCTGTAATAGTATACCTGCTGGACTTGGAACATCATTTTCTTCTTCTGACAAACTTGAGTCAAGTGTGACTACTTCATTGATTTTATTTCCGTCACGAATATCACAGAATAACTGCTTTACTGCGTCTTCAAATGTTGACTCGTTAATTTTTGAATGGGAATGTAAGTTTACATAATCTGAAATATAATTATTTATCTTAAATTCACCATTAAAAGAATAATAATAAATTCTAATTTTTTATTATGAAAAACTTACCGAAGACAAACATTTTAACTTTCTCAGGTATAAGACTATACATTGCATCAAAATCCTCTTCACGCTGGGTTACCATATTTTGTAACTCATTTTCACCTAAGATTGTTTTCATTACTGCTTTTGTCATTATTTTTGGATTAGTAGCATGCAGATTAGTGATACTAATTAACTTTTCGATACTAGCATCAATACCCCAATTCTGTAACCGTTTAACCAAATGAATCGAAGACAATTGAATAATTATACAAAAGTTTATACACCTACACTGAAAAAAAAATTTAATTGAATCAAGAAAATTTGAATTGGTTCAAGTAAATATCGGGATTGCATAGGGTCAATCCAATTATGCGATTGGCTCAAGAAAATGATTTTCTTGACATAGTATACTTGGTTTGAGAGCATATGTTCTTGATCCAAGAAAATATGGAATTCGATCAAGAAATTAAGTAACTTGTAAGAAATTCAGAATATATTAATTCAATATCATTTGTGTATCAAATCAAGTAAATGGTTTACTTGTATTGAGAAAATATTTTCTTGATTTAAGAAAATTATAGATTTCAATAAAAAAATATGTTCTCAATTCAAGTAAATTATTTACTTGAATCCCCCCCCCCTTCCCCCATCCCATGATTTCTAATACTTAGGTAAAACATTTTTATTATTTAATTAATTAACATTTATATTTTTTATTTAAATAATTAAACAATTGTTATTTTACATAATAGAAAGAAAATTTTCCACGGTCGGAGGAATCGAACCCGGGTTGCACGCGTCAGAAGCCGTACCGTTGCCACTATGCCATCCAAGCCTCAATGGATAGTTTTCAAAAACTGCTATTTAAGTTGCACATCCATTTGAAGAAAAATATTTTCTTGGATCAAGAACACCGTCATTGTGTTAAGTAAAAAAAAAAAGTTTCAAAGCAAATGAATGAAATGATTTGATTTAAGAAACACGAATTCTCTAAACAATACTTTACTATTTCGCTTAAGAACATAATATTCTTGATTCAATCCTTTTTGGTACTTCGGATAAGTAAAATATTTGATTGTAATAATAACATATTTACTTCCACCAAATACTGAATTATTAATACAAGAACTATACCCAATGCTCATAATTACTTGGCACAAGAAAATAAATTTCTCTCTTCAAATAAATATGGGATTGATTCAAGTAAATTCTGTCAAGTAAATGCATTTACTTGGTTCAATTACATTTTTTTCAGTGTACACTATACAATAAAAGATATCTCATTTTGAGACGTTAGACTGATAGAAATTATATTTTATTACTTTTATGTAGAAGAAACAAGTAACAACTATACTTTTAAAAAAGTTTTCAGTTGCTGCAAAATTTTCCTTTTTATAGGAATGTTATACTTGAAATGCTGAACAAATATCCGGTTCTATTAAAGTTAGTGTGTAGAAGCCTCTTTTATAATCACGATAATTCAAAGAAAATGAAGTTCATAAAGAAAGTTACACTATTATATTAGAAAAATTAAGATCATACAAACCTTGGGAGAAGTTACAGAGCCTTCGTCATCTAACTGACGAATATCTAAAAAAAAATTTATTTTCAAAGTTGAAGAAAAAGTAAATAGAATATATCCTGTTTTTTAAAATATTCTGTTGAAATTTTTTTGCATAAAATTGTTTATTTCACAGTAAAAATAAATAAGCACTTTACTAGAAACCGAAGGTTTAGCAGGCAGAAGAATATTAGAATACTGACCTTCTGTTGTATTCTCTCCTGCAATGATCAAGAATTATGTAAAGGTTCTTTTTAAATGTGACCATAGTAGACGAAGTAATTTTTTAAATATTAAAAGAAATAAATATTAGTATACTTGCTTTGTAAGTTAGGCCCGGAAGGAATGTCTGTAATAAAACAAATTGGATAACGTACTTGCTTGGTAGGATATAATCGTACTAGTGTAGTTAACTTGTTCAGGATGTAACAATAGATTAAAACGAATGCTTACCTTCTGGTGAATTTTCTCCTGCAACAATATTCAAGTATTATGTCCAGGTTTACTTAAAAATGTGACCATAAAAGAAGATAAGTATTAGGTTGTATAAGTATAGTGATGAAAATGTTTTAAATAAGTAAATTATTTTCAAAAAATTTTACGATATTAAGAGTCATAAATATTGGTACTTGCTTTGAATGTTAGATCCGGAAAGAACGTCTTTAACAAAATAAATGGAATAATATGTTTTGTATTAGACTAGATAGTTTGTAAAAGTGTCTATAAAAAATCTATAATATGTATGTAATTAAGATTTAATAAAATTATAAATAAGAATATTATTATTAATTGCTTATACCGTCATTAGTCACATCAATGACATCCGCAATATCTAGAAATTTATAACACTGTCATTTTTCTTATATACAACATTTATAGATCATGCTTACCAAAATATAATTGTACTACTGCAGTTTACTTGTTCTGGATTTAGCAATAGATTATAACCAATACTTACTTTCTGGTGTATTCTCTCCTGCAACAATATTCATGTATTATGTCGAGGTCTATGTAAAAATGGTACCATGAAAGGAAATATGTAATTTTAACCCATAATACTGAAAATGATTTTAATATGTGGAGTACTTTAAAGACATTTTATAATATTAAAAGTAATAAAAACTGGTACTTGCTTTGTACATTAGATCCGGATGGAACGTCTGTAACAAGAATAATTATATAATATATAGTTTTATATTATGCGAGATTGTTTGTAAAATGTATATTAAAAATCAATATGTGTGTGAAAGTGGTTTAATAATGTTATAGAAATGAATGTTATTAATTTTTATACCGTTATCCGACAAATCAATGACATCTGAAATGGCTTAAAAATTGTAACTCTGTCATTATTCTGATATGTAACATAAATAAAACTTGATTACTAGAATATCATTCTACTACAGCAATTTGCTTGTTCTGGATGTAACATTAGATTATAACAAATACTCACCTTCTGCTGTATTCCCTTCTGCAACAATATTCAAGTATTGTGTCATGATTTATTTTTAAAAAGTGACCATGAAAGAAGATAAGTAGTCTGATTTATAAGTGGACTAATAAAATGTTTTAAATAAGTAAATTATTTTCAAAAAATTTCATGATATTAAAAATAATAAATATTGGTACTTACTTGATATGTTAGATCCGAAAGGAACGTCTTTAACAAAATGAATGGAATAATATAATGCTTTGTATTAGTCCAGATAGTTTGTAAAAATGTCTATTAAAAATCGATGTGTGTAAAAAAAATTCAATAAAATTACAGATAAGAATATTATTATTATTAATTGCTTATACCGTCGTCAGACACATTAATGACATCTGCAGTAGCTAGAAAATTATAACGCTGTCATTAAGATATAAATATAGACCTTGCTTACTAGAATATACTCCTACTAGTGTACTGCCGTCCTTTTTAAAAAAGGCACTATCTACATTTTAACTCGAACCGAGATATTTAACTAAACGCGTTTGCATTTATATCTCTTAACAAAAATAAAATTTTGTAAATCAATCTATTGCTCTTAACTAAATCGGACCCGCTCTTTTCATTGGTGCAAAAATAAATTTATAATTTTAAATAATAATATGCAAAACAGTAGATAGTGCAAAATTTTAAACTAAAAATTAAAGGAAATACATATGGCGGCGGCCTATGTACACTTGAATCCAACGATGCCTTCTCTCAGGGAAGGCACTAATTTGACAAGTTTTGCCCACTTTCTACATTCTTTATAGTTTGTGTAAATAATGTCAACGGAATTCTGCTTTTCCATTGGCCAATTTTTTAGAAAATATAGAAGGTAGGCAAACTTCGTGAAATTAGTGCCACATTTTTGGCGGTTAAAAAATCAGTATTTTACAATCAGATGGAGATGTTTTCCTTTAAAAGCGTCACTATCTACAACAAAAATGGATAATTAGCTAATTTTTACAATTAAAATCTAATTAACATTTTAACTAATTAAAATTTATAATTTTCGATTGCACAGATAATTTTTGAATTTTGTAACGAATCCAGCCATATAAAAAACTCATTTTTCTTAAAAAATGTAGATAGTGCCTTTTTTAAAAAGGGCGGCGGTGTAGTTCACTTGTTCGGGAGGTAACAATAGATTAAAACGAATACTTACCTTTTGGTGAATTCTCTCCTGCAACAATATTCAAGTATTATGTCATGATTTATCTAAATATGGACCATAAAAGAAAATAAATATTCTGTCTTATAAGTGAAGCGATGCAAATGATTCCAATTTGTGGAGTATTTTAAAAGCATTTTATAATATTAAAAGTAATAAATATTGTTACTTGCTTCGTATGTTAGATCCAGATGGAACGTCTGTAACAAGAGTAGCTGTATATTATATGGCTTTGTATTATGCCAGATTGTTTGCAAATTGTCTTTCAAAAATCGGTATGTATGTAAATGTTATTAATTTTTTATACCTATATTAGTCAAATGAATGACATCTTCAATATCTAGAAAATAATAACACAGTCATTAGTTTGATATGTGTAACATTTACAAAACTTCTTTACTATAGAATATAATTCTACTAGTGTAGTTTTCTCGTTTGCAATGTAAAATTAGTTTACATAACTAATTCTCACCTTCTGTTGAATTTTCTCCTGTAACAATATTCAAATTTTTTCCAAGTTCAATTTAACAGTATAATCATGAAAGATGATAATTATTATGTGTTATAAGTGGTGTGGTGAAAATGATTTAAATATGTGAAATATTTTTTAACATAATTTATATATTAGGGGGATGTCAAAGTCAATTGGATTTTAAGACTGAGCTTCATTGGGAAAATCGCTTCGACTTTGACATCAAGAGTTATAAATATTGAGACTTACTATGTACGTTAGGTATAAAAGGAAAGTCTGTAAAAAGATAAATTAATAATAATATATTGTTTTGTATTATACTTAAATTTAATGCCTGCAGAGGTGGAACCGCAACTTAAGACAACAAGAATTTTTTTGCAGGATTTTGTTATTTTATTCAGATATATATTTAAAAATATCTGTGAACTAACTTCAAAAGTTGTTAGCTTTTAAAAATTGCTCTGTATTCTTCTAACAATCAATTCAATGAATGTTTTTTCACGCAACTGGTTCATTTTTATTCCTGTTACTTGAAGCATTATGTTATCGAAATAATCTTATGACCGTTTACAGAATAATCTGTATTAACAGACTTTTTCTCATTTTACGTAAAATCTAAACGTTTTTTAAGGCCCTTCTGTTTTAATATGAATTTTCAGTAAAACAATGGAACTTTTGGGTATGCTTACGAAACAAATTTTTTGTAAACGTAGCAAAAATATCGTGCTGCAAATATAGTGGGTTATATTTAATGCTAATAATGTAAATTAAACATACCTTCATCAAGGATTTCTGTAACAAATATAGAAAATTTCAATATAATGTTTATTATTCTTTCTAAATTTTTTTAATAAAATTCTTTCCAAATATTTGCACGGAGAAAAGTTTGCTTACTAAATTTTACTAAATATTTATAAAAAGTTTAAATGTGTCGTGACTATAAATTTTATTAATTTTTATGATTTGATTTATTAAAGGTGTACGAAGAGAACACTTATAACATAACTAGTGATTTTTAAAATTTCAATAGAACTCGTATTTAAATCAAATTCTGTTGGCCTCCCCTGTAAAAAAAAAGTATTGGGAGGTACGGGATACCGCATTGCAAGTGCCTACCTTCCAATGCGGTATTCGCGAAATACCGCATTGGGTGTCGTGGTGAATGCGGTATTCAAGGGGTCCCAATGCGGTGCCAGTTTTAAGCTTTAAAAAAAAAGAAAATACGTGACAGGAGTGAATAATTAGTGTCAGTGGATCAAAATACGAATTAAAGGAATGAAAAAATACTAATAGTGAGTGTGAAAATGAAGTTTAAAGAAAATAAGGTAAGATCAACTGTTACATATGAGTCCAATGCGGCATAGGCTGTTTTCAATGCGGCGCATAATCGGTATACAGTTCGCGCAGTGCAGCGGCGCTCTCTTCTTTACCTAAAGCGGATTCTTTCTATTCAAATGGTAATTTTGAAAATAATGAAAAATAATATTAACTAAAAGTTGATAATGTATTTCAATCAATAAAAAAATGTTAAGAGTGTTCGACGGTCTCTAAAATTTGTAGGTTATTTGCGACTTACAGTTATCGCCAAAGAAAAACGATGACACTGACTGTTTGAAATTACGTGAAATTAGTAAACAACCGTTTTCGAACTAGTGTTTCTCTGCACACAAGCACTTTTTACAAAATCTGACAACGTCCATTGGTCAAAAATGTTTTTAATTATCTGAATTGAAAAGATTTTGTTAATCCATACAGAAACACGGTTGCAGCATTGGAATCACAAAAGTAATGTAATGACAGGCGGCAAGGCGTGTGTTACTGCCATTTTGCCAGTAGAGGGCAGAAGCAAGCAGGGAGCGTAAAGGATCAGCTGTCAAAATGATTCGCATTACATTGTTATGGTAATTCCAATGCTGCAACCGTGTTTCTGTATGGATTAACAAAATCTTTTCAATTCAGATAATTAAAAACATTTTTGATCAATGTACGTTGTCAGATCTTGCAAAAAGTGCTTGTGTGCAGAGAAACACTAGTTCGAAAACGGTTGTTTACTAATTTCACGTAATTTCAAACAGTCAGTGTCATCGTTTTTCTTTGGCGATAACTGTAAGTCGCAAATAACCTACAAATTTTAGAGACCGTCGAACACTCTTAACATTTTTTTATTGATTGAAATACATTATCAACTTTTAGTTAATATTGTAGGCTTTTTATCTCTTTTGCTGTGTCCTTCAGACACAAGCCATTTCAATTTTACCGCTTCTTTTAGAATCTTAAGAATAAAGCGACATCTTTAATTTTGTTAAGTCGTACGCGACGCAGAGAAAAAGAACGCTCAGTCTCTCACTGAGAACAATGACGAATAAACATATACATTTTAATTAAACCGATTTCAATTTATTAACGTTTGCCTACCCGGCAGATTGTTGACTACAGCTTCAGAAGTGGGATTACGCATCCTTATGCGTTACGCGTATTCTGACGATGACCATCTAGACAGATAAATCGAGTGTAATTAACGAAAATTCTGAAAAACGAAAATGGCGACGGCCATGCGGGTATGATTTTCGGTAGAGTGACGCCGAACGAGTTTCATGTGAGTTTTCGGCAGCGTGTGGCCGACGAGTCTTGTGTTTAATCGGAAAAGATCGACGAGTTAATGAGCTTTTTCGTATAACGATTTGAGTAAAATTTTCGGTGAGAGAAACCGACGAGTATCACGAGGAATTCGACTGTGAATGTTGACGAGAATTCATAGCAAAGAGACTATATCGAGTAGAAATATTCTAGTGTAAATTTTGAAAGTCTGGACTGTGCCATTAAAAGTTTTGTGTTAAGTTTGTCGAATTTTGTGTTCTACAAGTGTTACCATCGTGGATCCTATAACAGAGACGCCAAGAAGTTCGGGAAACCGGAAGGAGAGTCGAGTTAAGAAAATGTCGGACGAGCGTGAAAGCGACATTCATAAAAATTTTGCATCACTTGGCATCGATGGACAAAATAATGGGGAAGTGCACCATGGGCCAAATGATGATAATGAAGAGGAGTTCGAGAGTTCCCTGGACAGTCGGGACCGGGGGAGTCTGGGAGGCGGACAGGATGATGCGGACGGCGAGGCTGATTCAGTTACATCAGGTATTGCCCGCGTACCACAAGGAGCGCTCGTAGTAAACGTGGCAGAGATAGTGGCTGCCACCACACGGGCAGTGATGGAAGCTATGAGGCAAACAGGACAGCTGATTGGTAACCAAAACAATCAACAAGCAATTCCAGACAACACGAGACGAATAGAGCCAAAATACAACGATATTGGTGATTTAATCCCAATGTATGGCGAAGATGAAGAAGACGATGTGGAAAAGTGGATCGACCGAATCAACGAAATTCAACAAGCTTACGATGTGCCGGATAATATTATCAAATTGCAAGCCTCGAGAAAATTACGGAAAAGTGTTTTAGAGTGGTACAATCATACACCTGGTCTTGTAACAAAATCGTGGGCAGAGTTAAAAGACGAGTTAGTTAAAATGTTTAAGTGTAGAGAAGATCCTCTTACCCGTACTAAGAGAATGGAAGCACGAGTATGGAAAGTGGGTGAGAAATTTTCGACATATTTCCAAGATAAAGTAAAACTTCTCAATAAATTGAATATGTCAGAGGAATTGTCCATTGAATATACAATAGAAGGAATTCATGATTACCTTCTTAAGTCACATGCACGAGCTGGAAATTACACTACGTTAATAGAGTTACTTGATGGTATGCAGAGAATTACAAAAAACGAACCACGGCGAGATCTAAAGAAAAATATGACTACAAAACAATACGGCATGGATTTTCCAAAATCGTCAAGAGGTGAAGAGTCCAAACCAAGTGGATCAATGCCACCGCGTCCAAGGTGTTATAAGTGTCACGAGTTTGGCCACATGGCATCCGACTGCAAAAACCCGCCGAAAGAAAAAGGAACGTGCTTTAAATGCTCAAAACCTGGACATTTAGCTCGATATTGTCCAAACAGGGCGAATACACAGGAGACGACGTCTAAACCTCAACCCAGAGAGAATACAACAGCGGTTATCCAGGAAGTCGCAGAAGAATCGCTGCACATGGTCAACGACGATTCAGTCCAAACGACGATGGATAGAGTTCCACTCAAGGAGCCGAGCACTACAGACACGATTTTATTAACAAACGCAGTCGAGGATGAGTTCTACATCGAGGCGCTGATCGACAACGGGAGTCCTATATCTTTGTTGAAGAAGTCTGCTTATTTGAAAAATTTTAATGATGTCCAATTTGTAAATGAATCTGAGAGAAGGTCATATGCAGGTATCAATTTTTCACCACTTAATATTCTAGGTATAGTCAATACTAATGTCAAGTTACAGCCAATATCCGGACAAGAATTTCCTGTCAGTTGGGCAGTAGTTCCAGACACAACAATGACTCACGACGCATTGCTGGGACGAGACTTTCTAAACATTCCGGGAATCACCTTAGTAAGACGAGATAGAGTAACCTTGACATTCGACAATTTCGCGAACGATATTATGTTGATAAACACGATAGAAACCCCGATAGATAAAATGACCGATTTAACGACGAGTAATGTTGGAAAAGAAGTAACTTTTCAAGATAAATGTACGTTAGAAAACTTGTTAATTTCTTATAAAGAAAAAAGTAAAAGTCCCGATCCAATTGATTTCGAAATGGAAATTAATTTAACTTCGAAAGAACCATTTTATTTTAAACCCCGTAGACTTGCGTGGTCAGAGATTATTAAATTGCGCGAAATAATCAACAGATTATTAAAACTAGGGTACATTCGAGTCAGCTATTCAAATTACAGTAGTCCAATTGTTTTAACGTATAAGAAAAACGGAGAGATCCGATTATGTATAGACTACAGATTTTTGAACAAATTTATTATACGAGAACATTTTCCAATTCCGCGAATTGATGATCTTTTAGACAGATTATATGGTAAATCATGGTTCACAAAACTTGACCTTAGAGATGGTTTCCACCATATTCGAGTTGCCGAGAATTCGATTAAGTATACCGCATTCAGTACACCGGAGGGCCAATTCGAATATGTGAGAATGCCCTTTGGTCTAGTGAACGCGCCGTCACATTTCCAACGATTTTTACACTATATTTTTCAGGAATTGTTAAACGAAGGAAAGCTTTTGTTATATCTAGACGATTTCCTAATTGCGACAGAGACCTTAGAAGAGAATTGGAGTGTGTTGAATGTTGTTTTGACCCTGATGGCGAAAAACGGTTTGAAGTTACGTTTGGACAAATGTACTTTTGGAGCGCGTGAAATCGACTATCTGGGTTACAATGTGAGTGGTAAGGGTATTCAACCAAGCAAAGAGCACGTGAAAGCAATTCTTAACTATCCAGTACCAAAAAGTCCTAAGCAGGTACAACAATTTCTTGGACTCGTGGGATTCTTCAGGAAATTTATACCTAATTTCGCGTTAATTTCAAAACCATTGTCAGATTTAATAAAAAAAGGAGTGACATTTTCCTTCGGAGAAAATGAGTTACATGCTTTCGAGAATTTAATTAATCGTTTAATCACCGAACCTGTTCTAGCATTTTATTCACCCGAAGCATACACGGAGCTTCATACCGATGCGAGTGCTCTTGGCTTTGGGGCGATACTTTTACAAAAACAAAAAGATGAGCAATTGCACCCAGTATTTTATTTTAGTAAAAGAACGAGTGAACACGAGCAGAAATACCACAGCTACGAGCTAGAAATGCTAGCAATTTTCTATGCGACAGAAAGATTCAGAATTTATTTGCTAGGTGTACCTTTTGTTATTCGTACTGATTGTCACGCGATCAAATTAGCACTGAGTAAAAAGGAAATAAACCCTAGAATCAATCGTTGGGCATTACACTTACAAAATTTCCAATATAAAGTTGAACACCGTGCTTCGGAGCGCATGAAACATGTCGATGCCCTCAGTAGGGAAATATTTGTTATAGAACCATTATCATTTGAGCAAGAATTAATGTTCAAACAATTAGCAGACCCCGAATTGAAAGAAATAAGCGAAAGCTTAAGGTATGGCGAGAGTGAAAAGTATGTAAATCGAAACGGACTGTTGTATCGAAAATATAATGATTCTTCGTTGTTTTGTGTGCCTGCGAGTATGATTAGCAATGTCATAAGATCTTGTCATGATGAGGTTGGTCACGTGGGGGTCGACAAAACGGTAGAATTAATCACAAGAACTTACTGGTTTCGAGAACTGCGAAAGAAAGTTAAAGAACATGTCGGTAACTGTTTAAAATGTTTGGTATATAACGTTCGTTCGGGAAAAGCTGAAGGGGAACTTCACATTTGGATAAGAGCTAAAAAACCATTCGAGGCTGTATTTGTCGACCACTACGGCCCCTTGAATGTTGTGACATTTGGATATAAACACATATTTCTGATAATCGACGGTTATACAAAATTTGTTGTGTTGTACCCTGTTAAATCGACGAGTTCAAAAGAAACTATTGGAAAAATAAAAAATTATATTCATCACTACGGAAAACCGCGAACATTAGTATCCGACCGAGGTACATGCTTTACTTCCGAGGAGTTTAAAACAGCCATGAACGATCGAGACATTAAACATGTCAAAGTAGCTGCGGGAACGCCCCGTGCAAACGGACAAGCTGAACGCGTTTTCAGATTTCTAAGATCGACTTTAGCGAAAATTGTAGAAAACTCGAATTGGGAAAAAAGACTTTACGACGCTCAATTTGTTATTAACAATACTGTAAACAGATCAATAGGCTGCTCACCAGCACGTCTTCTATTTGGCGCGGACCAAATAGGATTTTCAGACGAAGAATTTAAATGTATTTTAAACGAAACAGAAAACCAATTAAGCCCAGATGAACTGCGAGCACAACTTCGAGAAAAAGCTAATGTTATTTGTAATCAGTTACGAGAAAAAAATAAGTTAAAATTCGACGAAAAACGCAAAAAGCCACATATTTTCGAAAGCGGCGATCTTATTGTCATACCGAATATCGTCACAGAACCCGGCGTAAATCAAAAATTGTTACCGAAGAAGAAAGGACCATTCGAAGTCAAAAAAGTCCTTCGAAATGATAGATATTTAATTGGCGACGTTGAAGGATTTCAATTATCGCAAAAACCGTTCTCTAGCGTTTACAGTTCCGACCGAATGGAACCATGGGACGGGCAAACCTTATCATTTATAGAGCAATACTGTTAATCCACAATAGACTTGATGATCGAGGCGATCATTAGTCAGGAATGGCCGAACTGTAGGCTTTTTATCTCTTTTGCTGTGTCCTTCAGACACAAGCCATTTCAATTTTACCGCTTCTTTTAGAATCTTAAGAATAAAGCGACATCTTTAATTTTGTTAAGTCGTACGCGACGCAGAGAAAAAGAACGCTCAGTCTCTCACTGAGAACAATGACGAATAAACATATACATTTTAATTAAACCGATTTCAATTTATTAACGTTTGCCTACCCGGCAGATTGTTGACTACAATATTATTTTTCATTATTTTCAAAATTACCATTTGAATAGAAAGAATCCGCTTTAGGTAAAGAAGAGAGCGCCGCTGCACTGCGCGAACTGTATACCGATTATGCGCCGCATTGAAAAAAGCCTATGCCGCATTGGACTTACATTTAACAGTTGATCTTACCTTATTTTCTTTAAACTTTATTTTCACACTCACTATTAGTATTTTTTCATTCCTTTAATTCGTATTTTGATCCACTGACACTAATTATTCACTCCTGTCACGTATTTTCTTTTTTTTTAAAGCTTAAAACTGGCACCGCATTGGGACCCCTTGAATACCGCATTCACCACGACACCCAATGCGGTATTTCGCGAATACCGCATTGGAAGGTAGGCACTTGCAATGCGGTATCCCGTACCTCCCAATACTTTTTTTTTACAGATCTGTAATCACTAAACAAGCTATAAGATATTTGGCAAATCGAATCCGCCAATGTAATTCTTAAAAATTGTTGTTTTGCATTTTTATAAGAATTTTATAGAACTAAATTTAGTTAAAATAATTAAGCAAAATTTTTCCGTACATGTTTGTTCAACAATTATATAGGTTACTAATGAGTCACAGATCCTCGAATAATAAAGAAAGTCAAAGTTGAAATTATTCGAGATCACCGTTTGAAGCTTTCAAAATCGTAGTTAAATTAGTTTCTAAGAATGTAACGTACCAATTCCATATTCTCTTAATGCTTCTATAACAAAACAGGTTGATGAGATTTTACAAATATTACTTAGTACTTTATGTATTGTGCAGCGTGTTATTATTAGACTTCACAGAGAATATTATATTGAAAAAATTTGGATTTTAACTTACCCCTATCACGAAACGGGTCCATACTAATTACGACAGTATCAATCCATATTGTTAAAATGAAGAAAATAACCAAGCAATTGCACAGAGAATGGTGTGCTAACATTTTTGAAAATGTTTGTGTACACTGTAAAAAATGTTAGGTGAAATTTACACCGACGCACGAGGGCAATAAAAGGACCCTCGTCGCACGATGTGAAATCACCCTGAGCCTCGAATGAAATTTACATCGACGCACGATGTACAAAAAAAATATACATCGTGCGTCCATGTAAATTTCATTCGAGGCTCAGGGTGATTTCACATCGTGCGACGAGGGTCCTTTTATTGCCCTCGTGCGTCGGTGTAAATTTCACCTAACATTTTTTACAGTGTACAATTAAGACAGTAGCGACGTGGTATTCTTATGAAATCTTTGCAATTAATTGTCCAATCAATCTCTAAAATATAAATAATGTTTGCTGTATTTTTAATCGTTAAAGTTAAATTAAAAATAAAACACAAACAATTATTGTATATTATTTACTAAATAAAAAGTTTTAATAACTTTTACTATCTACACTTTTATTGTTATTGCGTCATGTTATGTGTTCTTTGGTTGCTTAAAAATTTGTTTTGTTCTTTTCTACACGATGCTACTTTAACGAGTTTAAAATTTCAAGTTTCGATTCAATACCATGTTATTGATATAGAAAAGAGTGGTCCTAAGTTGGATTAAAACCATTTTTCAACAGATATTTTAAAAGCTTTCCATTAAACAATGTGAAATTTTTCTATTTTTTGAAAATATTTATATCTTAGTTATAGGATAGTATTTTTTGCAAAATAATGCTAAAATGTGCCTAAATAACATGTAATACTCGAGTATAAAAAGTTTAAAAGTAATCCATGAAAAAATGTAAATAATATGTGATACTCAAGTAAAAATAGTTTAAAAGCAATCCATGAAAAATGTAAAATTTTGAATTTTTCGATTTTTTGAAAAAGTTGAATATCTCTTGTTCTAAATAATATTTTTTAATTCCATAAATTGATAAACTTTCCTTGGATCAATATCTAACAATCTGCCAAATTTAGTTGAAATCGGTAAAAGCGTTTTTCTGTGATTGGGGTACAAAGATTTTGTGGCTAACACATACATATATTAAATTTTTTACTATTATTTCTGGAATCCTTGATGTCAATGGCAAAATGGCCACAACGAAATTGAATGAGGTAAACAGTAAAAGAAAATTCGATGCGTTTTCTATTAAGATTCCGAAAAAAAACATCTAAAATGCCACGTAATGACACGTCAAATAGCAGTAACTTTTAATGCTTACGCTCAAAAGTGAAGAAAAATATTATATGAAGACATTCTAATTACAATGTTTTTTCGAAATCTTAAAGAAATCACAGTGAAGATTTTTTAGTATTTGCTTCATTTAATTTCGCGCAATTACTATTAAATTTAATAACATTTCTTTTTGAATGTTATACTGAATTAAAAAATATATATTCTCACTTGCAATCGCACTTATAATTATTACTATAAAAGTATAAATGCTGAAAATATCGATAAAGATGAAAATAATTTATAAGTTTTCACTCACCAAAAAACGAAGTACATTCGAATTACGCAGCTGTCGACTGATAGAAAATATCTGTTGCTTTGCTTTTCACAAACTTATCATTTGGCGCAATTCGGTAATAAAAAGTTTAAGTATCCTACAAGTTGATTATTTTTGCAATGTTTTCGTAAAACACTTGAAAAGAAATGTTTTATTTTCAGAGGTTTTTTAAGAATTGCAATAGTGAATTATTTTTATTATTTATTTAATGTACGTTTACATAAGTATAGATAATTAAGTTTATTTACAATTTATCCTAAAAGAGGACGGATGGACTATAGAAATAAATCATTAGCCTTTTATTAGATAAAAAAATGTACAATTATCTAAAAGTAAGAAAGCTAGATTAGACTAATTCGTTTGACTTTACACAGCAAGTAAGTTTGCGATTGATTATAATTATATTAAAGGTACAAATCCTCCAGGGACTAGAGTCGATACTTATAAGAAAATATAAGATGTTAAAGTAAGTGTAAAGTCTTTTCACGCATACATAGATAATGGAAAGTACCATCACCATAAATAGTAAGTGCTACAATGCTCATCGTTATATCAAGTATACTTTGATTTTTCCATCATGATCAATCGTGCCCTGAGAAGAAAAAATAAGTCAATGGAGGAAATGCATGGAAATACAAGACTGGTCGGTAGGACGCAAGTTGTCCTAGATGTAATTTCCATTTTACATAATAAAAGTAGGTTAATTAAAAAATAATCATTCTACGAGTTTTACGACAAGTGATAATCAGGTGATGGTTCAGCCACTGATTCGGTGGTGAACAAGGGGTTTGGGAACTCCGGTGGATGTGGCAGTGGTCCAGCTGTCTTCGGTTGGCGACGGTAGGCCAGGAGCCAACAGGAAACGGCTATCGCTACGGCGACCAGGGCCAATAGCGCTGTAATAACTAGTGAGATGACGAAGCCAACCATAGACACGCATATGTCTTCGACTCGTTGAGCTGCAGGAGCTGAAAAATGAGAAATCAATCATTTTTTATTTTTGTTAATATAATATTTTTCAATAATTTCAATTTTCTGTAAAAAAAAAATTCACAAATTTCGCGATTTTTAAATTTTCTATTGAAACAACGACGACTTTAGTTAAGAAAAATAAAATACTTCCATAAATTTAGTCGAAATGTCATGTAGCATAAAAACAAAAAATCACTTACGATTTTTAAGTTTGAAAACGAAAAAAAATTTGACTTACATTCTGTTGGGTCGGCAGTATATCGAGCTTCTACTCTTTCTACGGTACGAATTAAATTTGATTTTACTGTTATTTCTTCTCGAAGTTGACCTTCATTGCTGTCTCTTACACTTAAGGCAGTGTCATTTGGTTCAGTGTCAGCGGCTCTTCGCCGACGTCCGAAAGCATTATATCCTCTACAATTAACCTACAGAAATGAATACATTTTTAATATCCAAACTTTATTAGAAAAATACTGTAGTATTCATCTAGAAGAAAATTTGGACAGTACTTACTGGTTGACATCGGCCGAAACAAACTCGAATGTTACATTGGAAGCGTATGTTGTCACTATTTGGAAATTTGAATGCATTGAAGCTCGCCATCAAAATTTGCGATTCAGGATCTTGTTCCCATTCACCAAATATCGTTGGATCGGTGGCACATCCATTTTCGTCAGTCACAATATATTCATTTTCTATTTTCTCTTCCATTGTTTTAGCGACACAATTACGAGCGAATCCTCCGTAAATGGCTGTAAAGAAAATATTATAATATTGTACACAGTTAATTTATTAAGAAAAGAAAATAGATCCAATGAAATGAAAATTGTGAAATCACTTACAATTTGGTGTTACATTAACTTGAAGCATCAGATTGTCTCCAATTTCTGCATTTTCGACGTTATTTCCGCTCTGAGTGACGATTTGCATGGAGCACGTTGGCGGAGGTCCGGTATTCGCAATGGTGCCAGCAGTTGTGAGCATCGAAACATTAAATCCTAAAGTGACATTCTGTTCTCCAATTTGGTACAAACATTTAATCAAATATGCTTGTGCATTAAACGTCATTAATTTTGGATGTTTTTGTATGATCAACTTAAAGGACGCTTCCCCCTGAAAGAAAATTAATAGATAAAAATTACTGTTTAAAATGTTTCAATTGAATTGAAGACGGTTCATCTTTAAAAAAAAACTTGACCCAACTTACATTAATGTGAATTAATCCACAGGTTCCAAACTTGACCTTAAACTTCAAATGATGATTGTTCATTCCACGATCTAGGGAGATAATTCTTCGACAGTTTTCTTCTTTACTATGGCCTTTCACGTACAAAACCCCATCAAAGCCATCCGTTACGGTGCTATTGTAAAAGTTGATATCTACTTCAATTCCATCAGACAGACAATGCGCTTCAACTTCTGATTTTGGGAAGTCCGTTCGGTAGACTGTTGTATTTTTTATTTCTGTTAGTAAAAATAAAATTTCATTGTAACATGATGAACAAGATAATTTTATTGCGATATGAGGCTGATATTATTACGAATATGAATGAATTAATTTTTCTCTGGCCCAATTGGATGTGAATAGCGAACTCACCGCAATTTATACCAGAGTAACCTTCGATGCATTTACAGATTGCTCGATGATTCTCTGCAGTGCAGTACGCATTCGAACAAATCTTATCCTCGCATGGATTTTCGCATTTGAAATTCAATGGCGAGCACAATTTATCGTCAGGGCATTCATCATCCCGGAAGCATTGTTTCACTTTAAAATTAAGTTGCATTAAATTTCAAAAATTCGAATGCGTAACGCGAAAAGGAGAAGCAGATTAGATGAAATGAATAATGAAGCTGAATTAGAAATAATGACAGGGAGGAAATGATTAAACAAATACCTGGCTTGCAGTAACCATAAATGTCCAGGACGTATCCATGTTCCTCGGGGCAGCGACAATTTCCATGTTCATCAATTATCATTCCCTTTTCAAGCGCGCACACACATTCACCTTCTTTATTTATAACCATTCCAATTTCCTTTCGACAAATCACACAGACGTCATTCTCGTCCTTAGCCTTACCAGGTGGACACACACAATTGTCATTCTCGTCGCGTATCTGGCCCTTCTCAATCGGACATATTTTCACTGAAAGAGGAAATATTATTATGTTATTGAAAAAGATTCATAAGAAGCAGTGAATTTATTTTCGAGATTAAAAAATACCTCCAACACAGCGGTCTATCGCGTATCCTCGATAACTGGGGAGACACTCGCAAATCATCAGTCTGACAGGCATGATATCGAGAACCTTGCATTGAGCATTGATTCCGCAAGGTTGAACCTTCTCACATGGATTTATACATTCGCCATTGAAACACGCCGTTTGTGATGGACAATCCGAATCACTAATGCATCCTATATCCACTGTTAACAAACATTACAGAAAATTTAGACTTTGCTCAAAATAAACAGTAATTAATTTTTTTCATTTAGAAATATACCTCGAGCGCATCCGTTTCTAGTATCTCCTACAAATCCTACGGGACACAGACACTCGACAGCATGATTGTGAACGTGGCATTCCGTTTGTCCTGTGCAAGGATTGAGTGTACAGGGATTTTCACATCTTCGATTAATACAAGCCTTGTCTGTGGGACAATCGGAGTTACTTCGGCAACCGAGGAGAACGCAAGCTTCTCGCGGATTACCGCCGTAGCCAACGGGACATTCGCAAATTGCTTTGTGATATAAGGCAAGGCACTCGGCTCCCTTTCCGCATGGCGAAGACGTACACGCAGGCACACAACTTCGATTGATGCAAGAATGAGTGCCACTACATTCATTATCGGACCGACACCCAACAACTAGAAAACAAAGTTAAATGGAACAATCAGTAATAATCATAGAGTAACTGCCATTCAAATTTTTTTTAAACATTGCTTGCATGAGGAAGAAATAATAATCTTTTTCTTTATCTCATTTTTGAATATCTACTTAATTAATAAACAACTAGAATAAGTTATAATAACTAGCATAATAATCATAACTTCGATTTCTAGAGGAATAATTACAATTGACAATGAATTAAAACTAAAAATTATAATCTCACTAAGTTTTTTCATTATTAATTTTAAAAAGTAAATTTTTCTTCTTCTAAAGAAATTTAATTAACAATTTTTTACTTCTCTAAATTCTTTTCACGAATTTAAAAAAAATTTTCTATAATAGTTCAATTTTTCAAAGAATTCGATTAAAATTATGTATATTAAAAATATTCTAAATTTTGCGATGAGTTTTCTTATTTTTCAAAATAATTGAATTTCTAAAATGAATTGTTGTATTTATAAAACTTAAAAATAATTGAGTTCATATAAAAAATGTTATAATTTTTAAAACTAATCGAATTATTACGCTAAGACATTTATAGAAAAAATTTGTGTTAAATTTAAATTATTAAAACAATAAATTCCGGTCAAATTTTGAATATCTGCAAAAACATAATAAATATTTCAAATTTTTTAAAAGAATTTTATATTTTTTTCTAAATTGAATTTCTGATATCATTTGTAATTTTTTTTTTCAAAATTCAATTATTTTAGTCTTTTTAACTGAAATCACAAAAATAATTGAATTCCTAATAAAAAATTCATTATTTATAAAAGTAATTGAATTATTGCGAAGTAATTTATAAAAAATTTTCAAATAATAGGATTTTTGTAAAGTTTTCATTTTTTTTACAAATAATTTAATATTAGAGTACAATTTTATTCAAAATTTTGAAAATAATTAAATTGTTGCAATTATTTCTATTCTTCTTTAAAATTTTTAAATTAACAGGAAAAAAGAAAAGTCCCTAAAGAAATTTATATTAAAAAATTAAATTTATTTAAGAAGAATCAATTTCTAATTAAATTAATTAAAAATTGAAATTTTTAAAAACTTCAAATTGAAAACTTTTTGAAGTAGAATTTATGAAAATTGTAAATGCAACTCTTTTATAATTGAATTAATTTTGAAATATTTAAATAAAATTTTTATTAAACAATTCACTAATAATAATTTTATAACAGTTTTTCAAGAATTAGTTGATGAAAAAAATTTTAATTGAAATTGTTTAGTCCAATGTCATAATTTAGTAATTTAAAAGAAAAACACAAATAAAATTTTCATTTCGTCTTGGTGGAAAGGCGAATAATTTAATTTTGAATATTTAAAATGATTAAAAGTTGCAATTGAATAAAAATCACAATTTTCTGTCTCTAGAAATATTTGTTAATTTTTAGCATTTTTTTGTTGTTTTTTAATTACCGAAATCATTTATTATTGCCAAAAAATTATAATTTTTAATTCAAATATAACTTCAAAATGTCATAATTTGTTTCGATTGTTTGTCGGATTTTTCCTTAATTTTTTTCAGTACTTTTAATAAAAATTCTTGACGTTTCCCTGAATTCCCTATTATAGAATATGATTGTTATAATTATAATAGTATTAAAACTATATTATCCAATTCATATATCACTTTTATAAAAAAAAGTTGAATTAAAAATTGTTAGGTTCTATTATTTTTAAAATTGCCAATTTAGTTTTTAAAATAGTGTGTGAGAAGTCAGAGAATTATTGTTGCTAGTGAATGAATCAATGAAGGAAAATAGGAAGATTATAGTATTGAATTTAACTCACTCTTGCTGCAGTGAACTTCGGGATTTCCGTCATATCCAGGAAGACAAGAACAAATTGGCTTATGATCCTTTATGTTGCAAACTGCATTCGAACCACATGCACAAGGATCCTTACAGAGTGCGTTGATGCAAGCCCGATCAGAGGGACAATCACTGTCCCGTCGGCAGACAGCGTCGATGAGGATTGGCTCACAAGTGCCACTGCCACTGCTGATGTAGCCACTCGGGCAGACGCAGATCAACGATCTCACGGAGTAATTCGGAAGGACTCTGCACTCAGCCGGTTCAGTGCACGGTTGAATCGCAGTGCAGGGATTTTGACATTTCTTGTTGATGCAAGCGGTGAGAGTGGGACAGTCGTCGTCGTCACGGCACTCGGGTTCGGGTCGCGGTTGGCAGCTGACGTACGGATTTCCCGTCAATTGGTGTTGACACTTGCAAATTGGAAGATGATTGTGAACCACGCAGTTGGCGCGCGAGGTGCAAGGATTTTCCCGAAGACAAGGATTCACGCACTGAGAATTGACGCAGGCGTGATCGCTGGGACAGTCGCTGTTACTGTAGCATCCGATTATGCGGCACATGTCCTGAGCGTTACCTCGGAAACCCGATTGGCAGCGGCAAATTGCCTCGTGATTGCGGACAAAGCATTCTGCATTCGTGCCACACGACTCGGACACAAGGCAAGGGTTCACGCACTTTCCATTGTGGCACGCCTTGTCTGGCATGCATTCAGAATCGCGTTGACATTCCACCGGGAAGCAGGCGACATCAGGGAGACCCTGATAGCCCTTCTGACAGGAACATATTGGTTGGTGATTCTTGACATAGCAAACGGCGTTCGTTCCGCAGCTGCAGGGGTCCCGACATTGACGGTTGATGCAAGACTGGTTGTCAGGACATTCATCGTTTGAAATACAACCATTCGGCGTTGTGATTTGAACTGAAAAGATTTATTTCACATTAAAATTACCCTGTACTATTTATCTATACCTAGAACTTTTCTTTAAGATTTATAAATGATTATCGTAAATTAATTAACATACTTCGTGTGCATATTCCTTCCTTGTCGGTGATCCATCCGTCAGGACAAGTGCAAGCCATCGTCCTAACAGGAACGTTATCGAAGACACTGCAGCGAGCGTTCTCGAAGCATGGTCGTATGACAGCGCAAGGATCGACGCAGGTCTCCTTGATGCAAGCCAATTTACTGGGGCAGTCCAAATCCTTCGCACACTCGGGTTTATCTTCAGGTGGAAGGCGTTCGCAGTAAGAGAATGGATTTCCATTCGGTAGGTTTTCGGGACAGCGACATGATGCGACATGATTTTGAACGTAGCAAATGGCATTTTGTGCGCATGGAGAATCGTGAATGCATGGATTGACGCATCTGTTGTTGTGACACGCCAAATTCGATGGACAATCGTATTTTGTGGTGCATTCTGCTCGTTCGCAATAAACATCCGGATTTCCAAAGAATCCTAAACCACATTTACAAGTTGCTCGATGATTAGCTCCGAAACATTCTGCATTAATTGCACACTTATTCTCCAGAATACATGGATTCATACATTGTCCATTGTAACACGTGTCAGAGAATCGACAATCGCTGTCTGCTTCACATTCCACTGGAAAGTTAAAAATAAAGTGAATAAAAATATTGTAGCTACACTGTTTTTAATTTTCTTTTTTCCTGATTTCCAGACAAAATTTTTATTTTTTCCTGAACCTAAAGAATATTCTGATTCACTCTAAACATTAGTAGACACTCAGAAAAATGTTCTAATCAATCATTTTTTATACGATTTCAAAAAATTCTTTGAGAATCGTCAAATACATTTATTTACAATTTAATTTTACAAAATTTTGTTTGCAAAATTCCATAGATTATTTAGGAAATTCTTCAATTATTTCGACTTATATTTCGAATATTTAGAAATAAAAACATTAAATAATTTCCAAAAAAATTCAATAAAACTTTAAAAAAAATTAATTCTACAGGAATGTTTAGTTAAAAGTATGAAAAATTCAAATTTTCAAAGATTTTAATTTTAAACTTTTCAAAATTTAATTAATTCTAATCATTCATGCTATATTTTTTATGATATTCAATTACAATCTTAACTTTTAATTAAAATTGATTCTTAAATCAATTTTTATTAGAATATTCTACGATAAGACAATTATTTAAATACAAAAAGAAATAATTTATTTATTTAATTTTTTTAAACTGAATTTTTTTAAATAATGGCCTTATGAAAATAAATAAACTCTTTTAAAGAATTCAATTTAAATCGCATCAAAAATAATTGAATTCTTAACTAGAATTTTATTAAAATTTTCAAAAACAATTGAATTCTTCAGAAGAAATTTAATAAAATTATTAAAATATGCATTTTTTGAGGAATTTATATTTTAATTGTATTAAAAATAATTAAAATTCTACGGTGAGTTTGATTTATGAAAATAATGAAAATTCCTAAAAAGAATTTTATTATTTATGAAAATAATTGAATCCCTGTTAAACATTTTAATACTTATAAAATAATTCAATCTTTGTGAAAAAATTTATTATTCATGAAGATGACTGAATTATTATAAGAAATTTACAAAAAATTTGTATTAAATTAAAATTACTAAAAAAATAAATTCTTGTAAATTTTTTTATTATTTCTGAAAATAATTAAATGTTTATGTGAAATTTTATTAATAATTTTTGTAAATAATTGAATTCTATTAGAAAATTTTATTATTATATAGGAAATATTGAAAATCATTGAATTGAGGAAAATTTTTCAAGGTAATTGTAATTTTTACAAGAATTTTATTATGTATAAAGATAAATAAACTTTTGACGTATTTTTTTAAGTTTTTGAATTTTTGAAGAATTGTATATAATTTTTTTTAAATAATTGAATTTATTTTGTAATTTGTAAATTTTTTCCAAAATTTAATTATTCTAGTCTTTTTAACGAAAACTAATATTTAAATTAATTTTTATCAGAAACTTTTACGAGAATTCAATTATTTAAATACAAAAATAATCATTTTATTAAATATGATTAAAATTGCATTAAAAATAATTGAAACTTTGCGATGTTTTTTTATTTCTTAAATTTGATTGAATTCCTAAAATGAATTTTATTATTCAAATTATTATTACAAGTAATAATTTTATGATAGTTTTTCAAGAATTAAGAAAAAAAGAAATTATTGTCAGAAATAGAAAAAATTGAAATACACAAATCTAAATTGTGTTAGAATTCGTGGTAATTCGATAGTTTATGCGTCAAATATGAAAGACACCAAAATTCATAATTTTCTTGTGAATGTAAAAAAATAAATTGTTTACATTACTTTTAATAAAAATCCCTGACTCATCCAGGTTTTTTTTAGGTTTCTAAAAAATCGTAATATTTTCAGGTTTTTAAGGTTTCCAGACTGCGTGGTAACCCTAAATATTGGTGTTTTAAAAATATTAAAGACCGAAATTTAATAATTTTGATAAATCGAAAACTTACACTTGGTGCATCCAAAGTGAGGATTACCGGAATAGCCTGGTAAGCAGCCACAAGAAGGATGATGATTTTCGACAGAACATTTGGTGTTTTGTCCGCAATCGCATGGACTAACACAGTACCCATTGACACATGATTCAGTGCCAGCGCATTCACTATTCGACAAGCACCCAGCGATTTGTTTTGCTGAAATCCACAAAAAAGCAGATAGTTTTAAAATCAAATCCATTATATGACCTAATTCTGAAGCAGACGATGCTAAAAAAAGTTAACTCACGTGGAATACATTCAATAATAGGGTTGCCCAAGTATTCCTCGGGACATCTGCATACGGCTTTATGATCACGAACATGGCAGAAGGAATTCGTTCCGCAAGGATTGCCCTCCAGACAAGGATTGATGCAACGAGAGTTGATACATTGCTTGTCCGAAAAGCAGTCATCGTTCGATGTGCATTCTGGATAGAATACTGGTGGTGGGAGAGGAACTGCAATATTAAAGAGAGATTAAGAAACTGAAAGAGAACAGACACTCTTATTTAGTAATAAATTTAATTTGTACCTCGAGAGCATTCTATGTAAGGATTTCCTTCAAAACCAGTAGCGCATGCACAGATTCCAGAGTGAGATGTTGATTTACATTGGGCATTCAAGCCGCACTGGACTGTGAGACAAGCTTCGACGCAAGATCCACTCAGACAACGCTCATGGTTTTCGCATTCATCATCCACGTGACATTTATCCGTTTCTACAATTAAAAATCGTAAAAGGTATTAAGAATTTAGTTGTTTAAATTTTAACTCAAATTAATAAAGAAAAATCAGTTTCTTACCATGTTTAATACAATTTCCGTTTTCATCAGTATAGGAATCCTTGGGACACTCGCAAATAATCGTTCGGATGTATTCTGTCGGGAAAACTCTGCAAATTTGTTCATCGCTACACATATTCGCAACCAAACAAGGATCTTGACATCTGGCATTGATACAGGCAAAGTTTGGTGAACACTGTCTATCTTCTGTGCAGTCTGGCTTGAATTGTTCGCCTGAAAAGTAAAAGGAAAAAATAAATTTAGAAAAATGAGGATTTGAAGGAAGATATTAAAAATTGTTGAATATAAGATTTATTTTTACCTTCGCATTCGACGTAAGGGTTTCCTTTGGTTCCAGGAGGACAAGAACACATAGGCTCATGATTTTTGGCAGTGCAGACAGCTTCATCTCCGCAACTGTCTTCGGAGCAAACCTTTCGACAAACTCTATTCAGCCTGTCGCAAGTTTCGTCCTCGGCACAATCCTCGTTGTAGTGGCAAACAGCAATAATGCAAGCAGTGCGAGCATCTCCTTGCGTTCCCGGAGGACAATTGCACTGTGCTTTGTGAGCTATAGCCGTACATTCTGCTCCGCGACCGCAAGTGATAAATGCATTGAAGCATGGATTAATACAATTGCCGTTGGTACAAGCCTTGTCAAATGGACAATCGTCGTCTGCTCTACATTCCTCTGAAATAGAGAACGACCATCCGAAAATTGTAATACCTTTTAAATATATCATGATTTATTTAACTATCAAAAATTCTCAAAAAGTCTTTGATTAAGTCTTTGACTTTAGATCTTTAGAAAACAATAAAATGTAGAAAATAGTTTTGATTTTATCTTCTCGTACTGTTTGACTTAATTCCTGATTGAATTGAAGCATAAATAGTAAATATTATCTAACATTACCAACAGACTTAAAGTGTGGAAGATTAAAGTTTCCAAT
The DNA here is from genome assembly GCA_032873175.1 of Leptopilina drosophilae. NCBI lineage: Eukaryota > Metazoa > Arthropoda > Insecta > Hymenoptera > Figitidae > Leptopilina > Leptopilina drosophilae. The sequence continues at coordinate 578,685 of CM065482.1, forward strand.
TGTTACTTACGTTTGAAACATTGAACCTGAGGATCTCCGGCGAGATTGAGGGGACATCTGCAAGTCGGATGATGATTGTGTACGACACATTCTGCTCCCACTCCACATCGGCTACTCAAACATGCATTTTGACAAAGACGGTTGATGCAGGCCAGGTCCGAAACACAATCTGAATTCTTCGTACACTCGGGAAGTATATCTGAGTAAAGGAAATTTAAATTAATTAAGAAAAATACATTTAAATTAAAAATACATTCAAATTAAAAATTCAAGAAGCCTTTAATCTGCATTGAGAAATGATCTCTATCTACCTCTATAACAGTTGATGAAAGGATCCCCAATGAAGCCCGGAGGACAGCGACACACGTGACGATGATTTTCAACGTGACATTCGGCGGACTCAGAACATGGATTAACTCCACAGGGATCGACGCAGCGTTGATTGATGCAAGCCAAATTTGGACTGCACTCCGAGTTCGATTGACAAATATAATCCAATTTCTTATCAACAGGAATGCAAGCAACTGTCGCATCTCCAATAAAGTCTGAAGCACATTCGCAGATCAATGTTCTCATTGGAAGGCTGTCAACTACAGAACATTTTGCATTCGTTATACAAGGTTTCGACTCTTTGCAAGGATCTTTACACATTCCATCGAAGCAGGCCAATTTGCTTGGACAATCGGCATCGATTTTACACTCGGGCATAACTCCAACTGGTTCTGTAAACAATTAACAAATTGGTTTAGTTCTAATTATAAAGTATATATTGTTTTTCTAGGCTCTGAGTGACCTTCTAATAAAATTAGTTTGCTGGTATTTATAGCCTTAATAGTTTTTGAATTTGTGCTTACCCATTCCGCACGATTCGTAAGGATTTCCGGAGAATCCAGGAGGACATTTGCAACTTGGTCTGTGATTGACAACTAGACACTGAGCTGAAAATGGACAATTGCAAGGATCAACGCAACGATTATTGCGACAGGCCAAGAAGGAAGCGCATTCATCGTCAACACTGCATTCTGGTCTTTGACATCTGTCATATGGATTTCCGTGGAATCCTTCTGGACAATAGCAATTGGCTCGGTGGTAACCGTCTGATTTACATTCCGCGCTTATTCCGCATTGAGTAATTAGGCAAGTATCGATGCACTCGTTATTCACGCAAGATTGAGAAGGAGGACATTTATCATCGCTACGGCATCCAACTTGAATAAAAAAGTACAGTTAGTTTACATTTCCTATTGATAGAAATAATTGACTGGGATTATATTTTATTAGGATTACGTTAAAAGGTAAAATAATTGATAAACTTCAACGTACTTTCGACACAATGTTGTTGAGGGTTTCCAATAAATCCATCCTTGCAAGTGCAAACAGCTCTGTGATTTTGTACGAAGCAGTTGGTGTTAAATCCACAGGAATCAAGTTCACAAGGACTAACGCACTTGAGATTAATGCATGCCTTATCATTAGAGCATTCCGAACTGTCGGTACATTCAGGACGAGGTGGTTCTGAGAAAATGGATAAAAAATGTCAGACTTTAAGAAAACTATTCCAAAATTGATGTATAGGGTAAAAAATAATTATTACCTTCTTCTGTTATTTTACATTCTATATAAGGACTTCCTGAGAAACCCTTAGGACATGAACAAATAGCTTTGTGGTTTATTGTCTGACAAAGAGAATTGATACCGCAGGCATTAATGCAAGGATCTCGACATTTCTGCGAGAAGCAAGTCTTATCACGTGGACAATCGCTGTTGATCAGGCACTCCGGATAGATACAAACATGTCCTCCATTTCTCACTCTGCATTCTCCATTCGTGGTGCACGGATTAGGATTGCAAGGATTCACAGCTAACGGAAAAATTTTAAATTCAAAATTAATTCTTTCGTGCAAAGTAATTTTTTTTATTAAAAACAGATAAAAATAAAATCCTAGGGGTCTACTTGTACTCGACGGAAAATTAAACAATCTGTCGAAAAGGACTGGATGATATTTATTTAGTAAATAAAATGATTACCTTTTTCTTCATAACACTCGACGAAAGGATTGCCCACTAAAGAAGAGGGACAACTGCAAAGTGGGCTATGATTTATAACTGCGCAATTAGCTTTGACTCCACAAACATCTTGTGAACAAGGATTGGAACATTCGCTGTTGATGCAAGCCAAATCGCCAGGACAATCTGAACTAACGATGCACTCAGGCCTACAACCGGAGGGATCAGTAGGCACTCCCTTCAATCCTGGGAGGCATCGACAAAGGGCATTTCCTCCGATGCTTTCACAGATGGTGTTCGGTCCACAAGGTGATGGATGGCATGGATCAACTTTAGGTGGTACTAAATTCAAATTTATAATTTTTATTTCAAGTTTTTTTGTTTAAAAAAATAATCAATGCATAATTAATGTAGTGAATGCAATAATAAAAATACAAATTATTTTTTTCTCTGTTTTCAATTAATAGAATTAATTTAACATATAAAAAAAATTATTAAAAACAATAAAATAAATAAAATAAAAAAAATTAATAATAATATAAAAAAGGTATTTTTAAAGTATTTTTTTTTAATTTGATATCAAATTCTTAATCAAAGACCCGAAAAAACAAAAATTTAATTTTTGAGCAAATTAAAGCAATTTTTCAAAATCTAATCAATTATATTGGATCCGACACTTTTTAATTTATAAATTTTTGTAAATCTGATATCGGATTCGTAATCAGCGATTCCAAAAACTGAAAATCTGGTATAACATTCGTAATTGAAGGGCTACATAAAATAAGGGGACGAACGCGAGACTTGGAAGGGATACTACCAGTCAGGTAGCAGTGAGAAGCCTTGAGCCGCTCGCTGCTACCTGACTGATATTATCCCTTCCAAGTCTCGCGTTCGTCCCCTTATTTTATGTAGCCCTTCAATTATTGATCTCGAAAAACCCCAAATTTTGATTGATTGATTCTTAAACATTAAATTTTTGTGTTTTTTCATTAAAAGTATGTGACAAAATATCGCGTCTAAAATATATGTCCTTTGTCTTAGGTATCATTGGAAATTATTTTTTTTTAAATTCAAAATGTCGGCAAAAAAATTTAAAATTTTGAATAGTAAGAAAAACAAATTGCAAACACATTTTCTCATCATAACTACCTAAAATTAGTATTAAACCGAAAGCAATGATCAAAATATTATCTTTATGACTAATTTATCAATAATTTAAACAATTTTTATAAACAAATTGACAATTGACAACAATTAAAGCTGCAAAATAGTGACTTTATTTTTTTCTACAAGGTGAATAAACTTTGAAACAAAAATTTAGTTCTTAACATCGAATTTAGTGTTAAAATAAGACGCACAAATTTTCATTCAATTTTTGTGCCTTTTAAAAAACAATTTGTTTATAAAAATTGTTTAAAATATTGTGAAATTACTCATAGTAATAATAAATAAAAAATAGTTTAAATAAAGTAAAGATATACAGTGTCTGCATGAGAAAAATTATTTAGAAATTCATTAGATTCACTTGAAAATCGTTACTCAGGATTTTTTGGAGTCGTTGATTACGAATTTAATGTCAATTTTTTGAAATTCAAAATACCGGATCCAATATGGCGGACGAAATTTTTAAAAATTTATTAGATTCACTTGAAATTTATTATTTGGGGGTTTTTGGGGGTCACTGATTAAAATATTGTTTTTTAGAGATTTTTACGGTCGTTGATTACGAATTTAATGTCAATTTTTTGAAATTCAAAATGCCGGATTCAATATGGCGGACGAAATTTTTAGAAATTCATTAGATTCACTAGAAATTTGTTACTCGGGAGTTTTTGCGGTCGCTGATTACGAATATGATGTCAATTTTTCAAAATGGAAAATATTAAATTCATTATAGTAGTCAAAATTAAAAAAAGTTCTGATTTTCTATTATATGAATCTTTGTATCTGGAGATGAAAATGTCCGATCTAAAATATTATTTAAGAATTGAAAAATTTGCCAATTTTTCCTAAAATTTAGTATCTAGAGATTTTGGAGATCGATAATTACATATCTGATGCTATATTTAAAAATGATTAAATGTCTAATCTGATGAAGTAGAAGATTAGAAAAGGAAGATATTTTCTAACCTGTATCTAGCTGACATTGAGTGAAGGCGTCACCAACTGTTGGTTGAGGACACGAGCAGACTGGGAAATGATTTGACACTGTGCAGATTGCACCGATTCCACAAGTTCGAGCACAAGGATCTTGGCACTTGGTCTTGATGCAAGCCTGAGATTTAGGACAGTCGCTGTTGACCAAACATTCCGGATAACATCCTTCGTAGGGATTTCCTCTATAGTCCTCTTGGCACTCGCAGACTGCATTGTCGAATCGTTCTCGACAGAATGCATTAACTCCACATGGCGATGGATTACAAGGACTCGACGGTGGTGCTGGTGTACCTATATACACAAAAAATTGCGTTCAGTAAATCATTACACAATAGAACCTTACTAAAATTATGCCCATGACGTAAATTTTCCATAAAAGAATATCCATAAATAGTTTTGATTATAAGGAATTAAATATTTTTCCATGTCATTTCTTGAATAAACTTGGAACATTAATCACCCGGTTATTATGGACAAATTTATGTCAATCATGATTTTGTAAGGTCAATTTCAGATCAATTTCTATAATCTAATATATGCAATTAATGTTAAATGGCTCTATGTACAAAAATAAATACTCTTTTCCTATTTAACACTATTTAACAATGGAATTCTATTTTGATTCCGTGAAGTGCTAAATAAATGTTCTGTGCCAAATAATAATCCAATAGGCTTCAAATTTTACAAAAAGTGCTAATAACAATTTTTTATGCATCCTCTAAATATTTTTAATTACTCTCTTTTATCAAGCCTAATATTTAAAATTAAAAAAATATAAAATTTCTTTATAAAAGCTTTCATGCAATTTCCAATAGTTTCAATTTTTATATAGCTTTTGTGAAATAATAAAAACATTTTAACTATATCGTTGCTTTACATTAAAGTGAACACTTATAAATTTCAAGTGATTCTAAAACTAAAAGCCATGCCATAATTCTAAGAACTAAAACTAATCATTATATAATAAAAATTCTGTAAACTATATACAATGTCATGCAATTTTTATACAACAATTTTTTATTGCACCGAAGCGCAAATTAACCCTGGAACAATAAAATCAGCTGAATTAAACAAATAAACCATACAGGCGGTAAATTAATTTAAATTATTTTGATAAAAACGTTTTATTTTGAAATTTGAGCAATCAATACAATGTATTAAAAAGTATTGTAAACTTATTACAATCATATGTGATTTTTTCTACCGAGAAAGGTACCTAAGAAGCAATCGAATTGTAGGTTAGGTTCGTGTTAGATTTATCTTGATTAAAACTTTATTTTTAATTATTTGAATTTGAAACAACTTTTTATTGAATATTTTGGATATAATAGACTCGAAGATCAGTACTTTTCAATTAATAATTAATTTTCTTTTTGTATTTTTACTCAGAACATTTAAAACATAACCTCAAATTTTTCGCCTCTAGGATATACCTTTCTTGGGAGCGTGACACGTATTTTTTAAAAGATTATTTTTATTATTTGAAGTTATTGAAAATTGAAGAATTTACGCAGAGATTGACTGATTTCTAAAATAAAACATTTTTCAGTTGTAAAATATATTCTGAAATATAGCAAAAAAATTTGATCGAAAGCAATAGCAATTTTATCGATATGCTTTAGTAAACTGCAAAGCTTAAAAACAATTTAAAAATTGGGAAACTTTGCGAGTTTTATCTTACTCTGAGACAGGACGCAAATTTGTTGAGGATTTCCTATATATCCTTCGGGACAAGAGCATTGGGCTCGGTGTAATGTTGCACGGCAAATGGCATTGATTCCACAGGCTCCTAAACAAGGATCGCTGCATTTTTGCCTAATGCAAGCGAGTTGATTTGGGCATTCGCTATTAATAAGGCATTCGGGTTTACAGTTCGGAGGAAATCCTAAGAACGTGGGCAAACAAGAGCACAGGGGCATATTTTCTGCGGAGGGTGTGCATTGGGTATTCGGTCCACATGGTGAGGGGTTGCACGGATCTTTGGTCACGATTGCTGTTTGAGAGGGAAAAAAAACAAATTATTATCAATGTCAATTTTTTTATTTCTCCATAAGTTTATTCCTTAACTCTCTGCTGATGCTAAGGACCGTTATCGTCAAAAATCGTCATTCTGGACTGTGGGGACTATGAAAGTTATGTTCCTTGACGATAGCTTGGGGACAAGCGGGACAAGTTAGCATCAGCAGAGGGTTAATCTTTTCGGCAGTCCATCATCGTTTATGCAGAATTAATTTTGGTTTGAGATTTACTTACGCGCAGGGAAGCAGTTGACGAAAGGATCACCCGTATATTCCGGAGGACATGAGCAAAGGGGATTATGATTATGCACATTGCATAACGTATTTTGGCCACAGGCGTTTAAGCATGGATTTTCACATTTTTGATTGATGCAGGCTTTGTTTTGAGGGCAATCAGTATTTGCGACGCATTCAGGACGGCAGCTGGGCGGGGTACCAAAATAGGTTTGCATACACGAGCAAGAGGCTTGGTCGCCTATTTTTTGGCAAATACTGTACGGTCCACAAGGTGAAGGGTTGCAGGGATCTATTCGTTCTGTGTAGCAAGAAATAAAGTTAATATCATTTAAAGTAAAATAAAAAAAATGTCCTTTGTGGGAAGCATAAATTTTCCAGGAACTTACTCTTCACAGGTTGACAAGTTGTAAACGGATCTCCTTCGTAATTAGGATTACAGGTACAGGTAAGGAGGTAGTTAATAACTTGGCACTCGGCATTTTGCCCGCAAACTCCGGGGCAAGGGTCGGTGCATTTGTTGTTCACGCAGGCTCTATTCTGGGGACAGTCTGTATTTTGGACGCACTCTGGTCGACAGCTAAAGTAGGGATCACCTCTATATTCAGGCAAACAAGTGCAAATTCCATCGCGACATTGGGCGTTGGGTCCGCAAGGTGAAGGATTACACTTGTCTTGCATTGGTGGTCGTGCTATAATTTAATAGGTTTCATGAGGTAAACACTGGATTAATTCTTTGCAATTTGGTGAACATTTGGGAATTAATAAAGTAATTGCTTACGTGCTACTTGAGGTAGAGGGAAACAATTATTGAAAGGATCTCCTGTGAATTTCTCCGGACAGGTGCACATGGGTACGTGATTAACAACCAGACAGTTGGCATTTTGCCCACAAGAGCCTAGACAAGGATCTTGACATTTCATGTTGATACATGCTTTATTGCTAATACAATCAGAATTTATGGTACACTCTGGTCTACAATTGGGTGGCGATCCAACGTAGCTGTCCAAGCAGGAACAAGAAGAGTAGCCACCTCTGTCCATACACTGAGCAAATGGTCCACAGGGTGACGGCAGACACGGACTTACAGGTTCTCTCAAAGGCTCTAGTAAAATAAATATAATCATTGTTTCTCTGTTGTACCAATTTTCAATTCTATCTTTATGTAGCAATACTTACGAAGCAATTCGAAGCATCTGACAAACGGATCTCCGGTTTGTCCAGATTTACAACTACATAGAGGACTGTGGAATACTACTCTACATTCTGCGCCAATGCCACAAATTCCTCTACAAGGATCAACACACTTTTGATTGACGCAAGCGAGAGAAACCGGACATTCCGCACTAACGGTACATTCCGGTTTGCAAGCTGGTGGAGTACCTGTAAATGTCGGCAAACATGTGCAAATGGCTTGTCCGTTATTATTTCGACACTGACTGTTGGGACCACAAGGTGATGGATTGCACACATCAACAGGACCTAATAGAATATAAATTGTCATTAACCTAATCGATTTTGAACTATTTTTATTTCTATTTTCATTGAATAACTTACGTGGCATTTGGATTAGATTGCAGTATTGGAAGGGATTACCGGTATATCCAGGAATACAAGTGCAGCTCGGCACATGATTAACAACTTGGCACATGGTATTTTGTCCACAGCTTCCCGGACACGAGTCCTGACATTTGCTACGAATGCACGTTCTATCTAATGGACAATCGGAATTAATTAGACATTCGGGTCTACAACCTTCGTACGGATTTCCATAAAAGTCTGTCAAGCACGAGCAGATACTAGATCCTGAAAATTCTCGACAAACGGCATTTGCGCCACAGGCATTTCTTTGACAGGCACTTGTAACATTAAGCGGAGTCTGTATTTCTAAAAATGACGGAAAATTAGAATCTATAATCAATTGAGAGGATAGGAAAAATATTTGATAAGAAAAGACAATCTTACTTTCTGGTGAACATTGTATAAACGGATCTCCAGTGAACCCACGTAGGCATGTACACATTGCAATATGATTAATCGTCTTACATTCGGCGTTTACGTTACAAATTCCAGGACATGGATCAGCACATTTATTGTTTATGCAGGCGAGATTATTTGAACATTCACTGCTGCTGACACATTCAGGTCGACAGTTGGGTGGTGATCCGATAAATGTGGGTAAGCATGAACAGGAGGGAGATTGATTAATTTCTCGACACTGTGAGTTCGGGCCACAGGGATTTGGCTGACATGGATTTCGTGGCGCAACTGGTTGAGCAGCTGAAGATAAGAAAATTTGTTTTATAACAAGCTGTGAAATTGATGATATCGGTAACTTACGTTGCCTGTAACAATATTTGAATGGATCTCCAGTGAATCCTGCAGGGCAAGAGCAAACAGGATTCTGATTAATAACCGAACATAGAGCTTCAAAGCCACAAGATCCTAGACAAGGATTAATACACTTGAGATTAACACAGGCTCTGTCTCTAGAACAGTCGGAGTTAACGACACATTCAGATCTGCAAGAAGGTGGTGCTCCTATGTAGCCAGAAATACAGCTACAAACAGATTGTCCGTTAACAGTCCGACAGTGGCTATTGGGTCCACAAGGTGATGGATTGCATGGTTCCGTTACGACAGGTGCTACGTAAAAAATTAGGGAATGTTTATAAATATAAAACGAGAGAAAAGAATAGAATTTGACAAATATTTCTTGAACACATAATAACAAACCTATTGGTGAACAAAGATTGAATGCATTTCCAGTCGTGTTTTGTGGGCAACTACACATTGGAAGATGATTTACAACTATGCATTCTGCATTCGTACCGCATGTACCGCTACAGGGGTCTATACATTTATTTCTTATACACGCTCGATTACGAGGACAGTCCGGATTTATGACGCATTCAGGTCTACAGCCAGAATAAGGATCTCCTGAATATTCTGGCAAGCATGTACATAATCCGTTACGGCACTGTGCATTAGATCCACAAGGTGATGGATTACATGGATCGGAAGGTTGTTTTGCTAAAACAGTTTTAGTAACTTAATGTTTGAAACATATTTTACTTTTAGAAAATGTAATATATTCTCACTTGGTGGTGGTGGTGGTGGTGTGGAAATACAATTGGTGAAAGGATCACCGGTGAAACCTTCGGGACAAGAACAACTTGGTGTGTGATTTACAACAGCACAACGAGCTCCAAAGCCGCAAGATCCCGGGCAAGGATCCCTACATCTTTCCCTCATGCAAGCCTTGTCGTATGTACAATCAGAATTAATGGAACATTCCGGACGGCAATTTGGTGGTGAACCAATGTAATTTTGAAGACAAGCGCAAACTGCACTGCTGCCAACAGTTCTACAAATAGCATTCGGTCCACAAGGAGAAGGCAAGCAAGGGTCTCTAGTGACATCCGCCATTGTAACTGTTGCGTTAAAAAATAAAAGTTTTAGGGTTCATACCTTTTTTAATTTCTCAAAAAAATAAATGAATATCGTTTCTACTATTGCTACTTATCGCGAATGTTTTACCTTGCGCAGAAAAACATCGAATGAATGGATCACCAGTCTGCGCTTCCAAGCATCTGCACATTGGGCTATGATTTATCACTCTACATTCGGCGTCAATTCCACAAAGACCATTGCAAGGATTAACGCATTTCTGATTGATGCAGGCAAGATTCGATCTACATTCAGAACTAACAAGACACTCCGGCTTACAATTTGGAGGACTTCCAAAGAATCCTTGTGAGCAAGTACAAGTGGCTTGATTTTGATTAACTCTACAAACGCTATTTGGTCCACATGGTGAAGGTTCACATGGTGTTACTGAAGCTGAAATATGTTTTCATTAGTTTCTCCATTTTTCTTTGAATTATATTCTACTGTATTTGCTGTTTCATTGACTTACTATCTTCAATCTGATATGCGCAACTAACGAACGGATCTCCAGTGGTTCCTGGCAGACAACTACAAATTGGTAAGTGCGATACTACTTGGCAGTAAGAATTCCTTCCAGGACACAAGCCAAGACAAGGATTTTGACATTTAGATCTAATACATGCCAAATTCGCGGGACAATCTGAATTTATGGTACATTCTGGACGACAACCTTCGTATGGATTTCCGATGTATTCAGCTATGCATGAACACGTGGCAATGTTATTCTGAACTCTACACTCCGCATTGGATCCACAGGGGGATGGAACGCAAGGCTGAACTGGTGCCACTATTTCTGCTGTTTGGGAATATTTTAATAAATTTGTTTGCTTCATATTGTGTTTATAGAAGAATGAAAGATTAAATTAGACAAATAGTTTTAAAAATTCTTACGTTGTCTGAAATTGCACTGCACGAATGGGTCTCCAGTAAATCCGGCAATACATGAGCACACGGGCACATGATTCACGACATTACATTGAGCATTGGAACCACATGAATCCTGACAAGGGTCGGTACATTTGTTACTGATGCATGCTAGTCGACTAGCACATTCGCCGTTGCTGATGCACTCTGGTCGACAATTTGGTGGCGATCCGATAAAATTGGGAAGACATGAGCAAGACGGTAAATTATTGATTAATTGGCACTGTGAACTGGGACCGCAAGGATTTGGCAGACAGGGATTTGTTGCTTCTACGGGTTCCTCGGCTAAAAGAAATATTGTTTATTTAATTTGATTATCCTGATAAAATACAAGCAGTTAAATAAAAATACGCACGTCTTGGGAAGCATCGAACGAATGGATCACCAGTGAAAATCGAAGGACAACTGCAGATAGGATTGTGATTTATGACTTGACATTTCGCTGATATGCCGCAAGCTCCAGGACAAGGGTCTCTACACTTTTGATTAACACAGGCTTGACTTAATGGACAGTCTGAGTTAATAGTACACTCTGGACGACAGCCTGGAGGACTACCAGTAAAACCTTCAATGCACGTGCACACTGGCTGTTCATTGACTGCTTGACATCTACTGTTCGGTCCGCATGGAGATGGATTGCAAGGACTCTTTACAACTGTCGCTGCAAAATTATTTTATCGTCACGCATTGTTCAAAAAATGAAAAAGTAAATTTGAAAACTGAAAGAAACATACGTTCCACTGGACTGCAAGCGATGAAAGCATTTCCTGTCATACCGACAGGACAAGAGCACATTAATATATGATTGAAAACATTGCAGTCAGCTCGTTGTCCGCAAGCACCCGGACAGGGATCATTGCACTTGTTCCTAATGCAAGCCCTAGTTGATTCACAATCAGTACTTTGAACACACTCCGGTCGACAAGCTACGTACGGATCTCCAAGATAATCAGGTAAACAAGAACATGATCCATTACGACACACAGCGTTCGATCCGCAAGGAGATGGATTACAGAGATCAGTTGGTCTCACTGCCGTGACAGCTAGTTTTAAAAATTACAACATTCATTAAAAAAATAATTTATAGAAAATAAAATTTTTTAAAAAAATTGAAATCTTACGGGTTGGAGTACAACTTCTGAATGGATCACCAGAGTAGCCTTCTGGACATGAACAAGTAGCTAAATGATTCACAACGTTACAAAAAGCACTAAGTCCACAAGATCCAGGACATGGGTCTGAACACTTCTGTTGTAGACAAGCCATATTACTGGTGCATTCGGAATTAATTGTACATTCAGGTCGACAATTTGGTGGAGAGCCGATATAATTAGCCATACATGAACAAGTTGGCAAGCCTCCAATATCTCGGCACATTGAAAATAAACCACATGGCGATGGAACGCAGGGGTTGACAACTACAGGACTCGCCGATGCAGCTACAAAATTTAATTATCAGTTTAACTCTCTGCAATTCTTCATATTTGTTATTAACCCCCTAACTGCGATGCCAAAGATTTAACGGTCAAAATCTTTGCCATGGCAGTTAAATTGGTGTCAAATAAACAAAGTTGAGAAATTAAACTTGCCTATCAAGACATAAAATACTTACGAGGAAGAGGGAAACATCTTATGAAGGGATCACCAGTTGATCCAGCATTACAACTACAAATTGGACTATGATTATTGACGACGCATTGAGAATCAATTCCACAAACTCCGGGACAAGGATCACTACATTTTCTATTAACGCAGGCACGATTTACAGGACATTCGGTGCTAACAGTGCATTCTGGTTTGCACGCCGGGGGACTTCCGTTAAATGTAGGCATACAAGAGCAAACAGCCTGACCATTTGATACACGACATTGACTATTTGGTCCACAAGGAGACGGATTGCACACATCATTGACTAGGGCTATAAAAAGTTGATTTGTGAGAAAAATGATAATTAAACGAAAAGTTAATACGGTGACAAAGTTCAAAATAAAATTAAAAATATGGAGGAAAAACTTACGACTTTCGATAATTCGGCTACAGTAAGTAAAAGGATTGCCGGAGTAACCGGATTGACATAAACAAACTGGTAAATGATTAATGACTTGGCAGATTGCGTTTGTGCCACAAGTTCCTGGACATGGATTCTGACACCTTGATCTAATACAAGCTCGATCGGAGGTACAATCCGAATTTACTGTACATTCGGGCCTACATCCTTCGTAAGGATTTCCAATATAGTTATCTACACAAGAGCAGGATCCTGCTCCGTTTGATTCTCGACAAATTGCATTAGAACCACAAGGTGATGGAATGCACGGTGTTGGTCTTTCAATAGGCGTATCCACTAGAAAATGGTGTTTCAATTTTATTGTTAAACCTTTTATGCAATGAACGACGATAACAGAAAATCGTTGGCAATAATCACTTTATTCACTTACTTGGTCTTAAAGAGCACTCAGTGAACGGATCTCCGGTATATCCCGCTATACAAACACACATTGGCGTATGACTAACCACTCTACAATCAGTATTTGAACCACACAAACCAGGACATGGGTTTCTACATTTCCTATTAATGCAAGCTAATTGGTTTTCACATTCATTGTTGCTAACGCATTCAGGTCTACAGTTTGGTGGTGTTCCTGAGAAATCGGGTAAACAAGAACAAGAAGGTGAATTGTTTACAGCTTCACATCGTGAATTCGGACCACAAGGTGAATTATCACATGGATTAGTAGGAGTGTCTGTCGGTCTTACTGCTAAAGAAAAATTTATTTTCTTTAATTACTATTATTCAAGTGTATTTCACACTAAATTTTTGTTAATGAGATTAAATACTTACGTTGAGGGAAGCAAGCGATAAACGGATCGCCTGTCAAGTCTCCCTGACAAGTACAAAGTGGATTGTGATTGATAACTTTACATTGGGCTCTAATGCCGCAAGTTCCAGGACATGGATCAATGCATCTCTGATTACTACAAGCTAAATCAGCTCGACAATCAGAGCTGATTGTACACTCAGGTCTACAATTTGGTGGAACTCCTAAAAATCCAGGGACACAAGAGCATACAGCTTGCTCATTAATTCTTCTACATTGACTATTTGGTCCACAAGGCGACATATTACATGGATCTTGTAAAGGAGCAGCTAAAAAATTAAACAAGCGGTTGAAGTTGATAAAGTAAAGGTAAATTGTAATTTTTTCTAGACACGTTCGGAAAATTACCTAGAATTTGAGAACATGAAACGAAAGCATTTCCGGTCATGTTACTTGGGCAAGTGCAGATGGGAACATGATTGACGACCGAGCATAAAGCATTGAATCCACAAGTACCAATGCATGGATCAACGCATTTGTTTCTTAAACAAGCCTGAGATCTGAGACAATCAGAATTGATGACACATTCAGGGCGGCAACCTGAATAAGGATCGCCTCTAAATTCCGGTAAACATCTACAAGTTCCTGTAACGCATTCAGTGTTTGCACCGCAATTATCACAAGGACTGAAGGGCTTTGGTTCTGCAGCTACAAATGGGAAATACATTAATTACGATAATTGTCTTTAAAAAGCAATTGATATTTTAATTTTGGCATTGTAATTAAAATCAGACTTACGAGTTTGCAAAATTGGAGTGCACCTAGTAAACGGATTTCCAGTGTACGATGTTAGACAAGCACAATTTGGTGTATGATTAACGATTGTGCATTCCGCACCTAACCCGCAAGAGCCAGGACAAGGATCTCTACATTTCGACTGGAAGCATGACTCATTACTGGGACAGTCCGAGTTTATAGTACATTCAGGTCTACAATTTGGCGGGGTGCCAATAAAATTAACTGAACAAGCACACGAAGCTTGACCGTTTATATTTCTACACTCAGAATTTGGACCACAAGGAGATGGCATACACGGATCTATTTGGCTCCCTTGTGTCACTTGAATGTCAACTAAAACAAATTATTTTCTAATCAAATTTCTATATATCATTAAAACTTTTAAGACTACTAAACTGTCTAAGTTGTCACAAGAAATCAAATTCTGAACCAACTGATTATAGGGTTGACACTTACTTGGTGTTTGGAAACAATTAACAAATGGATCACCGGTGAATTTAGCTGGACATGAGCAAATGGGACTGTGGTTAATTGTTTCACATCTGGCACTTAGACCACATGTTCCAATGCAAGGATCGGTGCATTTTCTATTTATGCAGGCTTTGGTAGAGCCACATTCAGAGTTTATGGTACATTCAGGTCGACATCCTGGTGGTTGGCCTAGGAATCCTGTTAAACACGAACAGACGGCTTGTCCATTTATTTCTCGACATTGACTATTAGGACCACAGGGGGACGGATTGCATGGCTGAGATGCTACAACTGGTTCTATTGATAGGAAAATGGAAATTAAATTACTATACAGATCTTAAATAAGGTTCTTTTATGTTCGGCTAAAAGATAACTCATGGCACTAATAAAAACATGTTTGATGAAATTCTATTTGAATATGAATTCAAATGATATTCATTTATATTCAGACCCTGAGAAATCTTTTAGACGCACATTTTAATTGCAAAAGTACCTGCGGGGAGAATTCTGCAATAAGTGAAAGGATCCCCGGTATATTGTGGATTACAGGAACACGTTGGTAGATGGTTTATGACTAGACATTCCGCGTTCATTCCACAAGTTCCAGGACAGGGATCTTTACATCTTGAGTTTACGCATGCTTGATTGGAGGGGCAATCGGAATTTAATACACATTCCGGTCGGCATCCTTCGTACGGATTGCCAATATAATTAGAAATGCAGTTACACGAGGCAGCTTCATTAAGCTCAGTACAAATGGCATTCGATCCGCAGGGAGAGGGACTGCAAGGTCTTACAGGTGGAGCAACTGGAGCTAAAATTTTACACGTGTCAGCAAAGAGAAATCATTGAAACCATTTTATTTAAACATTTTTCTACTTACTGTCTCTAATGACGCATTGCGTGAAAGGATCTCCAGTGAAATTGGGCATGCAGGTGCACATCGCAGTGTGACTAACAACATGGCATTCTGCATTTGCACCACAAGAATCTATACAGGGATTTCTGCACTTTTGATTAATACATGCTAATTGACGAGAACATTCAGTGTTACTAACGCACTCTGGTCTACAATTTGGCGGTGAATTGATAAATCCGTTCATGCATGTGCATGTAGGTGAATTATTGATTACTTGGCACTGCGAATTTGGACCGCATGGTGACGGTTGGCAAGGATTTATTGGCTTTGTTGGTTCATCAGCTAGAATTTTATGAAAGTTTAAAAAAAATTGTCTTTGAATTATTTCCAAAATAATATAGATTGTCTTAAGTGATTTTATGAATGCCACCAAAGAGGTAAAACTCAATTTAGATTATTTTTGAAATGCTGCTAAAAGGTTTAGAATTTTCTTACGTGTTGGTACGCATCTAATAAACGGATCGCCTTCGAATCTAGACGGACAACTGCAAATTGGACTGTGATTTACGACTTCGCAATTTGCTCTTATTCCACAGGTACCAGGACAAGGATCTACACATTTTTGATTAGAGCAGGCTTCATTTTGGGGACAGTCGGTACTAACTACACACTCTGGTCTACATAGAGGAGGACTTCCTAGGAAGCCTGAAATACATGAGCACACAGCGTGTCCGTTTACCACGCGACAGTCACTGTTGGATCCACAGGGTGATGGACTGCATGGATTAACTGGATTTTCGTCTACTTGAAATAAATTTGAAAGATAAAGTAAATAAACCAAAAAGTAAAGAATTTAAATTAGAAATGTGGAATATTTTAGTACCTATCAGAGGTGAGCATTGACTGAAAGGATTTCCAGTCATATTTTCCGGACAACTGCACATTGGCACATGATTAATTACAGTACAAAGAGCAACATTTGCACAAGCACCAACGCAGGGATTTACGCATTTGCTTCTTAAACAAGCTCTGTCTCTGGGACAATCAGAATTCAAAACACATTCCGGTCGACAACCGGCTAAAGGATTTCCTTGGAATTCCGGTAAACAAGTACATTCTCCATTATTGCATTGGGTGTTGGCACCACAAGGTGAAGGATTACATCTATCTATCGGAGTAGGCTCGACAGCTAAAATGAATTTTGTTTTTAAATAATTAATTTCCTTAAAGGGTTTTTTTTATTATTAGGTAAAATTGTGCCATCCTATACACTACGAGCTTTTAAAAATAATTCTGGTATTCAAATGGAAACAACTGTTTTAAAAATAGTGGAATTCTATTAACTCTCTAAAGCAATAAACCTTCCGGTTTTGACGAAGTTGTCTCTATTTCAATGCGAGAATGATTTTTGCAACTCGCTACGTATGCAGGCGCACATTTAAATTTTCTGTATCTAATAGAAATTTTGCTTACATATTGCTAGCACATTGCAATTCTCAAACGGATTTCCGGTATACCCTTCAGGACAATTACATATTGGTATGTGATTCGTGACCATACATCTGGCACCAAAGCCACAAGATCCCGGACAAGGATCTCTACATTTTTCATTCATGCAAGCCATGTTGCTCGAACATTCAGAATTAATGGTGCACTCCGGTCTACAATTAGGAGGTTGTCCTATGTATGTTGGTAAACAAGTACAAGCGGGAACTCCTCCAATGTCACGACATTGAGAGAAGCTACCGCAAGGAGAAGGTACACACGGATCTGATCTAACAGGATTCGTCATCATTGGCGCTGCAAAGGATAAATTATACAACTTAAAGAAAATAATAATTATAAAATAATAAGTTGGTTGACTTATTATTTTTGTGGAGTAAAGTCATCTATTTTTTGATTAGCATTACGTGGAATAGGTGCACATCTAGTGAATGGATCTCCACTGTATCCTGTGTTGCACGAACAAATAGGACTATGATTTACGACAACACATTGGGTGCCGATACCACAAGGACTAGGACAAGGATTAGCGCATTTTTGATTGATGCACGCTAGTTCTGCAGTACATTCCGCACTAGAGAGACACTCCGGTCTACATCCCGGTGGGCTGCCTACGAAATTAGGTTGACAAGTGCAAACTGCTTGACCATTGACATCTCTACATAGACTATTTGGTCCACAAGGAGTTGGGTTGCAGACGTCTTTTTGTTCATCAGCTAAAGATTGAGTAGCATTAAAAATCTCGTTTACAAAACAAACGTTTCGTAATTGCTCAAATAAAACTTACCAACTGTCATTAAATTACAGAAAGTGAAAGGATCGCCAGTAAACTGTGCACGACAGCTACATGTTGGTAAATGATTAATTACTGCGCATTCAGCATTTGGAGCACATACTCCAGGACATGGGTCTCTACATTTCGATTGTAGGCATCCTTGATTAGATGGACAGTCAGAGTTTATTACACATTCGGGTCGGCAACCTTCGTAAGGATTGCCAATATAGTCAGGGAGACATGTGCACGATCCTGCATTGTTTAACTCTTTGCAAATGGCATTTGCGCCACATGGAGATGGTACACAAGGAGAGGCGGGAGGTTCGTTGGGCCTTGCAGCTAGAATATTGTAACAAATTTTATAAATACTTACTTATTATCGTTGTTGTGAAAATTAAATAGCATATTTCCTGGAATAGGAGACTTACTTGGTAATTGTAGACACTGCACGAATGGGTCTCCGCTAAAGGGACTGACACACATACAATTGGGCGTGTGACTGACTACTCTACATTCCGCGTTCGCTCCACAAGATCCAGGGCAAGGATCTCTGCATTTTTCATTAAGGCACGCTTGATTATTGGGACATTCAGAGTTACTGATACATTCAGGTCTACAATTTGGAGGAGATCCGACATATTGTGGTTGGCATGAACACGAAGGAGCATTATTTACAACTTGGCAAGTCGAATAGGGGCCACAAGGCGATGGCTGGCAAGGGTTTTTCGATTCCACTGGTGCCTCCGCTATGGAATTTAAGGTCAATTAATATTTTTTTCTATTCATCATACTCAAAAAAAAAGTTGTCTCTTTTGTTATCTTACGTTGTACAAAACATCTGGTGAAGGGGTTTCCAGTGAAACGTTCAGGACACGAACAAATTGGATTGTGATTGATCACTTCACATTTGGCTTGTAAGCCGCACGTTCCAAGACAAGGATTCACGCATTTCTGGTTGGTGCACGCCTGATTTCTAGGGCAATCCGAACTTACGATACATTCAGGTCGACACATCGGAGGGTTTCCTAAATATCCGGGAGCACAAGTACAAACAGAGTGGTCGTTCACCTCACGGCATACACTATTGGGTCCACATGGTGACGGGCTGCATGGTTGGACAGTCGATGGGGCTAATGTAATACAAAATCCAAAGTTAAAGTTCGTAAATCTTTAACTATTTCAATAAAAGGAAAAAATTAACAAATCAGCAAAATGTATTCATTTTATCTTTCTAAAGTACCTTTCACGGTTTGGCAACTAATTAGGGCACTTCCAGTAGTTCCTGACGGGCACGTACACATTGGTATGTGATTGAAAACGTTGCAAAGAGCACCTGATCCACAAGCATTTGTGCAGGGATCCATACATTTATTTTGAACACATGCTCTATTTTGGGCACAGTCTGTGTTTAGTACGCATTCTGGTCTACAGCCAATTAAAGGATTGCCAAAATATTCCGGTAAACATGAGCATGATCCATTATCACAGTTTGTATTAGCTCCACAAGGAGATGGATTGCATGGATCAGATTCAATTGGTCTCGTTTCTTTATAAAAATAGTTATTTAGTAATTAATTGAAAGGACTAAGGTTTGGTAAAATTTTTTATGGATATTAAAATAGCTTACGTGGTGGTTGATAGGTGCAGCCTGTGAATGGATCTCCTGAATAACTTTGCATGCAATTACAACTAGGAATGTGATTGAAAACGTTGCAAATTGCGTTCAATCCACATGATCCTAGACACGGGTCTTGGCAACGCTCGTTAATACATGCTCTAGTGCTGGGACAATCTGAATTAATTGTACATTCCGGACGGCAAGTGGGTGGACTTCCCATATAAGAGGGTAGGCAAGAACAGGAAGGTATTCCGTTAATATTTTGACATTGTGAAAATGGTCCGCATGGAGATGGATAGCATGGGTCTCTTGGTTCATCCGGAACTGATTGCACAACTGAAATAGTTTTCGGGTTAACAATGGCAAATAAATTATAAAATATACATATTAATAGCTGTAAAAAAATAAAATTTGCTCTGAACTATTGTTCAGAGATAAGTTAAATATCGTTGCATAAAAGGTTAATAAATACTGATTCTAATTATGAATCAAAAAACGCAAAAACCGATTTATTCAAATGCTTTTCAATTTAACCTTTTTTGCAATAAATCTTTATTTGCTGTCAGTCTTGTTTGGGAAAAAAGTACTTCTTACTTGGTAAGGGGAAACAACTTGAGAATGGTTCGCCAGTGAAACCTGCTTTACAGGAACAAAATGGACTGTGATTTAATACTCTGCATATGGTATTTTGACCACAAGTGTTTGCACAAACATCAACACATTTTTGATTAACGCAGGCTCGATTTACTGCACAATCTGCACTCACGCTACATTCAGGTTTACAATTTGGTGGACTTCCCATGAATGTTGGCAGACAAGAGCAGACCGATTGAGAATTTATGACCCGACATTGACTGTAGGGTCCACAGGTTTGACAAGATAAACTCATCTCCGATTCTGTTAACAATCATTTAATAACATTTTTTAACGAAGTAATCTTAGATTTGGTTTCGTTTTTATGCTTAAACAACTTTTTTAAAAGGTGTAAATAAAATTCAGAGAATATCCTCTCATTTTCGAAATTTGAGTCAATTGACAACGTACTTCCTCAGTATTGGCCACATTGAAGAAATGTCAATATTTGTGCAAATTTTTCTGATGAGTGGATACGCTTATATTATAAGCAAATATAAAATTAACACAAAAACATTATCTGTAGGTAATTACTATATTTACCTACAGAGGTAGTTTTTAGATAACTTTACTTTTGGAAATTAATTTAAATATTATCTATGGTAATTTTCGTAGATTCGGCAAGTGTCCTGGTGGCACGTGGATCAAGTAGAAAATTTCATGAGTAAGAGAAGGAAAGATGTATTTTTGTCCTTTCCTTACCAATAGAATTTTCTAGTTAGTCCACTTTCCACCAGGACCCTTGCCGAATCCAGGTAAATTATCCCAGACATTATGTACTTTAAGTAAAATCTTACGTAGTGATAAAATTTGTTGACAACGGATAAGTGGGTTTCCAGTAAATTGTTCAATACAAAGGCAAGTGGGTGAATGATTAAGGACATGACATCGCGTATTTTGCCCACAAGTTCCAGGACAAGGATCTGTACACCTAGAACCGATGCACGCAAGGTTTGATGGACAATCGGAATTCAAGACACATTCGGGTCTGCATCCTTCGTAGGGATTTCCAATATAATTTGCTAAACAACTGCAAGATCCAGCGTTTTGCTGAACATTGCATTCCGTATTGGTACCGCAGGGAGATGGCATACAGGGATTCAACGATTCCACTGGTCGTTCGACTGGAAAAAGTCATTAGTAATATGCATTAAGAGTGTTTTTCTTATACCATTTATACGTAGGCCAAAAATCGAAAACATTAATTTATTAAATAATTGTGGAAGAATTAACAGAATGTTAAATTTATAGTAAAAATTAAAAATTATCTCACATTGCATTAGGACACATGCAGTAAATGCATCTCCGGTATATCCCGTTGGACAAACACACATTGGCGTGTGGCTGACAACGTGGCATCTGGCATTCGTACCACAAGATCCCGGACAAGGATTTTGACACTTGCTGTTCACGCAAACAAGCTGATTTGCACAGTCACTGTTGCTAATGCACTCCGGTCGACAATTTGGTGGTGAGCTGATAAATTCCGGAAGGCATGAACATGAGGGGGATTCATTTATTACTTGGCATTGTGAATTCGGTCCACAGGGTGAAGGATCACACAGATTCACAATAGGTGGAGGAGTAGGCGCTTTAAAATTAAAGTAATTATTGTTTCCAATTGTAAAAACTATTCGAAACGTGAATAAGGTAAAATGATTTCTTTTAACTTATTTACGTTAAAATCCTTTTGGATGGCAATATGCTTACGATTAGTAATACACTGAATGAATGGGTTTCCTGTCATTCTTTCGGGACAACTGCAGACTGGATTGTGATTAATGACTTTGCATTCGGCTTGAATACCGCAAGAGCCAGGGCAAGGGTCAATACATCTTTGATTGTTGCATGCTTCGTTTTGAGAGCAATCAGAGCTAACGGCACATTCTGGTCTACAGGTAGGTGGTGCCCCAATAAATCCAGAGAGACATGAACAAACGGCTTGATTGTTGTTTTCTCTACATTGACTGTTGGGACCGCAGGGAGATGGGTTGCAAGGATCGTCTCTGACTGGAACTATTCACAGCATTGATAACAAAGTAAATTTGATAGAAAAAATAAAAAAAATAAACAAAGTTATAAAATATTACTAAAGTAGTAATACTTTATAGAGATACTGATAAATATAAAAAGTCCGTTGTTTTGGAACATACCCCGCAGAGTTGAACACAACACGAATGGATTGCCTGTCATTCCTGGGGAACAAGTGCACATTGGAATGTGATTAAAAACATTGCAAACGGCTCTTTGGCCACAAGTTCCGATACAAGGATCAGTGCACCTATTTCTGATACAAGCTAAATTCATTTGACAATCAGTATTCATGACACATTCCGGTCGACAACCTATGTAGGGATTACCCTGATATTCAGGTAAGCAAGAACATTGTCCATTGTCACATCGTGTATTCGTTCCACAAGGCGAAGGAATACATGGGTCTGTTTCAGAAATTGATGCTGTAAAATAAAGTTTTTCCATGAGAATAAAAACTCTACGATTACTATTCGTTACTTTAAATTTTAAACCAAAGAAATCTTACGTTGCTCTACAGCTAATAAGACACACTGTTGGAAAGCATCACCGGTGTATCCTTCACGACAAGTACAAATTGGAATATGATTACCAACATTGCATTGCGCTAAAAGTCCACACGATCCCGGACAAGGATCTCTACATCTTTCCCGAATACAAGCCTGATTACTCGGACATTCAGAGTTTATTGTACATTCAGGACGGCAATTTGGCGGAGAACCTATGTAGTTTTGAAGACAAGTGCAAGATGCTATTCCTCTTATGTTTCGACATTCCGAATACGATCCACAAGAATTCGGAATACAAGGGTCAGAATTATCGTTTATTATAGCGGGGGCATCTAAAATAAAATTTCCATTACATTTTGCGTAAATGCTAGAGTTATATAAATGAATTATTCTTTAGGGAATAAAATTCTGTCAACTTACTGGGAACAGCAAAACATATTGTAAAAGGATCTCCAGTAAATCCTGGAGCACAATTGCATAGAGGCACATGGTTTATTATTCTGCAGAATGTATTCTGTCCACAAGAAGCTGGACATGGATTTACGCATTTTTGGTTTGTGCATGATCTGTCTGTGGGACACTCCGAACTACTGACACATTCTGGTCTACAACCGGGTGGAGATCCACGAAAATCGGGAAGGCATGAGCAAACTGCCACCTGGTTGTTCACTCGGCATTGACTATTGGGCCCACAGAAGGAACTAGCGCAGGGATCTGAGTTATCTAGTTGAACTTTTGCAAAAAATAAATCAAATTAAATTTTTATCCACAAATCTTATTTCCAGTGTTCCTAAATAAGACATTAATAACCTACCATCTTCTGTCAAAATGCAATTACTGTACGGATTTCCAGTGAAAGGTGGAATACAGGAGCAAGTTGCAAGATGATTGGTTACAAAGCATTCGGCATTTAGGCCACAAGTTCCTGGACATGGATCGATGCATCTAGAGTTGACGCAAGCACGATTTAATGAACAGTCCGAATTTTGTACACACTCTGGCCTGCATCCTTCGTATGGGTTTCCGAAATAATTTGGAAGACAAGAGCAAGCTCCTGCGTTATTCTCTTCAGTACACATGGCATTGGAACCACAAGGTGATGGTGTACAAGGAGTTGGATTAATTTCTATTGCTACAAGTGTTTTCAATTAATTTCAATATGCTTACAGAGCAAAATTATTTTTGCCTAACTGTATGTAATAGTAAATTTCTCTTACGCAGAATAGATTGAGGACTACACTGTGTAAATGGATCTCCTGAAAATCCTTCACTGCAGAAACACATTGGAATATGGCTCACTGTTCTACATTGCGCATTAATCCCACAAGAATTAGGACAAGGGTCTGTACATTTCTGGTTAATGCACGCTTGATTTGTCGGGCATTCACTATTGCTGATGCATTCAGGTCGACAGTTTGGTGGAGAATTTATAAAGTTTGGCAAACAAGAACATGAGGAGATATCATTGACAACTTGGCATTGCGCATTTGGTCCACAAGGTGATGGTTGGCATGGATTAATTACCACTGGCTCTGGAGCTGTTTAAAAATAAGTTGATTTATTTCCTGTTAAATCGAGTAATTGATTACTATTAAAAGTTTTTTTTCTCACGTTTGGGTATACACTGAATGAATGGATCTCCAATAAATGTTGACGGACACTGACAAACTGGATTGTGATTTATAACTCTACAGTCTGCTCTTAAACCACATGCTCCTGTGCATGGATTCTGGCACTTTTGATTGATACAAGCTTGAGTTAGGAGACAATCAGAATTTATGGTACATTCAGGTCGGCAAGTTGGTGGACTTCCTAAGTATCCTGAGAGGCAAGAGCACACTGCTTGACCATTGTTTTCTCGACAAACACTATTTGGTCCACATGGTGATGCGGCACATGGGGATACAGCAGGTACTGCGTCGACAATTGGTGTGTTAGACAGGACAGTAAAAAAGGTGATCAAACAATAAAAATGTATCTACCTTGAACAGTTGTACACATCACGAAAGCATTTCCCTCGAATCCGGTCGGACAACTGCACATTGGTATATGATTTATAACATTACATGCTGCATTAGAGGCGCAAGTTCCTGGGCAAGGATCTTGACACCGATTGCGCATACAAGCTCTGTCCCGAGGACAATCTGTATTAATGATACACTCTGGTCTACATCCAACGTAAGGATTTCCAACGTAATTCGAGAAACAGATACAAACACCATCGTTACAATTTGCATTAGCTCCACAAGGAGACGGTAGGCAGGGATTTTCCTCAACTGTAGGTTCTATGAGTAGGAACATCATTAGTATAACAGAAATTTTGTTATCAGAACAATTAAACTGTTTGTTCAAAAAACTTACGCTGTAGAGGTATTAGATTGCATTGCACAAATGGATCACCGGTAAACCCATCACGACACCTACAATTTGGAATGTGATTTAAAACCAAGCATTCTGCTTCAAACCCACAAGAACCCAGACAAGGATCATTGCAACGTTCTTGCATGCACGCTCTATTGCTAGGACAGTCGGTATTTATTGTGCACTCTGGGCGGCAATTGGGAGGACTTCCGAAATAGTTCGTTGCACATGAGCACGCTGCTGTGGCTCCCACTCTTTGACATAAAGAATTAGCACCACAGGGAGATGGAACGCAAGGATCTCTATCTGACAATACAGCTTGTGTGGATTCTAGAATAGTTTTCAATAATTTTACTGATTTAATAACAGAGCATTGTATTAAAAAAATAATATAATCTTAAATAACTCCATACCGTTATTTAAGAAACATCTCGAAAATGGATCTCCAGTAAATCCGTTCTTACAGAAGCAGACAGGACTATGATTAATAACACGACAGTCAGTATTCAATCCACAAGATTGGCTACATGGATTGGTGCATTTTTGATTAACACAGGCTAATGATGTTGGACAATCAGCACTAACAATACACTCCGGACGACAAAGAGGCGGACTGCCGATATATGTAGGTAGACAAGAACAGACGGCTTGATTATTATTAATTCTACAGTCACTATTCGGTCCACACGGGGTAGGACTGCAAGGATTTGTTGGATTTTCTGCAGCTATAGGAAAATTTAAATAATATTAACCGTAATTTTAAAAAGTTGTATAAATCCAAAGGAAGGAAACAAATAGGCTTACTAGTAGGCATCGGAGTGCAAATTCGAAAAGCATCTCCTACAAAACCCTGAATGCAGGTGCAAACTGGAGAATGATTTATGACTTGACAGAGGGCATTTTGACCACACGTTCCCGGACAAGGATCTTGACATTTGGATCTCGTACATGCTAAATTTGCCGAACAATCAGAATCTATTACACATTCGGGCCTGCATCCTTCATAAGGATTTCCAATATAATCTGGTAAACAGGAACAGGACCCAGCTTGTCCTGATTCTCTACAAATTGCATTTGCACCGCATGGTGTTGGTGTACATGGTTTAGATTCCGTGTCTGTTTAGAGTAAAGGGATTGTTAAGTTAGGTAATAAGACAAATAATTGAGCCTTCCAATTCAATAAGTTGCAAACTAGTAACAGTGGTTCTGGTCCGCTAACTGATATTACAAAGTGTACTCATGCGGATTTTTGATATTGGAAAAATTATACAAGTTATTGAATTGGGAAGTTCAATAAATGTATAAATGTAAGGTAAAAACTCACTCTGAATGGGGGTACATCGAATGAAAGGATCTCCAGTAAAGCCTGCATTACATAAGCACATTGGAGTGTTACTAAAAACGCGACATTCGGTATTGAGGCCACAGGAACCTGGGCATGGATCTGAACATCTCCGGTTAATACAGGCTTCTCTAGAGCTACACTCATTGTTACTTATACATTCTAGTGAATCTGCAGTAACTGGCAAATTAGCACAAGATGGTAAACCGTTCCTAATTCTGCACTGAGATTGCAAACCACATGGCGATGGATTACAGGGATCAGTAGGTCTAACAGTGACATCGGCTGAAAATATCAACAATAGCTTATACCTTATGAATAAATCGGTTGCTTCCCATACATTATTTTACGTCTTTTTTTTTGACTAATACATCAAAACTTAATTTTGCTTACTTGTGGCTGTTATGCATGCTCTGAACGGATCTCCAGTTAAACCTTGACGACAACTACATATTGGATTGTGATTTACAACTGTACATTCGGCATTTAAGCCACAGGAGCCTAAACAAGGATTTGTACATCTTTGGTTTACGCATGCAGCAGCGGAAGGACAGTCGGAAGATACGACACATTCAGGGCGACAGAATGGTGGACTTCCAGTGAAACTTTCAATACATTTACATACAGAGATACCATTAACGGCTTGACAGTGACTATTTGGTCCACAAGGGGAAGGGGAACATGGTGTCGTTACAGAAGTAGCTAATGAAAAGAAAACATTTATTAGTTTCATAAAAAGTTACATAAAAATTAGTTCCTAATTTAGTAAGATTACCGGGGATAAATTTCTCTTTGAAATCTCAATTACCTGGACGTAAGGAACAAAGAACGAAAGCATTTCCCTCAGTGCCGGTAGGACACGTACATATTGGTAAATGATTTATTGTCGAACATTGAGCATTTTGTCCACAAGTTCCAATACAAGGATCGGTACATTTCATTCGGATACAAGCTTGGTTTAGAGGACATTCATCATTAGCGACGCATTCAGGGCGACATCCGCTGTAAGGATCGCCTCTGAGTTCGAATAAACAAGAACAAATTCCAACACGACAGACAGTATTTGGTCCGCATGGTGATGGATTGCATGCGTCAATGACAATGGCATCAGTAGCTATAAAGAAGGAATAAAAATCTTTAACTTCAGACTTCTCCTAAGGAAACGAAATGGGTAAGCAAACAATGGTTTTCCTTCGTAACCAAACTTAATTATTTTTGCTTGTTACAGAAAACAATTTTGCTTATTTCTTCCCAGCATTTTTTTTGCTATTTTCATAGTTTGTCTTACTGATTGCTGAATTCATGAGGCACACAGTGAAGGCATCGCCGTTAAATCCTTCAGGACATACACAATTAGCAGCGTGATTAACTACACTGCATCTTGCGTCGACGCCACATGCTCCAGGACAAGGGTCTCTGCATTTCTCTCGTATGCAGGCAAGGTTCATTGGACAATCCGAGTTGATGGTACATTCAGGTCTACAGTTTGGTGGCACTCCAATGTAGTTCATTGCACAAGAACACGATGGATTACCACCGATATCTCGACAAAGAGAGTTTGGTCCACAAGGCGATGGAAGGCATACATTGACCGGGGTTACAATTTGTGTATCCATTGGGCCTAGAGTTATTTTAGTTAAATCAGGTTGCTAAATTAATCTAGGATATTAACAATATAATTTCAAATTCAAGTTCCATACTAACGTTGTATTGCGAAACAGAACGCGAAAGGATCTCCAGAAAAGCCTGATTTGCAAACACAAATTGGATTGTGATTTATAACTCTACAATCGGCATTCGTGCCACAAGAGGCAGGACAGGGGTTGACGCATTTTTGATTGACACAAGCTTGCGAAAGAAGACATTCCGAATTTGCAACACACTCTGGTCTACATCCAGGCGGTGTTCCAATGAAATTGGCTAGACACGAACACACAGCACTTTCCATATTTTCTCGACAAACACTGTTTGGTCCACATGGTGATGGTTGACAGGGATTGACTGCTGCTACTAATGGCAAGAAAATTTTGTTTACTTACTACAGAAAAAATGGTTTTTTCTTTCTTATTTGAACCATCTAAATACCTGGCTCTCGTTCTTCAATGCAATAACGGAACGGATTTCCCGTGAATCCAGGAAGACAAGTGCACATTGGTGAATGGTTTATAACCTGACAAACAGAATTTTGTCCACAAGTACCAGGACAAGGGTCTTGACATTTGGATCTCACGCAAGCTCTACTTGGAATACAATCTGTACTTAATACACATTCTGGGCGACAACCTTGATATGGATCTCCAATATAGTCTGGTAAGCATGAACAAGAACCAGCACCGTTTCTTTCTCTGCAAATGGCGTTAGCGCCACATGGTGTCGGCATACACGGTTGTGGTAAATTAATTGCTATTTCTATAAAGAATTAAAAAAATCCTTACTGTCTTAAGTTTGCAATCAATATTACAGAATAACAACAATTTGGGTAATGAGCTTACGTTGTTGAGTGTTACACTGAGTGAATGGATCTCCTGTAAAGCCGGCAACGCAGCTGCAAATTGGAATGTGGGTGACAACGTTACAAACTGCATTCTCGCCACAAGATTGAACGCAAGGATCTTTACATGATTGATTGATACAGGCGAGTTTGTTTGAACACTCATCATTGCTAATACATTCTGGTTTGCAATATGGTGGAGAGCCGAAAAATTCTGGCATACAGGAACACACGGGTTGGCTATTAATTACCTGACATTGTGAGTTTGGACCACATGGTGATGGTTGGCATGGGTCTTGAATCGGTTGCTCAATTGCTAAAATATTCATGTTTAACGATTAAATAAATACCGATCGAAAAATGAAAAACTTGATTTGTGCCTTGATTTGCTTGTGCTTGAATTTAGAATAGGTAAAGAGAGAATTAAAAGCATAATATTATTAGGAAAATATTGTAAAACTTCCTTACGCATTGGTATGCATCTGATGAATGGATTGCCGGTCATTCTTTCAGGACAACTACAAATAGGATTATGACTGACCACTTGACATAATGCCGCAATACCACATGTTCGATCACATGGATTGCTGCATTTCTGATTGATACAAGCTTCTATTGGAGGACAGTCTGTACTGACAATGCATTCTGCTCTACAAGTTGGCGGACTTCCGATAAATCCAGAAAGGCAGGAGCAGACACTGTGGCCATTTATTTCTCGACATTGACTATTGGGACCACATGGTGATGGGTTACAGGGTTGCACGTTAATTACGGGATCTGTTCAAATATTATCATTCTATACTATTGTAGAAAAATTTGTCAGTGTAAAAAATTGTATCATCTATTATTGTACTTTTTTTTAGCCTAGAAATCGTTAAATATGGGCATATCTCTAGAACTTTTAAACTTTATGTTTCCGTTTATTATTATATTTTAAAAATTATAAAAATAATTTTGCAGTACAATAATTTGATAAATTATTGTGCTCTTTAAATATACCTTGTGTATAAAAATCATTTTAATTAAGTAGGGAACGACAATAGTGAGTAAAAGTGTCGAAATCGCCAGTTTCTCGTGTGTGACATTGAACGTTTTTTTCAGTTTATATGGTATAACTTTTTTAACGAGTCATTATATATTTTGTGACTTATAGTAGATGTAGTGAGGAGTATAAGGAACCAAAAAATCATTGAGACAATGATGTGCCTCAATTAAGATAAAAATGGTGTACCTTCAAACTTGAGAGACAACTTTTCTTAAATTTTGACAATTTCGCAATTAACTTGATATAACTTTTTTAACGAAGATTTTTAAGTAACCATAAAACGGGGTTACATTGTATACATAATAAGAAGTAATTTGAACCTTTATAGGAATATGTGCCACTTATACATTAGGAATGCAGTGACTTCAAAAGTTAAATTTAAAAACGAAACTCATAATAAAAACCTACATTTTTGGAGGGCACATGTTGAATTTGACTTCTAATCACTTTTAACTCATTGTAATCTCTTCTCGTGTATTATAAAAGTATACAAAAAAATCGTTAACCTCTACACTATTCCTAAAAAGAATTTATATGAGAAAGAATATGAGCTTCTACGGTCATAATCATTGCTTCATGGAAAAAGAAAGCATTAAACTCGTAAGTTTGCCTAAAATTTATTATTTATAGGTTTCTGGGGTCCTCTGATTACAAATCTGAGGTTAGTTAAAAAAAAATTTTAATGGCGAATCCAAAATAACGGACGAAATTTTAGAAAAATTTTCAGATTTTAATATCTTTTGACATTTAAGAGTTTCCTGTTTTGCTGATTACGAATTTAAAATAATTTTAAAAAAATTCAAAATAGAGAATCTAATATGGTGGATACATTTCTGAAAAATCAAATCTTTTTGCAGGATTTTTCTTGAACTTCTGGTTGTTATATAGGTTGAATCCATTTCAAATCAGGCAAGCCGAATAACTTCAAGTCGTAAAATTATCTGTTGATGAAATATAATGATATTTTATATGAAAAATAAAGAGACAAGTATTTTTTAAATTTTTTGTAAAAAAATGTTTTTTAACGAAGTTATCCACATTTGAACTTTTGAGCAGTAAAACCCTAAAAAAACGGTGAAAAAATGGGTTTACTTGTAATTTTTTTTCTACTATGTGTTAATAAATTTTTCTTCTTGATTCTTATTGGGGTCTTCTTCTCTTTCAAACCCTGTTTAAAATGTATACAAAACTTCAAAATTAAAAAAAATTGCGGCAGATTTTAAAAAAAATAACTTAATTTTCTCGAAAACACCACCTTTTTTTGCTCAAATTTTTAGAGTGACTTCATATTAATATAAAGAAGAAATTACATGAGTTTTAAGCGAGCTAAACGATATTTGTAGAAAAATTTTTTTTAACTTCGTTAGAAAACATTTTTACAAAAAATTTAAAAAAATACTTGTCTCTTTATTTTTCATATAAAAATAACATATTTCATCGACAGATAATTTTACGACTTAAAGGTATTCGGCTTGCCTGATTTGAAATGGATTCAACCTATAATGATGTGAATGTAATTCAAGAATTTTTAAAAAAAATTTACTAGACTTTTATAGATAAAAGGACTTCAAATTTTGGAAATTTCAACAGTATTAAAGAATTTTAAAGATAACAAGAATTAATCGATTTTAAATTTCATTTTATTTTTATGAGCTTAATTTAATTTAAAATTATTCATTTAATTTATTATTTAAATTTTATTCTGTTCTTAGAATTGTAAACTTCATTTTTTCTAAGTTTCCATGGTAATATATTTTTTAATGTCTTAAAATGTTTTGATTGACGAATGTAGATATTATGTAATTTTTATTTAAATAATATTAATTATGGATAAAGAAAGAGAAGTAAAACTTTCAATTAAATGTTATTCATTTTTGTTCATACTGTTTGTACTTTTAATATAAAATAAAACTAGAAATTTTTTTAGAATATTAAAATAATTATATCTCGTGGTTATTTATTTATTTACTTCTATTGCTTTTTAATTATAATTAATCCCAAAATATTTTAAAAACCGTATTTAAAATATCAATAATTTTTAGGACATTTTGAAACCACTTTTAAAATTTTTAAAAAGCTAAATTCAGATTTATAAGAATTAGCGATCCCAAAAACCCCTTCATACCCACTTTTGTGCAAATTAAATTATTTTTTAATTTTTCATCCGACATATTGGAAACGCCATTTGGAATTTTCGAAATCCGACTACAGAATCATAATCAGCGACCCCAAAAGCCCCTAAATATCCAATGCTGTCGAATTCCATTAATTTTTTTAAAATTTCGTCCGCCATATTGAATCCGCCATTTTGAATCCGCCATTTTGAATTTTGAAAAATTAACATTATATTCATAATCAGCTGCCCTAAAAATCCCAAGATACCGATTGATGTGAAAATCCAACTTTATGAAAAATCAATGCATTAAGAAACATTTTCTTGGAGTTAAATTTATACACAGGGGGGTTAACAATGTGTAGAAATGAGTATCGCAAGGTTTTTTCTACTATTTGATCAATGCACAAAACAATAAAATTAATTTCAAGATTGTGCCTTGAAAAGAAAAATTAAGTTTTCCAATACCTGAAAGTTTAAAAGTTCTAGAAATATGCCCATATACAAAAATTAATCGGTACCTCTAATTGGTGAACAGGAGATGAAAGCATTTCCTGACATGCCTGTAGGACAAGTACACATGGGAATATGATTGTAAACGTTACATATGGCATTTTGGCTGCAGGTACCAGGACAGGGATCGATGCATCTGTTCCGAAGGCATGCTCTATTTTGAGGACAGTCTGTATTTAGGACACATTCTGGTCGACAGCCAGAAAATGGATCTCCGAAATAATTCTCTTGGCAAACACAGGAACCGTTATCGCAAATTGCATTAGATCCGCAAGGTGATTGACTACACGGATCGACTGGATTTTGTTGTGCAGCTATAATGGTTTGATCATTTTTTAGTATTTTAATGTTATAAATTTCTTCAGCTAGTGTTATAAAAAAAGATCGAACTAAAAAACATGACAAAAGGATTATTTCTTGACATCTTACGTGTTATAGGTTGCAATACACAGTTGGTAAATGGATCCCCCGTGTATCCTTCTGGACAAGTACAAATGGGCACATGATTATTTACTGAACATTGAGCTAAAATTCCACAGGAACCAGGACAAGGATCTCTGCATTTCTCTCGTATACAGGCTTGATTACTTATACAATCTGAGTTTATGGAACACTCAGGTCTACAATTTGGAGGACTTCCAACGTAAGACTGCTGACACGCGCATGATGCTATCTCTCCTACGGCTATGCATTCCGAAAATGGTCCACAGGGGGATGATAAACAAGGATTTTGCATAATAGTTGGTGTGGCTGGTTCTGTTATATAATTTGGAGAAAAATTTAGTCGATCGGACATTAGTATTTAGTTTGATTAAATGTAATAAGAAAATTACTAATATTTTTTTGATAAACTTACTCTGAACGGGGAAACATCTAATAAATGGATCCCCAGTGAATTCATTCTGACAACTACAAATTGGACTGTGGTTTTTCACTGTACAAACGGCACTCCTTCCACAAGTATTGGAGCATGGATCTTGACATTTTTGATTTATACATGCCCTATTCATGGGACATTCTGAACTAATTGTACACTCAGGACGGCAAGAAGGTGGACTACCGGAGTATTGTGGTTGGCAACTACAAACAGCTTGGCCGTTGTTATTTCGACATAAACTGTTAGAGCCACAAGGTGTTGGAGTGCAAGGATCTGTTTGATCTGCTATTACTGTTAAAGGACAAAAATGTTGGTAATAAAATTAATTGTTACAAAATTATTAAGCAGTTAACTGAACTAGTAAGTTTAGATAACTACTCTAACTTGATAATAGTACTTTATATATCTGATTACCAGAAACAGGAACAAGAGAACATAAACGATATGGATCGCCAGAAAATCCGGTGAGGCAAACACACTGAGGTATATGATTGGCAACGTAGCAATCAGCATTTTGACCACAGGTACCGGGACATGGATTTTGACATTTCGATCGTATGCAAGCCAGATTTGAAGGACAATCCGAACTTATGGTACATTCTGGTCGACATCCTTCGTAAGGATTCCCTAAGTAGTCTGGTAGACAAGAACAGGATCCGACATTTCCTTGCTCTTTGCAAACGGCATTAGCGCCACAAGGAGATGGTGTACAAGGGGAAACGTTTTCAACAATTATTTCTAGAAGTAGGATTCAAATTATCAAAAATCTGTCTACAAATTTTCCTGAGTAAAAAAAATGGTTGACTTACGTTGCTCGGGAGTGCATTGTGTGAATGGATCTCCGGTAAATGACGCAGAGCACATGCACATGATAGAGTGACTGACAACTCTACATTCCGCATTCGTTCCGCAAGATTCCGGACAAGGATCTCTACATTTTTCATTAATACAAGCCATTTGACTAGGACACTCACTATTACTGACACATTCAGGTCTGCAGTTTGGTGGCGATCCTACAAATCCTGACACACAGGCACAGGATGGGGCATCGTTTATAACATTACATTGGGAGTTCGCTCCACAAGGAGATGGTTGACATGGATTCACAATTGGCCTAACAGCTAAAAGGGAGGAGACATAATTAAAAAGATATTCAAATTTTCTTTACATATAATAAATAAACGTTGATATCTTACGGATTACTTCACAAACAGAAAACGGGGAACCTGAAAGTCCATCGGGACAACTACAAATTGGATTATGATTGACAACTTGACATTGTGCTCGGAGGCCACAAGATCCTTCGCACGGATTAACGCATCTTTGGTTGCTGCAAGCTCGATCTTTGGGACAATCCGAACTAACGGCACATTCTGGTCTGCAGGAAGGCGGACTTCCAATGAAACCATCAACACAAGTACAAACCGCTTGGCTATTAATTTGCCTACATCGACTGTTTGGTCCGCAAGGTGATGGATTACAGGGATCAGCTTGTACCGGATCTATAATATTTATCATTACTTTGATTTCTTCTCGATTTTGAAACAAATCTTTTGTTGGTATAAACGTACCTCTTTGAGGAGAGCACATTAGAAAAGCGTTCCCTGCCATGCCTGGTGGACAAGTGCACATTGGAACATGATTGAAAACGTTACAAAGTGCACCTTGACCACATGTGCCAAGACAGGGATCAATACACTTATTACGAAGACATGCTCTATTTTGTGGACAGTCGTTATTTAGGACACATTCTGGTCGACAACTTGTGTAAGGATCTCCTGTGTAATCTGTTTGGCAGGTACAAATACCGTCGTTGCATACAGCGTTTGCTGCACAGGGAGATGGATTACAAGGATCTGATATCGGTTCTTCGATTGCTAAAACGGTAAATATTATAACTCTCACAATTCTAATTGAAAAAATTAACAAATAGCATTCTTTTTAAAAGGATAATCTTACAAGGTAGAGGTTCTGGAAGACAATTCAGGAAAGGATCGCCGGTAAATCCTTCAATGCAAACACAAGATGGTACGTGGTTAAGAACTGTACATTGGGCGGACACTCCACACAAACCTCGACATGGATCAGAGCATTTCTGATTTATACAAGCTTGATTGCTTGGACAGTCTGAATTGATGGAACACTCAGGTCTACAGTTAGGCGGTGATCCGATATACGAGGGCAAACATGTACAAGCAGGTAAATTATTAATATTTCGACATTCTGAAAATGGTCCACATGGTGTTGGCACACATGGATTTTGATCAATCGAATCTTGTATTGGTTCTGAAAGGCAATTTAGTGTGAAAATTAGTTTTCAAGTTCGTAAATCTACATTTGGTATTTAGATTTAGAATAAATTTGGAAATAGAAAAGAAGCCATCTTACTTGGCAGAATAAAGCAAATTGTGAGAGGATCTCCAGTATATCCGTTTCTACAAGTACACATGGGACTATGATTAATGACTCTACAGTTCGTTGATTGGCCACAAGAGGCTGGACACGGGTTTATACATTTTTGGTTTACACATGCTGTGTCTAGTGAACATTCAGAGCTGACGACACACTCAGGTCGACATGCAGGTGGACTGCCGGAAAAACCGGGCAGACATGAACAAACACTTTGTTCGTTTACATTCCGACATTGACTGTACGGACCACAAGGGGACCGAGAACATGGATCTACTTTGTCTGCCACGACTAAAAAGATTTAGTAACATAATATTACATTTTAGTTCTAAATTTTAACAAGAAAAGCTTTGGGTTTCGTTTTGCTTTAATGAATAATTACCAGGTTGTCTAGATGGACTGCAAAATCGGAACGGATCTCCAGTAAAGCCAGAAATGCAATTGCATGAGGGATTGTGATTTATAACTTGGCATTCAGCATTTGGTCCACATGTTCCAGGACATGGATCCTGACATTTAGATCTTACACAAGCTAAATTTTGTGGACAATCAGAATTAATTGTACATTCGGGTCGACATCCTTCGTAGGGGTTTCCTATGTACTCTGGTAAACATATGCATGCTCCAGCACCGTTTTGTTCTCTACACTGGGAATTTGATCCACATGGGGATGGTGTGCATGGCGTTCGATTCTCAACGATGACAGCTGTTGAAATATTCATATTTTTAATCCATTAGCCTTTTTCGCAGCCTTAACAGCTACGGATAGTTCAGGATACTCTTTGAACGTCTTCGACGAATCCGTAAAATATCAATAGGATGTCAATTACCACAATTTCGTATTATTCGTATTAATTTCGTATTACCAGACGTTCGTATAATATCCTGAATATCCGAAAGATGCCAGGGTTTAAAAATGACTTTTTAGTTTTTGGTCTAAACGAATTTGCTTACGTTGCTCAAGAACACACTGCGTAAATGGATCGCCAGTGAATCCAGGACTGCAAACGCACATTGGTGTATGACTCACAACACGACACTCTGTATTTGCACCACAAGACTGAGTACAAGGGTTAATGCATTTCCTGTTAATGCAAGCTTGCTGGTTGGGACATTCACTATTGCTAATGCACTCAGGTCTGCAATTTGGAGGTGAGCCTAAAAATTCTGGTAGACAGGAGCACCCTGGCGCATTATTTATAACTCTGCATTGCGAGTTTTGACCGCAAGGTGATGGAGAGCATGGATCTCCGATATCTTCAGGTGGATCAAAAGCTATAGAATAATATGATCATTAAAGAATCATACGCATAGAAAGCAGCGTGTGGACATTTGGGTTAAATCTTATTTACCCGAATCCCCATTCAACTAAAGGCAACAATCAAGTTTCGGTTAATCATCAAATTCAAATTCATTGTCATTAAGTGAACGCATGTAAATTTACTCATGTAGAATAACAAACTGTATTGTTTGTAAAAGAAAAAATCGGTCAAATGGAAATAACCTTTGCGTCTATCAAGTCCGTCAAGTGTACCCATAAAAATACAATAAAGCGTCTATTTAGTCAAATGTAGCTTTCTATTAATGTTAGAAAATTAAATTCGAGAAATTTTGTAACACCCGAAATTCTGTCAAGATTTTCGTAATTTAAAACAAGAGGCTTACGCATAGGGTAACATTGGACAAACGGATCGCCGGTGTTTCCTGGTAGACAACTACAAATTGGATTGTGGGAGATCACTTGACATTGAGTTCTAATTCCGCAAGTTCCGGTACAAGGATTTATACACCTTTGATTGCTGCAAGCGAGATCGCGGGTGCAATCAGAACTAATGGTACATTCAGGTCTACATGTAGGTGGAATTCCTTGGAAAGTTGGCACGCACGAGCAAACTGGTTGCTCATTCACGACCTTACATTGACTGTTTGGTCCACATGGTGTTGGATTACATGGATCTGTTGTAATTGGTTCTAAAAAATTTCATATTAGTCAGAGTTACCTTATCATTTTCAATCCTTCTTTCCATCGTAGAATTTCCATTTATTAGAAAACGTTCATAAACTACGTAGCCACATTATTTGGAAATTTAAACAACCCCCTATTAGCTTATTATTTTTTTACTGATCGGAAAAAATATTCTATTTTACCTACAACGTCATATTGTTAAATGCACAACTTTCCTATTAAATTTTTATTTTTAATGTTTTTATAACTTTACAATTAATCCACTAAAAATTACTACATTCTTGCACAGTTTTGATCAAGCAATTTGAAAATATAATTAAAATCATTTGAAGAATTTTATCAAAAAATTGTTTAAATAATTGAATTCTCTCGTGAAAATTTAATTAAAATTGTATTGCTAATAATTGAAATCTCACAAGAAATATTATTATTTGTAAAAAGAATCAAATTTCTCCAAAGAATATTATATTAAAATTATTGAAAATAATTTAATTCTTAACAAGAATTTTATTTAAAAAATTATTAAATACTTGAAGTTTTTCGTAAAATGTTCTTAAAATGGTATTAAAATAATTAAATTCCTACGATAAATTTCCCTGTTTATAAAAATAATTGGATTTTTCAAAAAGAATGTTTTATTACAATTTTTGAAAATAACTTAATTTCTTTTCAAGAATATTTTTAAAAAATTTTAAGCAAATTAGAAAAATTCAAAAATTTTAATAAAATTCTTCACATAAATTTAACGATTTTATAGATACACTGAAAAAAAATTTATTTGATTCAAATAACCGATTATTTGTCTATAATCAAATAAATATTTACTTGAATCAAATAATTTTTATTTGAATCAAATAAATTGTATTTAAATCAAATATTTCAGTATTTGAAGCAAATACTAATTAATTGATTCAAATAAAAATTATTTGATTCAAGTAAATATTTATATGATTATAGACAAATAATCGGTTATTTGAATCAAATAAATTTTTTTTTCAGTGTAATAACAGTCTTTAGAAGAATTGAATTATTTTAATAAATAGTAAAATTATTGCAAAAATTCAATTAGTTTTAAGCAAAATTTTAATAAAATTTCACGAACAAATACAATTATTTTCTAAAGTTTTAATAAATCCTTCAGAACGATTCAATTACAATTATAAATAAATAGTAAAATCTACGCAAAGCATCAATTACATTCTATAAATCTTTAATAAATTTTCCATTTTTACGAAAGATTTTAATTTTCCTTCATTTTTTAATATATTTTGTCAAAAAAATTCAATTACATTTTAAAATTTTAATAAATCCTGTGAAGCAATTTATTTTCTTAAATAATAAAATCTTTGCAAAAATTGTAATTATATATTTAATAAATTTCGTTAAATTAAAAAAATTTTTTTCATAAAATTTGTCAAAATAATTGAATTATGTTCTAAACTTTTAATAAATTTTTCGAAATAATTCAATTACCTTTTTAATAGTAGAATCTTTGCAAAAATTCAATTATATTCGAAAAATTACGTTTTTTTAAAAGAATTCTATTTTTCTCCCCATTTTGTTATGAAATTTGTCAGAAGAATTCAATTATTATTTTCTAAAATTTTAATAACTTGTTCGACAAAATTCAATTATATTTAAAACTAGTAAAATCTTTACTAAAATTCAATTAAGGAGGAATCTGACGTACAGTCAAATCAAAAGTTAATCCAATGTCATAATTTCGTAATTTAAGAGAGAAACACAAATGAAATTTTAATTTCGTCTTGGTAGAAAGGTGAAGAATTTAATTTAGAATATTTAAAACGATTAAAAGTTGCATTTTAATAAGAATTACAATTTTCTGCCAATAAAAAACATTTGAATTTTAGGTTATAATTAATTTATTATTGACAAAAAATTATAATATTTATTCAAATATAACTTCAAAATGTTGAAACTGTAAAAATTAAATTCCTTACACTTCTATCAAAAAAAATGTTTAATTTAAGTTGACTTTTGAAAAAAAACGAAATTGTGACATTGTAGATGGCGCAAGAGAAAGTGTGGATAACGTAGAAATTTTTATTCCGTGTGGTAAGAAAATGGCCCGCCTTTCCCTCTTTGAAGTTCTATACGTAGTTTATGACCGATTTTTAAAGAAAAAATCATATAATTTAATACATGATTTTTTTTGAAATAATAAATGAAAAATCTTTATTAAAATATTACGTTTTACACACCTTTCAATATTGAACACATGACAAATGCATTTCCCGTCATTCCCGCCGGGCAGTTGCAAATCGCTATATGATTATAAACCGTACACTGGGCATTTTGGGCGCACATTCCAGGACATGGATTGGTACACTTGTTTCGAATGCATGCTTGATTTAAAGCACAATCCGTATTTAGGATACATTCAGGACGGCACATGCTGTACGGGTCTCCTCGATAGTCGGGCAAGCATGTACAAGTTCCGTTATCACACTGGGCATTTGGTCCGCAAGGGGATGGGTTACAACGATCACTTGTGATTTCATTGAATACTGGAAATATTCATTTGGCATTTATCATTGTGATCAATATTCGTCAATGTAATTGTATTTTTAATGTATTGCTTAAAAAAAGTCTCTATGTAACGTTTTTTCTTCATGTAATAAAAAGTAGTCTTTAGTTTTTAACTGTTTATTGTCTGCTGATGCTAACGATCGTTATCGTCAAAAATCGTCATTCTGGACTGTGGGAGTTAGGTTCTTTGGCGATAGTGTGGAGATAAGTTAGCATCAACAGAGGGTTAATTCCGTATGTACCCAAAGTAAAAAAGTCCACATAGTGTCTGCAAACTTTCGACGGACCTACAGCGGAGTCTTGTTTACAGAAATTCTGATGGTTTAAGAATTATTTTTTCCATCTTTTAAACCATCAGATTTTCTATGGACTTGTTAGAGGCGAGAATCCATCGAAGATCCTCAGTTTGCAGACATTGGACTTTTTTTTATATATCAATATGGTAAAGATCTTTTAGGTAACATGTTTGTCATACATTGTAACTTGGAGGCTTAAAATAATTGGTGTGATGAATAAATTAAGG
This sequence comes from Leptopilina drosophilae, assembly GCA_032873175.1. Classification (NCBI taxonomy): domain Eukaryota; kingdom Metazoa; phylum Arthropoda; class Insecta; order Hymenoptera; family Figitidae; genus Leptopilina; species Leptopilina drosophilae. Next base: position 619,681 of record CM065482.1, read on the forward strand.
GCTAGATTAATGTGCAATAGTTTGTGACAAATCTTACGTGGCTCTGCTGGTATTAATCGGCAGTCGCTAAATGGATTTCCAGTGTTACCTTCAGGGCATGTACAAGCCGGGATGTGGTTATTAATATTACAAATGGCACCAACGCCACAGGAACCTAAACACGGGTCTCTGCATTTCTGCAAAATACACGCTCTGTCACTTGGGCAATCAGAGTTTATGGTGCACTCTGATCTGCAGTTGGGTGGGCTTCCAATGTAGTCGGGCAAACATGAACAGGAAGGAAAACCCCCATTAACTTGACATGCGGCGTTTAATCCACATGGAGATGGTAGGCATGGGTTTAATGCTAGTGATGGGTCTATCACGGGCTCTGTAAAATTTACAACTTATTACTAAATTTATAAATATAGATGAAATTCACAGTAAGCACTTGTTTGCTACCGGAATTTCTCACTATGGCCTAGTGATAGCAAAGTGATTTCTCATGGTACTATCTTTGCTTAATTGTTAAGTGCGCTCTAAGATAGGAAGTACTTTTTTCCCTTTAGACTGACAACGTTGAGATTGCATAACATTATGTATAATATTCTAAAGTGAATATTTGCTATACTCGCAATTTAAAAGAATTATCTTACTTGGTATGGGGAAACATCTGGTGAAGGGGTCTCCTGTGTTATCTGGTTTACAGGCACAAATAGGACTATGGTTTACAACTCGGCAAACTGTGTTTAAGCCGCAAAGACCAATACAAGGGTCTGCACATTTTTGATTAATGCAAGCTCTGTTTGTGGCACATTCAGAGCTGATAACACATTCGGGACGACATCCAGGTGGACTTCCTAAATAGCTAGGAAGGCAGCTGCATACTGCCTGTTTATTAACAACTCGGCATTGACTATTTGGTCCGCATGGTGTAGGTTCACAAGGATCATCGTTTTCAATAGCTGTAATTAATGTATTAAATGCTAGTTGCTTTTTTCAAGTCATTATTTCCAAAACTCTGCATTTTATGGTTCATCCAAATAAATGCAAACCTCTGCAAAATAATTAACATTTAAATAATTCAAATATTATTATCAGCAGTAGTATTTTCTATAGAACAACACAAATATCAATTTTCAAACAAATAAAACCAGAAATTATATTTTTCAGGTTTAAAATTCTCTAAAAAATTGATACTTGTTTCTCTTGAAAATACTATACTAATAATAAAATTTGAATTTCTTTAATACTATTAATTTTTTTTTTATGTTCTGCATTCATTTGGCTGAAGGTCGTTAAATGTGATTCTAACGCCAGTTAAAATGACACTTTTGAAATTATTACGTGATTGCAACATTCAAAGCTGGAATAAATATTGTGTCAAAATGTAAAATATTTTATGGTGACAAAATATGATTAATGAAATTCAATTAATTAACAATGATAAATTGTCATATCATTTAAAAAAATGTAAAACAATTTCAAGTAAACTTTAAAACATTAAAAAATGTAAATGTAACGAATAAACATTAGTACCATTGTACTTAAGTTAAACCAAAAAGCATAATTGCTGATGTTACTTATCAAAAGCCATTAATTAATGCAATCAAAAATTTGACTAATTTCCAAATTTTATTTTTAAGCATGTATTAACGTATTAAAATTTTTGTTAATAAAATGAAATTAAATGAAACTATTTAAAAATAAATAATTGTAATTAAAATTAGGTAAAATAAAGCTAAACATGACTAGAAATGTATGTAATTTTTGGTACTTTAATAAATATGACGAAAATAATAAACTAAATATGATAATTACAAAATGTTTAAAATAATTCTATTATTAAATAAATAAATATTTATAATTAAAAGAAAATTTGTAAAATAAATAAAAGCTAAACTGGACTAGATATTTATAACTTTGATACTTTAACAAATACGTTTAATTTATTGTGATCTGACTGGAATATTTTTTAATTCTATCTTTAGTTATAAAAATAGATAATGAAAATGTTTCAACTTAAAATTTGTAAAAGAAAACTTAAAAAATTTTATTTGAACTATTATTGAAAATAAAAATGATAATTAATTTCTAAACGAAAGGTGAATATTTAGCGAAATAATACTTTGCTCGATGAATAAATATGAAATAATGATGAACACACAATTTGTTAAAATCGTATGCAAAATTAAAGGGTTAATTGTGGAGTTGTACAAAAAACTCGAAATTTGATAAATATATTTCTAACTTCTTGTATTTTAATTTTCTTTTCATTATTTGACAAGAGAAAAAAATTTTAGATTTTTCTCTCTGCTTTTGAATAATGATAATTAAAAATATTTTTTTATTAACAAAATACAAATTTTCTTAGAAGCAAATAAAGTTTTTTGAACTTTAGGTAGGAAGTTTTTTTTAAATATCTGAAAATGCTAAGAAAGTTTTACAAAAAATTTGTTTGTTATCATTATTGAAAAATAGAGAGAAGAACAAAAACTTTTTTTTCTCTTGTGAAAAAATGAAAAGAAACAATATTTTACGAGTGGAATTTAAAATAGATCTTCATTAAAAAAACGAAATCCCCCTAGGATTAAATTAACACTTGAAAGGATTAAAATAACCCACTTTAGAGTTATTTCAGACTTGGACTAATACTTTGACTCAGACTAAGAATTTGACAAAATTAACTTTCACTATAAGACGACTTTCACATAGAGTTAAACTTTTCCTCAAACTTTGACTTAGACTCGAGCATTGACTAAGACTTTGATTTATATTTTTACTTAGACTTGGACTTTGACTGAAAATTAACTTTTACTATGGCTTTGACTAATACTTTGATCAAGACTTTGACTTTGACATTAACTTTGACTAAGACCTTCACATAGATTTGGACGTTTGCTAAAACTTTGACTTAGACTTAAATCATGACTTTGACCAAAAATTTGAGTAAGATTATAACTCAAGCTAAGACTTTTACTTAAACTAAGGCTTTGACTTTTTTAACTATTTAAACAGGGCCTTGACTTAGACTTGGATTAATATTTAGTATCGCTTTGACTTTCTTTGACAAATCGTTGGCTTGGTTTTATTAATATGAAGTTAAATTTCATTGATAGTTAAAATTAAAAACAAGATGCATTATTTTAATCTATTTGGTGTTAATTTAATCTGTACAAATTTAGTGTGTTTTTAAAGTTAAAGTGATCTATCTTTAATCAAGTGAAAATTAAAACACCAAAACTGGAATTTCACGTTGAATTGCCCATATATATTAAAAAAATTTGAGTTTAATTCAACTTTTCGAAATTTTTGCACTCCTTCAGTTACATGATATCTTTCTAAGGAGTTAATAAAAATTAATATGAACGATGATGTTGTCAATTGGTATGTTACGGTAAATTTAATAAATTCATTCTCAATCAGGAGGAATCGAAGCTGTATGCAAATGTGGCAAATTTCCATGTTATTGTTTATCCAAATATAGGAATTTTGCACGAGACTTCCATGTATTCAAAGCAGGAGCGGGTAATAGTGGTAATTTGTTAATGTGCTCAAGTTCTACTGTCATAATGATAATAATAATAATATGCTGGTGGCAAATATTTGTTATGCGTGGTTTTGCTCAGTCCATGAATTAATAGTGCGCGAGCTTTATTAATCTTTTGATGACTTACGAGTTGGTGGCGGGGCAATGCAATTACGGTATGGGTCTCCTGTAAATCCAGGGATACATGAACACCTGGGCAAGTGATTAACAACCAGGCATTGGGCGTCTTGACCGCACGTTCCGGGACAGGGATTTTGGCATTTCGATCGAATACAGGCGAGATTTGACATACAGTTTGAATCGACTGTACATTCGGGGCGACATCCTTCATACGGGTCTCCAATATAATCAGGTACACACGAACAGGAACCTACTCCATTTTGATCTTTGCAAACGGTATTGGGACCACAGGGGGATGGCGAACAGGGGGTCAACATCTCAGGAGGGTAGATTTCTGCTAGAAAGGGGACAATCAGAGGAAATTACAAGCTGACCTTCATTCTTCGCAATATGGTCACAAGCAGAATCTCTTCTTAAGTACTAATCAATTCGCAAATTCATTTTTCAAATAAACAAAAGCAAGGACAGGAATTGTTGCGTTGACTCTTGATGTCAGAACAGAACTTACCTGAACGGCATGCAGTGAAAAAAAATGAAAATCATGCAAAATTTCGAGAAATTGAAAGCACTTACCCTTGATGGAAGGTTGGCAGCTGTTATAAGGATCGCCGCTGAAACCTTCATTGCACGTGCAGACTGCATTGTGATTGACGACGTAGCACTGCGAGTTGGAACCGCAACGGCCCACACACGGATCGCTGCATTTCAATTGAATGCAGGCAAGATTTGACGGACACTCGGGATTAATTGTGCACTCGGGTCGGCAGTTTGGTGGGAGTCCGATGTAATTTGGCAAACAGGAACACGCTGGTCTCTCTCCACGAACGTGGCACTCGGCGTTCGGTCCACAAGGTGATGGTTTGCATGGTTCACTTGGCACAGTAATTACTAAACAGAAACAATTTTATTTGTAGAATTAATATTTCAAAAAGACAAAAACTCTATAAATTAATAAAGAGATAAAAACATTATAAATTAATAAAAAGACCAAAAGCATAATATAATTAATAAAAAGAAATAAACTACTTACTCTGATCCGGGAAACATCTAATGAATGGATCGCCAGTGAAGCCACTAGTGCACGAACAAATCGGATTGTGTTGAACAGTCATGCATTTGGAATTTTGACCACACGTTCCAGGGCAAGGATCTTGACATTTGTTCGCTAGGCAAGCTTGCGTCAGTGGACATACAGCGCTAGAGACACACTCGGGTCTGCAATTTGGTGGACTGCCGATAAAGTTGGCGAGGCAGGAACAAACAGGATGTTCGCTAACTACAATGCAATTACTGTTCGGTCCACAAGGTGATGGCATACATGGATTCGTGAATTCTGAAAAAGAAATTCGAAACGTGGACAATTAATATTGTATATTTTTAAAAATTGTATGGTCTGAAGGAGTTTATTAATACTATATCAGAATTATTTAAAATTATTACTTTTCAATATTTATCACTAATATTAGACTCTAGATTTAAAATTAATTTGCAAATGGAAAAATTTTTTCATTTTTTTCACGAAATACAAAAATTAATTTATGTAGAAGAAAATGAATTAAATATTTTTATCTTGATTTCTAATTGACTCCTCCAATTCATTCCTGTATCGCAGGCTTCGCACTCGTCTACTAAAACCTACTATTTACTACTTTTTTTTACGTTATGTTACTATTTGGGTACTTTCTTTAAATTTCAACAACTAAAAAGCTACTATCTTGTTGTTGATAATTTCCACTATATTCAATTCTATAAAACGAATCAATTATTTTCAAAAAAATATTCGAAATTTAATAATTTTCAAAAAAATATTCGAAATTTAATTATTTTCAAAAAAATATTCGAAATTTAATTATTTTCAAAAAAATATTCGAAATTTACTTATTTTCAAAATCTACTATTTTCATCAAATTTCACAAAAGAATTCAATTATTAAAAATAAAATTGATAGAATTGATACAAAATTCAATTATTTTCATAAATAATAAAATTTCCACAGAAATTCAATTAATTTAGAATAGAATTTCTTAAAAAGTTTCTATACAATAAATTATTTAACAAAATTTTAAAACAATTTTTCATCAATAATTTGATTACTCTTACTAATATAATAATATTTTTCATGAAAATTCAATTTTGTAGAAAATTTTTTGATAAAATTCTAAGCATGAATTCAATTATTTTTAATACTATTTTAGATTGATGAATCAAAAAATTCAATTATTATCACAATGGCTTAAAAAAATAACAAAAATTTTTTATATGAATTCAGTTCTTTTTAAACGTTTTAATAAAATTTTTTGTAATAATAAAACTTATTACAGAATTTCAATTATTTCTAACACAATTTTCAGGCATTGATCAAAAAATGTAATTATTCATAAAAATTTAATTTAAACTTTTCGAAAAAACAATTATTTAAAAACATTTTTTTTAATTACACGGAAGAATTCAAATATTTATAAATTATTATTTACAAAAATAATTCTTCGAAAGAATTGAATTACTTAAGATAAATAACAAAATTATTCCTGATTATTTAATTATTTTCAGGAATTTTAATAACAGTCTTTGCAAAAATTAATTATTTTCATAAATAGCAATATTCATTACAAGAATTAAATGATTTTTAAAAATATTAGATTTTTTCTAAGAATTTAATTATTTAAAATATAATTATTTATAAAAACTTTTCGTTGTTCAATGATTCTCAATAATCTTCTATTTTCATAAAATTTCCAAACAGAATTTAATTATTGAAAGAATGTTTGTAAATCTCTTCGTAAGAATTTAATTTCTTTCATGAATAAAAAAAATCTCTCAGAAACTCAATTAAGTTAGTATTTGCATAAAATTAGTCGAAGGAAATGAATAATTTAAAAATTTTTATTTTTGGCGAAAATTAAATTATTTTTATAATTTTATATTGAAATTCTTTGGTGAATAATAAAAATCGTTGGAGCAATTCAATTTATCAGCAGGATAAGAAAGAAATAAATATTTTTGATAAAAATTATGAAAATGTCAGGAAAATAACGTATATATTGGAATTTTTGTCTGTTTTAGAAAGTTTCTAATACGAGTTTTTATGTAAAATTTACTTTATTCATAACTACTATTTTACTACTTTCTTTAATTTGAAAACTACATTTTACTGCTTCTTTAAAAAATGAATTATCGAGTGCGAAGTCTAACGTCACTATTTAATAAAAATTTCAATTGAAAAGAGAAATATTTACCTGGTGGGGCGATTTGTCTACAACCAGTAAATGGATTTCCTGTCGTTCCCGAAGTACAACTGCATGTAGGAATGTGATTAACAACATCGCATTCAGCACCAGATCCACAAGTATTTACGCATGGGTCCACACATCTTTGATTAATACACGATTTTATTCGAGGACAATCGGAATTAAGTGTGCACTCTGGTCTGCAGTTGGTGTATGGATCGCCAAAGTAATTCGGCAAACAGGTGCAAATTCCATTATTACAATCGGCATTCGCTCCACAAGGCGATGGACTACAAGGATTTAAAGGTGGTGGTGGTTCTGAAAAAATAAACAAATTAGTTTTACATTCTCTACTCACTACTTATTTTAATCCCCTAACATGGCAAAGATTTTGTCCGTCAAAATAATATTAAATAAACATAATAAATAAATAATAAATATAATATTAATATTAAGTAAATAATATGTTGTAAAACAACATTAAATAATGTTAAATGATATTGTAAATAATATTAAATACGTGATATGAAATGAATTTAACGACAGTGGATTGGTGTGAAAGACTTACCATTTATTATAGGAGTACAGAGATTGAAGGGATCTCCAGTGTAGTCTGTTTGGCAAAGGCACGTGGGAATGTGATTTTGTACTCGACAATCGGTGTTTTGGCCACAAGATCCGTTACAAGGATCTCTGCATTTTTCGGAAATGCAGGCTTGATTTGAAGGGCAGTCCGTATTGACAGAACATTCCGGACGACAATTTGGAGGCGATCCTATATAACCACGTAGACAAGAACAAACGGCTTGCTGTCCAATTTGTCGACACTCCGAATAGAGTCCACAAGGACTTGGTTGACATGGATTCAAGGTGAGGTTTGTCAAAGGAGGTATTTCGCCTGAAAGTATTTAATTTCAAGTAAAAGTCTGTAAATGACGAAAAAAACACAAAAAAGGAATAATTTCGGTAACTTACGGTTTTCAAGATAACATCGTATGAATGGATCTCCCGTCATGTCCGGAGGACAACTGCATAGTGGATTATGATTGATAACTCGGCAATGGGCTCCGAGACCACAGGTTCCGGGACAAGGATCAGCACACTTATATTTGTAGCAAGCTCGATTCTGAGGACACTCTGAATTGACGACACATTCTGGCCGGCAGTTTGGTGGAGGACCGATGTAAGTCTCCTCGCAGGAACACACCGCTTGTCCGTTAATCGCTCGACAAACGCTATTTGGTCCGCAAGGAGAAGGTGCACAAGGTGTCACATCAGGAGGATCTGGAATAATTCCCAAAATTAAACATTACGAATAAAAATTACGAATATTCACAAAATTAAACATTATTAATAAAAATATCTAATATTTCTCTAATAGATTTTAAATCATACATTCTGTTTGCCGCGAACATGTGATGAATGGATCTCCACTGAAGCCTGGTAGGCAAGTGCACGTTGGAATGTGATTAACAACTGAGCAAAGAGCGTCGGTTCCGCAAATTCCAAGACAAGGATCCGCACACTTGTTGCGAATGCAAGCCTTATTTGTTGGACAATCAGCACTGAGGATGCACTCTGGTTGACAACCTTCGTATGGATTTCCGTGATAATCCTCGATGCAAATACATGCGCCGACATTGTCGCGTCTTTGACACACGGCGTTCGTTCCACATGGCGATGGTTCGCAGGGGTTGAGGTCTATCGTTTGTCGTATGCACTGAACAAATGGATTTCCGGTGAAGCCAGGAGAACATGAGCAACTGACAGCGTTGTTGATAACTCTACACTCGGCATTCTCTCCACACGAACCGGGACAAGGGTCCAGACACTTTGAATTGATGCAAGATCTTGTTGAAGGACAATCGGGGTTTATGACACACTCTGGCCTGCAGTTTGGTGGAGTTCCAATGTACGATGGAAGGCAAGAACAATCCGGATTATTGTTCACATTTCGACAGTGTGAGTTTGGCCCACAAGGTGATGGGTTGCAGGGATCCAATTTCTCTACCGGTATTTCTGGAAAAATAATTAATCACAAAATTTTATTTTAAATAATTTTTAATCTCCTTTTTGTCATTTTCAGTATTCTTGAATATGTAGTATAAGTTTTGAATAAAAGAAGTAGTACCTTCAATTTTCTGACAACTTCTGAAGGGATCTCCCGATTGTCCAGGAAGACAACCGCAAATTGGCGAATGATTTATCACTTCACATCGAGCGTTGATTCCACAAGCTCCCAAACATGGATCCGTACACTTTTTGTTTACACAGGCTCTCGTGGGTGGACATTCCGGACTCACTACGCACTCAGGTCGGCAGGATGGTGGCGTTCCTAGATAGCCTTGAAGGCAAGAGCAAACTGGATTGTTGGCAATATTGCGACAGTCACTGTTTGGACCGCATGGCGATGGTGAGCATGGATCTGTTCTTATTGGTTCTGAAACAGTATTAATGCACATGTGAACAAGTCGAATGTTTTGGTACTTTCATCTTAAATGAATAAAAATTTACCATCTATTTTAGATAATTTAGAAAAACAGAAACAAACCTTTGGGCTTTAGACGACAGCTTACGAAAGGATCTCCAATATAATCGGTTGGACACAGACAAACGGGAATATGGTTGATGACATCGCAGCGAGCAAATTGTCCACAAACTCCAGGGCACGGATCCTTACACTTGAATTTCAAACAAGCTTTGTCGCGAGGACATTCCGTGCTAATTGTGCACTCTGGACGGCAACCTTCGTAAGGATTTCCTGAATATTCCGGCTCACATGTACACTCTCCGTTTCGACAGATGGCATTCGCACCGCAAGGTGAAGGATTGCAGGGATTAAAGTCTTTAACTACTGGTGTAGCTGAAAGAAAGAATAAAAAAAGAATAATAGAAACAATCTACAGCTATTCATTATTTACTAATTTTTTTTTCAAAAGTGCGTAGAAATTATTCCTTGACAATAAAATTCAACTACTTACTCGCTGGAATAGGCGAACAGGACTTGAACGGATCTCCAGTGTAATCTTCCATGCAATTACAAACGGGAATATGATTTAAAACATGGCACTGAGCATTGATGCCGCACGAACCAGCGCAAGGATCCTTGCACTTTTCATTGATGCAAGCCAATTGACTAGGACATTCCGAACTTATAACGCATTCAGGTCGACACTTTGGAGGTATGCCAATGTAATTTGGCAGGCATGAACATGCAGGAATTCCAGAAATAACTTGACACTGAGAATTGGGACCACATGGCGATGGAGTGCATGAAGGTGGTTTCTCCGTTGTTGAAACTTCTTCTAGCGGGAAGCAGAATTTAAATGGATCTCCCGTTAATCCTCCAGGGCAAGTGCAAATTGGAATATGATTTTTCGTATCGCAGTTTGCTCTCACACCACAAGTGTTTGGACATGGATCGGCGCATTTTTTGTTTACACACGCGAGATGAACTGGACATTCTCCACTGGCGAGACATTCGGGTTTGCATTTTGGCGGTGAACCGATGTAGTTTGGTAAACACGTGCAAACTGGTTGTTCATTAATTTCTCGACATTTACTATTCGGACCGCATGGTGAAGGTGAGCATGGATTGATTGGAATTACAGCTGCAACGGGAATTGATGATATTAGTTACGGAATATTCTCGGATTTATAGATGGCAACATATTTAAATAACAGTGAATAATCAGGACTTATCGAACTGATGATAATCCGCTTATTTTGCGTTCCATTTTTTTTATTCAAATAATTATAGACTTCGCACTCGATAATTAGATTTTAAAAAAGTATCAAAAATTAGCATTCAAACTTAAAAAAATAATAATTGGATTTTTGCTTAGAATTTTATCAAATTTTTTAAAATTAAATCTCAATGAGAAGAATGATTATTAGTAAAAGTAATTGAATTTTTGGCGAAGAATTGTATACAAATTTGTTAAACAATTTATTTCTTCAGAATTAAAAAATATTATTTCATTTAAATTATTTTCAACATTTTTAATATAATTTTTGAAAAAATTAAATTATCCAAAAATATTGTAGATAATAAAACTTTTCTTATTAATTTAATTGCTTTTCAAAGCTTTTCATAAAATTTCTTATAAATTTCAAATGCTTTTAAAATTTTCAGTAAAAAACTTTTAAAAAAATTTAAATAAATTCTTTAAAACAATTCAATTATTTTAACAAATTATAATAAAAATCTTGCCAAGAATTAAATTAATTCTAACACAATTTTAATTACATTACTGTTATGCAAATTACAAAATTTTTTATTTACAAACATAAATTCAATTAACACAAGAAATCAATGAATTTTATAAATAGTAAAATTTTTCACAAGAATTCAATTTTTTTTTAAATAATTAAATTTTTTAATAGAATTTCATTAAAACTTTTTTAAAAAAATGAATCCGTGCAAAAACAATTTATTACCTTTACCAGTAATTGAATTTTTACAAAATTTGAAAAAATAATTCAATTTTTGACAAGATTAAAATTGTATACAAAATAATTGAACAATTAAAATTGTATACAAAATAATTGAACAATTAAAATTGTATACAAAATAATTGAATTCAAGGAAAAAAATTTTCTATTCATTGACAAAATTGAATTCTTGTGAAAAATTTCAAAGTAATTTAGATAATTTCTCCTGAAATTCAATTAAAATTGTATTTAAAATAATTGAATTTTTGAATTGGATTTTATTGAAAATTATTTAAATAATTGAACTCCTGTGAAAAACTTAATTATTATTGAAAAATAATTCTATTTTCTGAGATAATTTTTTACAAGGTTTTTAAAAATAATTAAAATTTTAAAAAAAGTAATTAAAATTGTATTGAAAATAAGTGATATCATGGTAAATTTCTTTCAAAAATTGAATTTTCATAAAAAATGTTATTATTAATAAAAGTAATTGAATTTTTGTGAAGAATTGTGTAAAATTTTTTTTAAATAATTGAATTCTTTTGCGAAATTTGATGAAAATACTAGATATTGAAAATAATTGAATTTCAAATATTCTTTAATAATTGAATCGTTTTAAAAAAAATTGATTATAATTTTTCAAGAATAAATTTAAAATTTTTTATTATTAGCGAATTTAAAATAGAGGAAGTTCTAAAAAAATACAATTATAATTGCTTTTAGTGGAGACGAGTATTTAATAATAGGTTTTAGTAGATGAGTGCGAAGCCTGTAATAATTAATTAAAATAATGAAAACTCACTTCTCTCTTGCTCGCAGGCGTAGCTTGGATCTCCAATGTAACCAGGTGGACAGGAGCACAAGGGAGCGTGATCTCGAACGTTGCATAAAGATAAGGTTCCACAAGCGCCAGGACAAGGGTCAATGCACTTGAAGCCCACACAAGCCAAATTTGTCGGGCAGTCGTTGTTTATTTCACATTCACGATGACAACCTCTTTGTTGATCGTAAGGATCGCCAATAAAATCTGGAGGACATACACATGCACCAGCTCTACTTCTTTCCCGGCAAAGGGCGTTTGGTCCGCAAGGATTCGGTACACAAGGATTCGGACGTTCCGTTGCTGAAAATGAAAATATAAAAAAGTAATTATATGGGAAAGTATTAAGATTCTTAAAATTTTTCTTATTATAAATATGAGAAAAATTGTAAGAAAAAAAATTTACCAAAATATGAGAAAATATTAAGAAAATGAGAATGAACTCACAAGGAGGTAGAGGAATTGAGCATCGAATGGTCGCTTCGCCCTCGTAACCCTCCGGGCAGGAACAAACCGGTAAGTGGTTAAGAACAGAACATCTAGCCATCTCTCCACAAGCACCTGGACAAGGGTTCTTGCATTTTTGATTTATGCAGGCAGACGACGGGGCACATTCGGAACTATCAGAACACTCAGGTCGGCAATTTGGTGGCCTGCCGATAAAGTTTTTCAAACACGAACACGCGGCTTGTCCATTAATTTCCCGACATTGAGAGTTTGGTCCACAGATGTTGGATGTGCAAGGACTTTCTCTCGGTGATGGAGGGCTGGGAGTGACAGCTTCCTTCTCGCACTTGATGAAAGGATTGCCTGTGTATCCGTTCGCACAACTGCAAATTGGATTGTGACCGACGACTAAGCACTTCGTGTTTTGTCCACAAGATCCTGGACAGGGATCGGCACATTTGTTATTAATGCAAGCTTTGTTTTGAGAGCACTCAGAACTGCCTGTGCATTCAGGTCGACATCCAGGCGGTGCACCGATGTATCCTGATTGACATGAACAAACCGCATGACCGTTGAGTGTTCGACAGTTGCTGAATGGTCCACAGGGCAAAGCTTCACATGGATCCTCTGGTGTTCTCGGAACCTCTATTTCAATCAGTACGCAGCCACTCAATGCATTTCCGGTGTAGCCTGGAAGACAGGAGCAGGATGGTGCGTGTTTCGTGACACGGCAAAAGGCATTCTCTCCACAAGCATTGAGACATGGATCGACGCACTTGTTGTTCACGCAAGCCTTGCTGCGATCGCAATTCGAATTCGTGACACATTCTGGCCTGCAACCTGTGTAAGGATCGCCGAAATATTCAGGCATGCAGGTACACGATCCGGCTCCGTTTCGTTCATTGCAAACTGCGTTCGCGCCGCAAGGTGATGGACTGCAAGGTGTTCTCGGTTGTTCCGTTGTACTTGGAGCTAAAATCACAAACATATTTTAGCATCAATATTGATTCTACTATAGAAATTCCATTTTTTAATTCTATTGATGTTTTATGTCGCTTACCTTCTATAATAGGAGTGCATTCGGTGAAAGGATTGCCAGTAAATCCGGAATTACAATTACAAAGAGGATTGTGTTTTATGACATTACAGAAGGTGTTGATGCCACAAGATCCCGGACAAGGATCAATGCATTGCTCATTTTGACAGGCGAGATTTCCGGAGCATTCTTCGTTTATAATACACTCAGGTCGGCAGTTTGGTGGTTTTCCTATGTAATTCGGCATACATGAGCAAGCTGGGAATCCATCGATATTTCGACACTGAGAGTATGAACCGCAAGGAGATGGTATGCATGGATTGTCGTTGTGAATTATTGGAGTCGTTGTTGGTGATTCTAGAAATACAGTTTAAAAATAATAGAATGTAACAATTATTTTAATTCAAATATTATTCCATAAATATAAAAAATGGATTTTATTATTTTTTTTTCAAAAAAATTTCTCGAAAAAATAGAATTATTTTTAAATTATTCTTTAATATCAACTATTTTCAACATTTCTAATAAAACTCTTTAAAGAATTCTATTATTTTTTTAAATATTAAATTTCAATGATTTTCAAAACAATTTAAATAAAATGTAAATAAAATTTCAATTATTTGAAAAAATGTTGAGTAAATTCTTAAAATGAATTCACTTATATTCAAATTTTTTTATAAGTACATTACAAGAATTTAATGATTTTTAATACATTGAAAATGTAATTGTTTCTAAAAAAATTAAATTTTTGAATAGAATCTCTTTAAAACTTTTTAAAAAAATGGAATTCCTCCGAAAAAATTTAATATTTTTACAAGTAATTGCATTTTTACAAAATTTAAAAAATAATTGAATTATTTGGAAGAATTTTATCAAAAAATATTTTTAAAATAATTGAATTTCATTGAAAAATTGTCTATTTATTGATAAAATTAAATTTTTACGAAGAATTTAAAAATGATTTCATCTTTGTGGAATTCAATTAATATTGTCTTTAAAATAATTGAATTCTAGTGAAAATTTCATTATTTTTAAAAATAATTGAATTTTTGAATTGGATTTTATTGAAAATTATTTAAATAATTGAACTCCTGTGAAAAATTTAATTATTATTGAAAAATAATTCTATTTTCTCAAATAATTTTTTACAAAATTTTTAAAAATAATTGAAATTTAAAAAAAAATTAATTAAAATTGTATTGAAAATAATAAGTGAAATCCTAATAATAATTTTATTATTTATGTAAAAATATTAAAATTTTTTACTAAGATTATATTATTTATAAATTGACTTTTTGCACAGAATTTTATTACAATTATTTAAAATAATTGAATTCTTGATAAAATTCAATTACCTTCAAAAGTTTTCAATAAAAATTATTAAAAAAAAACTTCACTATTTTCAAGAATATTTAAATAAATTCTTCAAAAATAATTCGACTATTGTAAAGAATTTTATTAAAAATCTTGCCAAGAATTGAATTTTTTTCAAAACAACTTTAATTTCATTTTCTCGAAAGAATTCAATTATTTATAAAAACGTTGATAATATTCTTGGGATTAATTTTAATTTTTGAAAATTAAATTATTTTCAAATTTTTTGATAAATACTTTAGAAGAATTCAATGATTTTCAGTAAATTAATTTCAAGATGGAAAATATTTAAGAAGGAAAATTATTTATAAAGTTAGGAAAAAAAACAAACATCTAACTTCAAATTTCGAACAGATTACAGGAATGCAACAATTATTATTATAGAAGAAGTCTATTAAGAATTAGTACTAAAATTTTTCTCTTACCTTCCCTCGTACATCCATAGAATGGATCTCCGGTGTATCCAGATTTACAAGAACACACAGGACTGTGATTAATGACATGACAGTCGGTGTTGAGACCACAAGTTTCGAAACATGGATCCCGACAGAGTTGTGAAATGCAAGCTTTATTGTTTGCACAGTCAGTGCTAACTAGACATTCAGGTCTGCAATTTGGCGGAGTTCCGATGTAATTTTGCTGACAGGAGCAAACTGGATGACCGTCTATTACTTGACACTTGCTGTAATCTCCGCAAGGAGATGGTTGACAAGGGTCGGTATACGTCGGAAGATCTAAAATTCAAAACAATATATGTTGACTATTTATAATTAATTAAATGGACAATAAATACCAGGAACCGTTATTACGAAAGTCTAGTTCCGTTTTAGTTTCTTAGTTGACACCAAACTAAGTTTAGTTTTGTTTTGACTCGAAACTAAATTAATAAATTGATGATGTTGAAACTAAGAACCCACCTGGTGATGGCACATGACACGAAACTTGAGGGTTTCCTGTAAATCCAGATAAACAAGTGCAAGTTGGTTGATGGTTGAAGACTTGACATTGGGCATTGAGACCACAAACTCCTGTACATGGATCTTTGCATTTATTTACAATGCAGGCGAGTGTGTGAGGACAGTCGTTATTTTGTACGCATTCCGGTTTGCATCCCTTGTAAGGATCTCCTATGTAGTCTGGTAAACAGATACAAGAAGCTGCGCCATTACGTTCGTTACAGAGGGCATTCAATCCACAAGGCGAAGGACTGCATGGTGTGCTCGACGGTTCCGTTGGAGTAGTCACTGAAAATTTTAATTCATCATATTTTAGATAGTGAACAACTTTACACATTTTAACACAAAACAATCCAACAAAAACATACCTGCGCGATTGCATCCGAAACGAGCGTTTCCCTCGTAGCCTTCATAGCATTCACAAACCGGTCGATGATTCTGAGCACTGCACCTGGCATTGTAACCACATGAGCCTACACATGGATCTGAGCATTTGGATTGTATGCAGGCAAGATGATTGGGACAGTCCTGATTGATAATGCACTCGGGCCTGCAGTTTGGCGGTGCTCCAAACATACCGGCAATGCACGAGCAAACGGGTCTATCATCATTGACACGACATTCGGCGTTAGGTCCACAAGGCGAAGGCAGGCATGGCGTAGGACCGACACCTTTCGAGTCTCCTTCGGTACATTCCACGAGCGGATAACCTGTGAAACCTGCCGGACAACTGCAGAGTGGATTGTGATTGTTGACGTGACATTGGGCTCGTAGGCCGCAAGCATTTTCGCATGGATTTCTGCATTTCTGATCAATGCAAGCCAAATGTTGAGGGCACTCGGAATTCACTGCACATTCAGGTCGACACATTGGAGGAACGCCATAGAATCCTGGACTGCAGGAACAAACCGCTCGATCGTTCATCACTCGACAGACACTGTAGGGTCCACAAAGGGATGACGAGCAAGGATTTTCCTTCGGTCCAACTGTAAATAGAAAAATAAATCTAAGTCCTGTATCGAATTATCGAGCATCGCAGTACTTTTTATCCTCAAAAAGGTGAATTCTTTTCTTTAAAAAACGGGACAAAAAATATAGGTCATCATTTAGAAGTCCGACATTTTGAATTTCGAAAAACTGACACCAGATTTTTTTTTAAAAGTTATAAACATAAGTCAACAAAGGAGCCAATCTTGACTATGCTCTAAATTAAAATGTGTTAATTTAAAATTTATATTAACATAGAGATTATACAAAATACAAAACTTTCTATTTTCAAATATAAATTTATTAATTGTTTTACAATTAAAATTTAAGAAATTCAATTATTATTTTAAAAATATTTTATAAAATCCTTCAAAAGAATTCATTTAATTTCATGAATAGTAAAGTCCTTCGAAAAAGTTGAATTTTTTTCATAAATAATAAAATGATTTCAAAAGATCCAATTATTTTCAAAAATTGTGATAAAATTTTGTATAATAATGTAAAATATTTTTAAAAAGAATTAAATTAAAGTTTTCAAAACAATCATACAGAATTGTTAATTAAAAGAATGAAAAACTCAGGCTTTCAAAGATTTTAATTTGAAAAATTTTCAAAATTTAATTATTTCTAAAAATTAACACTATGTCGCTTTTATATTTAATTATTGTCTAAAATTTTAACTGATATTCAGTTCTAAATGAATTTTTATTAGAAATTCTTCGAGAAGTCAATTATTTAAATACAAATAGAAAAAAATATTTATCGAATTTAATATTTATAAAATTAAATTCTCATGGCGAATTTTATCTACAAATTTTTAAGTAATTGGATTCTTTTGACAAATTTCTGTAAAATTGTATAAAAATAATTGAAATTACGCGATGATTTTATTATTAATGAAAATAATTAAATTTGTGAAAAATATTTTATTATTTATGTAAATAATTGAATTATTACAAATAAAATTTATAAAAAATTTGTAAATAATTGAATCTGTGAACAATATTTTATTATTTATGTAAATAATTGAATTATTGCAATTAAAATTTATAAAAAGTGTGAAAATAATTGAATCTGAAAAATATTTTATTATTTATGAAAATAATTGAATTTTTGCGAATGAAATTTATTTAAAAAAAACGGTAAATAATTAAGATTCTGTGAAATTTCTATTATTTATGAAAATAATTGAATTATTGTGAATAAAATTTGTAAAAGTTTGTAAATAATAAAATTTCCGTAAAAATTTTTATTATTTGTAAAAGTAATTTTTTTTGTTTATTATTTTTAAACAAATTTTTTAAGTATAATTGACTTTCAGCGAACAAGTAAATTTTTTTTATCAATATTTATAAATTCGTGCCAGAAATTTTAAGACTAAAATTTTATTAAAATTTTCGAAAATAATTGAATTCTTTCGTAGAATTTTAATGAAGTTATTAAGAATGGCATTTTTAAAGAAATTTATATTTGCAATTGTATTCAAAATAATTGAAATTCTGCTATGAGTTTTACTTATAAAAGTAGCTTTTAATTTCTAAAAAGAATTTAAGTTACTAAAAAAATAGAATTCCTGTGAAATTTTTATTATTTATGAAAATAATTTGATTGTATGCGTAAAATTTTATTAAATTTTTTTTCTGAATAATTGAGTTCTGTTAGAAAATTTTATTAAAAATAGTAGAAATGAGAAAAATTTTTGTGAATAATTGACTTTCGAAAGAGAATTTTGTTATTTTTATAAATAATTGAAAATTTAATGTGAATTTTGTTTATATTATTGAACATAATAAAATTTCTGTTAAAAACTATTGCTTTTGAAAATAATTGATTTTTTGTTATTATTTGTATCTTCTTCAGAATTCAAGTTTAAAGAGACGATGTGAAAAAAATTTTGATTATGTGTAAAAAATTTTTTAAAAATTTATATATAAATAAATATAAATAAATAAATAATAATTTTTAAATAAATATTTTGATTAGCAATATATAATATTTTGAATGTTAATTAATTTTTTTTCTTGAAAAATTGTCAAAAAGAATTCAGTCTGTAAATAATTTCATACCGTCGACTTGGCAGACTTCGAATGGATCACCAGTGTATCCTTGAAGACAGGAGCATATTGGAACATGATTGATAACTTCGCATTGGGCATTAGCTCCGCAAACTCCAAGGCAGGGATTCCTGCAATGTTGGTTCAAACAAGCCAAGTCACTGGAACACTCGGAACTGAGAAGGCATTCAGGTTTGCAGTCCACATATGCGTTTCCTACGTAGGGTGGAATACATGTGCACCTAGCAGATCCATCATGAACAGTGCAGAGAGCATTATTGCCGCAAGGTGACGGGTCGCACAGATCTAATGGCGCTGGAGGTCTCACTGTAACAACAAATATATCTTGCAGTTTTTACCATTTCCATACTTATCCTTCTCCTTTTTTTTATTATTTTCATCATAGCTTACCTGGTATGTGCGTGCAACCTATAAAAGCATCTCCCTCGAAGCCCTCCTTGCAATAACACTGAGGTGTGTGATTGATGACAGTACACTCTGAATTATCACCACAACTGCTCGGACATGGATGAACACATTTATTGGAAACACAGACTTGGTCGATAGGACACTGTTGATTAATGAGACACTCTGGTCTGCAATTCGGAGGCGTTCCCACAAAGTTACTCTGACAGGAGCAAACAGGTCGTCCCATTTTTATTTGACAGACAGAATTCGAACCACATGGCGATGGATTGCAGGATGATGGAGGCAAATACTCTGTGAATTAAAAATTCCTTTAAGTATAAACTTTATAAAACTTTGCTATTAGTTTGAGTGTAAAATCTTACCAGGTTGCTTGACGCATTGTATGGAAGGATCACCTTCGTAGCCACCAGGACAACTGCAGACAGGATTATGATGAATTACAGAACAAAGAGCACCATGTCCGCATCTTCCCGTGCAAGGATTGATGCACTTGTTGTTTATGCAAGCTTGAATGTGTAAACAATCAGATGAAACGATACACTCGGGTGAGCAGAGAGGAGGAGATCCTCTAAAACCTGGAATGCAGGAGCATGTGGAGTAACCTTGGGGCGAAACTATACATCTACTGTTCGGTCCGCACGGCGATGGATTGCATGGCGAAAACGGAATCACTTCCTTTGGCTCTGAACAATAGACAAATGGATCTCCTGTCATTCCGTTTGAGCAATAACAAACGGGATTGTGATTGACCACATCACAAGAGGCTCCGTTTCCACAAGCTCTGTCGCAAGGATTCACGCACTTATGATTAGAGCAGGCTTGCGTTAGATCGCAATCGGAGTTTTGAACGCATTCAAGATGGCAGGCTATTAAAGGATTTCCGCTGAAATTTGGTAAACATTTGCAGATGGTGACTCCGTGTTTATCTTCGCAGTAGGCATTCGCTCCACATTGCGTTAAACTGCAGGAATCTGGAAGTTCTGCGAAAATTTGAAATATATTGAAATGCTTCTGAAGACGAAAATTGAAAGTCTATGTATTTGTGGAATTAGATGGAATTATTAATTTCATACCTATTGATGCTGGAGCGCAACTTTGATACGGATTTCCAAAGAGGCCGGTTGGACAACTACAGACTGGAGAGTGATAGATGGCTTCGCAGTTTGCATTAATACCGCAGGAACCTAAACAAGGATCAGCGCATCTCCAACCTATGCAAGCTTTATCCAATGCACAATCACTATCGCTGAGACACTCTGGCTTGCAGAAGATGCTGTCTTGATTTTCTGGAGCGGCACAACCGCCACACATTGCAACCTGATTTGTGTAAGGATCGCAGACGTTATACTCTCCACAAGGCGATGGTTTACAAGGCAGTGTCACGTTACGCTGATTGTCCGTTGTGATTGGAGCTAAAAATCATAATCATAATCCATATTAATAATCGTTGTATTCCGATAATTTGTTGTTTTTGTTGTTGGCTTTCTTGTTTCTTAACTTTTCTCATAAATTTTTTCTATTCAAGTATCTTTAATTTTAAAATTTATGTACTAAAGATAATTGAATTTTTGCAACCGAATTTATTAAAATTTTTGGAAATAATTAAATTTTTACAAAAAATTTTATTATTTATAAAAATAATTAAATTCTCGTAAAGAATTTTATTAAAATTTAAAAAAATCCTAATATCATTTTATTTATTGTAAACGAGACTTGCGAAGAATTTGTTTTAAATTTTTGAAAATAAAATTGAAATCATCAAAAGAATTTTATTTTTTATGAATAAAATTTAATTAAATTCTTTTTACAGAAGAATTCAAATTTTGTATTTTTTAAAAATAATTTAGTTTCTTTAATATTATTTTTACTGAAGATTTTGAAACTAATTGAATTTTATGAACAATTTTTTCCAAGTTTTTAAAATAATCGTATTTTTAATAATTGAAATGAATCATTTAAAATTGTTGACGTTTATTAACATTTTAGAAAAATAATTGAATTTTTTCAAAGAATTTATTCTATTGAACGTTTTGACAATAATTGATTCAAAAAAATTTCTTTAATTAATTGAATATACTCGATTTTCTAAATAATTGTAATTCATAAATTTACTACTTTTATTACAATTATTGATAAAAAATTGAACTCTTGAACAATTTTCATTATAGTTTATGTAAATAATTAAATTCTTTTCAAGAATTTCTTTGTGTTTTTTTAATAATGTAGTTTTTTGAATAATTTTAAATGAAAAATTTTGAAAATAATTAAAAACTTCCAAAGACATTTTATTATTTAAAAAAATTAATTAAATTTTCCAAGAAATTTTATTTTCTCTGAAGGTAATTGAATTTTGCTAAGAATTTATTTCCAATTTTTGAAATTAATTAAAATTCTACAAAGACTTTTATTATTTAAAAAAATAATTAACATTTTACCAGAAATTTTATCTTTTATGAAGCTAATTTTGAATTTTGCGAAGAATTTGATTCCAATTTTTGAAAATAATGAAAATTCTCGAAAATCCTACCAAGACTTTTATTATTTAAAAAAATAATTAATATTTTACCAGAAACTTTATCTTTTATTAAGTCAATTGAATTATTGCGAAGAATTAGTTTCAAAATTGTTAAAATTATTGAAATCTTCAAAGAATTTGTTTTTCTATGTTAAAAATTGAATTCTTGGAAAAAGAATTTTATTAAAAATTTTGAAATTAATTGAAATTCTCCAAAGAATTTAATTAAAATTTTTCAAATAATTTAAATTTTCAATGAATTTTACTTTTTATGAAGATATTTGAATTGTTCCAATTTCAAATGTTTGAAAATAATTGAAACCCTCCAAAGAATCTTTTTTATGATAAAAATTGAATTCTTGCGGAGAATTGTTATTAAATATTTTGAAAGTAATTCAAATCCTTCAAAAAATTTTATTATTTAAGAAAATAATTGAAATCTATAAAAGAGTTTTATTTTTTATGTAGGTAATTGAATTTTTAGGAAGAATTTTATTAAAATTTTTGAAAAAGTAAATAATTGTTTCGATGAAAATTTAATTTTTTTAAAGGAATTTCATTAAGATTGCATTGAAAACAATTGAATTCTTTTATAAAATTTTTATAACGAATTAAGAAAAAATTGAATTCTTTCGTGAAATTTTATTGACAATAACTGAATGTCAGAAAAGATTTTACTATTTAAAAATAATTAAATTTTATTACTTATAAAAGTAACTAAATGTTGTTTATTAAAATAATTGAATTCTTCGGAAGAATCGTATTAAATGTTTAAAAGAAATGATAATTAACTTACTTTCCGGATAACAGTGAATAAAAGCATTGCCAACATAGTGCGGTCTGCAAGAACAACTGGGAGTGTGGTAAGAGCAAGAACATTCAGCATTTGAACCGCAAATTGTTCCCAGTGTACAGGGATTGACACATTTCATATTGATGCAAGCTTTATCGTTGGAACAATCCGAATTGATGGTACATTCTGGTTGACATCCAGTTTGAGGATCTCCGAGGAAGTCTGTCAGGCAGGAGCATACTGCTCGGTTGTTCAATACTTGACAGGCAGTATTCAGACCACAAGGATTGGGCTCGCAGGGATTTTGCGTTGTGACAATATGAGGAGAGCATCTAATCAGTGGGTTCCCGATGAAACCTTCTCTACAGCGGCAAACTGGATGATGCACTTCGACATGACATTCGGCGTGTATTCCACAGCCTCCCATACAGGGATTTTGACATCTGTAGCCAATGCAAGCCTGGGTTTCATCACAGTCCACGTCCTGGGTGCATTCCGGTCTATCGCAACCTGTATGACTCAAGGGATCGCCAGTTGTTCCGGGTGCGCATTTGCAGGTGGCTTCGTTTTTAATTGACACGGTGCAGATTGCGTTTGGTCCACAGGGACTGGGTTGACAGGCACTTACAGCTGGTGGATGGCAGCCGAGGTAGGGATCGCCGTAAAATCCATATCGACAGTAGCAGTGTTCTTGATTGGCAGTAATGTAGCAGTCGGCATTGGCTCCGCAAGGACCCGGTTGGCACAAGGGTCTGACAATTATTTCTGTGAAAATGTAAGGGAAATTAATTACATGACGCAATTTTTAGTGTAACAATGCGTGAATAGAACGAATAACAAAAATTCAGGGGTTGGGTAATCGAAATTGAATTGAAAAACAATAGTTTTGAACGTACCCGTGCAGCTCTTGTAGGGATTTCCAGATGTACCTTCAGGACAATAGCAGGCAGGAACTCTTCTCGAATCACAGAGAGCATTATGTCCACAATTATTAGGCTCGCAAGGGTTGACTTGCTGTACACATCCTCGGATTGTGTTTGGACTCTCAATGAATCCGGGCAAGCAAATGCACTTAAAGATTCCATTTGGTAATGCCGAGCATTGTGTATTTGGACCACAAGGAGATGAACCACAAGGATTGTTGTAAGGTTCGCATGGTATATGTGGTGGTTCTCCTTGGAAACCTGGCAAGCAGAAGCAGTTCGCTTGTCCTTTTATCAACCGACAACCAGAGTTACCTCCGCAAGGATTATTATGACAGTGATCACCTTCTGGAACTGAAATAAAAATCAGACAATTGGTAATAACATCGTCAATTTACTAAAAAGTTTTCAAATTTATTATGCTTCTAAAAGTAGAACTTTTAATTTCTTGTTCTCATAATTATCAAGTACAGTATTTAAAAGATCAAATTAATTTCTAACAAAAATGCTACTCACTGCATTGTTCAAACGGATTTCCAGTTAGACCCTTTGGACAGAAGCAGATGGGATTTCCGTTATCATTCTCGCAGGCTGCATTCACTCCACAAGGATTTGGAAGGCAAGGATCGTTCGTATCACCATTGCATCCAATTTGTGGATTTCCTTCAAGTCCAGGTGGACATCTACATTTCGGCTCATGGTCTTCGGTGTAACATTCAGCATTGTCTCCGCAAATATCATCAGAACATGGATTAATGCAACGTCTATTGAGACGATCACAGAATGTATGAGGCGGGCAATCTTCGTTGTATTGACAAACATTTCTATCCACTTCGACTGAAAGGGAGAAAGAGTTCCTTGTAGTGAGTCAAAAGTATAAAAAAATGACGAAATTAATTTTTGATCAGCATTGACAAGGAAAAAAGTTTTTATCTGAAAATTAAAAACAGATAATACTCACCTAAGGCACAAGCGGCAAATCCATTTCCTTGATATCCTTGTTCACAAACACAATCCGTGCCATGGTTAGAATTAACGCAAACAGCATGAGCAGCGCATGGATTTCTAATTTGACAGGGTTCCTGGCAAATTCGGCCAACGCAGGTTTCTGTCAGAGGACAATCCCTGTTGCTAGTGCAACCCACTAAAGAAAGAGTGAGAAAAGCCCATATAACCCAGAGATGTTGTGCATGAATATCGAAAATAGTAAAAATAGTCATTGCATCGGAGTGTAAGTACTTTTAAAGAAAATTCTCAATAGTAGCCTAAGGATAAGTTCTCAATCGTATTTACACTGAGAAAAAATAGTTTTCCCAGCTAAAAAATATTTCCAAATCGTAAAAACCCCTTAAACATATCGATTGCTCACCCCAATCTTCAAGTGATTTTTATATTAATAATTCTTGAAAGAAATTTGTTTGAAATATTGATTTTTCAGTATTACAAAAGTCCTTCTGGTGCAAAAGAATTTCTAAAAGTATATAGTGCATCAACTTGACATTCGATGCTAAATACTTTATTTATAATTTGTCTTTATTTACAGTACTTACATATTTACAATGAGCCAATTTTCTTTTACGTATAAGTTTAAAGAGAAATTGTCTTGCATGCAAAATACAAACCTTTGACGCATTGATTTGTCACTGGATCGCATTCTTCACCTGGTTCACAGAGAGGACAAACGTTCTTTAATCCTGAAAGTAAATGATTTCATTTTTAAATCAAATATGAAGTATTTTTGGAAAAATTGTTAGATAGTCGCAAATAAGGTCTCGATTCCCTATAAACAAATTTGCAGGTTTGGAAAAAATTAAATGCACTTTTTCTTAAATTTAAGCTGTCAGCTTAAAGTCAGTAGCAATTTTTTTTCTTCTTTATTGGTCTTTTGATTCCATCAAGTGAAATGCGGGATTCTGAATGGGCAATGCGGAATATATTTAGTCCGAAATGTGCAATTCGGAAAGATGTTTTTGCATTAGAGGACAAAAGATAAATAAAATATTCCATTGAAAGAAAGTTCCAAAAATTCTTTGTTCCAAAAATCAAAAGACCCAATAATTCTTATTTCAAAATACCAAAAAGCCCAATATTTGCTTTCAAATTCTTAAATATAATTCATTTAAATAATCTATATCAATAATCGTTATACCAGTAAACTAATCGTAGTTTAAAGTTAGTTGTTTGCTTTTTCGTTTTCAAAACTTAATTTTTCTTTTTAAATTTTTTCAAGTTTAAAATTAATCTATTTAAAATTAATGAATTCTTGCAAAAAATTTGATCATTAAATTTGAGAATAATTGAATTTCTTCGCAGAATTTTATTATTTATGAAAAAATTGTATTAAAATTTTCAAACATTTTAATTAAATCCTCTTGAAGAGTTTTTTTGATATTTTTAAATGTCGGACTATTTCAATAATTTTAATTGGAAATTTTCAAAGTAATTGAATTTTATGAATAATTTCTATCAAGTTTTTAAAATAACCGTATTTCTTAATAATTGAAATTAAATATTTAATATTGAATTATATTCAAATTTTTAGAAAATAATTAAATTAATCTCAAAATTCTTAAAATATTATTATATTTTTCTAAAATGTTTTAATTCATTCAAGGGATTTTACTGAAATATAGAAAATAATTAATTTCTTACGATTAAAATTTTATTAAAATTATTGATAGAAAATTAAACTCTTTTAAACAATTTTATTAGAGTTTTTGTAAATAATTAAATTTTCTCGAAGACTTTTATTTTTAAATAATTTTAATTCAATGTTTTAAAAATAATAGAATTAAACAAAGAATTTTTTTTAACTTTTAAAAATAATCATAACTGTTAATAATTGTATAATTTAATTTTTGAAATTTATTAAAATTGAATTGAAAATAACTAAAGTTCCTCAGGAGAATTTTATTATTTATAAAAAGTAATTAAATTTTGCTAGTAATTTTATTTTGAAAGGAATTCTTGACAAAAATTTTTTCAAAATTTTTGAACTAAACTTCTGTAAAGAATTTAATTTTTATTAGAACACTTGAATTCTTGATCTCCGAAGAATTTTATTATTTAAGAAAATAATTAAAATTTTCTAAAGAATTTTATTTTTTAAGTTAATTGAACTTTTAAAAAGAATTTTATTAAAATTTTTGAAATAAATTAAATTTTTTTGTAGAAAATTTTTTTTTTATTAAGAAAAAAAATATAATTATTTCGTGAAATTTTATAATTGAATTGTTGCAAAGATTTTATTATTTTAAAAAATAGTTTAATTGTTCTGAAGGATTTATTAAAATTTTATTGAAAATAAGAAATTTTGTAATTTGCATAATAGTAATAATTATATTTATAAAAAATTTACTGTTTCATTAATATTATTTTGTTCTTTTTTTAAAACTAATTAAATTTTTTATTACATGTTTCCACTAGTGTTTTTTTATATTTTCAACATTTGGACTTATTTATATTGAAACATACTTATTTTGGAACTTTTTTAAAATGAATATTTTCTTATATTGGGACTATTTGTTTGGGACTTTTAGTGTTGTTTTTCGAATGTTAAATACGAATTGTGGAATTCGAAATATGGAATTCTCAATGTGGTGTTTGTTTTATAAATTAAGGTAATTTAAAGACAACCTTGAACTACCCTTGAGACAATATTAAACAAACTTTCAAAGATCCCTAAGGCTATCAACAAAAAATATTCAGGACAATTTATAGTGTATGGATAATAGATTTTTACCTGCAATACAGAATGCTCTGTGGTCTTCAACAGTACACTCTTTAGCGTCTTCACAAGGGTTCCGATAAGTACACGGATTCAAGCACTGATGATTAACACAAGCCGATTTCGATGGACAATCGGCATTTGACGAACATTTTACATCTGACAAAATCAATCATCTTCATTACAATTTCAAACCTAGAAAACTTATCTATATGCTACGTAATTAAGCAGAAAACGATATAAATTAACTATAAGCGATACGTTTTAAAAAATTATATCATGAATGAAAATATTATCATTTAATAGAATGTTTTTCATTAAATAAATCCTATAAATTTTTTTTCTGTTATTAACTTAATGTCGATTAAACATTTATTCAAGTTTTATGTGCTTTTGAAGATATATACTGAAAGAAAAAGCAAAGCAGCAAAGCTGATGGTATAAAAAATAAAAGAGATATTTTCTATATGAAAAATAGATAAATGCTAAAAGTTTGAAGAAATACATTTTATATAAATTATTTTTTAATATAGTAAATAATAATTTATTACCTAATAGAATAGGTTTTCTACTTGAACAAGCTTTTTGAAATTAAGAGAAAATAGAAGTCTAAAGATATTGGCAGTCATAATTTTCAGAACGAATATAATATATAAGCAGGCAATAAAATTAAAGAAACGTGCTAACTTTTAAATAAAATTAATAACAAATTTTTCAGTAAATGGGTTAATTTGATTAACACTCTCAGCTGGCTGAAAAGTAAAAAATTTCAGTAAATTACAATTATTATAAATTTTATCTAGAAGCTAACAGTTCTTAATACGATTTACAATACATTTATAAAATAATCACCAATAAGAACATGCAAATTAGTAAACATGAGATTCAATATTACACAGAGATTAAGAGAATTAGTATGTACTAGCAAGCAAAATATACTATACTACACCTTCGATACAAAATTTAATTTTACAATTTTTTTGTTTTCTAAATTTCCCTTCTTAAAACATTTTATTTCGAGAAAAAAAGTTTTAAGAAGGAAAAACAGTGGATTTTATCGAAACTTGTTACACGGGAGTTCTTATTGTCGCTAATTACGAATCTAAAGGCAGATTTTCAAAATTCAAAATGGCGGATCCAATATGGCGGACAATTTTTTTTAAAAATGCTCAAATTTGTTTAAAATTTGTTACTCGAGGGTTTTCGAGGTCGCTGATTACGAATCTGATGTCAGATTTTCGAAATTCAAAGTGGCAACCCTGAAAAACCCTGAAAAAAAAATTTCAAGCGAATATGATCAATTTTGAAAAGAATTCCCAACTTGAATTTTGAAAATCTGATTTTAGATTCTTATTTAGAACTCAAAACCTCCTAGATAAGAAGTTTTAAGTAAATTTGAGAAATTGTTTTTTTAACAAATATTCTATTGTTCATAATAATTATAATGGTAATTACGAGACTATATACTGTCAAAGAAAATGATTAAAAATACTTTTATAGACAAATTTCACCACTAATTTGCAAACTTTAAACTACAGTTTTAACTACAAAGAAAAGAAATTCAACATGCTTAGGCAATAGAGAAGTTATAAAACAAGAAATATACTCATTAGAATTATACAGAGACAGATGTATCGGAAGAAAGTTTTCTAATAGTCGAAGAAAGGACATTGGTTGTTGTGAATAGTAGGAATTTCAGGATTCAAGGAGCATTCTCAATTTTTCTTATTTTACTTAGATTGTTAAATGGTATACGCTGCAGATTGTATTTGCGATTCATTTTATAACTCAAATAAAGCCCAGATAAGATTTTGTTTTTCAAAGGTAAAAGTACTCGTTCCTCACAGATTCGATGAACATACAATCATTTTACTTCAAAGAATTTTGAATATTCTATAGAATTTATTTAATAATATTTAAAAAAAAAATTTTTTTACTTTTTGCTTGAACTGGTTAACTTATTTTTAGACTTGATGAGAAATATATAAGAGTTACATTTTTTCTTCTACTTAAACATTCGAAGGGGAAAACATAATTTTAGAATTTTGTTTTATTCCATGCGAATATTCAGTTTTATCTCATGGAATCCTATTAGTTAACATTTTTTTTATCCAAAGATATTGCTGATACTTTTTAGACAATTCAAATATTCTGTCAAATTTCTGATAGTCTTGAATAATAAGTAAATTAAAATATTTTAAACAGTATTTTCAAAACTTATTTTTTTCCATGAAAATTACACAATAAAATAGAGTCAACTTTTGGACCCAGAAAAGTAAGAACGTTTCTAACGTATTTTTTACCCGGCGATCGAATATTTCGTTAAATTTTCTCTGAAACGACAAATTTTAAAATGGCGGATCCAATATGGCGGAAAAAGATTAAGAATCAAAGCATTTACTTGACATAACCTTAAAATCTGTCAAAACTAAAAAATGATTTTTAACGCAAACAAAAACAAGATAAATATCAATTTTAAACAATTTTAGAAGATCCTGTTTTATTATTCTCGACAAAAATTATAATAAGACAGAATATTTTGTTAACAATGTTTTTTCAACATTTATTATTTTTTCTTTTGAGATCAGACAAAAATTGCAATTTTCAACCAATTTTTATAAACAATAGCTCATTTAATTCAGTGAAACATTCTCCAAAATCGTTATTTTTTTAATATTGTTAAAAGTATGATATTAAAAAATTATAAAGAAAACATTATTTATTAAATAATTTTTTAAAAACATACTTTTAACAATATTAACAAGATAACGATTTTGGAGAATAATTCACTGATTAAAATGAGGTATTGTTTATAAAGATTGGTTAAAAATTGCAATTTTTCTCTGATCTCAAAAGAAAAAATAATAAATGTTGAAAAAATCATTGTTGACAAACTATTTGGCTAAAAATAATTTTTTTCGAAAGTAGTAAAACTATAGCTTTTATATTTGTTTGCAATTGATATATTTATTTTATTTTCGTTTGCGTTAGAATATAATTTTTATTTTTTACAGATTTTGAGGTTATTTTACAGTCACCTTAAAAATGGTGTAAGTTTCAAGCAAATCCGTTAGATGTTCAATATTTTCGTCCGTCATATTGGATCCGCCATTTTAAATTCGTCAAAATATAACATTTTATTCGTCATTACAACTCAAAAAAGTTTCAAGCAGATCTGTTAGATTTTTAATATTTTCGTCCCAATATTCAAAAATTTTTTATTTAATTTCTTAATCAACGACACTAAAAAACTTTAAGTTCCAATTTTTAGTTAACTTTAAGAAAATACTGTTGATTCGAGTTCAACTTGAGAAAAACATCCCTAGAAATTCCAGTGGAAAGTTCATTTTCTTATTATTTCAAAATAAATTAAATTAATCCCTTACATGTTATTAATGTTATTAAAACACGATACAAAACTGCAACAAAA
The DNA here is from genome assembly GCA_032873175.1 of Leptopilina drosophilae. Classification (NCBI taxonomy): domain Eukaryota; kingdom Metazoa; phylum Arthropoda; class Insecta; order Hymenoptera; family Figitidae; genus Leptopilina; species Leptopilina drosophilae. The sequence goes on from CM065482.1 coordinate 650,485, forward strand.
CACTAGTTTCAAAAAATTTTAAAATGAACCTTCTACTGAAATGGTATCCCGCGTGAAAATAAAAATATGGGTAAATGATGGCAAAATGTAAACCATGAAAATTAAACCTTGTCTTCCTATGGTTTTAATATCTTTTGACAGTTTGCGAAAATGTACCAAAAAATGATTATTCATCTTTTCAAGGTTTGTCATACTTTCAAAAAAAAAAATTTGACAATAAACTTCAAAAAAAAAGGAAAAAACCCCTTTTTCTCTTCTTGCATTGCTATACTTTGCCTGAGGTTTCAAAATAAAAAAATTCAATAAATTCCGTTTTAATTTTTGAGTAATTTTTGGAATTTTTCTAAATTCCGAAACATTGCGTGGTAACTTCAACAATTCCAGTCTATTCTTTTCTGATATTTCGTATTTTTTTAATTTATCTTTGAAGTTTTCAACCCTGTGAGATAACTATACTTCTAAAATTCAGAATTTATACTAAAACTTAAAAATAACCGAGCGGACAGACTGCTTGTCGTCGACAATGGAAGTTCAGGGTTCAAATCTTCGCATCGGCAAATTGTTTTCCTCGTTAAATATATTAAAACGGTATTTTAAAGAATTGAACTTGGCTACTTTTCGGTTTCTCCAAATGAAAACGAAAAGAATTGATCAGAAATGGAATTAAAAATTTATAATTCTTATTAATTTCTCACTTCTTATGAATGAACCATAAATTCGGTCATTGGCAATTGAGTCAACTTCCATTTCCACGCGGGATACATCCTCAAAACAGATTATTTAAAATTGTCCCATGCCCATGGTTAAAAAAATTGAATTTTCTTTTCAATTTTAAAACAATGGGAAATTATCAGCGATATCTTCTCTAACAGTAAAGATAAATTCTAAAGATAAGTCGAGTAGCAGAAATAATCAAGCGCAAATGGGTTATGTAACTGATAAATGATGTCGATTGTTTGATCTGAAGGTTGAAAGAAGAGCATTAGGTAAATCGTAAAAAAGGCTTTTGGCGGCGATGGTGGCGGCTAAGGAAGCGCTATAAAGATTGAAGATGCATGTATAATAAAGTAATAACAGAGTGTTTCGGATCGAGTCAAGTGACAGCTTCACTGCAAATGGAACGCTTCAATCGAGTTGAGTAAAATGATGAATTGAAGAGCGACATTAGTGGTGAATTATGCTTGACAGATTCCGCGACACCCTGTGGATGTTGATAAATGTGTGTGATGTGTGTGTGTGCCGCGAAAAAGTTTGATATGAAGAGGAGATACTCGATAGCAGGTTGAGAAATGGTGTTTACCTTTCATGCATCCGTACTTAGTGTCTGGCACAAAGCCGGGGGGACAGAACTTGCAGATGGGTTTGTGCTCCTCGACGTAACACGGGGCGTCAGCCGGGCACGTGGAGTTGGCGCATGGATCCACGCAGCGATACTTGCGACACGCCAAGTCCGGTGAGCAGCCACTGTCTCGCAGGCAAATGGAGAGGGATGGATTACAGTTTTTAATGCAAATGCAAACGGGACGATGGTCGAGAACTTCGCACGCCTTGTCATTCGGACACGGCGGCTTCTTTCTCATGTTGCATGGGTTCTGGCATTTTCCATTGAGGCACGCGACGTTCGATGGACAGTCGGAGTCTTTCGAGCAAGCCACAGTGTCCGGGGCGCAGGTGAGCTCTCCCATTTCGTTAACCACGAATCCGTATTTACAGACACAGACTGGCTTGTGGTTGCGCACTTGGCATTTCTTGTTAACTTCGCACCTCGGCTTTGAGCTCGAGCACGGGTCTCGGCATTCTCTGGTCTGAGCGTGACAGGAGAGACTCTCTGGACACTCGCTGTCGGAGGAGCAGTCGATGTTTGTCGGCGAGGGTCGAGACGGATTCGTGAGGTCGCACTTTGGATCCGGTCGACAGACTGCTCGCGGCATTCCGATGTAGCACTGGGGACAGGAGCAGCGTGGCTTGTGCACCACCACTCGGCACAGTGCGTTGATGCCGCAAGCTCCCCGCAACGTGCACGGGTCCAAGCATTGTAGATTTATGCAGGCTTTGTCGTTGGGACATTCTGAATCACTGGTGCACTCTTGCTCTAGAGGAAAACGATTTCACATGGATGGTAACGGTGGTAACAGTGGTAAACGTGGTAACAGTGGTAATAACGTGGTAATAACGTGGTGGATTCATTCAACGGGTGAAGGAGGAAAACAAAGAAAAAAAGCATTTTATAAGAACTGTGAAAAGAAACTTTCTCACAAATAACATGAACCACATGCTTTATATTGATAATAAAAATGACAAATAATAAGAGTAGCACGGCAAAGAGATGTTTTTACCACACTTTCGATAAATATATAAATATATATATATATAAAACTATATATAACACAACAACAACAAAGCAGCAATATTTACACTTAAGCCCCCAAAAGACTTTAGAAAGAAGAAAATCACCTGCAAACTCAGCAGATATCAAGCATGGGTATATGAGAATGTCCCTTTCGCAGTTCCCAATCTGTATTAAACCTAAACTATGTGAGACAATATAAAAAACAGTGTAGCATCGTGTACCTCCTGTTATTATGCAAGTGGCACTCTACGTACCATCGAACAACTGTTGATATATATTCATTTCAAATCAACAAGTATTTCCAAAAGACAGATTGGATACTGAAATAAACATTCTACATATGCAATCATGTGTGAGACTGGTCTTCTAGAAGACTAGTCTTGTTGCGTGAGACTATAAGAACTTGTGTCGGTGTGTTTCATCTTCAATTTATGTACAATTATTATTATTATTATAAACCTATCCAGTATGTACATTTACAATATTCTTCACTTCTAATCTCACATTCATTCTCTTTTCATTTCTCTTTACTATATTTTATATAAAGAGCCTAATTTCAATTCTTTACAAAACATTGTGACTGATACTATTAATTCATTTTTCATTCGACTTTTTTTATAGACAAATGTTTTCAACCTTTTATAATCTTAAATAAACACTTCGTTGTGCATCAATAAAACTTAGATTACGAGTATTTGCATTTCTCATTTTTGGCACTCAATCAAAATAAAAGAATCAAACAACTAGAATTTCGACATCGAGTAATAGCGACATACAGTTGTACATAAAACTGACAAAAATTCCATTCTATTTTTTAAATTACAGAGTTTCTACTAATTTTTGTTAAAAATATTTACTTGTTTCTGAACCTACTAATAAATTAAAAGCACTTTATTACAATTTTTGAAAACAATTTAATGTGGTATTTTATTAATTTTTTTTTGAAAAATTGAATTCTTGAGAACGATTTTATTAGAATTTTTAAAATATAATTAAATTTCCAAGAAAAAATTAATTACTTTTCAGAATATGTGAAATCTTGTGAAAAATATTGTTATTTATAAAGATAATTGAATTCCTTTAAAGAATTATTTATGAATATAATTAAATTACTGAGAAAAATTTTATTACAATCTTAAAGAATAATTGAATGATTACAAAAAATTTTAATTAAAATTTTAATTCCATTAATAGATTTCTTTCCCATAATTTCATTAAAATATTTGAAAATAATTGAATTCCTGTAAAAAATTCTCATACTTTTTGTAAATAATTGAATTCTATTTGGAAATTTTGAGAAGATGTTGAATATTGAAAATCATTAAATTGAGAAAAGTTTTCAAATATAATTAAACGTTGCAAATAATTATATTAAAAGTTTTTACAATAATGAAAATAATTGAATTCCTAAAAAGGCAGAACGATTTTATAAGATTTTTTTTAAATAATTGAATTTCCAAGAAAAAACTTATAACTTTTAAAGACAATTGAATTTTGCACAGAATTTTTATTAAAATGTCTTAAAATAATTGAATTTTAAAAAATAATTTTAATATTTATCGACATAATTCAATTCTTTCGAAGAATTATTGAAAAATATTTGAAGATAATTGAATTCTTATAAAAAATTCTAACATTTTTGTAAATAATTGATTTCTGACTAAGGATTTTATTATTTATAAAAATAATTAAATTAATAAGAAAAATTTTATTATAATATTTAAAAAGAATTGAATTTCTGTGAAAAGTTTTATTTTTCTTAAATAATTGAATTCTTTAAAAGGATTTTAAAACCATTGTTATTAATAATACTTTTTTGCAAAATATAATAAATATTATGCATTTTTTTTTAATAATTGAATTCTTATGGAAAACTTTATTTGTGAAAAAAATTGAATTTTCCAATCAATTAATTTAAAATAGTATTCAAAATAATTGCAATTCTTTCATGAATTTTATTATTTAAGAAAATAATCGAATTCTGGTTTATAATTTTCATGAAATTTTTTTTTGAATTGGATTTCTATGAAAAATGTTATTATTAGTGAAAATAATTGAATTATTTTGAACACTTGTATAAAAATTTTATTAAATAATTAATTTTTTCAAAATTGTTTTGAAAATTCAATTCTAAATTAATTGAAATCTTGCGTGAACATTTTTGTTTTTCAAAATAATTGAATTTTGGATGAATTTTATCAATTTTGTTTTAAAATAATTGAATTCTTTTGCAAAATTTTATATTGAAAGTAATTGACTTTTGAATATTTCTATGCAAATAATTGAATTTCGATTATTTTTCAAAATAATTTAATCGAAGAATTTGGTTATAATTTTTTAGAATAGTTTTATTTTTGTTTCTAGTATTGGCGAATTTTAATTCAATTTAATTTTAATTTTTTAATTTTTAAATACTTAAAAAAATAGTAGCTTTTAGTAGCTAAAATCCATTTTGAAATCAAATACCAAAATTTAAGGCTCGTGTACAATAATAATGGTAAAATTTAGAAATTTAAAATATTTACAAAGAACGTAGTATTATTTTTCCATTTTTGCAGAAGATAATTAAAAAATGGTGCACATCGCTAAAACTCAAAGTCAAACATTCTATTAATTAAAAAAATCATTTAAGGAAGATCACTCAATTTCAGTAAAGTTACAACTCGTTACTCGTACTTCTTATCACAGCTACTAACTTTGGTTTCCAACACTACAAATGACTAATAATGTAGTGTCAGCTGTCACTGCTCCAATCACATCTGTCTCTCGGTGTTAACGACTGCTAGATTATTACATCTCTAGCTATTGTGATTATTTTAATTACTATAATATTATTTATTATTATAATACTATATATTATTGTACTAATTATTATTATTTTGTTTATTAAATTGTTAAATTATTTCGGTTATATCAATACTATTATTTGGTTCCTACCAAACGACACATTCTACTGACCATGTTCCTTTATGTTTTATCGTCAGTACTGTTCTCTAGTCACAAATGCTGTACACAAAGTTAACTAATACGTTCATTAAACCATAAATAGCTAGTAGATGGTGACTTACCTGTAGCACATTCAATATCCGGTGAACCCGTTGTACCCGGAATACATCTGCAAACGAACTCTGATCTGTCCCTGATGCATTCTGCATTCTTACCGCAACCCACAGTTCGACAATCACGACGTGTACCTATTGAAATTAAAGTAATATTAGAAATTGTTTAGAAATTACCTAAACCTCCAATTATCGATTTTAGGATCCATTTATCGCAGAAACTTGAAAGAATGATTACCATCACACTGGCAACCTAAATAGGGATCACCGTAACAGCTGGATTTACAAGTACACTCATAACCGGAAGAAGTCTCTCGGCAATCTGCGTTTGATCCGCAGGGATTTCGAAGACATTCCTCGTTGCCTGCATGAATCATTGGGGAAAAAATTCACATTAGTAGATTTAGGACTAAAATTTCCAAAAAGAACATTCAATTGTTTCCATACCTTGCTTGCATAAAATTTTGGAATTTCCTATGTGGCCTGGTGGACATGAACATTGAGCTTGTCTGTTAGCAACACGACACTGAGCATTAATGCCACAGACACCATTTTGCATGCAGGGATCTGTGCAAACTCCAAATTCGCTGCAATGTTTGTTTGGTTCACAATCCTCGTGACGTTGGCATTCCAGTTGGTAACACTCCCGGCTAGGCTCGCCTTGATAGCCCTCTGGGCATAGACACACTGCTCGATGATTGGAAACTCTGCAAAGGGCATTCAGACCACAAGGTGCTGAGCCTGAGGAGCATGGATCCGTACATTGTCCATTCATGCAAGACAACAAGTCTGGACAATCCGAGTGAGATCGACAACCAAAGAGACATAATCCACTTTCACACATGTAGCCCTGAAATTTCTCTAATGTATTTATCTCCGGAAAAAAATTGTGCGAAAATATATTTACGAGATTGAAAACAGTTTCTAAACAATGAAAATGATATAAAAAATAAAGTAGTATATTAATTAATAGGATTTGAGTTTACAATTGCTTACCTTCGAACATTCGCTGTTGTGATCACAATTTACTCGACACTTTCCTTCGTGACAGACCTCTCCACAGGAACATTGATTTTGAGATCGACAGCTTTTAACGCAATATCCTGTTTCGTCACATTCACAGGAACCATCGCAAGGAATCATCGATTTTATACAACTAATTCGTGCATCGCCGTAATAATTCGAAGGACAACTGCACTGGGCAACATGGTTTACCACACGACATCCAGCACATTTTCCACAGGATTTGCCTCCTTCGCAAGGATCTGTACAGTTAACAATTCATTACGAGAATGTTTATATTAAGATAAACCACAATTATTGCTTTCTGGATTGTTATCTCAGACTTCGCACTCGATAATTAATTTTTTTAAAAGTAACAAAAATTAGCTCTGCAACTAAAAAAAGTAACAAAAAAGTAAATCGAAAAGTTTAATCGAAAAATTCAACTTGACAACAACAAAAATTCGTTTCAGACACTTGACAAAAATTTTAGACTATATTTTTTTCCTAATTTTCATAAAAAGTAGTTACTTTCTTCTTATTCTGCTGCTAATAAATTTAATTCCTGCAACGAATTTTATTATTGATAAAAGAATTTCAACATTTAAAAAGTAATTTAATTCTTGCAAAGAATTTTATAAAAATTTTCAAATAATTCATTTCTTTCGACTAACTTTATATAAATTCTAGTGTAAATAATTGAATTCCAGAGAAATTTTTATTATTCTATAATTTGTTTAAATAATATAAATTTCTAAAAACCTCAGTAACTTATCTCCCAAATTGAATTCTTTTATTGTTTTTAACTAAAATTCATATTTAAATTAATTTTTCTTAGAAAATTTTACAATAATTTAATAATTTGAATTTAAAAACAAATGAGGAGCAAGTTTTCAAAACTTGATAAATCCATAATTTCTTATTTCGAGAAAATGAAACAAATGACTTTCCTCACATAACCAATAGAGTTAATTTTAAAATAAAAAATTTGTATTAATTTAATTTTACGGCAATGTTTTTATATTTAAGATGTTCTGTTTTTAAGTAAACATTATCATAATTAAGTGCTTTTTCTTAGAAGATTTTGGTAAATTTTAATAATTTGAATCAAAAACAAATATTATAAGTCATCTTGGTTATGTCAAAATGATTTTAGAATAAAAATTCGTTGTTAATAAAATTTTTTTCTTAAATTTAACAGTGACAGATCGATTTTTGAGGTCCTTAAAATATTAAATTTATGCTTATCTCAATTTTTTTAAAAAATGGATTTATCAGCTTTTGAAAATTTGCTCCTCAAATAATTTATAAAATTCGATTAAAATTGTGTTTAAAAAAATCGAAATTTTGCGATGAGTATTATTATTTATAAAAATAATTGAATCCTAAACAGCATAGGAATAATTTTATTCAAATTTCGAAGATTAATTTAATTAAAAAAAATAAAATTGTAATTGTAATTGTACTTAAAATAATTGATTTCTTTCGAATAATTATTTACAAATATTTGAGGATAATAATTATCTTTATAATTCTAATATTTTTCTAAATAATTGAGTTCTTCTAATGAATTTAAGAAAAACAATTTTTAAACAATTGATTTTTTCGAAGAATTGAAATTGAATATTTAATTTTTTTAAAATAATTTTTATAAAATTATATTAAAAATAATTCAAATTCTGCGAAGAATTTTATATAAATTTTCGAAAATATTTGAATTCTAGAAAAGAATTTTATTATTTATGAAAATTAATAATTATAATCCACAGAATTTTATCAAAAATTTTGCTAAAAAATTTAATTTTCATGAAAAATTTTGTTATTAGTTAAAGTAATTGAATTATTGTGAAGAATTGTTGAAAAATGTTGTTAAATAATTGATTTTTTTTAATATTGTATCCTAAATTAATTGAATTCCTATAAGAATTTTTTTATTTTTGAAAATAATTGAATAATTTTAGATGCGGTTTATTCATTTTTTTAAATAATTGAATTTAATTATTTTTCGGAATTTTATAAAAATAATTGAATTGTTCTTAAGAATTCGATAAAATAATTTTTGATAATAGTTTTTTGATTTCTAGTATTAGAGAATTTAAAGTAGTGGAAATTCTCCAAAAAAGAACAAAAATAGTTTCTTTTAGTGGGTGAGATCTAAAAAAGTTCACAAATAATAGCATAACGTAAAAAACTAGTAAATTTTAGGTTTAGTAGATGAGTACGAAGCCTGTTATCATTAGGTGCCAATTTTCCCAAACGAGAAAAACTTTTTTTCAATCTACTTGTCTCGTAAAATTCTTACAGTAATTTTTCACAGATATTAAAAAGGATCAATACTCACTTCTACATCTATTTTCAATACAGGATTCATCGGAAGGACAGGCGTTATCACTGCGACATCCAATGTCACATAAACGATTTTCGCAAATTTGGTTGGACGAACATTGATCGTCAGTGTTACATATTGTCTTGCAGATTCCTCCGTCACACCGTTCGTCATTCAAACAATTCACATCGCTGAAATTAATTTAAGTTAAAAACAATTTTTTAAAAATATTTGTCAAAGTATTGCATTTAAAATTAAATTAATTAGGGAAATTATGAAATTATTTTACCTTCGACAAGTTGAATAACAAGACTTAACGTAGCAAGTTTGGCCAGGCGAACAATCTGACAGATCTGAACAGGGTAGGAAAGATTGTCTGCAGCTAATAAGTGGATCTCCAATCAGTGATTCTGGACATCTACATCGTTTCCAATGATTTACAACTGAACACTGTGCATTAATACCACAGGCATTTGGCAAACTGCATGGGTCTGGAATTCATAGAACAAGATGTTTGATAAAATTTAATTTACTAAAGTTTTACTCGAATTTTTAATCTTTCTTTTCGAGTTGAAACTGAGAAGTAGTTAAGAGAATAAAACTACCAGACACACTTTTGTCATACTTTTGATCATTCAAAATTGCGTACAACCCTGAATTTAATTTCTTCACGATTAATCACTATTAGTTTGATATTTAAGAGTATTCAAGATATAAGAGTCAAATACCTATACACTGGTTGTTGACGCAAGCGAGATTTTCCTGGCATTCAATATCAGCCCTACATCCATTGAAGCAAACCAATCCTTCACAGATCTCGCCACTCTGACAGTCCTCGTCTCTTCTGCACAAACCTCTGCAGACTCCACTTGAATCACAACGTTCATTGCTCAGACAATTTGCATTCGATGAACAGACCGGGGTGCATATTCCAGAAATGCAACTGGTTCCAGCCGAACAGTCTCTATTTGATTGACACGACGGACCCGGTGCCCGGAGACACGCCACTTTCGCTGTTGGATTTGGAATAAAACCTGCCGAGCAGGAACACGAGGCTCGTTGATTGATAACCGTGCATTTTGAATTTGGACCACAAGGTGTAACTTCGCAAGGATTCGCGCACTTATTTCCAAGGCACGCCTCATTTGCGTTGCAATCTTCGTCAGCTTGACAGCCAAACGTGCACATATTGTTCAAGCAAATGTGACCCAAGAAACAATCATTGTCCAGTCGGCATGTCAGAAGGCAATTTCCCCTTACGCATTTCTCGTTGAAGGCACATTCATTGTCCACTTGACAAACAGGCAGACACACATTGTCCCGGCAAGTGTTTCCCACATTGCAATCATTTGTCGACGTGCAAGACACTGGCACTGAAATTTATCAAATAGAAATGTGTCAAAAAATATAAAATAACACATCTTAGAAATATTTATCGAATTTTTTCATATTTTATTTCATATTTTAGAAGAAAATACTAACGTCTCACGCATTCCACTTCGGAATTTCCGGTGAATCCTGGTGGGCAACTGCAGTGCTTCAAATGATTTCGAACTGTACACTCGGCATTAATTCCACAAGCTGCTCGTATTTGACATGGATCCAAGCACTGACCGTTTATGCAGACGTCAGACAAAGTGCATTCATTGTCAGATTGACATGATGCTGAAAGTGTATCAATCGGTAAAACAAATTAAAAAAATATGAAAAACAAATTTTTTTATTGCTAAAAATCAATAATATAATTAAGAGGAAAACTTACGTCGACAAATGCTTTCGTAACAATAGGTATTCAAACCGCATTCCGCAGAAGAAGAACAAACAACAGACGTCGGACGACATCCGATACTTAATTCGTTAGCGTCGCCTTCATAACCAGATCGACATTTACAAGAACCAATATGATGGAAAGCGAAACAATCTGCATTTGGACCACACTGGATGCGAGCACAGACATCTGAAGAAGATTCAATAAATTTCGACATTTAGCAAAATGAAAACGAATGGAAATATTTTGGAAAAATTTGATCACAGTGGAAACATACCGTGACACTTGGGAACATTGTTGAAACTAAGGCAATTGGCAGTATCTGGACAGTCTTCGTCGTGCAGACATTCAACTGGTTGTTGACAGCCGCTGTTGTAAGGATCACCAACCGTTCCATGCTGACAATAACACTTGTACGAACCCTTCGAGTTTTCGCAAACTGCGCCAGGTGCACAGGGTATATCGGCACAAAAGTTAATCAACTCGCATCCGAGAGATGGATCACCAGTGTAGCCGGGTTGACATGTACATATCTTGAATAAATTAATTTTAACTCAAACCACTTTTCTAACATAAGCAATTGTACGGTGCAAAAATTCTGTACGGGTTGAAATTAAATTACAAGCATCGCAGTAATTTATCCTCAAAGAAAAATGAAAAGAAAAAATCATTAGTTTATATTAGAAGAATATTCCTATTTCAACTTCTTCAAAATTATTTTAATCATATCAATAAATTAATTATTATTCTAAGGAATTTTCATCTAAAATTCTTCTCTAAATAAACTATTTTTAATAATTTTTAAAGTTATTTCAGAATTATTAAACCCATTCCTTCTACAATTAAATTTTACGAAATTTCAGCGACTATTCGAAAACTTTTCAATTTTATAATAGAAAATCAAAACAAAATTATTTTAAAAATTCTCAATTAAACTTTTTCAAAAAAATTAATTTTACAGAACTGCTTGGTTAAAAGTATAGACAATTCAAATTTTCAAAGATTTCAATTAAATTATTATCTAAAATTTTGAGTGAAATTCATTTTTAAATCAATTTTTATTAGAAAATTATTATTTATAAAATACTTAAATGTTTGTTTAGAATTTTACTAAAAATTTTTATTCGGTAGATATTGAAAAGCATTAAATTGGCGGATATTTTTGAAAAAAATTGAAGCTTTGCCAAGAATTTTATTAAAATTTTTCAAACTAATTGAATTTGGAGAATAAATTTACTATTCTTATAGATAATTGAAATTTTGAACATAATTAAATTTTTTGAGAATGTTTTTTTAAATAATTGAATTTCTAATATTATTTGTATTTTTTCTGAAAAATTTAATTATATTAGTTTTGTCAATTAAAATTCTTCTATAAATACATTATTTTTAAGAATTAATTAAATATATATTTAAAAAATGTAACTAATTTCAGAATAAGTTGAATTAAATTAAATTTATTCAAATTTGAAAATTTATAAAATTTAAAATTGAAACCTTTTCAAACATTAAATATCTTCTAAATATTAATTTTACGTAATAGTTCTTTAAGAATTAGATTATTTAAAAATTAGAAAGAAATTATTGGCAAAATAGATTAAATTGAAGGGGAAAAAGCGGAAAGAGAAAAAGGTAACGAATCATCAAAAATTGAAAAAAAGGGAACAAAAGGGGACTATCTTTAATGCCAATAATTATCTAGCGAATGATTAAGATTGATTTTAAAATGGAAACAATTTGAAACATTAAGCATTACCTGAAGGTGTCGTTCCGTTGAGCAAAGAGCGTTTACTCCACACGGGTTATGAGCTAAGCAAGCGATTCTACAAACATGATCTTCGCAAATCTTTTCTTCGGAACACTGTTCTTTTGTGTCGCATTCAATTGGTTGACAGCCGATTTTATCATCATTTGGATCGCCAAAGAATCCAGATTGACAAGTACACCTAGCCTTGTGATTAACAGCGTCACAGACTGCATTACGTCCACAGAATGCAAGGTTGCAGACTCTTTGACATTCAGCCTTAACATAAAAAATACTTTCGTTAGATTGTAAAACAAGAATTCATACGAAAATTAATTTTACTAATTAATCAAAATTTCAAAAACTTAAATAAAAATCCTTCTTTTAGAACTTAATTAAATTATTCCAGAGTACTTACTTGTCCAATATTGTTCTTAACACACTTCTCCGAAGAGTCGCAATCATCGTTGGAAATGCATTTCAATTCTTGTACGCAGATGCTGTTTAGGCAATACTGATAATCGGGACAGGTGGCATTGTGTCTGCAGGTTGGTTGACAAAGGCCATTGATGCACAACTGATCTCCAATGCAGTCCCTCGTGCTTGCACACAATGATGTACAGATTCCTCCATTACAGGATGAACCTGTTGGACATTGATGATCAACTTTGCAGTACTGAACGGGTGTACAGCCGAGGTTTGGATCTCCGGTGTGACCCGGTTGACAAGTGCAAACTGCGCTGTGGTTCAAGGGTGAACATTCTGCGCCCGAGCCGCAGACATTTGGCACTGAGCAAGGATCGACACACTTGTGATCGAAGCAGGAACTCGATGGACCGCAGTCACTATGATAGTTGCATTCCAGATGAATGCACTCCACCTAAAATAATTATTTATTGTAAATTATAAAATTTATTATTACTGCAGAAAAGCTTCGGGAGAGATAACTTTAAGAAGATTTTATTATTGCAGACTTCACATTCGATATTAATTTTAAAAAAATAGCTTTTAAACAAACAAAAAGTAGTAAAAAAGGTATTTTCTGAAATATTAAACTTGACTATTAAAAAAATGGTTTTAAAAACTTCCCAAAATTGACAAAAATTCTATTCTATATTGTATTTACCTCACTTTTTTCTAATTTTCATAAAAAATATTTCTTTCTTTCTTATCCTACTGCTAATAAATAGAATACCAGCAACGAATTTTATTATTCATGAGAGAATTTCAATATTTAGAAAAATAATTTAATTCTTGGGAAGAATTTTATAAAAATTTTTAAATACATGATTTCTTCAGATTAATTTTATGAAAACTCAAACATTTTTTTAAATAATTGAATTCTGTTTGCAAATTTGATAAAAAAAGTAGACATTTAAAAAAAATAATTGAATTCTGTTTGGAAATTTTATGAAAATAATAGATATTGAAAATAATTGAATTCTATTTGGAAATTTGATAAAAAAAGTTGCCATTTAAATACAAAAATTGAATTCGGTTTGGAAATTTTGTGAAAATAATTGAATTTTGTTTGGAAATTTTATAAAAATAGTAGATATTGAAAATAATTGAATTGTAAAAAGTTTTTTAAAATAATTAAAATTTACAGAGAATTCTATAACAAATTTAAAGAATAATTGAATGTTTGTGAGAAATTTCATTAATTTTTTTTGTTAAATAATTGAATTCTTGTGATGAATATTGTTATTTATGAAAATAATTGAATTTTACAAAGAATTTTATTAAAATGCCACAAAATAATTGAATTATGTTTGAAAATTTTATGAAAATAGTGGATATTGAAAATAATTGAACTGCAAAAAATTTTTTAAATTAATTAAAATTTACAAAGAATTCTATAAAAATTAAAAAAAAATTATTAAATGTTTGTGAGAAATTAAACTAATTTTTTTCTTAAAGAATTGAATTCTTGTGATGAATATTGTTATTTATGAAAATAATTTAACTTTGCAAAAAATTTTATTAAAATGACACAAAATAATTGAATTTTTGGGGAAAAATTGTAATTTATCTTCAATAATTGAATTCTTTCGAAAAAATGCTTTATGTAAATAATTGAATTTTTGGGAAGAATTTAATTAAAATCTAAAAAAATAATTAAATTATTTCAAAAAAATTTATATAAATTGTATTTAAAATAATAGATTTCTTTTTAACAGTTTCATGAAAATGTTTTAAAATAATTGAATTCCTGAGAAGAATTTTATTATTCTACAAAAAATTGAATTATTGAGGAAATTTTTATTAAAATGTTTCAAAAAATTGATTTTCAGTGAAAAATGTTATTTTTGAAAACAATTGAACATTTTTTATTAAAATTTTAAAAAAATTGTTGAAAATAATTAATTTTTTCGAAATATAATAAATATGATAAAACTTTTAGTTTAATAATTGCATTTTTATGGATAACTTTACTTGTAAAATAATTTAATTTTTTGATTAATTAATTCAAAATAGTTATAATTAAAATTCCTGGATGAGTTATATTATTAATGAAAAGAATGCAATTCTTGTTTAAAGTTTTATCTAAAATATTTTTTTAAATAATTGAATTTCGAATATTTTTTGAAAATATTTGAATCGTTTTAAAGAATATTTTAATTTTTCGAGAATTGACTTTCTATTTCAAGTATTGGCGAATTTAAAGTAGTGGAAATTGTAAAAAAATAGTAGCTTTTAGTGGCTCAAACATAAAAATACCCAAATAGTAAAGTAAATTAAAAAGATAGTAAATAATAGGTTTTAGTAAATGAGTGCGAAGTGTGCATTAAGTTGAATCTTTCATACCAGTGGGTCTCCTCTTGTTTGTCCAGGACATTTACAATGCGGCACATGATCTTTAACGAGACATTGGGCGCTTTTGCCGCACACGGACGGAGTGTTGCACGGGTCACGACAAGTATTGTCTATACAAGCTGCAGAGTTTGGACAATCGCCATGGGTGAAGCAATCACCCGGTTGTTTGCATCCAGTTTTGAAAGGATCACCAACTAAGCCGTGGGAACAGGTGCAAGTGAACGAACCCTCAATATTTTCACAACTGAAATCAGTTCAAAAATTAGATTAAAAATCCTTACCTAACAAAAAATAATTCTTTACATACAAGAAAGAGTTCAACTAACTTGCAATAGTTTACTTACATTGCTGTGGAGTGACATGGACTCTGCAGACACTCATCAACATCGACACAGGTGTCACCAACGAGAGTAAATCCTGGGTAGCACTTGCAATTACCCTCATGCTTGATTGCTATACAATTACCATATCCACAATTGATTTGATTGCAGGGGCTTGTGCACTTGTTGACATCTTGATTGCAGAATTTATCCACTGGACAGTCGCTATTCGAAAGGCATTCGACCTTGAAACATCCAGACGCATCGCCAATGAATCCGGCCTGACACTGACAAGCAGCTGCGTGATCGAAGACAGAGCAAACTGTGTTCGGCCCGCAATCAACTCGAGAGCATGGGTCAGTGCAGTTGTGTTGCACACAGGCCAAAGACTCTGGACAATTACTGTTTGAGTCACAGCGATGGGGTAGGAGACAACCGAGAACAACTGGGTCGCCTGCTGTTCCAGTGGGACACGAGCATTTGTAAGATCCTTGAAGGTTAATGCACTCAGCTGTGGGATGACAGGGGTGATCTTCGCATTCGTCAATATCGAGGCATTTGTCTGGACTGGCAATGAAACCTTGACTGCATTTGCACCTGTGATTAATGCAAATCTGATCTAAACTGCAACCGGCATCGGAGGTGCAACCAATTTCGCAATTTCCTTCAATGCATAATTCGCCGGGCAAACAGTTGCTGTCGCCGTAGCACATCTTGACGCACAATCCATTCCTGCAGCGTTCACCCTGCGCACAATTACTCTGATCTTTGCACTGGCATTGACACGAACCGGAAATGCACACGTGTTGATTCGGGCAGTTGCCTGATGGATCGCATGGACTTGGGAATCGGACACATCCCTGTTGGGGTGTGGGATTGCCTTGGAATCCTTCTGGACATGCACAAACTGTTCGATGATCTTGACAACTGCAGACGGCGTTGGGTCCGCATACATTTTCTCGTTTGCAGGGATCTGAAACAAAGGAAATTAGTATTGCACATCATGGAGGATTTTTAATCTAGTACTTGTAATTCAGAGTTGCCCCACTTTCGATCATTCGAAATTTACTGACTTTTACAGGTTTTCCAGGCTAAATCTAAACAAAAATTCGTTTTTAAATGAATTTTTATCAACTAATTCTACAGTTATTCCATTAATCAAATACAAAAATAAATAATTTATTGATTAATTGAATGTATCTTTAGAAATTAAATTCTTATAAAAAATGATATCAATAAATATTTAATTAATTGACTTCGTTATACGAATTTAAATAAATTTTTTAAGAATAATTACATTTTTCGAGAAATTCAATTAAAAATTAAAATTTGAAAACAAAATAGTCTGATTTTTTCCAAACAATTTTAATAAAATTTATATGATTAATTTACTTTTTGCGAGGAATTTAATTATTCATTAACATTTATAAATTCTTGTTAGGAAATTTAATAAAATTTTTAAAAATAAGTCGATGCCATATTTTAAAAATAATATTGCTTTTCTTAGAAAAAAACTAAATTTCTGCGAATAATTATGATAAAAATAAAAAATTTTTCTTTAAGGAATCTGATTTTTACGAAAATAATTTAATTCAATAATTGAATTATATAGGGGAGAATGGGGAGTTATGAAGCACGCTTTGTTTATGAGTTGTAACTTCAAAAAGAAATTTTTATTTCAAATTTTCTCCATTTGAATCTCTAGAGGGTCTTCAAATATGCTTACTGGTTGAAGAATTTGCATGAAATAATATAAAATCAACAATTTTTTTCAGTTGGACTAAAAAGCTGCTTTTTCAAGTTTTTAAAAATCATGGGGAGTTGTGAAGCACTACTAAAAATCACTAAAAATTATATTTTTTGGTAAATATTCTTTATTGCGATTTTGCATAAATCGTTTTAAATTTCGAGAACCTATTCATTGCTGGGTATTATATGGGTGAACTTATCTTTTTGATTTGTTCGCGAATTTTGTAAGAATTCTGCAAAATGGAGCACACAAAAAAACTTTATAAACGAAAAATTGAACACATTGTCTTGAAAGATATGCAAAATATCTTCTATCGGAATGAATCCAATTACAAAACGAAGATATTAGGTGAAAAAATATTCAGAGTAAGTGACATCTATCAAAACAATTACTATGCGAGATCTATGGCCGTGCTTCACAACTCCCCATGCTTCATAACTCCCCATTCTCCCCTACAAATTTTTTAAAATAATTGAAATTTTGCCAAGAATGTTATTAAAATTGTTGAAAATAATTGATTTTTAGAAAGAAACTTTATTATTTATAAAAATAATTTAAATTTTTACGAGATTTTTTAAAAACCTTTTAAAAAGTATTAAAAATATTGGAAATTTTGCTTTGAATTCTACTGATTTACAAAAATAATTAAATTTTAAAAACAAATTTTATTATTTGAGAGAATAATTGAATTGTTGTGAAGAAGTTTATAAAATTTGTTAATTAAATTCCTACAATATTTTTATTATTTTTGAAAATAATTTAAATGTTGCTAATAATTCCATCAAAAAATTATTTTCAATAATAGAATCCTTCTGAAAAATTTTATTAAAATTGTAGAAAATGAAAAAATTAAAATTTTGCCAAGAATTTCAATAAAATTATTGAAAATAATTAAATTTCGGAAAAAAATTTTTTTTATTTATGATGATAAATAAAATTTTAACAAGAGTTAAAAAAAATTTTAACATAACTGAATTTTTATCAGGAATTTTATTTTTTTTTCGAAAAAATTGAAATTGTGCTATGATTTATAACTTTTCTCTAAAATCCCATTATTTTAGTGTTTTTAACTAAAACTTTTATTTAAATCGATTTTTAGTTAAAAATTTTACGAGAATTAAATTATTCAAGTGCAAAAATAAATAATTTATTGAACTCGATAAAAATTGTATTAAAAATATTTGAAATTTTACAATACATTTCTTTTTTTATAAAAATAATTAAATTCTTCAAAAGAATTTCATTATTTATGAAAATAATTGAATTCTTTAAAAGGATTTCATTATTTATGAAAATAATTGAATTCTTCAAAAGAATTTCATCACTTATGAAAATAATTGAATTCCTTAAAAGAATTTAAATATTTACAAAAATAATTGAATTTTTGTAAAAAATTTGATTATTTATAAATATAATGAACTTATCGCTTAGAAATTTATAAGATTTCTTCATAATTTGATTTCTTGTGAAATTTCTATTATTTATGAAAATAATTAAATGTTTAGGTAGAATTTTATGAAAAATTGTATTTAAATAATTGAGTTCTTTTGGAAAATTTTAATAAAATAGAAATTGAAAATCATTGAATTCGGGTACATTTTTTGAAAGAATTGAAATTTTGTCACAAATTTTATTGAAATTCTTGAAAATAATTCCAAGTTTGATATAAGAATTTTATTATTTATAAACAAAATAGAAATTTTTTTTTCAGCATAATTGAATTTCTACGAAGAATTTTATTAATTTTGAGAAAAATTGAATTTCAGTTTATAGTTTGTACTTTTTCTTCACTATTAAATTATTTTAGGTCTTTTTTAAGTAAAATTCTTGTATAGAAAAAAATTGAAGGTTTTGTATAAGATTTCGTAATTATTAAATTTAATATTTTATGAACTTGTCACTTTTGATACTTAGATTTCGAGAATAAACCCAATTACCTTAGAAAACAATTTTTCGGGATTTCGATAAAAATTCCCTTGTTATTATTGTAGGTTTTTTCAAGGTTTATAAATTTTCCTGACATTCCCATATTTTCAGCTTGTGTGGCAACTGGGAATTCATCATGAAGGTTTTTAAATCTAATAAATATTTAAAATAAGTTTGCAATGTACCTTGACATTTGTGATTGATGCAAGATTGGTCCGATTGGCAATTTCTGCTACTCCGGCAGCCCAACATACAGACGCTGTTAACACAGGCCAAGTTGGTTTGACATTGACTGTGGGAAGCGCAAGAAATCGCGCATTTATTATTGATACATTTTTCCCCGTTGGCACAGTCGTCAGACGAACGACAAACAGCTCTACATTGACCTTCTAAACAGATGCTATCCTCACATTCAGCATCGATTGAGCAATAATTAGAATCCCGCACACATCCATCTTGTATCCCTTTAGTCGAGGGTACAAATTTGTGAATGCATCGGCAAATCGGCTCTCCGTTAACGATCTCACAGAGTGTGTTCGAGCCGCAAGTGTTCTCGCAAGGATTAATGCAACGATGATTTTGACAAACCGAATGAACCGGACAATCTTTATTACTCTTACATTGACCTTCCTCTTGACAACCCGAACCATAGGGATCACCGACATGATTAGGCGGACATTGACACACGGGACTGCTGGAAGCACCGGCAATGCAAAATGCAGAAGAATGGCACGGATTTGGGGAACAACTCTCAACGGCAATACATTCAACGTCTGGCAGTGGATTGGCTTTAAAACCCGGGGGACATTGGCAGATGGCCTTATGATCGTCGGCAATGCAAACCGCGTTTACTCCGCAAGCGCTTTTGTCGCACGCGTCATAGCACTTGTGTTCGAGTCTGTTACAAAGTTGAGTTGGAGGGCAGTCGATATTATAAACACAGGGGACAGCTTTGCAACCGTTACTGGGATCGTTAGGGTCACCGGCATAAAGACCCGGAGGACACTCGCAATTAGCTACGTGATTATTGACAACGCAAAGTGCGTTCGGACCACATGACACGAAATTGCAAACGGGTTGACAGGACAAAATACCTTCCGGGGAAGATTTACAGGTGTGTTCTTCAGCGCAATCAGTGTCGGTGGTGCACTGATCCTTGCGAGTACTTTGACAGCCGTATCGATCGTTCGGATTGCCGGTAAAGCCCGGCAGGCATTCACAATGAGCCTGGTGATTGTCGGCGACGCACTGTGAGTTGACAGTGCAGGTGAAGGTTTCACAGAGTGATATGCACTTGAGAACGCCTAGAGCGTCAGGGCGACAGGTTGCTTTCGGATGACAGTCGTGGTCGTGAATGCAGTCGGGAACAGAAGGTTTCTCACAAGACGACAAGACAGGATTCCATTCGTACGAGTCGTAGCACTTGCAACTAGCGTGCCCAATTTCGTCCACCTCGCACCTTTGATTCGTACCACAAGCAACTTTACCACAAGGGTTTGTACATTCATGAATTCCGGACTCTCCCAATAAACAGAAGGTTCCCGCTCTGCAGTCTTCGTTGGAGTCACAAGAGGCTGGACTGATGGATTTTTTCGGTTGACAACCCTCACGCAGATCGCTTGGATTTCCATAGTGACCGTCTATGCAGAGGCAGGAGGACGCGTGATTTTGTGTAACGCAGAGGGCGTTCGGTCCACACTGAAGTTTGCTGCAAGCGTCGACACACTTTCTAACTCCCTTGCCGATGGAGAAGCAGATTTCCTGTGTTTCACAGTCGAGATCGTTTGAACAGTGACCTTGGGGATGACAGCCTTTCGATAGATCATTCGCGTTTCCGCTGTAGCCTGGCGGACAGACACAGACTCCGTCTTGGCAGGCTGACCTCGGACCGCAATGAACGTCACTACACTTGTCGACGCACTTTCCACCGACGCAGGTGAAATCCACGGGACATGGCGTTTCTGAATTACATCTACAAGTTGCGGGATCTAGGCAAGGTCCAATTTGTAACTTCTGACAGTCGACGAATGGATTGCCGAAGAAATCCTCCTTGCAGCGACAGTCGTAACTACCGATCGTGTTGATGCAAACTGCGTTATTGCCGCACGCGTTTCCGTTGCACTCGTCAATGTCGAAGCAGCGAATGTAAGGGTTTCCAGCGAATCCAGGTGGACAGTGGCATTCGACGGCGTTGATTCCGGCAACGCAGTGGGCATCCTTTCCGCAAGAGTCTTGGGAGCAGTCTGACTTGTGTTGTAGGCCACATCCATGATAGGGATTGCCGTTGGTGCCGGGATTGCAGACACATTTGGAATCGAGGAGACTGTATTCACAGTGGGCATTGGATCCGCAGGGTGGAGTGCACTGGGGTGGTTGTGCCGGTGGCATGCAGAGAAGATCTGGATTTCCGACGAAATATGGATTACAAACGCATTTGTTGCTCACGGGATCACAGCTTGCTCCAATTCCGCAGACGACGCCTTCACAGCGGCGCTTGCAACGTCCTCCTATGCACACGCTTGGCTCTGCGCAAGGAATTTCCGGAGAACATACATCTGGAACGCACTGGCCTCCTGGGAAAGGATTGCCCATGAATCCTTCAATACACTTACAAGTTGGTCCATCGTAACTGACAATGCACTGCGCTGCAGTACCACAAACATATCCATCGCATTCTGCAAAAATTATTATCATTACTATCTAAATAATCATCACAAATCTAAAAAATTATTACAAATCTAAGTAATCATTACTAATCTAAATAATCATTAGTAATCAAATTAATCATTACTAATCTAAAAAAAATAATATTCTGGAAAAATTATTGTCAATTTATTATCTAAACTAGTAAATTATAGGCGCGCGGAACGCGGTATTCTATTTCTTATTATTTTGTAAATTAACAAATTTTATATTTTCTAGAATAAACGTAGGATTTTCGAAATTATTACAGATAAAAAAATTTAAAGAATTCACTTATTAAGAACATAGTATAAAATATTCTTGTTTATTATTAAAAAAAATTTCTAAAGAATTTAATTATTCTCATAAATAATAAAATTGTATAGAGCAATTCAATAATTTTTAAGAAATTTAATAAAAATTCAATTATTTTCGACGATTTTGATAAATTTATATTTTATTTATATTTAAAATTTTTCTTTTTAAAAATTCATTTTTTTCGAAATTTTTAATAAAATCCCTACCAGAAAATTCATACTTTGAAAATTTTAGATAAAATTCTCTGAAAAAATTCAGTTAATTTTATACATACTAAAATTCTTTAAAGGAATTAAATTATATTCATAAATAATACAATTTTTCGGAGGAATTTAATTATTTTCAACAATTATCATAAAAATTCTTCGAAACAATTCAATTATTTTTATAAATTGTACAATTCTTGTTAAAAATTTAAATATTTCAATTTTTAATACAATTTTTAATCAAATGTCAAGAAATAAATTCAATTGTATTCAAGATAATTTTAATGAAATTTTTCCATCAGATTCAATTAATTTTTAAAATTGTAATAAAATTTATCCAAAGAATGCAATTGTTCTTAAAACATTTAAATAAAATTCGTTGCAAATTTCAATTGTTATCAAAATTTTTAATTAAAATTACTTTTAAAAATTCATTATTTTTACAAAATTTATTTAATATTTTTTTTTAAAAATGTAATTATTTACAAAAACGCTAATAGAATTTGTTCAAAGAATTTAATTTTTTAGAAATAGTTTAAATATGGATTAATTTTTCAATTTAATTTTCAATTTTTTTGAAATACTTAAGAATAATTTCTTGATTTTATATCGACAATTTAATTATTTCTGAAAATAAATAAATTCTAGAATTGAATTCTAATAAAACTATTTAAAATTATTGAATCCGTGTAAAAAAATGTATTATTTCTACAAATAATTTAATTTTTGGAAAATTTTAAAAACTAAATTAATTTTTAAGAAGAATTTTATTAAAATTGTATTTAAAATAATTGAATTCATGTAAAAAATTTACTATTTTTTCATATAATTGAATTCTTTCAAAAATTTAATAATAATTTAATTTTCCCTGAAATTCAATTAAAATTGAATTTAAAATAATTGAATTCAAGCCTAAATTTCATTATTTATGACTTCCTGTGAAAAAATAAATTATATTTTTTAAATAATTGAATTCTGGATAAAATTCAATTACATTCAAAATTTTCAGTAAAAATTATTTTTATAAAATTGCTTCATTTTAAAGAATATTGAAGTAAATTCTTATAAACAATTAAATGATTTTAAAGAAGTGTAATAACAATCTTGCCGAGAATTATTATTTTCAATACAATTTTAATTGCATTTCTTCAAAAGAAATCAATTATTGGCAAAAATGTCCATTAAATTCTTGAAATGAATTTAAATATTTTGAAATTTTTTTGTTAATACTTTACAAGAACTCAATGATTTTCAGAACATTAAGTTAACAATTTTAAACATTTAAAAAGAAAACTCATGATTCGAAAAGTTAGGAAACAAAAAATTATTATGTCAAGTGATTTTAAAGGAGAAGAAGTTGATTATTCTGAATAAAATCTTTTAAGTAGATGAAAATTGTTTGGTCAGACAATATATTTGTAAGCAAAATTAAGAGAAGAGACCGGTAAAATTCCAATCCTTCGATTATAATGATTATTAGTAATTTTTGTTTGTTTGACCGTATTATATAATTTGTAGACTAATATATATATATATATATATATTAATATATAATAATAATGATTATTAATCAATAAATTTAACAAGTTTTCAAGAAGAAAAGACTTACGAGAAACACATTCGTTGTTTTTGCCTTCGGTGAATCCAATAACACATCGACACCAGGGAGCATGTTTGTCGGGTTCACAGTAAGCATTTGGTCCACAAGGAACATTATCGCAGGGATTGACACAGCTGCCTTGAACGCAGGCCAAATAGTTCTCGCAGTGATCATTTGATGAGCATTCTTGCTTGGCTGTTGGTGCCCCGGAGCATCCGCCTCCATAAGGATCACCGGCCATTCCTTTCGGACATTCGCAAATATGTCCTCCCTTGATATTGAAGCAGTAGGCTCCGCGTCCGCAAGGATTGTTAATACACTCATTGACATCGACGCAACCGTGCTGCGGATCTCCCTCGTAGCCTGCTTCGCACATACATCTCG
The DNA here is from genome assembly GCA_032873175.1 of Leptopilina drosophilae. Classification (NCBI taxonomy): domain Eukaryota; kingdom Metazoa; phylum Arthropoda; class Insecta; order Hymenoptera; family Figitidae; genus Leptopilina; species Leptopilina drosophilae. The sequence goes on from CM065482.1 coordinate 674,737, forward strand.
GTGGATCGGTTGGTGTACATTTTGCATTAAGTCCACATGGAAATCGATCGCAGGGATCTGAAAAATAGGATACAATTCAATAAAAAGTTGATAAAGTATAATAAATTAATATATTTAATAAAGTTAATAAAAAAAGATTATTATTAATTATTGTTATTATTATTATAAAAATAAATATTATTCTTTAAAGTTACGAGAAAGAAATTTTTCGCAACTTTAAATATAATTTAAAAACAAGATTCGCAAATATGTTTTAATATTTAAGTTGTATCCAAAAATTATCCACTTTACTTGTTTTTTATTTTTAATAAATTTATGTAGAGCTTCATTTCAGGTTGAACTTGATTGAAATTAAATTAATATCATATAATCCAAAACCGAAGGGTATGATTAAATAATAAATGATAACGTACTTTTACAGAGATTGCCATCAAGAGGATCTGTGTAAAATGGCGGAGGACAAACGCATTCTCCGGGTTGTATGCATTTCTCATTGGCTTTACATTCGTTATCATTGGTGCATCGTTTTTGAGCTGGAGAACAGAGACCGTTGTACGGATCACCGCCGTATCCACGGGGACAGACACATCGATGGGAACCTGGTAAATTGATGCACTCGGCACCATATCCACACACTTGATGACCTTCGATGCACTCGTTTATGTCTGCAAGAGAACAAGTTATTGGTCAAGTGTTTCTTCAGTTAGTTGACAAAGAATTCAATCTCGCTTTTTATTATTACCTTCGCAAGATCCATCGGGTTTAGTGCTAAAGCCTTTGGGACAGGCGCAGTAACTGACGCCACCCGCAATCGTGATGCACTCAGCGCCGGCGGGACAAGTTTCGCCCTTTGAGCAACCAGCCAGCATGCACTTTCCATTTACGATCTTGTATGGAGGTTGACACTGGCACTCGATACTGTTGCATTCTAGGAACAATTCAAGCGACTTGTTAACTTACTTCTAACTACTATTTTACTACTTTTAACTAACTATTAACATAATTATCAACAGTCGAGTCAAAATTTATGAACTTGTCCACCTAAAACAAACTCTTTAAATTTGCATCATGTTGGTACATAATTTGTAAAATTCTATAACTTTGATAAAAGTTAGAAAATTGTTAAAAAAGAAAATTAAGAATCACAATTTTGTTTACAAAATTATAAGTTCTCTTTGTAAAAGCAAAAAAGTTTTGTAAAATTACTATTTTTTATCGCAATTTGTCAACAAAATTCTGTTCTTTTTTGAAAATAGAAAATAATAATTTACAATATTTTTATAACAAAATTTCCAAAAATAATATATTTGTTATAAAACTTTTTTTTTGAAAATATTAATTATCTTTAGAAAAAAAATTCCTATAACCTATATTTCTTAATTCAGATTTTTAACCAGATTATTTAAAACAGCAAAAGTTTCCTTGTTTCTATTAAAATTTGCTTTTTCAAATTAAATGAAAATTCTTAATTTCTTAAAAAATATAATTTTTCTTACGGTTTTTCATTAAATGGAATTATTTGAAAAACTCTTATAGTAAATGCTAAAATATTTCTAACAGCAACTTGAATTAAAGTTCAAAATTTACTTCAATAAAAGTTAGCAAAATTTTCAATTATTTCAATTTTTTAAAATTAATTTTGGAAATAGAAGTATTTTTAAAAAATTTTAGTTTTATTTTTTCCAAGAAACAATTTTACGAAATTAAATTTTTCAAACCTTTAACACTTTTTTTTAAACAAAAATTTAAAAACTTATTCATTTTTATTATTTATTATTGATAATTCAAGAACTTCTTTCTTTAAAAAATTTTAATTACTATTTTTCAGAAACTTAATTTTTTTTTAAATTTTCAGATTAAATATTTTAAAGTTTAATAACTTTTGTAAAATAAATATTTAACTAATTATTGCTCTTTATTTTCTTAAAATTTCAAAATACTTAAAAATTTGAACTGCAAGTCTTCCAAAATGCAATTAATTTTCTAGAATTAAAAAATTTTTGTAAATTTTAATTTTTAATTTGATTGTCATTTCAAAAATGGAATATAGTTTAGAAAAAATATTTTTCAAAATTACCTTTATTGGGAAAAGAAATTTTTAGAAAATTACTTATATTAGAAGAAAGAAAATCAGAAAATACGTTTTAGAAAACCTGTACCTCAACCTTTTTCTAAATATAATGAACTGAAAAATTAATAACTATGAATTGTTTAAACAATAAATTTTTAGTTTTTCTAAAAAAAACAAGAAATTCTAGTTTTAAGTACAGTGAATTGAAAATTAACAAAATAAATTGTTTAAAGAATGTTCAAATAATAAGTTTTTAGTTTTTCTTTTATAGTTCAACGATTAGTTACAAAAAAATGCATATGTAATTTAGAAAAGACAAAATTTTTAGCCCTTAGTACAATAATTTATGACAAAAATAATAACAACAAATTGTTTAAATTTAAAAAATTGTTATACTTTTTTTCATAAATCAAAAACACTCGAAAATTATTTTAATGGTTCTTTTTTTATTAATTTTCTTAACTAATGAAGCTAATAAAAAATATTTTCTACGATTTTATGATTTATTGAATGTTGTTATTAAAAAATGTTTAAAAACAAAAACTAGAAAATCGGGCTCGAAATATTGATAGAGTTTTTAATTACGAATATTTAGAAAAAAAGAAAAATAGTTTCGGTCAAAAATTGTGATTTGAAACGAAAAAGTACATCATTTGCTCATAGTAAACTTTGTGTAGACATGATGTAAATTTAAAATATTCGTCTTAGGTGACCCAGTTCAGAAATTTTGATCTGTTAAAATGAAAGTGCTAGAAATTGTCAAAAAAATAAAAAAAGAAATTACCTTCGCAAAGAGAGAAAGGATTTCCATTGAATCCAGTTGGACATTGACACTCGTAACTGCCGGGAAGATTTTTACAAATGGCATTCACTCCGCAAGCGGGCTTGTCTCTCAGTTCGAGGCATTCATTAATATCTCTGCATTTGTGTGTTTCAGCGTCACGAGTGTATCCTCTTTGGCAGATGCAAACACTGCTTCCGGCAAATTCGTCCTTGATACATTGTTCTCCAAGAGGACATGGACTGTTGGGTCCGCATACATGCGGTAAAAGTGATTTCTCACAACCACCACTGTAAGGGTCTCCAGTCATTCCACTCGGACATTGACAAGAGAAACTTCCGGGTTCGTTGTAACATACAGCGCCTGGTGGACATGGATTAGTTGAACATTCATCAATATCTCTGCAGCCTCCCTTGACTCCTGGTTTGCCCGTGTAACCGTTACTGCACAAGCAGTTCGCGACGTCATTCAATAACATGCAGTGAGCGTTCGGCCCACAGGAGAGATCTTCGCATGGATCTGAAATTCAATGTTAATCCTCGAATTAATTACACGATTTATACTTGGAAGAATAAATAAAATTTCAAATCTCCAGAAATAGATAATATTGTTGAAATTAAGGGTAAATCTTACGTCGACAGTCATTTCCAACGTTCGGTTCTGGACACAAGCATCGCTTTTGGGGATCACAAATAGCATTTCCCGGACAGTCATTGTCCACATCGCAGGTGACAACTCCAACGCACTTGATGTGAGGATCGGGATCGGGAATAGTTTCCGGAGGACAGGAACAACTGTAAGAGCCTTCTTCGTTCGAGCAAGTTGCTCCATGGCCACACGCGTCAGGTCGACCACATTCATCAATATCTATGCGAAAATTGAATACAGAATTAAAATTGAACTGTCAAATAAACGTGTTAAATATCAAATCAATCCGAGGTAAAGTTTTTATCTTCTAAGTAATTTTTAAATTCCAAAGAAAATTCAACAAACATTACCCAAACATTGTTTAAAGGCATTTCCAGAAAATCCTTGTCTGCACTGACAACTGAATCCACCGGGAGAATTTGTGCAAATTGCATTTTTACCGCACCGTCCAGATGGACCATTAATTTCGTCACATTCGTTGATGTCTGATAGAGTAAGATAAATAGCGTGTAATTAGTAATGAAAAATGCGACAAATTGAAAGTAGTAAAAAAAGTAAAAAGTAAAAGTACGAGAGGGGATATCATACCAACACATCCAGCTGCAATATCGTTGGGATTAAATGTCCAACCATCTTCACAAATACAATAGGCTTCTTGTCCATCAGGTTTGCAGAAGGCGTGTTCGCCACAGGTTACTTCGTCACATGGAGCTAATAATTATCAAACACACATAAGAATAAAATAAATGAGTTTCGTAACTGTAAACACAAATGAGGTTTAGTCAGAAAAAGTTAAGAATAGTTTCTTTTTTCTTGTAACTTCAAAAATTTAAATCATTTATTATTGTCAATTTTTTTCTAATGCAAGGTTACAACACTTTTGATAATTCAAAATTCCTTGAATTTTTCAGGTTAAAAAACGAAATTCTTCCAGGTTTTTAAAACAACGTTTAACTCTTTATCAAATAAATAACTCTAATAAATATTTACAATAAGGGTTGTAACAAAAATTTAATTTTGTTCTTCCCTGATTTCCGGACAAAATTTTCGTTTTTTATGAACCTAAAGAATAATTCTGATTCACTCTAAAAATTATTAGACACTCTGAAAAATATTCTTATATTATTCTTAAATATTCTTATTTTTGTGAATTTTTTTAGTTATAAAATTATTCGAAAAAAATCAATATTTTTTCTTTTAAATAAATATTTAATCCTTATTATTTTTTCAAAGGAATTAACATTCTTCAGATTTATTTCCATCATTTCAATTTAATTCTTATTTTCTACAATTTTTTACGAAAATTCTTTAAATAAATTATTTTTTCATAATTTTTCAAAAAGTTCTTTGAGTATTTTTAATTTTTGTATAATTCAATTTTACGAAATTTCGTCGATTATTCGTAAATTCTTCAATTGAATATCATAAAATAAAAATTTTTTAAATTTCAAAGAAAAGCAATTAAACATTTTCATGAAAATTATTTCTACAGAAATGTTTAGTTAAAAGTATGTAAATACTTTAAATTCTAATTTTCAAAGACTTTAATTTAAAACCTTTTAAAAATTCAATTATTTCCAAAACTTCACAATATAATGCTTTAAATATTCAACCATTATCTAAAATTCATTTATAAATCAATTTTTACAAGAAAATTATGGAATAAATCCATTATTCAAATACAAAAAAAATAATTTATTGAATATTTGAATTTTTCTTAGAGATTGAATCTTAAACAATTTTGTATAATTGTATGAACATAATTGAATTTTTACAAAGAATTTAATTATTTATGAAAGTAATTGAATTCTTGACCAGAATTTTTTTAATTTTTTGATAAATAATTTAATTCTTTAAATTAAAAGCTTTTTAATAAAATTATTAAAAAAAAACTTTTCTGAGGAATTTATATTTGTAATTGTATTAAAACAATTGAATTACTAAAAAGAATTTAATTATATTTATGAAAATAATTGATTCCTGGTAAAACATTATATTACTTATAAAAATAAATAGGTTTCTGTAAAATTGTTTTTAGTCATGAAAATAATTAAATTACAACGCGAAAAAATTTGTAAAAAAAATCTTTGTATTAAATTGTAATGATTAAAACAATTATTGAATTTTTGTGAAACTTTTATTATTTATGAAACAAATTAAATGTTTGCGTAGAATTTTATTAAAATTTTTTTAAATAATTGAATTCTTTTGGAAATTTGTTTTAAAATAGTAAATATTGAGAATCATTGAATTGAGAAAAATTTTTGAAACTAATTGAAATTTTGATAAGAATTTTATTAAAATTATTTGCAAATAATTGAATTTCGAAAAAGAGTTTTATTATTTATAAAAATAATTGAATTCTTTATTAGAGTTACAAAAAAAATTTTAATATAATTGAATTTTTGCGAGAAATTTTATTATTATTTTTAGAAAATAATGGAATTTGCAACTTTTCTCTAAAATTCAATTATTTTAGTGTTTTTAACTAAAAATCATATTTAAAACAATTTTCATTAGAAAAATTTTTGAAAAATTCAATTCTTCAAATATTTATTATTCAACAATAATTTATGGAACTCGATTAAAATTGTATTAAAATTAATTGGATATTTTGCGATGAGTTTTATTACTTATGAAAATAATTAAATTTTATAAAAAGAATTCTATTATTTATTGGAAATAATTAAATTATTACGAAGCAATCAGCAAAAATACATTAATAAATTGCAATTTAATTTTGAAACAAGAAAAAAGACAAGATTAGATTCCCTCACCTTTGCACGGAGAATGCGGTGGAGTTCCAATGAATCCAGTTTCACAATCACAATGGAAGTGTCCTTTCGTATTGGTGCAGACGGAATTTGGTCCACACGGGTTTTTGAAACACTCGTCAATATCTTCGCATTCAGCTCCAATGGCCTTGAAGCCCTCTTTGCAGAAACACTGACCTTCGATGCATTCAGCATTGTTGACGCAGTCGAAATTAGATTTGCAGAGCGTTGCAACGTCCGTCTTTATTGTGTTTGAAAAATTGGCGAATAATTAATAATTAATGATAGAAAAACATCTACTTTCTATCGACGATAAAAAAGAATAACAAAAAAATCAACAAATTGATATAAAAAATCACTAAATATTATTTACTTAAAAATGTTTACTTTCATCTGCCCCACGACAATTAATTTTATGTAACTGAGACTAAATTCCCTCTTATAACCCAACAGTCAGTAAAGTGACCATTATTGCCCTAGGTTAATAAAATATTCATTATTTCCCTAGGGAAATAAAATATCTATTATTACCCTAGGGTAATAATTGACACTTTACTAAACTTACTCGTAGGGCAAATAATACAAATTACTATCCTAGGGCAGTAATAGTCACAATTTTTTTGTCACAATAATTCGTATAGCCCATGATTATAAAAATTGTTGAAGGACAAGTACAGAAATTAATAAACAAGACACTTTACCTGATCACAAGCAACCTTCGGGCTGGGATTGGCACTGAATCCAGGTGGACAAAGACAAGTATATCCAGGAATTGCGTTCTTACAAATAGCATTCGTTCCGCATGGATTGTCCAAAGCTGTACACTCATCGATATCTGCATTGGTTCGAAGGGAATGCAAAAAAAGAAAGTTAGTATTCGTTAAAAGTTTTTATATTCTATGAAAGTCGATACTCAATAGTGAACCAGTTATAGATTAAATTAGTGAGAGAAAGAAAAAAAGTGAATATAAAATTCTAACCACTGCATCCCTTGAACGGATCACCGGTGTATTCTGCTTTGCAGCTACATACAAAGCTGCCTATCGTATCTGTGCATTCTGCATTTTCTCCACAAGGACTTTTCTCGCATTCGTTAATATCTGTTAATTGTTTAATTCAAACAGCGGACAGTTAATCATTAGATGTCATTAAAAAGGGAATAGTATTATTTCTTGAAAGCAAGCACTTTTATTTACACATTTTGCGGACATATATTCGACATACTTTGCAAATCGCAATTTTTATCCGAATTCAATTTTTCTAATTCTGAGACTTAATAAATTTTTAAGAACTCTTTTTAAGCAGGTTTAAACAAAACTGGAATAAAGTAATGTGTTTGTATTTGGACAACAAAATTTATATCAAATGAATTAGACTTCAAATTTATTTAAAAATTTATTTAATTGTTTGTGAATAAAGAAAAGTTTCCTTAAATTATTACCTCATAAATATTACTGCTCCAAAAAAATATTTATAAGTCCTAAAATTCATCTACTTTTAAAATGAATAATAATTTTTTAAATATTTATCGATCGAGAATGATTGAAATGATTTTTTTTTCATTCGATTGAAATAACAAAATAATTATTTTTAAATTCTCCTATAGACAGAGTTTATAAGAACTTATTAATCTCAATTTACAAAAATCTTCTTCGCTGCGTGTAAAGTCCGGAAGATACTTTGAAAAATCTGGTTCGGTACGAGGGGATAAAGTACGAATACCCCTTAATCTTTACTCTTTTTATCAAAACAGAAGAAATTGGTATTTATTTCCTCAGAGATATTTGAAAGAAAAAAACTCAATTATTAAGAAAAACACTCAAATTACAATTCCCGAAGAAATAAACGAAATAGAAAAGAAATTGCAAAAAGAGAACCTAAAATGAAAAATACTGTATTTCCTTTTCTTAATAAGGGCCTTAATAATTATTCGAAGAAATTAAAATTCAATCCAATGGAAGGAAGAAACACATAATTTTAAATGGACCTGGATAATTGGTTAAATACGGTAATTATTTAATCGTTAAAACAGTTAAGCGAATTGCACAGCTGCAATCCAAAGAAAAAGAATTTTTCAAATATAAGAATTCTTCATTTTTGCTACAACGACTTTCGTAAGATCCCAACTATGTGACATGTTATTAAAAATATCTAACATTTTTCTCAATATCTTAAAAATTAACCCACTTTGCAATTGAAGCATTGGGTGCAAGAAGGGCGTTAGCTAAATAAACTGTTTTTGAAAAACATTATTATTTATTATTTAATTACAATTTTGCCATTATTTTACACTTGAATTTGATAGTTCAATAGTGGACTAATGAATTAAAAAAAAGTATATTTAATTTTAATGTACAGTTTTTGACCAATTAAAGTTTAAAAACATAAGGTTTTTTGTGATACGCCCTTCTTGCACCCAATGCTTCAATTTTAATTTTAAAAACTAAACATTTTTTTTAAATTGAAAAAAAATGTTTGAAAATTGTTTTTTAAGCTTGTATACAGTTTCCTCGTCAAGATCTATAACAGTCCCAAATTTTCGTATCACGTTTAAAAAAACAGGAAAATTTTATTCAATAGAATCGGAGGATATTTGCGCGAGTAATAAAAAAGTAATCTTTTGATTTCTACATTCCCAGTAGCGCGCGTGGAAATTTTGAATGAAAAAGTGGGAAGAATTTGAGTGGCTTGCGTTCAAGAATTGAAACTGTGAGCTTATTAAAAGAAAACTGACTTTCGCAAAGGGTGAGTCCCTGGCCGACAAAGCCTCTCGGGCATAAACACTTAAACGTTCCTGGGACGTTGATGCACTTGGCGTTAGTAGCGCAGGGATTATTCTGGGCGCATTCGTTCACATCGACACAGCCGTGGATGGCATCCATTTGATATCCCAACCGACAACTGCACTCAAAGCTTCCTTCGCTGTTCACACATTCCGCGTCCGCGCCACAAGGATTTCCCTCGCACTCGTTTATATCTAATAGCGTTATGTTATGTTAGTTGTACAATTAATTTCATTATTATTATTATTAACTACATGTTGTTATCGATTTATCACCAAAATATGTTAGAAATATTTACACTCAATAACTTTATTTATTTGTTTTTTTTAGAAAATTAAATAAGTTTTTAAATGATTTTTTCTGCTTCTTATGGAGAAAACTTCTAACTCCTTCAGTTTTTTTTAAATTCTCTAAATAAATTTCTCTAAATAAATTTATTTTTTCATAGAAATGTTACATATAAGTTTCTAATCAAATTTATGTGTGAGCTAAAATAATTTTTGTATTTCTTAACGTGACTGTTAGATGTCCAATGTTAATTTTTCAACCCTTTTTTAAAATTAAAATTTACAAATGGAACTAAATTAAATTTTTGTCGTACAAATTGTTTTTTAAAATTAATTTTTAGTAATACAAAAAATTTTTTTAGTTATTTTACCTAAAATCTTTCTGTCTACTTCAGGGTATTTATGTTAAAAAAAGTTAATTTGCTTCCAATAACCGATTACTTGTAAATTATTAAATAAGTATTTACAGGAATAATAATAATAATTCTTTTTTTTTAATTTTTATGTAAGTTAATTAAATTTTATTTAAACCAATAATTTTAGTATTTGTAAGAAATTATATTTAATTGTTTAAAGAAAAATTATTTGGTTTAAGTAAATATTTATTTAATAATAGACAAATAATTGAATATTTGAATCAATTAATTTTTTTCAATAAAATATATTTCTGTACCAATTTTTATTTAAATCTATGTGACATTTCATCAAAAACTCATACATAACATTTCTAATTGTAATAAAATTTAATTTCTAATCGTAATTATAAAAACGAATTTGTTTAGAGAATTTTTAAAAATTTGTTGAAATGGCAGGCTAATCATGTTTTCTTCGTGGCAAAATTAAATAAAACAAAAAAACCTAAATCACAATTTTTTGGAATCTGTCTTTTTCAAAAAGTCTTTTTTTCGTTTAAAATTACGTTTTGATTCATTAAACTAAAAAACAGTAAAATACCGACTTATGTACAAATTTAAACAATTTAGTTAAGTTTCGAAATTTAATTACTTTAAGCAAAATTTAAAAAAAATTGTTTCTTATTGAAATTGAAAAACTGACATTATTTCCTCAAACAAAGTGAAACTCCCGTTATGAACAGATTAAATTCAAGATTCAATATCATTGACTTCTTATTTGTATAATTAATTACTGGCTTCAATAAAGTCATTAGCATTGTATAATGGTATTGATTGTTTATATTGTCTATTTTTATCATAACAAGTATCTCTCTCTCTATTTCTCTTTCAGAAAAGTCTGGTTTTTATCAATTTGTCAAGTCATTAATGAATAAAAAAATTCTCTTTTAATCATAATTTTTTTGAGTTTTAATTTTTATTCACTAATGTTGTCATGTTTTTATTTTCTATTAACTAACTTTCATTAATTTATTAATTTTTCACTAACTTACTGGACAACAAACAAATTATATTTTTGTTCCGACAAAACTTGTTTTCAAAAGGAAAAAATTTAATAAACTATCAAAATTTTGAAAAAACTGGAAAATATTCTTTCAGTATTATTAATTTTCTCTCAATGAATCAAAGACCTCTGTTGTTTCTTATAAATATTTATGTGATTTAATCATTTTGAATAATCTTTAATTTACATACAAGAAATCTAATACTAAAATTGAAATGTGATTTGGATTTTTTATTTATTACAATACGTTTCTAATATAGAATCAAAAAATTTTATTTATTTTTAATAAAACTATTTGTTATATTTTTTTTCATTTCATCCATATTTACTTTATAGAATTATATTCTAGTCTAAATTAAATTAGACTGCTTTCAGTATATTTGGTCATAAATTCAAAGTTTTATAAAAATAAATTTTTTTCAAGTACAATTAAATTTTTATTTTTAACCCTGCGAATGAAAGATCTAAAAAAGAGAATCAAAAAATTAATTTGTGCCATTGTGATGATTTATTTTGTAGGTTGTGTATCTTTGTGCTCCATTTCCAAATCTCACTCCAAAGCAATTTTAATCATATTAATTTTATTTTGTTAAGAAAAGCAAAATATAAAAAAGAATTCTTTGTAATAATTATATTCAATTATATAATTTTTTATACAGGTGTTATAAGGTATTATGTTAAAAAAAATTTATTCTATTATGTTAATAACTTATTTTTGCAGAAAAAAAAATTCCGCCTATTGATATAGTCTAAAATTGTATACTTACGTTTATAGACTATTCAAGATTTTTTGTAATAGAGTAAAAATTTTTGAACTTGAAAAATGACATAATTTTTTTTTCTTTTACAAAAAGAAACTTTAAATTTTTTAAACCAAGATAATTTTTATTCGAAAAAATGAATCACTATGTACGAAAAATAAGATGTTAATTTTATTTGAAAAGTTTCTGTTAAGGAAGTGTAATAATTCAGAAAGAAAAACTATTAATTTCAAAGCATTTAAACGATCGTTAAAAACAAAAAGGAAATATCGCCGATGACTAAATGTTTTTACATGTTCGAAAGTAAATTTTTGCTTTCATTTATTCATAGAACATAGATGATCGTATAAGGATTCATCTCTCGGATGGAGTGGTAATGTAATGCGATGTTATTATTCATCTTTTATTCCAAGTTCTCTTTTAGCGTGGATTAACGAGATTAATGACTTCCTTTGCTTTATCGGTGTAGCGTGAAGTAAACTATGTACAGCGTTAAGTATAAACGGTATAAATCAAGATTATATCATTTGAAAAGAATATGACTTACCATGGCAAGCTGACATTGGGTCTCCCTCCGTTCCTGCGGGGCAAGCACAGCGAAAAGTGCCATCCATATTCGTGCACAAGGCCGAACGTCCGCAGGGACTTCGAAGACACTCGTCCACATCCCTGCATCCATCCTCTGGATTTCCATCGTATCCTTCGGGGCATTCACATCTATGTGCACCAGGTAAATTCACGCACAACGCACCATGTCCGCAAGCACCTTCGTAGTTACATTCGTTTATATCGGTACACTGTTCAAACACAAAGGGACATTATTCGACATTTTTCCCAATTCTATTATGCAACTATAAAGTATATATATAAAAGCGCATATCTATTGGGAGTGAAGAAAATCGACTACTCTCCCATTCAATTTAAATATACATACCGCAAGGCGTCAACTAAAGTCAGTAAATGCTTCAATGCTCTGTAGAATTCTGCGTAATTTATATCATAGTCTGGAAATTCTATAAAGGTTGCTACAAAAATTTACCTTTTTTGATTTTTAACTTTTTAAGAAAGAGATTTCAACTACTATGACCGAGAGCATAATTTTAGTGCGTCAAATCTGGATAATGATTTTATAACTAATAACCCAACTGATGCATCGACAATTTTTCCGTTTGTAGTGCAAAATCAAAAATAAATTAAACTACAAACAGTTCTAGCAAAACTGAAGTTAATGTTATGGAAACATTATTCCAGAGACTGACTCGAGTAGATGGAAGAAGATAAACAACAATTAAAACCAGTGAGCGACTAGTAGTCGCAAATTCAGGTAAATTTGATAAAAATGGCAAAAATGACGTCAGAAATGAACCTCCGCGTTCTTAATTCGTGTACATTTCAAGCAACAAAAACTTTTTTCGACATAATCTAAAGCATTTTGTTTTTAACATTGAATGATTTCATCTTTCTTAATTTTATTCAAGTAAACAGTAAGTCACCATGACGGATTCCTCATGGTTTTATGAATGTTTTTACAAAGAGTACAGTAAATATCACAAGAATTAATTCGAATGGGGTCTCTTCTAGGAAAAGATGAAAAACTTTTAAAAAAGAAAAATATTCGATGTATTTTTTACCCACTAGGGAGTTTCCTCTCTTGACCAAATCGTACAATTTAATTTCAAGTCACAGATTTACCTACCGATAAAATATGTCATTTTAGATTGAAAAAAAATAAAGAAAATAATTTTTTCATTCAGAGTGTTTACTATTTTTGTTCAACAATATTCCTAGTTTTTTCCGGTTATGTCCTTTTTCCCAGTTTTTTTCTCCTCAAATTTAAATTTGACTTCGAACATAAATAAATCTTTAAATTTTTTCAAAATATTTTTTTAAATATTTTTAATTGATAGTTTGGAAAATAATTGAATTAAACAAAGCATTTTCTCAATTTGTTGAAAAAAAACTTGCCTCTTTAAAACTAAAATTGAAAATTTGACTTTTCAATTTTATTAAAATTATATTGATAATTGAATTTCTACACAGAATTTTACCATTTAAAAAAGTAATTCAATTCTTCCAAACAATTCCTGTTATTTATTAAAATAATTTAATTCTTGGGATGAATTTTATTAAAATTTTTGAAAATAATAAAAGTAATAATGAATTATTTATTTAATAATAAGTAATGAACATTTATTTGTTCGAGAAATATAAATATAATTTATATAAACATTCAGAAATTTGAAATTATAAAAATTTAAGGAAAGTTCATTAATTATAATTATGTATTGTATATAGAATAATATAATTTTTATAAGCAAAAAATTCATTTAAAACTGTAAGAGGAATTTCAAATTTAAAAAATAAAATTATAATTACGGTCACTAACATTATTTTCTAAAAATTCAAATAAAATTCAAGAAAAGAATTCAATTATTTTTGAAAAAATGTAAAGATATTTCAATTACTTCACAAATTTTCAATTATTTATTTATAAAAATTTAATTATCTTGAAATAATATATTTGAAAACTTACATCTTATTTTTAAGATTTAAAAAAATTTGCGAAAGTTCAATTTTATTAAACAATTTCAAATTATTTTTTAAAATTAACTAATAAAAATTTTAATTACTAATCCTCGCCGTTAGAATATGAATACATAAGAATATGACTTTTTATAAAATTCAATTATTAATCAGTTATTAAATTAAAATACTTTAAAAATTCTATTTGTTAAAAAGTTTCTAATGAAATTCTTTAACAAATTCAATTACATATTTTTAGTGGAATTTAAAAATATTTCTATTAACTCCATAATTTTGTAAAATTTATTTACATAATACGTTTGAATTAGTGATTGATTTTTTACTATCAAATTAATTATTTTTAACTAATTCAAATTTAGAGAACAGTATAAATATCCATAAAAATTGAAATAAAAAGTGATTTTTTAAAATAAATGAAAATAATAAAACTATTTTTGATTTTGGTGAAAAAATTCCCTGTTAGGTATAAAATTCCCGGTTTTTCCCAGTCAATTAAAAATATGAAATGACTCATTTCTCTTAAAAGCTATTTTTAATAAGGTATGTGTTTTTACTAATTTTTCTGTTGCTTGTTGCAACAAATCTGAATTATTAGGACAACAAAATAAAGATCGTTCTGAATTGACGATTCAATTATCAAAAGTCAAAAAAAAATTTTTCTTATTAGTTAAATTTTTAAATTAAAAATTTGTAAACTTACAAGTTTGTAAGGGTCTCCCGAGTATCCCGGCTGACACGAGCACGTATAATTTCCAAGGGTATTCTGACAAAGGCTATTTTCTCCACACGCATCTTGCAATGCACATTCGTCCACATCCTCGCAGTGGATCTCGCCATCTCCAGTAAATCCCGCTTTGCATTTACATAGGAAATTCGAAGGTAAATTGCAGCACTCAGCATTTTCGACGCACCGTGCAGCAAAATGTGGATTTTCGCATTCGTTTATATCTGGAATTCGAAAATTTACAGTTCAAATAAAGAGAATAAATATCAATTTTCAACAATCTATTCGAAAAAATTGTAAAATAAAAATCTGTAGTATATTTACAGGTCTTGGATCAACTTTAACTACTTTTTTTCAAAAGTAGTTTAATATAATTTTTAAAAAACTACTTTTCATCAATTTACATTTCTATTAAATTTACACTTGAAGATTTTTTATTAAAATTTTAGAGAATTAAACTGTTTTTAAGATTTTGCAAATTAAAATTCTTCAAAAGTTGATTTTCAAAATTTATAATATTAAAATATCTTTAAAAAATTCAATTCTTTTAAATTAAATCTCACCAAATTTCAATAATTCAAATGCTTTTTTTATATTTTCGAAAGTTTAATTTAAAAAATTATTCTAATATAACTTTTCGAACATTTGTATATTGTATTTTTCATTATTAAAATAAAAATCGAAATAAGTTGCAGTTTTATTAAAATGTACTGTGGGTGGTCTAAATTAAGATCACATTTTTAAAAATAAAATCCTGTTGTTTCTTAAACTAAATTTGTTTTAAAAAATTTTAGTCCTTCGAAAATTGAAACATATTTAAATTTACGTTTTATAAATTACAAGTATTTACAAAAGTCTTCAGCTTTAGAAAATTGACTTCATAATGTCACAACAATAGATCTGAGAGTTTCTATTCAAGGGAAAAGAATTCATGGGATATAAATTGGGGGTACACTTTTACACAATGCGATGCTACAGGTACCACGGTTTTCTATACAGCTTCGGTTAAAGAGGTTAAAGGTAATTTATTAGGGGATTGTTAGGGTTATTTAAATGACTAAGGTCAGTTAGTGGCACGTGAGCGATTCGGACCCAAAACGGTACCGTTTACAGTTCTTTTTCGATCCACTCTATAAGGGCGCAGTGACTATTAGATCAAGGGGAATTTAAATATAACTAAAATACCGGTTTACGTAATAAAATATTCCCACACGGGTATAGTATATAATTGTATAGAAGTAGAGGAAGTAAACATTACCTTCGCAGTGGAATCCATCGCCCTGATAGCCAGGGAAGCAGGTACAATGATAGCTGCCAAGAGTATTTGTACAGTGGGCAAAAATATCACAGGGTCGAAACTTACACTCGTTCTCATCTATAAAATATGAAAATGCATATATATGTGAAAAAGTGAACAGTTAACAGTAAAGTTGAGTTAAGCCTCTGAACGGAACTTAATATAAAGGTCTTGACCGATGAGCGGTTAGCCACAGGCTGTTTTCAACTCTAATGATAGAACGTTCATGTTTAAGCGCCTCTTCTGAGGGCAATACGTAAGTTTCTGTCCTACCGACAGGTTGCATTAATATTTATCAAAAAATAGATTTGCATGTATTTAATAATCACCTACTTGGTCGTATCTTTATTACTATATTTTTACGAGACATAACCTTACACAGTGAGCATCAAAATCCGTGGGATATCTGCGATATCCACTTGAGAACGTTATTATTGGGCAATGAGTAAAAGTCCGGATTCTAGATTAGTTTAAAATACGCGATTTTTCTTTTTTCTATTAGCAAAAAAACTCCATCAGGCACAATAATTAATAATCATTTATTTTTTTTCGTTCAATTATTTGTGTGAAATTTCAACCCGAGCGCGTGCTTTCTTCGATGTTGGAAGGTCTGTGAAATTTGTAGGTTATACGTAAGATCTCCGATTTTTGCCGCAGCAACAAAAACAACACTAACAACACTGAGTGGTTTAAATGACTTGAAATAGGTAAACAAACATTTTTTAACGAATTTTTCTCTGATGAAAAAAGATTCATTTTAAAAATTTTAATAAAATCCAATAATCCAAGCAATTGTTTAAAGGCCATGGCTATTGTTGCGGCTTGTCGGAACTTTAAAGTGAAATATTAAAGATCCAGCTGTTGAACTGTCGACCGGAACTTTAGCCATTTCGAATAAAGGTCCGGCTACTGTTGGTCGGAAGACTAATTTTATAAAATTAAAGTCCGGTTGGATCAGTTATTTTTAGTTTTCTAAATGGATAAAGTTTCAAATAGCACCCCTGAGTCTTTATAAAAAAGTTTTTTTAAAACACGTTGGAGGGGGGTTGATTTTGGGTTCGATACCTTCCAGTACCAAATATAAAGTCAATTTGACTCCGGTTTTGTACAAAAAATAACCAGGAACAAGATTTGGTTTTCTCCAGGAGTCTCTATAAAAAAGGTTTTTTAAACTTGTTGTAGGGGGGTTAGTTTTGGGTTCAATACCTTTTAATCGTTTTCAGACTACCAATATATATCAATCAGCTCTTTTAATGGCTTTCTAATTGGTACTGGAAGGTATCGAACCCAAAACTAACCCCCTTCAACGGGTCTTAAAAACATCTTTTTTATAGAGACGCATGGTCTTTACATTAAGTTTTTGGCTGTTAGTATAGCAGGAATTTTAGGCGTACAAATAAAAAGATCCGGCTGACAGTATTGTACAGTATTAGCCGGAACTATAACTGTACAGATTAAAGATCCGACTAGCCGGATCTTTAGCCACTTTTATAGTTCCGGCTAGCCGGACCTTTAGCCACTTTCTTGTTTAAATTCATGCAGAAACGCGGTTGCAAAACGTAAAATTGAAAAGTAATATAAAACAACTCAATTTCTTCTTCCTCGATTAATGATTTAAAAAATACTTTCAAAAAAACTTTCTTTATTGAATGAAAGAAGTAAAAGTGTAAAAATTTTCTTACTAAAAATAATAAGAAAAAATAGTTTTCAGTGCTGAGCGTCGACGCCAACTGACGCCAACGGCCAACTTCAGGAACGTGCTGCCATTACATTACAATTTTCAATTTTACATTTTACAACCGCATTTTCGCTTGGATTTGAACAATATTTTGGATTATTGTATTTTAAAAGATACTTATAACTTATAATCATTGTGGGTTTGGCATATTTTGTAAAAAGTGTCTGTGTTTAAAGAAAAATTTTATGAAAACTGTTTTAAACAAGTCTGACTTTTCTGGTGGGAGATAATCGAATGTCTCACATAACCTAGAAATTTCACGCACCTTCCAACGCCGTTAAGGCAATTCGAGAAAAACTCGAATAATTTGATAGTTTATTTCTACAATAATAGAAATAAAATTGACTGCTTTATTACTAAATTACAATATTGATAAGCATACAAACCTGGAACTTGGCAATTACAGCCTCCAAAGCCATCATTGCAGTGACAGACTGAATCGAGGCAAACTCCGTTTTGACACAGTGTACCGTCCTCTTTCGTACAATCATCTGTAAGTAAACAAAAACAATTTTTATAAATTTTAAGTTAAACTTTGAATATTTTCCCTATCGGTTATATTCAAAGGGAGAAATAAAATTTTTAATTAAATAATTAATTGACTAAAATAAATGAAATTATTTAATATACAAATAAAGAGTTATTTGAAACGATATTAATTTATATTTATTTCACTCAATTAATTGGATATTTGTTATAAATAAGCATTACATGACACAATTAACTTATTTTCTCGTTTCAAGTTCTTTTGATCAATATTCTTTGACTTTTAGAGAGTTTTTAAAAATTCCCCGACTTGCGGCCACCTAGATTTAGTTTTTTAAAGAATTATTTTATTGATAATTATATTTATTTTGAATTAAAACCCATGTATTATTGAATTAAGTAATTTTCAAAATTCATTTAAATCAATATTTATTAGATCCAATTATTCCATTTATATTTGACTTAAGTAATTGGTATTTAGTAAAAATAACTATTTATTTTATACCATAAAATAAAATACTCGGATCTAATAAATAAAATACTCCGAGTTAATAAATATTTACTAGGTTCAAATAAACATTTATAGGTAATAGACAAAGCATGAATTGAGTAAATTAGTTTTTATTTGATTGAATTAAATTTTTATGTTTCTAAAGTTTCAAACGTTCAAATGAACGACAATATTTTCTTACTTCTTCGAATTTGTGTTTTTTACAAAAAAATTATTTTTTAGATTAAAACAAATTAATTTTATACTAAGTATTGTTTAATTTCAATTATTTTTCTTTTTTAGATGGTAATTTTCAAAAACACTTAAGATGAGAAAAAATGTCGTTCATTTGAACGTTCGAAACTTTGCCACATAAATAAACGTCATTTGTAAAAATGAATAAAAATCAATTTTAATGTTATTATTTCAAAATAATAATAATAAAATTTACATCATAATAAATAGTTCTATTTAAACAGTAAACACCTTAATAGAAATTTCATCTTCTTTGAAAGAAATTGAAATGAAATTCTCAATACTACTACAAGTTTCGAATAATTAAATTCAAGAGCGCAGTTAAAAAATATAAGCAAAGAGAAGATTAATTTAGCTAAGAGTTTTGAATAAAATGATGATGAAGAAAATTGATGTTTCTCATCATATATGGAAGAGTCTCTACAATTGCTTGATTTAATAAGAACGGGTATAATGACGTCTGTTCTGTCTGCGGTTTAAATCAGTAAATCTAATTCTCGGATTCTGATTTATCCCCGAGACTATACATGTGAGTAATACATCAGGGTTGCCACGCAACCTGGAAACCTGGAAAACCTGGAAATGTCAGGGAATTTTATAAATCTTGAAAAAACCTGGAAAAGTCAGGAAATTTTGATCTAAATCCTGGAAAATTGTTGTTTTCTAAAGTTATTCTATATCTTATTCTTAAAATCTAAATTTGGGTATTGAAATATTTCAAACATAATTATTCGAATTTAGAAAAACTGCGTTTATAATTTTTATAAATTGATCGATTTCAAAAGGTATCAATTTACAATTTTCGAAAATTTCGATTTTAACTGAATTTCATTAGAAATCTTCAGGGGCGTAGATTTTTGAAAAATTTTAATAATTCAAGTTCTTCTAAAATTAGTTAAATTCTTTAATACATATATTTAATTGATTATCCAAAATAATAGATTAATAGAAGAATTTTAGACAAAAACACTTAAAAAATATTAAATTTTGAAGCAATTACAAATGCATTTGTAAAAAAATCAATTTATTTAAAAAAATTTAATAAAATTCTTGACAAAATTTCCTCTTTTCAATAATTTCTATTATCAACTACTCTAATGAAAATTTCCAAAGGATTTATTTTTTTTTTATTTTTTTAAAATTCAAAATACTTTTAGGAATTGTAATACAATTTTTTGCAAAATTCAATTATTCTCTGGAGTTTTTATAAAATTCTTTGTAGAATTCAATTTTCAGAAATTTTAATAAAATGCTTTGCAAAATTCAATAATTTTCAAGAATTTTAATAAAATATTTTAAAAAATTCAATTATTTTTAGGTATTTTAATAAAATTCTTCAATGAAATTTAATTATTTTCAAGATTTTTAATAAGATTTTTTGCAAAATTCAATTTTCTCCAGTAATTTTAATAAAATGCTTTACAAAATTCAATTATTTTTAGGAATTTTAATAAAATTCAATTATTTTTAGGATTTTTAATAAGATTTTAAAAAATTCAATTTGTTTCAAGAATTTTAATAAAATACTTTAAAAAATTCAATTATTTTTAGGATTTTTAATAAGATTTTAAAAAATTCAATTTTTTTCAAGAATTTTAATAAAATACTTTAAAAAATTCAATTATTTTTAGGAATTTTAATAAAATTCTTGAATGGAATTCAATTAGTTTCAAGATTTTTAATAGGATTTTTTACAAAATTACAAATGTATTTGTAAAAAATCAATTTATTTCAAAAATTTTAATAAAATTCTTGACAAAATTTCATCTACTTTAAAAAACTTTCCTGTTTTCAATAATTTCTATTATCAACTACTTTAATGAAATTTACCAAAACAATTGAGTTATTTAAAATTTTTTTAAAATTCAATTACTTTCAGAAATTGTAATAAAATTTTTTGCAAAATTCAATTATTTTCCGGAGTTTTTATAAAATTCTTTGTAGAAATCCATTTTCAGAAATTTTAATAAAATGCTTTGTAAAATTCAATTATTGTTAGGAATTTTTATAAAATTCTTTAATGGAATTCAAGATTTTTCTTTTTTATTTTTATTTTTTTATTTTATTATTATTATATTTATTTTTATTTTCTAATACATATAATATCTAACTGAAGAATTTTCTAATAATCGAAATTTCACATAAAATTGAATTGTAAACAAATTAATTTGATAATTCTGAAAAAAAACTTTTTTAAAAATTATTAAAAAACATTGATGTAAAGATGAATTTTAGTTGAACATTTTAGAAACGAATAATTGAATAAAAAATGTAAAAGTTTTGACTGAAAATCAAGGAGTTATTTAATTTAATAAAATAAAAATATTGTCTTAAAAACCTGGAAAAATTCCGTTTTTTAACCTGGAAAACCTGGAAAAGTCAGGGACTTTGAATGGAGCAAAAGCGTGGCAACCCTGTACATATAAAGGAGCAGTAATATATGGAGAGAATAATAATAATATTGATAATGATGATGTTTTCTCTTACCTGTGCATTTGAGCCTAGCTCGCTGCTCATCTGTGCCCCCAAAACAATCCGCATGATTATCACAGAGTTTCGAGAGTTCCAAAAGTTGTAAAATATCTGTCGACTCATTAACTTGACAGCCAAAGTAACCATCTTCCAGATTTAGAAAAAACACTTCTCTCTTCAATCCAGTGCCGAATCCTCTGTATGAATCGGTCTGTAAAATTGTTAAATTCACTTGAATTATTTTAGTTTCCAAAAGAAACAACTCTTTTCTAATTTCAATATCAAATTCAATATCAAAATTCCAACGAATTGATACCAAAAGTGTATATCAAATAAAAAATTGATCCAACATTTTTTTTGGTTGTAAGTCGTTTACACTAAAATAGGTATCAACTTATAAAATTCAAATTTTAATGAACTACTGAATTACTGAAATCTAATTAATATTCGAATTCATATTTAACTTTAGAAAAGAGTAATTTAAAATTAATTTTAAGGCGGAAAAAATATTTTAAGTTGATATAATTTTAAGATTGCTATGCAAACTCTAAAGAGTATGGGAAACTTTCAAGCTTATCTGCATATTGATAAACGATGCTAATTGGTTCTTGGATATGTATCAAAATAAAATTAATAAAAACATTTAACTCTTCAAATTAAAACGTTCGTCGCCATTTTATTCAAGGAATAATTTTGTTGAAAGAAGAACCAGTATATTTACTTTAAAACCGGATAGAAAAGTTACTTCTCTTTAAAGTGTCAAACGACATTATTTATATAAAATAATTACTCCACGATAATAACATAACAGCATTTTTAATTTCGAATATAATATATTATAATCCAACGATTTTCTTAGAAAAATTTTTTCGAATCCATAATACGTTAAACACTCGAAAAAAAATTAATTTGAAACAAAAAGGAACCAAGAGAAGAAATTTTAATTAACCAAAATTATTTTCTTTTCTAAAGGAACGTTAAAAATTCCATTTAGGTTCTCCAAGAAAATTATGCAAAATAAATATTTCTTTCGGTAACCACAAATTTAACACAATTTTTAATATGAATTAATTTTTTTTATTTTCATCAAAATATCTGCGTTTTATCAGATTAAATAAAAAGAAAAATTTACTTTAGTGAAATAAACCTTTTTCTCTGAGTGTATTAGTTAAATATTCTTGGATATCATTCCGGAAGTCTTTTGTTATGCCTATAATTTCCGTAGAATATACTGAGTGGGGATTAAGTATAAGTTTTGTTTGTGTTAACTACAAAATATATCTAAGGGTTTTCGAAAATCTTAAAAATAATAATGCAGGGTTGCCACAGGTCAAGGAAAATTAAATTTGGTGTCGTTTTTGTTTTCCTCATGAACTATGAAATTTAAACCACGAATTCTGATACAAAACATTCAATTTTTTCTATTTCTGACAATAATTTCATTTCAAAATACTTAATTCTTGAAGAACTATCATAAAATTAATACAATTATTATAAATTATTGAATGAATAATTTTACTTAAATAATAATATAATTAATTTTATAATTTAAAATTTTATAAAGTTTGAGTTTTAAATGGATGTAATTAGAATTTTAAAAAACTAAGAATTTTGAATAATTTTAATAATTCAAATTCTTTTCAAAATTATAATAAAATTTTTTAATATATTATATTTGATTAATTATTAAAAATAATGGATTTCAAAACCAATTTCAGTTAAAAACACTAAAAACGATAGAATTCTGAAAAAGTTACAAATAATTGCAGAAATACAACTATTTTCAAAAGTAATAGAACTCTTCGCAGAAATTCAATTTTGTTAAATATTTTTTTAAGTTCTCAACAAAATTTCAATTTTGAAAATTTAAATTTAATATAATAAAAGTAATACAATTCCTTTAAAAAATTCAATTATTTTCAAAAACTTTCTTCAATTAAATAATTTTTCATATTTATTAATTTAATAAAACTTTTCAAAACAATTTAATTATTTAGAAAGAAATTTTGATAAAATTCCATTATTTTCTTGAATAATAAAACTCATAATAGAATTTCAATTATTTTTAATACAATTTTAATTGAATTTCTCAAGAAATATATTTTTTAAATTTTCGTTTTTTAAAATTTTATGAAAATTTGTCAAAATGTAATTATTTAACAAATTTTTAATAAAATTCTTTGTTCGAAACTAGTTGGGATTTCAATAAAATTCTCTTTAAAAAACAAACCATAGCTATGCCTTCTCATTATTCAACAAATTAAATTATTTAATTATTTTTCTTGTATTTAAATAATTGAATTCTCCTAGAATTTTTTAACAAAAAAAATGCATTCAAACATAAAATTTTAGCTAAAATTTTGAATAATAATTGAATATTAAAAACCATTATACAGCTTTTTTTTTGAAATAATTAAATTTTAAAAACTTTTTAAATTGAAATCTTTGAAAATTCGAAGTTTTCATACTTTTAACTAAACATCCTGCGAAGAATAAATTTTTCTTAAATAGTTAAATTCAAGTTTTTTTAAATTATTATTTTAAGTTTTTATTTTCTTAACAATTAATTAAAGCTGTACCGAATAATCGAAATTTTTGTGAATTGAATTGTAAATAAATGAACTTAAAAATTCTCAAGGAACTTTTATGAAAATTATTAAAAATAATTGATAAATGCTATAATTGAATTCTTTTGAAGAATTTCAATAGAATATTTAAAAATATTTGTATTTTCTGATGAATCAATTTAAAATTGTGCTAAAAATAATTGAAATCCTGTGAAAAATTTTGTTATTTATAAAAATAATTCTTCAATAATTGAAAAAATTGAATTCTGATGTGAAGAATTTTATTACATATGAAAATAATTCAATTTTTGCGAAGGATTTTATTAAAATTTTTCGTGAAGTTATTAATATTTTCCAATAACTTTACAATTAATAAAAATTCGTAAATTAATGTAATAGGACATTTTTTAAGTATCTAATAATTTTTAGAGTGAATCAGAATATTCTTGAGGATCAGGGAATCATCTTAATAATTAATTAATTAATTCATTAATTAATTTTTTATCATCTTGAGGATCATTCATTTTAAGTTAACATTCTGTCTAGAAAGCAGGGAAAAACAAAATTAATTTTTGTGACAACCGTGAATCGACAAATTGACAATTTTTATAGAACATTTCTGATTTTCCGTTACAGTAGAGTCAATTTAAAAATTTTAAATTAAATATGTTAGTTATATTTTTTTGATCAATTTCCAAATTAAACTTTTTAATGATATTGTGCTATTCGCTTTAAAAATTCGCGCTGTCACGTTAAATGCGCTCCTTCCACGACGCGGTGTTAGTTCTCTGCAATTTACCATTCAAAAATTATGCTTCACACTTCCAGTTACGAGAGGCTTGATTGATTTGTTTATAATTACAGGAGGTGCAATTAATTATTTTGAATCAACTATCTATTCTGGTTTCTGATAGAAAAAGTTCGTGGCGCTAGCGAATTATTTCTATACCAGATATAATATTTAAATTTATCATTAGTTTTAGTAAAAAAAATTTAATTAAATAAATGTTTTGAAATTGAAATTGTTTTGGAAGAAATAGGAACTTCTGATTTCATCAGTACAAACTATTTTGTCAATACTGAATAAATAACAACTTCTGATTAGTGACTGATATTTTTCTTCTAAATCAGTTATTTTTATCTGATTTTGCAGAGTAAACTATTTACTTGATACTGAAGAAAGAAGAACTGATTTATTTCTTAAGTATGAACCATTTAGTTGATGCTGAAGAAATAAGAAGTTTTCCTACAGTGCCACTCAATGCAGAGAAAAATCACTGATATACCGTTTTGCCGTATAATTCCTGCTTTACATAACTTGTGTGATTCGACAATATAATTTAATCTGTAATAAGAGGGAATAAGGATTGAAATAATTTTCCAAGAAAAGGTCAGAATATAATATAAATATATCCCAAAGAAAGTTATTTCTTATGCGTTTCGAAGCATGAAATCAAACAGCAGATTCGCTCGTGGTTACGGAAGTGGTCAATTTGCAGGAGGGACGTACTTAAGATACGCCTCACTCTGTAACGAACTTGGAATTTCAAATTGGAACCGTTACACGCTATAAAAATTCTTATGATTTTGTTGAAAATATAGTAGAAAAAAAGTTTTATACTCACCGGACACGAAGAAAAAAGTATCCACACCACCAACGGCCAAAGATTTTTCATCTTTGCTGTAAAGAAAGAAAAATTGCACCATTAGCGAGTGCCATTCGCTTCTTTGCATTACCAATGACTCGAGTATAAAATTCTTTTTTCAAAAAACAAAAACTAAGTCTTATTTATTGGCGAAATCTTTTTGCCTCCATTAATAGGTATATAACTACAACCGTCTTCTCGAAGCATTCAAATCACTCGTTTACTATCTTTTCCTTATTTAGCTAATTCCCGAGGATTTTAATAGCCTTCTATGCACTATATTCACTGTAGTTAATTTCCGTTTTTAAATTAGTACACTGTGAAATTCACAACACTCGCGAAATGGAAGCAATCACATTAAAACTTATCACCAACTCGTTGCATCGAAACGGCTCCTTGACTACTAAGAGCGAACTTGAAAACACACTTCCGGCTGGAAAAAGAGTTTTCAACTTGGATACAAAAATGTTTATTTCTTTGGATGAAAATTGACATGTTTTGATTTTGCTTTTGTTGTCTTCTAGGGAAAATTGTGGAGAATTTGAGACATCGGATTGTATTCCTGAAGAAGTGTTGGGGGGGAATGAGTAGCAAGTCAGCTAGAGCATATAAGAGTTAGGCTAGAGTCTCTCTAAAGGTGGAGGACGGACGAAGGAAGAAGGAGGAAAGAGCAGAGTCAGAGAGAATGTGTAATAAAGGAGGGCGTGCGAGTGCGATGCACCTGTGGCCCTCCAGCCCCTCTCTTCCACACCCTCCTCCTCCGCCACCAGCAAACAAACCGGCAACAAGTACAAACTCACAGCTGCGATACGACACCTGAAGGTCGAATGTTTTTTCACCAATTTTCATCTATTTTCAGACTCAACTTCTTCTTACACTTCTTCTTCTTCTTCTTTCTACATTCTTATCACAACAATCAACATGGAGAGGAATAGTAAACTTGAATTAATAATTCTTTTTGAATTCTACTCAATTGTCAGTTACCAAAAAACTATTTAAACTCTCAAAACAAAAGTATTCTAGAATATTTTTATTCTTTGGTGGTTAATAATAAGACAAAAAATTTTTTTGAGGTTTCAATGTCAAAAACATTGAATTCACATGGAGCAAATAAATGTATTAATTAATATATCAATTAATGTGCCTAATTAACTATTGGTTAGTAATCTTATTTATTTAATTAAAAACGTTTAATTTAGTGCATCATAATAGTTTTTCTCTATCAGTTCATAACCATAATTTGACAATTAATATGCGAGAGG
This sequence comes from Leptopilina drosophilae, assembly GCA_032873175.1. Taxonomy (NCBI): domain Eukaryota; kingdom Metazoa; phylum Arthropoda; class Insecta; order Hymenoptera; family Figitidae; genus Leptopilina; species Leptopilina drosophilae. The sequence goes on from CM065482.1 coordinate 701,739, forward strand.
AAAATTTTTTAATGAACAATTTCATACTTGAATATTTCATAATTAATTCAATTTTAAAACAGTTGGGTTTAAAATTTTCATAAGATGATCTTCGAAAAGTTTCAATTTGAAAATTTAAAAAATTTTGTTTTGAATGAATTTAATTGGAAATTTTAAACTTAGATTTTAAAATTGAAACTTTGGTTAGATTTTCGAAAAATGTTAATGATTTAATAACCTTTTCTTATAAATAGATGAACTTCGAAAGATTTAAAATTTAAAATTTTATAAAATTTTAGTTTTTAATGGATTTAATTACAAATTTTAAACTTAGATTTTAAAATTTAAACTTTAGTTAGATTTTCGAAAAATTTTAAACTAAGTTTTAAATTTTAAAACTTTACTTAGATTTTTGAAAGTATTTATTAAATCAAAAACTTCTAAAATTAGTCAAATTTTATAATAAATATTTAATTAACTGTTATAAATAATGGATTTGAAGAAGAATTTTAATGAAAATGATTTTTGGAAAAATAACAAACGTTTATACAGAAATTTAATTATTTTCAAAAATACCAAATAAAATTCTTTGCAGAAACTCAATTGTGTTAAAGAATAAAAAATTTCTTATCAAAATTCTAATTGTCTTTATAAATAAGAAAATTCAGGGTGGCCACCCAACCGGGAGAACCGGGACATACCCGGGAGAAAAATCAATCGGGAGAAAACCGGGACAAAAAATTTGTTAAAAATTTCTTTCTTCCAATTTTTATTATTTTTTTCATCGGAAAATCATCTCACTTTTAGAAGGGATTAAGTCTTAGGCAGTCTGAAAGAATAGAACATTTTATTTCATTTTTTAAATTTTTTTGACTCTATCAGCCACTCAGCTGCCATTTGAAAAAAATTTAAAAATTTCTTTCTTCCAATTTTTAATATTTTTTTCATCAAAAAATCATCTGACTTTTAGCAGAAACTGTGTCTTAGACAGTCTTAAAGAATAGAACAATTTATTTTATTTTAAAAATTTTTTTGACACTATCAGCCACTCAGCAGACATTTGAAAAAAAATTTAAAAATTTGTTTTTTCAATTTTTATTATTTTTTTCATTAGAAAATTACCTGGCTTGTAGAAGAGTCTGAGTTTTAGACAGTCTTAAAGAATAGAACATTTTATTTCATTTTTAAAATTTTTTTGACACTATCGGACACTCAGCAGCTCAATTTTAAATTTTTGCATGTTTGTATATTTTGTTTATTTTCCCGTGAACAACTCGAAATATTTAAATTTTTTTAGTATTTTTGTTGGAATTTATATCATTACAACTTCATATTACATAAAGATAATGTTCTGCTCACAGTAAAATTATAATTAAAAACCGGGAGAAATAGCTAATTTTCACCGGGAGGAGACCGGGAGACGAAAAATTTAAAAATAGTGGCCACCCTGAAAATTCTTATTCAAAATTCAATCATAATTTCAAAAATTTTAACAAAATTAAGGCATTAATTCAAGATAGTTAAAAATTATGGTTTTAACTGACAATCATTGACTGACTTCTTGCTTCTGAATCAGTTAAAAATAACTGATTTTCAGCAAAAGAATACTCGAAAAAATAATTAAACTTGAATAATTAAATCGGTCAGAAAAATGTACTGAAATATCAGTTGTTTTTAATTGACAAACAGTTATTTTCCACTAATTGTCAGTTAGCAAATAAACCCGAAATCATTTGTCCAAAAATGTTATATTTAAAAATAATAGCTCAATTTGAATTTTGTGCTTTGTTATTTAATTACTCGAGTATGGTTCACTATACTTTACAAAGTGGCATTATAGTGAGAACGTTGTGTATAGAATGTCAGGGAAAAAAATAACAACTTTCTAGCATATCCGCAAATTACAGGACACATGACAGAAAAGTAGATTGTATTTAACGAGCATATGACTTTACTACGGTAATCCTCATCACAGAAAAATGCAAAATTTTCTTTCTCTGCTTATTTCTTGTACTGGTTTCTGCAACTTTTAATAAATCGATGTTACATTTATTTTTCTTAATCAATTAATTAACACTTTTTATGATAAATTTCTATTTATAAATGTAAAATCTATTATACAGATTATCTCTCTTAATTTGAATCAATTAAAAATCATGATTTTGACTGACAATCAGTGACTGACTCTTTGCTTATGAATCAGTTAAAAACAACTGATTTTCAGTAAAAAAAAATAATTGAAAAATTAGTTACACTTGACTGATTGAATCAGTGAAAGAAAGCTTACTGAAAGATCAGTTATTTTTAACTAATTGTCAGTAGAAATTTACTATTTGAATTAGTGACTGACTTTTTGCTTCTAAATCAGTTATTTTTAACTGATTCAAATTTATGAGGCTGAAGTCCACAACGTTTTTAAAAACGAAAACAAAAAAATAATGGGATGGTACTTTTTTTGATTGTAAATAATGTTATTTTTTAATAATTGAATCATTAGTGACAACTGATTTCTTAAAAATTAAGGCACATGTAAATTAGAGATGAGTTTTAATTGAAAAAAATTATTTTTTGATTTTTCGTTTTTAAAAACGTTGCGGACTTCAACTTCGTTCAAATTTAGAGAAATCATTCTAAAAAATTTAACACTGGAATCTTTTACATGTTGTTATGGTGTCTCATATATTCTTGCATGTATTTATAACGATTTTTGATTGTAGAGAAAAAATTGACTTTAGGGAATGAATTATTAGCTCTATTAGGATGAGTAAAATAATCCACTCATCAGCCGAAGGTAGTAGGATTGTCTCTTCAACCATAGGAAGTAAAAAAAGATTAAGTTGAGAATGATGACTGTTACAGTCCCGCGCGTATTATATTGTATTTACAAAGATGGGATAATGGATTCATTAAGTAGGTATCAAATGAAATATTTTCTTTTGGTCGATATCCAAGAATGATCATCATCATAATTTGCAAATATGTTGCAATGATTCAATCCGAAACCCTTGTACGCATATAATCTGCTCTTCTCGAGCAGCTCTAATTGGATTTGATAAACTGATTATAGTACATGGATATAGTTTATCCCATATATTCTTATACCAGTTGTTGTTGTTGTTGCAATCTTTCAAGATCATGATGCAAAAGCTATAATCGCTAAGCCTTCCGACTTGTTCCGACTCGCTTGGAAGAAGCGTGATAATTCAAGGTCAAATGTGGTAAGTTGAGATGAGTTTACACCGGACGTTGATTCCTTTCACCGCATCGGGGAACCTTCTTGCTATCATCGCGCACTTTTGGCTCCGCGGTGCTTACATAATAGTAGCCAACTTACCCAAAACAGATTATTTCAAAGCGCATTCATGTAATGACAAATAGTTTGAAATATCATACGGCAACATGTACATATATAGCAGCCCTACTTTCAAACCCTATATTTCACTTTTTCACTTGGGTTCATTCTAATCTTTGCACCTTACGTTATAGGGATGTTCAGTTCTTGTACAAATTGAAAGTCATATTCCATTTTTGGGTAAAGCAAATCTTGTTTCTTTGGGTGTGAGAATGAAAGTTAATATAGAGAAGGTAATCGGTCCCCTTCGCTAATATATTTGGATTATACTTAATGCACGATTAGTCAAAAATGTTAATTAAAAAATGGGTAAAATTACTTTAAGAATCAGTCAAATTTTCTTAGAAACATTTTTCGAAAAGTCTCCTAAAAAATTTCTTTGAAATCACATTGATTTCGCTCAGTCTACAACTAATTTTTAAAAAGTAGCAAAAAGTAGCTTTTCAAACTAAAAAAAGTGGTAAAAAAGTAGCTATAAAAAACTCGTTTTCTTCTCTAAATCTCTAAATTAGTAGAAAACTAATGAAATGACAAAAAGTCTTTTTTTCAAATGATTTAGTATTAATTTCACTAACAAATAGTAAATTTTTACTAATTATAAGTAGATTTTACTAATTCAAGCTTAGAGAGTAGACGCATCACAAAACTGACAAAAAATCCATTCCACATTTTTTTCTATTTTCCACCAAAAATATTTACTTCTTTCTGACCCTGTTAGTAAGTTATGAATTCCTGCAACGAATTTTATTATTTATGAAAGAATTTAAATATTTAGAAAAATAATTTAATTCTTGACAAGAATTTAAAAAAAATTAAATTTTTAAATATTTAATTTCTTTCGACTAATTTTATGCAAATTATAAATTAAATCATAGAAATCTTCTACGAAAATGTTTAAATAATTAAATTTAGTTTGAAAATTTTATAAAAATAGTATAGTTATTGAAAACCATTGAATTGCAAACATTTTTTAAAATAAATAAATTTTACGAAGAATTCTATTAAAATTTTTGACAATAATATTGAATGTCTGATCTTTAAGGTCTGAATTCTTTTAAAGAATTATTTATCTAAATAATTAAATTCTGAAGAATATTTTTATTAAAATCTAAAAGAATAATTAAATTATTTCAAAAAAATGTAATTAAAATTGAAATTCAAGTAACTGGTTTCTTTTGAACATTATTTTATTTAAAATATTTGAAAATAATTAAATGCCTGTGAAAAATTAAAATCTTAAGAATAATTACATTTTTTAAAAATAATTGAAATCCTCCGAATAATTTTGTTATTTATGAGAATAATTGAATTATTGGGAAAATTTTTAATTCAGTGTTTAAAAAGAATTCAATTTCTGTGAGAAATTTGGTTATTTTTAAAAATATTTGAATTCTTCGTAAGAATTTTATTTTTTATGAAAATAATTGAATTGTTATGAACGATTTTATTAGAATTTGTTTAAATAATTTAATTTTGATAATGAATATTGTTATTTACGAAAATAATTGAATTTAGCAAAGAATTTAATTAAAATTACTCAAAATAATTGAATTCTCGGAAATAATTTTTTTATTTATATATAATAATTGAATTCCTACGAAGAATCATTTATGAAAATAATTTATTTCTTTGGAAGAGTAATTAATAAGAGTAATTGGATTATTTAAAAAAATAAAATATATTTAATTAAAATTGTATTTAAAATAATTGACTTATTTTCAACAATTTTATTAAATTATTTTAAAATAAATAAATTTCTGTGAAAAAAATCTAATATTTTTGTAAATAATTGATTTTTTTTAAGAACTCAAATTAAATTTTTATGAATAATGAAGTATTTGGAGCAATTCCTGTTAAATTACATTAAAAATATTTGAAATCCTGCAATAAATTTTTTTACTTATGAAATCAATTGAATAGTTGTAAAGAATTTTAAAGAAAAATTTTCAAATAGAATTGATTTCTTATGAAGAATTTTATTATTTATGAAAATAATTGAATATTTTTATATAAAGTTTAAAAAAAGAATTGAATTTATATTAAAAAAATGGGTTTTTTTTGAAAATAATTGAATTCTTGTGGAAAACTTTATTTGTGAAAAGAATTGAATTTTTTAATTAATTAATTGAAAATCAAAATACTATTAAAAATAATTGAAATTCTTTCATGAGTTTTATTATTTATGAAAATAATTGAATTCTTATTTAGAATTTTATCAAAAATCCTTTTTCAAAAATTGAATTTCTATGAAAAATGTAATTGTTAGTGAAAGTAATTGAATTATTGTATAAATTGTTCAAAAATTTTGTTAAATAATTTATTTTTTCTATATTTTTTTTTAAATTCTACACTAAATTATTGAGTTCCTGTGGAAATTTTATTATTTATGAAAATAATTGAATTTTGGATAAATTTTATCAATTTCGTTTTGAAATAGTTAAATTTTTTTCCGACATTTAATGAAAATAGTAGATATTGGTATGGAAAAATATTGATTTTAGAATATTTTTTGTTGGAAATAGTTGAATCGTTTTAAAGAATTTGATTATAATTTTTGAGAATAGTTTTTTTATTTCTAGTATTAACGAATTTAAAGCAGTGGAAATTCTAAAAAAAATAGAGTTTAGTAGTTGAAATTTAAAAAAGGACCCAAATAGTAACAAAACGTAAAAAAGTAGTAAATAGTAGGTTTTTGTAGATAAATGCGAAGCCTACTGATTAATGATTTCCGTTGGAAATTTCACCAAATTTCCAACTATAGATCGTTTACTCAAGAAGAAACAATTTCTTCGCTTTAATAATTTATTTACATTTACTAGTGGTACTTAATTATCGGCCTTAAAAATTAATTACCTCAATCAGCTGACATAACAATATTCCGCGATTTCTAACGACGAGACATGTTATTTACATGTTCATATGGAACTATTAGATTTAATTGCATAATCCGTATTGTTGAGAAACGTTCATTGTAGTATTTTCTTAAAATATCATAACAAGGGAGAAAAAAACTGTGAAACTAAATTTATGATTTAATTTTTCAAATTGGCATCAACTTAAACATTTCAATTAGAAGATAGAGAGCAGATAGTGTAGTTTGTAGACTTCCTCAAGTGAAAGGCACACGTGTTTCACTTTTAAAAATTCGACTGCTAGATTACTGAAACTGACGAGATACATTATTTTGTCAGTTGTATTACGAATTCCCACTCCTCCCACATACTAACAATGAAATCCGCTTAATTCTCAAGTCGAAATCTGACTCATCGTTTTTTAATTCCACGTTTCGAACCTAGTCTCTTTGTTCCTATTTTCATTTTAATAAAATTCGACTCTACATTTGTATACAAAGTTAATTTTTTTTTCTTAAACTTCTGTTTTTCATTGTCAAAGAAACTGATAATAAAAAAAGAATGTTTTTCATAGTGTAATAGTAATTTGAATTAATTTACGTATTCGTGAAATTGTTTTAAAACTGAAGTGTTCACAGCGAAAATGCAAATTATTTTCTGAAAGTTTTCCAATGGTATAATTTTAATGGTTATACAGTTCGACAATGAAAAGTCCGTATGTAAAATTGGAAGTTCAAGTTGAGTTTATTGCCATATGCAAGAATGGAGGAGAAATAATAAAATTGTTTGAAAACTATGTATTCCAAGTCTTTATTTAGTGGTGTGTAGCGTGACACAGTTACAAAGTTTATGATCTGGTCGTTAGCATAATAGTGTCACAATATTAGTCAGTGAACGAATATGCACATGTGAAATGATATATTTCATTAATAATGCTTATAGTTTTTATATTCTTAAGATCGGAAGACGCCCACATAATATATACGATTGTGAGTTGCAAAAACACGAATCCTCACTTTACGAACTCTTACGTAAAAGTCGCAATGCTTTATATTTTTCACATCAGCCCTATGGCCCTGTGGCCAACAAACATTTTTTTTTATGAACACCCTTTTCGAGTTTTTATATAAATTCTCCAAATTCCAGATTGTTTTGTAACAGTTATGTAACAGTGTTATAGTTGTAAAATAATCCATCAAAAAATTTTTCCCGAAGATGCTTTAAATCGTTTCACTATTTTTTTCATAAATAATAGTTTTAGAGTTCTGAATGAAGAACAAAACTATCTATGAAATGAAACGTGTAAGTGATTTTTGGAGTCGAAGTTGTTTAGTTTTTATAAACAGTTAGGTGGATGCAAAGTATAAATTCTTTCCCATAACAGCTTCTTGAAAAGAATTGTTACCAAAGCACTCTGTACTAACGCTATTTGCACGAAGGAAGAAAATAGTTCACAGGATGTATACCGTTACAACCACGTGGATTAGTCAAGACTTTGTGTACAATTTTTCTTTTTTACTTCTTTATATCAATTTTTTGTTCCTGTAATGTACACGGAAGCAATTTTCATGTATTTTTCAACTTTCTGTCTAAATAATATAATTTTTCTATTCGATTCATTAGAAATGATTGCATCATCAATCAGTCATAGTCTATAAAGGAGACAATAAATAAATTCTGCGATCGTTAACTTGTAGTATAAAATTTTACTTCCATTTTATAGGGTTCGTTAAAAAATAAATAATTGTCTCGAATTATTCTCTTGACTATAGTGATTTTACCACCCACAATACTTTTTTTTTACCAGTAGAATAATTTTAAGAAGCAACGAAATTTTTCTTGTAATTTTAAATTAGAAATGAAATATAATGTATGGCGAAGATGTTGCGGCTATTCTGTTTTATAATGTTGCATAATATTGACTCATGTAATTGATGACTATATGAGAAAATCAACGATATAATTGCTTAGCGGATATAATACATTACACAGACTTTAAAATATCAAAAAGTCTGAATGTGACCGAAGAAGTCGGTTTCTTAGAGATTTCTTTTTTACATTCGTGTCGCCCACGATATATGTTCTTTTAAGGAAGCTTGCAAGACGAGCTAACGCGCTTATTGGGATGACGAGAAAGTGAGTATGCGATTGAATATACATTCCGGGCAGAAATTCAATGATCTGGCCCCGATTCAAGTCAAAAATAGGAAAACCTGACTAGGGCCTGCTTTGACCCCTGTCGGTTCCTCTGTTTTGTTTTAGTGTCGACCTCTTAGATCAAAATTTTTCAATTTTGAATAACGAGCATCTAGTTATCAGGACCGACTTAATTTTTCAAACTTTGATGTAGGTTTAAACAAAAATTCAATTTTAAAATTAAGTGGGTGCCAGTCTCAGATTATCATTTTAAAACATCTTCTTTGTTGGAGGTAATCTGGGGACAATATCTCGGACATATCGCATGAATAAAGGTCATTTTTCGTCTGGCCTAAAAGATGTCCAAAAGACGTCAAAAACACATAAAAAAGGGCGTTATTTTCACATTTCTTTAAATCTTCTGGTTTGATATTTCTTTAATATTATCTAAGTTGTAAGTTTTTAAATATTTTAAATTATTATCAAGCATAGAAACTGTAAATAATCGGGTATTGAAATTGGAATAATTATTTATTAATACGTTAATGGAAAATCTTTTCGAAACTGATTCAACGTATCAATAAGCATTAATACTTCCAACTAAAACCGCAAGTAAAAAGTTATTGAAATTATTAATATGCGAGGGACATGAAATTTAATTTCATAGAGATAATTTCTAGAGATAGGCCCATTTGGAGAGTTTGTGAATATAATAAAATGAAAATGAATCGAGTTCTTTTTTGTGCTTGTTTATTTGATAAGATGCCACTGCAACTGTTTTTTTAAAATTTTTTTTATTGTGGAGATACTTGTTTCATTTTATGTAAGCAGACAAAGGTTTTGATTAAATAGTACTTGCGTTGCACTACTGCTCTTCACTGTTTAACGGATATTGAGCAAACACATTTTGTAATTGTTCATCTATCAGAACAAATTACTATAATAGTCTCCAGTGAGCATGGAAACATATATAGTTCATCGTCTAAAAGAAGTCTTTTGAACTGTAATGTTTGTTCTGACACCATAAAAACTTCTTTTGTTCAGAAGATGACTGATATGATCCACGCCTTCATCCTTTTGGGCTTTTAACAAAATTATTAAAAATACCCTTGTAAATTATTTTCCTATAAATTAATACCTACCAAGTACCACTGACAAAATCTAACAATATGGCTGAAGACAACTATGAAAAATTTGTAATTTTGAAATCTAAAACCGTACGAAAAGAAGCAAAACATAAAAATATGTTGCTTTTCAAAAAAAGACCATTTGCAGTACCTTATTTAATCTAACAAAAATGTTTTCTGACTCAGCATCAGAAGAACGAATAATAATAATAATAATAAAAAAGTTGGTTTTGGTTCGTGGAATAGGCCAGAGTTTCTTGCCAAGGCCAAATTTTGCATTAATTTGTCTGCAGACTAGATAAGCTCAAAATTAGCATTTTTCGTTTATAGAATTGCGTAAACTTCTTTTTTTCTAAAACAATGACTGCATTTCTATTCACAATGTGATTATTTTTGCGCAACTCATTCAGTGTAAATTTAAAACATCCACTTATCTGTCGCACAATCTATTATATTTAAAAATGCATTCTTCAAATAGATGTTTAACACTTCCTTAGAACAATATCTTTCAAGTTATCTATACAATGCAATTAATGATTCGTTTAAGATACTTGAGATTTTTTGTTTTTCTCTCCAAGAAGAAAATCAGAAACTATTTAATTTTAATGATATGCTAGATGATAAACTGTTTTTTTTAATATTGGGAATTAAAGCACATGTGAGATTTTGAATGTGAAAGATGAGAGAAATTATGGGTTGTAAAATTGAGATGTGGGTGTTAAAAATTTAGTAAGTGAGAGAAGCAGTGTGTATACAATATATATATATATATATAGGTGTTGATAAAGTTTCCACGGCCGACTTTTAACAGTTAACTTTCACTCGGTAACAAATTCTGCGTTCACCGTTCTCTTATAATTTTCGCGTGGGTGCTCAAGTTTAGGCGGCCCATAAAAAAATAAAAGTTAAGTCACCGTTTATTTTATTTCGTTGATTCATGCCGGATGTCGCCATTGATGAAGAACATAGAACCGATGCATGCACATATTTGTGTGCAACACCTTCTGAGCATGTGTGGCATACTAATTAATTAACGACATCAGAAATGTTGGTAACGCTTCATTGATGAATTAAAGTGAAGGCTGAATTAAAAGTTTCGTTAAGTCGAAGAAGCTATTCATATCTTATACTCGAGGAACGTACATTTATTTCTTTTTATTTTTTAAAGTAAAATGAATACTAACTTACTTAAATTAATAAATAGACGAAAATTAACTTTTGTTTCACTTCGAAAGTAACCAAACAATGTGGAAATAGATCTTATGCTTGTAAACTCTTCCTGACCTTGTCATTAGAAAAAAAAATCTTTACCCTTGTTATTTAAAGACTTGAAGGTTGCTGAAGGCATTCAGGATCATTTAATTCTGTCTGTAAATAAATATGTATGTCTGTCGTTAAATATCAACTCATCAAATTGCAATCTACTTGCTAAAAATATTTTTAATCTAATTCTCTGTAAACCAAACAATTCTCAAAAAATAAAATTATTCATACTTTTCCTTTCCTTAATGCTACTAAAAATAGATAAAAAAGATTTAATTTAATTCACATTTTTTTAAAGCAAACCACAGACATTAATAGTAGAACAGGTTTTTTTAAAAGTCATATTAGAAATACAATTTTTCACAAATTCTCCTTCTTCAAGAAGGTGAATTATTTTAAGAAGGCTTATTTTGTTTTTCTCTCTATATGTAAAAAAAATCAACAGAAAATGGATATAAATTTCGAATATTAATTTATACTTAGAGTCAAGAGGATAGTTTCTCAGGTTATTTTATCAATTTCCCAGGAACTAGATGAATGAAAATACAAGTACATTGTTGTTCACTCTCCCCTAAAAATATATATGAAAATATATTCATATTTATGTATATACACAAAAGTGTATCAAGAAAAAAAATTCTTGGAATATTTTGAAGAAAATTGTTGCGTTTGATGTTTGAAGTGTTGGAATAGAAAATGCCCTCTCTATTCGTATGTATGATGTGTGACGAAAATTAAGCGTTAAAACCTTTTCAAAAGGAAGCACCTGCAGATGAGGTTAATCGAACTGTATCGAAACGAATTCTACTATCAACTACTGACTTTTGGGGAAATAAAATAAAAAACTAAATCTTTAAAATGGGAAACTAGCTTTATTATTTATTTGTCTATTTATTATTCATTTTTTATTATAAATATTAGAATCGTCATCATATTTTTCACTAGTAAAACAAAATAATAAAATCTATTTAGAAAAAAATAATAAAATAAAAATTTTTTAAATAAAATAAGTGTTTATATATTTTTCTTCCTTTCGGTAGCGATGTGTGTTTCAAATTAATATTAGTTGTTGACAAAGTAAAAGTATGTAAATGATTTATTGAAAATTGGATGGAACATATATCAAAAGAAGAATATTGCAGGAAATTTAGCTTTGAGTATATATTTAACATTCGAAAAAAATGATGACACTGGAGAAGTAAATTTGCAGTATTTTTTATTTTTTAACAAGTTTTTTTTAGTAGAATACTTGGAACCGGAATTACCTAGATAAATAATACATCTAATAATAGCAATGTGGTATATATCGGAGAGAGAGATATGGCATGACGTTGCATAATAACTATAAGCAGAGAGAGGATATTGGCCTCACTGTCTGCACGTTTCAGGATCATTATGAAAGGAAGGTAGTACACTGGCTTTTCGTCCAAGCCATTAATTTCCTAGAGCGTAAGAAAGAACTATAATACTACCGCAGACAGAAAACATCTATGACGAGAATTCATTTCAAATATATCCACAGCACTCATTTTATTATTGTCTAAACTATGTTTCAAAATTAGAATTTTCCAAATTTCCGAAAATATTATTTTTTACTTTCTCCGCTATAAAAATACAGATTTTTACTGACTAATTACGGACAAAAATATTAACGGTGCTAGTCGACACTGCGAAATAATATAAATTTGAGTCAAACATAATTATCTTTGTTTTACAGTCAACCAAAAATTATCTTTGAATTAAACATAATTATTTTCAATCCATACATAATAAATTTGATTCAATAAAAATTATGTTTAATTCAATTATTAAATATGCTTATTTAAAACATATTTTTTTACAATATTTTACAATATTCAATTTAACAAAATCTTAATTATTCAGAAATTCTTCAATTAAACATGTATTAGAAAATAAAAACTATAAAAATCAGAAAAAAATTCAAGTAAACGTTAAAAAAATTCAATTTTACAGTTAAAAATGTGAAAAAATCAGATTCACAAAGATTTTAAGTTAAAACCTATTCAAAATTTAATTAATTCAATTATAATCGAAATTTTTAACTGCCATACTGAAAAAAAAATTTATTTGATTCAAATAACCGAATATTTGTCTATATTCAAATAAATATTTATTTGAATCAAATAATTTTTATTTGAATCAATTAATTAGTATTTGCTTCAAATACTGAAATACTTTATTCAAATACAATTTATTTGATTCAAGTAAATATTTATTTGATTATAGACAAATAATCGGTTATTTGAATCAAATAAATTTTTTTTCAGTGCATTCATTTTTAAGTAAATTTAAGAAAAATTTTTACAAGAGTTCAATTATTTAAATACAGAAAATAATAATAAATTAATTTTACAACTAAACTTATTTTAAAAATTCAATATACATGTAGAACTAAGAAAACATTTTTAAAAATAATTGAATTCTTCAGAAGAATTTTTAATAAAATTTTTAAGAAGATAATAAAAAATAAAAAATTTATCAATTTATTCACTTTCTTTTCCAAAATTCATTCTTAGAAGAAAATATTTAAAATTGTAGTATAAATGATTGAAATTAATTTAAGTTAATTAATGAAATAATTGATTTTTTAAGAAGAATTTTATTATTTATAAAAATAATTAAATTCTTCAAAAGAGCTTTGTTAAATTTTGTTTAATTGTTAAATTCTTGCAAAGCATTCTATTAGGTATGAAAAGAATTCAATTTTCTCCAAGAATTCTATTAAATTTTTTGAAAACAATTTAATTTTTACGAAAATTTTTTATTATTTATGGAGATAATGGTATTTTCTTAAAAGGTTTTATTGCTATTTTAAAAAAAATCGAAGTTCTGCGAAGAAATTTTTAATTACCAAAAGTAATTGAATTCCTTTAAAGAATTTTTTTCACTCACAAAACTATTTAAATTTCTGCGAAAAATTGTAATTAAAAGTTTCCATACTAATAAATGAATTTATTTGAAAAATTAAGTTATTTTTTTAAAAATAATTAAAATCTAATTTCTCCCCAGAATTAACATTTTTTTTAAATAATAGAATATTTGTAAAGAATTATATAATTTTTTTTAATAATTGAATTCTGTTAATAAAGTTTAGAATAAATTGTATGAAAATAGTAAATATTGAACGTAAATGAAAAAATCAAATATATTTTTAAAGAAAATTTATTTATTTTAATTAAAATTTATTTGTTTTAAATTTTTATTAAATTTCTATTTATGGAAGTAATGGATTTCTTTAGAAGAATTTTACTTAAATTTAAAAAAAATAATAAATGTTCTCCAAAAAATTCTATTAAATTTTTGAAAATAATTTAATTTAATTTTTAAAAATAATTGATATTTCAAGAAGAATTTTATTTTTTATAATTATTATAATAATTGAATTTCTGTAAATGTATCAAAATTATATTTATGAAAATAATTAAATGATTCTGAAAAAAATAAATCTCTAAGTAATTGAATTTCAATGAAATTTTAATTATTTTTGCGAATAATTTAATGTTCGTTAAGAATTTTAATTATTTTTACAAATAATAATTTAATGTTTGTTAAAAATTTTATTAAATTTTCTGAAGATAATTGAATTTTAGAGAATAATTTTATTATTTATAAAGATATTTGAAATGCTGAGAATTTAAAAAATTGTTTTTAATTTTTTCCGAACAATTTTATTTCTATTGAAAATAATTTTCTTTAATATTTAAAAATTAATGGAACTTTTAAGGTCAATGAAACCGATTTTAGTTAAATATTTAGTCAAAGTTGTTGGCTTCGTTATACGTAAAAATATTTTTTCTCAATAAAATTGAATTTATGTTATAATATAATATGCTTAATGTTTTTAAGATTACATCCGTATTTATAACTCAGATTGTTTAAAGCCCATTCGGTAAAGAGAGAAAATTATGACTGGCATTGACAAATAATTCGGTGAGATAAATGATGTCTTTAGCATTTTGTCTCTAGCATAGTAATGTCAAAGACATTTTTTGCTTCAGCATAAATCTTAAATCTAACAATAAGCATATTTTTCACGTATACAATTAATCGAGATCAACCACAGCAGCAGGATACACTGACTCACTCTGGCACTACCCACTCGTCTAGCGTTCTACAATTTGTACCTTTGCTACGATGAAAAATTGCCACAATAAACAATATCTCACGGTTCCTCTCACAGCATTTTCAATATATCAGTTACATAATTTTCTTCCATAGATGTTTCGATTTTTCTAGAAGCAAATTACTTTGCCTTGTGGTTCTTAGTCTTTGTGTTTCATAGAAAAGACACGTTGTGCAGGCTACCTGATATGTAACAATTTTTTTTTCTCTTTTTTTTAAAGGTCTCTTTTTAAACAGGTACAGAAATGCAACATAAGTTAAGTAGGGGAAGGCGCCCAAATCGACCAATATACCAAGGCGCCAAAAGGGCTAGACGAGGATCTGTAGATTCGAAAGTTTTCTCTGCCCACGCACATTTTTTTTCAAGTTTGAAATAAAATAAATTTGAAATTCGAAAAGCCCAACAACTGTTCTACTACTTTGGAAGAAACAAGTTTAGAAAATTATTCAAAAAAAAAATTTCTCGTTGTTGTGAATAACGAATGCCTACGTTTAACAAAAAATTTGTCAATATTTGTCATTATAGATTTATAAAATTCGAAATAAATTCATCTGCGACTGTTAAACACTTACATATAATAATCACAGGAGCAAACAATGACTTAACTTTAGTTCTTGAAGAAAAAATCTAGAAGGCAAATAATGCATCATTATAGAATGCGGCTTCTGCAATTGCTTGGTCAGAAGACCAGCTCAAGAAAGATTAAAAGATAGCCACCGCCTATTGAGATCACTAATGAGCATCGGTATGAATATTTAACTGCGAACAATGTATTTGTATGTTCCCTACATTGCTTTTTATTTAAATCTAAGCTAATGCTTCTTTTCTTACAGGTTAAAAATAATTAATACAATAATGTTTAGTAGCATGTCTTCTAAAACGGTAATTTATTAATTAATAACTTTTCGAAGGTGATTTTTATTATATGACCAATTGCTGAATTTGATAGCTTGGTTCTTAGTTTATGTAGATTGGGTTTTGACACTGTGTTCAAAATAAGAAAAAATTTTCTTATTGAGAAGTTAAATGTTTTAGAGATATGTCCAAATATGTCTTTGGGACTTGAATGACCGGTGGATGACGTGTTACAATTATAGTTAAATGTGCCTCCTCACGTCTTCAAAACGTTGTATTTGTTTTTATTTGAAATTTTTTGTTGTAATAATAGATGAATTCAACACTTTCCTAGATCGCTGATAATGTGATCTACTTTGCTGCATAAAACTAAACGAGTCTGAAAGTAGGTTTAAAACAGGTAGGTATTAAATTTAAACAGAAAATACTTTCTATACCTCTACATGCGTAAATGAGATTGGAAAAATTTGATTAACGAATTTTTTTAATGCTAATGCTACTATCATTATCTACATCATCTACTTTATCTACTTCTGTTTTTTCAATGGTGGAGCTTACATGAACATAAAACGACCTCACTCAACAAATATTTTTGTGTATCACTCTTAACTTGAAAGTATCAAATTGCAACAACGAATTGATACCAAAAAATGTGGTTAAAAACAATTTTTAAATAAAAAATTGATCCAAATTTTTTGACATCAATTTGATCTCGGAAAGATCGTTAAATTCAACGATTTATTAAATATAAATTTTTACCGAGTGTACTGTAAAAAGAGGCATCTTATTTTAAGATACTTTGGTAGTCACTTTTAAGTTGTTTCCAAAATGTTATCCAAAGCATCTTCAAAGTCATCAAATGCATTAGTTTCTAAGATAGAAGATGGAAAAATAAGATGTTTTAATCGTTTTAAAAGTGATTATGATGTATTTTAAGATACTTGTTTTTGCAGTGTTTTTACAGTGTGATGGAATCAAATATTCTTTGATCCATTCTAGTATCAGTTTGATACTTTAAAGAAAACTATCATATGCAACAGTACCCGTTGAATTAATTATTATAAAACACTTGGAAGTTGTAGAAAATCAAGATAGCGCCGTCACTTCTAAATATATCCATTTTCTAACAATTTCCAAGTATTCCATAATAATTAATTCAGTAAATATTTACAATTTCACACATTGTTAACCTTCTCAGTCTGTTTTCACCTTCTTTATAAGTTTTAATCTCAATCCATCTGGTATCTTTGGAGAAAAGTGATTGATAACCCAACTGAAAATTACTGTGCGTGGATTATATTCGAACTAATCAGTAATAAGTTTGTTACTATTAATTGTAATTGTAACAAATCATATTTGTTGATCAATTCCTTTAAAATTAACCCTTTTTTTCAATGTTTTATAATTTAATGTTCATGTTTCGACCCACAGAAAAATACAACAACAGTTCCCAAACGGACTTGTGCCGCCGGTTCTCTAAACATACCGCTATTCTGCCATCGGTACTTATGATCGGTATACCTGGGATATTCTTGAACATGACATAAATCACGTGACGTATCACTCATAAGTGATACGTAGCTTCCAAATAACTGCAGAAATGCTGTATTCTCATAAGTTTCTATATATATTTCGATGATGATGATGATGTTTCACGAAGCGTATAAAAAGCGCGTAATGCGTGGGAAATTATAATATAGAAGTTGCAAACTTATGCAATGCATTTATTATTAAAACTATGTGTTTTCTTTGTTTATATATACTCGATTTGTATATAATACTGCACTTCATATTCTATTACACATTAGAAGGGCGCACACTGACCAATATACCTGCGAAAATTCAAGATTTCACATTATCGAAAGTTTGTGTTAAAATAAATTTATATTGCGCGTTTGCGTATTAATTAGACCAGCAATTAATTGTATTTCAAGTTTTTTAGTAAAATGTAATTAAATTATTAGTATTTCTGCAAGAAACTAGAGAGATATTTATAATACTGAAATGTATTTAAACAAAATATACTCGCATGTGTAGCAAATATTAATTTTTCTATACATTTTGTCAAGTTATTTTCGAAGTATTAGGCATGTTACATAATTTTTTAAAACTTGAATACAAAAACTGAGAAAGGTTTCAAGTAAGAGATAATACAGGTCACGCAACCTGGAAACCTGAAAAACTTTGCAAATGTCAGGGAATTTTATAAAAATTGAAAAAACCTGAAAAAAGTCCGAGAATTTTGATTGAAATCCTGAAAAATTCTTGTTTTCGAATTGTATTTATTCTTGAAATCTAAATTTTACTTAAATGTTTGAAAATTAATTCAATTTTAAAAGAGTTGCATTTATGATTTGATTAGAAATTTTTAAAAACTGCATTTTTAAATAAATTTAGTAACTAAAATTGTTCCAAAATTAGTTAAATTTTGTAATACTTAATTGATTTTTTAAAATAATGAATTTATAGAAAGATTTAAGTTAAAAACACTAAAACAAATTGTATTTCTGCAGTAATTAGATATTACTGCAGATATTCAATTATTTTTAAAAACAGTAAAATTCTTCTCAGAAATTAAATTATTTATTTTATTTTTTTATTCTTCAAAAAATTAAATTATTGTCTAAAATTACGTTGGTGAAGTTCACAACGTTTGTAATCAACGATTTCTGAAGAAAAATATTTTTTTAAGCAAATTTTTATTAATTTTTGTGCAGAAAATAGTGCGTTTAATATTTTTAAAAATGATTTACAAAAAAAATATTTGTGAACAAAAATTTTTATTCTTTTTGGTAGAAAAAAATTTGTTTTCTTTCAATCGTTGATCATAAACGTTGCGAACTTCAACGACGTCCAAAATTTTAATGAAACGCTATTGTAACAATTCAATTTTTTCAAAATAATTTTAATAGAATTCTTCGTAGAAAATCAAATTAATAAATTATGTTCAAAAATTTCAATTATTTTTATAAATAATACAATTTTTCTCCGAAATTCAATTGTTTGGAAAAATTTTAATAAAATTCTTGGCAGAATTTCCATTATTTTTAATACATTTTATAAAATTCGTTTCATCAAATTTCTCGAAAACTAAAATTATTTTTAAAAATTTTATTAAAATTTGTTAAGAGAATTCAATTATTATTATTTAAACTTTTATAAATAATTAAATTTTAAAAAGGTTTGAAATTAAAATCTCTGAAACTTTGAATTTTGTATACTTTTAACGAAAAATTCAGTAGAAATAATTTTTCAAAAAAAAGTTTACTTGCTACTTTTTTATCAACAAATGTTTTAAATAATATAATTCTTTCGAAAAATTTTAATAAAATTCTAGAGAAAAATTACATTTTTTGAGAAACTCAATTAAAACTCTATTAAAAATAAATGAAATTCTGCAATGATTTTTTTAAATTTAATTTTTTTTTTTTAAATAATTGAACGTTAGTGTAGAATAATATAAATATTTTTGTTTAATAATTGAATTTTTTTACTGTAATGTTCAAAAATTTACAAAAATTCTTGTCTATTTTCAATTTCTTTTATAAATAATAAATTTTCTCTCCGACACATTTAAACAAAAAAAAAATTTAATGTTAAAAAAATGTAACATTGAACGTACATTTATGTTAAATGTTTTTAATTTATTAAAAAATCCAATGTTTCTTAAAATTGAATTTTCATATTTTATCAACAAATTTTTAAATAATTGATTTTTTTTTGTCAAATTTTAATGCAATTTTTAGGAATAATTTCATTTTTCGAAGAATTTCATAAAAATAATTGTACATTTTGTAAAAAATAATTGAAATTCTACCACAAGAATTTTATTAATGTTTTTCAGAAATGTTCGAATGTCGGAGAGAAAATTTATTATTTATAAAAGTAATTGAAAATTGACAAGAATTTTTTAACTTTTATTGGGTTTTTGCAAAAAATTATATTCCTTTTGAAAATAATTGAATTCTTTAGACGAATTTTATTAAAATCTCTTTTTTAAATAATTGAATTCTTTTGTTAAAATTTTTCGAAATGGTAGACATTAAAAATAATAAAATTTCGACAAATTATTTTGATAAAGAATGAAAAGAAGTTTTGAATTTTTGCGATAATAGTTTAATTCTTTGAAGAATAAATAAAAGAAAATAATTAAATTTTCGAAAATTCTAATTTCTTTTATAAAACAGTAGTAAATAGTAAAAAAATGGTTTAAATTTATTTTAAAATGACGTTATTGGTGGTTTCGAATAAGTTTCTAATTAATAATAAATGTAGTTTTAAAAACCTGAAAAAATTCTATTTTTTAACCAGCGGTTAAACCTGGAAAATTTGGGGAATTTGAAAAGAGCAAAAGCGTGGCAACCTTGTAGTAAGAACTTTGGTAAAACAAAAAGAGTTTTTAAGTAGGTTACTAATCTACTCTCAGCAAAGGCTTGACCTTACAAAAAAAAAATATCGGACTTAAACAAACACTGAAAATTTACATAAAGTGTAAGACGATGCTTCATCATTTACTTTACACACTATGTGCTTAAGTGTGACAGTTAAGTGACCAGATTCCGCTTTGATTCAACATGAACCTAAAATTCGGAAAATGAATCTTCAACTACACATTCACAATATTTCAGCTTCAGAAAGCTTTTATTAAAAAAACAATCGAAAATTAATCTATTAAAGAGAAGCATTTTTGGAAAACTATACTATCATTAGAGGACCAGATTTTTGAAGGAGAAAAACAATAATGTGTCGACTGTGAATAGTGATTCTCTAGAAGAATAATCTCTCAATTGGTTACAATGTTATAACTAGACGATTGGCGTGAACTTGTTAAAATATTTATGAAATTGAAAATGTTTAGAGTTTATCTAGCACTTAATCATTATTCATAGCGAGGTACAATTAATTCGACCGCAAATTACACTGATGGCTGAAATGGGACATGTAATGACTTTGTCCGACGCAGTCTTCTCTTGATGCAAAGCCTTGTGTCTCGTAATGCAGAAATCGTTGTTATTATTATACTGCAAATGTACATGAAATATTATGTATTAAAACAAGTGCCTGGAATGCAGATGCTATTACGATCCCTCATTGCATCCGTTGCACCGTCTACTTCATAATTCATTTTATAGTACGGAAACAATAAAACTCTATACATATATTTAGATGTTAATTATGCAATCATACTTATAAATAAACATTCAACATTTAATAACATTCTGTTCATTCGATTTGCTTCTTGGAAAATTTAATCATGAGATTCAAGTTCTATGAGGGGTTGTTGTACGTGGGTTACATTTGGAGTGTCATTTTCGGTCACTGTATCCGGACGTTGTTCACATGAAAAGGACCCAATTTTGTAATTTTTGAGAGAACATCAATTTTATTTTAGTTTTTATTATTGTGAAGAAAAAATTAAATTTCAAGAAGTTTTTGAAAATTCTCTACAAACATTTTGAAAAATTTTTAGAAATAATTTATTTGAAGAAGAATTTTAGTTAAAAATGGTAGACAATTTTAATTAAATTGAAAATAATTTTGAAGTAGTTTCAGTAACAATATTCTTATAATATAAAATGTTTTGAATTTAAAAATCTTAATTTGTATGGAAAATTAAATATTTAAAAATAAATTATTGTTTTCGAATAATTTTACAATATTAAGGAAACTCGTAACAGATTATTTATCAGATAGGATAATTTTCAAATCGTTTCAAGAAAAAAGTAAATTTTTATGCTATATGCATAAGATTTAATTTAATATTAGATACACAAATGAGTTATAATTTAATTTTTTTAATTACACATTTAAGAGTGAATTTAATTAATTAAAGTGAATTTGCTTGTGGTTAAACCAACAAATGTTTATATATGTAACCGCAAATAATGAGAAGAAAATTGTATATAGTTTGAAAAACATTAAACTAAACAATTATTTACTTAAAAATATTAGAAATTAAAATTATATCTCAATGGTTGAACTGTTATATAGTTAATTGACTGTACCTAAGGCGCAGAGTATAATATAGACACTTTCATTTCGGTTACTATTATATATATATATATACACAATAAGAAGTAATGCCCGAGAAAATCATGTCTGAGACCTTGAGAATATTCGACATGGTAATTACTTTCCAGTTGTAATCTCGGGAAAAAATGGGTATTTTTTTTATTAACGCTTGTCAGAAAATCCTGAATAATCAAAAAAGTAAGAAACATTTCTTTTTTTAATAAATTAAAAGGTAATGCTTTTTTTTTCTTGCGAAATTGAATAAAACATCACGGCATCGAAACTTTTAGCAACGTTTCTCCAACGTTTTTGATATGGAAGAAATATTTTCAATATTGACATACATTTCAATACTTTAAACAAAATAACTTGTAATACTTTAATACTGTGTGGGAATTAGTTTTATATACGCAAATAAAATTAAATTTACAAAATTTACTAGATTAAAAAAATTAGAAGATTTAAGAGTAGTTTGAAATTTTCTTTTCTCTTCCAATCACATATATTTTTACAAAGTGATTTCGCTTGGAAATTATTATCTTCTTACAAAACAAATTTTTTCCCCTACTATAAAAAATCAAATACATAAATTCAGTGTTTATAAAAATTATCCCTACAATATTTAGAATAAAAAATGAAACTTATTTTTTTGTAAAATTACACGTAAACGTATATTCAAGTAGTATCTGCGTTTCTTTATAGATATAATAGTTTTACTTAGTTCAATTAGCCATTCACTGTGGTGCGTTCACCCTATGTTCAAAGCTATATATTTCCTTTCTGAATTTTTGTGACTCACGTCTAGCAAGTACCGCTCAACTTTATTCGGATTACATATGCGCAGCAAGTACAGTCTTAAAGTTAAAATATTAAAATGGGAGGAGAATGTCGAGGAAAGACAAAAAAAATTATAATCACAGCTGTTAAACGTTAACTTAGCAGACTTTGTATAATATAAACTTGTCAGTAGTAAAAGAACTTGTGAATAAGAACCTTTTTCAGTAAAAGCAAGTCACAAATAAGCGACTATGGATGTATTCTTCTTCCTTAATGACAAATAAAATTTATTTTTTACGGGAACGTTTGAAATATTCGGTTTTGGAACAAGTACCGTTTCTGTAAAATTTTAGAAATATTACGAGGTTCTTAAATTATGTAATTATAGTTAAAAACGTTTAAATTAATAATTATTTACAGACTTACTTGGAAGAAATGTCCATTAAAGTGGTTATTTTTTAGAAAATAAATAGTTTTCACTGAAAAAATAAAAATTATTTGATTCAAATAACCGATTACTTGACTTTTATGTTTTATCAAATAGATATTGCCTTGAATCAAATAATTTTTATTTGAATCTATTAAATAACTTTTTCTTCAAATACTGAAATATTTAATTCAAATACAATTTATTTGATTCAAATACTGAAATATTTAATTTAAATACATTTTATTTTATTCAAATACTGAAATATTTAATTCAAATACAATTTATATGATTCAAATAAAAATTACTTCATTCAAGTAAATATTTATTTAATAATAGTCAAATAATCGGATATTTGAATCAAAAAACTTTCTTTCAGTATAATTTTAAAAGAGTTTTAGAAAAAATTGTTAAACTGAATTTTAAAGAACTGTAATTAAAATTTCTATAGAAGTTAGTTTTTAAAAAAAAATTTAATTTGCATGTTTCTATAAATTAGATGAATTTTTGAATATTTTTTTATATAGATAAAAATTTTTCGAATAATCGATAATTCATAAAATTCAATTCAAAACATTTTAATTGTACTCGAATGTTGAGTAAAATATTTAAAATTACTAATCAAACTTAAAGTCTCTTAAAATTGTTAAAAATAATTTATTCCAAAAAATAATTTTAGTTAAAAATTGTAGAATATCAATTAATTTCAAAGAAAGAAAATTTTTTTACAGTATCAATTTTAGTAATTTTTAAAAAAATTAAATTTTAGATGAATTCAATTATTTTCTTTTCTTTTTCTTTTTTTTATTTTTTATTGTAATAAAATTCTTTAGTCAATTAATAAATAATGAAAATCTTTATAAAAAATTCAGTTGTTTTTATAAAAATAATAAAATTCTTATAATATAGGATTCACTTATTTTCCATACAAAATTTAAATTCATTTCTTCAAAATTTTTTATTTTCAATTACTTTTAAAGATCTTGTAAAAATTCTTCGAGAAAATTCAATTATTTTCTAAAATAATTGAATTTTTCCCAGGAGTTGAATTACTTAAAAAATATTTAATTAAAAGTCAATTGAAGATATCAATAATTTTAAAAAATAATGAAGTTTTCGCTGAAATTGAATTAATTTATTTATATTAAATACAATTTTTATAAAACTCATCTCAAGAATTCACTTTTTTTTATTTTTTCAAGAATTCAATTTTTTTATAGTAATAATGATTTTTTTGCAGGGATTCAATTATTTAAAAAAATTTCAAAAGAGTTCTATTCAAGAATTTGATTGTTTTAAAAAATAATTAAATTTTCGATGCATTCTAAAATTTATTGAGAGTCTGTTAGAGAAATTTTATTAAAATTGCATTGAAAATAATTGCATTTCTTCAGAAGAATTTTGATTTACAAAAATAATTGAATTCTTGCCAATAATTTAATTTACTAAAATAATTTAATTCTTTAGTTCTTTAATTCTTTTATTTTATATTAGAATTCGTTGAAAATAATTGAATTTTACACAGGAGTTCAATTATTTAAGAAACTTTTAATAAAAACCAATCCAAGAATTCAATTATTTTTGAGAATAATAAAATTTTCGCTGAAATTCAATTATTTAAGAAACTTTTAATATAAATCAATTCAAAAATTCAATTAATTTTAAGTATAATAAATTTTTCGTTGGAATTCAATTATTTAAAAATCATTTAATAAAAATTAATTAAAAAATTCAACTATTTTTAAAAACAATAAAATTTTCGCTGCAATTAAATTATTTAAAAAACTTTTAATAAAAATCTATTTAAGAATTCAATTATTTTTAAGAATAATAAAATTTTTACTGGAATTCAATTATTTAAAAAACAATAAAATTTTCGTTGGAATTCAATTATTTAAAAATAATTTAATAAAAATTAATTCAAGAATCCAATTATTTTTAAGAATAATAAAATTTTCGCTGTAATTCAATTATTTAAGACAGTTGTAACAAAAATCTGTTTAAGGATTTAATTATTTTTAAGAATAACAAAATTTTCGCTGGAATTCAATTATTTATGAAAGTTTTAACATAAATCTATTTAAGGATTTAATTATTTTTAAGAATAACAAAATTTTCGCTGGAATTCAATTATTTAAGACAGTTTTAACATAAATCTATTTAAGGATTTAATTATTTTTTAAGAATAATAAAATTTTCACTGGAATTCAATTATTTAAGATAGTTTTTAAAAAAATCTATTTAGACATTCAATTATTTTTAGAAATAATTAAATTAGCGATGTATACTGAAAATCATTAGAATTCTTGTTGAGTTAATGATAAAAAAAATTTCAAAATAATTGATTAATGATGATCAATGATTTTTTTAAAAGAATGTTATCAAAATTGTTGAAAATCATAGAATTCATTTTAAAATCTATTTATGACAGAGAATATTTTTTTGGTAAATTGAAAACAATTATTTTTATAATTGTTATCTCTTATTTTATGATATTTAAATAAATATTTTCTGTTAAGGAAGACGAACACAATCGAAGGAGTAATTTTCAAAAGTAATTTACGAATTTTTTTATGAATTACTTGTTTCATAAACACGCACTGTTAAGTTTTATTCATATGTGACGTGCCGCGACAAAAGGGACCTTAGCTCTGAAAAAATTAATTTCGAGTTATGTATATCATTCAATATTTATTGAGTTGCTCTTTTACATACAAGCGTCAAAAATACTTTTTACTTATAGATTTTTTTCTTATTAATGTTTAAAAATGAGCTTGTTGAGTGTTTACACGTGGTTGTTCAGAAAAGCACCCATTCCACTTTCCAATACAACTACACTGGTCATATACATACAATTCGTGCGCTTCGTGTAACGCGGACAAATATCAATGTGTAGTGAGTAGTGGGGCTGAATTCTAGTAGAACTTCTCCACCAATCAGAGACGCTCTACTTCAATCGCCTTTCCTGCAAAATTCACTATTGGGAGCTAAGGTCCCTTTTGTCGCGGCACGTCACATATGAGTTTTGTCTAGTTCCTATACAAGTCTACATAGAGTGCCGTTATGAGCGACAGTGATTAAAAGTCATTTTGTCCCGCGACGCGGAACGTGTTAAGCATCTCTTGAGTTAAATTTACAAAATAGAGTGCAACAAACTTGCGGCGTTTAACAATTCCCAAGCACCGTCATATCCTCAACATGTACAGCATTTAAAATATCTTATATCTAAATTTTTTATTTTTTTTTATAAAAATAATAAAAAAGAATCGTCTATCGTTCAAAATTAAATATTTTGACATTGAGAGAATTTTTCTTGAGAATTGTTCTTGAGAATTGCTTAAAGTATTGAAAAAATATTTCCGCACAATATTTTCTTGAATAAGCAGCTGTGACGAAATATATTTGATTAAATAAAAATATGTATCGGAAATGTATAATGTGTTATATAATTAGAAAGCAATAACTTCTCTCAAATTTCAATCTACAGATTTACTTTTTTTTTCTTTTTAACGCACATACTTGAAATTGTATACGCGAACTATTATTAAATTATGTAAAATATTTAAATAAATAATTTTTATCTATATAGGTATTTTATACTAATTGGACATTATTTTCCGTATTTTTTCAGTCTTATGACAAATTGAGAGAAAAAGTGAAATTTAAAAATTAATATACAGTGTGTCTTGAAATATTTTGCAATGAATGATAATCGCTTCCTTTATAATGGAAAAAGTGAGACTTGTAATGATGGACCCGGTCTTACCAAACTTGTAAAAAGGGGGCCGACGACCGGGAAATATGTTCGGTACTTGTTGGCCCCACACTCGGATATTCGCAGATATTCGCAGCATTTTGAAAGTTCTGGTCACTGACACATATATCGGAAAGACTCGTGGACCAAGAATATACTGCTAAATAAGGAGAAAATCCGGTTCTTTATTGAATGACGATCATTTCCACGTCTTACTTTCGATATACGCTCTCCATTTCCATGTGCAAGAGAATTAGCATTGCCTTTGCGGTAAATTCAATACTCTTTTATCCAAATTATTCATAACTTAATGTTAATTTATTTTGCAAATTAATAAATCGGGCTTTGTACTCATCTTCAAAAACCTAATATTTACTACACTGAAAAAAAAATTTATTTGATTCAAATAACCGATTATTTGTCTATAATCAAATAAATATTTACTTGAATCAAATAATTTTTATTTGAATCAATTAATTAGTATTTGCTTCAAATACTGAAATATTTGATTCAAATACAATTTATTTGATTCAAATAAAAATTATTTGATTCAAGTAAATATTTATTTGATTATAGACAAATAATCGGTTATTTGAATCAAATAAATTTGTTTTTCAGTGTACTTTTTTTTACGTTATGCTATTCTCAAAAATTATAATTATTTTCTTTAAAACAACTAAATTATTTTTAAAAAATATTCGAAAAATAATTTTATTCTCAATATCTAGTATTTTTATAAAATTTAGAAATAGAATTCAGCTATTTAAAAACAAAACTGATAAAATTCATTCAAAATTCAATTATTTTCACAAATAATAAAATTTACATAGTAATTCAATAATTAAGTAAAAAAGTTTTTTAAAAATTTAGAAAAAATCAATTCTTCTACCAAATTTTTCAACAATTATTCAAAATAATTCAAATACTTTCACTAATAATAACATTTTTCATGGAAATTCAATTTTTTGAAAGAATTTTTGATAAAATAATTTAAAGCAAGAATTCAAATACCCATAAATAATAAAACTCTCTAAGAATTTCAATTATTTTCAATATTATTTTAAATTGATTAATCGAAAACTTTAATTATTTTCACAAACAAAGTTTTCCACAAGAATTCAATTAATTAAAATAAAATTTTCTTTTTTTATTGTATTTAAAAAAAAAACGTTTATTAAATTCTTATGAAGAATTCAATTACTTTGGAAAATAATAAAATTTTCCTAGAAATTCAAATTTTTATAAATATTTTTATTAACATTTTTTACAATAATTCAATCAAATTCTTCTAAGGAATTCAATTATTTTAAAAAATATTAATAATTTTCTTAGCAACTATTCAATTATTCTCATAAATAACAAAACTGATAACAGGATTTTAATTATATTTCATACAATTTTACAGGGATTGATAAAAAAAATGTAATTATTTTTAAAAATTGTATTCCAATTATTTAAAAAAATATTTTAAAATTATTTTTTGGATAATTTCAGTTATTTACAAAAAAATTCGAATTTTTCACACGAATTCAATTATTTTTAAATGTTTTTAAACAATTATTCGAAATTAATCAATTATTTAAAATAAAATTAGAATAAAATTGTTACGAAAATAATTCAATTATTTTTTAAAAATTAAAAAAAAATTCTTTCCTAGAATTTAATTATTTTCATAAATAAAAATATTCATAACATGAATTTAATTATTTTTCAAAGTAATAAATTTCTTCTTTGAAATTCAATTATTTTAAAAAAGTTGAATAAAATTTTTGGCAAAAATTCCATTATTTTCAATTATAATAATATGTATTTTAAAATTTTAATTGTTTTTCATATAATTTTATATAAATTCTTTGAAAAATGCAATTAAATTAAAAAAATTTCATAAAATTCTTTGCAAAATTTAATTATTTTTATAAAAATCAAAATTTTTTTTAGAAATTCAAATCATTTTTGAAAAATTTTAGCAAACTCTTAGCAACTATT
This sequence comes from Leptopilina drosophilae, assembly GCA_032873175.1. Lineage (NCBI taxonomy): Eukaryota > Metazoa > Arthropoda > Insecta > Hymenoptera > Figitidae > Leptopilina > Leptopilina drosophilae. Next base: position 730,403 of record CM065482.1, read on the forward strand.
CTATTATTGTCATAAATAATAAAGTTCATCTGAAGATTTGAATCATTAGTAATATAATTTTAAATGAGTTGTTCAAAAATGTAACTGTTCTTAAAAAATTAAATTTAAATTCCTCGGAAATCTAAATTGTTTAAAAAGAAATTTTTTTAAAAAATTTTTTCGAAAAAATTCAATTATTTACAAAAATATTATAATTTTTCGCGCGAATTCAATTATTTTTATAAATATTAAAATTCAACTTTAAACATTTTTAATTAGATGAAAAATTTTTTTTTGTGGTTATTTATATATTAATTTAAATAATTTGTAGGCCAGTTGTTTTAACAACAAGAGTTAATAAACAAACAGTTGTGGAAAAACTGGCCAACAAATTATTTAAATTAATATTTAAACATTTTTATATTTAATTATTAACTCATAAATGTTGACTTTAAGTTAAATATTTTTTATAAAGAAAAAAACTATTCCATAGGAATTTAATATGAAGACGTCAACTTGAAGCAGCACCTTTACCCTCTTAGCCAACTCAAGTTATTAGATAAAAACTTTTACAAACATTAAGAAGTAATTTGTCATTCCAAAGATTTAAACTTAATAAATCTCTTTTCCGTTTATCTCATAAATTCTAAATCTTACAAGGCTGTCTTTTTTTCTCAATTTCACCCACTGCGTATTAAAAGAAAAAATTTAATTATATCTGATTTTGTAATTACTCTCCCTTTTTTATATCCTCTATTTAAAAATGAAAGAAATCAAAGAATTACGCGTAAATACACCTTTTTAAATAGTGTTGCAAAATGAATATTTATTTAATATTTTTTAAATTGAAAAATTCTTCGAGAGAAAAACTACTTTTTTCTATTTTCTCACATATAGAGTTTAATCAAAATTTTCTCCTTCGATTTGTAAACAAGCATAAATATAATAATTAATTCGCAATATTTATGTTGAAAAACTTTTTTTTCTTCAATGAAGATACTATTTGCATAAAGAAGATTAAACGTTTTTGAAATGTTATACAACAGAGTTCATAGACTGTTAAGAAAAAAGTGATAATTGCAAATGTTGCGAGAGAAAAATTTTTATTGCCGCATGTTTAACGATCTGAAAATATATTTACAGATATGCAAAAAAACCAATCTTCACTTTCTGTTTGCGCAAATCAATAAATAGGGTTTATTTATTATATATATGAATCATTTCCTGTGTATCTATTTAGACACCTGAAATTTGATGTATAAAAATATACTGAGAAATTATTTTTGAATCAAATATAATTCTTTGTTATACAGTCGACCAAAAATTATCTTTGAATAATGTTTATCAGTTTCAAAGTTATGGTGAATTTGATGCACTTGTGGTACTGAGCGTTAAAAGGGTTATTTTTGTCGTGTTAGTAGTTAAATGCCTTTTCCTTGGAACTAATCACTTGAATTAATCATAATAACTAAGTTTGCGATACACCTTGAAAAGAGGAATTAAGTTCACATAAAGTATTTAACAGGCTTTGGTCTTTTAGACATCAGCATTTTATAAACTAGTCTCTTTTGCCTTAAGACCAATGATTCTCACAACTGAAAGTATTAATTAAATGTAATTTTTCCCCTGGAGGATGATATAACTACTTTTTAAAGGCGAGACATTTCCTCTTTGGTTAGAAGTTGGTTAGGAGAAAAAAAGGAGGAAACTTATCAAGATCTCTGCGGATCGTTGAAAAAAGGAAGCCGATTATCACTTCCCTGAAGGTTAATAATAATCCTACTCAGTCAGTCTTAAAATTCCAGTGCTGCATCTTTAATCTTCGATGCGTTGGTAAATTTTATGAAGAAAAAAAAATATGAAAATTCTGCTTCCTCTGTCTCCAGATGATAAAGCATCTAATCTGCGCCCAAGCTAAAAATGCTCGTTGCACATTCTTTCAGCTATCTAGGCTCACGATTTATCAGCTTGCCAGGCTGTAGCAACAAAGAGTTTACGTGCGAGTCTGAAATCGATGCTAGCGACCTCCTTGAGAACGGTCCTTGACTCGTAGAAGCAGCAACACAAGAAGAAGAAGAAGTAGAAGAGTTGAGGATGCGTTTGCTTGACGGGAAGGAGGAAGAAATAAGGGGAAAAAAGAAACTCGTGGTCGCTGCGGAAGATGAAGAAGAAGAAGAAGAAGGAGAAGGTCGAGTCGAAGAGGGAGAAGTGCAATGGCGCCAACAACTTGATGTCCGCAGGGGTCGAAAGAGCAAAACAAGACCAGCGACAGAAATCTTCCTCAAGGGATTAAGGGATAGATAATCAGAAATTATTGACGCGCAAGGGAGCAGAGGTTGGGTTATTCTGACCCCAAAGGTCAGAATCAATGGAACTCGCCGAGTCGAATTCACGCAGACAAAAATAAAGCATGACTCGCGTCGAGAGGTAAAAACTAAAAGTGGACATCAAGTGAAAAGAAGAGAAGAGAAAAATGTGGGAGAAGGTAAAAGGAAAGAGAAAACTTGATTGAGAGCGAAAAAGAGGAAGATCTGCAGAATATATAGTCAATGACTGAGTGAGAGAGAGAGAGGGATTGTTTTGCTCTTTACTTCTTCAAGAAATGGAGGATGCCTATAATCGGCAATGGACGACCGCACCTCGGCACTTTCGCGTTACTGCCGCGCAGATACCGGTCCAACCGATCAACCTGATAATCATCCGCTCCGATACGATGCAATGCGATGTGCAACTCAACGCCTACATCTGAATCCAATCTTAGAAAATTCCTCACAAATTTATCTGTAATGTGCGCGTAATTCCAATAGTGGAAAATCTTTGGAACAGAATGTGGATAAAATAGATTCTCTCTCTATACTTTCACACCAGAATTATATCACATAATCCAAATTCTATTTCATACTTTTTCCATATCAAGAATTTAGGTTCCTGAAGTTGGCTCAGCATCGAAAACTATTTTTTCTTATTTTTAGTCATAAATTTTAAATTAATTTCACTTCTTTCATTCACCTAGGAAGTAAAAAACTCTTTAACCCCTTAACTGCGGATGACGAAGATTTTGGCAGTCAAATCTTCGTCACCGCAGTTAAGGGGTTAAGAGTATTTTTTAAACTTTAAATCATGTAATTTCTTTGGATTCGCCAAAAAGAATATTTTTCAATGCTGAGCATCGATGGCAACTTCAGGGACCTAAAAAATTTTGAAAAAATTGTGCGAATGTCGAGTGAATCTTGATTTAACGACACACGATGCATTTTAAAAATTAAGTCATTATTATATATATAGTGGAAAGTGGTTAAGTTTATAACTTTTTTAGTATTGCTCTAAACCTGTTTGACTTTAATGTATAGGGGACGGACGAATATTCCCCAACTGACAAACCAAAAAGTAGATAAACATATATAATTCAATTCAAATTTAATACAATTGACATTTAACAGAAATGCCATGTAACAGGATTGACAATTAACTATACATACGTTTTGGTATGGAAACAAATTTTGAAATTCACAGACTTTGCACTCGGTAAATAATTTTAAAAAAGAAACAAAAAGTCGTTTCCAAATTTTAAAAAAAGGAGTAAAAAAGTAGCTAACGAAAAATTAAACATGTCGAACATTAAAAATTATTCATTGAGCAGATTAGACTTTAAACTAATTTAATTTAAAGACATGTTTTTAATCAACGGTTAAATATAAATTTTTGCTTAATTCATTAAAATTAATTAAGAACAAAAAAAATTATTTAAATAAATTTTTTATTAATTTAATCATTATTAATAATAATGTTTTAGACACTTCAAACTCTGCTAAAAATTCTATTCCATATTTTTTATTTCCATGCCTTCGCCCTAATTTCCATGAAAAATATTTACTTCTTTCTTTTCCAGCTGATAAATCGAATTCCTGAAACGAATTCTATTATTCATGAAACTATTTAAATATCTATAAAAGTAATTTAATTTGTAAGAAAAGTTTTATAAAAATTTGTAAGTTTTCTTTCGACTAATTTTATGCAAATTCTAATTCAAATAATTGAAGTCCTGGAGAAATTTGTAAGAAAGAGAAAATTGTAAAAAGAGAAACAATTAAATTCTTAGAAAGATTTTTACAAAAAAATTTTTTTAAATAATTGAATTGTGTTTGTGAATTTTACAAAAATAGTAGACATTAAAAATGATTAAATTGCTAAAACTTTTTTTAAATAATTAAATTTCACAAAGAATTCTATTAAAATTTTTCACAATAAATGAATATCTGTGTGTCATTGTTTTGAATTTTTTTTGAAAATAATTGAATTCTAAAAAGCATTTTATTATTTATGAACATAATTGAATTCTTGCTGACGATTTTATTTTAATTTTATTATAATTGAATTTCGCAAAGAATTTTCTGAAATTTCCTAAAAATAATTGAATTTTCGAGAATATTTTATTATTTATCGACGTAATTGAATTCTTGAGAAGAATTTTATTAAAACCTAAAAGAAGAATAATTAAATTCTTCCAAATAATACATTCAAAAAATAATTTTTGGAAATAATTGATTTTTTGCGGAACTGAAAATAATTTCTTAAAAATAATTACATTTTGGAGACATTCCTGTAAAATTCTATTAAAAGTAATTTAAATTCTGTCGATGAATTTTATTATTTATTGAAAATAATTGAATAGTTCCTAAGAATTTTAATATTAAATTTTTGAACTAATTCTTCGAAAGAAATTAATTAATTACCAAAATTTTAGAATCAATTTTAAAAATAAAATTTGCTAAGTTATTTGTTTTCATTTGATCAATTATTTATTTTTGTATTTAAATTATTAAATGAGAAAATATTTTTAAGGTGAAAAAGAAAATTTATGAATAATTTGAGATTTTCAAAAATTTGAAAAAAAAATTATTACAAAAAATATTATTATTTGATTCCACAAAATTAAATACGAATTGTTGTGTACTTAAACAATTTTTTTTACAATGAGGGCCAAAGAAAATAGAAAATAGCAAAAGATTATTTGAAAAATGATAACAAAGATGTAAAGTGATAACAAAAATATTTTTAAAAAAGTCAATAAGGTAGACATCGTCTTATAACCCTTTAATATGCGTCGGTCTATTTATATATTAGTTTAGGCTATTTAATAATGCCTTGGGTTTTTCGAATCCCAAAACACAGCGTTTACAGAATAAGACGAAATTCTTTAGTCGTATAATACTAAAATGCATCCACGCATCTGACGCATCCATTAAGAACGTTAATACAAAAAATACAGATTTAAAAAATTTATTTAATTAACATTAAAAAAATCGAATCATTTTTAAAAAATTCTACAAAATTTAATAAAATTTTAATAATAGGTAAATTTTATAATTCGATGTGACGCGCTCCCAAGAAAGGTACCCAAGAAGCAAACGAATTATAGAGGTTAAGTTCGTGTCAGATTTATCTTGATTAAAAGTTTATTTTCAATTATTTGAATTTGAAACAATTTTTCATTAAATATTTTACATATAATGAAGACTTGACAATAAATAATTTTCAATTAATAATTGATTTTTTTCTGTATTTTTACTCAACAAATTAAAAACATAACCTCAAATGTTTTGCTTCACCTTTCTCCAAAGCGTGACACAAATACATTATTTAATTTTTAATTTATTTTCAAGAAACTTGACATTTTTGTCAATGCAGAAAATATACTATTTAAAAAATATATTATTTGAATCGTTTAAATGTTAAGTACTTGAAATATTAATTATTTTTCCAGAGGTCTGCATATTCTTTCGGATGAACCGCCTTAAGAAAAAAAATATATATTTATCTGAATAACCAAGAAATTCTTTGAATAAATCGAGGTATCGACCTGATTTTCATTATTCAAGAGCTTCTGATTATCTTGCATGTAAAAAATAATCGTCATTTATTCGCGTGGGTATTCAACTGCCTGCTGATTGACTGTCAACTATTAACTACTACTTTAACTGCCTTCTCGCATTATAATTTGTAACATTTACGAAGGAAAATTAACCGTATCTATTCCTTATACCGAGAGTGACCTCAGATAGAATCCTTTCACTTTTATCTTATTTACTGGTACAATTTTATTTATTGCATTTATTGAAATCCGAAAAAAGATTTAAATATACTCAAATTATTCGACTACTATCAAATTTTATTAATTTTCGTCAAAATTAGCTAGGAAATAGAATATAACATTTGAACTAAATAGTAGGTGTAATTAGATTTGTTTTCTAACTCTAAATCTAAATTAGTCATTTTTGACTAAAAAAGTGTTTTACGTTTTATTCTCCAAATTTGAATTAGTGACAAAAATGTTTAATATTTTGAATTAGTGACTGACTTTTCGCTTTTGCATTGGTAATTTTACTAATAAATAGTATTTTTTACTAAATGTGACGCGATCTGAAAAAGGGACCTTAGAAGCAAAAAATTATAGGTTATGTTTAAAATTATTTGTATATTTAATAATATAATAAAAAAATCATATTATTTATAAATTATTAGTCTTAAATGATTTAAATTTCAGTGAAAATTTGATTGCCAGTGTATTGCACATAAAAAACACTATTGAATATCCGTAAAATAAAATTGTTTTCAAATAAGTATAATATTTACACCACATAATTGCAGATACATCTGACATGAGCACTTAAAATTAAATGCTTTAAAATTTATGTTTAATTTCACTAAAGAAATTAAACTTTTTTTTATAACTCTTTGTAAATAAAAATAACCTTTTCAACTCACATGGACAGAAACTTTATGCTTACAGAGTTAGTATTAAGAAGTTAATATTACAAAATTCTTAATTAATGACACACTCTTTTTTTCGCAAAATACATTTCTTTGCTTAACTTTATCTTAAAAGAATAAGTATAATCGTGAAATGATTATTGTTCATTAGGAATTCTTCAAGTTTTATACAAAAGCTTAATCAAAAACATATTATTACGCGGTTATATAAGAAACAAAATTTATATTTACTATATATTATCGTTCTGTACATGCGTTTAATTTTCTCCTGCTTCTTCGATTAAGAAATTATTTAATCATTACCACCTTTGGAACAAGTATATATACAATAAACCAGTATCGAAAACGTATTAAAGATAAAATATACCAAAAAAGATTTTAATAATTATAATAAAATGTTTAAATAAAAATGTGAAAATTATTTAATTCTAAATAGGGCTTCAGCTATTTTTTTAGATGTAAATTTAATAAATTTCTAAACAGTATATACGCATGGTATTTTTCAGGGAAATTAATTTGCCATTTTCGATAGATGAATAGATCGAAAGTAAAAATACTTGTATTTTATAGTTGGATGTTAACATTTTTAAATAATATGTAAATTACTAAAATTTGAATTACACGGAGAGAAAAATTCTTCTAATCATTTATAAAATGACTGTATTTTTAATACCACTCCTTCATTGGATAGAACAATTTTCATAATCGTCAGATGAATCGTTTAAATATGAAAATAACTTCAGTTTACTTCTGACAAGAAAAAATTACTTTCAGGGTTAAAAGAAATACTCTCATCTCAGGAATAATTTATATGTTGTTCTTCGCGTTTAATTTTTATGTTTACGTACAAAAAAAAATAGTATGGTAAATTTTCTTATTATTTGAAATATAATTATAATTATTTATTTCTTATTTTTTGAAATATTATTATTAATTTCTTATTATTTTAAATTATATTAATAATATTAATATTAAATATTATTTTTAAAAAAATGTTCGAAAAAGTATCTTTTAGTGGCACAAATTTTTAAAAAATAACCTAATAGTTGTCAAAACCGACAAAGGTTCCATTCTATATTTTATTTTTCTTGATTTTTCTTTAATTTCCAACAAAAATATTTACTTTCTTTCTTGTCCTGATAATAAATTCAATTTTTGCAACGATTTTTATTATTCATTAAAGAATTTCAATATTAAGAAAAATAATTTAATTCTTGCAAAAAATTTTGTAAAAGATTTTAAATAATTAATTTTTTTCCACTAATTTTATGAAAATTCTAATTTAAATAATAGAATACAAGAGAAATTTTTCTAAAATTCATTAAAAGAATTAAATTTTTAGTTTTTTACGAAGATTTTTACAACAAAATTTTTAAATAATTGAATTCTGTTTGGAAATTTTTTATAAAAGTATAGTAATCATTGAAAATTATTGAATTGCGAAAAGTTTTTAAAAGTAATTTAATTTTACAAATAATTCTATTAATGGTTTTGACAATAAATGAATGACTGTGCGTCATTTTATAAACTTTTTGAAAATAATTGAATTCCTGAAAAGCATTTTATTATTTATGATTATAATTGAAATCTTTTTGACAATATTATTAGAATTTTTTTTTAATAACTGAATTTCGAAGAAAAAATGTATTTCTTATTTTGAAAATAATTGAATTTTGCTAACTATTTTATTAAAATGACTCAAAATAAATGAATTTCCAGGAAAAATTGTTAATATTTACCTTTAATAATTGAATTCATTCGAAAAATTATTCATGTAAATAATTGAATTCTTGGGAAGAATTTTATTAAAATCTAAAAGAAGATTTTTATTCAAATTTAAAATAAGAATTGAATTCTTTCAAAGAATATTAAAAACATATTTTTTATGAAAGACTTCGACAAACAATCGGAACAAATGTTAGTCCAATGTGAGAACTTTGTATTTTAAAAGAAAAGGTCACATTAAATTTTAAATTCCCTTTGGTAGAAGCGTGATGAATTTAATTTCCTAAATTTTGAACAATTTAAGGTTATATTTGAATAAAAATTATAATTTTTTGTCAATAATAAGTGATATAAGTAACATTACCTAAAATTTAACAAATATTGCAATTTTCATTCAAATACAACTTTCAATTGCTTTAAATGTTCAAAATTAAATTCTTAGCCTTTTCACCAAAACGAATTTTAAATTGAATTTGTCCTTTTCTTTTAAATTACGAAATTATGACATTGGACTCACTTTTGTATTGACTATGCATCAGATTCTTCCTTAAATAATTGATTTTTTTAGGGAACTGAAAATAATTTTTTAAACATAATTTCTTTTTTTAACAATTCCTATGTGTATAATTGTTTTAAAATTAATTGAAATCCTGCGATGAATTTTATTGTTAATTGAAAATTTATTAAAGATTTACTTATGTAAATTTTGAAGTACACCGAAAAAAAAATATTCTTGTTTTAAGAGGACAATTCCTCTTCTAAAATCCTCTTACATTTTATTCTTAAATTAAGAATATTACTCTTCATTGGAGACAATTCCTCTACTTTTAAGAGGAATTACTCTTAAGTGGAGAATAATCCTCTTAAAATAAGAGGACGTTTTTTGGTCAATATACAAAAGGAAAATATGCATCAAAATAAGAGGAATCCTTTCAAAACAAGAATATTTTTTTTTCGGTGTATTTACTTGTAAAGTTTAGTGAAACTTTTGTAAAGATTTAAATGTCCCATTTCAATAAATTTGACGATAAACATTTATTAAAATGGGACATTTAAATCTTTACCCAACTTTTACTAAACTTTGTAAGTAAATTTTTCCAAGCTTGCATAAATAAATAAATTTTTAGGAAACTTTCGGTGCTGTGTGGGATAGATATTTGTACAATTTTACCAGAGATTTTTTATTTAACATTCTTTTACTGTAAAACTTGAATATTTTATGACTAAACCTAAACTTGAAACCTACAACCTTAAATGGAATATCAAACCCAAAGTGGAACTGAACTGTCTTTAACACATTTGTATATATTTCATATATTTAAATAAGTGTGGTTACAGCGGTTTTCAAATCTAAGAGTTCTCTTTTTTTTTCTCTACCACCCAGATGAGTAGGACATAAATTATTCACCTTCAAATTTTAAACCGGGAAGAAGAATCCTACGCCTACACTACCAAATAAATTTCTCAGCTTAAACCATTGCTCGTAAAAGTCATCGGGTTATAAGTTTCCGTAAATTTATATCGTTTCAAAAAGAGGTCCATAAAAATTGCAACATAACTTTCATAACACCGTGTAGAAAAAACTACTCTAATTTTTTTCTTTCATTTTCGATTTTAAAGGAAAAATAATCTTGAAGAATAAAATCACTTTTTAACAACTTTTTCTGTAAGTACAAATATGTTTTGAAAAATTACATGAAACCGCACATACAGTAAGAAACAGCAAAGGAAACTGTTTAACTGTTTAACTGTTTAACTGTTTAACTGTTTTCAATTCGATCCTTGAAAATAGTGTCATACTTGAAAGCTTTCTTTAAATATAAGCCTATGTGCACATCTAGGAAACATTTATTATTGAATATTAATTGTAAAACGTGATATAATAGATTCTATAATTATTCGGTGATTCAATTCGGAAACTTGTTTCACACGAAGATTTAAATTTCTACATTGAACAGTGAATTAATACATAATATTGTCATCTTTATTGAAAATAAAAATTATCTAGTCACCATTGAATTATTGGAAGTGTATGAATAAGTATTTGATTGGAAAAAAATAATTTTTCAGTTGTTTTCTACTCTAATGAGTCAACTTGCTATTTCACAAAAACATATTTAAATGCAATTAAAGGCATTTATTTAATTGGATTAACAAAAAAGTTAAGGTACAGAGGAATTGTATATTGAGCTCTCTAGGGTCTTGTGTGCGAAACCCTTTGCACGCAACTCTTGTAACTCTTATCTATACAGTATGTATACTGATAGGAAGTACAATTTAGAAATAAAGATTGTAAATTCTCCATCTGTTATATATAATTAAGTTACAAACTTCCCTAGTCGGTAAAAAATTTACGAACATAAGTCGTTAGACTTTTTTACCTTTTTTATGTTGACAGAAGAAAATTTTGTCTTTCCTTGATTCTAAAGGAAAATTTTTACTTTAACCTAAACCTAAAGAATATTCTGCTACACTCTAAAACTTATTTTACACTCAGAAAAATTTTCTAATACTTTTATTTGCTAATCTTTTTAAGGAAGAATCCGTCAAACAATCGAAACAAAAGTTAGTCCAATGTCATGATTTTTTTTCAAAAGTAAAATTAAATTTTAATTTCCTTTTGCTAGAAGCGTAAGGAATTTAAACACATAAAAACAGAATACTACACTCTGAACATTTTAAAGTTATATTTGAATAAAAATTATAATTTTTTGTCAATAATAAACGAATTACGTAACATAACCTAAAATGTTTCTTATTGACAGAAAATTGCAATTTTTATTCAAATACAACTTTTAATCGTTTTAAATATTCAAAATTAAATTCTTCACCTTTCCATCAAGACGAATTTAAAATTTAATTTGTCTCTTTCTTTGAAATTACGAAATTATGACATTAGACTCACTTTTGCTTAGACTGTACGACAGATTCCTCCTTGAATTGTAAAATTGTTCGAAAACATTAATAAATTCTTTTTTAAATAAATATTTAATCATTTCATCGATTATTCAGGAAATTCTTCAATTGTATATATTAGAAAGTAACTTAAAATAATTTTTAAAAAAATACAATTAAAATTAAAAAAGTAATTCTACAGGAATTTTTAGTTTAAAGTATAAAAAATTCAAACCTTGAAAAACTTTAATATGAAAGCTTTTTAAAATAAATTATTTCTAAAAGTTCGAACGCTATATAATGCTTTTAATGTTCAAAAAGTTATTATTTCTAAAATTTTAACTCAAACTCATTTTAAAATTAATTTTTATTACAAAATTCTACGAGAATTTAATTATTTAAATACTAAGGTAAATAATTTATTCAATAATTAAATGTTTCTTAAAATTAAATTCTCAAAAATAATAATTGACTGTTTGCAAAAAATTAATTTTTTATAAATTCTGGACACGGAATTTTGTTAAAATTTTTTAAAATAAATCGACTTTTTACACAAATATTTTTTTTTAATGAAAATAATTGAATTTCTGAGAAAAATTTTAGTAAAACTAAATAAATAATTTTAAGGAATTCAATTTAAATTGCATTCAATATAATTTAATTTTTATAAACAATTTTGCCTAATTATATTAAAATAATATAAACTTTAAGAAGAATTTAATTATTTATTAAGATACATAATTGATTTCTTGAAAAGAATTTCATTAAAATTTTTGAAAATAATTGAATTATTTTTTTCGAAAGTAATTGAATTTCTGATTTCACATGTAAATTTTGCCCAAAATTAAAATATTTTAGTATTTTTAATTAAATCTTATATTTTAATAAATTTTTTTCACAAAATGTTACGAGAATTCAATTATTTAATAATAAAAACAAGCAATTTATTGAATTCGACTGAAATTTAATTAAAAATAATTAAAATTTGGCAATAAATTTTATTATTCAGAAAAATAATTGAATTCCTAAAATAAATTTTACATTATTTATGAAAATATAATTTAATTATTGTGAAGAAATTTATAAAAAATTTGCAAATAGGAGAATTTCTGTAAAGTTTTTATTTTTTTTAATATTATTAAAAATATTTTTGAGCAGAATTTTATTAAATTTTTTCAATCATTTGTAATTTTTTTGAAAATTCAATTTTTTTAGGGTTTTTAACAAAAATTCTTCTATAATTCCATTATTTTGAATAATAAACATAAGTACCTATATATTAAAAAATTTAATTATGTATATTTTTTCAGAAGAATTTAAATTTATAAATGTTTAAAAAATTTAAGTTCTTTAAACTTTCTAATTAGATTTATTGAAGACTGAAATTTCAGGTAATTTCAAATTAAAATCTTTTGAAGTTTATCTATTTATGAAAATTGTAAAAATTTAAAAATTGAATTCTTTTTTAAAAAATGTTTAGTAAAATTATTTATTAATTACATCTATGTAATAATTATTTTATGACAGTTCTTTATAAGAATTAATTTATTTAAACAGAAATTATTTTGAAAAACAGATTTTTAAATTAGAATTTGTGTTAATTTAATTGTTTTTGAGGTAAACAAGTGACTTTTTCATATTTTTTGTAACAGATAAAAATGGGTCAATTCAACAATTTGGCTAAGAGCAATAAATTTTTTCCCTGAGTGTAGTTTTTTTTAAACATGTAAAGCAATGTGGTTTTCCTTTAAATGCATTTAAACTACTTCTTGAACAGAAAAATTCATTTTAAATATCTCAATAGGTGACATCATAATGCATCATATTCCCTTAAATCGTTTGATCCAAATCACACTGGAATTCCATAATCAGTGCACACCTTGAACTAGTTGGGAGTAATTGTCCTTAAAAAAAATTGAAAAGATAACACTTTGATGAAAGATGTAAAATAGTTGTAAGACTTTTTTTTTAAATTTCAATTTATAAGTAATTTAACATCCGAATCGTCTCCTCCTGACTTGACAACGAATGTTATTATAGCAATTTGAATAGTTTTGGTAATAAGCTTTATTTTTAAAATTCACCATTTTCACCAGAAAATGTATTGAATATTTATCATGGTAATTAGAAATACAATTGAATATAATTACTGGAAAGTGGAATCTCGAGATGAGCATTTTTATCTGTATATAAGAAACGTGTGAGTTGTGCAACTCTAATTGAGAACATTACTAATTAAGCGTCTATTTTATAGGACAAGTGCATTTACAAAGTGTTTAAGATTTTTTCATTTTTAGAGCAATGAGTGTTTTCTTATACACACATACTGTAAAAGAATTGAAAAAATTTAAGAAAACCTGTTTTCTATATCCACAAAGGTTATAATAATTAAACGAATTTTTCACCCAGAAAAAAACAATTTTTGAAATTTTACGCATTATAGTTGTAAAAGAAAAGATTGTTTCACATTAAAAATTAATAAAATAGAAAATTATAATAATTTGGGAGTTGATAGAAAAAGGAAAGTAATTATATATATAATATAATTTAGAAATATATTTTCAATAAGAGAGCAATTTGTCGTTTTATGCTTGCAATTAGGAGATTTTACAGTTTTTATGCGTGAGGGCATTATTTACTGGAAATAAAGTCTAAATACCAAGTTTTTGTCTGAAAGTAAAAGTAAAATGAAAAGTGAGATAAATATTCCTATGTTTGGTAACGCTTACCAACTTAATTCTATATTGTAGAACTGCCGTAAAGTTACTACTTATAAATCATTATTTAATGTAGTATTTTTCTACTGAAAAAGTTTAATTTTAATTTTGTTGAAACTAGTTCAAATTTTTTAAGTTTTAACACAATTCTATAAAAGAATATAATAATTTTAAAAAATATCAACTTTCTTTCCTGAATTTCAATTTTTTTCAAAAATAAAAAAATTCTTGTACTTTTAAATTATATTTATGCAAATCGCAAAATTATTCGATAAGATTCAATTATTTTCAAGAATCTTAATAAAATTAATTGCGAAATTCAATTATTATCATAAATAACAATAGTCATCATAAGAATTCAATTATTATCAAAATTAATGAAATTCTTTGACAGAATAACATTTTTTTCAAAAAATTAAAAACAAAAATTGTCGCCAAAATTTAAATTTTCCTTATGAATCGCAAAATTTTTCGCCGAAAATTTAATTATATTTAGGAACTTTTATAACATTTATTATTTAATTTAATTAATTCTCAATATTTCAATTATATTTTTGAATAACAAAATTCTTCGTCGAAATTCAATTATATTCAGGAATTTAAAAAAAAAATTCATAACAAAATAAAATTATTTTTATAATTAACAATATTCATCACTAGAATTCAATTATTTAAAAAAATTTACTAATTTTAATCAAATTCATCGTAAAATTTCAATTATTTTCCAAAATTCTTCTAAATTTAATGATTTTCAATGCTTTTACTATTTTAATAAAATTTGCCAAAAGAATTTAATTATTTAAGAACAATTTTGGCCAAATTCTACACGAAAATTCAATTATTTTCTAAAATAATGCAAATTTCACAGAAATTCAATATTATTAAAAATAGAACTTTCAAGAATTTAAAAAAAATCAAACATTTGAAATTTTTTTATAAAATTCTTCGCACTAATTCAATTATTTTTATAAATAAGAAAACTCATTGCAGAATTTCAACTATTTTTATGCAATTTTAATCGAATACCTCAAAAAAATGTAATTAATTTATTAAAATTTTATTAAACTTCCTCGAAAGAATTCAATTCGAATTTAAAAATTAATTGATAAAATTATGTCTAAGAATTCAATTTAAAGAAACATTCAAAAAATAAATTATTTATTTTCGTATTCAAATAATTAAATTATCGTAGAATTCACAGGTAATACTTGATTTAAAAATTTATTTCAGTTGAACTTTTAAATAATAATTGATTTCTGGAGAATTTACTGAAGAATGCAATTTTCTAAAATAATTGAATTCTGTAAAAGTTTCAAATTAAAATCATTAAAAATTTGAATTTTTCAAACTTATTATTAGAAATTCTATGATATTAAATTTTTTCAAGAAGTTAAATCCAATTTTTTAAAATTTATGTCAAAGTTTTAAATCTTCTAATGTGCATTCAATTGACATAAATTTCAATCGAAATAGAAAATTTCACGTAATATAAAATTAAACGATGAAGTAATTTATTTAAAAATTCTTAAAAAGAACTTTTTCGGAAATCATTAAAAATAATTGATTTTTATTTAAACTTTAACTTTTATTTAAACTTTATTTAAATTTTTAACTTAAAGATTAAGAATTTTATTTAAAAGCTGTAGAAATAAATCATTTAATTGAAATGATAAAAACAATTTTAAAATAGTTGAAGAAAGAATATTTTTATATTTTATCATTTTTATTTTGTCTTATTTATTTTTATAATATTTTATCACTCAGTTATCTTCAATTATTATAAAATATGAAGAAATCGAAGAATTTATTTATATTGCTTAACTTTAAAGTTTAAAGTAATTTTTTTTATCAATTATTGATTTTTAAAAGGTTTGAATTTGAAAATTTAGAAAGTCATATTTTTATGGAATAATAATATTGATTATATATTTATTTTTAAGATTAAGTTAATCGTGTTTTTTAATAATTTTGAAACTGAGGGAATTTATAGATAAATGTAACAGAAATTTTGTTTGAGTTTATTTAATAATTTTTAGAGTGAACCAAAATATTCTTTAGGTACGCAGAGAAAAAGTCAAAATCTAGTCTGTAAATCTGAGAAAAATCAGGGAAGATCAAAATTGATTTTTTATGGCAAACCTGATTTCTAATTTCACTGTTAAAACACATTAAAATCAATTAGAAGTCTAAGAAGAATTATAAATTTTTTCCAAATGAAAACAAAGTTTTCTTTAATTAAGTGTATTTTATAAGTTGCCTCCTAATATGGACATATACCTGAAAGGAATTTAATAATCACACAGAGCATGGTGTGTAAGAAAAAATAATTATATAAGATATTTGAAAGAATCGTATTGTGCGTGTTTGTGTGTGTTTTGTCGTGGGTGTGACGGTATTTGAGAATAGTGAAGTCGACGAAAAATTATTGTAATTATTTTGTGCAACATTCTTTAGAATCCAGAGCAAAGAAGAGACGCATTGAGGTCAGTGTGGTTTATACCGCGAGTATGGAACTTCTTTGAGGATGGAAGAAGAATAAAATACCAATGTTATATATAAATAGCGTGCAGGTAATAGTGAGCTGAGTGTACTTCGAGATAAGATGTAGCCGCTCCACACACACACAAACATTTTATGCTTTCAAGGGACTTGAATATCCTGTCCCCTAGGAAAAAAAATGTCAGATTATTTGATATAAATGAAGGCTTTAAAGATCCTAGTGTAAGATAGAATTTATTCCGGATATTCCTCTTCCATGGTTGCAGTCTCTAAAGCTAATTCGAGTAGCCTGAAATGTTTCAAGCACACTGTCTTCGTATTTAAATTCCTTGCATTCATAAAACATGAATAGAAAATAAACAATTTTTTATTTTTTATTCACTCTTTCTGCAAACAACAAGCTATGGGGATACATTTGTTAAGTTTCAAATCGCTCGCAACCAAGTTCTTTCACTTTAATTTTCGACTTCTTTTCACTTATCAGTGAATTTTAAAAGCTGCGAAAACAACTCTGATTAGCATTTTACATCGTTTAAAACTGCATAGTTGATTACTTTCTAAAAGTAAACCTGTTAAAATGAAAAAAGAAGAAAAATCGAAATCAGGGTTATTTAGAGTCAGTGAACTTTTGATTGAAAGAATCTTGATTTATTATGATTCGTTTGCAGTGTGAGAAACATGTCTTACTTTCGGATCGTTTTTGGACGAAATCAGTTACAATAGAAACATTTTTGGTTGCATAGCCTTGAGAGTATGGTTTTAAGTAAAAAAAATTTAATTTAATCTTCTTTTAGGCTTAAAGAAAGATGCTTCTGAACCATTTTGATTTTGTGATCCAAACGGTTTCAGACTTTGTCTCTTCTGTGTGTAAAACGAGAATTGTTTACCTAAAAGAACGTACAAATGATATTCTTTTAATTTTACTAATTTTTTTTACGCTCATTGGCATAAAACTTGTTACATGCAAGCAAAATGTTTAAAGAATTTAGAAGTACTAATATAGTTAGAAATGCTTTTTGTTTTCTAAACAGTAATTTTAGATTAGTTCTGTAATTGTGCGGTAAAATGAGTTTGGAACAATTTTGAAGGGTTGGTTAAATCTGATTGAAAACTGTTTTCTTTTGTGAAACTGATTGAAAATTTTCTCGAACAAATGTTATAACTTTATTATGAAAGAGTCATTATATATTAGTTCTAGACCAATGAGGTAATTGCACTCCATACAGAAAGGTCGTATATAAATACTCAAGTTAGTCAGTCGCAGTCGTGTAGTCATTAAAGCGTCTTAGAAGAAGTGATGCATCCAGACTTTGATCTCTATAGGGTTCAAATTTTAATTAAACACATTTGAAAATATCCGCCTGGGTTTTGACATAATTTTTCAATCCGAAATCCGTGTGTGACTATTTGAACAATCCGCATGATTTCCATATGGTTAAAAAAATTCCGTATGGGCAAAAAAGATATTCATGTTCAAGAAACGTTCCCAAAACGATTTGTATTGTTTTTTTTTTGGGTTTTGATTTAAATACAAGATTTTTTTTAAATGAAAAAAGTATATTTGTACAATAATGAACATATGTTATTTCAGCAACAACCAATAATATTGTAGACTATATAGCATTGCTATATACAATATATATTTTACTACATTGCTCTCTATTTGTTTACATTTACTTATTAATTTCACTTGCTGGTTGCTGCTGAGAGAAATCCAGATTAAAAACAAAAAAACATGCTAAAATAGAGAAAAAAAAATAAATCTTTTAATAAAAATAAATAAAACTTTAGTTTCGAAGAACATTTTCCACTCTATATCTAAATGCTCATTTCATTCAACCTGAAGTTTTTATTTTTCTTCCCTATTTGCTATTTAGTTTTGTGCGGAACTTTGAATCCTTTTATTGAAAGAACAGCAAAATTTACATTTTACTTTCGAATTATTTTTTGAACTATATTTTTAGTAGAAAATATCGTCTGAAGAGAATGATCTTTGTATGGTACATATAACGTTAATCTTTTGGTGAACTGATAGTTGAGTGCATGTCGGCGAAAGTAGATTGGCGAGTATCGTAATGGGGCCAAATCACGAAAGTGACATTGGGACTTTTACTCCAAAGTGCCTATAATTATTATTACAGGTACGTTTAAATGCTATTTGGACTAATAATTAATTAATATATTTAGGACTATTGTTAGTATTTAATTTTACATTGTTGTAACTGTGTTTAATTAGTTTCAATAATATTATTTGGTCAAATTGTAAAAAGAATAAAATAGATACTGTGGGAAAATTGCACTCGTGCACTAAAATCTACAATTTACTACTTTTTTACGTTATGCCTCGATTTGGACAATATTTTAAAATTTTAGCCACTATTTTTTCCCCAAATTTTGATTTAAATTCGCTAATACTAAAAAACAAAAAATTATTCTCAAAAAATTAAAAAATTAAACAAAAAATTTTTTAATTTAAAAATTTTAAATCGAATTCTTTGAAACGATTTATTATTTGAAAAAATGTTCCAAATTCAATTATTTTCAATATTTATAGTATTTTAATGAAATTTCGCAAAAGAATTCAATTATTTAAAAAAAATTTATGACATTCATCAAAATTTCAATATTTTTATCATAAATAATAAAATTTCCACCGGAATTCAATTAATTTAGAATAGTATTTTTAAAAAATTTCGAAATCTTCCTAATAATTCAATTAAATCCACTAATAATAAGCTTTTTTATGTAAATTCTGTTAAAAAATTTTTTAATAAAATTATTTAAAATACAATGTTAATTAAATTTTTTTGAAATATTTTAATTATACTCTAAGATTTTATTAAAATTTTTTCGAAGAATTCAAGTATTTTCTTTAATAACAATATTAATCACAAGAATTCAATTATTTTTAAAAATAAAAATACTATTAATAATAATATCCTTTTCAGAAATTCAATTATTTTTAAATAAATAAAATTCATTACAAACATTCAATTTAGAGCTGTGCAAAATAATTCGAACCGAACTGTTCGAATTTTTTCGCCTAGTTCGAATGTCGAAAATTCGACATTCGAGTTAGCTTAGTTCGAATGTCGGTTTTTCGACATTCGAACTAGCCCAGTTGGGATGTCGAATATTCTACATTCGAGTTACTACAAAATTCGAACCGAACCGAGTTGTGTTCGATTTTAGTACGCTAAAATGTCGAATTCTAAAATTCGACATTTCAGTCGCCCAGTTCGAATGTCGAATATTCGACATTCGAACTAGTCCAGTTCAGATGTCGAATATTCGACATTCGACATTTCGGCGCCCAAAAACCGAACAAACCTCGGTTCGGTTCGAATTTTGTACAGCTCTAATTCAATTATTTTTATAAAAATTAAAATTTTCACAGGAATTCAATTATCTTCACACACTTTTAAAAAGTTGTTGGAAAGAAATTTTAAATACAATTTTAATTAAATTTTTTTTTAAATAATTTAATTATTCTCTAATATTTTAATAACATTTAAAAAAAATCAATTATTTTCCTAAATAACAATATTAATCACAAGAATTCAATTATTTTTAATAATAATAAAAATCCTTTTCGGAAATTCAATTATTTTAAGAAAATGAATAAAATTTATTACAAACATTCAATTATTTTTATAAATAATAATATTTTCAGTAATTTTTGTTTGTTTTCACATCAGGAATACAATTATTTAAAATGATTTTAACAAAATTCTTTGCAACATTCAATTATTTTCAAAGGTAATAATTTTTTTTAAATACTAATAAATAATTTTTTTTAAATTAAATAATAAAATACCAATAAAATCGTTTGCAAAAATTCAATTATTTTTATAAATAATAAAATGTTTTATTGTGAATTCAATTATTTCTAAAAACTTTTTACATTTCAATGATTTTCAATGTTTACTACTTTACAAAAATTTCCAATCAGAATTCAATTTATTTAAAAATTATTTATAAAACTTTTTGTAAGAATTCAGTTGTATTTGAATTATAGAATTTGCATAAAATTAGTCGTAAAAAATCAAATATTTAAGAATTTTACTAAAATTTTTGTTAAGAATTAAATTATTTTTGTAAACTTTTAAATTCTTTCATAAATAATACAGCTTGGGGCAGGTCATTTAATTAATTAGCAGAATAAGAAAGAAGCAAATATTTTTTTTTAAATAGGAAAAACTCTGAAAAATAATATTTTATAGCTACTTTTTTTACTACTTTTTTAGTTTGATGGCTACTTTTTGAAAATTAATTATCGATTGCGAAATCTAAAAAGACGGCAAAGCAAGTGGAGGAGAAAAAAATTTTTTAAATAATTTTTTAGTTTATTGTCAAAATTTTGAATTGTGGGCAAAGTTTGTCAAATAAAGTGAAACGAAAAAAATGTTTTCTATAATTTTCAAAACTGTGGGCAAAGAAAGAAAGTTGTTTCTCTTCTCCTTACGCTTTATACCATACTCTACCCGTGTTTTAAAAACAAAAAAAATAAAAAATGAATTTTTCTCGTCTCCCTTCTTTTATTAACCATCGTACTCGCTTATTAGCTGTACCTACTTACATAGTTATGTTAAACAAAGTGTATTTTCTCTAAATCCTCTCCGATTTTAATAGAATTTTACAATGAATCTGAATAATAATTATACTTTGTCTACATGTATGCGCTGTACTCGTGTTTAATATTTATTTAACGTGTTTTTGAAATTTAATATCCTTGAAGTTGTCTTTTCATATCGAATAAATTGCCAATCTGCCATACATATGCATATGTAAAGTTATTCTTTTTGGAATAATATTACCCTAAAGTAAAGTTGTCTTCTTTGCGAATAAATTTGCAACCTACGTGTTCTGCCCAAGGCGCATTTCTTTCTATTTACGAGCAGCCCTTATTTCGTACATAAAATCGAGTTTCTCCTCGCGCAACGAGCTGCATAAGTATATTTTTCCTATCTTGCGAATAAAAGTCACCCGAGGAAATCGGGAGCGTTAAATGCTGCTGCAATCAATGCATATAAACGTATCTCTTATAAACATTATAATACTCTTTATTTTCAAAAGAATGCGAGGACTAATTTTAAACTTTATCTTCGATATCCATAACAGGGTGTCTACTAACCGGGAAATCCGGGAAATAGCCGGGAATTTAATTTAACCGGGAAAATATGGAATTTTACACCAAACCTGGAATTTTTTCACAAAAATTTTAAAAAAATTGACTATTTCAATTTGTTTTTAAAAAATTACTCTTTATTTCAATTTTTATAGATATTTTCACTGTTCTCTGACTTTCAATTAGTTATAAAAATAATTAATTTTGATATAGTAAAAAATTAGGCCCCAACTCAAACATAAAAATAAATAAATTTTAAAAAATTATCGAGTTAATAAAAATATTGTGAAATTCGACTGAAAAGATGACTATAAATTTGTTAAAGAATTTCATTATTTTCATTAAAAACTTTTTAACAAATAGAATTTCCAAAGCATTTTAATTTAATACTTAGATTTTATAAATAGTGATATTTCAATGCATTCATGTTTCTTAGTGCGAAGATTAACAATTCAAATTTTTATTAGTTAATTTAAAGAAACAATACACACTTTGAATTTTTTAATAACATTGAATTTTCGCAAAAAATTTTTTTTTACTCTGAAATGAAATTTCAATTTAAATAATTGAATTTTTCGAGGAATTGAAATTTAATTTTTAAGCATAATTACTTTGTTGAGCAGTTCTTGAAAAATATTATTAAAAATAATTGAAATCCTGCTATAAATTTTATTATTAAATTTTCAAAAATAATGGAATTCCAGAAAGAAATTTTATTATTTATGAAAATAATTGAATTATTGAAAAAATTGTAATTAAAATGTTTAAAAATAAATAAAGATTCAATAAAAAGAATAAAAATTAAAATGTTCAAATTTCAGTGAAAAATTTTATTATTTCTGCAAATAATTGTTTTCTTTATAAGATTGTTATTAAACATTGTTTTAAATAATTAATTCTTTTCAAACACAATAAATATCATAAAAATATTATTTCAAGTACTTGTTTTTTATGCAAAACTTTATTTGAGCAAATAGATGAATTTTTCTACTAATTAATTTAAAATAGTTTTGAAAGTAATTGAAATTCCTCGATGAGTTTTCTTATTCCCCAAAATAATTGAATTTTTGCTTAAAATTTTATAAAAAAAATTTTTATAACCTTCACGGAGAAAAGTGAGTTTGCTGTTATATGGATAGCGAATTTTTAGCTATTACAACTAATAATTAGCTGTTTTAGCAAAATAAATTAGCTATTTTAGCTAATTATTAGCTGCATTAGCTAACAATAATTGCTATCCATATAATAGCAATTAAGGTTAGCTAAGGTAGCTAAAAATTAGCTGAAATAGCTAACTATTTTTCTCCGTGTTGAATTTTCACAAAAAAATGTTATTGGTAAAAGTAATTGAATTATTGTGAAGAATTGTATAAGAATTTTATTAAATAATTGGTTTTTTCGGAATTTTTTTGCTTTCTCATATAGAGAAAGTATTTAAAATGTTATTCTAAATTATTGAATTAATGTGGAAATTTTTTTTTAAATAATGGAATATTGTTTGAATTTGATCGATTTTTTAATAGTTAAATTCTATTGCAATATTTTATGAAAATAGTAGATATTGAAAATAACTAAATTTTCAAAAATTTTTTAGAAGTAATTGAATCGTTTTCAAAAAGTTGATTTTAATTCATTAGCAATACTTTGCCTCAATTTTTTCTCAACTTCAAATTTTTCAATAACATTAAATTTTCGAAATTTTCTTTTATTCTGAGAAATAGGATTGTTTAAATTTTTAAATGGCTTTGAGATGTATAATTGAATTTTTATAAACAAATAAATAAAATTTTCTTTAAATAATTGAAATTTCATTACATGTTTTGAAAAATAATTTAATTCTTTTAAATAATTTTATTTAAATTTTTCGAAAGTAATCAAAGGAAGTTAATGACAGTATATTATAAGTTTATTTTTAAAATTTAAAGTCCCTTATAAAGTTTCAAATCAATGTTTTGCTTCTAGAAATTATATTATGTTCTATTATTATTATTCAATAATTATGATTATTGAACCTTTCTTAAATTTTTATAATTTCAAATTTCTGAATGTTCAAATAAATTATATTTATTTATTTCTTGAGCAAATTTAATGTTTATTATTTTTTAAGTAAATAATTAATTTTTACTGCTTATTATTTTCAAAAATTTTAATAAAATTCTTTGCAGAAATTCAATTATTATCAATATAATTTTAATAAACTGAAAAAATCAATTTTTCAATTATAATTATAATTAGATAAGATTATTTTTAAAAAAACGAAAAAAATATTATGCAAATTTTCAATTAAAATTGTTAAAAAATCCATTATATTTTCAAAAAATTTAATGTATGGCTGAAATCAAATTTAAATTTAACTTTTATGAGAAAAGAAAACCGGGAATTTCGTTGAACGAAAATAGTAGACACCCTGAATTGTCACTAGAAATTTGATTTAAAATGAAAATTCTAAACCTTTTTAATTTAGCATGAAATTTACTAATTCATTAGTCAGTTTTTAAAAATTTAATTTATTTTTTAAATAAAACTTTTTATTTAATTTTAGACCTTAACATTTTTTATAAATCGGTTTGTTTAGATTTTTTGCCTCTTTGGTCTTTGTTGAAGTAAAATCGAAATTAAACTTTTTTGTTTGAAAATGTATGAAAAATTTACAAAATAAGTGGAACGGGTAAAAACGAGCAAATGTAGATAGTAAAAAGTGACAAAATTGAAAAAAAGTAAAAAATGTTAAAAAAAGGTGATAGTCTGTTCTTGTACAATGTACTCTTCAATTTAAATTATACATTTATTTTATATAAAATATTTTTAAATTTAATTGGTGATTAAAGATACTTGTTAGAGCAAAATAAAGTAAAATAATTTTTAAAATGTTTGAAAAATTCTTTAAAGGTCAGTATTTTTTTACATATATTTATATTTAATATATGTTTTATTTATAATTTTCTACTCCTCTGAAATATTGTGGAACATTAGGTTTTTTTATTTATTTTTTTTAATTGAAATTTTTTTCTCCCTTTAAAAATTGAATTGAGAATTGAAAAATTCGCAATGGCAAGAAATGCGATGAAAACGGTAAGTAAGTAACAACAATATGTTTGTTAAACTAATGGGTAACAGGAATAAAAAATAAATAAAAAGCAGTTTCCTTAAAAATGCAAAAACTATACGCATTTCTGCTTTTTTCATGTCAATTTTCATCCAATTTAAAAGTCCTCTTTTCCATAATTGTATCCATTATTTATTACCTCGTACAAATGATGTTGCTCTGCGGTCCATGTAAAACACTTGAAACGTATCTCAAATGTCTTGGTCGAATATCCTTGATAACTTTGTAGGAATTACTCACTCACTTGGCCTACCTTCACTATAACGATGCACTAATTTTTCTCCCGTTTTTTAAATTCATAAAAAATGTCGATTCTTCTTTTATTCTTCTTTTTTTTACACACGAAATTTATAGTCACTTCACTAGATTCACAAATATTGGAGTATTAGACATTTTTCTCTAAAACGACTCCATTCCAAATGTTTGTCTTTTAGCTAAAAATAATCCTAAGCGATTTATTAAAATTCGAAAAGACGGTTGTTGTATCTACATGAAATGGAATATATTTTCAAATGCAATCAAGTATTATATTTAATAAAATGAATATGTGAATATCAAGTTGCAAATTTTTTACCGGTAAAGACAGCTCACTGATCGGAAAATCGATCGCTTCTCAAGACATTTTATTATATTTAAATGGTCGACTAACCTAGTTAAAAGCGAGTCTTGTGGTTTTCGATATCAAAGAAGCGAAATATCGTCTTCAACAAGTTGTCCTTTTTCTTTTTCATTTTTTTTTTTCATGAAAAGAAAATTTCAAGAGACATTTTGCAATTCATCTCACAGAAAGATGAGGCGACAGTTTTGTAAAGTGGTTCTGAAGAACTGTCACCTCAAACGCGGGAGGAATTCAGAATGATGGAATCCTGAATAAATAGGCGGTTTATTTTTTACCTACTTTGATGAATAATACCAACTGTGGAAAATGATGAAACTTTTCTTCAACTATTCACTATATGAAATATTTAAATATAATAATTCACGTGTACTTCCTAAAGAACAGTTTTAATCTACAATAATGAGTCGTCAATGAACCAAAAATAGGAAGTTTCAATTTTAGTTTCATTTTTAAACTATGGGAAAAGTATCACAAAGCTTGGGAAGAAGAAAAAATAATTTTTTGGCAATTTTAAATCCTGCTAATAAATTGAATTTCTGCAATTAATTCTATTATTCATGAAAGAATTTAAATATTTAGAAAAATAATTTAATTCTTGTCAAGAATTTTCGTCAAAATTTTTAAATAATTAATTTCTTTTGACTAATATTTTAAGCAGATTCTAATTCAAATAGAAGAATTCGTGAGAAATTTTTATTATTCATGAAAAGAATAGCATTTTTAGAATAATTAAATTTCCATGAAGAAATTTATAAATTTTAAAAATAATTGAATAGTTACAAAGAATTTTATTAAAATAATTTGAATTCTTTTAAAGAATTTTAATGATGAATATTGATGAATATTGTTATTTATAAAAATAATTGAATAGTTACAAAAAATTTTATTAAATTTTATTAAAGTGATTTAAATTCTTTTGAATAATTTTAATGAAGTATTTAAATTTAATTGCATTTTTCGAAGAATTTATTTAAAATTATATTAAATCCAATTAAAAATCTGAGAGAAGAGTTTTATTACTTGCAAAAATAATTTAATTTTTTTAAAAAAAAGTTTATAAAAATACCTCAAAAAAATTGAATTTTTGGAAATAATATTGTTACATATCGATATAATTAAATTCTTCGAAGAATTTTGTAAGTAAATGATTGAATTTTTGAGAAGCATTTTATTAAAATATAAAAGAATAATTAAATTATTGCAACAAAAAAAAATTAATTGAATTTTTATTCTGAATAATTTACTTCTTGCGAACAATTTTATTAAAATATTATTAAATAATTGAATTCCAGTGAATAATTCTAAAATTTTTGTAATTAATCGAAATTATCCAAAGAATTTTAGAAAACATTTGTTTAAATAATTGATTTTTTCGAGGAATTGAAATTTAATTCTTAAGCATAATTGCATTTTTAAGAAGTTCATGTAAAATTTTATTAAAAATAATTGAAAGCCTGCGATGAATTTTATTATTCATGAAAATAATTGAATAGTTGCAAAGACTTGGATTACAATTTTCAAAAATAATTCAATTTCTGAGAAGAATTTTATTATTTCTAAAAATAATGGAATCATTTCGAAATAATTTATGAAAATGTTTAAGAAGAAATCCATTTATGTGAAAAAATTTGTATTTTTTAAAAGTAATTGAATTCTTCAGAAGAGTTTTAGCAAAATATTGTTTAAAATAATTAATTTTTGAGAAAAATAATAAATTTTTTGAAAATTTTATTTAAATAATTGAATTTTTTCGAAAAAGCTTATTTGTGAACGTAATTCAATTTTTCAATTGATTAATTTAAAATAGTATTAAAATATTTAAAAATAATTTATTTTTTCGATCAATTCTAATAAAATATTTAAAAATTATTGATTTCTTGTGAAAAATTCTAATTTTTTTTTGTAAATAATCGAAATCCTTTAAAGAATATCCGAAAACATTTGTTTAAATAATTGATTTTATCCAGGAATTAAAATTATTTTTTTTTAAATTATAATACTTTTTTAGCAATTTCTGTAAAATTGTATTAAAAATAATTGAAATTCTGCTATGAATTTATTTTATTATTAAATTTTGAAGAATAATGGAATTACTGAAAAGAATTTTATTATTTATGAAAATAATTGAATTATTACGAAGATTGTAATTAAAGTTTTAAAATGAAATAAAGATCAAATAAGTAGAATGAAAATTAAAATGTTTCACAATTTCCGTGAAAAATTTTATTATTTTTGCAAATAATTGATTTTTTCATACAAATTTTATTAAACATTGTTATTTAAATGACTAATTCTTTTCAAACATAAAAAATATCATGAAAATTTTATTTCAAGTAAATGTTTTTTATGGAAAACTCTATTTGAGCAAATAGATGAGTTTTTTGATTAATTAATTTGAAGTAGTATGAAAAATAATTGAAATTCTTCAATGAGTTTTCTTATTTCTGAAAATAATTGAATTTTTTGTTAAACATTTATCAAAAAATTTTTTATAACCTTGAATTTTCACAAAAAAATATTATTGGTGAAAGTAATTAATTATTATATAAAGAGTTTTATAAAAATTTTCAAAATTCAATTAAAAATTTTTTTTTTCAATTCTTAATTGATTTTTTCGTAATTTTTTGTGAAAATGCTTCTCTAAATTATTGGATTTTGAATTAATGTAGAAATTTTTAAAATTATGAAATTAATTGAATGTCGTATGAATTTAATCAATTTTTTAAAAAATAGTTCAATTCTATTGCAAAATTTTATGAAAATAGTAGATATTGAAAATAACTGAATTTTGAATATTTTTTTAAAAGTAATTGAATTGTTTTCAAAAAGTTGATTATAATTCATTAGCAATACTTTGCCTCAAACTTATTAGCATTTTTCGACGTCCTTTACCCATAGTTTTCTATCCTCAACCCATACGTAATATTTTCACACATTAAGAAATGTGATAAGAAAATAAGATAAGAATAAAAAATAATAAAAAAATAAGAAGTCTGTGAAAAAAATTTTGTTGTTTTATTTTTCCCTTGAGAACATGGACAAGTTACAAAAAAAAATTTGTTCGGTAATTATTGAGTTAATGACCATTGAATAACGTGACCTTAAGATGATAAAATAATTTTTTTACCAATCAATGGTGTGAAATAATAAAAAAGTTTTGATTCCGAACAGTTTGGAGCATTATAGAATATCCACAAAAAGTAGTTGAAGAATGCTTGTCGAAACAGTACATTGGGCAATGTTTTATAAAAAGAGGACCGAAGAAAAGTAAAAGACAAACAAGTGGGCGTCCCTTTGGGCCCAATTCTAATTTCAGGCACACTTCTTCGATAAATATGGGCCTCACTTTCTAAAGCCGTTAAGGTGACTGCACACGCCGATAAACCGGCCGGAAGTGTCTGCATCTTACCAAATATTGCCAATGCGAGTCATATTCAAATTAGGAACGTTACTCCAACGCGATTTTCTAGAACGATTTCTCCCTCAACCCACCAAATCAAGATGGAATCTTCCTCTAAATTAAAATTTTCGCAATTAGTTTCTGTAATTTCGAATAAACTTTTAAAAACTACTCTTTATATTTAAATCATCAAACGGTGTAATTAGTTCAGCCAAATAAAATTTACAACCGCATCAGCGTAAACTTTTAACGTTTATGCTAATTAATTTATTACACCAAAAAAAAATTAAATGCGGATAAAAATAAAATTGTTTCATAAATAAATATTACTGATTTAATTTCTAACAGACTCGTTCGAAACTTAAACGTCTGGGAATGTCTATGGTGACGTCATAATACCAACACGCCCTTAAGAATCAGGTTTTAGTCTCGCAAAATATAAGCATTAAAGTTATAGACCAACTTTTTTGCCTACAAACACATATCTTGATGATAATTTACAAATTTTATAAAGGAAAAACTCTTATTGATATTGAGAAGTTTTAAATTTGCGAGAAATGCGAGATGAATTTATGAAAATTGTCAGAGTACCCCTAACGGAGAAAGGTGTCGTGAATGTTTGATGCGAATGACCTTCCAGTAAAGGGTCAAACTGTTATTCATTTCTCTTGGAGATTAACAATTTCTGTGAGTTCCAAGGGCTCTCTCTCTCTCTTTCTCTCTTTCTCTCTCGTTCGGGATGCAGGCAATTACGAAGGTCGTAAAAAACATCCTGGAATTTTATCGTGCTCTTGCCACGTAACATCCTACACTTGGCGAGCAATCGAGAATCCTAAGAACAAGTTTCCAGGAATAAGGAGAAGAAAGTACTTTGTTCAGAGAAGAGTCAACATTTACCCAACAAACAACTATAGTTTGATCGCAAACGTGAAAAACGCCCATCTTGAGAAATACATATCAACTTTTGCGTGCTACACAATATACAATAATCCTTTTCAAAGTTTTAAGTCAAAAAAAATATATACCTACTTAAAAATTGGAAATTCTTTCCAAAAATTATACACTTCTCGAAGAAGAATGACAATATTCTAAAGACGTTGTCTGTATTCTGGAAACGTTCACCGCTATACATGAGAAGACCTTAAAACATTAAAGTTGGTTCTAATAACCTTTTAGACACGTTTTGCAAACAAAAACACGTTTCTATGTCCCTTGTGACTCATATATATGTGAAAAAATTTCGATTTTTTGATAAAAAAATTTTAAATGGTGATGAAAAAATAAAATGTACAAAAATGGTAAAAAAATGAAAATTTTTACATAAATCATAAAATTTTAAACGTTTTATGTAACTTATGAAAAATTTATAACACACAAAATTTTTATAAATAGAACTAAAGCAAGCTTATCGTAATTTATAATTACTTTTTAAAAACAGTATCAAAAAGTAACTTTAAAACAAACAAAAAATAGCTAGCGAAAAATTAATCTTCATGACATAATTTTTCTTAATTTCTAAATTCAATTACAATTCATAAATAGAATAACTTTTTTCAAATAATTATTTAAATACTGCTATTTATTTTCCCACAAGAATTAAGATATTTTAAATGATTTCGATTTAAAACGTTTTTAAAATTTAACTATTTCAAAAAATTACAACTGTAATTTTTCAAGCAAAATTCAATCATTTTTTGTTTAAAATTGAATATATATTTATTTAAAACTTTAATCATTTAAAAAAAAGAAGATTTTCATATTTATGACAGTTTTACAAGAATTAGAATTTTCAGAGATTTCAAATTAAAAATCTCTTGATAATTTAATGATTATCTAAAATTCTAAATTAATTTTTATTAAAAAGTTCAACGAGAAATCAATTAAAATTATATAAATTTCATTTAATTCTTTTGATGAATTTGAATTAATTTTTTTAAACTTAATCGCATTTTTCCAGGAATTTAATTGAAATTGTATTTAAAATAGTTGAAATCCTGATGTAAATTTTATTAGTTATGAAAATAATTAAATTTCTGTAGCGAACTGTAATTAAATTTGTAAAAATTATCAAATTTTTAAGAACAATTTTATTATTTATGAACATAATAGAATTCTTGCGAAGAATGTTGTAGAAAATTCTTTAAAATCAAATTTAAATCCTCAATTTTTTTCGACAAATTTTATGAAAATGGTTTTTTGCGAAAATTGAAATCCTTTGAAAATTTTATTATTTATGAAATTTATGAAAGTGAATTTATTTCTTCGAAATTTTTCTTTAATTTTTTTTAAATAATTGAAATGTTGCGAAGAATATTTAAAAAATTTTAAATAATAAAATCCATTTTGAGAAATTTTATTAAAAATGTATTTTCTTAGCAAACAAATTATATCATTTTTTAATCATTAAATTTGAATTTGAATAATAATTGAATAATAATTGAAGAATTTTAATAAAAAAATTTTAATTAATTACATTTTTCGAGAAATTCATTTAAAATTGTAGGTATTAAAGGCAATTAAAATTATGCGATAAGTTTTATTAGTTGTATAGGAATAATTTAATTTTTGAAACAAATTATATTAAATTTTTAAAAAATAATTAAATTTATGAGAACAATTTTATTATTTTAATAAAAATAATTGAATTCTTGAGAAGAATTTTCTAATCCATAACAGAAATTAAATTCTTTAAAAGAATTTTATAAAAATGTTTTTAAATAATTTATTTGTTTCGAAAAAATTTTATAAAAACGTTTTTCTTTAATAAGTGAATTCCTATGAAATTGTTATTATTTATAGAAATTATTGAATATTTGCAAAAAATTTTATAATAATTTTTCTAATTTAATTCTTTTTGAAAACTTATTTTTTAAAATAATGGAGAATGAAAATAACTGATTTTCTGAAAAGCTTTAAAAAAATTTGAATATTTAGGAGAAATTTTCAAATTGTTTAAGTGTATTTTTCCAAAAATTTATTTAAAATTGCTTTAAAAACAATAGGAATTCTAAGATGAGTTTTCTTCATTCTGAAAATAATTTAATTCTTGAGAAGAATTTTATAATGAATAAAAATAATTAAATTCGCTGAGAAGGATTTTATTATTTATGAAAATAATTGAATTGCAGAGAAAAATTTTATAATTTATAAAAATAATTGAATTACTTTGAAGAATTTTGGAAAAATCGTTTTTAATAATTTATTTTTTTCAAAAAATGTTATCAAAATGATTTTTTTTAATTAATTGAATTTCTGTGAAAATTTTATTACTTATAAAAATAATTAAATGTTTGCAAAGAAATTTATAAAAATTCTAATAAAAGTATTAGATATTGAAAATAACTAATTTTTGGAAAAGTTTTAAAAATAATAATTGAATCGTTTGAAAGAATTTTATTTTGAAATTTTCTCAATTCATCTAAGAATTTTAGCACAATTTTTCAGAGTTTTTTTTTATTACATTTATATTGAAACGTAATATTTTTATGATAATATTTATATTATTTATAGCATTTATATTAAAATGTGACTTTTAAAGTGGTGAAAAATTTTCAAAAATAGAAGAAAGCAGTTACAAATCTAAAAAAAGGATAGTAAATACATTAGAATTTAGTAGATCAGTACGAAGCCTGCTAAAGTTTTTTTTTATAAACCATTATCATTATTTATACATCAATCGTTATCCATAGAAAGTTTTATAAAAAGAATTAAAAGTTTAAGCATATCTCAACTCATTGATAATCATATAGTTGTTTTTAGCATTAGTAACATTCGTTTTGCGCACCATTTGAATCTAACTCAATTTTAATTGGCGCTTTTCTTCAATTTCAAGTAGAGACAATGTTGCAATTCGCCAAGATTTCGCTTTCAAGAGATTCTCATTTTAAAATGGAAGGTGAACCTGAACATATTTGCAAAAAAGAAACTGGAAAAACCAGAAAAATCCGTACCAAATGATGTGGTGCAAGATTATTCTCGAATCATATATGATTCATTCGATAATAATCTTGACGAAAGCTTTAATGAAAATTATTAATTATTCTTTCAGGCGGTAATTGTTTATTTATTACTCTATGTATATTAATAAATATTGTGCATTAAGTTCTTCTTAATGATATTGTTCAAATTACATCAATCTTGTTTATTAATATCGTGTTTTACATCTTTTATTATAATGATTCTATTAAATATACGATAATTTATGATGTAGACATCTTCTTCTAAATTAAGGAAAATTAATTTATCTCTCATCTTGTTATTGTACGGTATTTATTCTTCTATTCTAATAATTCTAACAATTCTAATAATTTTTAACAGTATGTGATTGTTAGGTTCTTAATTTGGTCATTTTTTCGATCACTTTTCTCATTTAAATATTTATTAAATTGAGCTGAAATTTTGTACGAAAGTCCAAAATACAATTAAGAAGGGCAGTGATAAGTTTTAATATTTTAAAAATTAATTATTACAAATTACCTTCAAATTATCAGTTGTCACAGTCACTATTAATCAATTTCTCGTCTTTACCGATTCCAAAGTTTTTTTTTTATAATTTATGTTTGAATTATTAAAAATTTTCTACCTCACTGCCCTTCTTTATTGTATTTTATACTTTCGCACAAAATTTCAGCTCAATTTATTAAATATTTAAATGCGAAAAGTGAATAAGAAAAATTCCGAAAAGTCATAGTTGTCAAAACTTTTGGTACTTTTTTTTTATTTGTTTTGAATAATAATCTTATTTATTTTGAATTTATACAAAAGATCAAAGTATCAAATATCAAAAAGTGAATAGTAAAAACTAGTAAAAAATTTTAAAGATTGGAAATTCTGATTTTAGTTTTATGATGCTGGCATTTAAAATTGTTTGGGTTCGTAGGGGATGCTAAGGGATCAGTGGAAAGTCAGGTGGGTCATTAACCGGAAAATTTCTATCGTCATTTCCTATTCAGCATCCCGGGAAGAGATCAGCAGAGATAAATGTTGAGGCATCCGAATTGTTTTCCTAGACAAATACCACTCGGTGGCACTAACAAATTTTACCTAATATTGTATTACTACTATACACTCACTGATCAATGAATAGATATATTTGTGGCTTTTTTAGAATTCACTTTTAGTTTCAACGAATTTTTTTTTTTTTTTTTGAATAGAATGAAATATGGAAAAGGTTATTTCTGCGTCATTCTCTAATATAAACATTTATTGATTAAAGATTTTTTTCAATCATTTATTTCTAGTAATCGTGATATTCCTTATGATTTTTAATTTCCTTTATTATTTCGTTTTTGTTTCAAGTTACGGTATTTACTATTGTTCATAAAAATCCATTAGAGGCTATTAAAAGAAGTTTCCTTTCTGCTTATTGTTCTTTTGAAACAGTGAAATTTTAATATTATAGTTTTGTGATTGTTTCCGTTGAATTTGATTAATTGAGCTAAAAATATAATAATAACTTTTTTCTCTTGTTTTATACATAAAAAGTGAATATTTAAAATTTAATTCGTTCACTAATAGAGAAATAGGGAAGAACCAAAAATTTTTATTTGTTTTTCTCTCATTTTTACACGGATTTCTAGTTAAATTTTTTATCTTAATTTTAACCAGAGGAAAAACATTCCAAAGTAGTAGAATTATAGACAAAAGTTTTAGAAACAAAAACATGGGTGAGTCTAACAATTTTTGAAAATAAAATTTGTTATTTTGGCGCATCGAGACTATTCTCAAAAAAGATAAAAATTTCTTTAAAAAATCAATTACTTTTAATATAGATTTTTAGAAAACTTTAATTCTTTAAAAAAGGCAACTAATTACTGTTTTTAAAAATTTACTTATGAAAACATAGAACTAAAATATTTTGAAAACCTAATACTTTAGAATTTTTTAACAGTAGCATGTTTGGTTCTCAATTTGGTAATTTTTTTTTGACCACTTTTCTCATTTAAATATTTAACAAATTGAGCTGAAATTTTGTACGAAAGTCTAAAATACAATAAAAAAAGCTGCTATGTGCAAAAGTTTGAATTTTTTAAATAATTAATTATTACAAATTACTTGAAAATTATTATTACTTGTCTGGGTCATTTTGAATTAATTTCTCTTCTTTACCGATTTCAAAGCGTTTATTATAATTTATTTTTTAATTATTAAAACTTTTCTACCTTTTTTTGTCCTTCTTTATTTTTTTTTAGACTTTCTTACAAAATTTCAGTTCATTTCATAACATATATAAAGAGAAAAGAAATTGCAAAAAGCATTGAATTTCTAAGAGTCACATGTTGTTAAATAAAATTTTTTTATTATTCTTGTTTTTATAAAATTTCAGTAAATGTTTGATAAAATAAATTATAATAATGTATATAATATTTTATATTGTACTCCTTTTGAATTTTTTATCCGGTTAAAATTAATGTAAATATTCTAATTGGAAATCAGTAAAAAATGCGCGAAAAACAAATAAAAAATTTTGTTTCTTCCTTATCTTTATTATATATGTAATAAATTAATGAAATTTTTGTTAAAAGTTAAAATTTAATTAGCTACAAAAATCATAAAACAAATAGAAATTTTTTGAAAATTCAAGGTTTTTAAAGGGACCTGCACTAGAATTTTCCAACTATTTAAGATAATTGTGCAAAATAATTTTTTTTGTTTTTTAACACTATTTTCAGACAAAAGTCAAATGTAAATAAAATAAAAAATAAATAAAATTTAAATAATAAATAAATATAATTTTTTTACATTCTTTTTCTATAATATTTTTTTTAGTAAAAAGATTAATAAAAAGAAACAAAAAGCTCTTAAAAATTTTTACTGAAATTTTGCCAATGTAACTTTTGATAAAAGTAAAATATATTTATGTAAAGCTTTGATATTATAATTATAAAAATTGAAAGGTTATTTAATTATATTGATGCTTTGTGCACATTAAATGTATACTTAATATGATTTTCTTACTAATTATTTACAAAAAATGATTCTTATCTTTTAAAAATTTCAATATTTTTTAAAGTTCTTGTTTTATTGAGTTTCTTACACTCTGTTTTACATTTCAGAGTATGGGTTTTTTGGAATTCTAATTTTGTCAAAAGTTACAGCGTTTTTAATAAAGTTCAGGTGCGGCTCCTCTTAAGTATTTTAAAAGTATTTTTGAACACTAAAAACTCGAATTTTTTTATAGCAATTATAGAAATTATTCAGCCTATATTTTTAATAAAATTCCCTGATCGGAGAATTTTTTTTAATTTATAACTTGAAACAAATTTAATTATATTTAATTTTTTTGTTTCCATAATTAATTTCATTGATTTCATAAAAGATTCATTTAAAAAAATTTAATTCTTATTTTTATTTTAGTTCTGACTCTAACCTCTCTTTATGTTCTGTCTGACGTTTGGTTGGTGAATGTTAATAACTTTTAGTTTGTCGACGAAGGTTTTTATCAGTTTTATTCAGTCTTTTGGTAAAGTATCCCTGCGCTTTTTTTATTATTTCGAATGATTGATGAATGTTAGATTATGAATTTTTGTACATCTTATATTTTTTCGAATAAAGTCTCTAATGAGGAAATCATATAGCCTTGGAAACACTGAAGAATACCGATTTTTAATATTAATTTCCCCGAATGTTTTCGTTTAGTTTCCGTTTTCTAATTAAGAAATGAAATAAAGTCTAAATTTACAGAAAGTTAAAAAAATCATTAAGAACAGTAAGCTTTCTTAATTAAAGGATAATTTTAATTGGCTGAACTAATTAAATTATGAGAGAACACTCTCTAAATTTTCACCATTAAATTCTGTATTTTACAACTAGTTTATGCTGCGAGTAAAATGGATTCAAAACCAGTGTAATGAAAAAATACGGAAGCAAAAAGGAACTAAGTATACTTTTCCTGTATTGGCCTATCCAATTCTTCGCTATTGCGAAAATCACTATTGATGATTTGATGATTCTTGAACACCATTATTAAGCGACACTTGAATTCACTCGAAATTGGATTGGAATAACTTTTTTGAAAATCGAAAGCATTGCGTCCTGTTGCTTTTAGAAGAGTTGCAATATTGGAGAACAAACAGTGAAGGGTAGATCTAAAAATATCCTAGAACCCGGGACTTCTGGAACTGGTTGCAGAGAAGGTCAGGCTAAAAAGCTTGGCAAAAAGTGAACAACTAGTTCCTTGACCTGCGGCATTCAGGGCGAAGACATTAAAATGCGGCTTCACTTGAAAATGTTTATTTTTTTTTCCGTGACGACCATGTGTCAAGTTGAGAAGTGATGATTGTTGCTGTTGTTTACAGATCGTGAGCTGACTTTCGTTTCCGTTGCATAGGTTCGCACAATGGTTCTGACACTTACCCGTCCCCATGGCTGATAGCACAGCCTTCTTCCACCTTAATCCAGGATCAAATGTTGACTCGCGTTTTGATATCACTACTTAATGATAAAGGACCTTCTCGTCCAGCCGAGAGACCGCGAACGAACTGGTACCAGAAGATGACTTTTCGTGGGACTTGTACGTGGGACCGGACAACGTCATCGCGACTGCGACTCCGGATTGGCTGGGCGCATAGCTTCTATCCTCCTCTCTGTCTCACGCTCAACAACACCATGAGATTGCTCTCACCGTTTCCTTCTCGGTGATCTCGTGTCTCTCTCACGCACCGCTGCGGATAAAACGCCTTTGCCTTTCTCCTCCCACTCTTCTTCAGCTGAACAACACTCTGGAACCACACCGCAGCACTATTCAACTCTAAGCTAGGATTCAGCGAGCTCAATGCCTGTAGAGCTCGCCACTCGGTTCACCACTCGGTTCGCCATGAAGGAAAATCTCTATATGGAGTTATAGGAACGCGCCATAAGAGGTGTAAACTTTATGTCTTTAGGAATACGTAATTTTTTTGCCAGCGAATATATTGTTTGGAAATAGTAGGCCACCCATTTTTTCCACACAAGATGTATGGCTTAACTTTACGCTTCACTCTTGATGTATAAGTAAAGAATGTTTTTTTTACCCAAAACATAACTCTCGTAACTAAAACATAACATAATAGTAAGTGTAAAATTCCCCAAGGTGAACTATTCTGCAAGAAAACAATAGGGACTTAGTTCTATATGGTGTTGAAAAAATATAAAAAATGCTCCAAACGGATAATATGTCGTTGAACGAGACCGAAAGTCATATAAATATTCTGATTCACGCGGTGGTTTCAGCAAGAAATTCTAAATTTCAATTTTCATATGGATATAGTAGAAAAATTTATGACTAGAAAAACAACATGTTTTTAAAAAGAGGAAAGCTATTTTTACGAGTTATTTGCAAAAAATAATTACATACATAGTTATAGACATAAAATACGCATAGCCACAAGTTTCAATAATGAAGTTGAGACTTTATTGGGAAAATAATGTTTCCCTATTGTAAAAATAGAAAAGTTTATTTTCGGAAAATCTGTTTTTAAACCTTTCAATCCTGAATTAGTGGAATTTTCCAATGAAGTCATTTTTCATTTCATTTTGATTCACGGTCATTTTTCCGAAAACAATTTTCCGAATTTACTGATTTCCGAATATTATTGTTTCCGAAATTAGAAAAAATCGAAGTCATTAACTAATGACAATGTTATGAGCCAGAGTTCTTAAATATTCCAGAACAACCTCAATTTTCGACATTCCCAATGATACCGATTTTTGTTGATTTTATTTTTATAATAAATATACCCGTCCAATATCAGTTGTTTGACTACAATTGTTGGAGCAGGATTCGGTTCGGACATAATTTAATTTAATTTAAACTTAAGATTCACACACGAAAAATTTTGAAGACATGAATTTTGAGGTTGTCGAATAAACTGAAGTCAACTGTTATTGCTCTTTTATTTAAAAAATTGAAATCGGAAAAATAGATTATTTTTAGATAGATTTTAGATAGATTTTAAAAATATTTATTTTTTTTAGATTATTTTTTTATTATTCGGAATAATAGATTCGGAAAAATTAATTTTCAGAAATCGCTCTTCGGATAAATGCATTCGGAAAACAAAATTCGGTGGTTCGGAAAATTGTTTTCAGAAAAATTTCGGGGAACCCAAATCGCAGCAATGAATTGAATTCAACTGTACATACAGAACCAAAACATTCCTAAAAATTAAAAAATTTATTAAATATTTATTTGCAAAATTATAAGTATTTACTTGTAAAGTTTAGTAAAAATTTTCTAAAGGCATCACTGTTTTCTTGAAAGCATCAAATCGACACTAAAGTGGATCAAAACGAAGCCAAAAAATTGGAGACATTTTTTTTTTGATCCACATTATGGGTTTCAATTTGTTGAAATTTGATACTTTGAAGTTAAAAGTAATCAAAAAATGTTCTACTTCAAAATTAAATTTTTAGGAAAGTTTTATTCCATTTTCGCTTTTAAAAGAGAAGTCGAAAATTTCATTAAAATATTATTCAGGAAAGTTTTTACGCTAATTTTTGAGAAAAGTTTGACTATCAAGATTTGTTTTAAAGTGATTTGAATTTTTACACAATTTGCACTAAACTTTGAAAGTAAATTTTTCGAAATTTGCAAAAATCTCTTTAATAAAATTTCAAGAATAAGTTTCGGTCCTGTGCTTGTTAGTTTATTTTAAAAATCATTTTCTACGGAATAAAAACTACTTATAGACATAAATGTGTAATTTGTTTCCTTAAAAAATGCAGATCGTCAAACTTGGAACAAAAAAAATTAAAAAATATTTGAAACAATCTTATTAATCCCTTCACTGTCACTGACCTCTATAGAGGCACAAAAGTGTCGTGCCCTGTATGTCCATGACCCCTATAGGGACATCGAAAAAATACATTTGAAAGTTTAACAAATCTGGCTAAAAATGTTTATTCTGGGATTTTCTGGGTCACTGAATCCAAATCCGTTGTCGAAAATTCAAAATTCAAAATGGCGGCTTCAAAATGTCGTCGAAAAATGTTGAACATATTGAATTTGTCCGTAAATTCTGAATAGAAATCCGTTGTCAAAAATTAAAAATAACAAATTTAAAATAGCAACTAAAAACATTTTAAAGTTAAGGAATTCAATTTTAAAATTTTTGGTTCGACATTTTAAAGTTCCCCTTTTTGAATTTTTAAGTTTTGACCACAAATTTTGATTCAATGACCTCAAAAACATACAATACAATGTTACAATGTTGTATATAATTACAATGTCGTGGTTTCTTAAAAATTTATTTTGAACATTTATTTCACAAAAATTTCTGGACTGGAGGGGGTTATTAGAAAAAAATTTTTAAATTCAAACCTATTTTTTGTATTAACTTATTCTCTTAAAAAATTTACATCATATCATGTTTCTTATATTTATTATTGCTGGGGAAATTTATAACTTCGATTTTCTCCAAATTACATTTGAAATAAGCCAAAATCATTGGAAGACGTTTATTATTTTGGAAGTTATTCAAATTTTTATAAAACATTGAAAATAACAATTCATTTTTTTTAAATTTCCCAAAAATGCTGAAAAAATACGTCGGTTACACAGGATTGACACCCTTAAGGATTGTAATATCAATTTGTAGTAAATTAATGAATCATGATTTTTTATTTTTAAACAAGTTTTTCAGGGAAAGCTATGAATTTTTTTTTAATTAAAAACTAATTTTTGTTGAAAGAAATTTACTAGATTTGATGAAAAATATTATATTTCAATATTTAATTTTTGAAATTAAATAATAATAAATAAAGAAAGCTATACACGAGTTAACTAAAATATGTTCTTGTTGACTGAAATCATCACTAGTCCTCAAAGTATTAAGAAAATTGATCAATATTAGCTTCACATCAACAAATCATTTTTATTTCTTTCCAATA
Source organism: Leptopilina drosophilae (assembly GCA_032873175.1). NCBI lineage: Eukaryota > Metazoa > Arthropoda > Insecta > Hymenoptera > Figitidae > Leptopilina > Leptopilina drosophilae. The sequence continues at coordinate 771,110 of CM065482.1, forward strand.
TACTATTTTTAGTCAAAGAAAAATTATGAAAAGAAAATGAAACATTTTTTAAAAGTATTTTCTGAAATTTTAATATTTTTTTATGGTTCTTGTTTCATTGAGTTTTTTTTTGTCTCTTTTTGTAATTTCTATTTCAATGTAAAATAGATTAAAAAATTAATGTCCAATTTTAGTTAAAGTACCTGTTAAGGTTATGTTATTCAGTGGTCACGTGTCCCATATTCTTTACTATAGAAAAACGTCACACTGAATAACATGTCCTTAAAGAACATTTTAAGAATATTTTTCTTATACCATAAAAACTAAACCAATATGTCCGAGAATATTTTTGAATGTCAAATAATGTTTTAAGAAAATTTGTGACGCGATCTGAAGAAAGGGACCTTAGAAGCAAATCACTTTAAGGTTATGTTAGTGTTAAATTTTCGTTGATTAAAAGTTTCTTTTTACTTTTTGAAAATTATAATTAGTGTTTAATAAATATTTCAGTTATAATAAATACTTAAATATTAATGATTCACATTATTAGTTGATAATTTTTTTGTATTTTCATTAAAAAAAATTGCAAACATAACCTATAATATTTTGCTTCTAAGGTCCCTTTCTTCAGATCGCGTCACATTTCTAGAACGTTCGATTACACCCAATGGGAATATTTAACAAAACTGTAACCTGTATAAATATGTATCTCGTTACAATTTTAAGAAATTTAAAAAATAACATCTTTCTTTTTTTTGCAGTAACTGTATTTTTAATATTTGAGTAGATTTATCTAGAATTCTACAGTATCTTTGCATATTTACGTAATATGTTACATGTTCTGCGAAATAGCCACGTGCACTGAAGATGAACTTCTTTGAAAAATATTACGTGTGTGTAACGTAAAAAACAGCAAGTTGACTGAACACTGTACTAAGAACTGAAAGAGGCTACTATCATCCCTGGTAACACTTATGCTGCTAGGCAGAAGACAGATGTAAAAATTTAGTACCCCTACAAATAGTTGCCTTCGTAATGACTAGCTTTCATCTCGTACAGACATGCAATGTGAAAATATTTCACGTTTTCTTATTTTCTCCAATAGCTAATGTTTTCGTCTAAACAACTGATTATTATATGCTTTACACTCATAAATTAAAAACCAATATTGTTTGAATTAAAAACCAATATTACATGAATTAAAAATCATTTTTAATGTATTTTGTATACATTTTTCACTAGAAAGATGAGACATTCTTTGGAAGTCCTTATGGGAATGTAATGTATGTTAGGGTTAGAGAAAGGTTATGAAACGTTTTTAGACGTCTTTGAACGTCTTTTGAACAAATACCCACTTGGATTATTTATCTCTTTTGTTTTATGCAACGCAGTATTTATCCAGCAGTTGTCTTAAACACACTTTTCTTCTGGAAAATTGGAAATTTTGCTGGATAATAACGTTGATTGTATTGCGTTTTGCGTATGGATAAATGAATAAGAGTCTATAGTCATTTAAACAATAGACAGAATATGGCAATTTGAGGAGCTTGATTTCCATTCCTCCCACCGGAAACCCACGTTCGTGTACATCGCATTGACCCTGTGCTATTCTGTGCTTTGAATTTCCACTGAAGGACTTCGAAGGCCAATCGCACATCTTCCTACGTAATAGAGGCCCACACATTCACCCACGCGAATCAATTCTATCATTTTAAACGCATGGAATTTCTTGTATTACGATATGCTGGGCGGCACAGGCTGATCATGACCCCTGAATCATTAACTGCTCGTATAACACCTCTTGCAACCGATTTCTTTCAGAGAAATTGTTTTCTTCGGCTATCCTAAACGAGCTTCGAAACACATAAATCATATACTATGTCAAGAAAGAAGAATTTAATTCAGTGCAAAACGGAATGGGATACTTTAAAACTGCTTCAAACCTTTTGACGATTGTTTGATCCTTATGCCATTACATTAACGTTTAATCACTCTTCGACTCTTTCTAACCCTAAATGAAATCTTATGAACCTAAAAAGTATTTCTTAATTTTAGATTCTCAAACAGACAACCATTCTGACCTTTCTTTAATCCTAGCATATGTTCCATTCTTTCTCGCCAACTTCGTTTGAACCTAAAACATGGGTTTTGAAATTGGAGTTACAATATAAATTTGTAATTGAAACGAGTCTCCTTTATTCCTCCTTTTTTATTTCCGGAAACAAACCATAAAAATGGGACCAAAAATTGCTAGCAATTCTAAAATAACTTTTTACAAACGTTTAGCTTAGTTTTTTCGCGTTAAGCACGAATAAGTAGATATTGGAAATGATTAACTTGTCACGTCCACGTGACTATATAATGATTGATTGTTATAAACAACAAATTATTATATATTATAGATTAAAAACACCTATTATTTTAAATAGTTCATTAGTTCAAACTATTTTGATTGTTTATTTATAAACCATATGAAAGGACCACCACTAAAAGGCAAAAGCAGTCACAGTTGCAGTATCATAGTTCGACAAGTGTATCGTCTCAAATTACAGTGCGTGCGACCGAGTGACAAAATCTTATGATCCAAAGGACAGTGTTGACTACCAAGATTGATCGGAAGTCATTGACACCACATAAACAAGGAATATCTTCTAAAAAGAAAAATTCATTCTAAAATTCTAAATTCATTTTTTAATTATAAAATGTAAACATTAAAAACCCAAATATTAAAAATATTGCAAAGACAGGCCTCGAATCGACTTTAACGAAAAAAGGTCGCTTTAATCGATTAAAAATAGAAAAAAAGTCGAAAGAGTCGATTATTTAATTTAGTGCCGTTACAAAAATTCAAATTAATCATATCAAAACTTGTATAATTTTGCTAAATAAATATTCAAATACTTCTTACTTTTTTAATCATAGGAAATAAATTTTTAAACATTTCAACTTCTGAAATTTAATAGTTTCTAAAAATTAAAACTATAACCCTTTTATAAATTTAATGACGTTCTACAATTTTTAACTAAACTTCATCTCTAAATCGCTTATCTATATAAATTTTTAATCATTTTTTGCAATTTCTTCAAAAATTTAATTATTTAAATAAAAAAAATCAAATTTATAATTATTTAAACCGTCCATTTTTCCATTTAAAGAAATTAATTAATGTAGAACATTTTCAAAAATATTAATAAAGAAATTCTTGGAAATTAACTTTTTAAAAATATTTCCAAATGATTTATTGAAAATACAAAAAGTTATACAATTAAATATAATTAAAAAGTGTCTAAAAAATTTAAATTTGGTCAAATCTTTTCAAAGCTGATCTAAAATTAGGAAAACATTTAAAAAATAATTCAAAATTTGTCAAGATCTTACGAAAAATTAATTGAGTTTTTTAAAAATATAAAAAAATTAATGAAATTTTTCAAAGAATTTTAATTATAAATAAATTATTTCTGAAAAATTATAAAGTAGTGATGTATAAAAAATCAAATTTTTTATAATAATTTAAACTTTATATTTTTCTATTTAAAAATATTAATTAAGGTAGAACATTTTTAAAAATTTTAATAAAGACATATATTTCTAAATGATTTATTGAAAATACAAAAAGTTCTACAATTAAATATAATTAAAAAAGGTCTAAAAAATTAAAATTTGGTCAAATCTTTTCAAAGCTGATTTAAATTAAGTAAAATATTTAAAAAATAATTTAAAATTTGTCAAAATCTTTTGAAAAATAATTAAGTTATTTAAAAATATAAGAAAATAAATCAAATTTTTCAAAAAACTGTAATCATAAATAAATTATTTCTGAAAAATTCTAAAGTACTAAATTTAAAAAAAATTTTATTTACTTTCTTCGAAGGTAATTGAATCTTAAAAAATTGTAATAATACAATTGCAAGAATTAATTTTTTATTGCAAGGTATAATTTTTCAAAAAGAATCGAAGAATTTTTGTATAATTTAAAACAAAATTGTTTTCAAGAATTTTAATTAAAAATTTGGAGTATAAGATTATTTTCTCCATAATTTTGAAAATAATTTTGAACAATTTTAATTTTATTATTTTGTGTATGATTTTTAATTTTTGGAAATATTGAAATTAATTGAATTTAAAAAATTTAGAACGCAATAATTTAGAGAATTATTCTTTTCTTAACTATTTTAATATTATTTTTAAAACCTATTTTTCGTTAATTTTCATTTTTATCGAATTTACACTTAAAGATTATTTTTTATAACTTTTGATAATTTAATAATATTTAAAAAATTTTCAATTAAAATTCTTGAAAAGTTAATTATAAAGAATTGGAATAAATCGCTTGAGAAGATGATTTAGTTTTAATTAAATTTTACAGAATTTTAATTATTTAAAATCTTGTTAATGGTAATATTTTGAAACATTTAATTAGAAAACTGATTGAAAAATAAACTTCCAAAAGTTCGTCTATAAGTTATACTTTGCACGGTATAAAAATCGAAATAAGTTGCATTTTATACCAAAAATATTGTATTTTGGCGCAAAATTTGGAAGAAAAGTCGAAAAACTCGCAATTTTGTTAATAAAAGTTTATAAAAGTCGCATTATTTGAAAATAGTCGAAAAATCATAATATCCGAGGCCTGCAAAGAACTAAGAAATTAAACAGTAAATTTTGTTACCGGAATTGTTTATCGAACAAAACTTAAAGACCCACACAACACCAAAACTTTCCTGAAAATTTATTAAAGATTTACTTGCAAACTTAGAAGTATTTGCTTGAAAAGTTTAGTTAAAATTTTGTAAATATTTAAATGTCCTACTTCAATAAATGTTTAGCGTGAAACTTTCCTGAAAATTTAAAAAAAAAATTCGCCTACTGTATATAGGCGAAAATTTAATTTAAATTTTCAGGAGAGTTTTAAGTTACATTTTCGCTTATAAAACAGAAGTCGAAAATTTAATTTAAATGTTCAGGAAAGTTTTAAGTTAAATTTTTAGGAAAATTTGATTATAAACATTTATTTAAATGGGACATTTGAATCTTTACACAATTTCCACTAAACTTTGCAAGTAAATTTTTCGAAGTTTGCAAGTAAATCTTTAATAAATTTTCAGAAAAGTTTTGGTGTTGTGTGGGGAATAAGCAAAATCATAAAATAAACATTGTTTTTATGCCTTGTTAATAATAAAAATAAAGGTTTATCATTTATCATAGCCTCGTTCCAACTTTAAATTAAATCGAGGATAACTGCGGGATATATTATAGGTTCAATTTTGATGTAACAAACTTTCGGAATCAGTATATTTAATATATTATAGTTTTTATCCAAAGAATAGTAATTGAACGAAACCAGTCGCACAGTAGTCTAGCTTCTGCAAAGAGCATCTATCCTGACTATTATTATACTTGCCATGCGTCTATTCTAAAAGTATCCCATAGCGGATCATAAACCTTTTCCCGACTTTGAACGTTGAAATCAGAATTTGTCGGGAAGAATGCAAAGTTAAGTTATTACTCGCGCAGTAGAAATGGGGTGTTTTTCAAAAAGAGAGGTGTGCCGAAGAAATGCATTAATTTTTGCATCTTATACGGCTGCTGCTGCTGTCCTAAACCCGTTTTCATAATATATAATTGCAGAGGGGATTGGACTGAAATAATTATATCTGATTATACAGCAATTGAAGGCGGTACAAGGTCGACTGTGTATATAGGAACAGTCCGCAAAATGTAATAATAGTTGAGGATCATCAGCAGCGTTTGGTAGACTTTCAGTCAAGGTTGAACGCGAATTAGGGTCTAGCATACCAGGAACGAACGTGGTCGCGCGAGAAGGCACATGCATACCAAGCGCAGAGGTCCTGGCGAATGGGCAGCTCAACGTCTATAGGATGGGGCAAAGATTGCTTGGAACAGGAATAGCAAGAAGCAATGACGTAAGCATATATCCTGTCTTTCCACGGATGCACGTACTGTAGAATTTACAGCCATTTGTTTTTCTAAAGGCAAATGCAGGCATGATCAAGAGTGCTTTGACTTTACTTGTTGTGGATTTACACCGGTTCTAATGTTTCAATGCGGCAGATTGCTTCTTTTCCTAAATATATAAATTATAAATATAGTTGAAAGTGAATTTTGTTTAGTATAAACATTGTTGCTATTCGTATATGTTCGTTATGATTCTGTAGGAGTAATTGATTTTGATAATTGATTTTCCTGTCTAACAGAGGATGGAAAAACGAACAATAAGGTTTCTTTTAATTTCGTCACAATTATACAAAATCTTGCTTTTACATCTTTTGAAGGAGTCGGAAGTGCATAGTACGTGCACTACATCCAAAGTCGAATGATAGGATACGAAGATGCTTATTAGTTCAGTCATCATTAGTGCGAAAATGAAATTGAGTAACGGTTGATTCTAGTACAAATAGATTTAATGATGGTACAAAGTACATATTACTTACATCATGATTATCTTTATGAAAATAAAGGAAAAGTCTGACTTTATCGTTTTTAAATTCTTAGACTTGTCATTTTCACATAGTAGAAACTTGTACTGTGAATTATTTTTATACCTAGCACGCAAATTTCAAAGTGCTCCATCATGTCAGGATTGCTTTTTTACTTAAAACAACGATATTGATAGTTGTCACGAATAATTTTTTTAATTGATTTGCATACAAGTTAATAATTTATTATCAATTTTAAACGTAACAGCAAACAGATTTAGATTTCTACGAACCATGTATTACTGTTGTTAAAAACTATGTTTGTTTTAAAAATCGTTTCACACTTGATTTGACTTTTTTACATGTTGCTCTTATTTCTTTTTGTATTTTCTTTTGTCGAAAACTGTTTATTAATAATGTTGATATAATCACCCCTGTCAACAACAAGGTTGAAATAATTTGTTCTAACTACAAAATATTTAATACTATGTAATATATAATACTTAAATTTCAGATTAATATGGTTGCAGTATTACCTCAGGATCCTAACATTTGATTCAAATAATTTTTTTCAAGTAGAGTTAACAATTGATATTGGGTTAAATTAAATTAGGTTTTAAATTGAAAATTTCATCCCTGGATCACTTTACAAGTGTCGCATGTTTCATAATAAGAGATTCGTGAAGCAATAATCGTCGGATATACTCTAAATGTAAATTCCTTTTCAAGTCTGGAGATACGTTTACCAATGCAATCCTCTGCCCCCTCTAAGTCCTTTTCTTATAGTCCAAGAATTTTTCAGGACTGGTCGCATTGAGGCGGGTACTCTCGACTGCGAATCCTCGCAAAAAAGAAACTTCTCTACAAAAATGCAACTCTATAAATACTTCTTTCCTACACAAACATACGTGTATATACGGATGACCATAAACACAGAAAAAGCGTCGTAAGTCGTAACCTAAGGGGGCCTCGGATTAAATTAATCTACTTGATTAAAAATTTTATTCATATACTTTTTTCTTCTTCATGAACTATTATTAATTCTAGCAAGTATGTTTTTATAACTCACCATACAGGTTTTTTCTAGGCATTACTCTCGAAAATATAAAGAAATGTCGCTGTAAAACTTTTTATTGTTCATCTTTGTTTTGGGTTTTATTGTTCGCCTTAAACGTTATCTTTTTATTAAACTAATTCCAACTTCATTACCATCGTTTTATTTCTTATTCAGAAAGTACGATATATTTCTGAAAGATGTCACCGCAGAGAGGAATCACACCGGTTTTCGAAAAAAAGATTCCTGGAATGTTGCTGAAAAATATCATGATAGTACCTATACTGTTAATAAATCGTTGGTACTTTCTTCGTTTCATGGTGTTAAGGAACTTTTTATAAATCTTAAACTTCAATCTCTAGGTGGTGGTTTTTTTTACAGTTAAGGGTGGTTCTTAAAAAGTTATTAAAAAGATTTTAAATCTTATCGTTTGGTTTTTTTATTAAGGGTCGATTTTTTATTAATGAATAAATAATAATTTTTTTTTTAAACTTTTACTAAATTTTAATAAGCTTACTAATTTCTGTATTCTTTTACCGAAGTTCCTGAAGTTGGCATCGATGCCCAGCATCCAAAAGTATTTTTCCTTGTTTTTAGTAAACAAAATTTAATAGTATTTTTTTAACTTAAAACTTTGGAAAAAATTGAGCGATTTTTTTGGTTTCGTACAAAAAATATTTTTCGATGCTGAGCAACTTGGTCAGATTCTAGTGTAGGACAACCCCTTTGATATACGTACTTGCTGCAAGCCAAGCAACAAAGGTTGTCTACATACAGGGGTTGAAATATTTCACTTATATTTTCAACTATTATGAAGTAAATATTTTTAATATTTAATCAAATTATTTTTATCGTAATTTTTGAGAGAAAAAAAATCAAAGAGAATAAAAAAAATTGGTCATAAAATATTTTTACCCTTTTTGAATTTTCATTTTTTCCAAAAATTGATAGATTTTGAAATCCATTCGTAATTTTGTAAAAAAAAATGTTTTTGTATCCATAAAAAAAATTGCCGAATGAGAAAATTAATATTTACAAAAGTATTAGCATTTAAGAAAAATAGTTACAGCTTAAGAATTTAAAAGAAATATAATTATTATTTTTTACTATACGAAAATTCATTTGACGTTTTTCCTTACACTAATCTCAGAACATTAACTTTTCCAAAAAAATTATTTTAGTGATAAAAATAAAATTCAATAAGACATTTTTTGTGAAAAGGTTTATGTTCTCAAATTAGTTAGAGAATAAAACAAAAGAATTTCCGCATAATGAAATTTAATAATAATTCAATTTTTAAATTCTTAATCTGAAAAATATATATTTTTTAAAGTTCTTAATCTGAAAAATATATTTTTTTTTCAAAAAAATGCTAAAACTTTTGTAAATATTAATTTTTTCATTCCGCAATTATTTCTATGGATACAAAAACATGTTTTCTTAAAAATTTCGAATGGATTTCAAAATCTATGAATTTTTAGAAAAAATAAAAATTCAAAAAGCGCTTTTTGAATTTTCTGAATACTTTTAAGATATTAAGGTTGCTGTCCAACAGGGGCAATCAACAATAATGCTGATGAAGAGAAAGACTGAAATTCCGTTAATTAATTTATTAGGTATTAAACTTTAACTTCATCAAAACTTTTCTGAAAATATTTTTCATAATAATTGATTTTTTTGATAAATTTTACTAAATTTTTTAAGAATAATTGCATTTTTCGAGGAGTTTTATCAAAATTCTATTTTCTATTTAAAGTATAAATTTTAGGGAGTTTTTAGGGTTGCTGATTAAGACATTGTTAATAATTTAAGTCCGATTTTTCATATTTAAAAAATTCAAAATAGCGAATCCAATATGGCGGACTTATTTTTTAAAATTATTAATCAAATTCGCTTGAAACTTGTTACTCGGGGGTTTTTGGGGTCGCTAATTACGAATCCAAAGCCAGATTTGCAAAATTTAAAAATTCAAAATGGTGGATTCAGTATGGCGGAATTATTTTTAAAACTTATTAAATTCACTTAAAACCTGTTACTATGGAGTTTTTGGAGTCTCTGATCACGAATTTGGGGTTAGTTTTTAAAAATAAAAACTATTGAATTCTATATTTCGGAAATTTTGCAAAATAATTATCAAAATCGCTTGAAACTTGTTATTCAGGGATTTTTGGATTTTATGTTTTTAAAGACTGAATTTTTGTTTGTCATCAGCAACACCAAAAACCCCCAAGTAACAAGTTTTAAGTGAATTGGATTAATTTTCAAAGCTAAGTCCGCCATATTTGATCTGCCATTTTGGATTTTTAAAATCTGATTTCGTATTCATAATCAACGACCCCAAAAACCCCAAATAACAAGTTTCAAATCAATTTGATAAATTTAAAAAAATTTTTTTTTTTGTATATTGGATCCGCTATTTAGAATTTTTTAAAATCTGACCCTAGATTCGTAGATTTACTTTCAGTTGCTTACTTGTTTATAACTTCAACTAATTAAAAAAATTTAACTTAATTTAAAATTTAATTTAAATTTAATTTAATTTTTAATTTATTTTTTAATTTATTTATTAAAAATTTTTTGAACGAATTAATAATTACTACACTCTAAGGTAATGAAATTAAATGTTATACTCATGTTATTTCTTGTAATATTTCGTTTCTTTTGTAGTGTTTTGATTAAAACTATAAATAATAAGCTGTAAACAAAAACAAACATGAAACTAATTGTAAATCGGCCGTGTCAAATTTCGTTACGAAATACCTCCGTCGAGTGTGAACTAGATTCGAAATTGATCCAAAAGATGGGATTAGCATGTCTAAATTCATTAACAGAACTTGGTAATCTCAGAGCAATTCCATCTACAAAATTACTTGATAATGTAGTTTTCATGTAGACAGATAAATATACTTAACACTATCTTCAAATTTCAAATTAAAATCGCAAATGACGTTCAGTGAAATCCAAATCAAGTATAACGAACTCAAGTCAATTTAAATGCAGTTAAAAAAATTTTTCGCTCAATAAAATTCGATCACTGGAATATTCTAATAAATTACATTCGTGACTTCTTCTTGTTTGCTCAAATATTCGAAAAAAGGAGTTTTTTAGACTGCGAACTTTATGTTTGATTATTGTGTTTGTTCACTTGATCGTTATGTCTAAAATTACCTTTAATGAAACTTATGTCTCCGTTCTCTGCGAGAGTACTTATTATCAGGCATTTTTCTACTAGGGCTTTTGAAAACTTTATAAGACTCATCAAGGGGAAACTCTTATTGAGTTTGTGTTAAAGCCAGAGAATAAGGCGTAAAAATATGAGATGCTCGTTAGTCTCGTTCTTAGAGGCTTGTTTTAGACCGTAAGAGTGTCAAGTATGGCATAAGTTAGCCCTTATAACTAACACATTTACATGAACAATACACTGTAAAATACTTCTCACACGACAGTCATGAAATTTATAATTTTAATAATTTTTATAATTTTTTTTTTAATTTTTTATAATTTATATATTTTGTATTAAAAAAATAATAATAATAATAATAATAATAATAATAAAATTAAAAAAAATTTCACATGGCAAAAAACTCCCGGGCAACTTTTTGGCTTTTTTAAATAGAGATACACTGAAAAAAAATTTATTTGATTCAAACATCCGATTATCAAATAAATATTTACTTGAATCAAATAATTTTTATTTGAATCAATTAAATAGTATTTGCTTCAAATACTGAGATATTTGATTCAAATACAATTTATTTGATTCAAGTAAATATTTATTTGATAATAGACAAATAATCGGTTATTTCAATCAAATAAATTTTTTTTCAGTGATAGTTTAAATCTTGCTTACACTTTTAATAAATATGTTTAAAAATTTTATTCAGTTTTTGTATTCACTTGAGAAATTTTATTAACATACTATTAAAATTCATTTAATTTCTCTGATAAATTTTACTACTTAAAAAAAAATTCAATTTTTCCGAAGAATTTTATGAGAACTTTGAAAATAATTGAATTTAATTAATAGTTTTCAAAATAAATGTATTCTTTCAAGAAATTTTCTTTAAATTTTTTTTTATATTTTTTAATATTTTTTAATATTTTTAAATTAAAAATAATGAAATTCCTTTAAAGAATTTAATTATTAATGAAAATAATTCAATTCTTGCGAAGAATTTTACTATTTAAAAAAAAAAAGAAAAATTGTTTCCAAGAATTTAGAAGTTTGGAAATAATTGAATTTTCAATGAAAAATGTTATTATTTATAAAAATAATTGAGGGGCTGGATGCTATAAGGGGATACGCGTGAACACACGGCCAGTCAGTTCGGACGTAGAGATAAAATTTTGAAGTTGTTCAAAATGAATTTAAAATTATTGTTTCTTGTTCAGAATTTCAAGGCGAAACTTTTTTTCTAATAAAATTTTTTTATATAATTTTTTGTTTTTAAGTAAATTGAGAAAAAAGTGATTTTTTAACCTAAGAAATTTTAATGAATTTTTGACTTCAACTCGTGATTACATCGTTAAATATTAATATTTTTCCACGAAATTTACACACAATATTCTTCAAACTATACTAAAAGTGAAACAATATTTAGTATTTTTTCAAAAAATTCTGTGTCTAAGTAAATAATTATTTAAACAATTTTGCCAGAAAAATGATTCTCCTATATTCAATTGAAAAAGTTGAGTGACGAATTTCCGTTTTCAGAAAACCTCCAGTGACAAAAATGTTCATCAATATGTTAGGAAGTTTTTCGGAAATTTTTTCGTCATTTGATAATAAATTAAAGAAAATAGAGCAATTTTAACAGCGTCGCGCTATGCTGTAAAATTACGGCGTGGCCGCGCACGTGTAGAATGGCCGCCATTACAAGACCAATGTATACAGTTAGACATTGTTTACGTTTACAGCATAGCGCGACGCAGTTAAAATTGCTCTAATTTCTTTAATTTATTATCAAATGACGAAAAATTTTCCGAAAAACTTCCTAACATATTGATGAACATTTTTGTCACTGGAAGTTTTCTGTAAACGAAAATTCGTCACTCAACTTTTTCAATTGAAAATAGGAGAATCATTTTTCCGGCAAAATTGTTTAAATAATTATTTACTTAGACACAGAATTTTTTGAAAAAATACTAAATATTGTTTCACTTTTGGTGTAGTTTGAAGAATATTGTGTGTAAATTTCGTGGAAAAATATTAATATTTAACGATGTAATCACGAGTTGAAGTCAAAAATTCATTAAAATTTCTTAGGTTAAAAAATCACTTTTTTCTCAATTTACTTAAAAACAAAAAATTATATAAAAAAATTTTATTAGAAAAAAAGTTTCGCCTTGAAATTCTGAACAAGAAACAATAATTTTAAATTCATTTTGAACAACTTCAAAATTTTATCTCTACGTCCGAACTGACTGGCCGTGTGTTCACGCGTATCCCCTTATAGCATCCAGCCCCTCAATTGAATTTTTCAAAAAAATTTTATTATTTACAAAAATAATTGATTTCTTTAGGCAAATTTTGTTATTTATGAAAATAATTGAATTCTTTCGAGAAATTTTATTAATAATTGAAAAAATAATATAATCACTATCGAAGAATTTTATTATTCATAAAAATAATTTAATTCTTTCAAAGAATTTTATTAATTAGATAATTGATTAAATTCTTGCGGCGACTTTTAATAAAATTGATGGAAATAATTGAATTTTTTCCTTGAATTTTATCATAAATTTTTTTTGAAGAATTGAATTCTCTTTGGTTATTTTATAAAAATAGTAGATATTGAAAATCATTGAAATGTGAAAAGTTTTTAAAGATAATTAAATTTTACAAAGAATTCTATTAAAAAATTTGGCAATAATTGAATGTCGGTGGGAAATTTTATTAAATTTATTTGAAAATAACTGGATTTTCCAAAAAAAACCTTTTATTATTCAATTCTTGCTAAGAATTTTACTATTTTTAAAAAAATTAAATTGTTTTCAAGAATTTATTAGAAGTTTGGAAATTAAATAAATTTTTTCGAAGAATTTTATTTAATATTGAAAGAAATTTTACTGAATTCTATAATATAATTAAAATACTTTATGGTTTAAGTTAATAAATTATTGTTTTGAATACAATAATTTTGAATTCCTGTGAAAAATTTTATTATTTACAGAAATAATTCAATTCTTGCAAAGAATTTTACTATTGTTAAAAACAATAGAATTATTTCCTAGAATTTAGTAGAAATTTGGAAAATAAATGAAATTTTTCGAAAAATTTTATTAAAAATTGTAAAAAATTTTACTGAATCCTCCAGTGATATTTTATTAAACAATTACCAGAATCAATTTTTTATGAAAAATTTGTGTCATTTTTTAATTATGGAAGAAAATAATTTAATATTTTACAAGAATTTTATTAAAAATTTGAAAAATAATTGAAGTTTTGAAATAAATTTTACAGACAATTTTGGAAATAATTGAATTCTTGAGATAAAATTACTTTTAGAATTATTTTTAGGAGAATTTAATGTTTGCAATGACTTTACTAAGAATTTGAATTGTTTCAGTGGATTTATGCAAATTTTCGAGAATAATTGAATTCTTTTGAAGAATTTTCTTATTTTGTAAATAATAGAATTCTTGCAAAGAGTTATTTAAAAATTTTTAAAAATATAAACAATAATAATTAAATATTTTCATGATAAGTGAATGTTTGTCAACAAAAAGTATCTAAAGACGCAGCATTTTTAAAATTTTCAAAATCAAATTTCTCGAGAAACTAAATTAAAAATCTTCGGATTTTTTTGACACTTTTGGAAATTAATGTCTTACATGAAAGTAAAAAATTTTTTTAAATATTAAGATATTTAAATAAAAATTGTAGAAAGTAGTGGGGGTGGAAATTGTAAAATTGTAGGTAACATTGACATTTTTAAATACATTAATAAAATTTTATCGATTTTATTCTTCTTTTAGTGCGAATTTTAAAGCATTTTTTATGCAATTTTCAAAAATGTTGTAAGAAACATTTTTTAAAAAGTTTTAAACCTTTTTTTAAATAAGGTTTATTTATCATTTTTGAATCAAATGAGGGAAATCTTAAAGATACTTAAATTATAAACTAACGATGCCCATAAACAGATATTTGTTATGAGAAAAATAATTTGTTTATAAATATTGAAATCAAAAGTTAAAAAATGGTTCTTTCACTTTTTTATTCAAAAATGTCAGTCAGAAAGTTGTTCAGTAAAGTTGTTGTTGTCCTTTCGATCTTTTTCTTTAATTTCTTTAATTTAACAATTTTTATATTAAAAATATTTTTTGTCAGAATATATTTTTTATTTATTAAATTTGAATGCTTTCGAAGCCCCTTAATTTGACCAAATATTCAGACACCTGGATGAGCCCTTACGTAGCTTCTAATCTCCCACCTTGATGTTGATAAATGTCGGTTATGCATTCTTCTTTTCTAAGAACTGAAAATATTGTTCAAAAGATACGCCCGTCATCAAACTGTTTTCAAAGCTTGTTAAAAAATTCACTACGTTTAGGTTTATGACATTCTTAGATATTCCATTTTTGATGGATTGAGAATATTCTTCAATATTGGCACTTGATAAAAAGAGGTAATAAGACGTGTATATAGATGCTTACGCTATTTTTATTATTTATTAGATCATTTTCTAGAAAATCATCTAGAAGAAAATTGTGTAACCTAAATTTTTTGTGCTCTTAAAAATATTCTGTAATAAACAACAATTTTTACGTGTTATAAATTAGTCCTAAAAAAATTATGGAGTATTATCTATTGTGGCATTCTTGCCATTTTTTTCTCTCTGGAATATTGTTCTGAAAGTTTTCAAGAATATGTCGTACTTTTTTCAATTTAAATGTTCATCGGTAAAGTGGTTTTGTTATACATCTTTTCTTATAAATAAACAATTTTTTTGTTTGTAATATCCAATATCTTTAAACAGAAAATTTTGAATATGTAATTTGGATTCAAGATAAAAATAATGATGTTTTTTCTGAACATAATTCTTTAAAATAAAGTTATAAAACTTTTGCATTGTTAATAACAAGAGTAAATTTTTTTTGCAAAATCCTTTTAAATAGTGATCTTTTGTTTAAAAATGCGCTACTAGAAATTCTTCTGTAACTTCTTCAAAATTATTTTCATCATTTCAATTCAATTATTATTTTTTAGAAATTTTAACTTTTCTGTTGCACTTTAAATAAATTATTTTTAATAATTTTCAAACAAGATCTTAAGCATTTTTTTAAATCCCTTAGTTTGCAAGATTCAATTTGAAAGAACATACAAATGCGGAAGAAATATTTCAGCGCAAAGTTTAAAATCAACCAATCAAAAAGTTTTTAATTCATTTCGATTGGTCAATTTTAAAACTTGCGCACGACGGTGAAGTTCGCAACGTTTTTAATCAACGATTGAAAGAAAAAAATTATTTTCCTACTAAAAAGAATAATATTTTTGTTCACAAATTTTTTTTTTGTAAATCTTTATTTAAAAAATGAATAATACTATTTTTTTATCAAAATTTATAAAAATGTCCTTAAAAAATATTTTTTTTTTCGAAAATCGTTGACTATAAACGTTGTAAACTTCACCAACGTAACTTGCGCTGAAATAATTCAGCCGTTTGTAATTTCTTCCAAATGATCATTCAACGTTTTAAGAAATCTTACAAATGACCATTCGTGAAAATAAAAATTTTTTGAAATGGGAATTTTGACATTAAAAAATTCAGATTATTTAGAATTTCGTTAAATAAGAATTCTGGTAAATAAACAGGATTACCACAAGTCAGGGAATTCAGGGAAAAGTCATGGATTTTTACTAAAAGTACTGGAAAAAATTGAATTTTTAAAATTCATGAGGAAACTTAATTTTTTTTCTTTTTGCCTCGTAAACTATGAAATTACCACAAATTTTTATACAAAACCTTCAATTTTTTCTATTTCTGGCAATAATTTCTTTTTAAATAACTTAAATTTTCAAAAACTATCATAAAATTAATAATTAATGATAAATAATATATAAATAATAATAATAAATAATAATTAAATAAAATGAAATTAATAATAACTCTCATAAATTATGACTTATAAATTATTTTATGAATAATTTTTACAATTTTCATAAATACTAGATTGATAAAAGAAATTTAGTTAAAAATACTAAAAAATTAGATTTTTAAAAAATTACAAATGATTAGAGAAATTCAGTTATTTTCAAAAGTTACAAAAATTCTTCGCAAAATTTCAATTATGTTCAAAAATTTAAAAACAATTCTCATCAAAATTACAATTATTTTTATAAATAATAAAATACTTAATTAAAATTCAATTATTTTTAAAAGTTTAAATAAAATTCTTGACAAAATTCCTCAAGAATTCAATTATTCAATTTTTAATAAATTTCTTCAAAATAATTCAACTATTTTCATAAGTAGGAGTAATAACATTTTTCACCGAAATTTAATTACTTTTATAAACTTGAATAAAATTCATTGGAAGAATTAAATTATTTTCAAAATTAATAAAATTCTTCGCAAAAATTCAATTATTCTCAAAAATTAAAAAAAAATATTTTCAAAATTGCAATTATATTTATAAATAAGAAAATTCTTCATCTAAATTCAATTACATTTAAAAATTTTAATAAAATTCTGGGCAAAATTTTGTGGAAATTTAATTTTAATAAATTAATTCAAACTAATTCCATTATTTTCATAAGAAATAAAATTTTTACAGGAGTTTCTATTATTTAAAATACAAAATTTCATAAAATTTTTCAAAAAATATAAATTATTTAAAAAATTCTTCACCGAAATTGAATTATTTTTATATAAACTGGAATAAAATTCTTTGTGAGAATTCAATTATTTATATAAATTTGAATAATATTCTTCACATAATTACAGTTATTTTTATAAATTTGAATAAAATTCGTTGGAAGAATTAAATTATTTTTAAGGGCATTGGAACCTTCATGACGTCACAGTATTAAAATATATGCTTTGCATCAATTGTGACCTCATAATGGTTCAAATGCCCTTAAAATGTAATAAAATTCTTCGCAGAAATTCAATTGTGTTCGAAAATTTAAAAAAAATTCTTGTTTAAATTCCAAGTAACTTTATAAATAATAAAATTCTTCTCCAAAATTCAATTATTTTATGGAAATTTTAAGAAAATTTAAATTATTTTCATAAGTATAATAAAACTCATCGCAGAATGAGAATTTTCTAATAAAAATTGATTTAAAAATGAATTGACGAATAATCTATTTATTATTATTTATGAAAGTAATTGAATTATTGCCACGAATTTTATTACATTTTTTTAAATAATTTAATTTTTTGAAAAATTTTACTGATTTTAAAAATAATTGAATTCTTGCGAAGGATTTTTTTTAGGTTTTTTGTAAATAATTAATCTATTCTGAAAAATGTTATGGTAATTTAAATTATTGCAAAACATGATGAAGACAATCACTCCGAGTCGAAGAATTTTGAAGAATTTTATTTCCTACAGAAAAATAATAATGATTAAATATTTATTTAAAAAATAAGTTATTGATGTTTTTGAATAATTTTACAATTAATGAAATTTGTAATTTGTAAATAAATGTAATAGAATATTTTTTCTTGATTATCTAATAATTTTTAGAGTGAATCAGAATATTCTTTAGGGTCAGGGAAAAAGTGAAAATTTTGTCTGGAAATCAGGGAAAAGTCTGGGAAAAATAAAATTAAATATTTGTGGCAACCCTGATAAAACATTATTAAAATAATAATTCTTTAAAATAAAAAGTCGGTTAAATGAAAAATATATTAATTGAACATTCTGAAAAATGAAAATTCTTGCGTAAATAAAAATTCGGTTAAATAGAAACTAAATTAAATTTTAATTTTATTAAACATAACTTCTGTTTAATTGAGATTCGGCTAAAAGGTAAAAATAAAAATTCGGTTAAATAGAAACTAAATTAAATTTTAATTTTATTAAACATAACTTCTGTTTAATTGAGATTCAGCTAAAAGGTAAAACTAAAAATTCGGTTAAATTGAAACTTAATTAAATTTTAATTTTATTAAACATAACTTCTGTTTAATTGAGATTCGGCTAAAAGGTGATTATGTCTAATAAAATTGCAACAACTGAAAATTCTAAAAAATGAATTTGAGGACCCACTCAAGCGCCTCGTTTTTCTTAGTTTGATATTGATTCGGAATAACAATTTTCATAAGACTGCGATATTTTTGTGACATAATTTTTATCATAATTTTCAATCCCTGTTCATTAATTTCGTCTCTGTATGGTTTTATAACTGTTTTTGAAGATACTTTAAAAAGAGTTTACTAATAAAAAGGCGTATACTATATATAAAAACCGAATGGTTTAAAAATACTGGTGCTAAAATAGAATATTGTTTTATAAATTATAAAATGCATTTTTAGCGCAAGCATGTGCGGTCAGTCGATGGGATAAGGATTTTTACTGTTGAATGAACAACTCGTCACCCTCGCGCCCCACGTGGTGTGCAGTGGGGTCCTCCCCGGCTTATCTTCCGACTTTATGTATATTACGATATGCCGAAGCAGAAACGCGAGTAGTTCACCGTTGGCCAACAAGTTGACGGGACGCAAGAGTCAGCTGGTATCGTGGCTGGCTTTCTCATTCCTTGGCAAAGCCATACAGACACCTGCATTTACCTACAGTTTGCTCTCAACCACCGGAGACTCGCTATCTTCAGAGAGATTTCATTTCTCTTCAATAGTACAATTTCTCAATGATCAATGATCGATGATCGATGATCCATGATCGTTAAAATCGCTAAAAAATTGGTAAAAAGTTTTTCCAAGAAAAGTGCAAAATGCTCGGCAAAATGATGTGTTGTTGACAAATTATTCAGTGTGTTCGCCATTCAACAAGTGTTAACGTGAACCTTTCATTATTTTTTTTTTTGCACCACGTGATAGAAGAAAATAAAAATGATTTGTTTTGCCTGGTCCCTTTTGTTGGTTATCTCATTGATGCTGAAGACATCTCAAACCGTACTCACCGGTTCCATAACAGGTACGGAAGGTTTTTCTCTATTTTCTTCTCCTCTGGATTATGAATAAACTCAACTTGACAACATTTTTATTTATGGTATTCTAGTTTTTTTTGCTGTAAGCCAGCTTCTATGTGGCAAGAACTTGGTTTACTGCTATAAACAACCAGCCTTGTGCCTCTTAAATTTAATTTTAAATTTCAACTTTAAAAGCAAAATGCTCGCGAATTATATCTTCAAGAGTTTTATTTTCATAAGGATTTTCAAAGATTTAAGAATCCTAAAGTTCTGAACGTTCAAATGAACGAAATTTATTTATTTCTTCTAAAAATTAAATTTTTATTGCAATTATTTTGTGTCACTGACAAAAAAATTAATGATTGAGTTTGTAAATGTAAAATTTTAGTTTTTAAATTTTTTTATCATTAGTAATTTATTAAAATAACTTTAATAAAAAATATTTCGTTCATTTGAATGTTCAAAACTTGGGGATCATAAGATTTACCATTTTTTCTTTTCTTAAACCATAGAGCTTGAAAAAGTGTTAAAAAATAATTATTTTCTTTTATGTTATAATTTAGGGGTGAGTTTTAAGAGCACTTAAAAAGACGTTTCAAAAAATATCATTTTACTTTATTTTTATTCATTATGTAAAACTTAATTATTATTCATCATGAAAAATTTAATCGTTAATTATAAAAAATTGTAGAGTTGAATAACATCAATAATTTAATGTTATACTTTTAAATAGGTTTTACAATGTACATCAAAAGGAATTGTAACCTTATACAACAGTATTTTTTGCTTGAAAAAAGTAGAATAAGTATTAAATTTAGGGTTTGGAATAAGTTTTATTTTTTTTATTCAATTTTCTTCATTACATTATTTGTATTTTTATTACCTTTGAGTTTAAAGATTTTAGCCATACAGACAGCGGTTGAAGCTTTAGTTTCTTTGTTGAGTTTTCGATTCTCGATTTATTTCATTATTGTGTTTAGGGGTCATTCACAAACTGTGCGTCATAGTCCTGAAGAAAGGAAGCTGAAGTCAGCTGTTTGTGATGAATTGTAGAAAAAAGCATATGTAGCAGAAGGTGACGTTAGAAAGTTAGGATCTGCAGGCTTCGTGTATTTTTCTACTGAAACCTATTTACTACTTTTTTACGATTTGCTACTATTTCGATTTTCGACCAATTTTTTTTTCAAATTTTTGACACAAAATGACATTGAGAACACAATTTTTAAAAAAATGTTTCGAAAAAATAAATTATTTAATATTTTTTAAACGTTTAACGAAATTTGATGATAGAATTCTTTTAGTTTTAAAAATTACTATAAACAAATTACAAGGACTTAATTATTTTCAATGCAATTCTAATAAGTATTGTAAATAATAATAAATAGTAAATAAATTTTATTTATTTTATAACTTATAAATTTATTTTGCATTTAAGTCAATTTTAAATCAATTTTATCAGCAAATTCTAAGAGAATTAAACTACTTAAATACAAAAATAAATTATTAATTGAATAATTGAATATTTCTTAAAATTGAATCCTCATGAAAAGTTTTTTGCAAATTTTTAAAAATAATTAAATTGTTATAAACAATTTTATAGATTATTTATTATTATCAATTATTTAAAAAGATTTTTAAAAAAATATTAGCAAGAATTCAATTATTTTCATAAATAATGAAACTCGCAGCATTTTAATTATTTTTAATACAATTTTGATTGAATTCATAGAAAAATGCAATTGTTCTTAAAAAATTTTATTAATATTCTTCTAAAAATTTGAATTAACATAAAATCATTTTTACGTCATTTATATATCAGAATTCAATAATTGTTTTCTATATATTTCTCATTAAATTATCTTGAAAAATTTAATTATTTCCTAAAATGTTACTAAAATTCTTCATAACATAACAATTTAAATATTTTAAAAAGTTTTCATAAATCTCTTTATAAAAATTCAATTTTAAGAAATAGTCAATTATTCAATAAATAAATTAGTTATTTTTAAAAATTTCGATATAATTTGTTTATTAGAAATTAATAATTATTTTCAGTACATTTTTAAAACAATTTTTTTAAAAGAATTTAATTGTTTTTAAAAATTTTATTAAAATTCTTCATAAGATTTCATTTTTTTTTTAAACTTTGGATATAACTTTTAATAAGAATTCAATTTTAAGAAATATTGAATTATTCAATTAATAATTTATTCTTGTACTTAAATAATTGAATTCTCTTGGGGCTTTTTTTTAATGAGAATTGATTTAAATTTGAATTTTAGTCAAAATTTTAAATAATTGAATATTTACTTACATTATATAGTTGAGATTTTTAGAAATAATTAAATTTCAAAAAAATTTTAAATTGATATCGTTAAAAATTCTAATTGTTGTATTAATGTAATAATATTTCAATTTTTCTTTTCAAATAAAATGATTAAATATGCAAATAATTACATTTCAACTCTCTAAATCTGAATTAGTAGAAAGTTACTAATGAAATGGTGAAAAGTCGTCTACTAAATGATTTAGTAATAATTCTACTAACAATTAGTAAAATTTTACTAATTGTTAGTAGAGCGTTACTAATTGATTAGTAGAATTCTACTAACAATTAGTAGAACTGTTTTATTAATAGTCGATAAAACAGTTTCACTAATTCATTTAGTGAAAAAGTGACTTTCAATTAGTAAAATTCTACTAAAACATTAGTAGAATTTTACTAAAAATTAGTAATATTCTACTAATTAAAAAGGTGAAAAGTCGTTCATGAAAACTACTAAAAATTAGTTAAATTTTACTAATTCTTAGTAGAATTCTACTAATTCAGATTTAGAGAGAAAATTTCAACAAAAAATGATTGAATTTTTGAAGAATTACAGTTGTAATTTTAAGAAATTGTTAAATTTGAAAATGGCTACGTTTCTTTTGAAATAATATGATTAAAATTTTGAATAATTTTATTTAAGAAGTTTAGTAAAAAAAAGATTGAACTTTGGAAGAATTACAATTATAATTTATAAAAATTTTTAAATTTTAAAAAAGGCTTTAGATTGAAATATATTAGACTAAAACAATTTTTTTAAAAATAACTACACATATGTTTTATATGCAAATAAGAGAATATTATAAAATATTTACTAAACATTTCTTTTAATATATTACAATAAAAATTATTCCTTCTATTTTCAAAATTTCTTAGACTAAATTTAGCTACCTGCATGATATAGAAAAAATTTACAATAATGAAGAATATTATTACAGTAATTTAACATTGATAAAGGTTTTTTTAAATTAAACAGAATACGAAGTGAAATTTGGAGGAACAAAATTGTAGATAAATCTAATTTGTAACTGATTTCGTTTGTATTTAATTAACTAATTAAAGAAGGAAATAATTAAAATTTCGACAAATTTATGTACAGATTAATGAAATTCGAATTTGATTGAAAATCAATTGAAATCAAATAGAATGTAAATGTCAAGGGTTTAAATGAATTAAATTGAGAGTCGATTAAAATTTGAATCGATATATTACGAAAAATAATTACCTAAATATATTGCAATTTGCAATGCACATTAAAGTTTTAGTTTATTAATTTATTAAAATATTCTGTGATTTCTGAAAAAATTTCAACTTTTGCACATTACTGCCCTTCTTTATTGTGTTTTTTACTTTTGTACAAAATTTCAACTCTATGAAATATTTAAATGAGAAATGTCGAAAAAATTACCACAAAGAACTTAATAGTCACATGCTGTTAATCCTTTTGTTAGGGCTTTTTTTAAACATTATAATACATTAGTATTAAAAATTAGTTTTAATATTTAGAAAATATAACGATTCTTTATTTTGATAAAAAAAGGGTGCCTGCTTAATTATTCTTATAGTAAAATATCCAAATTTATTTATTTACATATTGCATGTATAAACGGGTTAAAAAATGTAATGTGTACTATTACTTAATGGCAACGGTTTAATTTTTAAAAATGTGTTTTTAAATGTGAGATATTATCTGTTACGACCAGAATAATAATATTTAATGACTTATGCATGTATAAAAAAAAGTTATAATACACAGTGAAAAACATTAACATTAAGTCATTAATTTGCAAAACAATGAATGGAAGAGTCTTGAAACGCATTATTCGAAATGAATGTAATTAAATAATTTATGTGAAAATCTTCAATGATGGATACTCATTGAATTTTAATGTGTGGTTTAATTAAAATCTAAAATAATGTATGCTCTCAGACAGTTGGTGAAAGATTAACTGCAATATTTACTTTTCAATTTAATAATTCTTTCAATTTCAAGGGAAATTTATTTTTTCGTCGCATATGTGACCCCAGTGTCCTGCATATTCATTGTAGACCTTAACTCTTTGTTAACTTTTTTACTTTTTTGCTAAAAATGTTCTTATAGAATTCTCACAAGAGCCACAATTCATTTTTCCCTCCAGTATTTATATATTATATGTATAACTTGTCCCAAATGGAGGAAATTTGCTAAAACAAATACCAACTCTCGGCATATATCTCTTGAAAATAAGTTTTATGAGAAAATTGGCCCTTACAAAGCGTGTAGTATATATGAAGTGTGAAAGAAAAAGGTCACGAGGCCAAAGAGCCAGAGAATCATCAGAAAAGAAGGAAGATGAGCCACACCAACTTCTTTCCCAAGGACTCTGTTTCCTTTCATACCTAACTTGCTGTAATGTAGCATATCGCACCTAAATATAAAATATGTTCATGATTTTTCTTTTCGAAAACTTTTGCATATCAGGTTGAAACTTTTGTATATAAAGGAAAAAACTACAAAGAAACTGAAATATACATAAAAACACAAGAAATTATTATGAAAAAGTTTTAATTTAATCGGAGAAAAAAAGGTCGGCTATTATATCGACATATAATTCTTGTCTGTCAATAATTACCTTTCGGAGAAAAAAATTAGCTACCAGACATAATTGTTAGTTATATTATAGCTAACAATAATTACTATCCATTTAATAGCAATTGGAGTTAGCTAAGATATCATATAACATTAAGACGATTAAAATTTTAACCGGTCTACAACATAACCTCAAAAAATTAACATTAAAATATTCATAAGTTTTTCAAATTAATTCTAAAACCATTTCTCTCATTTTTCTTAAAATAACTAATTTCTTAATATTATAATAATAATAGAAATATTCTTTTTTTACCTAATCTAAAAAATATTTATTACAAGTTTTTTAAAAAAATATCAATCGAAATAAAAAAGCTTCTACTGAAATGTTTCAAAGTTATTTATAAATGTTTAAGGGGAGGGATTTTTTATGTTTGTTGTTGAGAGGTGCCAAATTTTTTTCTGGCATTATTAAGGATCTAAATTTATTCTATATTGTTAACATTACAAAAAAAAATTTTTACCATTTTGAAAATTTTATTTTTTGAAAAAATTAAATTTTTTTAAAATTCATACAATTTATTCAGAATCGTAAAAAGAGTTTATAAAACATTTGGCAACGAAAAATAATAAAAAAAATGTGAAAGTAGTTGAATTTTTTAAGTACGTGAAATTTGAACCAAATAAAAAATATTTTTAAGGTATTGACATTTTTTCCCCACTTTTTTACCACTGGAAATCATATTAAATATTAAACAATTAATAAAAGTGATTATTAACAAATTTACCATTATTTTTTATTTTTCAAAAAATTCGTTGGATGGGGAAAATTAAAATCTTTGAAAATCTATACTAATTAATTGTTCGGAATCGTGAAATAAGTGTATAAAAAATTGACAATGAAAAATTATGAAAATTACAAGTGTAGTTCAAGTTTTAATTTTTTTGAAAACTTTTGATATTTAAAAAATTATTAACTAATTAATTTTTTTTAATTTGTCAAAGCATTTTATAATTTTAAGTAGCAAAATTTGTCAAAAAAAACATTGACCGCATTCATAAACATAAAAAAATTTAGATGAGTTGAATTTTCACGAATATATTTTCAACTATATGAAGAAAATATCTTAAATTAAAAAAAAATAATTTTTATAGTAATTGTTTGAGAGGAATTCAATGTTCACAAATAAAAATGGGCTCAAAAATATTTTTACACTTTTTGAATTTTTATTTTTTCTGAAAATTGATGGATTTTGAAATCCGTACATAATTATGTAGAAAATATGTTTTTGTATCCGTAAAAAAATTTACGAATGAAAAAACTAACATTTACAAAAGTTTTAGCTTTTAAAAAAATAGTTTTAAAGTTAAGAATTTAAAAAAATATGATTATTATTAAATTTTAGTACCTCATTTGTTTTTTTTCTAACTAATTTCAGAACCTAAACTTAAAAAAAAAAATGTTTTAGTGATAAAAACAAAACTGATGAAACATTTTTTTTGAAAAGTTTAGGTTCAGAAAAAGTTTAGATCTAAAAAAATGCTTTAGTGATAAAAACATAATTCGATAAAATATTTTTTTTGAAAAAGTTATTTTAGAAAAAGTTCTGAAATCAGTTAGCATAAAATGAGTTTTCGTATAATAAGATTTAATAATAATCATTATTTTCTTAAATTCTTAACCTGAAAACTACTTTCTTTAAAATGCTAAAACTTTTGTAAATATTAATTTTTTCATTAGGCAATTTTTTATGAATACAAAAAACATATTTTCTACAAAATTACGCATGGATTTCAAAATCTAACAATTTTTAGAAAAAATAAAAACTCATAAAGGGTCATAATATATTATGACCATTGAAGTCCTTTCAAAAAATGACTATAAAAATAATTTGATTGAATATTTAAAATATTTTCTTCATATAGTTGAAAATATAGGTGTACCTTCCCCTTAAATAATAATTTTATAATTATATCAATAAAATTTATTATTTTTTTATTACACATTAAAACAAATTTTATTTAATATCTGGCTAATGTATAATTTAAAGGAAAGTTAGCAATTTTTAGAAAATCCTGATTTTAGTGAAAGAAAACTAAAAAAAATTGAGTAAGAATGAAAAAAATTTTTATATAAAAATCTACTTTTTATATTTAGTAATTCTAACTATGCGGGTTCATCATCTTCATTTAAACGATTGTTTAAGTTCGTGTTAATTTTAATTGTACATAGGAAGTTGAATATTGTTTGCTCAAAATGCTGCGAGTGTAACGTAACATACATCTGCTTCATATTCAGCATTATAATAGAACATAGAAAACAATTAAAATTGTACAAATAACTATAAAATGGTAAAAAAATTTTTTTAAATAATTAAATGGCTTTGTTGTCAAAATATCGAAATAATATTTTTTGTCATGAAATTTTTCTAAACGTCTTAAATAATAAATATCTTTATATTTTGAAATTTTTTTGAAATTTTTTCTAAACTTTTTTTAATGTTTAATTTTTTCTTTATTTTCAAACTTATCTTTAGAATTCGAGCAAGTTTTTGTATTTGTCTCCAAACGTATTAAGAGTTTCTATTAAAATTGACCATTTTAGATCGAATGGAGTAGAAAATATTTTTTTATATGTTTTAAAAATATCTTCTTCTTAAATGACTTTACTCTTTCAAAAGCCCTTAATGTTTACAAATTTGTTAAATAACTTTTATAAAATCCCTAAAAAGTTTTACTCTGAAAACGTGCTATTTTGGCTCTTATCTTAAATTACAAAGCATAAAGGTGTGGGTTAATTTGACCCAGTATCACCAAGTTAAACTTACTTTCCACTTAAGAAATAATCAGACCTGATAGGTTTATTTTCTTCAATGACATAAAAGTAATTATTAACACTACAAACTTCAAATAATAAAGCATTAAATTTGTTTGAAAACAAAAATTTTAACCAATTTTTCAAGAAATTGTGGATAAAATTTTAAGAGAAGGAAATAAAAGAAAATGTTAATCACTACAAATTGCTATACAAATTTTATGTCCAAATATAAAATATATTCTGGGAAATTAGAATTCGATTCACCGAAGGGAAGCAAATGACGTAAGCAAAAATAGTTTTATGTCATTTATTATTGTTGGGGAAGTGATGTGATGTTCGATAACTTATTGATTTCTTCAATAATATATGGAGGAAGAAAATAGTGTCAGTACTTTTAGTTAATATTCTACTTTTTTTAAAGAAAAAAAAATACTAGAAAATTTGTAACTATTTCGTGTATGTTAATAATAAGTTAAATTCTAAAAATTATAGTTTAAAAATTTGTAGACGTATTCAGTAATTAAAGAAGAGTATAAAGTGAAAAAATCGACCAAAAATGACAATTCGGAATAGATTTAATGTATAATGAAAGAGGTCATAAAGGAAATATTAAAAGACACAAATTATTCTAAAAAGTAAATTTTATATCCTTAGCAAACTAATATAAATATCTTGATCACGAGAATACATTTTAATATTCAGTAATCAAATAATATCGTTTTATTTTTTACGATCTGTTTCTATGGTTTTCCAATTTTCCTATTGCCGCTGTTGTACAACAAAGTTTTGATTACTCTATTCATTGTGATATAAGTTTGAACTTAAAACTGTTGTACATGCAAGTTATTGTATTGAATTTATGAAGCTTCTATTCCACATATCTGTGATCACTTTTAGAAAAATTGTTCCTCAAGGCTGTTAATCGATTATTTGAAAATTCTAGTCCGAGGGAAGCTATAAATAAATTTCGTTACCGTAAATAAATGTAAACAATAGATTCATTAACTTTCAAAAAAATATTTAAATATTTGTTAATTCATGTCTTTTGAGTTATTGTTTTATTTTCCGTTCAATCTGAAACGAATTAAAAACCTAAACATCGTTTTTTATTTATTGACAATGAGGGGAAACATTATAACTAATTATACTTTTAACAGCATGTGATTGTGTTTCTCAGTAGGAATTTTTTGACGAAGTTGAAGTCCACAACTTTTATCAACGAAAAAAATGTCTTTAATGTTAATGATAGAACGTCCAAGCGCCCGTCCTGCCGGAAGGATGTTCCGAAAAAAAGGCTTTTAAAAAAAGAGAATTCAATTTTTCTTTTTCGAAACTTCTTGGGATTAAAGTAGACGAAAAGACGAAAAAATCCATATATTTGACTTTTTAAAATAATAATATTAAACCATTTTTCAAAGCCCTCAAACTTGCTGCTTATAAAAAGTAAAAAAAAAACATTTTTTCGTAAATTTAATGTAAAACCCACAAAAATCAATATATTTTGGCCGGTCTAGTCTCTTTTTATTCAGAAACGTTCAAAGAATGAAACCTATTTGTTTAATTTAAAAAAATTTCATTTTTAATGTTAATCAGCAAAATTGCGTCCAATTGAATAAAAACTCTCTTCAAATTTTCTTTATAAAATGAATATGGAAGCAGATAAAAACAAAAACAAATATATCGTTGGAAAGGTAATGAAATAAGCTTTCCAATGATGTAAATATCAAATTTCTAAATTTATATGCCTAGGCTTGGTAGCCTTTTAAACAAAGCGAAAAGCGTCCTGCCGGCAGGACCGGGTTTCATCATTTTGTGACTAAAAATTACATGAATTTTTGGAAAATTCAACTTCTTTAAGCCACCCTGCTTTTCGGTTTGAACTTACAAGCTCGACATTTACATGCGCTGAAAGCTTGTTTCATCACCTTTCCAACGATATATATTATTTTTTGTTTATGTTAATCCATGTTAGTTTTATTTAGCGATTTCGGACGGACTCACCTGAGTCTTTTTGGTCCTGCCGGAAGGACGTTGGACGTTCTATCATTAATAAAATATTTTTAATTGAATATTTAATTATACAACAACTATGATCAAAACATAAACATCATTTTCTTTGTTTAAATATTTTTCTGTCAAAATTGATTCATTATTTTTAAATAATTTACTTAGTGAACAATTTTTTTTCTTTGATCAACGCTGTAGACTTCAACTTGGTTTTTTTGGACCACTTTTCTCATTTAAATGTTTAAAGAATAGAGCTGAAATTTTGTATGAAAGTCTGAAATACAATGAAGAAGGGCAGTGATATGTAAAAGTTTAAATTTTTTAAAAATGAATTGTTACAAATTACTTTAAATTTACCAGTTGCGACGATCACTTCTAATCAGTTTCTCATCTTTACTGATTTCAAAGTGTTTTGTTACAATTTACTTTTGATATATTAAAACTTTTACACATCACAGCCCTTCTTTATTATACTGTAGACTTTTTAGTAAAATTTCAGCTCAATTTATAAAATATTTAAATGCGAAAAGTGGTCGAAAAAATCACCATTGAGAATCTACGAGTCACATAAGTCACATCCTGTTAAGGAACGTTTGTTAAAAGATTAAAAATTGTAGCCTGAGAGAAGGAATAATTTGGCTTATTTGGCAGGAAGAGTATTGAATTAAAAAAAAAAATGTTATCAATGTCGAGTCCTTCTTTCATATTAGAGTGAATGTAGCGCAATGCGTTAGTGCATTTGTTGGCGGAGCGCACGGTCACGTCACTCGCTCAACTCTCGAGGGAGTTTCGCGGCTTCTTAAATCAGGCCTTACCGCACACAATATCCACCTAACACGACCTACATAAAGGGCGTTTGGCGGCACGCCAACACAAGAACGGAACAGCCAAGCAGGGTTGTTAGCAGATACCAGCGGACAATTAAGCGAACCAAATCGATGAAGCAAAAATTTTTCTTCTCTATGAAAATCTTCTTTTCCTACAATGTTTCTCCAGTTATTGTCCTGAACATTACTCTCAAATGTTCTTTAAAACAATAAACTACAGAGTAAATCCGGAGGTGTTAAAATAACACTAGAATGAATTGAAATGATCTGCAAACAGTCTAATCTTTTCATGGTTGAATTAACACAAGAAAGGATTAAAGTAACCCATTTTGTTGTCATTGTTGACTGTGTATGAAGTTTTACTGTAAATCAAGCACCAAGTCAAGGATTTGTCAAAATTAGACTTATTAAGCCAAATAAGACTAATTTAGCTTCTCCTGGGACAATAGTTAGTTCGTAATTAACTACCTAACTTCCAAACTTCACGGTAAATCGTTAGGTATTAAAATAACACCAAAAAGGATTAAAATAATCCAATTTAGTGTTATTTTAATCCATTTTGGTGTTATTTTAATACCTAACGATTTACCGTGTTCCTAACTAATAGATAACTTCCATGTATCTTTTTTAATATTGGTCAGCTACCAACAAAAAATAGTGCAAAAATATAATATTCCACTTTAAATGAATTTTTAAATGCCTATTTATTTTTCCACAAAAATTAGAATTTTTAAGATGACTTCAATCTAAAGCCATTTACGTTGGTGAAGTTCACAACGTTTATAGTCAACGATTTCTGAAAAAATATTTTTTAAAGCAAATTTTTATAAATTTTTCTAAAGAAAATAGTACGTTTATTTTTTTTTAATAATGATTTACAAACAAAATATTTGTGAACAAAAAATTTTATTCTTTTTGGTAGGAAAATAATTGTTTTGCTTTTAATCGTTGATCATTAACGTTGCGAACTTTACCGACGTAGCCATTTTCAAATTTAAATTTCTTAAAATTACAACTGTAATTCTTTCAAAATTCAGTCATTTTTTGTTGAAATTTTGTAACGTAATTATTCACTTATTTAATCGTTTTATTTTAAAAGAAAAATTCAAATGTTATTACATTAATGCAACAATTCAAATTTTTAAAAATTTTCATTTAATATTCTTTAAAATTTTATTATTTCTAAAAATTCTAACTATAATTTATCTAATTATTAATTCTAACTATAATCTAACTATAAATTATCTAATTATTAATTTTTTTTAAATTAAATATTAAAATTTTTAATTTGTTTTTTATAAAATCGAATTCTTATAAATAGTTTTATGAAAGCTTTTTAAAATAATTGAATTGTTATGAAAAAGGTTATTAAAATTTTTTAAAATAATTAAATTTTTTTACAACAATTAAAATTTTTAACGATTTTAATTTAAAAATGTTTTGAAATTTAATTATTTCTAAAAATCCCAACTATAACGTATCTTAATATTCAATTATTTAAAATTTTGAATAAAATTCAAATTTAAATCAATTCTCACTAAAAAATTCTAAGAGAATTCAATTGTTTAAATACAGAAATAAATTATTTATTGAATAATTCAACATTTCTTAAAATTGAATTTTTATAAAAAGTTTTATCCAAATTGTTAAAAATAATTGAATTGTTATGAAGAATTTTAATAAAATTTTTAAAAACAATTAAATTCTTTTAAAAAAGTTGTTTTAAAACTGTACTGAAAATAATTATTAATTTCTAATAAACAAATTATATCGAAATTTTTAAAAATAACTAAATTATTTATTGAATAATTGAATATTTCTTAAAAAAAAATTTTTATAAAGAAATTTATGAAAAAATTATATGATTTAATCACTCGGTTGTTTTATTAAAGATTTATGAAAACTTTTTAAAGTAATTAAATTGTTATGTTACGAAGAATTTTAGTAACATTTTAGGAAATAATTAAATTCTTTCAAGAAAATTTAATGAAAAGTATATAGAAAACAATTATTGAATTCTGATATACAAATTACGTAAAAATTATTTTACGTTAATTCAAATTTTTAGAAGAATATTAATAAAATTTTTAAGAATAATTTCATTTTTCTAGGAATTCAATCAAAATTGTATTAAAGGTATAATTAAAATGCTATGAGTTTTATTATTTATGAAAATAATTGAGTTCTTGCAAACTATTCTATAAACATCTTTTTAAATAATTAATTTTTTCGAAAAAAATTATAAAAATTTTGTTATAAATAATTAAATTCCCATGAAAATTATATTTTTTATGAAAATAATTCAATGTTACCAAAGAATTTTACAAAAAAATAGAATTTTTAATTAAATTCCTTTGAGGAATTTTTTATTGAAATAAAAATAATTTTTTATTGAAAATAATTGAATTTTGAAAAAATTTTGAAAATAATTGAAAGCTTTAAATTTTTTTAAATTTGTTTAAATTGCTTCCCATACAGAACCGAAACTTTCCTGAAAATTTATTATAGATTTTATTTGCAAACTTCGAAAAATTTACTTGCAAAGTTTAGTGAAAATTGTGTAATGATTTAAATTTATCGTCAAATTTTCCTAAAAATTTAGTTTAAAACATTCCCGAAAATTTAAATTAAATTTTCGACTATTATCTCTTATAAGCGAAAATATGCAGATTTAGGCGAATTTTTTTTTAATTTTTAGAAAAGTTTCACGCTAAATACTTATTAAAGTGGGACATTTTTATCTTTACAAAATTTTTACTAAAACTTTGCAAATAAATAGTTCGAAGTTGGCAAGTATAAATCTTTAATAAATTTTTTGAAAAGTTTTGATGCTGTGTGGATTCTAACAATTTAAAAAAAAAATTTTTTTGAATAATTTTTTTATTACAACTATTATATTATATTTATGTGATCCTGTTTTTGTATTTGAAGGGTAAGAAACACCTCTTTTTATTTTTAGGGTATCAAAAATAGCTTTTTCAAAAGAACTTTTTAGATCTTCACGGTAAATCGATAGGTATTAAAATAACACCAAAAAGGATTAAAATAATCCAATTTAGTGTTATTTTAATATTTAATTTTAATTTAATATAATATTATTTATTTAATATATTTAATAATTAATATAAAATTATAAAGTTGTCGCCTGGGAGTTTCCGGCATCGCTGATTATGAATATGATGTCAGATTTTCAAAATTGAAAATGGTGGACGAAAAATGTTAAAAATTGAGCAAATTTGCTTGAAAATATTTAGTAGGGGGTAAAAAGTTGTTCCTTACAATTTTGAATTATTACTACAGGTGTTTTTATTATTACTTCTAGGGGTTAAAGTTGAGGGTTCGAGAGATCTTATTTCAAGTATTTGAAATAGAATTCCTTTCCATTAGAATTATTCAATAGGATTCATTCTTCTACAGGATATCCTGAATTATACGTTGCATTTAGAGAAATGTAAAGAATACTGGTGAAATAGACGATAATCAATATCGACGTTGCAAATTTGTTTTAAGAATGATTTAAAAACCTTTTTTAACGAGCATTTTCTCAATCAAGAATCAAATAATTAAAATTTTATTGGTCCTGTTTTATTGCGAAAATAAACATTAACATTTAGCAACAAAAAAATATATAAAACCGGAAGGTTACAGAAGGAGTTCGACTATATACGTTCAGATATAAAAAAATGTCATAATGGGAAATAAAAAAAAACTTGTCGCAGTATCTTTGCTTTTCGATGGATTTTCCATTTGAACGTTTTTGATTTTTTTAGTGCGGCATTGAAAGAAGTGAAGAAGTAAGCGATAATTTGAAATTCTTGTTATAATCTTCATCAATATTGTCGTAAAAAAGAAGTGTTCGTTTGCGTGTGTGTCTGTGTAGCTCGCAGACACCATATCCTTGAAAACATTTAACATTTACTTTAACAGTAAGGCTTCAGCAGAAATAGCGCCTGTTGTGTTGTTGTCTTATATAGATGTGTCATCACTCATCTCATTTCCACATCAAAATGTGTCCTTCTCTTCTGCTTCATTATACGCACCAGCAGCGCAGCCTTTCATTTATTGAAGACCTTGGCTGTTGGATGCGTTGGATCTTTTTATATTTTCTTTCAATAATTTGAACGGAAAAACTGAGAAACAATACACTAGATAAAATACAGTACAATTGACTAGATAAACAAAGTAACAGGAAGGTATCATCGAAGGAAAATAATTTACTGCTTCCTCTGTCTGAAATATAGAAAGTTTATCTCCAACTTTGAACTTATTATCACACTCATGTCCTCTGCATTTTTAAATGTCTTTTTATCAAACATTAATGTCACTAAGTCCACAACTTTGATTTCTTAATTAAAAGTCAAAGAAACGATATTCTTTTTATATTTTTTTTGAAAATTCATCACGTCAATAATTTATTAAAAAGAAAACAACATTTTTTTCCGAAATGGCAATATAATCTGTAGTTTTCATATTCACCTGTAATGATTCAAAGAAACGTGACAACTTCTGATAAGCTATTTTTTCGATAGCTACAATTATGTGTCCACTTGTTAGTTTACTAGAGAAATATATTTATTATTGATTAAGATAAAGATTTTTGCTACATATATCTTTTTTTTCAGAAATGGCGCATTTGTCATGAATTATTTATACAAATTATTTACTCAAATTAAACATGAGTGTGGTATTTTTAATTCTTTCTCTGATTGAGTGCAAAGCAATAAGAATCATTAATGATAAATTAAAGATAAAGTAGTCTATTTTTAAAGAGGAAAACCAGTGTTTCAAAAGTTCCTTTAATGATGTATGTTTTATCCTCAATTAATTTTTTCCATTCTTGATTCTTTTTTTCCAAATATCTTGAGAAACAAGTTTATATTTCAATTTTGAAAAAGCATTCTTTTTAGTCTATTGCAAATAGGTAATTTTTGTCTGAATATTCGTAAATTACGTAAACTGTAAATATACACATCTTTCCTTGATTTTTACAGATAGCGAAATTGTTCTCTTTCTTGATAAGAAGGCTTGAATTGAAAAAAAATTAGAATTGTGTCACACTCTTCAAAAAATGAAAAAACTGTTTGTTATTAACATGTTTTATTTACTTTTGAAGAATTAATTATAAATTTAAAAATACATAAGGATTGTGTGATGATGTCTCCAGTTGTTTTTTCTTTGTTGACTAATGTTCTAATAGAACTTGTTATGAAAGGTATATTGAAAACATGGATTTAAAAACAACATTGTATTTATATAATGAATAACATTCAATAATGTTTATAAACAAAAATTTTGCATACTCATGAAAAATCATTACTTGAAATAATGTACACGTAATAGAAATTATTTTTAAATTTTTTCAAACGTCGTTTGTGACACTCAATGATACTTTTTTCATGTTTGAAAATTTGCAATACTTTAAATTCGTTAAAAATTGGAATAAACAAATTTTTCTCTAAAACTTTAATAAATTTTTTAGTTTAATTATTAATTTAGCTATTTAACATTGAATTATTTAAACATAAATTGTAAAATTATCACGGAAATTTAATAATTTAGAAATTAGAACACAATTTTAACAATTTTTTTCCCCAATCATTCAATTATTTTTAAAACATTTTCTAAATTCAATTATTTTCAATATCCATTATTATTTTAGTAAAACAGATTTTCAAAAGAATGCAATTATTTGAAAGACGGTTTTATAAAACTCTCTGCACATATTCAATTATTTTCATAAATTTTAAAATTGTCACAGAAGTTTAATTACTTAAAACACATTTTTCATAAAATTTTTCAAATAACTTTTTATTTAAAAATAACAATTAAAAATTCGAAAAAATGCACTAGTTCTTTAAAATTTTATAAATATTCCTTAAAAAAATTTAAATAACAAATTTTTTTTTAAATTTGTTTATTAATGAATATAATTTTCACGGGAATTTAATTATTTAAAACAAAATTTTCATAAATTTTTTCGAAAAAAATTAATTATTTATAATGATTTTTATAAAATAGTTTACAAGAATTTAATTATTTTCATAAATAATAAAACTCGTAGCATTTTAATTATCTTTAATACAATTTTGATTGAATTCCTAGAAAAATAAAATTATTCTTAGAAATTTTATTAATATTTTTCTAAAAACTTGAATTAATATTAAAAAATTT
This sequence comes from Leptopilina drosophilae, assembly GCA_032873175.1. Taxonomy (NCBI): domain Eukaryota; kingdom Metazoa; phylum Arthropoda; class Insecta; order Hymenoptera; family Figitidae; genus Leptopilina; species Leptopilina drosophilae. The sequence goes on from CM065482.1 coordinate 807,398, forward strand.
TGATATAATTCGTATATTAGAATTTAATCATTGTTTTCAATATATTTTTAATTAACTTTCTTGATAGAATTTAATTATTTCCCAAAATTTTAATAAACTTCTTTAAATCAATTTAATTATTTTTAAAATTTCTCATAAAGGTCTTTTAAAAAATCCAGTTTTAAGAAATATTGCAATTATTCAATATAATGAATTAATTTTGTATTTAAATAATTTAATTATCTTTAAAACTTTCTCATAAAAATTGTTTTAAAAATTAATTTTACTTAAAATTTTAGATAATATTTAAATATTAGAAGCGTTAAAGTGGGAATTGTTTAGAAAGAATTAAATTATAGAAGATTTTTAAATTTAAAAGAATTCTGAAAATTTTAATGAATCTATAAAAATATAATCGTATACTTCAATTTTTTGTTTTGAAAAGAAATCCTTAAAGTTTTGGATAATTTTATTTAAAACTTTCAATAAAAAAAGATTGAACTTTTGAAGAATTACAGTCGTAACTTTTAGAAATTGTTAAATCTTAATAAGGATTTACATTGAAATAGTCTACAAAAAATTTATTTCTGTAAAAGAGTTTTTTAGAAAATTAAAAAAATTTTTTTTTAATTCCCAATTTTTTTTAAATCAATATTTTAAATATTTTAGTGTCAAACAAAATTCTCATGTTATGTTTATATGTAAACATACAATGTTTAAAATTGTCTCATTAACATTTATAAAGTGAATTAATGTTAATTAACTATAAAATGTCCTCAAACTTTCGAAAACTATTGCTCTTTGACCTTTATCACTTTATATATGAAATTTTTCATAAACATAAATTTATATAAAGTACGTATGTTAAAGGCAATTATTATACTTCAAACTACTTGGCTAGATCGTCTCAAGAAGTTATAAATTTCAGGCTTCTTGTTTTACTTAGCTAAAATTATGTTTGCCCACGGAATGACGATAAAATGTGTTATATACTTGTAATCAAGTCCCATCAACAAGTGTGTACACATTTTATAATTTTGTCAAATAAAGTTATCTTAAACATTAAAATTTATATAACTACTGTGTAATCATTTTTTTCATTTTGGCAAAAAGTTATTTAAAAAAAAAATTTTTTCAAGAAAGTTGTAAAAATGAATAAATTACAATATGAATAGTATTCAATTGCTTTTGTTATTATAATTACTAATAAATAATTCGTTTAAGTTTATGATTTGTAAGCTTTCAAAAATCATTTTTTAAAAAAGTTAAAACACTTTTTACATTCTATTATTCCTATTTTTGACTGTCAAGAATGGAAACAATCTTTTTTAGAAGGGGTCCTCTAGTACTGAAAATAATAAAATAATAAATATAATATAATATAATATAATATAATAGTAAAAATAAATTAAACATTTTTTTTGAAAGTAAAGAAAAATAAACGAAAAATTATTTAATTTTTAGTTTTCGGGAAATTGATTTTAAAATATGACACAAATGGAAATCGTGTCAAGAAGTATCGGTTGCGACACGTTACGCTCTGTCACACGAAAGGGAAATTTCAGTAATTGTCATTGTTTGCTTCTTACGCAAATGTCAAACTATTTGTTTGCTTCTACGTCAAAATGAGTGAATACAAGTTGTTTTGTTTTAAAAACATCGTTAGAAAATTTTGTATTAAATTGTTGTGCTACTACGAAATTTAATCTTTAAAAAAATGGGTATCAGTAAAAAGACTGAAATTCGTGAATTTTACCCTTTTTCTATTCCTGAACATAAAAAAATAACAATTTTTCTATAATCACAAATAAATTACAACTTGGCTAGATTTCGGTTTATAAATAATTGTATACCTCTGCGGTGGCTTGATTTAAGCCGATATTAGAGGACTTGCGGCAAACTTCAATATCCTAACGCAGCTCACTGTTAAATCTTGTATTGAGCAAGTGAAACTTTTACTCTGGACAAGTTTTCATTTTTCTGATCTAGTTTCTCCTGAACATTAAAACAAATAGTATATTGTGCATCAAGTACAGAAAGAAGCTGTTTTCCGACGAGTGCTAAGTTTGCTGCTCCGAGCGAAGCGAGGGCAGCAATTTGCACGAAGTCGGAAAATCTTCTTTCGTACGTGTTGCACACAGTACTTTGTGCAACACCTGTTTACCGAAAAAAGTTATTTTTATACATTTCTAATCAATAAATATAGTTTTATGTTGATTATAGTGTATATTATACTGTTTACAAAAAAGTGTGCAGGAAAGTATACTTTCCTGCACACTTTATCAAAAGTGTGCGGGAAAGTACACTTTCCTGCACACTTTTAAATGTGCAGAAATTTACCACTTTCTGCTGCATTTATGTCAAAGGAAAGTAGCTCTTTTCCAGCAGGGGTTGCACAAAAATCTTTACACTTTCGAAATAAAATGGAATATTTTTTCTTTGTAAAAAAAAATTTGTTACTTAAAACTATTAAAAAAAAGTAGTAGTATAAAAACTATTTCATTTACTTTAAAAAAAATCTCGAAAATTGGTAATAAAAATAAAGAACATATAAGTGTTAAAAAGATTATTGAAGGAACTGAAAATACTAAAACATGATAGTTTTTATCTGAAACAAAAAAAGACGAAACTAGAATTGTAATTAATTATTCTATTACGATAGATGAAAAGGTTATATTTATACATTATATATACAATTACACAATTTCCGAAATACGTGTTCATGAATGGTTGAGAGATTCCAAGACCATTAAAAGAAGCTTATTATAATTAATAATATCTCAGTGAACACGAAAACGTAATTTTATTCTAAGAACGTTCCTAAGACGTTTTTAGAAGGCTTGTTTGTCAAGCATAATAATGTCTTAAGAACTTCTAATGTTCGGAAAATTATTTCAGAAAATAAAACGATTTTAATAGTTAATACATCACTTAGCGGACATGAAACGTTTAAAAAAAAACTCAAAAATCCTAATTTCAAAAACTGAAGAAGTGAATATTGAAAATTGTAGATGCACTTAAATTAGAGGATGGTTTTTCACTGATTCTTTTTTTTGATAGTTCTCAGATCAAAAGCATCTTTGTGACAAAAAAATTTAGCCTTTACATTAAAACCCACGTGAGCTGTAGTGTACATTATCAATTTTGAATTTTTAACAAAAAGTTGAGAAAAAATTTGTTTTACATACTGTCACGGACAATATTTAGTTGCTTGGTAACAAAAACGCGAAAGTTTATTTTAAATTCTTTCAAGTCTTAAATTACGAACCTTCTGATAAGGTAACCACATAATTGATGCGAGTAAACAATGGCTGATCTAACAAATGAAATATATGAAGAATTTAAAAGCAGGTAAAGCATGATATTATGATACGTTGCTTGTAATGAATTTGATGTCCTTGAGCCGCCTGTTGACTATTAGAATACATTCATTGCTTTCAGTTCATTATTTCTGAAACATACAATGTGTATTTCTATTTTTGCAAAAAAAATAATAATAATTATAATAATAACAATAATGATAATAATAATAACAATAATAAAAATAATTATAATAATACTCGAAAAAAGATTCATTTTAATTTTACAAGTGAGATAAGAATGTTCCTCTTCCATGTTCTTCAGTTCACAAGATCTGAAGACATCCCTTGATGATTCAAAGAAAAGTTAAAAAAAGATATTTTTAAAATATATTTATTACAGTATTTTTACTTTATAATCACATTAAAATTAATCTAGTAAATAATTCCTGTGGTAAACTTCACTAAAGAGGAAATGATTTTAATTTCGAAATGTTGGGCTGATTTTCTTAAAAACCAAGAAATGTTTCAATTTTACCTAAACGTACGATTATTATTATTATTAAATTAATAAATAATAAATTTGTTTAAATTTTAAAAAATCAACATTGCATTTCATTAAATTATGAATGTATCACTATAGCCGTTCCTTTGGTAAATTTTTTATCTTTATTACATTAATAATTTATGAGTTAAATAAAATTTCACTTGTTGATATTAACATTTTCCTTTTAAATTTTAATGTATCAACGAAGAGCGTAAATAAATTTTTATCAATATTTAAAATCTTATTTAATTATGAAAATTTTAAAAATATCGTTTTGTGTCTATCGATTTTTCAATGGAAATTTAGAAATTAATTCTACGTCTGAATTAAAATCAATTTTCTCGTTTCCGAAACATATGAAAAGTTTAATTCTGATGAATAATGTTGAATATTTATTTTTGCAAATATGTCACAAGGATTGTTAATATGTTCTGCAAAAGGAGTAAAATAATTATATTTTTTTGTTTGGAAATTAATTAAAAGAAATAGTCAAACTTAAATTTGGTGTTACAAAATTAAACAAACATTTTTAATTGAGTTAAAAAGGTTAAAAAATAACACAAACATAACCTTAAAACGATTTACTTTTAAGGTAAGTCCTTTTCTTTCGAGTGACCCACAGATAATCTCGATTTTTTACCTTAAAATTTAATTATTTATAAAATTAAAAATTAATAACTTATGTTATTGATTTCTATCTTAAAGAACACTATCTGAAATATAAGTTCGTGATTATATTCTGCAATAATGAATTCTTAAAAACTTAAAACTTAAACTTAAACTTAAACTTTTTGGCATAACTAAACATTAACTAATTGTTATTAACATAGCAATTAACATAATTTGAATGTTTAAATTTTCATCCAAATCTTCTCCAGCCTTGACAAACGTAACAATTCCCTGACAACGTTGAATTCTCTGCTATTTTCACATTTTCGTCCAATTTCCAACAACAAACCGACGAAGCCACAACACAAAACATTCATTTCCTGTAAAACTAAATTCACGTGAATTTGATTTCGACTAATGAATTTTTATTACAAAGTTTTCATTACAAAGATAGAAAGTTAGTTTCAAACAATTTTTTTTTCAAATTGTTTCTCTTAGTGATATTCTTAAAGCGAGAAATTTTAAGAAGCTTTATTAACAGATATAATACAACGGAAAATGAAAACCATGGACTTTGAATATTTTTACAAAATTAATTTTCCCTTTTTGAATTGTTAAAAATTGTTGAACTTGTTGAATTGTTGAAATTGTTGTTAATTTTTTAAAACTATATAAAGTGTATACTCCTTTTAGTTTAAATCGTATATAATAAAGATTTTTTTGTTCTTGTCGCCTATTGGTTTACTTATATTTATTTAATTACATCAAAATTTTGACGCACTTCGATACAGTGTTTTGCATTCTCATTAGAAAACAAAATAAAATAATAGATAGACAGGTTTTCATGACTCAAACTGTATGTTTTCACAAGAAAAACATTATTTGCTTTAAACATGTACGTAGCAGACAGTATAAAAATCAGAAATAAGTAAACATTGAAATGATGAAAATTTTAAATTTCTTATACACTTTTAATGCTTTTAATTATTATAATAAAAGAAATCATGACGACAGTAAGATTACGTTTAAAAAATATATAATAACAAAACCTCAAAAAAACATACCTTTTTATATGAAATTATATAATAATAAAATAAAAAGACTTTTTTAAAAAAAGAAAACATTTTTTTTTAATTTTTTTTTAAACTAATAATGTTGTAAAAAAGGTTTTTTACAACATCATTAGTTTTTATAGAAGGTAATGGTGAATGTATATGAAGACATGGTTCATAGATAACATGGTAGGTGTAAAAAGAAAAATGTGTTTTAAAATAAAAAGAAAATTAATTAAATTTAAATACAGAAAACTCAAATTTTCGACATTACTTCTAACATTTATAGTTTGAAAACTCCACTTTTTGGAAAAATTTTTTTTTTTAAATTATTTCATTGATAACGGCTGATTTTAAGTGAAAAAAACAATATTTAGATCATCAATAAGAAATGAAGATATTTTTACTATTTGAAAGTGTTAAAAGAAATAGCTCAAAGTCCCTGAAGTTGACTCGAGGCCCCGTAAACTTGAATTTTATCGGTGGCTTTCAGCCAAGGACTCGGTGCAGTGTGCAATGCAGGAGTAAACTAGCTAAAGTTCTAGTAAATCTACTTTCCCTCTTACAAAAGTGTATTTTATGTTTCTTTTATCTATTCACTATATGAAAACTGTTCTTAAAAATAAGGATAAAAGTATAGAGAAATTGAAAAAAAATATTATTTTTTTACATACAATGTAACATCTATTATCTCTATAAATGTATATATGTATAATAAAGTAAATCGTGAGGTATTAAAAAGTGTTGCAAATTAAATTAACACCAAAAAAGATTAAAATAATCAATTTCGGTATTATTTTTTACAATTAATGAAATTTTAATTTATTAAATTTTTTCATAACTATAAAACATGAAGATATCGATAACTCCGAGTTAAAGACTCGGAGTGATTGATTTCTTCATATTTTATAATAATTAAAGATGACCAAGTAATAAAATCATTATTTTATATTTTAAGAATTTTTTTATATTTTTATATTTATTTTATTATTTTATTATTTTTATATTTCAATTCAATTATTATTTTCAACAATTTTTCAATATAGCTATTATTTTTAATAATTAATTAATTTCACTAAATGCCAATTATTCCTACATTCTTTAATTAAATGCATATAAGAAAATAAAAACTAGAGATAATATTAAAAAAATTCAATTAAACTTTTTCAAAAGTATTATTTTCAAAATTCAATTATTTCCAAAAAGTTCACTCTATATTTCTTTTAATATTCAATTTTAATAATCTAAAATTTTAACTGAAATTCATTTTTATAAAATGAAAATCAATTTTATTAAAAAATTCTACAAGAATTTAATTATTTAAATGCAAAAGTAAATAATTTATTGAATAATTGAATGTTTCTTAATATTCAATTTTAATAAAGAATTTTAGTAACAAATTTTTTAATAATTAAATTCTTTTGTCGAATTTTATTAAAACTTTTACGAACACAATTACTTTTTTCAAGGAATTCAATTATAATTGTATGAAAAATAATTGAAACGCTTCGATGAGTTTTATAATTTTCAAATTTGTTCGTTTACGATTCAATTTTACAAAATTTTAATTATTCGGAAATTCTGCAATTAAATATATATTGAAAAATAAAAACATGAAATAATTTCTATAAAAATCTTATTTCACTTTTAAAAAGAATTAATTCTACAGAATTTTTTGTCAAAAATATGCAAAATTAAGAATTTCAAATATTTCAATGATTTTAGTTTGAAACTTTTTGCAAATTTAATTATTTCTAAAAATCCACGTTATAATGTTTTCAATACTAATAATCTAAAATTTTAAGGCGGTGTCAAAGTCGATGGGATTTTCCCATTGAAGCTCAATGCAAAAATCCAATCGACTTTGACACCGCCTTAACTGAAATTCATTTTCAAAACCATTTTTATTAGTAAATTCTACGAGAATTCAAATTTAAATACAAAAATAAATAATTTATTAATTTCATGTCTCTTGATGTTAAATTCTTATAACAAATATTATCAACAAATTTTTTAAATCATTAAATTCTTTGGACGAATTTTAATAATATTTTTAAGAATAATTACATTTTTCGAGAAATTTGATTAAAATTGCATTAAAAATAATTAAAATTCTGCAATGAGTTTTGTTATTTATGAAAATAATTGAATTCCTAAACTAATTTTTTTATTTATAAAAATAATTGAATTCCTAAAGTAATTTTTTTATTTATAAAAATAATTCAATCCCTGTATAGAAATGTTATTATTTATGAAAATAATTGAATTATTGCGATGAAATTTATGAATAAAATTTGTAAATAATTGAATTCCTGTAAAATTTTTTATTATTTTTGAAAATAATAGAATATTTGCGTAGAATTGTATTCGAATTTTTTTTAATAATGGAATTCTTTTGGAAAATTTTATTGAAATATTAGATATTGAAAATTATGGAATTTTAGAAAACTTTTGAAAATAATTGAAATTTGGACAAGAATTTGATTAAAATTTTGTAAAAGAATTGAATATTTAAAAACAATTTTGTTATTTATAAAGAGAATTTAAATTTTGACGAGAATACAATTGAATTTAGTAAGAATGTTATTTTTGTATTTATCAAACTAAAATACAAATTCAAAAAAAAAGTTTTTAAATAAAGAATTTATTTATAAATAAAAAATAAACAAAATTTGTATGTTCTAGAAAATGTCAAACTAAAACTCCCTTTCTTGATTAATTATACGATTCGAAGATTATTTGACTAAAAATAAAATAAATTTTTCGTTATTTTCTTATTTTTCCATACAGCTTTTGAATAAATTTTTTATAATTAGAAGAAGAAGGGAAATTTTTTTGAAAAAATCAACAATTTAAAATTTTTAATATCTTTCCCGAAAAAGCGGAATAAATCAGAAAAAAGCAATATTTAATTTATTTGATGGATTAATGGATATAAGAGTGACAGAAATATCCCGCACCGTATATCTTTTATAATTAATTTCAGTCTCGACAGATTTTACTATTCTCTGTTTCGGTTGAATATTGAAAAATTAATCTAAGTGGATTTGTCATGTTTTTCCCTCTCGCTTTACATATGAATTTTCAAGGGTCTTTCGAAAATAGAAAATTTTGCTGTTTTTTGTTTTTATCTTTTCTAAATCGAACCTCCTCCGTCGCATATTGCCGAGAGAGAGAGAGAAATATACTGCTTTAAATTGTCGACTATATATTGGATCGATTTTATACGGCTGTCACAATAATTTTACTTTTACATTGATGCTCATTCGTTCGAGCTCGTTACGTTTATATTCCAGTTCACATATCTTGAAAAGATCGTTTAGATTTTCCTATATGCTCATCGTTTCGGGGAGAGAGAGTCTTGCTTCAGTCTGCTACTTAGAGAGCAAAAACATTTTTATTGAAAAAAAATTGACAAGAACGAACATGAAAAACAGATAAACTTATTATCCATCGAAGGGATAATAAGAGTTTTGTGATAATTTAATTATGCATTTACGAGAAAATTTTGTTTGTGAAAATCATTATGTACGAGGGTCTGAATAAGAACGTATTAAAATATACACAATGTATAACTACCAAATTATTTAACTCGAGAATATTCTATTTGGGGGAAATCTACTATAATCATATTAAATATTTAAAACTTTTTTCACTTTTTTTTGACATACCAAGTGCACCTAAATATTGTTATATTTTTATCTGTTATTTTTAAAAAAACATCGTAAACTTTTTGAATTTTTATCAACCCACCTCATAACCTTGTTCTTATATTAGAAAAAAGTGAAATACGTAAATTACGTATATTTCCTTTTTTTAAAATTAATATTTAATCATGTCTGTATTTTATATGGAAAAACCACTTTATTGTAAATACAGTCTTTTCAAAGACTTTCAATCAATATTTCTAAATCGGATATTTCTTTCTTCTCTTCAAAAATATATTCTATTAATAACATGGAATATTATAAAATATTATATATTTATATATTTATTTTACATATTTATTATAAAATTAAGGCAAATAAAACGAAAACAGGACAATGATAAAAAAAATATTTATTTACCCCACACGGAAAAAATTCTATTCTAAAAAAAAATTCTATTCAAGGAAATCCACTTCAATAGGAACCAAGAAAATTCGACACTTAAATTCAGTGGGAAATACTCTTACAATAAGAACATTCCTTACTTAATTTAAGTTGCAAATATTCTTGCCGCCTATTTAAGTAGGCCTATTTTTCTCAAATTTAGAATACAATTTTTTCAGTGCGCAACATCTAAATGATTTCCTCTTCTGGGAGTCTATCCAAAAATATATAGAAACTTAAAACAATAATAAAAAATAATTTAGCAATAAATAAAATAAAAATTGATGAATAATTAACTTGTCAAAAAATTAATATTTTAAATAAACGAAGACTTAAATCTTATGTTTTAGTGACGATGGAGTTTGACCTGAAGTAAGAAAATTATAAAGGAACTTAATATTCATAAATGAAAATAAAAAATAATTTAAAAATTTAAAAATGTTAAATTAAAAAAAATTAATTTAATAATAAAAAAAGGAAATTAGTCAAAAGAATTGAATAAATAAAATTAATAATGAATCACTATGAAAAATCAATGAAAATTTATAATACATTTCTGAAAAATTGATGAAAAATAAATAAAAAAGTTAATAAACAAATAATACAGTAATAATATAAAATACATAAAATAACATTTTAAAAAAATTGGAAATGATTGCAGAAATTCAGATATTTTCAAAGCTTAATAAAATTCTACTTTAAAATTCAATTATTTTTAAAAAATCCTCGTCAAAATTTCATTTATTTTTAGAAATAATAAAATTCTTCTCTAAAAGTGAATTATTTTCAAAAAGTTTCCTCAATCAACGTCATTCAAAATTTAATATGTTCTTTAATAGAATTGTCCTAAATAATTAAATTATTTAAAAAAATGTTAATAAATTTTTATTATTTTTACAAATTATTTTCATAAAAAAATATAGATTTTCTAGGAATTCAATTATTTACAAAGTTCAATAAATTTCTTTGCACGAAAAAAAAATCTTCACCTGGAACAACAACGAATACTTTCGGTATTTCAGCGAAAGTAATCGCTGTTTTAGTTAAAGGTTTTTTTCGTATGCAATAATTTAATTATTTTCATAAATAATATTACATGGGTTCAATTATTTTCGTAACTAATAAAATTCCTCTAAAAATGTAATTATTCTTGAAAATTTTATTAATATTCGTCAAAAGAATTCAATTCATTAAAAATTTATTGATAAAATTCTTCATAAGAATTCAATTTTAAAAAGCATTCTATTATTCAATAAATTATTTACTTTTGTCTTTAAATAAGTGAATTGTAGACAGAAAATTCTAATAAAAATTGATTTAAAAATGAACTTCAGAATGAATTTGAAAATTTTGAAAAAAAACTTTGTAAAAAATTATTTAAAATAATGTATTTATATAGAAAAATTTTAGTTAAAACCACTAAAAAAATTGTAATTTCGGAAAATGTAATTTTTTAAAAAATGTTATTAAAAATTGCAGAAAGAATTAAATTATTTGAAAATTTATTGTTGAAAATCTTTATGAGAATTCAATTTTAAAAAGCAATCAATTATTTAATAGATTATTTATTTTCGTATTTAAATAATTTAATTCTTGTAAAATTTTCTAATAAAAATTGATTTACGATTGAATTTCAATTAAGATTATAATCTATAATTATAGATAATAATTGAGTGTTACAAGCAATATAGCATGGATTTTTAGAAATAATTGAATTTTTAAATTAATTTTTTTGAAAAGCGGTTTAATTGAATTTTTCTAATATTATTGAAAGTTTTTATATTCTAATAAGTAGTTAATTGCTGAATTTGAATAATTTAAATTTTGCAAAATTCAATATTGTAAACAAATGGATTTGAAAAATTGGTCAAAAAACTTTATTTGACAATTGATTTATAGGTAAAGAAGAATTTTGGTTAAAAAACGGTAACTCTGAAAAAATAGAAGTCAGTATTTATTATTACTTTCACTGGTTCGAGCTCTGTTATATTGAATTTAGACAAAAAAAATTTGTTTTAAAGTACAATTTACAGAAAATTCATACAAATGTTAAGTTTTACGTATTCTGCAAAAGTTATTTCATTTTAGAAGTGAAATTAAATTAAAATTATATATTCTACGTTTATATTTATAATTTATTTATAGAACTTAATGAAAATAATATTTTATAGCTTAACGAAAACATAAAGGATATGGTAAACCCATATGGTTTTTGTCTCTCAAACTGTTATTTGAATGGAATACATATTTTGTGAAGGGCGATCATTCATTTGCGCAATACACAAGTTCGATTACCTAACATTAGACAGGTGACCATGAATTCAATAAATGTTGTAATGTACAAATTAATTCAATACAAAGTCCATTTGTTCCCAATGTACTCAATTCTAATAATAAATTATGTACATATATTCACTATTATTCGGAATATCCCTTTCTTATCATTGGAAAACTACATTACAATATGTGAAAAGTAAAATAACTACAAGTCATTTTCCGTTTATTTTCTCAAATCTTATTTTAGAAAAGTGATTAAAAGAAAAATATGTATTTCACACTTACTTTGCTACTAATCAAAAAAATGTGTATTCGTATTACTAAATTATTATTATTATAATTAATTATAACAATTAATTGTTTAAACAAATTAACAAAAGTTAAGCAATTTTCAAAAACTGTTAAGACAAATCGATTCTGTGGGGAATATTAAGAAACTTTTATATGAATCACATTTTTTCCAAAGTTGGTTTTAATTTTCAATTGTTTGACACTAATTGTTTAAACAAATTATAGAATAAATTATTAAAGATTTCTAATTATGATTTTTTTAAAAATAATTGTTGTTAAACAATTGGAAATTAAAAACAAAAAAGCAAGTATTTCTTTTTTTCAATTTTCCTATAAATGCATTTGTCAGTTTTACTTAAAAGTCGTAATTTAAAAAAATATATTTGTTTTTTTTTAATTTTCAATTGTTTAAACAAATTATATAATAAATTATTAAAGAAGAAATTTTATACATATAGGTTACATTTTTCGCAAAGTTGTTTTTAATTTTCAATTGTTTAACACTAATTGTTTAAGCAAATTATGAAATAAATTATTAAAGATTTTCTAAATTTTTATGAATTTGTTTAAACAATTTAAAAATTAAAATAAAAAACAGGTATTTTTTCAATTTTCCTGTAAATCCAATTGTCAATTTTACTTAAAATACATTTGTTTAAGCTTGGAGTGAAACATCCTTTATCCAGTATAATTTGTTTATAACAATTTTATAAACAAAATACGATTTAGAAAAACATATAAAAAACTTTCTTAATTTTTCACATAGAATTGATTAGCGTTAACAGTTTTTGAAAATATTGCTAAATTTTTATTAATTTGTTTAAACAATTATTGTTAAACAATTGGAAATTAAAGACGAAAAAACAAGTATACCTTTTTTCAATTTTCCTATAAATCCAATTGTAAATTTAACTTAATAGTCGTAATTTAAAAAAAATTGTAAAAAACAAACTATCATAAATAAAATTTGTTTCATCACATGCATAAACAAAATGATTTAAAGTGAAACTAACTATTGGATTTTTATAGGTAAATTGGAAAAAAATATATTCCTTTTCTTTAATTTTCAATTGTTTAACAATAACTGTTTAAACTAGTTATATGATAAATTATTAAAGATTTTATAAATTTTTATGAATTTGTTTAAACAATTTTTGTTGAAGAAAAAAATTAAAATCAAAAAACAAGTTTTTTTCAATTTTCCTGTAAATCCAACAGTCAATTAGACTTTAAATCTATTTGTTTGAGTTTGGTATGAAATATGCTTTAACCAGTATAATTTGTTTATAACAATTTTATAAACAAAATACGATTTGGAGGGAAATATAAAAAACTTTCTTAATTTTTCACATAGATTTGATTAACGTTAACAGTTTTTAGAAATTGCTAAATTTGTATTAATTTGTTTAAACAATTATTTCAAACAATTGAAAGTTAAAAAGAAAAAAGTATATATATATTTTTTAATTTTCTTATAAATCCAATTGTTACTTTTTTAATATAATAATATTGGTTATTTCATGAGACTTAATATTAAAAGCTGCGTAAAAATGTATTGGAAAATTATTTCATACAATTATAATTTATAAATCGTCATTAATTCATTTTTGACATATTGTTCATAGATAATCAAATGTTTAAAATCTTTAAAGCCTTCTGTTCATATAAAGCTAATTGAAATAACAAAAGCAAAACATACCGGTGCAATATGATTGCTATCGAAATTTCCGTGTAAGATAATTCTTATTCAAAGTTGTGGGCAATATAATACCTTCGCAAGCAAGCATAATACAATATAATTATTATACTTATAAGTTTCGATCAACTTTCCATTTTCATAGTCAATAAGTAATTGACGTTTGATGTTTAATTAATTTTCATCTTTTTACTTGAATTTAAACTATCAGAATCATGTTGGAAGGTTCTTTTTAGATACTCATCCTAGAAGAAAGTAACTCTTTAATTTTTTTACAACTTTTTCATTTTACTTGAATCTTCTAATTTTAATAATATTCTCCTCTTACATATGAAATCAAAAGTAAAATTTTTGCAAGTAAGAAGATTTCCCTCTTGTGTACTTATAATTTCATAAATAATAAGTTTGGGGTACAGTTTTCCTAAAATGCAATTTCAAATTTCAAAATTTTCTCAAATTCTGTTAAAACTCTTCTCTTAAAACTTCTAACTTAGGGGTTTTTAAGGTCGCTGATTACGAATCTAAACTCAGATTTTTAAAATTTTCAAAATTCAAAATGGTGGACATTGTTTTCAAATCTCAAATTCGCTAAAAGTTGTTATTCGGGGTCACCATTTTGAATTTTTTAAATCTGACTTTGGATTCCTAATCAGAGAGTCCAAAAAACCCTGAGTAACAAGTTTTAGGTAAATTTGAGCAATTTTGAAAAAATGCCCGCCATATTGATCAAAATTTTGGAAAATCTGACTTTAGAATCGTAATCAGCGATCTTAAAACCCCCTGAGTTAGAAGTTTTAACAAAATCCAATACTTGGGTTTCTCGGGGGACAGGAAAGGATTATTTTTCACTTTAAAGCCTAAAGTATAAATTTTATGAATTACAAAATGCATATAAAGTTTCTACATTATCCTCGAATAAATAATTAAATAGCTTTATGCGAAAGCAATTAAGATTGTAATTATAAAGGAAGCCAGTGGATTATTATATATTGAGGCAAAATATTGTTATAAATAGCCATAAATATTTATTTTCCGGATGAGTATTAAAAATAAATATCGTGTCTCATGCAGACGACGATGCTATCTTTTAGACATTACTGGAAGAATCTTATTCGCTGTGATGATAATAACTCGGGATTTACTGTCATAGGAAAACTATTTTATTCGGCAATGTAAGGTAAACTTTTCCTTGTTCTTTATTTCTTCTGGAAGCATTCCACGAAAAAGCTTGGCATCAGCCAACCAAAATTGTAATTTCGTCGATTGTTCAATATTGTTACCCATAAATGTCTGTGTAGCTTTATCATTGTAATCCCAGCATGGATTTATTAATTTATCATTTATTTTATTCTTTTAAATCGACGAAAAATTTAATTATTTCTTAATTTTTTTAAACTTATATTATTAATAATCATTGTGTTCCGGTTATTTGGTTAAATTAATTCGCAGTTTGAAGTTAGTTTGCTGATTGCTTTTTTGTTCCCCAAATTTTTTAATAATTGTTCTTCATAATTTTTAAAAATTTTATACCAACTTAAAGTCATTAAAATCATTATAATTTTTGCAAAGAATCTTACAATTTATAGAAATAGCTAAATTGTTTTAAAGAATTTGAACATAATTTTAAAAAATAATTGAATGTTTTGAAAGAATGTTTAAATTTTTTTGAAAATAATTCTATTCAATCGAAAACTTCTATTCAAAATTTTTTTAACTAAATGTATTCTATTGAGAATTTTTCTTTACAATTTAATTAAAAATAATTGTATTCCTTTGAAGAATTCTATTATTAATGAAAATAATTAAATTCTTGCGAAGAATCTTATTAAAAATTTGAATTTAAAAAATGTTTTTGAATTTTTTTTTAATAATCTATTTTCTTTAATAATTCTTATTAAAAACTTTGAAAGTAACTGAATTTTATGAAGAATTTTTTTCAAGTTTTTAAAATAATAATCGCTTTTGTTAAAAATTAAAAACAAAATACTTTATTTTTGATTGTAATAAATTATCGTTTTGAATACAGTTGAATTCATGTGAAAAAATTTATTATTTATAAAAATAATTTAATTCTTGCGAAGAATCTTACAATTTATAAAAATTGTTACATTGTTTTAAATAATTTAAAAATAATTTTTGAAATTAATGGAACGTTTTGAAAGAATTTTTTAAAAATTATCAAAATAAATATGTATTCAATAGCAAATTGTTATTAAACATTTTTAAAAATTAATGCATTTTGTTGAGAAACTTTATTAAAATATTCTTAAAAATAATTGAATTCCTGCGATAAATTTTACTATTTAAAAAAGTAATTCAGTTTTTCCAAAGAATATTATTAGAGTTTTTGAAAATAATTGATTTTAATTAATATTTTTAAAAATAATTGTCATCATTAATTTAAAAATAATTGCATTTGTTTGATGAATTTTATTAAAAATTTTCAAAATCCTCATTAAATTCGTTTGAAGAATTTCTTTGAATTTTTTTAAACGAATTTTTTTGTTTAAATAATTTTAATTGAAAATTTTGAAAATTGTGTTGAATATAATTGAATTCCTGTTACAAATTTTATTATTTATAGAAATACTTTAATTCATGCGCAGAATTTTACTATTTAAAAAAAAATTGAATTGTTTTCAAGAATTTATTAAAACATTGGAAAATAAATGAATTCTTTCTGAAAAGTTTATTAAAAATTGTAAAAAATTGTACTGAATCCTCCAGAAAAGTTTTATTAAAAAAGTTAATAGAATAAAATTTTTATAAACAAATTGTGTCATTTTTCAATTCTGGAAGAAAATAATTTAATACTTTTACAAGAATTTTTCTTAGAAATTTGAAAAATAATTGAATTTTTTAAATAAATCTTACAAACAATCTTAGAAATATTTTAATTTTTATGTTTCAATTACTTTTAGAATTATTTTTAAACAAGTGTTTGCAAACACTTTACTAAATATTTAAATAGTTTCAATGGATTTATACAAACTGCAAAAAATAATTCAATTCTTTTGTAAAATTTTATTAATAGGTATTGTATTGAAAATAATTTAATTTCTGCAAAGAATTTTACTATTGTTGTGAAAAAATTGAATTCTTCCTAAGAATGTTATTATGTATATGTAAATAATTGAATTCTTGCGAAGAATTATTTTAAAATTGTTGAAAATTTAAACAATAAACAATAATTAAATATTTACTTAAAATGTGAATTTTTTAAACTTTGATTATGAATTCATCAAAAAATTAAAATTTGAAAATAAAAGTTTTTGTAATTTGCATTTATATTAAATATTGAATACAACATTCCATGCGGTAGCGCACGTAACAATTACTAGTTCAACAAATAAATTCTTTAATAGCCTAAAGTTTGTGCAGTAAATTTAAATAAATAGAAGTATTTATTATCATCTGAAAAAAGTTTTTTTAAACATATTCCAGCAAAATGTTAAAAAAATTTTTTTTCCTACATTAATACTTATGGTCAAATATTTTTTTTCTAGCAAATAAATGTCTTGTACGTCAAAATAATAAAAAAATGAGAATTTTTTTTTTCATAAAAATGTAATGAATAAGAAATAAATTTAGAATGATTGCATAAATAATAAGTTATAAAATTTTGGTCTTATCAAAAATTTGTAGACAACAGGATAAAGTATTAAATTATCTTTATCGAAACTGTAATTCCCGAGATTCAAATAAATAACTGTTTATCAAAATCAACTTAATTTGAAAAAGTCGAGAAAAATTATCTCTAAATACAATAGTTTTATCGTTTTCATTAATGGTTATTGATTAGTTTAGAGAGTTACAAAATTTGCTTTTTTTATTTTCATCATCTGCTCAGAAAGAAGTAAAAGTTTTGAATATTAGTCAAGTTCCTCTCTCTCTCTCTCTTGTTTATTTTGAAAAATTATGTTTTATTTTTTTTAATTTTACAAGATCTTAGTATCTTAGTAATTTATTTTTAAAAATATTCAAAATTTGATGGCATTAACAATAGATTCTGAAATATAAATGTTGGAATAGTTTGAAAATAAAATTTTCTTTTTTAAAAGCAGTTGGTGTTGAAATGGCAATGTTGGTTTCTCGCATAAAATCATGATTGAATTGTGACAAAATGAAAGTGAATAGTTGAGAGAAATTGTTCTGCTCTACATTCTGATGCCCTTATCCTATTTCTTTTAAGCCCCAGTGCTAGTTAGAAGAGTCTGACTTGTTCAAGAAACGTGACTTGACAATCGTCGGTTAGCGTCGATACTTGTAAACCCGCTGAATCAATATTACTTGTATATGGAAATAAGCTATATACATTTCAAGATAAAAGGGAGGTCCTCATTCTTGTTTCAATGGCAGATTTTTTTTTTTTTTTTTTTTTTGTGTGAGGCATTTTTTATTTTTATAGATACATTAAAAAGCACTGAGTAAATTTCATATTATGTTTGACCTTCTATTCTATTGCGATAAACGCGGCCACACGATCCCAATTTGGAATCGGTTCGTTCCGTATAAAAAACTATCGAGTATTCACGTAAAATTGGGATAACTTGTGACAAAGTGAGCAGCTATAAGGTCACAAGGATAAGGAGCGATAAAGAAACTTATGCTGAGTAACGTTAATACTAAATAGGGAACTTCATGGAGATTATCGTCTTTAAATTGACGTCAGCTCCTGCCAAACACCATACAGTGCGAGAGAATTATCTCGTGGACAAAGTGCACAAAGCAAGGAGACAAACAAAATACGTCACTAGTGTCGTATTTAGAGTCAAACAAATGCCCAAAAAAAATTTATTTTTCTAACGGACTTCGCACTTGATAATTCTTTTGAAAAAAGTTGCAAAAAGTTGCTTTCAAACCGAAAAAAGTAGTAAAACAGTTTACTATCGAAAAATTAAACTTGACCAAAAAAAATTCGTTTCAGAAACTTCACAAAACTGCGATAAAAATTCCATTCTATATTTGATATTTTCCAGACTTTTCCCAATTTTCATAAAAAATATTTACTTCTTCTTTATCCTACTGCTAAAAATTTGAATTCCTGCAACGTATTTTATTATTCATCAAAGAATTAAATATTCAGAAAAATAATTTAATTTTTGCGAAAAATTTTATAAAAAATTTTTAATAATTCATTTTTTCCAGTAATTTTATGCGATTTAAATAATTATTAAATAAAATAAACAAAAATAAATAAATTATTGTTATAAAGAATAATTTTATACAATTATTATTACAATAAATAATACACTGAAAAAAAATTTATTTGATTCAAATAACCGATTATTTGACTATTATCAAATAAATATTTACTTGAATCAAATAATTTTTATTTGAATCAATTAAACATTATTTGCTTCAAATACTGAAATATTTGATTCAAATACAATTTATTTGATTCAAATAAAAATTATTTGATTCAAGTAAATATTTATTTGATAATAGTCAAATAATCGGTTATTTGAATCAAATAATTTTTTTTTTTCAGTGTAATAATTTAAATAATTGAATTCCTGAGGAAATTTTATTATTCACGAAAAGAATTCAATTCATACGAAGATTTAAACAAAAACATTTTTAAACAATTGGATTCTGTTTGGAAATTTTTTGAAAATAATAAATGTTGAAACTTGAAAGTCAATGAATTGCGAAAAGTTTTCAAAAATAATTCAATTTTACGAAGAATTCTAATACATTTTTTGAAGTTAATTGAATGTCTGTGCGGCATTTTTTAAAATTTTATGAAAGAAAAATTAAATTCCGTAAAAGCATTTTATTATTCATGCAAAATATAATTGAATTCTTGCGAACGATTTTAGTAGAATTTTAAATATAATTAAACTTCCAGGAAAAAATTTATTCTTTTTAAAAGAAATTAAATTCTCGTATTGAATGTTGTTATTTATAAAAATAATTGAATTTTGCAAAATAAAAAAATATTTTTTTAAAAATAATTGCTTTCTTCCGAACTTTATTTTATTAAAATGTTTAAGAATAATTAAATGCCTTTAAAAAATTATATTTTTGTAAATTTTTAAATTATTCAAATGGATTTAAAATCCATTTTAAAATCAATTATTTAAAAAATGATTTGTTTTAAACAAATGATTTTTTAAATAATTGATTTTTTTGAGAAATTAAAATTAAAATTTTAAGAATAAATACATTTTTTTAAAATAATTAAAATCTTGCTACACTGAAAAAAAATTGTAATTGAACCAAGTAAATGCATTTACTTGACAGAATTTACTTGAATCAATCCTATATTTATTTGAAGAGAGAAATTTATTTTCTTGTGCCAAGTAATTATGAGCATTGGGTATAGTTCTTGTATTAATAATTCAGTATTTGGTGGAAGTAAATATGTTATTATTACAATCAAATATTTTACTTATCCTAAGTACCAAAAAGGATTGAATCAAGAATATTATGTTCTTAAGCGAAATACACGGAAAAAAATAGTTCACGAATCTCTCGTGAACTAGTATATCACTTTTGGATGGGACACAAAATTTCAAAATTTTCATTCACTTTTGATTAGAAATGGCGAACGTCAACGAAAAACTGAAACAAAGTTAATGAATTTTTGATGAACTTGTTAAGGATGAGTAGTTCGTCAAAAGTAGAGGTACAAGTTGACGAAAAAGTCGTGAACTCGCGAGTCTCAGTAGTATGCGCAGTTCGCAATGCGCATCAAATATGGCTGATCAAGAATTCATCTGTCATAATTCAGTCGCTGTCATCAGTGTTTACACTCGGACAAATTCTTTGTTTGATTAAATTTATTATTTAGAATTAATGTTTTTATTATTCATTGAATATTTTTGTGTGCTAATTTCTTTTGTGAAACAAATAATTCCTAAAATAAATTAGAAGTTACGACAAGGATCGTTTTATACTTTGCACGGTCCTGAGTTTTGTAGCAGACAACAGCAGACAAAGCTAATCGTGTCGTTTGCAGGAGTACTGTCAGTGTATATAGATTTAGCTGTGTCGGTTAGTTGTTAGGAATATTATTAGGGTACTAGGTTCGAATCCCGTGAAGCGAGTTGCGAATTTTAATGGCGATAAAATTGTGTATTCTGTGTAGTTGGGTGCGTATAGGCGTCAAGTTATCAAATTAAGTGAAATACTATCAAAAAAGTAGTGTCTAGAAATTATTTTTTTTTGTTTTTAACATTTTTTAAAAGTTCACGAATTTTTCGTCAACTTTGACGAAAAGTTCAGAAACCGTACTACGTTTCTAGTGAAGGAGTTGATGAAATTTTGATGAACTGTGTTTATAGATTTTGAAGAATTTTGTGTCCCATCCAAAAGTGATATACTAGTTCACGAGAGATTCGTGAACTTTTTTTTTCCGTGTAGTAAAGTATTGTCTAGAGAATTCGTGTTTCTTAAATCAAATCATTTCATTCATTTGCTTTGAAACTTTTTTTTACTTAACACAATGCCGGTGTTCTTGATCCAAGAAAATATTTTTCTTCAAATGGATGTGCAACTTAAATAGCAGTTTTTGAAAACTATCCATTGAGACTTGGATGGCATAGTGGCAACGGTACGGCTTCTGACGCGTGCAACCCGGGTTCGATTCCTCCGACCGTGGAAAATTTTCTTTCAAGGTATATTTGTTGTATTTGTGATAAGTATTAATTAAATGTAAATATTATGTAAAATAACAATTGTTTAATTATTTAAATAAAAAATATAAATGTTAATTAATTAAATAGTAAAAATGTTTGACCTAAGTATTAGAAATCATGGGATGAGAGAAGGGGGGGGGGATTCAAGTAAATAATTTACTTGAATTGAGAAAAAATTTTTTTTATTGAAATTTATAATTTTCTCAAATCAAGAAAATATTTTCTTGATTTGATACACAAATGTTCTTGAATTAATATAATGTGCATTTCTTTCGTGAAACTTAATTTCTTGACTGGATTCCATATTTTCTTGGATCAAGAACATATACTCTCCTACCAAGTATACTATGTCAAGAAAATCGTTTTCTTGAATCAATACTATAATACTCTTGGCCGTATTCAATCCCACCATTTACTTCAACCAAGAAAAATTTTCTTGGTTCAATACTATTTTTTTTCAGTGTAAGAATTTTGTTATTTATGAAAATAATTGAATTATTGCGGAAATTTCTATTTAAGTGTTTAAAAAAAATTGAATTTCTGTGAGAAATTTTGTAATTTTTAAAAATATTTGACTTCTTCATAAGAATTTTTATTATTTATTAAAATAATTGAATTCTTGATTACGATTTCATTAAAATTTTTTTGAATAATTGAATTTAAAAAAAATGTATTACTTTTCAAAATAATTTAATTTTGTAAAAAAATTTATTAAAATTCATCAAAATAATTGAATTTTGTAAAAAAATTTATTAAAATGCATCAAAATAATTGAATTTTTGGGAATAATTTTGTTAATTGTCTTTAAGAATTGAATTCTTGCAAAGAATTATTTCTAAAAATAATTAAACTCTTGAGAAGAACTTTATTAAAACCTATAAAAAGAATTAAATCATTTCTACAAATTTTATTTAAATTTGATTACTTTTGAATAATTTTATTAAAATATTTAAAAATAATTCAACAATTCCTGTGAAAAATTCTAATATTTATGAAAATAATTGAATTCTTGCGAACAATTTTATTAAAATGTTTAAAAAGAATTTAATTTCTAAGGAAAATTTTATTATTTTTGAAAATATAACATTGTTTTAAATAATTAATTTTTTTAAATATAATAAATATAATGAAAATTTTTATCTTCAAATAATTAAATTCTTGCCTGAAAAACTTTATTTGTGAAAATAATTGAATTTTTCGTTAAAATTAATTTTAAAAATAGTATTTAAAAATATTTGATGTTCTTCGATGAGTTTTATTATTTTTGAAAATAATTGAATTCTTGTTTAAAATTTTATGACATTTTTTTAAAATACTGAATCTGCGAGGAAAATGTTATTATTAGTGAAAGTAATAAAATTATTGTGAATAATTTTGAAAAATTTTATTACATAATTCATTTTTTTGAATTTTTTAGAAAATTCTTTTCTCAATTCATTGAGTTCCTTTGGAAATTTTTTAATTTACGGATATAATTGAATTTTGGATGAAATTTTATGAATTTTTTTTTAAATAATTGAAATCTTTTGCGAAATTTTATAAAAATGTTACAAATTAAAAATAATTGAATTTAAAATATTTGTTGGAGATAATTGAATCGTTTCAAAAGAATTTAATTTTAATTTTACGAGAATTGGTTCTGATTATAATTATTAGTGAATTCAAAGTAGTGGAAATTGTAAAAAAAACATAAATAGTAGATTTTAGTAGCTGAAATCTGAAAAAGTACCTAAATAGTAGCATAATATAAAAAAAAGTAGTAAATAAAATGATTTTAGTAGATGAGCGCAAAGTCTGCTTTAATATGCTTCAGTAAAATTTGAATCAACCCAACTTGGCCCCAACTGGGATTTCCCAAATTATTCCCCATCTGAAATTTAATTCTATTTTCTGATATAATTTTTTTATTTCCCCTATCCAAAGAAATGACATTTTATTTAATTTCTTAAATTATATTCCCTCTTCCCCCACGAATAAAGTAATATTTTGTCATCAATTACAATATCCTCAACAAACAATTTAAAAATATCTTCAATTTTATCAGTATCAGAAATGACAGTGGCGAAATTTTTTGCCAATTGCTTTCAGGAAAATTAAATATAGAATTCCAGAATCTTATTACGTGCTTCTTGAGAATGACAACTCTTTTGATACATAAAAGTCAATTGTGTTATTTGTTGCACAATCAGATAAAATGATCTGTCATCAATTTCATTTGATAAAGCATTAACTAAAGATTGTATGCTTCGATATAATCACCTTGCTTACCTAAATCCGGATTTTGTACACATTTTATGCGGAAGTGTTGAATATTACTTTTTAATAGGATGATGAATTGTTCAAAATAATGATTACATAACAATTCTGTAATGATAAACTATTACAGAAATTAGTGATTAATCGTTAAATTTTTTTAAAAATTATGCATTATTGACATTTAAAAAATTATGTTAAATTTCAATCGACAACGCAGAAAAACTTGGACTCAAGCTTGTGCAACTCATAATGAGTAACTTTTACGACTTATTTTGATTTCAGTTTTTTTCTGCGCGTGAAGATTAAGATATTTTTGTATCCAATCGATTTTTAACGTTCGAGTGGAGAATATTCAAAACGTAGTAAAACGAAAACATTCGGATGGGTAGTTTTTAACCCATTTTGTTTCAGAAGACACTTTTTTTTGTTTTACTTTTATGTCTTACCGATTTCTTTTTTCTATAATAATTATTATCGTATGTACTGTAATTTTTTATTATGAAAGTTGTGCATAAAAGGGAAACAAGAAGTATAAGATATTAAACTTGTTACAGGATTTACTCACGGAATGACGAATTTCGACAGTATGATAGATGAGGAATTGGATAGTGATCAAGTATCCAAACAACAAATTGCTAGTGAAGATGAGTTGCCTGTGACAAATAACCGAACGAAGGAAGAGCAGACAGTTTACGTCATCGAATTCGAAACCGAGCCAGATGAAAAGGATGAGGCACCTAGAAAAAGGGGCAAAGACGGTAGAGTTGGTATGTCGATTTTTTTCCCCTCTTTCACCATTGTCATTCCGTTCATAGATAAACAATTTTATTTTAAATGTAAACGCAACTTAAATAACTACAATATTTGTACTATTCCAAAAGTTAAAAAGTCCTTAAATAATATTGTAAAATTGGGCAAGGATCCGTCGAACAAGTGGAAAAAATGTGGGGTTGTTTATAAAATTCCGTGCAAAGATTGTAACGCCGCATACTACGGTGAAACAAAAAGAATGTTGGAAAAGCGAGTTTCTGAGCACATTAAAAAAAAAAATTATGTCATCAATTTGCACTGCATTAGTAACAATCATGAATTTGATTTTCAAAATACAAAAATTGTAGATATAGAACATGATTGGAAAAAACGTGTGCTTTCCGAAATTATTTTTATTAATCACGATCCTCATAATATTAATGTGAAAGAAAATATCGACAATTCAGGGCTCGAACCAGTGAAAGTATTTAAAATTACGGACTTTATGGACCAAAAATGAAAAATTACGGACCATTTACGGACCAATTACTGACAAAAATATATAAGAGAACATTTTAATTAAAACTATAAATTAGATTTTTTCAAAACTAAAAAAAACATGAAGATATCGATAACTCCGAGTCTTCATGTTTTACAATAATTAAAGATAGAGTGATAAAATCATTATCATTTCAATTATAATTTTTAAGAATTTTTAACTAAAATTCTTCTTAAAATCGATTATTTTTAATAATTTTCGAAAAAGTTCTTTGACAATTTTCAAATCTATTTCTTTACAATATTCGATTTTTCAATTATTTGTAAATTCTTCAATTAAATATGTATTAGAAAATAAAAACTTCAAATAATATAAAAAAAATTCTTAATTAAAATTTCTCAAAAAAATTATTTCCACAGAATTGTTACTTAGTTAAAAATATGAAAAATTCAAATTTTCAAAGATTTGAATCTGAAACCTTTTCAAAATTTAATTATTTCTGAAATTTTACGCTCTAATACTTTTAATATTCAATTATAATCTAAAATTTTAACTCAAATCCATTTTTAAATCAATTTTTATGAGAAAATTCTGCGAGAATTTCATTATTTAAATACAAAAAAACAATTTATTGAATAATTACATATGTTTCTTAAAATTGAATTCTTTTAAAGAATTGTATCAACCAATTTTCAAATAATTTGAATTCTTTTGCAAAATTTTATTAAAATAGATATTAAAAATAATTAAATTAGGGACAACTTTTGAAAATAATTGAAATTTTGCCAAGAAATTTATTAAATTTTTTGAAAATAATTCAATTTTAGAGAAGAATTTTATAAGTTATAAAGATAATTGATAATTTACGCAAAGAATTGCATTAAAAATTTTGAATGCAATAATTTTATTCTTTAAAGAAATTTAATCAAAAATTTATTTAAAATAGTATTTAAATTCTAATAAATAAATTGTAGCAAAGGTTATTATTAAAATAATTAAATTTCTCTGAAAAATTTTAATAAAATTTTTTAAGAATAATTACATTTTTCGAGGAATTCGATTAAAATTGTATTAAAAATAATTGAAATTCTGCAATTAGCTTTATTGTTCATCACAATGATTGAATTCCTAATTAAGCATTTTATTATTTGCCAAAAAAATTAAATACCTGTAAAAATTTTATTATTTATGAAATTAATTGAATATTGCGAAGAAATTTATAAAAAAAATTTGTAAATAATTGAATTCTTTTGGAAAATTTTATTATAGAAACCTATTAAAAATCATTGAATTGAGGAAAAATTTTGAAAACAATTGAAATTTTTCCAAGTATTTTATTAAAATTTTTGAAAATAATTGATATTTCGAAGAAGAATTTAATTATTTCTAAAGATACTTGAAATTTTGACGAGAATTTTCAAAAAATTTTGAACATAATTGAATTTTTGCGAAGAATTTTATTACTTTTGAAAATAATTGAATTCCTTCAATCATTTGTGATTTCTCTAAAATTATTTAAATTATATCGTATAATTTACGTACTTTACGGATCTTTTTCAACTGAATTACGGACTTTACGGACCTTTTTTCAAAAAAACGGACTTTGACGGACTTCAAGCAAAGTTACGGACTTTTACGGGATTTACGGACCTAGTTCGAGCCCTGACAATTTGAACAAAACTTATAAGCTTCAATTGCAGAGAAACTTTTCCGATTTCTTGATTGTTATTTATTTATTTCGTATTGTTTTGATTTTCAAGCTGCCTTTTAAAATTTGTATGACATATTTTGTTGACGTAATTCTGGCACCTGACACTTTTGTTTATTTTTGGTAGACAGTTTGTCGCCTACTTTCGACATGTAGACATTTAATTTTATAATTTGACAATTTCACCTTCTGGTGATGTTATTTAATTTTTTACAGAACTCCGTGTCGAGGTAAAAATCTCTGTATATCTGTTTATATTGAGTGTTAGTCGTGTTAAAAAATTAATACTGATTTATATCTATTGTATTTACAGCCTGAAGAGGTTAACGAAACGTTGCGCTAAATAAAGACGCATTGTCTTTCTATTTATGTTTAGTGTTTTTTTTAATTTTTGTTTCTTATAATAAAAACTAAAAACCTATACTATAATTTGCTCCAACTGATCGATTTTCCCAAAAACAAATAAATAATGAAGAGCAATCAATTACTATTCTCACAATTAACATGATAGATTGTTAAACATTTCCTAGCCCACAGCGACTCTTAAAACTGAAATTGACAATTTCTTGACCAAGAACATGATCATTAGAAATGGAAGTGACTGAGATCCCCGGAGGGTCGTTGCACGTGCTGCAATCATTATCTTCATCTTAGAGTCATACTCTTCCTTCGTGAATTAGTTGTGACTGCTGGGCATGTCTTAACCTCATACAGGTCTCTTCATGACATTTGCTTTTACCCTCGACAGCTTTGATCTCAATAAAAATGCTTCTTTTAAAAATTATTCCATATTTTATAAATTTTCCGCAAATTAATGTTTTTTTTAACCTTTCACTATCTCGATGGTTTAAGAATTAAACGAATTAGATAACAATTTTTAAAAAATACAATATACTTAAACTATTTATTGGTAAGAATATATTGGTTGTATCTGTAAGTTCTTAGGCTTTCGTGTTATCGCTTTGATAGCAGTTATTTTTCAATCTCAGCAGTTAATTGTTTAAAGAGCCAAGAAAAATGAGAGTATTAAGTCAATAAATTTACTATTCATAATTTCCATGCATATTTGTACGTATACTTATATTTTATGACTGCTATAGCGTAAGCGAGTTCGTTGCAAATTTTTCTCTCTCTCGATAAAATAAAAAATTTGATTACTTTTGCACAAAAGAAAAGTACTCAAGTTATCTACGACTGTGAATGTCATTGTTTATTTCAATTTATATATTCTTAAACGAAAAGTGATAATCGTGTCTTTTCATTAAAATATATTTTAATATCAGCAGTCTTGGATAACTATTATAATAAAAGTAATGTGTTACTCTTTATTATAAACATGCAGAGAGAAGTTATTAAAATTCCACATATGTGACGCGACACGAGAAAAGGGACCTATCGATAAAAAAATCATTTTTGAGTTTTTAGTCGTATTCCATAGATTTTGAGTTGCTCTTTCACGTAAAAAAATCAAAAGTTAAAAATCTGAAATAGTTTTAATAAAATAAAGCCTGAAAGTTGAACGTGTCCTCGTAAATACACGGGTTTTCTGCTTATGGCGTCACTTTAAACGCTCCCCCTATAAAATTCTTTTTTGAGGCGATAGGTCCCTTTTCTCGTGTCGCGTCACATATACACAGCGAATGTAGCATTTTTTGGAAATGTAAGATATTTATATAAATTTTTATACGTTTCGATGTTTTCTACTTTGATTTTTATTTTTGGGCAAAAATGAAGTATTTCAATCTCTCACTGAATTGTATCTGAATTTTTCAGGAAATAAATATTATGTGTGCTGTGTGGGCTCATAGGTCACTTTAGGCTAATAAATGACATTTTAAACTATTCAATTTAATGAATATACTTGCTCAAAAGTTGGCCTTAGGTTGTCTTTTTTTGGACGTCTTCTGAAATTTAAAAACAAAACATTTCTATAAAAAAAAATAATATAAATTTATAAAATAAAATTATTAAGAAATTTCTATGTTCGGATATGTGGTCACTTTTTGAAATGATTTCGAAAACTGTGAAATGTGTTAATAATTGAGTAAAATTATTATAGCTGTTGTAAGGAGTATTATAACGTTTGTGCTGATTTCAACAGCTATAGTAATCATAAAAAGTCGTCACATATCTGAACTGTAAGAAAAACTATTATAATCATTAAGAATAAATTTTTTTTCATGTTTTAATCAAAACTTTTCTAATAAAAATTCAACTACTTTAGGTAATAATGTAAAAATCGGTTAAAAATAAAGTAATTACTTTTTTTACTTAATCTAACACTGCTTGTATAGTGAATTTTATTGCTTCTTACATGCAGTTAAAAATTGTCATTATTTGTATTTAAATTTAGTCCATATTATATCAAAATTAAAAAAAAATATTTTTCAAACTTTTTTAAGATTTCATTTTTTGAAAAAAATTAAAACTTCAAAATCCATACGACAAATTGTTTACAATAATAAAAAAGCCTATAAAAATTAAACAATAAAAAGTAATAAAAAACGCGTGGAAGAAGTTGAATTTTTTTTAGAATCCCTAGTAAATTTTAAGTAAATTAAAACCAATATGATCTTTAATAAAATGTTATTCAATTTAACTGAAACTTGTTGCTTTGAATTTCTTAGGATCAGTAATTTCGAATCTAATGTCAGATTTACAAAACTTTTTAAATTCAAAATATCTTTCTAGTTTTTACAAAAATAACCATTATTCAATTTTTGTCTTGATTATAGTATAAGACTTTTGATACTTTTTTTTTGTAAACTTGTAAATTTGAAAAATTTTAAAAATTAAGAAAATTGAATCGAATTTTAAACTGGAAAATTTAAAAAATTTTGAAAATTAAGAAAAATGAATAGAGTTCTAAAAAAGCGTCCACCATATTGAAATATAATAGTTTATTTTAATTTTTTCAATTTTATAACTTAATTAATGTTATAAAAAATTATTAAAATTCTTGCGAAGAATCTTACAATTTAAATTATTTAAATTGCTTAAAAGAATTTTAACATAATATTCGAAAATAATTGAATGTTTTGAAAGAATTTGAAAAATTTTTTGAAAATAATTTTATTCAATCGAAAACTTTTATTAAAAATTTCCAAAAATAAATTATATTCTGCTGAGAATTTTTTTTACAATTTAATTAAAAATAGTTATATTTTTTGGAAGAATTTTATTATTAATGAAAATAATTGAATTTTTGCGAAGAACTTTTTTTGTAATTTGTAAAAAACTGATTGATTTCTTTTTAAGAATTTTTTGTTTTTTTTAAATAATCGATTTTTTAAAATTATTTTAATTGAAAATTTTGAAAGTAATTGAATTTTATGAAGAATTTTTAGCAAAATTTTAAAATAATCGCTTCTGTTTAAAATTATAATTAAAATACTTAATTGTTGAAGTTTATTAAAATTGTTTTTAATATGAATTGAATTCCTATGAAAAATTTTGCTATTTATAGAAATAATTTAAATCCTGCGAACAATTTTACTATTTTTAACAATAATGAAATTGTTTCCAAGAATTTATTAGAAGTTTGGAAAATAAATGAATTTTTTCGTAAAATTTTATTAAAAATTTGGAAAAAGTTTTAGTGAATCCTACAGTAAAATTTTATTTAAAAATTGCCAGAATAAATTTTTATAAACAAATTTTTTTTACATAAATTTTTTTTATAAATGAATCTTTATAATTCTTATAAACAAGTTGAGTTATTTTTAAATTTAAAACGAAAATAATTTAACATTTTACAAGACATTTCTCAAAAATTTGGAAAGCAATTGAATTTTTAAAATACATTTTACAGACAATCTTAGAAATAAGATAAATCTTAAAAATTAAAATTTTTAAATTTAAATTACTTTTAGAATTATTTTGAACAGAATTGATTGTTTGCAAACACTTTATTAAATAATTGAATAGTTTCAATGGATTTATGCGAATTTCGGAAAATAATTGAATTCTTTCCTGAAATTTTATTAATATTCAAATATTATTAATGAATTTGTCAAAAAATTTAAATTTGAAAATGTTGTAATATTCATTATGTATAATAAATTGAAAATTACGTTCCGTGCATAACATTTGTAATAGCTTTACAAATAATTAAGAATTACACTTTCATAAAATGGCAGAAATTATTGAAAAAAAAACTTTTATTGATTGGATATGTTTACGTTTTAAAACAAAGAAGCAGAAAATTTCGGTAATAAGTACATTTAATTTTAATTTTATTTAATAGGATTTTTTCGGAATTAAAAGCATTTTGTTAAGCAATCGGTTTAATGGCATTTGGTAAATTTGACATTCGGTAAATTATACACCCGGGAAAATTACTGTTCCGTAAAATTGATTCAGCGAATTGTCCGGGAACAATATTATGGTCTTTTGACCGAGGGAATATTGTAAATAAATAAAAAATAGATTTTTATAAATTCGAACAGGATGTAACCCCATATATCATAATTGAAAAATTGTAATCTTTTTGATTTTGTAATGTCGATTTTCGAATATATTTTGCGCGCTACAAGTGAATCTAATGAAATGTTCTTTTTTCAGTTTATGGAGAGACACAAAGTCCCCTGGATCCATGGTCGATAGTGTGGTACATTGGATCATTTGGAGGTTTGGTGGCATTTTTTTTAATAGTCAGCTGCTCCGAATGGTGTTGTCGAAGAAACGCCAGGCCTATGAGCGTACCTTACATTCAGCGCGGCGAGGTCATTAGTGGAACCCAAGGAGTTGCCGAGACTCCTCCGCCACCTTATCATCTTTTTGCACCTCCGCCTTACGATTCGATTAATTATGCCGACCTCTCCGATAAGGCTTCTGGGGAGAAGCTCGACATTTACGTCATATCCGTGCCCATCCACAACACTGTAAATCAGGTGCCGGCGTAGGATCATTCACGATCATCCTCTGAAAGAGGGTGACCCCATCCATTCCCACGAGGCATCGAAAGTGTCGAATCTCTTTACAATCTCTGATATTGTACCGCCTTTTTCTCAACGTAGAAGAAGAAGATGAAGAAAAAATAGGACCAATCACAAAGTCTCATTTTTTTCCCAAACGAAGAAATATCACGATTTTTCAAATGCGTTGAAGCGAAAGTCACGCAATTTTTCACCATGAAAAATAAAAATACATGTGATAATAAGTGAACTTGTACATCTCACAATAGATGTAAAATATAACAGTGGAAAATTTTCGTGAACGAAGTGATATTAGTCGCTCGACTAAAAGATACGATATTTCCCTCGGAAATATCATTCCGATAGTGTCAATGAGTAGAAAGAAAAAAAATTAAACGATTCCAAAGCATATCGTTGGAAGCATTAATAAGAGTCGAAAATCTCCGTTACGCTATAAGCGAGCGCTATTGATTTAATTATAAGATACCGAAAAACTTTAATCAAGACGAAGATTTCATTTTTACGTCTCGTAGCGAAAAAATTACGAGTACCAAAGACTGATTTCGCGTTTATTCTATGGGCGGAAAGAATGTGAAGAAATTTTTAAATTGTAAAATAGGAAATGTCATCTAAATGTCGCTAGTCACATTGGAAAGAAATTTTTTTCGATTTAAGTAATCCATTAATTTACCTATTAAAATTGTACATGCAGTGAAGTAACTTATTTATTTATTTTGGTGAATTAATGGATTACTTAAATCTTTGTCAGTGCGTAATAAATAATAATTATTGACTGTTGAATAAAATTGTTTAAAAATCGAAAGTATATAGCACAAAATAATATCACCTCTCTTTCTCTTTCTCTCTCTCGTAACCTTGAGGCAGTGACTGATAAAAGTAATCATTATCGACTTTTGATTTCATTATTTAAAAAAAAATTTCTTTTTCGACAAGTTTAATTTGTTTTTCTGAATTATTTAACAAAAAACAAAAATAAATTGTCACAATTCTGCTTACGTTTTCGTTAAAAAAGATTGAAATGAAAAGAAATAGATTGAAAATGGGTTGAAAAGAAATAAAGAATTCACCATGTCAACATTGAAATTGTTTCGATTTGTCGTACATTAAAGAGCACTAAAAAATTAAACTATATGAAAAACTATATGCACGACCGTAAGACGCAATGGCAACGTTTTAATGACTGATTACATCGCTCGGCAATAAGAACTTATACGTATATTTTACTTTGTCTATATATGGAGAGTAACTAAAAAAATGTACATTTTCATAAAATATTAAGATTTTCAGATAAAATTTTTCTCATTATTTAATTACCATTTTGTTGATGAGGATTAATTTTATAGTCATGAGAGGAAAAAATCCGAGACAAAGGTGTCAATTTGAAAAGTTCCAGGGTCGCTGATTACGAATTTGAAGTCGGATTTTAACAATTCAAAATGGCGGATCCAATATGGAGGACGAAAAATATTATTCTTCTAAGGAATTTGCTTAGAACTTATTACTCGCGGCATTTTAGGGGTTGCTGATTACGAATTTGAAGACAGATTTAAAAAATTCATAATGGCGAAGGTTTCAAATTGATTTCTTATTTTTTCGTCCGCAAAATTGGATCCGCCATTTTGAATTTTGAAAATTCGACTTCATATTTGTAATCAGTGACCCTAAAAACCTTCGAGTAAACTATTTCAAGCAAATTTGATTGATTTCTAATTTTTCCCGCCATTTTGAAATTTGACATGTCGGAGAAAATCTAGCAAAAAATTCGAATTCAGCATAAAAAAACCCACTAAAATTTTTCAAATTGAAATTCTCGTAATTTGGAACCTTTTTCTTTCAGAAATTTTTGGTACTTTGGGGAAAAAATTTTTTGATTGTTTAACTTTGGGACTCTTTCCTTGAAACTTTAGGTTTTTTTATTATTAAAATTAAAATTTTCTATTTCATTTACGTAAAATTTTATAAATTTCATTTATGTATAAAATTGGAGAAATAGATCATGAAAGGCTCTAGAAAAAAGGAAAGAAAACAGAAGAAGCTCGTAAAGTAAAGTGTGGAAAAGAAGATGGAAAATATGTGGAAAAAAATATTGCAGAGGGATATCTTGATTATTTCCCTCGATACTACATTCTAGTACAATATCATTTTTCCTTTTTTGACCTTTCCGATTTTTTTCGTATACTACACATTTTTTTCTTTTTACTTCATTTCCCAATTGTCCAATTATCCTCTCATTGTCAGTATCTGAGAACATCCTAATTTATATTTTTTTTCCTTTTTTTAGTATCTTAGAATTAAACCAGACGTTTTATTATAATTAAAATCATTAATGATAATGAAGACTACAAATTTATTCAATGATGAGAAAAAATAGCATAAATATTAATTAACAAATTTTGCTGGTCACAATTCTAAAAACAAGTCGTTAATTGGGAGCAAAGTGATGTCAATTTGGATGAATTTTCAGAAACATACAATTTTAGTTTTGATTCGAGGAATTCATAATTCAGATGTAATATTTTTTTTGCTTGTCTTAGAATCTTAGATTGAAAAATTCATAACAAGTTTCTCTTTGAAAGTATAATTAACTTTAAAGTAATGTTTTAAATTACTTGAACAGAAAACTAATTTTTAATAATTTGTATTATGTTAGTGATTGTATAGAAAACCACAAAAATTTAACAGATGTATATGTTTCTAAAATTTCAACGAAATTTTTTTTCGTTATTTTTTTTCATTCACATGTGACTGTTAGAACTTCAATGTTAAATTTTCGAACACTTTTCTCAAAATATTAAATAAATTAAGCTAGTTTTTTGTAAATAACTTTAAAATATAATGAGAAAAAGCACCGCGGTGCTAAAGTTCTGGTAATTAAAAATTTTATTATTAAATTTATTATTTATTTATTTATAATTTATTATTTTTGAAAAAAATGTAAAGTTACAAATAACTGGTACAACTGATAATTTCAAAGTGATTTATAATAATAATTGTAATAATATAATTTTTTAACTATTAAAAATTATTTACCACAATTTTAAAGTTATTTAAAAAAGGATCTTAATTTATATAATATTTTAAGAAAAAATATCCTAATGAATAAATTTAATAGAGTTGAAAATCATTGCAAAAATAATAAATAAAGACTTTCTACTATAGTCTTGTATAATTTATAAAAAATTCACCAAAAACAGAAAATTTATAAAATTTCAAGCTTAAGCGTACAACTACAACTTTATAAAAAAATTAAATTTCGATTTACAATTTTAAGTTAATTTTGAAACGGCAAGAAAAATATCTTGAAAATTAAAAGTGAAATAGGGCAAAGCAAGATTTTTCAAAAATTTTTATGATTAAATTGTTTATTTAATTAAATTATAATTTATAATAAATGAAAAGGCGAAAAATTTACAATTAACTGAATTTTAATATTATTACGAGGTTTTATTAAATAAAAATTTTTAGTAAATGAAAATTAATTTGTCTGGACATTTGTATTGCTTATAAACAATATTTATAAAATTTCATTTTGAAAAGTGTTAAATTACTGTATTTTTTTGTAAGTAGTTTCGAACTATTTTATTTTATATTCAAACTTATAGTTTTCATTTTTAGTAATAAGGAAATAGATTTTTTCGGAATTAAATATTATATCTAAAATAATGTTTTTGACTATAAATATGTTAGGATGAAATACATAAATGAAATGCAATTAAATATAAAGAAGAAATTCTCAATATATAGTTCCTAGATTATTTGAAAATGTCAAACAGTAAATTTTTTAATAATATAAAACCTAGAGAAATGTATTTAAAAAATCAACTTACATTAATGGTCATGTGCACAGTTAGCGTACAATAAAAATTGTAATTATAATTCTTAACTCAGTACTTACAGATTAATTGGCGACAGGTCATCGACTTTAGTTGCATTGCAGAGTATAGCTATAGTTTTCCTATTTTTTCCAACATGGACTGTGCTCTTAAAAATAAACACTATGCAATATTTCAAATTATAGCTGATCTAAATAGTGAACTGGAAAATAATTAATTGATTGAATTAAAAATGTCATAAAATTATTCTATTTGGTTGTTCAATTAGTAAAAAGTAATTCCAAAAAAGTGCATATATGTTTATTAATGTACAACATTTTTAATTAATGTTGCAAAAATTTATGATGCCAGTGTCTTAATTAGTTTAATCATTGAAGCCGATAAAAATTGTTAACAAGGATAAGGGAGAATAGAATTAACAAAATTAATATTTAATTTAAGCATGACGTAGATGACATTTCGGTTGACACCAATTATCAGTGTTTCAAGGTCATCAATTGCACTCCATTATGCGAGTTGTACATATACGCGACTGCCATAAAAAAACTGTTAAAGATGTCTTCAATTTACGACATTGTGCCAAATTAAGGCAGAAGTCAAGTTTTTGCCTCCTCTGCCACAAAATGTAAAAAAATAGAAAAAAAAATTACGTGCCATTCAATTATAATTGTGACACCAACTTTTAAATTCGATGTTAAATTAGCCGATTTTATAAAAAAATGCATTGACTATTAAAATATAGAAAATTCTTTTCCCTGTGAGTAAAAAATTAAAATAATAATTCTTAATGTTAAAAATTATATTATTTAAGAAGGAATCTGACGTACAGTCAAATCGAAGGTTAATTTCGTAATTTGAAAGAAAAAGACAAAATTTAAATTCGTTTTGGTGGAGAGGTGAAGAATTCAATTTTGAATATTTAAAACGATCAAAAGTTGCAATTGAATAAAAAATACAATTTTGTCACTAAAAACATTTATTTATTTTTAGGTTTCATTACTTAAATCTTTTTTAAATTTTAATTTTTACTCAAGTGTAACTTTAAAATGTTCGAACTGTAGAAAAATAAATTCCTTCCGCTTCTACCAAGAGGAATTGAAAATTTAATTGTAACTTTTTTTAAAACACGAAATTATGACACATTGGACTAACTTTTGTTCCGATTGTTTGTCGGATTCTTTAAAAATAAAAAAAAATGAAAAGCATATCCGATTTTTTTGTTTCAATCTAAATCTCTTTATTATGTATTATTTTTAGTATTTAATTTCATTCTTTTCATAATATAGAGAACAAAAGAAAAAATTTATAGTTTCGCTTCCAAATTGCTATTTCTCTTACGAATTCTATATTTGAGAAATTGTCAATTTTGCTAATATGTCGATGAAGCAGAATTTTTTTTCAATTCCTTTCACAATTTCTTTCCCGAAGCAGTGATTTTGTGTTAAATTTCGGATTGTAATTTTTTTACACATTTCGATGTTAGACCTCAGGTTTAAAAAAAAATGTTTTTAGAAAATGTTCGTATGTATGAGTGTGTGTGTACTTATAGTTCGTTAGTCTTAATATCTTAGAGCCAAAAAAATTTGAGCTTCAATTTTCTAAGCCCGAAATCAGTTTAAAAAGTACATTTTTTCTACTTTTTATTTTGTAAATAAAACATTTTGTTTTGTCTTAAATTTAAGAAATTAATTATAATTAATTTAAAATTCTTAAATTTAAAAAATGTTACGGCACCTATGAATAATTCTTCTCGATTTTCAAAAGATTGAATTCAAAACTTTTGTGTAACAAAGCCTTGACTTTTTAGAGAACAAAATTATATACTATGAATTTATTTATTTTGTTAAAAAATTTTAAGTATACAATTTTCTGCAATTTTTGTTACGTTATTGTATAAGCTTTGAACTATCGTAACCAGTTTATAGAATATTTAAAAACGTAACGATTGACCTAAGTTGATAACACAAATATTGATAATTTTGTCTAAGTTAATTTTATTAAACAAACATTTTTCTTTTTTTCCATATTATTAAGTTGCTAACAAAAAAAATTTAGTAGATTTGAATATACTTTTTAACTTTACTCTGATGAAGTATTCAATACGTTTTTAATTAATTTTAAAAAGTTGTATTGTTTTACCAAAAAGTGGTTGAAAGAGCTGAGAATGTAATTGCAGCCAAGTAACAGTTAAAATTTTTTTCTAAATTCCCTTCAGTGGGAATTTAAATATGTAAACAAAATTTTTATTTTTGAGAAATTAAATTTTTCTTAAAAATTTGTTATTTTTAGAAAAAAAATTATTGTTATTAATAATCGATTTGATGAGTAAAAAATAATGATTTTGTTATTTGCACATTAATCCTTTTTACCTTTTTTTATTGAAGTGCTTTTGACAACTATATTAAATTCTAGGAAAATGTTTAAATCCTATATTAACTTCACAAAATAGAAAATGTTAGAAGAAAGGTCAATCGGAAATTTTCTAAAATGGAATTCTCCCTCACATTTTTTCTGATACTATTAACATCATTTACGGATAGTTTATATGTCAATCAACCAATTTAGACAAAGAAAGAGTGAAAAAAATAGTTTGCAATTGGCGTTGAATAAAAAAAGTTTAAAAAAAAGTTTAAAAAAAAGTTTGAAAATAGAAAGTTAACGTTTAATCCCTTAATAAAATGGAAAAATAAAACTTTTTTTAAAATAAAAAAAAATAGAAAAAAAATTATGAAATATTAAAAGAGCAAATAAATAAGAATTTTCTCCTCTTCATTTACTGCATAAAATGATAAAATGTTCTAATTAGGGTTTCCATAGCTCGAATCGTTGATATATAAAAGTATCTTTGAGCACATTAGATATATTTCTATAAGTGTAAAAGTAATAATAAATCAATAAAACGTTTCGAGCTACTTGAGGTAAATTTTCTTTAATTTAAAACATATCTGATCTCAACTAGTCGCTCAAAGTGTATGTGCATGAATGATATAGCAAATTAGGTCTATGATTACGCAGAATGTCAATTATCATTATGCAATAATCTTATTCTCTCAGAGTGATAATCGGTCACTATTTATTTTTTATACTTTTATAAAAAAAAATTGTATCGTGTATCTTCGTTAACAATAAAAAGTGTTTCATTCTGTCATGCGTTAATTTTTTATATATCTTTCTTTTTTCCTTCCCCACTTTAACTAGCAAATATTATACGCGTGCTAGAGCGCGGAACTTGATATCCAATTTATTATTATTACTATGTAAATTACAAAATTTTTCATTTGCAACAAAATTTTAATAAATCCTTCAAAACAATTTAATTATTTTTTTAAATTGTAAAACCTTCGCAAAAATTCAATTATTATCAATAAAATTTCACGGAAGAATTTAATTTTTTCATAATCTTATAAAATAAGAATAATAAGTTATAAAATTTCCCCACAATTATATTATTTCTCAAAAAGTTAATACACACAAATTTTTACGCAGGAATTCAATTATCTTCATGAAAAATAAAATTTTAATTGTTCTCTTAAATAATAAAATTCTTTTAAAGATGACAATTACTTTGAAAACTAAAATGAAAAAGATTTTAAGTATTTTTATTAAAAAAATAAAATTTTTTGAAAGATTTGAATTCTTATCAAAAATTAAAAAAAAAATTTTCTAAAAGTTCAATTTTCTTAATGAAAAGAAAAATTCTTTAGAATATATCAATTATTTTCTTATATAATAAAATTCTTCTGAGGATTTCAATTATTATCGAATATTTTAACAAATTTCTTCACAAGAATTCAATTATTTTCGTAAAAAGAAAAATTCTTTTGATGATTTCAATTATTTTTATAAATAATAAAATTTTTCTGACGATTTCAATTATTATTAAAAATTTTTTAAATATTTTTTTTGAATACTTTCAAAGTGAAATAAATAGTAAAAATTAAATTATTTTTTATAAACAATAAAATTCTCCTGAGCAGTTCAATTATTTTTCATATAATTTTAATAACTTTCAAAAATCAAATATTTCATTATAATCTTATTAACAGTCGCGATTATTTTAAAAAGTTGAAAAAATTTATTGTTAGTTTAATTAATTTTCAAAATTTTGAATGGAAATTATTTTAAAAAACTACATTATTTAAAAAAATACACGAAAAATATTTCAACAGAATTTAATTATTTACAGCTCGGATAAAATTGTTTAAAAAATCATATTTTCTATCAATAATTTTAGCAAAGTTTTATTAATTCTTTGAATTCTTTGAATGAATTAAATTATTTTAGAAAATTGGACTAAAAGTCTGAGAAGAATTTAATTATTTTCTAAAAATTTTAATAAAATTTAATAACTAAATATTTAATTTTTATTTTTAAGAAATACGATTTCTATGTCAAATATTTTTAATTTGAAACTTAATGTATTGAAAATTATAGAATTGATGAAAAGAATTTTATCAATAAATTTGATAATAATAAAATTCCTTCAAAGAATGTTATTATTTAGGAAAATGATTGAAATCTCGTGAAGAATTTTGTTAAAATTTTTTAAAAAATCTAATTAAATTCTTTTTAAAGAATTTCTTATAGAGTTTTTTTCAATAATAGAGTTTTTTTATTAATTTTCATTAAAAGTTTAAAAAATAATTAAATTTTATAAACATTGAATTCCATTGAAAAAATGTTATATCGTTTTAGGAAAAAATTGAACTCTTTCATGACACTTTTTATTTAAATAATTGGATTTTTGTAAAGAATTTTACTATTTGTAATTATAAAATTGAATTTTTTCGAAGAATTTATGACAATGTTAGAAAATAATTGAATTCTTTTGAATATTTTTAAGGAAAACATTTCTCAAAAAAAATCTTCACCTGGAACAACTACAAATTTCACTATATTAGGGAAATTTTTAGTTACTGCAACGAATACTTTCGCTATATCGACGAATGATTTCGTTATTTTAGGGAAAATTATCGCTGATCCAGTTAAAGATTTTTTTTCGAGTGAATTTTTCGTGAAATTGTTTTGAATATATTAAAATTTTTGTAAAGATTTTCAAAAATTTTGGAAAATAATTCAAATTTTTTTTTATCAAATTAAGAAAAAATTTGAATACTTTTGTGAAATTATTTGAAATTATTTCAATTTTTGGTAAAGATTTTATAACGATTCATAAGATAAAATGAAATTTTTTGGTGAAATTTTTTTGAGAATAATTAAATTTTTGCAGAGATTTTACTATTAAAAAAAATAATTTAATTGTTTCAAAGCATTTACTAAAAGTTTGATAATTGAATTTCATCGAGAAATATTATAAAAATTTTAAAAATTCAATTCTTTCATAAAATTTTTATTACAATTTATAATATTATAAATATAGTTAAATTTTTGCAACAAATTTTACCATTTATAAATATAATTGAATTTTTCCGAAGAATTTACTACTATTTTAGAAAATAATTGAATTCTATTGACATTTTTTGTAATATTGAATTTTTGCAAAGATTTATTGAATGTTTGGAAATTCATTGAATTTTTTAGAAATGTTTTATAAGAAATTTAGCATAAGTAGTTAGTTTATGTAATTAAAAGTAGGTTCAAAAAAAAAAAAATTAGTGCGAAATTTGATGTCCACTCTGCGTTACAGATGATGAACCAAAAAATGATTTTACCAAAAAAATGTTACATAAAAATCTAATAAGATAAACTTTGCAATGCAAAGTTGGTTTCAAGTTTAAAAATACTTTTAAAAAACGTCAAAAGCATAATGCTGTTGAAGTTTCCTTCTTCGGAAAATATCGTTATTTTATGTATCCTTGGTTACAAAGGGTATAAACATAGTAAAAGAAAGTAATTGATATTGGAATCAATAGCCCAGTGAGATTTTCCATGACTTTTCCATACATGTCCTGAAAAAGTGTCCAATAGAATTACAGAATAATATGTTAAACTTCCGATCGAAACCAAGAGTGAAGGAACGTACATCGCGCACATTCTTGTCAAGACCACCACCTACAACACATTGTTGGTCTTATTAAACTTATCAAAATATCCGAATGGCACAACAGTGTGGCATACAAAGAAGCAAATTCTATCTTCTCATATTCAATCTTGTTTTCCTGGTGAGTTATAATTTAAGCCATGTTTTTAACTCAATTTTCGAAATTTTAGTTTTAAATTAAATCTCTATGAAATATCACTGATTTCCGGGTTTACCAACACCGATTGAACATTAGTCAATAGTTAAATCCATTACTGCCTGTAAAGCTGATCTTTAAATAAAAATATTAGAATCAATAAAAATTAAATTATAATTAAAATTAAATTTTAGAATTTTATTTCAAAGTAATTAATACCGAAAGTGAGCATTTAGCATTTCCTTAAATGTTCTTTGACTGGCCCGAATTTTTGCAGCTTTTAACCCTTAAAGCGCACATTTCCTAAATTTAATAAACTATTTTTAAAAATTACCTTGAAACAAAAAAGGTGATTAATTTCATTTACGGAACATAGGTAAGTACAAATATATTGCACAATATCACAACATTTAATTTTTGCGAATTTAAACGAGATAGAAGAATTTAAATATATTGAAGTACGGGTGTCAATCACTATTAGTGATTTTATTATATTATACTAGTTTTATTTCTATTTTAAAAAATATTGGGTTTATTAGGCAAATTAATTAAAAAATGTTAATTATTATAAGTTTCAAGACAAAAAATATTCCGTTATAAATAATTTTTTTAAAGACATAATTCGAGAAGCTTGGCTGACTTTTTTTAGCATTCAGTGGAAAATATTTAATTACATAATAATTAATTAATTATTTATTTATTACATTGAATAAAATAAGAAATATTTCAATGAAATATTAAGTTAGTGGAAATTTTTTAATATTCTTTTAATAATATTCTTTTAATCCCCAAAAAGTAAGTGAATATTCCGAGTTTTTAAAAAGTATTATTTAAAATCTATAGGAATATATTTATCAACTTTTGAGGAAAATTATATTCATTAGAATTTTGTACAATTTTTACCAAATTCTAAGATTAATTAATTAATTCTATGATCAATTGTTAGGGGAAAAGTACTTTTTTCAAAAAGTGGATAATATTCATCACTAAAAGTTAGAGAATATTCCCCAAATTTTTTCCACTATTCATTCTAAAATGCAGCTTATTTTTTCAGAACAAAAATTAATTTATTTTTAATGATTATTTGTCAAAAAAAAATTTATAATTATACACAAGCATCATATGAACATCTAAGATCTAACTCTAAACCA
Organism: Leptopilina drosophilae; assembly: GCA_032873175.1. Lineage (NCBI taxonomy): Eukaryota > Metazoa > Arthropoda > Insecta > Hymenoptera > Figitidae > Leptopilina > Leptopilina drosophilae. The sequence goes on from CM065482.1 coordinate 850,153, forward strand.
AAGGATAGGGTTCAATTTTTTACAAACATTTTATTCAATACATCCAAAAAATGATGTGTTTTTTGGTGTAATTTGACCCAGTAGAAAATGGTAGTGTCAAAAATATTAAATTTGAAAGGTTTATCGTTTAACGTTTAGATAAAGAATCTCGAATGATTTTCGATTTTTGATATTTGTTTTGTAGATTAAAAAAAAAATTTTTTACCATTTCAAAAATGTGTTTTTGAGAAATCCTTTAACCATAGAATATTAATATTAGGGCTTATTAACAGTATCTGAGAGATTTTTGCTAATATACTGAACATTGGATTTATCATTTTTTTAATAACTTAACTGAAAAGTGTTTTACAGTTTGAAAAAGGCTATTGATTTTTGTTTACTAAAATAAATATAACTTATTGATTATCAAGGGGGAAAAAATCTATAGTCATTGAAATGAAAGCTATGGCATTCTGCAAACATGTCATTTAATAAGCGTTTCTATAAAAAACGTAAAAAGTTACATAAGCAAACGATGTAAAATATTCTTTAATTCTTTAATTTTAAATATGTATTCAAAATATGATTTACCAAAATTTTTAATGCTACGGTTTTCTTGAAAGTATCAAATTGATACTAAAGTGGATCAAATTGATGCCAAAAATCTGGATCAATTTTTTATATGATCCACATTTTTGGTACCCATTCGTTGCCATTTGATATACTTCTAAGTTAACACTGTGTGTTCAACATTTATAAAATTTTCAAATCCATAGAAACCCAAAAATTCACGTTTAATTGTATTTCATAGTTTATATTAATGTTAGATTGCAGGAATAACAGCCTTAATTGTTGGAGGCTACATCAATATAAATTTGATAATATTAAAATTCCTTCAAAGAATGTTATTATTTAGGAAAATGATTGAAATCTAGTGAAGAATTTTGTTAAAATTTTTTAAAAAATCTAATTCAATTCTTTTTAAAGAATTTCTTAGAGTTTTTTTTCAATAATAGAGCTTTTTTTATTAATTTTCATTAAAAGTTTAAAAAATAATTAAATTTTATAAACATTGAGTTTCTTTGAAAAAATTGAACAAAATTTTATTAATTCTTTGAATGAATTAAATTATTTTAGAAAATTTGACTAAAATTCTGAGAAGAATTTAATTATTATCTAAAACTTTTAATAAAATTTAATAACTAAATATTTAGTTTATATTTTTAAGAAATACGATTTCTATGTCAAATATTTTTAATTTGAAACTTAATGTATTGAAAATTATAGAATTGATGAAAAGAATTTTATCAATAAATTTGATAATAATAACATTCCTTCAAAGAATGTTATTATTTAGGAAAATGATTGAAATCTCGCGAAGAATTTTGTTAAAATTTTTTAAGAAATCTAATTAAATTCTTTTTGAAGAATTTCTCATAGAGTTTTTTTCAATAATAAAGTTTTTTTATTATTTTTTATTAAATGTTTAAAAAATAATTAAATTTTATAAACATTGAATTCCTTTGAAAAAGTGTTATATCGTTTTAGGAAAAAAAATGAACCTTTTCATGACATTTTTTAATTTAAATAATTGAATTTTTGTAAAGAATTTTACTATATTTGTAATTATAAAAATTAATTTTTTCCAAGAATTTATGACAATTTTAGAAAATAATTGAATTCTTTTGAATATTTTTAAGGAAAACATTTCACGAAAAAAAATCTTCACCTGAAACAACTACAAATTTCACTATATTAGCGAAATTTTTAATTACTGCAACGAATACTTTCGTTATTTTAGCGAAAGTTATCGCTGCTTCGGTTAAAGGTTTCTTTTCGAGTCTTTTGGTCTGATTACGATACATTTGTATTGAAGATAATTACTATAGATAAAGACAAAAGGATATTTAATTGTATTTCATAGTTTAAATTAATGTTAGATTGCAGGAATAACAGTCTTAGTTGTTGGAGGCTATATCACTAACGACGTTGTAAATTATGGATACTTTATGGAACAGAGAGTTATTGTTCCTCCAATTTTACTGGTTGTTGCTGGAATAGTGGTCTTTATTGCTGCTTTTTGCGGATGCTTTGGTGCTGTCAGAGAAAATTTCAGCATGCTAATGGTGGTAAGTTACCAATAATATCTAGATTACTATTATAATTATAGTCACTACCCTACTGGCATTATTCGGATATTCAAGATGTCTTCTTAATGTCGTTGAGATTATTGCCATTTTTAGAACATTGGGAATATAGTCTCTGTTATTATTATTATGCTGCAATTCATTTATCTCCTAACATTTTTTTGGTGAATTTGTCAAAAGATGTTTATAGGTTTTGACAAAATTTATGTCTAGAACCTGAAGAATATTTCGTAAATTGTCATCATTCTCTATTTTTGAACAAATGAAAACTAAGCGCTGACTATAAAGTAGCCGCAATTACAAATATTACTTAAATAAAAAGCAGAGATCATATTCTAGAATTAAAGTGAGCATCATTAGTAGAACATTTATAATCCGTGAGCACACCGAAAACACTCCAAGTATGATAAAGCAAAGAGTTCAAGAAATTAATAACGGAGATAAAACTATTAGCTGCGAAATTTGACAAGTTGATTCTGCAGTTATTTATCTACGAAATACTGTGTTATGAAATCTATTTAATTTTTTCAGTTCTGTATCGGATTGGCAATGATATTCATAATGGAGTTGTCAGCTGGAGTTATCGCTTGGTCATACAGACGCAACTTTTACGACCTAATGAAAGAAAGATTCACTGAGTCAATTAATGCCTACAACAATAATGACAGAAAAGCATGGGACATCATTCAGGAGAAGGTAATTGCGTTTTTAATATAAATTTACTAAGTAATCAATTTTATACCCAATGTTGATAACAGACCTGCAATCCATTTTTTTGAATTTGTGTTCAGCAGGAAAAATCCGTTCAGAAACACTATTATCTTATGATTTTATCGTTAATACTTAATACCAAAATAAAAAACTAAAGATTACGTGTGTTTATTAAAATTTTCTATTAGTTGCAATGTTGTGGAAAGTTCGACTTTAGAGACTGGTTTGTAATCAAAGAGTTCCGCGATTCAGAATCCTTGCCAGTGTCTTGCTGCACAAATCTCAAGCCAAATGAAGTTTGTAACAATCGGATCATTTCTAAAATCAATGACATAGGATGCTACAGTGCATTGGAAACGCGAATTCAAATTGAGGCAACAGTTCTCATTGGAATTGGAATCGGTATCGCCATAATCGAGGTAAACGTTTCACTGTTAACTTAAAAGTATCAAATGACAACGCATATAACAATTTAATGATTGTTATAGTTTTTTCGTTGCCAAAAAAAGATCCACCAAAAATGTGGATAAAATAAAAACTTGATTCAGATTTTTGGCATCAATTTGATCCAGTACTTTAGTATGAGTTTGATACTTTCAAGAAAACTGTGATGGGAAAAAGCTTATAACAAGCATAAGTTACAGTTTTACAAATATTGTCAAATTAATAATTATATTTTTTCAGCTAATTGGAATCAGTCTTTCTTGTCGATTCGCAACGTCTGTTAGAAGATCAGCCAGAGCTTTGTTGGATATGTAAAGAATTTACTGCAACTCGGAGAAACGCAGTATTTTAGTTTAAGGATTCTTTCAAACGTAAACTTATTTGAATGTAAAACGACGTAAAAAATAGATATATTTTTTATAACTTCATAGCCTGCAAGATATGTTGAAGGATATAGAAACGAATTTACTACAACTCGAAAAAGTCGGTATTCTAAAGTATGTTTTATTTAAAAAAAACTGTGTAAAATAGCGTGAATAAATATATTTTTATAATTTTAGTCACATATGTATGCAATGCGCTCTAAAAAAAAAGGTATCAGCCTTCTGGGTAAAAAACATGTTCACTTCATAAAAAAGGTTTTAAAATTATTTTGAAACGTTTGACGTTAGCCAAATGTTCCAAAACATTATTAAAACATCCATGATCTTAAAATGGAACATTATTTTGTTGACGTCAAATGTTCTGAACAATTTTTAAAACTTTTTTGGGTCTATGATAACGGATACATTGAATCACACTCGGACAGTGAACTCACTCCGTTTAAAATTCGCAATAAATATAAAACAAAACATTATTAATGTATATTTTAAAAATATTAATATTGTAAATGCTACTATTATACTATTATAATTTAAATCATGCAACTACGTTTGTGTGGGTTTACAAATACAATTCACTCCTTCCCCGGTTTATAGTTTTAGCATAGGAAATATTAAATCAAAATTTTGGGCATGAGTGCTCTGCGGAAAAATTGTATCAGAATTGTTTGGCTTGCATAGCAAAATGTATGGCGTTTATGATGAGAATCAAGTTTTTAATTGGCTCTAATCTTCACATGGTTTAAAAAACTTTAAAACAAATTAAGAATTGCACTAAGTCCTTATGATGACAAAAATTTTCTTTTAATCGGTAGCACTGATTCGCTTGCATCGGGAAACTGTAAAATTACAGAACCTATGGAAGCCATGGTCAACCATTGTAAAAAAGAAAACTATTTTTCAGAGAATTGTTATTTTTAATAAATAAAATTTGTAAATACATTTTGTTTTCCTTCCTTGAAAAGTATTAGAAAACTTTTCAAAACTATCATTGTATCAACGTAATGTCCGAATAGAGTAGAAAACGCTTAGGATTCATTTTGATTTGATGAAACCGGAATAACGAAAAAGACTGAAAAATATTGAGCATTTCAAAGTTGATCCAATAAATTCGTAAAATTAGCGAGAGAGTAAAATTGACATTTCGTGCATTCATAGAGTTTTCCAAAGTCCAATACAATAATTATTTCTTAATTATTTTCTCTTCGAGGCAAATTTTTTTGGTACTATCCATAATATGACGTATTACTTGATGAATAAAAATTTTTCTATAATCTAAACAAAAGAAAGTTACAATTTTAGCAAACTTTATTTAATTTTGAAAATTAATTTTCTTCAAATAAAGTACTTCCTCACAAGAAAGCAAAATTAATTAAATTCTATTATCTAATTTCAACTGCTATTTATGTTAATTTGTAAATATGTTTACAATAAAATTTCTATTTCAAGGATGTAGCGGGTATTTCAAAAAAGAGAGTAGGGACAACACATAAAAGAAAAAGAGAATGTTAAAATACTCAGTGTGAATCAAAGAAACAAGATGATGCATATAAAAATAATATCTATCTCTTTCATTATTCTTGCCATCGGCCTTGCTCGTAAGTAAGATGTTACAATAGAAATTTTCTGTTCTTGACTTTGTACTAAACTTGAAAAATAAATGATTTTGAAACGATAATTTTGATAACTTTTTGTTAACTTTTTGTTAACTTGACTTTTTGTTAACTTAACTCTTGTTAATTTAGTTTTTAATTAATTTTTGTATTTGGTTCATAAACATTTTACTTCCTTATAGATATTTATTTTTACAATTTGCTTTTAACTCATCTTTAACTGGTCGAATATTAATACTATTTAAAATTATATTCAATTCTAAGTGATTTTGTAAAGAATGTTGTTTTCTAAAAAAGTTTGAATTGTTATTTAGCGAATTTCAATAATTCTTATGCTAGTGACGCAAATTGTTCAAATGCGCATATTTAAATAGTATAAAGAATTATAATATGTAAAGTTAATTATTAATCCTCCGAGTTAGAGTGTTAAAAATCAAAACTTCTAAACTAGTTTTTAAGTGTAAAAAAATTGCTTATTTTCTAATATGAATTGGAAAACAAATAAAATGAATTTTTAAAAAATTTATTTTATCTAATGAATTAATAATTTTATAGTGTCATTCGTAAATTTATTTAAAATTTCTTTAACAGATGGATTACCTCTTCAAAGTTTGCCAAACATTCCGGGCTATATTCCTGTCTACATAAGGTATGATGAACAACCTTTAATAGAAATAAATCCGAACTTGGCTGAAGCTTTTCATGAAGAAGGAAATTATTTTCAGGTAAATATTTTCAATTTTTATTATTTCTTTCACTGGTAAATCACTTAATTTTTAGTAAAAACTGAACCTTACACAATCTTTATAGGAATAGAATACTTTTATTTTAATTTTAAAGATTTTAAATCCCATCCGCCATTCAGCAGACAATAATAAAAAATGTATTTCTTCCAATTTTTAATACTTTTGTCACCGACCAATTTGCAGATTTTAACTAGGGTGTGAGCCTTACACAATCCTAAAGGATAAAATACTTCATTTTAAATTTTAAGCATTTTAAATCCAAATAAAAAACTTTAAAAATTTTTTTAGGGATCCTCTGCGAAGGAAGCGTGAATTTGGAGGAATTGGTCCGATAATTAGGAGCTAAAAATATGGGCAAATTAAATTACAAACTGACTACTTCTAAAAAATATAAAAATGATCTTATCATAATTTGTAACATTTTTAAATGACAACGATCGTTTATAAATTTGAACAGTGGTGATAAATTTTACACTTTATGCTTATTGCATCTACTGAATAATATATAAACCTTTAAGGAACAATTTTTTATTAAAATGAAAAGTCAATTATTAATTAAAGAAAACAAAACACAATTAAATTTAATACAACCACAAAAATAGGTTGTATATAATATTTTTTGTTAACATTTTGTTACATCAAAAAAGTAGTCATTTTAAATGTCACACATTATTATTGCTTTAAATGTATTCTAAATATAAGTTAGCATGAAAATAAATCAGTAAACCAACTAAAAATCGTCAATGCTAAAAATTAATCTTTTTGTAGTAGTTCAGATTCACGAAGTTAATATTGAATTTTAAAAAAAATTTTAAACAAATCCGATTATTAGAATACTTAGTAGGTATAATAAAACAAACGAATACATTTGGAGATTTTTTTATATAAGAAAATTGTTCTACGTCTCGAAAATAATTCGATTTTCCTCTTCAATGTAATAAATAAATTAAAAGATTTACATTTCATGTCGCAGAAATTATTAAAATTTATTCAAACACTGGTATTTGGCTTTTGAAGTTAGTAACAAGAAAAAAAGGCTAATAGTCAATTACTAATAACAATTGAATAAATAATAAAAACACAAAATACTTTAATAAATAAATTAATAACATTTTTCAACAATTTACACCGAATAAATCACTAAAATATTGAGTATATTGTAAAATGTAAATTAAACTTGTGTAAATTGTGAAGTCAAAATTAAAATGAAGCTATTTTTAAATATACGGAACATTGTGAAAAATGTATGACAAAAAACATTGTTACACGAAAAACTACAGACGCAAATTAAAGTTTTGTCATTCTCTTTTTGGTGCTTTTATGCAAGATTGTTATAAAAATAAATAGAAATTTTTTGTTAATTAATGTCAAAAAAAATGCTTTTTTTAATTTAAGCCTGATAATATAGGACTATTAATAATATTACATGCAGCGATAATGAGGAATTAATTAATCCACCAGAATTAAAACTTTCATCAGACGATCTGAAACACAAAAAATAAAATGATACGTTGAAAATATTCGACAAAATCCAATATTTGTAACAATATTTTTAATACTTTAATAATATTTTGTACTCATTTCAAAAAGGGGCATTTACTCCTTTCGAGAATCAGAAAAATTCCAGTCTCACATTATTAAAATTAGTCAAAATATTTTTAAAACAGTAAAAGTGCTTCTTGAAAAATAATTCTTCTATGCGGATGTATTTTCCTCAAAAATATAAATATTTGTCGAAGTTACATGTAATGAATAATTTATAAATTAATAATAAGTGAGTTTTCTTACATCCAAATAATTTAAAAACTGATTTTGAAATGTTTTTGAAATTTTTCTATGCAAATGTTTCTGCAATTTTAAAAGTCATACGTTTTGGTTTAAACATTTCAAATCCTTTATTAATCCTTTATTAAAATTTGTCAGAAATATTGCGCTTCAAAGAATTATATTGTTTTAAGCATTATAGAAGAAAATAGTGAACAAAAAGCTATACATTCTCTTACATCAGTTTATCATTTATGCAAATGATTTATGTAATATTGAAACCTGAAAAGTGACTTTTCATTTAGATAGTAAAAGAAAATTTTTATTCTCCACTGATTCATTTTTAAACATAGAGCTTACTAAAATGATTTTTGTTTGCAGAAACCTGTCTACGATTATTAATATTTGAAAAATGAATCATTTTCCATTTTTTCATGCATATTTACATTATTTTTTTAATTTTTATTTTTATTTCAATTATAGTGTATATCTTAATTATTTTATAATTACCCCTGTTGAAGGTGTTTAAATTACTTCCATATTTTGTTAATTGTTCACAATCTCCTAACTTTTTTCCGTGCAATTCCTCTTAAAATTTAATATTTCAAAGAAAATATAGTTAATTTATAAAATTCTTGTCAAAAATGAATTTGCGGATCGTAAAAGACATTAAAACAAAGTTTGATAAAGGTTATTGTTAAGTTTTAAAAGTGTCATATAGTCATAAATATATAGTCTGCTTTAATGAATAAATAATTGTTAAATTTTACTCTCTAAATTTGAATTAGTAAAAATTGTTACTAATTTGAATTAGTGACTGACTTTTTGCTTTTGAATTAGTAAAATTTACTAATAAATAGTCATTTTTACTAACTTTTTAGAAAATTTTACTAATTCAAAAGCAAACAGTCAGTCACTAATGCAAATTAGTAAAAATTTTTACTAATTCAAATTTAGAGAGTAAAAGTGTCATATTGTCTGCTTTAATAAATAAATAATGTGAAAGCCTATTTGTTAACTAATTAGAAAACAGTGATATACAATCATAAAAAGTGTGATCTAGGGGTTTCAAATGATATTTAAATATGTTTTTAAATAAAAAGAGGCACATTTTGTTAACATGGTTTTATTTTATGTAGTGTTGTAAAATTTTGAATATTGGATTTTACAAGGTGCATACATTAGAATATAAAAACTTTGTATTTAAACATAAAAAAATGTCTTGTGTAATGTGACGTTCCAATTATCGAAAAGATGTCAAAAAGTGGTACTATACAATAGCCATATTATGAACGACGAGTGCATCAAAATAAAGAATTAATAAATTTAATTTTTAATTAATAAATTTAAAGAATATAATTCTTCATATTGGTATTCAAAACCGATTGTTGAATCGGTTAAAATTGTTAAATTTTACTCCACTTGGAATATCACATTACCCAAAATTGTTTTTGTGCAGGAAAAATGATTTTTGAATGAAATATTTTCTATAAAATTCATCAGTTACGATTTACAATAATGTGAATAAAAGAAGGTACGGTCGTGTTTAGCGAAACCTTTCCTCAGGAAAATGACCTATTTTTATAGAAAAACAGAATAATAACGAAATTCTGCTTCTCAATTGGATTAGTGCACCAACTGGTTAACATAAAAGTATCAAAATGCGCAACGAATTAATACCAAAAATTTGGATCGAATAGTAAATTGATACAAATTTTTGGCAACAATATGATCCACTTTAGTGTCAATTTGATGCTTTCAAGAAAACCGTGTCGCTACACACGATCTGGATTTGAGCCTGTTTGACATATTCCAGGTCAAATTTTTTTAATTAACGATTAAAGATACAAACTTGGATTTTTATAAAATATTTTTCTCTGCGTAACGTCAAGAATATAAAAAAAGAATTAAAGAATTAAAAAAAAGACATTAAATAAAAATTGGAACCTACTGAATTCCCACGATTCCACATGCAATACGGTCTCCAGCGTCTCCTGTTTGTAATGATAATGTTGAGTTTCCCTTTCCTAGATCATCTGTCTTTTCATGAACAACAAATGCTCTACCGATGATACTGTTTGGTCCAGTCAAAGATATCATGGTATCAGTAATATCTACTTTGGCAGTCCAATCTTCGCCTGCATTTAAATTACCAAGATCTCCAACGTGCCGAATTCTGTCGTTTGGAGCGCCATGATTCACCTGTTTGTGAAAAAAACGTTATTATTATTATTATTATTATTATTATTTCCCAAATAATACAATATAATTCTCAAATATATAAAACTCATGTAACATAATTCCCATTTGACATAAAAATCATGTAACACAAATTTCTTTGGACATAAAAATCATTTAACATAAATTTCTTTTGACGAAAAATTCATTTAACGTGAATTTCTTTTGACGAAAAATTCATTTAACATAAATTTCTTTTGACGAAAAATTCATTTAACGTAAATTTTAATTGTTATAAAATTTATTTAACATAAAATTCATTTGACAACAATTTGGCACAAAAGTCATTTAACGTAATTCTCATTTGACCCACCAATCCATTTGACATAAATGTCATTTTACATAAAATTCACCTGACATAAATTTCATTTTACGTAAATATCATTTAACAAATGTTAAATTGTTAAACTGTTAAATTTAACAAATAAAATTCACTTGATATAAATTTCATTTGGCATAAATTCCATTTTACATAATTTTCATTTGGCATGAATTACGCTTTACATAATTTTCATTTGACATAAAATTTACTTTACCAAAATTTTATTTAACGGATAAAGCATTACACGTAATTTTCAGTTGACATGAAATTTAGTTGACGTAGAATACATTTTACACGAAAATCATTTGATATAAAAATATAGGCGCGATTTTAAAAATTGTCGAATCACAATGTTTATAATATCTCATTGGTTGCTTTTTAAAATTCGCGCCGATATTTTCATGTAAAATGTAATTATGTGAAAAAAGGCATTTTATGTCAAATAAGAATTTTGTTGAATGACTTTTATGTCAAATGCCATTTATGTTAAATGATACTTATGTCAAATGACATTTATCTCAAATAGAAAATATGTTAAATGTCTTTTATGTTAAATGAACTTTCTGTCAAATGACATTTATCTCAAATAGAAAATATGTTAAATGTCTTTTATGTTAAATGAACTTTCTGTCAAATGACATTTATCTCAAATAAAAATTATGTTAAATGTCTTTTATGTTAAATGAACCTTCTGTCAAATGAGAATTATATTAAATGACATTTATGCCAAATGAAATTTATGTCCAGTAAAATTTATGTCAAATGAAATTTATGAAAAATTAATTTTAGGACAAAATAAAATTTACATGTAAAAATAAAATAACATAAAATTTACATTTCGTGTCAAATGAAATATGTTAAAAAAATTTTACCTCGAATGAATTTTCTGTTAAATATAGTGTATTTTACACCACATAAGTAAGAGGCAGTTTTATTTTCACAAGACTGAAAATAAAATTATATTTTTTTCAATGAACTTACCCCTTCAGGGTTGAAGTGTTTACCAGCAGAAATGCAACCCTTGGTCATATCTCCTTTTTCATGAACATGAAAACCGTGAAGACCGGGAGGGATGCCGTATACTGTGCCAGTAATTGTGACAGGACCATTTCTCACACTTTGCGAAATAAGTAATATTCCAGTGACATTAAGTTTAGCCACATTGTTGGGTACTAATTTTACCACAGCTTTTAATTCCTGTCATTTTTAAAATAGTAAATTAAAAAATAATATTTCTATTCAAGAAAATTTTTCTATTTTCAAAGTTTGAAAGGAAGAAACGTCTTTTAGATGCATAAATACATAACAAAATTTTTTAGTACAATTTCTTTGTAAAAATGTAATTAATTATAATTATAATTAATTTATAATTTTATTGAAACAATGTTGAAAAAATTACTAATTCTGCACTGAAAGAAAATGTATATCGAATTTTGTAAAAGTATTATAAATTTTGTAAAAGTATTATAAATTTTGTAAAATTATTTTACAATTTGGGGAAAAAGTGCAACAAACCGAAATTTTGACATAAAAAATATTTAACATTAAAAAAAATTATGTAGAATTTAGTATAATTATACTAAATATCAAGAATTTTAATTCAATTTTAATGTAACTTTACTTAATTCCACATAATTTTTTTTTAAAGTTTAGTAGTTTTTTTTTATAAAAATTTCAGTACGTTGCACTTTTTCCCCTAATTGTAAAATACTTTTACAAAATTTAATATTAAAATAATATTTTTATTTAAAAGGCTTATGTAAAAATTTTTCGCAGTTAAAATAATTTAAAAATTGTTTTTTGCAAACTGATTTTATATTTGTAAACAACGACCCCTAAAACCCCCGAGTAACGAGCTTCTTGCAAATCTGAATGAATTTTTTAATGAAGTGTCTGACATATTGGATCCGCCATTTTGAATTTTCAAAATCTGACTTCAAATTCGTAATCAGCGACCCGCAAAATCCCCGAGTGATGAGTTTCAATAAAATCCCTCTTTTTCATACAACAAACGTTTCATCCTTCTTAATGACAAATTTTATAAAAACTATTTTCTTACTTGTCCAAATGATGCTGCAATTAGTAATGATGTGAAGACAATTGAAAATATTTTTTTCATTGTGTTTTGTCTGAAACAAAAAAATTAAAATTAATTAAAAATTATAGAAAAAATACTGAAAGACAACAACTTTCTTGGAAAAACAAAAAAAAATTCAATTTTGTAAGAAATTGTAGTTCTCGTAATTTTTTATAACCAAAATAATTTTTTATGGGGAATCGTAGTATCTCAAAAAATAATAGTGTTGTATGAAAATTATTAAATACTTTACATGTAGAATGAATATGTTATGACAATTGCAAAACCGTTGCCAAATTTTAACAGTATCTTTTATTTTTATTAAAAAAAAAATTTTTATCTTTGTGATTATTTTTTTAAAACTTTTCCTCATAGTAAAGAAGGTTTGTTTATAATATATGTTTAAATATTTATCAAAATTAAATAATGTGCACTAATAATAGGAAAAATTTTTTTTTTCTAATAATAGGAAAATGTTTTTTCATAACAGTTTTAATTGTTATAGAAGAATCAATAGAATAAATTACTTTAAAATTAAAAAGAATTACAAAACATGAAAAAAAATAATATTATAGAAGACTTAAAACATTCTTCATTTGCCCAACTCTAAGCAATGGTTTTCAGAGTGTCAAATGTTTGTCAAAACTTAGAGAAACTTAGTTTAAGAAATTTAAAAATTTTGTTGCTCAACTCTGGTAAATGGTTGGCAAAAGTTCGAGCAACTTTGTTTAAGAGTTTTAAAATTTTTGGTTTTAATACTTTTAATGTAAGCGTAGCATAGTGGTCAATGTACGCTGAACATTCCAGTATGCGTTAGGTTAAGTGTTCGATCCCAGCAAGCGTTGAATATTTTTAAAAATTGATACAGACTAATGGTTTTAATAGTAATAATAGATAGAGATTTTTTTTAACGTTCCAGATGATGACAATAATAATGTATTAGTTATTTAAATAATTGAATATTTTTTAATTACTTTTTTTACTTTACTATTTGCAACTTAAAATTTCACTTTTTTTAAATTTTCAACAATAAAATATCTAAATAAGTATTTTTTTCCTCCTATATAAATTGTTTCCTAAATCAAAAACTTTTGTCAATAAAAGCAAAAGACTAAAAAAATATCTCGCTGTAAAAATGAACTCTTAAAAAATGAATCATCGCATCGTATATACATATATTGCAAAGCAATATTGTCTCAGAGTTGCAATTCAAGGTCATTGTGAGGCAGAACTTATCAATACGGCTCGAACCTCGTCCCCATATTTCTTTGTAAATTGTCACAGTTTACCATGCACTACTCTAACAAGGTCCATGCAATAATTATTTGCAATTGGGGTAATAAAGTCAGTCTACATTATTCTACACTTTTTATACCTTTAATAAAATTCTATCTTTAGGTTATAGTTTTTTCAAACATTGCAAGTTTATAAACAATAAATAAACTTTATAGATCTTACCGGGAAAACGTATAACTTTATTGTTCAAATTTTACTATTTTAAAATATTGTTCTTCCTTCTAGATTTATTTCTTCAAAAAAAGTATAAAAGCGGTGTTCATTAATGTTAATTTTAATCTTCGACTTAATTTCAAGGATAAAAAATAAAATATTTCAAATTTCATGCTAGTTACATATAATATTTTTAAAAAATGAAAAAATTTTTCGACCCAAAAATAAATTTAAGTTATTAAAAATATCAATTTAAAATTGTTTTATAAAATTTTTATTAAATTATTTAAATTACAGTTTTTTAAATATTAAATACTTCCTTAAAGAAATTTATTTATAACAAAACAACTTTACCGCCGTCACATTTCACGATAAGTAACAAACATTGAAGATAAGAAACGACTATAAAGTATAATGTATTAAAAAATTACTTTTATAATGAAAATTGGTAATTTTGAATATTAAAGCTCATTAAAAAGTGAAAGGGACCTACCGGTTAGAAAGAAGTTCGTGTTTGACACTGTTCATCGATGACTGACTGCAGATTGAAGACTTATATTTTTATTAGTATCTCTCTTGCTCGAATAACTTTCCAAACTCCCCACCTCTTTACAAAGTGTTTGAGTGATTTTTTTTACCATTTATTTAAACATTCATGTATACGAAATTTTAGTACGAATCAGGTAAACTTATAGGCCAATACTTAAAATTCATATAAATGCTCATTTAAATATATTAAAATTTTGTATGCAATATTATACAATATTACTCAATAGTATTTTTTTTCCTTGAAATAATAAAGTAATCATCATTAATTCAATTAGAATGTATAAATAAGCTTAAGTAGTAATATGTACATTAGGAAGCGCTAATTAGCTGTAAGGACAACATACTAAATATTGACAAAACCATCCCTATTTACAATAAATTAAAAATATCAAAAATAAAGTTTTCTTAATTGCGTAATGTGAATTTAAATAAATTAATGAAAAACATCCACACTAATTGCTAACAATCAATTATGTATCACGATTGGACAGTGTCGTTTCGCTAAATTTTAATTTTGCGAAATTTACAAATTTACAAATTAAAATGAATGAAATGAATATTAATTTCACGCTATTTTTAAAGATATTCTCTAGCGAAAAAATAACAAAAATCAGACAAATATCAGTTAAATGAAATAAAATTTTTTTTGAATTATTAAATAACTAAATGTCTATTATTGAATTATTTAATTTTTCAGGTCTAACGTTATACAAATTTGATTAAATAAAAAATTGTTAGTTTAAATTTTTGAATATAAAAAAAATGAAAACAAATATTTGTAAAACATTATTAAAAATAATATTAAAATGAAAATATTATTTTTCTTCATTTTAGTTACTTAATTTTTATTCTTATTAATTTTAGGGTATTGGGAATTTTGAAAAAAGTCTTTTCAATTTTGAAAAATAATTTAGACGCGCTGGGAATTGAACGTGGGTTCGACGAACGGAAACGAATATCTATAACCAAGCAACCTAACCAACTGAGCTATTAACAACCAACTACTGAAACAAAACAAAAATTTTCAATTGTAAATAAATTCTAAAAAAAAACTCTGCGAACCTACGTTTTTCGAAAAAATCTTTTCTTTATAGTAAAAAAGCTCCAATTTGATAAAAAAGCCCGATTTTTTGATAATCGTCTTAAAAAACCTTTAAAAAAATGTCAAGCCCAGTGTCATTTTTCAAAACAAATTTTTTCAATAATTTTTCAATCGGAAATAAATTCTAAAATAGTTTTGTGTACTTTTGTTTTTCGGATAAAGTTCTTCCTTAGTTAAAAAAGCTCCAATTTAATAAAAGAAAGCTCCAATTTAATAAAAAAAGATCAAATTTAATAAAAGAAAGCTCCAATGTAATAAAAAAAGATCAAATTTAATAAAAAAAGCTCAAATTTAATTTTAAAAAAAGCCGAAAATTGATAATAGTTTATAATAAAGTTTTTTTTATAAAAACAATAAAAATAAAAAAATTGTCAAAAAATAATTTTTTCCAATTAAATATTTTTTACTTAATGTTTTATTCAATTTTTATAAACAAATTCCCTTTATTGTTTAATGTTTTCTCAATGTCTATGGACTACAATTTTTAAAAGTCTTTTCTTCAAAGAAATTATTCGCATTTTTTAAAATACATTATGAAAGTAAAAAAAAATTGGAAAAAAGCATAAAGTTTTGAACAACTTTACGAAGGAGAACAAAATTAACATAAGCAAAATTTTCATCCGTTGCTCCATTGTTAAAGATGGTAGAAAAATTTAATTTTTTCAAATTCTTAAATACAGACAGAAATTCCTCTTTTTTGTAGATGAATATTCGTATATTGAAAATAAAATGTAAAAAAAAAGACTTTTGGCCTATAAAAATAAGATTTGAGGATTAAGTTTTCAAAACCTGATAAATCCAAATTTTGTCATTTCAAGAAGTTTAAACAAATGACAATTCTCACATAACCATTAAAATTATCTTTAATGTAGAAAAAATGTAATAAATTATTCATTTTTTAAATATTTTTTTCTATTTAAAATGCTATGTTTGTAATTAAATTCTATTGTAATAGGGAATTTAAAACTTTTCACGGTAAATCGTTAGGTATAAAAATAACACCAAAATGAATTAAAATAACACTAAATTGGATTATTTTAATCCTTTTTGGTGTTATTTTAATACCTAACGATTTACCGTGTTAATAATTTTTTCTAATAAAAAGATAGAAATTAAAAATCATCAAGGTTAGGCCATAATATTTTTTTAACTGAAAATTCTTTATTAATAAATTTTTTTTCTTAAATTGAACAATGACACGGTAAATCGTTAGGTATTAAAATAACACCAAAAAGGATTAAAATAATCCAATTTAGTGTTATTTTAATCCATTTTAGTGTTATTTTAATACCTAACGATTTACCGTGGATAAATGGATTTTTAAAGATTTTAATATTTTAAATATGTGTTTATCTCAATTTTTTTAAAAATGGATTTATCAACTTTTGAAAAATTGCTCCTCATTTATACACCTCATTTTCAGAAAACGACTGTTTGTTTATAAAATACATTATATTAATATTAGAATCAGTATATTTTCGAACTGTTAAGAAGAAAAACTCCAATCCGTAACCGCCACAAACATTTTCATTTTGTTGGTCAAAGTAAATAAAAGAGTGTTATTAATAATTCTTAAAATAATATTTTATTCATAAATAAAAAATTGCAAATGCTATTAGCTACTTTAAAAAATTTTTCTTATAATATTAAATTCAATTGCACATTCTGCCTAAGAGAACAAAAATCCTCTATTCTCCGTGACAAACAAAATTCTTTTCGTTTCTCAATAAGTAAATAATAAATAAATTTGAAACTCGTTATTCAGGGGTTTTGGGGACTCTAAATACGCATCACGTATTACTTTTTCAAAATTCAAAATGGCGGATACAACATGGAAGACGAAGTATTTAAAAATTCAGTAAAATGAACAATATTTCGATACTCATAGTATTTTTTTGGTTCGCTGAATACAATTGTTAGTTAAGTATAATACTATTCTTAATTTTTGAAAATTAAGTGTCGGATTCATGGAGTAACATAATTTTTAGGCGAATGCGGTAAATTTTTAAAAATTCGTCCATCATATTGAGTTTATACGTGCTGCTTGGGTGAAAGTATATAATTAATATTTTAGCAATATTTTTAAAACCTGCTCGATAACATATAAATATTTTCCACAAACAAAACAATAAATAATTAATAATACATTCAATATTTTATAATAATTTCTTATTATCAAAAACGACAGAGACTTATTAAAAAACCTTATACAAGTTTTCTTTATGCATATGGATGTAAAGGTTACTTTTGTACTTTAAATTCCGTTAGTCTATTTAAAAGTGTTTGCAAATGAAAATTTTACAATGACTAAAATTTAAATCAGCATGCATAGTGGAATCTAATCAATTATAAACGAGTTTCTTGACACTTTACATTTTTCATATTTAATCACGTGTCACACATAAAGCTTCTTGATTCATACTTGTATTTACTGCATATGTTTTTTTTTTGTGCCAAACAGATATAAATGGTCCATTATCTGAAACAGAAGACGAAATATTCTTCACATTACAAATTTTATTTGTACAATTTGAAAAATTCTAACCTTACCTATGTAAATTTCTAAATGCCACTTGTTGAACTGGATTTCGTTTTATCATTTTTACTTGATGCGGAATGTATGCGTGATGAAACGGATATTGCACATTCTTCGGAACGGTTGCTGCTGGTTTCACTTTCTTGTAATAATTTCTCAGACTCCTGCAGTTCTCGTTCGGGAATTTCAAGCGAATCCGACGAAATTCTTCTTGTAATTTGATAATTTTCACCTATTTCTGTTATAATGTC
The DNA here is from genome assembly GCA_032873175.1 of Leptopilina drosophilae. NCBI lineage: Eukaryota > Metazoa > Arthropoda > Insecta > Hymenoptera > Figitidae > Leptopilina > Leptopilina drosophilae. Next base: position 868,461 of record CM065482.1, read on the forward strand.
TTTTGGATCTCTTAAGTTGTTCAACGAATCGGAACTTAAGGATGGCAAATCAAGTGTTGTTTTCAATTCCAAAGAATCGGAACTTCGGCACATTAGATTTTGCTTAACTTCTGAATTGTCCTCCAACTCCAAAGAGTCAACACTCGTTTCCATAATATTCGTTCCTTGGGACTTTGGAACTGTGGTTGGAATTTCGTCGTCTATCATACCTTTTTCGACTTCTATCTGAGAAATATCCTCTGTCGTATCATCCTGTCTTTCTAATTTTTCCACATTTGCTTGAGCGATGCGAATTATTTCATCGATCTCTTTAATTCTTTTCTCATAGTCATCTGAACCTGATGTACTCTGATTACCCGAACCATGTGCGCTGATATGCGTTTTAACTTTCGTTAGGTTCTCTAATTTAAATTTATTCTCCGGGCTTTCGTGGTCGAGTAAATCTTCCTCCTCCTTCGCTCTTAGCTCGATTAGATGAGCTTCCTTGCAGGCTTTCTCTAGACCTTCGAAATCCTTTAGGGACGACAAGGAAATATCGTCTCCATGACCTGAGCGACTGGTGTATCTTCTTGGAAGACTTCCATTGCTTCCCGAGTCTTGAGAACCACTGCTAAACTTTTTAGAGTTCTCTAAGGCAACCGCATTCTCTAGGTGCTCGAATTCTTGAAGCGAACTTAGTGAAACATTATCGTGATCAGTTGGTTTTATAAAATACTTCTTTCCTATTATTGTGTCATAATCGGGTGTACTTCCAAAGCTACCTCTAATACTTCCTATACTTCCAACGGACTCTTTGTGACTTCCCATACTGCCAAACTTACTGCTTCCGGCTTCGAAATCCGTTATTTCTTCTTCTTTAATGTCTTCTAAGGGTCCTCTTTCGTATTCAATGTCGTACAGTCTTGTATCGCTTTGGAACTGCATCTCGATCCATTTCTTCGCACCTTCGTCTGGATCCTCGTCGGAATAGGATTGAGAATATTGTTCCTCGTTGGAAACTTGTGGGGGACTTTCCTCGGATTCGAATTCAAACAATTCATTGCCTCTAGGTACCTGAGTTGTAGAAACATCTTTCTCGTCTTTCTTCTCGGTGATTAGATTCTCGACATCTCTGTCATAATTTTTAGTTGTTGTACAATGAAATTTGCCAATTATAATACTTTTCCCTTCTGAATCAAATTCTTCGGCTTCTTTTCCCACTTCTTCGATTACGACAAAATCGTCCATGATGTCTGGTTTGTCTACTAGTTCGAATGAGTCACTGTCTGGTGAGTTTCTACTTTGTAGTTCTTTTTCCACTACGGTCTCAATGGACATTCCGGATGTTGAAGAAGTCGACATGCTTGCTTGTTGGAACCATGTTCTTGTCGATGTTTGTAGATCGTCATTCTTATCGTCGGATTCCATAAAACTTAATCTTTGGTCCAGAGAATCGGGCTCAAATGAAAGTGCCTGCTCGTCTTGATCGTCGATCACACTTTCGGATTCTCTGGATATTATTTGCGTTGAAACACTTTGGACGTCTTGCTGACTGACTCGAGTTGTTATTATATCCACTGATGTAAGAACACCAATTTTTATATCATCCATCGATGTAGATAAGTCGAATTTACTTTTACTAATTTCTTCTATCTCGTTTTTAACTCCATCATCTAAATCTTGTTCTGATATCAGATCTATCGATTGGCACACATTCGATGTTTCGTCAAATTTTTGTTCTGCTTCTGTCGTCTCTCTATCGACATCCGTAACTTCTAGACATGATTGATCGGCAGAAGCGTCTTTGGATAACTGTGGAAATATCATCTCGGAAGATCTTTTCATTCTATAAGGAATGTCACTTTCAGTTTCTGTTGTCGCATTGGGGATTTGATCATCGTCGAGAGTTATTTCAAGATTAACATCCAGTGCGTCTTTTTCGTCCATTTCTGATTCAGAGGGTACTAGAGTTTCTGATAATTCGCTTGTGCTATCTACACTTCCAAGGTGTCCCGAACTTAAGGAATTTAGGGACTTCATTGATTCTCGAGAACTCAGAGTATTCGCGGCTGTTTGATAATCCTGCGAAGTTGGTCGAGAATGTTCCATGGACATCATTGCGGTTTCGTATTCGGAGAGTGTTCCCGAAAAAGCCGATTGCATTGTATCAAATTCAGATGAACTGGGTCTACTACTGCTGCCCAGTTCATAATCACAAGACTGATAGTTACTCTCTCCTGAACTTTCAGGTTCACTTTCGGAAATAATTTTCTTTGGTCTTGTCGGTTTTATCCTTTTTCTGGGAGCTGGTTGAGGTGGTTGTAGCGAGAAACTGTCGTCTTTATTATCGGTGTCTGAAATTGATCTACTTGCAGGAATTGGGGAGGAAGAATAAGACTCTTCTAGTTTGGTGTCTTTTAATATTTGACTAGATTGCTGACATGTGGTGGAATCGTCGATTGTTGTGGAGTCAGTGGTGAGTTTTTGTTTTCCACCTTCCGATAGAGATTCCTCACTTTGCAACGAGGAGTACTTTGTGTCTATTGTTGATGTTTCTGAATTGTCTTCCTTATCTTTTAGATTACTATTCCATTTGGGCTTTATCACTGGTGAACCGGACATGGGAGTTGAATCCTGATCAGAACCTTTTTCCGAAGACGATGCTCTGTATAAAAAGGGAAGTTCGTTTGGAATTGATTCGGGCTGGATTTTAAACTGAAATTCTGATGGAGAATCCTTTATGTTAAATACAACTTCGTTATTTTCGGTTAACTCTTCAATTAAATCTTGTTTTGCTGCTTGCAATGATTCTTTTACTTCGTCAATTTCTTTCTTGACAACTTGGTCCAAAACTGTTATTGCGTATTTAGTGCTTAAATTAACGTTTTGAAGGTCTTCTTTTTTTGTCTTTAACGAGTTATAATCGTCAAGTAATGTGTCCTCTTTTTCTACAAATTTCTTTGAATCTTCGATAAGTTTTTCTTCTGCATCTATTCCACTTTCGTCTTTCGAGTAAGTGTCCGTAATATTTATTGATTTATCTAGAGGATACGTTTCTGTAATTTCTGGTTTTGGCAGTTCTTTATCTATCTTCTCTTCTGGAACATGATCTACAAGTTGCTGCTTGCTTTCTTCTTCGTTTCTCGATGTATGATCTACTTTTTGATGATCCTGATCCTTTTTGTCTTCAATTAATGGTTTTTCCAAATTCTCCTCACTTACTATTGTGACCGAAAATTTAGACGTCTTGAAGTCTTTCTCTGTTTTTTTATCTTCATCTTCACTCGACAGCTTTGGTTCGAAAAATAATTCGTCATCCTTTTGTGTTGCACCGTCTGTTACTTGCATAATACTCGAGTTATATTCCTCCAATTCTTTATCAAACTCTTGGAAAGGTTGTAAAGTTTCTGAAATTTCGATTTTCTCGTCTCCAATCATCCAGTTAATGGGCTTAATTTCAAGATCTTTAACTTTCGACCTAGGCGATATCAAAGGAGGACTGTGGATTTCGATACTATCTCTTTTTTGTGTCATAAGATCACTTTCCGTATAAGATCTAATGGGGGGAAGATTTGAAGGAACAATATTTACAAGAGCTTCTTCTGACATTGTAGTTAAATTCTCTTCAAAATCTCCACTGTTTGACGGATACATTTTGTCAAGTGCACTGGCTGCTGTACTTTCATGTAATGTTGAGACCTTTTTAGACGTAGATTCAATCAAATCATTGTCTGGTAAATTTTGTAAATAATCGGAATCTGCTTTTACTTCAATCTCCTGTTGGGGTTCGATAATTTCTAGTACTCTAGCAGTAGACATTTCTTCTTGCTGATACTTTAAAGCATCCTTTATTTTACTTTCTGCATGCTGTTTATCTTTTTTATGATTTTGTACATCACCTTCCGGTACGAAACCTTCGACATCTTCCAATTCCATATGATCGGAAATACTGCTGGAGCTTAAAGTTACGTGAAAACGAGACGATGAGAGACCCTCCTTGTCCTGAAGAAACAATTCGTCTTCTCTTGCTAAATCTTCGCTGAAACTAACACTATCTTGCGTGTTATCTTTTTCGAAATTTTCTTCCTGTATCGAGGATCCTGACACGATGTTATCTTGCAATAATGATTTCTCCGTGATATCTTGGAATTTTTTGGTCAAATCATCGGCGAGTTGATTATCGGAAATTTCGGAGTCCGCGTTTTCTAGTTCTTCTAAATCCCTCTTCAAACCGTCTGAAGAAATTGATCTGTTTGTTAGTTCTTTTTCTATTGACTGTACAAGTGTCTCGGCAATATTTTGTGCTTCTAATTTAGTCATAGCTTGATCATAAGCAGAAGGAGATTCCTCTTTAAAAATATTTTTCGCGTCGAATGATTTTGATTCTTCTTTGTGAAAGTATTCATCAGAGACGACATCGCTAATACTTTCTTTTAAATTTAACAAATCAGTTTCTATTTTCAAGCCAACGTCAATTTTACTCTTTTTTATTTTTGTCGAATCTTCTACTTCTTTTAATATTCTCTCCTTGTCTTCTAGTATTAAGCTGTTTTGACTTGCTTCACTTTTAATCACTGCTTGTGAAGCAGATGTATCGACGATCTCCTTTTCTGATGTAAGATTTATTGATGTATTCTGAAGAGTCGTTTTATTTAATTCCTTGACATATACTTGACTCTCTTGAACTATTTTCTCTTGGAATTGTTGCCTTAAACATTTTTCTGAAGACTTTTTTGATCTGTGATCTTCTTTCTTTTCCTCGAATAATAATTTAGTGTCACCTGTTGAGATTTCTGAAGATTTTGTTTCAATTTTCTCTCGTGTAGTGGATGCTTCCTGATCTACTATTGAAGTTACGACAACATCAGGTTCTTTTTTCAAGGTGTCTAGGTCCTCGAACATACTTCTAGCATCTTGTGGACGAGCTGAAAATGTTTTAGAAAAAATGTGGGTTTCACTTTTCTTTTTTGTGGAAGTAACTTCCTCTCGGACTATTTTCTCCATACGATGATGTTCTTTTATGTCTTTGTTTTCGGTGATCATTTTCGGAATACGTGACTCAAGCTCTGTTTTTCTATCTGCTACTATTTTGCCTACGTTTGAAATTGAAGGGTTCAGTGTATTTTCAGAAGATGTATCAAGTAGATCAGTTTTGTTCTGATCCTTTAGGACTAATTTATCCTTTTCAGTTTTTGACATTGCAACGGGAATACTTGATTTAAATTCCTTTTTCAACTCCGTTTTAAATTCTGATTTTTGGGTGATAGTTGTTTCCTTTAAAGGGACAAATTCGTTTTCTTTTGGAATTATTTGTTCTTTTACATCCCTTTCTATTTTCTGTACTTCGCTTGTCTCTGGTACTGAAAACGATTCCTTTTCTACTTTTTCTTCGGGCAAACTTTCGTGTTCTGCTTTTAAATTCAATTTTTTACTTAATTCTTCTTCCTTCTTGAAATCGGGTTTTCTTTTTGCATTCGCGTGCGGTAATATTTTAACTGGAATCTTAGAATCAGACTGAACATCAGGAAGGTATTCAATCTCTTGTTTAATTACGTTAACTTCTTTTTCTAATGCTTCCAGTTTATCAATATTTGAAATATCTTGTGATATTTTATGAATTAGTTTTTCATTTAACGCTTCGTTTTTCGAACTCTGGGAAGTGTGTTTATTTTCCAAGTCATCGGAAGTGGATCCTTTATCTTTAAAATCTTCTTTTTCGTTAAACTTTTCTTTTACATCGCTAATCTGTGATGGTTTTTCTTCTGCATCTGAAAAAGAAAATGTATTACTGTATATACTATTAAAAGAAAAAGACATTTCCACTTTGAAAGATTTTAAGTCTAGTGCTCCTTTTTTAAGTTTAGTTGTGCTTTTACTTTAGTTTTAGGTCATCAATAAGTTGAAACTTAAATTAAAATTACCTGTGTCTTTTTTTATTCCAATTGTTGCCTTGTCTTTTTCCTTTAAACACTCTTGAGATTTATGTAATACTTTGGCATTGGAAATTTCCTTCTGGATTTGTTCTTCAAAGTAGTGGGCTTTTTCTGCAACGGAACATTCTGAAATGTCTGGAATATTCATGTCCTCTAATGTCTCAGATGATCTTCCTGAAAAAGCAGGTGTATACTCTTCTGACACCACGTACGGAAGATTCTCACTGTCACTTTCATTAAAAGTAAGTTGAGAGGATTTTGAAATCTCCGATTCTGATCTCTGATAACTATTTCGCTTCTTTGTAATGTCCTCCCAAAATTTTTTCTTTTCCAAATAAGTCTGCTTCTCTAAGATTAAATCGTCTTCTTCATCGTTCAGTTTATTGGCGTAATTGGAATCAAGAGGGTCATGATGGAAAGTAGATTTCTTCGCAGTGGATCCTTGGAATGTGTTAGTCTCTGGAACAACCAAATATCGTATTTGTAATTATTTGTTGTAATTAATTCTTTTTATAAATTTTTTATAAATTTTTTTTGTTTTCTTTAAATTGTCAGCTTTAATTTCAGAAAAAGAGTTTTGAAAAAGCCTTCTTGGAGCACCTTACCTATTGAGCAGGCATGACATGTTTTAGGAACGTTTCTCAAGCGTGAATTTATTTCTTCATCACTAGGTACATACTATTTTTGTCAAAATTATAGAATTTTAGAAAACACCCATTTAGCGCTAAGAGAACGAATTAAGGAAGCGAACAAGTTAGAAAAAAAGCAATTTCATATTGAGAGCAAAAACACTTTTCTAATATCCTCTAAAAAAACCGATTGTTATCGTCCAGTGATGCCAGATTTGCCACATTTTTGCAATTTTCATCTCAATTTTCAATTCATATCCAGATTTACTTATTGCTGAAGGAGAAAAGTCCGTCTCTCATTAAATTCTGATTTGCTTCACGTTTTATGATCAAAAACTTATATTAAACATTAATCCACAAGATTCTTTTATTTTTGTTTTCAATCCATGTTAACAATTTTTTGAAAATTCTTATTATAAAAACTATATTTTGAATGTGACAAATAGTAATATTCAGAGAGAGAGAGAGAGAGAGAGCAAAAAGTATTGTCCAAAAATCTCCCAATTAAGGTTTGGTTTTGAAAACCAACTGCACCGATAAAAGAAAAAGAAATCAGAAAAGTGCATGCAGTTCTCAGAGTATGAAAAAATTAAAAGAAAAGGAAAAATAGAAAAGGAAAGAATGACAACAGTCCTCAAGTGCAATTTGAACTGTTTATTGAATATTACTAAAACAATGAAAATTTAAATTTCAACAGTAATTAATTAAATAAATAAATTATATTCATTAACTAAATAAAATAATATAATTTTTGCAGTTTTGATTCTGCTATTTAAAATAAATAATATACTATTATTTCACATGAAGTAATGTAAAATACATATTAAATAAATAATAATATTAAAAAAAAAATTAAACTGAATAGAAGGATAGAGAATAGAAGTATTGGAGAACGGACCCTTACAGTGCAGTAAGAAACACTATAATATTTATAATATTTCCGAATAAGTAGATCGTTTTCGTTCGAATTTTAAGAAGATTAAATATCATAAAAAAAGTTGTCTACATTTAAAACATAAGTTTTGAATAATTTTCCTTAAATAAGATTTTTCCTAAAACAAGATTTTTCCTAAAACAAGATTTTTACATTTTGCAGCAACTTGCAATGCAAGCATTGCAAGTTTACTGTAAGCTTACAAATTAATTGCGACTCCCAAGTAGCACGTAATATAAATATCATATTAAAATAGCCTTGTGGTCATATTATCATATGATATGGTCATATTTTTAATGACTAATGTGCTACTTGGGTTTTTAATACTTAATTTTTTAAACAGTATTTATTAGTTGCTTACAATTCTTTAGTAACAATCATTTTATAATTTAGTAATAAATATACGTAAAACTATTAATGTCTTAACAAGAACATTAATTATTAACATCACTGTTAATATAACACTGAATTGCATGTAGAATTAATTCCTGTTTAACATTTCTTTAACATTTAACATTTCTTGCATTGCCAACTTTTTCGTGTGTAAACATTTTTTTTTTATAAAAATTAAATGTCATCGTTGTTTTAGAATTTACAATTTAAGTATTAATTAATTTAAATTAAGATCTTTTTTACATAGGATTAGGAAAGATTCTACTCTTTCTTATTAAAAAAATTACATTCTTTTTCTACATATCACATTTTCCAAAGGTACATCACTTTTATTTCACAAAAATGCAAAAATAATTGTTTCTTTCACTATGTTATTTAATTGTTAAATATTATCAATACCATATTCTTATTTGTAAAAGAGAAAAAATAAAAATAAATAAATAAATTATAGTAAAGGGGTAAAAATAAGCTTTTTAGCTTTTACAAAAATCAAAAGTGAAGTAAAAATAATTTTCAAGTGTACAATAAGCTCATTATGTATTACGATGTATAATGCAATTTTTATTTTATATCACATTTTTTTCTTCCGTTTGTGTTAAATTTGAAATGAAGTCATACAAAAATTCGAGTGCAAGGGTCAAGGTCATAGGTTTTAAAAATGTTAATAATGTGATAAATGTTACTTTACTTATCTCGACGGTAATTGTTGAAAATTAAGTAAATCTTTTAGTTCTTAAGTTTAACTTTTTAAGTCAACAGACCACAAAATCTAAATCTTTTAGTGTTATTTAAACAATTATTATATGAACGGAAAAATGTGGAATTTAACATTAATATTGCATTAAAAATTGTTTCTTTGTAAATTACGAGCGAAGTTTATTTTTCTCTGCAGACAAAGTAAAGTAATGTTGAATTGCTTCGAAATAATTTTTCTCTTACACGAAAATTGTTATATACCAATTTTTTTTTCTAATTCTGCCATTTATTTTCTAAAATCGAGATCATTCGCGCACGTTTTATTTCTCTTCTATTTTTTTATCTAATTTAAAAATTACTTTACTCCAGATCCTCTACATCGGTGTGACTGTCACTGATTCCATCGTCTGAAACATCTTTAGCAACATTAAGCAGATGATCTATTTTATTAAGATTTTTCATGACAATTTGAGAAGCTGCAAGGCCGTCCAAAACTATTTCTTCCTGAATTCCGCAAGCACCTTCGAGTTCATCGTCTTCATCAGAGGCGTCCATATCTTCACTATCGGTTGTTGGCATGACAATAATATCCGGCATTTTCGATTGCACTTCCTTTTCTCTTGCTGTGCAAATTTGATTTCTCACTTCAACCGAAAAGGGACCATCTCCTTCTTTTGTTGTAATAGTTTCTCCATTAAAGTCAGTGAAAATATCCGATCGAGCTTCCACACATATTGGAGCTGGTTCTTCGCCGTCTTCATAGGCCAAATCTTCAACATCAGTTTCTCCTTGATGACTATTGAAAGCCACACACAAGCTATTTCTAGTCGGTTTTTGTTCCTTGGCGTCATGAGATTCAACATCGCTCGTATAGATTTCATCGACGTCAGTTAAGTTATCGACAAAACTGTTCCGACGTTCTTTCGTTAAATAGAAATTTTCCTGATAAGTAGAGTCCGATTCTTCATATTCAACTCCATCGACAGTTACCGAAACAACCGGATTGGGTACGATTTGAGGAATAGCATTGACTTTAGAAGAAACATTTTTCTTTCCCACTGGATTGATGATTGTCAATTCCCCTTCGGAATCAGTATCCGAAAAATGTAGCGAAGTATTGTTCATCAAAGCATTCAACCGTCTTCGGGTGGACCTTGTTTTGCGTTTTACTTGAGTAGAACCACATCTACTTTGATTTAGTATACAACTATCAGTTGACAATTCTTTGCATTTATATTCTGATTCCATTGCGAAATTGAATTTTTAACTATTCTTTTTAAGGAACGGAAAATTTTTAAATTGGCTATTTTAAAAATACCCTGAAATGAATTGAAATTATATAAATTAATATCAAAAAGGCAAACAGAAAGAAAAGAATCTCATAGATAAATAAAAGCAACTCACTGCTGTAGGAATTTTGGAAATATATTTTTCAATACACTAGTTGATGGTAAGTATGCAAGCAGTTGATTACTGACTACGAAACTACCCTTGGTATTGAGATTTGTTGGTACATTGTCTTTAAATGAATTAAAGAAGCTGTACGGCTTCCCAAGTCATAAGAGGATTTAATTTTCTTCCTAAATAAAAATATAGAAAAAGCAGTCTGGCACTGGACGACTATGCATCAGCTTACCTAATTGCATTTAATGCACTGAGGTTTCATTGAGAAACCTTCTTTGTCTCTTATATTATCGATGAAGTGAAGGTTACGCTTTATTCTCCTTTTCTTACTCTAAAAAAATATTTAGTAACTGAACATTTTGTTACCTGTTAGTTTTAATTGGAGCTTGTCATTTAAAACTTTCTTTTCCGATGGAGAAGTTGATTTGGGTTCATCGCATTTCTCTTTCTGATCTGCTGTTGATTTAAGTTTTATGTCTGAACTTTGAGCCATTTTGTTTGAATCTTCCATAGCTGAAAAACGAATATTCATTAAGTTTATAATTATCTAGTATACTAAAGAGACTAAAAATCTAGAATACTAAAGATTTCTGAAATTCTTTCTCCTAAATTATTATTTATAAACAATTTAGAGCAATAAATGTTTTTGTTTAACTTTTTATACGGTATGCAACAAGTATAAGTTTTTAATATTTTTAACTACTTTGTCCAATTATATTTAACGACTTAAAAACTACAAAAACATCACAAATGAAAAAGTTATTAAAATGGAAGAACAAAAAATGTTGCAATCCATTTTTGCATAAAATATTCCTGTAATCCATAAAACCACAACGTGTCTAGAAACGTGTCATTACTAATCTGGTATCAGATTTTTAAAATTAAAAATAGTGTATTTAACATAAAGCATAACATGAAAAAATTGATACTCATTGTAATGCGGAATTTAAGAGCACCAGAAGGACTAATTAAAGACCCTAAGTATTGCTTTTGGCCTATAAATAAATTGTTCAATTGATAATAAAGTTTAAAGACAATTAAAGCAAATTAAATTCAAATAAATTAATTCCGGTGAATCTAAATTCAGTGACAGTGTAATAATCAATGTGTTTATCTCCTTACCCCCATCTTCGCGGTTTGTTCGTAATTTTCCTAATATTTTCTGAATTAGTCTGTCAAATGGTTCGAATGAAATAAATTAATCTTTTATATGCTTTCGAGTAAAATATCCTGACGCTAAATAAAATAATTACCTGTAAATTTAAAATTACTAACCTAAATGTTTGTTCTTTAATACTGAATTACTAAATGTTTCTGGAAGCACGATATTCAGCACACAAACTGGTTGTTGAGGTGGTTCTCCTTTAGCTACTTTGGGTTCTCTCATGAAAAGCATTCTTGCCACAGGATCTAAAGTTGGATCTTTAACTTTTACATGAAACGATATTCTATTTTGACGAAATGATTTGAAAACAAATTTCAACTGAACTCCAGACTTTGTGACAGGAACAAGATTTCCACTAAATTCTATATACAAATTTTTCCCATCCAGAGCCTAAGAAACAAACAAACAAACAGTTTTTCAATTTTAAATCATGAAAATTATACTCCTCCACAGCACCGAAACTTTCCTAAAAATTTATTAAATATTTTCAATTATTATTTCAATTATATCAATTATAATTAGGCGAAGATTTCATTGAAATGTTCAGGAAAGTTTCGCGCTGAACATTTATTTAATCGCGAGACATTTAAGTCTTTACACAATTTTTACTAAAATATTCAGTTAAAGATGCCAAATATTGCAAGTAAATATTTAACAAATTTTTAGGAATGTTTCGGTGCTGTGGGGGCTATTAGGATTAATATTTATATAATTTTACCTCAACATCACGACTTTTGACTAATTCCAAGAAATCTTCTTGCTTTTCTAGAGAGTGCATTCCATCTTTACCATCTGTCATGCATAGTATCCGTAAAGTAGCTTCTACTAAATCGAACCGCTTCGAGTAAATGACAAAGCTTGAAATTAAAAAAAAGAAGATATTAATGAACATTTCTGCACATTTTTACAAGTTTTAACAAAAATATAGAAAACTCTTGAGTTAACAAAATAAATTGTAAAATAACGATGACTAATTTACTCTTAATTTCTTTCAAACTCTTTAGAAAATGTTAACTTACACGGATTTTGCATAAAATTTAGGGTACCAATGATTTTTGAGTCGATAGTTATGGATTAAAGTTACTACCTCAAAATTCAAATTGGTAGCATTAACGTTTTTGGAATCTCTTATTGAGTTTAATTTAGTTTTACAAAATTCAAAATAACCTTTCCAATCCGTTGTAATTTCTTTAAAAGTCTTCAAATTCCCATAAGCCTTTCTGATTTAGAATTTTTCGAGGTCTTTTTACAAACTAAATTTTCGATCATTCATAAATTGGATTCCCCCATTTTTAATTTTGAAGACCGAGTTTAAATTCTTAATTCACGACCCAAAAAACATGAGAATACCAAATTTGTGTAGTTTATTTTTAGGGTTTCGTACACAAAAGGTGTATTTACGGAACCCTTATGGACAGACCCTTCATCTAATTTAAAGATTGTTATCAAAATATTTTTAAGGACAGATAATTAACAGGAATAATTAAACTAACTATTAGAGTGTTTCTCTTTTATATTATTCTACGTAGACTATCAAATAGAAGTTAAATAATTAGCAAACATTATATTAACAGAAATCCTTTAAATACTCACTTTGTAATGAATGGAACGAATAATGATTCTTTATATAATTCAGTCGCCATTCGTGGAACATCATTTGCGCTTCTATAATCCATTAGCCAAAATCTGGCAGAAACTGTGGTTGTAAATGAAACTCGATCATTCATAAAAGTTAACGGTGTTGATCCAGTCACATCTTCCCATTGAGCTTCACTGGTACCGCCTTTAAAACAATCAAAGAACATCATTTTAATTTTACTTTTAACAACATAACGATTATACACTTAAGCAAATAATGAATATCTAGAGCTTTTTAAACAAGGGTAATTGGAGCTAAAATACTTTTTTCAATGTTTTATTAAATTTACCTGCAATACTGCATAGCAATCGTAAGGAAGTAGTTTCACCTCCATATTGATTAATCATTCCCTTATTCGCTGCTTGAGGAACCGGTATCGTAAGGGTGATCGGTTTATGAAACTTTCTTCTTCTTGGTTCAATAGTAACGACTGGTGAAACTGCTACACTGTTACCGAGAAGTTTTGCTGTTAGCTCGGTTGGTATCACGTGAGCCTAAAATTGCAGAATCAAGCGTTTAATATTTCGTACTTGGAAAAATGATGTATGTAAATCTAAATAATACAAGTGCGCATTTTTTATAACCAACCTGCAATCCAACGATGATCTTTTTGGTAAGTGAACCAGGTGGAAACACTGCCTGGACGTGATTAGCGACACTGGATATTAAAATTCCTCCTTCTGCTCCAATTACATGAACCTCTTGCTTGATTCTTGTCACAATAGCAAAGTATTGTGGGAAAGTCTTAGTTAGAATACGAGTTATTCGTCCCGAGTGTAAGGCACTCATTTGGGTATCTGAAAATTTTCAATTGATGAACAATTTAGAATCATTTGTGTTTGTGTATCTAAAACTTTTCAATTGATGAACAATTTAGAATCATTTGTGTTTGTGTATCTAAAAATGTAGAATCATTTGTAATTTATATTCGTTACATAAATTTTTTCAGTGGGACCCAATTTTTGTGGGGACATTCTCAGCACTTAGCTCTGTAAAGCTTATTTTCCGGATGTATTTAAAAAAGTCAGGCTTCTCACAGAGCACATAATTTTACTTATCTATTTTAGAAATCTTTTACTGAATCATTAAAAATGTTGCAATGCAAGATCAAAAGAATTGATCATCAAACAATGAAATTTGTCATTAACATTTTGTAGCATTAACATTTTGTTCCATTCATACATAAAGGAAAAATTTTTTGTCTATAAGCTTTTATTATAGCTTGAGACTCTACTTGTTGCCTTTGAGTTAAAAAATTAATATTGAAAAAAAATTATAATCTTCGATACTCACCGTAAGTTGTGTTTAATAAATTGTCATCACCATCGAGAGAATTATCGTGTTCCTTCCAAGTTTCGCCATTTTCAGTTCTTAAAATTATAATTTCTCTGTTTTGGCCACGAATTGCGGCAAAATTTGGAATGTCAATTAACACAGGCCTAGAAAAAACCCTTTTTTTATTATTTCTTTGAAAATTAATAATTAAAATTAATAATATACAAAGTAGGATATAAGTAGTAAAATTTTCATCCTCTTCAAAAATTGATCAGTATATCTTTAAACGTTTTAGACAAATCGTAGATATCTTTCAAATTTTGGATAGTACGTAAATTCATATATTGTTTTTCTTACTGTTAAACTTTTCATGTCATCAATAAACAACAAACTATTTATACGATTGGGGTACAAAAGATCCAATAATGTTTTAGAACTTGCGATAAAATTTCGATAAATTATCGATAAAATTTGAATATTTACCCTAAGAATGAAGCTCCAACGGGGCCCATCTCAATAATTCGAGCTGCTAAAGCTTCTCCTTCCATTAATGGAGGAAGATTTACAACTTTATTTGGTTTTACTAATCTACAAGTAACACGAATTGGCATTGTAGCTCTTCGAGGTGGAACAATTATTCGAATTCCACTATGTCTACAGCCCTTCATTGTGTCACCTCTGGCATCCACCAAAAAGCTTACTAGAAATCTGATTTCAATAATTATTAATACATGGAATCAATTTTGTATAGTGGAAAAGCTGTTCAAATTATTAAAAAAATACTTACGATCGGAAATGGAGTTTCCTGCAAATGAAAATTAGGCAAAAATTAAAAACTATTTGTATAAAAGGTTAGAGGACAATATTAAGAATGAAAGTCCAATAGAACAAAATGGTCCTAAATTTACAAATAAATAATTTAATTACCCGAATCCAAAATTATCGTTATCAAAATTTTCTCCTATGCAGTAATTATTGCTCTGAACAAACTGCTGCTTTTCTTCGTTCGAAACTGTAAAGCAAAGATTTTTGTTAGAGCATCTTTGACATAAATTAAGGATTTTTCTGAAAGAAAATTTGTTACCGTGTCTGTGTACAGGGTCGTCGCGAGTTACATCAATGGGAAGAGAATCGTCTCGAAGACTTTTCATTAAATCTACGGTTAAGTATCGGTATGGTTGTTCGCTAATCAAAGTGTCTGAACCTGTAATTATAAAGACACTTATAAACAGAAGGATGTAAAATAATGTTATGATAAAAAACAGCAACTAAGAATAATGAATAAAAAAAGATGTGTTCTCCATTTTTTCTATAAAATACTTTGGGAACAAAATTAAGTTTACTTTATGTACTAATAAGAACTCCATATCAAAAAAAGTTGGATCATATTAAAATTCTAAAATTAGTACCTCCTTCATCATCAGAATCCGAAATGAAACTTGTTTCTTGCAAACTTTCGGGGGCGATTACTTTGTATTTCTCTTCCCAATTTTTGTTATCCTGTGTCTCGCTATCATAAGATAGTCCCTTCAAAACTTCTATTACAGATATATATCCTAATTTTTGAGCGATATTCAGTGCTGTCAATCCATCCTAAGGAAACATATTAATAAAAATTAACAATTCATGTAAATATTAGTAACAGTAAACGTATTATTGTAAGAAAAATGTACTAAATTCTTTTTATTAGAAATACGTAATATTATAATAAAAAGAAATAGACAATTTATAATTACATTCGTGTGTGCTCTGTGTGAAGCTTGTCCTTCTATAAGAGCAGACACAACATGGGCATGTCCTTGTTGAGCAGCTTGATGTAACGGAGTGTAGTTTTGGTTAGTCTTAACATTGATTTCAGCAGAGTGTTTCAATAAAAATCGTATCATTGATAAATTTCCAAAATGAGCTGCAATGTGTATTGGCCTATAACCAGTTTGAGTTTCCTTTTCAATATTTGCACCGTTTTTTACTAAAATTGAAGCTACTCTAGTAAAGTCTTCTTGGGCACATAAATGTAAGGCTGTGAGTCCATTCTGTAAAAAACTTTATTTAAATTTCTAAATTAGGGGGAAAAATTTCTAATTCTTAAAAATCAAAAACAATATTCTGAATCATTATTTACATGACTTTTAATTAATGACAAAATTCTTTTCTTAATAAAATGTTAGTAATCCTCAAAAGGACCCCGCGCTAAACACACTGAAAATGGCTCTCGGTTCTTTATTTCCTGACCATTGCTCAATTCTTTTTTTTAAACAGAAAACTATTAACTGCAGGGTTAATATATTTAAATTTATATTATAAATTAATGTTATATTTAAATATTATATATATTTAAATTTATATTTAAATTTATTTTTCCCTGACTTTTCCCTGATTTCCAGACGAAATTCTAACTTTTTCCCTGACCATAAAAAATATTCTGATTCACTCTAAAAATTATTAGATACTCAAAAAAATGTTCTATTAAATTTATTTACAAATTTCATTAATTGCAAAATTATTCAAAAACATCAATAACTAAATTTTTAAATAAGTATTTAATTATTACTTTTCCACAGGAATTAAAATTCTTCAGAACATTCAAATTCAAACCTTTTTGAAACTCAACAATTTATAAGAATATTATTACAAAGCATGTGATCGCCTTCTTCATGTTTTGTTATAATTTAAAAAACCAGGAAATTTTTCAACCAAAATTTTAATTATTTACAAAAATCCTAATGTAATACTTAACAAGAATTCAATTATTTTTAAAAGTAGTAAATTTTCTAAAATCAATTCAATTATTTGAAAAAAATTGTAATAAAATTCGTTGCAATGATTCAATTATTTTCATGAACAATAAATCGATTATTCGGTAATTTCATTTTTTAATCAATTTTTATTAGAAGTTTTATTATTCATAAAAATAATTTTTTTAAATTTCCAAAAATATCATTAAAATTTTTCTAAAATAATTGAATTTCGGTGAAGAATTTTATTATTTCTAAAAACAATACAATTCTTGTAAAAAACTTTGTTAAATTTTTTTAAAATAATTTATTCATGCGACGAATTTTATAAAAATCTTTTTAAATAATTGATATTTTTAAAAAAATTTTATAAAATTTTGTATATCAAATAATTGAAATCACGCGAAAATTTTATTATTTATAAAAATAATTGAATTATTTCAAAGAAGTTTATTAAAAATTATTGAATTTCTGTGAATCATTTTTCCAAGAATTTTATTTAAGTTTTTGAAAATAATTGAATTTCGAAGAAGAATTGTATTATTTATAACAATAATTGAAATTTTGACGAGAATTTAAAAATTTTTTTGAAATAATCATTGAAGAATTTTATTATTTACACTGAAAAAAATGATAATGCTAATTTTGACATACAAGTATGGTTAGGATGTATAGCTGAAACAGCAATACCGTATTGCTGTTCTTAAAATACAGTATTCGTGTTCTCCGCATACATATTATTGTCTCTCAAATACATATTGCTGTTCTACACTGCGTATGGCTAAAACAGCAATACTGTATGGCAGTATCATATCTACCAATATAATATGTCAGAATTGGCTATATTTATGGCAGTACCATAAATATATTTTTTTCAGTGTATAAAGATAATTGAAATTTTGAAAAAAATTTTTCAACATAATTGAATTTCTGCGAAGAATTTTATTACTTTTGAAAAATAATTGAACTTCTGTAATTATTTGTAACTTTTTCAAAACTAAATTTTTTTAGTCTTTTTAACTAAAATTCTTTTATCAATCTAGTATTTATGAAAATTGTAAAAATTATTCATTACATAATTTATAAGTCATAATTTTATGACAGTGTCCTTTGAATGAAAAATGTAAGTCTTAATGTAAGGAACAATACTACTTTGGAATCATCATCATTAATCATTAGTAATCATTGGAATCCGAATCACCATAAAATTAATATGTTTTATAATATATTACCTTCGCATTGTAATTAGGATCAGCGCCATGATCAATCAATAAATTAATCATATCATAATGTCCCTTTTGTGCACTTAAATGTAATGCAGTATAACCAGCTTTCGATTCAACGTTTGTTTTAGCCCCATGCTCTAATAAAATGGTTGCTGTATCCATCTGAAAAAATATTAAAAGATGTATTCACTCTTAAACGTTAATTGTTTATATCTCGGAAAAATTTGAATTCTTTTCAAAATCCTTTGAACTGTTTGACATTATAAAAAAGTTTACATTTTACGTATTCGTTTTCGATTTAATACAGTTTTGAAATTTAACTGTTACTGACACTAAAGGAATTTTTACTCGCGAGGTAAAAAAACGATGTAATCTTGTTTCGGTTAATAAAATAAATTTGGAACAAAAATATTATTAAATATTGTTAATATTAATTAATATTATTAAACATTACCTGATTCTTTCGTGCTGCAATATGTAACGGCGTATGACCATTTTGAGAAGTAATATTAGGAGATGCTCCTTTCTCCAACAATAATTGTACGACATTTGGATGATCATAATGACAAGCCAGGTGTAAAGGAGTTATATTATTCTGAAAAAAATATTTTTTTAAATTTTAATTTAATTTTAATACCTATTGAAGTGCACCTTTCGATAGCAGACGTCAAGAAGTAAAGCTATTCATTTATTGAACCGTTTAAAAATAGCGATCATTTTTATCCTAGGCAAAAATGATCTTTATTTTTAAGTGATGGTAGCTTTACTTCCTGTCTAAAATTGTTTAAAATCTAAAATTTAAACATTTTTGCTTTTGTATTAAAATTAAAAAAAGACTTTTGGATTAAAAAGTCGCAAGCAAGACGGATGTTAACATTTCCAATGCTTTAAATATATATTCATCTAATAATTAAAATAAAAAAACTAAGAATTTTTGAAACCAACCTTTCCTTGTGCATCTAGTTTGCTTTCCTTCTGTAAAATAATTTTGCAGACATTCATGTTTCCATACTTTGCAGCAATATGTAAAGGTGTAAATCCATTTTTCGTCACTGCTTTAATAGATGCTTTATTTTCAAGAAGAATCGCGGCAACCTGTTTAAACATACAGTTTTTATAGTGGCAAATTCTATAGTGGATGTAGTCCAAAAAAAAATTAGTAGTAGGACGAGAAAGCGTTAGAAACAATAAAGCAAATATAAAGATAATTGTGACAGAATTACTGATTTTTTGTCTTTTTATTGTCTTATATTTTGTTTTTATTACATTCACTTACCTTAGACTCTCAATTTTCACTCATTTTGAGCATTATTTTCTATTACTGACGAGATGTGGTCCAGTATAACACGCAACTATACATTTATGTGCAGAAACAAAAATATTTTCTCTAACATGCCTTGAAAAAATGATAATCGTAAAAATATAACATAAAACATATTCAACAAAAAATCATTTTATTAATCATTGTACAATAAATAATAAGTGATTTTATAAAATTGTAAGTCGTGAACAGTATATAATACAAAATAACAGTAGTGATAAAATAAATAAAATAAATAAAATTTAACAAAATGTGCTTATTCAAGATAATAAAAAGCTTAAATTAAATATTCACGGTGCCGTGCACAAAAAAGATACAACATATTTAACTCATTGATGTGATCCGCTATTTCGGAGAATTCTTTATACATTACCTCGTCTTGTCCTTCTTTCGCTGCAATATGTAAAGCCGTGTACATATCCTTTGTAGTTGTATCAACATCAGCGCCATGTTGCAGCAAGAGCATCACTATATCAAGATTCCCCAATCTCGAAGCAATATGTAGCGGCGTTTGTTGCTCCTGTAATTAAAGAACAATAATATGTTGAAAATAATTAGAAAACAAATTTAGTCGATCTGTTTCGCTACAAAAAAAGGGACTGGTAAACGTACCCTCGCACGAGCATCAACTTTCGCTCCATTTCGAAGTAAAATACGAATAATGTCCGTTTGCTTCGCTCTAGCTGCTAAGTGTAATGGCGTTTCTCCTCTGACTGTCGGAACATCGGGATTCGCTTCATGTTGAAGCAAAAATATGACAATATTCATACAGCCCATAAAGCTTGCGACATGTAAAGGTGTGAGTCCTGACTGTAAGAATATTATAGCATTAAAAAATTTATCCTTCAAAACTAGAGTTACTACTATAAATAGAGAAATTTATTATTTAGTCACTCTATAAATACACAAAATCTTATAGACCTAAAAGAGCAACGTTCAAAAGTGCGAAAGGAAACAATTAATTTACACAAAGAATTTCGTAACTCTAGTGAATGAAAATTATTTTGTCTAGCAAAATTGAAAGTTGGATCAGAATCACCTACCTCTGTCGTTGACTCAATAGATGCGCCAAGTTTTACCAAAAGTTCGACAACTTTAATGCGATTCTTTTTGCAAGCAATATGTAATGGAGTGAAACCATTCAAAGCTCTGGCGTTTGGATCTGCTTTCCTGTCCAAAAGTAGTTTCGCCACTCTAACATGTCCACAATGAGCAGCTACGTGTAGGGATGTTAAATAATCTATCGTCACTTCATCAACTGGTGCTCGATGGTACAATAAAACTCTCGCAGCATCCACATGATCACCCTGTGATGCCATATGTAAAGGTGCTAATCCGTTCTGGAAAAAATATTTGTTAACTCCGTGTTCAGAGTGATTAGCAATTGTTTCATTGAGATTAACTGCCACGGCAAAGATTTGACGGCCAAAATCTTTGCCATCGGCAGTTAATGGGTTAACAGTAGTAGCATTAAAATCAAAATTTGGGTATTACAAATTTGGGTATTACTTTATTCAACAAAGCTCACCTTCGATCGTGCACTTATAGGTGCGGAATTTTCTAAAAGGGTCGAGACAACTTCCTCATGACCAGATCTAGCGGCGCAATGAAGTGGTGTCAACCCATCCTTAGTTTTCGCTTCAATAACTGCTCCATTCTCTAAAAGTACTTTTACCATATTGTTTTTTCCCCACTTTGCTGCTACATGTAATGGACTAATATTAAACTGAAAAGAAAACATTTTTGTCAATTGTCAGAGAGTTAACAAATCTCTTTGTCTACCATATTGGTTCCGCTATTTTAAGTTCGGTTCGATTTGGTAAAATCGGTTTTAGGTTCATGAGCAGGGACCGTCACGGAATCAAAACAAAATTAAAAAATACTTTTGTTTTGATTCGGATATGGGTATCAGAATCAAAATTCCACTCTATTTAGTTCTGATTCCAATATCAAAATCAAAATTCCACTCTATTTCGTTTTGGTTCCAATATCAAAATCAAAATTCAATTGTGTTTCGTTTTGGTTCCAATATCAAAATCAAAATTCAACTGTGTTTCGTTTTGGTTCCAATATCAAAATCAAAATTCCACTCCATTTCGTTTTGGTTCCAATATCAAAATCAAAATTCAACTGTGTTTCGTTTTGGTTCCAATATCAAAATCAAAATTCCACTCCATTTCGTTTTGGTTCTAATATCAAAATCAAAATTCTTTCTTGTTTTAATTTTGATAAAATAATACCGCGCATGTAGAAGTGTCATTGAACCTAAATTTTGTTGCAAATGTCAAATATATCAGAAGATAATATCGTTTTTACATACGAAATCTGAAGTAGAATTCAAATCGACTTCTGTTTCTATAAGAAAACCGAATTGCAGTATTACAGTATTAGAATCAAAATAGAAAGTAAATTTTGTTTCGTTACAGTATCAGAATCAAAATAGGATGTGAATTTTGTTTCGTTACAGTATCGGAATCAAAATAGGAAGTAAATTTTGTTTCGTTACAGTATCAGAATCAAAATAGGATGTGAATTTTGTTTCGTTACAGTATCAGAATCAAAATAGGATGTGAATTTTGTTTCGTTACAGTATCGGAATCAAAATAGGAAGTAAATTTTGTTTCGTTACAGTATCAGAATCAAAATAGGATGTGAATTTTGTTTCGTTACAGTATCGGAATCAAAATAGAAAGTAAATTTTGTTTCGTTACAGTATCAGAATCAAAATAGGAAGTAAATTTTGTTTCGTTACAGAATCAAAATCAAAATACATTAATAATTTCGTTTTGTTTTGGAATATCGTAACGAAATCAAAATTTGATTTCCGTGACGGTCCCTGTTCATGAGTGAATGATTTTATCTGTACTTTTTGCCATTTTGATGCCGTTTTGGATCTATTGATTGTCAAACTCTAAATGTTTCCTCCAGGGTTTATTTCTTGAACGCATGACATATTTTTTTCAGGAATAAAGTATTGTTAGAAGTACTATTTCTCACCTTAGCTTGGTAGTTTACGTCAGCACGTCTTTTTATCAGTAGCTTTGCAATCTCTTCATTTCCATAATGTGCAGCTATATGAAGAGGAGTAAATCCACTCTTTGAGGTAACGTCCGGTTTGTGGTCATTCTAAAACAATTTTTCCCGTTCATTAAAATATTGCAATCATAGATTATGAGACTTTTCGCCACAGTATTTTAACAGCATTGATTTTAGAAACGTTTAGCAACTGGAAAAGAACTCTAACCTGAAGAAGTAGATCTGCAGCTTTACAATCGTCTTTTTTAGCAGCAATATGAAGTGCAGGAAGCCTTACTTTTCCTTTGGAATCATTTTCTAGAAGAACACTAACTACTTTATCATGGCCCTGCTGCATTGCAACAGCCAGAGGGGTAAAGCCATCCTGGAGCAAATAAGAACAAGGTTCGTTTAGAGTAATTTTTTTGTCAAGTGTTTAACAAAAATTAGTTTTTCTTTTCGATATTCATGACCTACGCTGAAGATTTGTGAAATACAAAACACTGAGTGGCGATATTCATGCGGAAGAATACATTTAAATATATCAAAACCAAACGTACCTCAGTTGCCAAACTTTGATTAGCACCATTACTGAGCAGAATCTTAACAACATTGTCATGATTTTCTTGTGCAGCCATATAAAGCGGGGTAAATCCATTCTGTGATTGAATGTTGACTTGTGCTCCATATTGGATGAGAATATTCGCTGTTTCCGATTGACCAGCTGTAAATGAAAATTTGTTTGGTATTAATTAGAGATTTAGACACAAAAAATGATCCAAAAAGGTGTTTGATAATGAGTTGTAATCGCGTATATAGTGCTCCAGAGTTGCTAGGAATACTCATTCATTCGACTAGTCGAAGCCACAAAAAGAAGAAGAAGAAGATTAAAGTCGCAACAAAAGAAAATTAGTTTACCTAAAGAAGCTATGTGTAAGGCAGTATTTCCTTTCTTTGTAGCAGCATCGACTTTAGCACCTCTTTTTAATAGTTCTGTGACTATTTCCACATGACCATCCTTTGAAGCCAAATGCAAAGCATTTAAATCGTTCTGAAAGAAAATTACCGAATTAAGTTTTGAATTTAAAAACAAGGTAATATAAATTTTGTCTTGCACAACCTGGTTGAGGATCAAGGGTAACAAGAATATACTTGGGAATTATTGTCGAGGAATTAAATCGAATTTTTGACACTCTTTGTCAATTTTTGACTTTTGACACTCATGAAATGCAGGTACGGATTTTCAGTTATCCAAACTTTCATTAGTATCAATTTCGTTTGTATCAATTTTTTTCTTCATTAGTATCAATTTTCGGGGTCTACGGATTCAAAGCAATCCTTAATTTAGAACCGTTCGTACCTAGTTACAACTTACAATTCTGAAAATATTAGAGACTTTTCAGTAGCCAACAACGTTTAATGTCTTCAGTCTTCTCTTCAAAATCGAAGAAACATTCTATTGCTATTAAAGTATTTTCAATTACAGTTATAGTAATATTTTACCTATAATGGAAATTTTTTAATTTTTGCGAATTCTGTCCGCAAAAAATGTACAAAAATGCCGACCAACGGCGCGTTACTGATTCGAATTTAAAAACGCAAGAGGCCACAAAGAAGGCTCGAAAATTGAAAGCAGTACAACAAAAAGAAGTCTAAGGAATTTTTTCCACTTTAGGAAAAGATTGCTGTGACTTGAAAAAAGCTGACTAAAAAGTAAGTTATAAAGTTTCCAAGTTATGCAGTTATAAAGTACTTTTTTAACATCTTTTGCATTTTTATCGAAACTATTTTTCAAGTTGGGGATAGTACGATAGCACAAATAGATTTTAAACAATTGACCTCAAAAATTTGAACACGTTATATTCTAAAATTTTATTTTGCACAAGGGAGTAACGTGCGATTTTTTTGCTTGGTTAATTCAATCAGTTCTTATTAATATTTTTATACTCTTTCAATTTTTAAAAAAAAATTTGTATTATAAAGTGCTCTTCCGAAAAATTCGTTTTTCAAAACTGATACGTTACTTTGTAGATAATTTACTCAACTTTTACAAAAATTTGTTCAAAATCATGTTTAACCCTTTAAAGCCCGACCTTTTTTTAGAAAAGTGCAATTTTCGTTATTTTTTTGAACCCTGATTTTTATTTTATAAAACTGACTTCGGATTTGTAATCAGCGACATCAAAAACCCCCCCAAGTGGTCATTTTCATTAGCTTAGCTTTATTTAATTTTCGGTTTTGTAATTTTTGTTGTGTATCATACTTTTTTATTATGGTAAGAATTAAAAGATCGTTAATTCTTTATTGCAATGTAAATTTTTTCACAAAGTAGAATAAATTTGTAATTGTTAAGTTTTTGAAAATCAAAAAAATTTCATTTTTGTCATAGTTATTAAGGTTTAAAGTCAAAAGTGGTTTCGATTGAAAGCGCTGGACATTAAAGGGATAATTTCATATACCTGTTTATTTTCAAAACAACTAATTTTTAAAAAATTACTTACTGAATTAGCTGTGTTAATGTCTAGATCAGTTTCAAGGTATTCAATCACTTTTTCGAGATTTCCTGAGCGAGCAGCACGAAGAAATGCAGTGGTATTATCAGTCTGAAAAATAATACAACTTGGATAAATAAAAGTAATCCACAAAAAATTAACCAAAATAAAAGTCGAGTTTTTTCAAAAATCGAAAATAAGACTTTTTTCATTAATATCAACAAAGTTTAGAATAAATTTTCTTTCAAAATTTTAAAGACTTACGCAGTTTCATCAAAATCCTATATACTAGAAAAAAATTTACATGATCACTTACCATGGAATTGCTCAATGGAGTTTTTTCATTGAACAATCACTATTTGAAAATAAACAATACTTTCATACGAAGTATTGGAAACCCATTTTTTATTTGTTATTAATAATATTCTTCTTATAAGCATTGATTAAGTGGTTACACGCCCGCATAACTTCAAGGGGTAGTTTCAAAGCTTTAAAGTGGATCATGGCCGTTAAGAATTTACTTTTTAATTTTTTTTGTAAGCTCTAATAACTAATAAGTGTGAAATTAAAAGTCAATTCGTTTCTAAAGTTATACACAGAAGGAAATAGTTGTTGAAACTTTCGTAAACTATTCACTGTTTTAGAACCATTTTTGCTTAAATTTTAGTTAAAATTTTTAATAACCAAGAAACATGGTTAAAATATTCAGAACCAGTTATAGAATCTGAAAAATTCAGTAGTTCGTTTCTGGGTTAATTTCAAACTGTTCACAAATTGGTCTTTAAATGGTATATAAAATTTTTATTGTATAAGACATTTAAGCTTTTATGAAAGATTTTCGACTGTATTTTTAAACGTCCTCTGAATTCACAAAAGACTACGAGTGCAATAAACTTTAGAAAAACTTCATGAAAGTTTAGTGGTCTGCTGTTCTCATTTTTCGAAAACCGCAATGCGTTCTTCTTCTGCGCATAGCACAAAATTTCTTTATTTCCAATTGTTTTCTGTTTGCAGTGTTAATTTCAATAAGAAATTAAATTTAAAACATTAACATTTTAAAAATAAATGTGATTAAAAAATTTTTTTATTACAGATTGTTAAAAGAACAAAGTAGAAATTAATTTTGTTTTTCAGTCCACTCTTAAACCAATAAATTTTTTTTTGAAAATTTAATCTTAATTGCACTTATTCATTATTTTGTTTTAAATATTTAATTAAAAATTTTAAAAAGTATAAATTTGATTTTGTCAAATATAATACAAAAGCATACGAGTTTACGAAAGTTTCGAAAACTATTTCTAATTTTTCGAGAGTACTAGCACTTTTGTTTTGGCTTCTACTAAAGCTTATATGATACTGCGCTGGTATTATTTAACTTTTGAAAATTCGTGATTAATGCTAAAAACAGCCTTTTTGAGCAAAAATCACTAATTCTCGAAAGTTAAACAATCTAAGCTCATTTTTTCATCTTACAGATTTTTTCAAAAAAATTAATACAAAATTAATTAAAAAAGTAAAATTAATAAAATAATAAAACTAATTAATTAATTAATTAATTAAATTAATAAAAAATTAATACTGTAATTTTTTTTATGGAGAGAACTACGGATTTAACTATTTTTCGATTTACAAGTAATGTTAGATGTTTTTCTTCAAAAAAAATGTTTGTAATATTTTTAAAATTGTATTTAAAATTTGTAAAATATATTATATTGTGAAAATTTAGATACCTATCTTTATTTAAAATGGGTTTAAAAAATTAATTTTTTTAGGGTATAATGTCATTTTTAAAATTAGATTTTTTTTAAATAAATCGTATTCATATCTCAAAAAATTAAAATTCTTCACTTTACATGAATATTATACCAATCGAAAGCTTCGTGAAACGACATTTATATTCAAACTAATATTGACAAAAAATCATATTTAAAACTTGAAGAGAAAATAAATACCAGAATAAATGACGTTCCAAAACCTAAAAAATTTCATCTCCTCCCTCTCAAAAAATATTTATCTAAATGGATCAATATTTTCACCAAGAAGTACCATCTACTAGAACAATTCCCCACTTTTCCAAAGAACAAACTTTTTTCACCTATGATCACTTCACACGGATTTACTCATATGATTTTTCAAGTTTTATTATTTGGGTCATTCTGTGTGAAGTTTTTTACTAAAAAAATTTTGTTTTGTATTAAAACAATTTTTTTAATTCCGTGTGAAGTACGATTAACGTAATTTTAAATTTTTTAACCCTGAAGAAAAAAACAGGTATTTACTAATTTTTCATATAGAATTCGAAAAAAATTGATTTAATAAAAAAAAAAGATGTTAAGTGAAAATTTCACAAAAAATGCCCTATTTATTTTTTTCTTTCTAACTTACATTATAATAATAAGATTTATTTTTATAAAAATTACAAATTACAAATTTATTTATTTATATTTCATTCCAATCAGAATAAAACGTTAATATTACTAACTTTTTTTAGTTAAAAAATATTAAAAATTGATATTACTATAAATTCTGGAAAAAAAGACAACAAGATAAACGCTTTGTGTGTTAATTAGAATTTTCTAGTCTTATTATCCATAAATTTCTAGTTAATTTAAGTATAGAAATTTTTTAACCTTGGGTGTTTCCGAGGAGCATGCTGTGAGCGCTGTGAGCATAAGTATATCTTTTTCTAATCAATGCGGTTAGAAGAGAGGATATCCCATGCTCAGAGCACACACAGCGTGTACCTCGTAAACACCCCTGATGCATCTGGTAACTTTAAACAGATTTTTTTCAACTGTCTAAATATATAAACATTATTTTTAAAAATAATTTAACAGTAAAAAATATTTATTTCAATTTTTATTATTTTTTGAATTTTTTTTTGTTAAAAAAATTATGACAAAACATATTATTCAAGATATGATATTTTATTATAATTCTATATTAAATTACTTATATGAAACTAGCTACCTATTAAAAACTAAATGTAAAACAATATAGGTAAAACAAGCATTACAAATTTTTTAACCAATTTTTAATAATTTAATAATTATTTTTTTAAATAATTAAAAAAATTTTTTTTAAGTTTTATTTTTGTTAACATAATGGTTAGTGTAATTTTTAAAATAACCTTGCAAATATTATGAACATTTTATGCTACTCTTCATTTAAGAATTAATTAAATAGTTTCGTAGCTGATTATATTTTGTACAATTTTAATACTTTTTTCTAGCTAAAGAGAAAAATATTTAAGTAAATATATTTTAGAAAATAAACGTTTTTATTCCAGTGATAAAAAACATACGTTCACGCCATTTGCACCGGTAGATGATTGAAAATATAACAATAATAATAATAGTATCAATAATAATAATAATAATAATAATAATATTTATAATATTAATCAAAAAATATCTATAAAATAAAGAAAAATAATTGTGTATCATAAAAATTTCATTGATGAGCTATAAAACCATTATCTTTATTAACTCTAGCTATTGGATGAATCGATTTTTTAAATCACTTTCTGAAATAAAACTATTTTTATGCCAAGAAAAAAATAGTATATTTTTGGTAAAAACCAGTATCTCAATTCGCTAAAAAATTAATTTTAGTAATAATAATTTTAATTTTTGCTGAATATATAGATTAACAAAATATTGTTCAAGATAAAACCAACTAGTAAGTATTTTATATTATTTAAATATCATAATGAGAGTTATTGTATTAAACATAATTTTGTTAAATTACTTTTTAATTTTCTTTTAAATAAAATGAAATTAAAAATTTAAAAAAATTGTGCTATAAAGAATAAAATAAGATAACAAACTAATTTCTTTTTCTTATTTACAATAATATATAGAATTTTCACACAGAAGGAAAATGTATAATTACATTTTGTAAAAGTATTTTGCAATTTGGGGGAAAAGTGCAACAAACAAAAATTTTGATATAAAATAAAATATAAAATAAAAATACTAAACGTTAAATAAATTTATATGAAATTTAGTTAAGTTATATTGCAATTGAATAAAAATTCTTGATATTTGATATAATTGTACTAAATGCCAAAAAAATTTTATATAAAGTTTAGTATTTTTTATATCAAAATTTCGGTTTGTTGAACTTTTTCCCTGAGTTAAAAAATACTTTTACAAAATTTAATATACATTTTTTTCCAGTGCACTCTTTTTACATATTATTTTCGAAAAAAAATTATATTCCCCATTAAAAAAAATTTTTTTTCCTAAAAGAAGAAACATTTTTCTCTACCGCATGTAAAATGCAACAAATCTAAAAGAATGAGGCGACAATATTTTTATTTTCGTTGAATTAAAAATCTATTTCAACCCTAATTCGATCGGTGTGGCGAGACACAGACAACCGGCTAGTTATAAGTTTGGTGAAAACTTGAAAATTTATTAAGAATGCTAAAGCAAAATAAGTGTACCTGGCTGGTGCTGTCAGTCACCATCTCGACATTCGTCGAGTGCAGTTCCCAAAAGGAGGAGAATTTTGGAATTCCTCGTAAGATTAATTGCACCAAGATTTTTTTTGATGAGAAAAATGCTTAAATCTCACTATATACGAAGCCGGTTTTACACGACGAACACACAACAGGAGCCGCCCCATAAAGTATTCAAAGCGCATACTCGAGGGTCAACGATTGCGCAAGAAGTGCGAGGGTTGCTTCGTCAGTCACAGGAGTCTTTATCCATAATAGTCGCTTTTGCAAGTAATCGAAGTACATGTATTGAGATTGCTTTGTCAAAGTTTCATGTAAAAATAACACTTTAATGCGAATTTAATATTAGATATTTTTCTATAATGTAAATTAATTTTCTCAATATGTCTCCATTGCTTAGAAATTTTACATAGGAATGAAAATTTTTATATTCCAGACAAATTTATATATATATATATATATATATATATATATATAAATTTGTTACTAAATTACTAAAAATTTATTTGATTAGTAAAATATTTGTATATTTATTTTTAATATTTATCTATGCTGTCGGAGCTTTGAAAATTATACTATTCAATTTCCATGTAAAATATAAATTTTTTGTAAATTTATAACATTATTGGAGTAAAATCCTACACAGGTCCATTTATAGGTTCCTATAGAGGTTCCTACATGGAATCCTATAAGAATCCCATGTAAATTCTCATGGGATTCTTTATAGGTAGACTATTTATTGTAGCTTACAATTATACAGAAATCTTAAAATTTTAGAGAAAATATTGAAAATAATTTTTGATGGGACGGGAATTTGATTCTTGGTGGACAAAAAAATATTTTCCTTAAGGAAAATTAAAAAAAATCAAATTTTTAACTTTTTAAATATCGCTTACACCATAAGAAAAAGATTTTTTTTGTCTGTTAATAAAAGCTCGCGTTTAGCGTAGTTGGTTAAGTGGTTGACTACGTAGTAAAGTGCTGAGCGTTCGTCGATCTCAGGTTCGAATCCCCGTCCTACCAAATTTATTTTCCAAGTTTTCTTTGAAATTTTTACGATTTCTGAATAATTCTAAACTAGAATAAAATAATACACTGTAAAAAATTTAGGGAGTTAACGGACTCGGGAGTTGGGAGTTAAATTTTTAGAGTTAAAAATTAACTCCAAAAGAGAGTTAATTTATTAACTCCCTTCATTCAACACCCGTGCGAGTTATTTTTCCATGGGGAGTTAGCATTTGGGAGTTAAATTTTAACTCTCTTTATTTAACTCCTCTGGCATTAACTCCCTAGTGGGTGCGACTTTTATAGAATCCCCTGGGGAGTTAAAATTTAACTCCTTTTTTTTACAGTGTACTACAATTTCTAATGAAATCTGTTGAATGAAAAAAAGTTTTTCTAACAAGTTTTCATTCCTGAAAAAAGTTATTTTTCTAAAAAATTATGATTTCTAATATTTATTTTCCTTAAAATTTGTGATATTCTATAATTTCTATAAAAATTAGATAATTGTTTTAAAAAATGAAGATGTGGAAATAGAAACTATTCTGCTTATTTTCTATTTCTCAATCACAATTCTGTTCGCAAAATTGTGAATTTAGAAAAATTTTAAAAGAAAATGTATTAATTGCAAAATTCCTATTTTTAATTAGAATTTTTTAAAGTTTCTATTTTTAATTAGAAGTTCTTAAAGTTTCTAATTTTAATTAGAATTTTTTAAAGTTTTTTTTTAATTACTATTTTCTAACAAAATTCTTTTCTTCTTTAAAAAAAAGAAATAATAATTTGCATCATTTTCGTAAATTATATTCACATTAATATATTTAAAAACATTTTTTCAGAAAGTTTAAAATATCTTACGGAAAAAAATCCCTACAATTTCTGTTTGTTACTTACAATTTTTAAAAAGACTATTTTAAAATTTTTTTAAATTTGCATGATTTCTTTTTTCATTACCATTTTTTAACGAAATTTCAAGTATTTTTTTTAATAATTCAAAACTTTTAACAAATTTTATTTTTTAATGATATATCTAATTACAAATATTTTAATATTGTAAAAACAAGTTATATGTTATAATAAATAAAATTATAATAATTAAAAAATAATTATTCTTATTTTAAGTTATAAGTTATATTGAATATTTTAAGACTTTTTTTTTAGAAATTATTTTTATCAGAAAAAGAAATTTTTAGAAAATAATCTTTATTTTAAAAAAATGATGGAAAATCACTTTTATTAAACAAATTTTTTTAGGAATTCCCCTTTGTTAAAAAAAAGTTCTAGAAAATAAAAATAAAGGAAAATGCGAAAATTTAGTATAAAATAATAATTAAAAAAAGAAGTTTATGAAATTATTTAATTAATAAAATTAATTAATTTATTTTTAATTATAATTTTTATGAAAACATTTTAAGGAAAATGCTAAATTTTAGTTTCGTGCTGTGAAAATATATGTATTTAAAAAAAAATGTTAGAAAAACTAAATTCGATATAATTTACACTTTTTCATTCGCCATCTTAGATCCACCATTTTGAATTTTTGGAAAAATGTCATCGGTTGAGCCACATTGTAGATATTTTTAAAAGTGGAACATTTTTCTTTTTTTCTAATTAGCACTCAATTATTATTTTATAAATAAATGTCAGTTCGTTGTCACGCCTCAAAATCATTTGAGAAAATATTAAAAGAAATTCTTTTTAAATTAAATTTTAATTTTAAAGTCAGAAAAATATAATGAAAAAAGTGAAAACAATAAATGTTATTAACAACTTTCATGGATTTTTTTTCGAAAATATAAATTTAAAAATAATAATAAGTCTATAACTTATTAGCTTTTTTGCTATTAAACTATATTTAATAATTCTGTAAAAGTTTTCATCTATAAAACTGTGTCGTGTGAAATATATATAATGTTTATTATTAAAAGCAAAGTATTAACAACTGATCAAAATTTAATGTGAACAGTAGAAACAGTGAAGTATATTCACAATTATTAATATTATTAAAGAGAAACGAATAGAAAGCATATTATAAGATATTTTTAAAACCACTTATTTCTGTATGTAAATTGTACCTCAAATTTTAAGATCGATGAATATGAGAGTTTTGTGTACATTTCTTAATAACAAAATATGTATCACTTTCGATGGAAGTTGTGAACACATTCATGTTTTGGTGAGTGTATGACCTATACTGAAGACGTTGCTCCACGTATATTTATAGTCTTTTGCAGAGGCTCTACTGTCTCTAAGGTCGTCGTTGTCTAAATAACTTACATTTCATCTCACATTGTTTATTAAAATCAAGAAAAACATTTTTTTAAAAATAAATTTAATGTTTTGATTATTAAAAATTGCATTAAATCAAACCGAAAAAAATGATTTATCAATTTTCAAATTCACTACAAAATTGTTAAATTGGTAGTCAAATTACTCGAATTGACCAAAAATTATTAAAAATTTTAAGAATTTCTTTACTTTCAGAATTTGTAATTAAAATTCATCAAACAGAAGTTGATGAAATAAAATTTAGACTAAACAGATTTTTTATAGCGATGAATTTTTATTTAACCGAATTTTATTTGATAGAATTTTCATTTAACAAAACATAAAATTCCTGTTAAACAAAAATTTTGAAGTAAATTGAATTCCAATTAAACATAATTTTTATTTCAATGAATGTTTCATTTAGTATAATTGAAAATTTAAATTTTCAACTGAATTTCTACTCAACCGAATTTTTAATAACAGAATTTCTCTTTGACCAAACTTTCATTTGTTCCAGATTTTATATTAATGTTTCCTCAGCAGTTAATTGTGTTCTTCAAAGAATTTAGTTTTCATTTGTCAAAACATTTATTTGTCTGAAGGTAGAAATTAGAAACTTTTCAGAAAAAGGAAAAAATTTGTTTTTTTATCTTTTATATCATTAGATCTTTACTAAAATATATTTGTTAAAAAAGTTGGTGTCAAGGAAAATTTTGTAGTCTGGAAAATATTATAAATTATAAAAATCATTATATCAATTATAAAAATTGATTAATATTTTTTTCGTTTCAGTCTTAAAATGCCAAGTAATTATAAAAATTAATAAAATTTTAACAGAAAATTTTTCGAGATAATAGAATTTTTCTACTACTATTTTTCTTATATTTTCATAAAAATCGCATGAAGAATGAAAAGAAAAAATAATAAGGAATAAGTTTTCGATTCTCATGTCTAATAATCGTTTTTCAAAAAAAAATGTTATTCAGAGACTACGATAAAAAGTCGACATTATAATGAAAAAGTAGTTTTTTTTATTTTAAAAAGCAACCTTGAAAATAAGAGAAATTCGTCACATTAGATATTTTAATAAGTATAATATACAATATTTCAAGTAGACAGTTTTGAAAATTTCCAACATCAAAATAAAGTAAACTATGATTTTTTAATGCAATGCATATACAAAAATTTTATTTATTTACGAATATATAATTTTAGATTATCGAATATCAATGTCAGGAAAAACAGATTGTGGAATTTATTCGTAATGTTAATGTTAATGTTAATAATTCAGAAGTATTTGACAAAATTATCCAGGAAAAAGTTTTAATCATTAAATAAACTGTTTTTTAGAGTAGCCATAGACATTCCTCTGCATGGAATGCATTACTTTATAATAAGTTTAAAAATTTTTTATATTCAGCGTTGACTGGTATCTCGATTTCTGTAAGTTATTCCTTGACTTCTCATATCTTTTATTGCTTCTCTAGGTAATGTTCCAGAAACAGAAAGAGCGTAAACGCCTTTTGTAAATTTACCTGGAAAAAACAATAGTATAATATGTAAAATGCAATCACAGGGTGTCTACTATTTTTGTTCAACAAAATTTCCGGTTATTTCCTACATTTTTCTCATCAAATTTTAATTTATATTTGATTTTGAACATGAATAAATTTTTAAATTTTTTGACAATAATGTTTTTTTTAATAATTTTAATTGATAGTTTGGAAAATAATTGAATTAAACAAAGCATTTTCTCAATTTGTTGAAAATAAATTTATCTCTTTATTATTATAACTGAAAATTTGATTTTTCAATTCTATTAAAATTATATTGATAATTGAATGTCTGCATAGAATTTTACTATTTATAAAAGTAATTCAATTCTTCCAAACAATTCCTGTAATTTATTAAAATAATTTAATTCTTGTAATGCATTTTATTAAAATTTTTGAAAATAATAAAACAGTGATAATTAATTACTTATTTAATAGGTAATAAACATTTAATTTGTTCAAGAAATAAATAAATATAATTTATATAAACATTCAGAAATTTGAAATTATAAATTATATTATTTTTAACTAATTCAAATTTAGAGAACAGTACAAATATCTACAAAAATTGAAATAAAAAGTGGTTTTTTAAAAAGAAATTATAGTAACAAAACTTTTTTTAAATTTGGTGAAAAAATTGTCGGTTTGGTATAAAATTTCCGGCTAAATTCCCGTTTTTGTCGGTCAAATTAAATTCCCGGTTTTAAAGGATTTCCCGATTAGTAGACATCCGGAAAAAATTTAACATTTTTGTAACGAAAATTCAATTAGATTAAAAAAAAAGAATAATTTAATAATACATTACTCACTAATTCTCTGCCATTTTGAAACCCAACTATCTTCTGGGCACATGACTGCAATCATGCTGAAAATGAATATTTTGATTAAAATTAACACATTTAAAACATTTTTTTTTACTTTTATTTTTTTTAATTTTGAAAGTACGCAGATAGTCTGCTGCAAAATATGAACCTTTGAATAATACTCTACCTTAAGCTTCTATAGCATTTTATGCTTCAATTTACTAAATAACTCAAAACACAAAAAGCACGTGAACATAAATACCGAACCTTATGGCTTGTACTACGCGGAAAAACATTAAATGTTAAGAAGACAGTAAAAATAGTACAATCCAATACATTCTTTCAGATTGAAAAACAAAGGAAAACAAACAAACCTATTAAAAAACAAAAATTGAAAATATAAAAAATAGTTAATCATACAAATCAGAATTTTCTCATGCATCTAGAAACTGAATATTTTTTCAGTACTTTTCATAAAATTCCCTAAATTCGTATTGATTTTTCGGACCTTGCGCAACCCCGAATATATTAAATATTTCATCATCGATTTGAAAAAAATTTTGTTTAATAAAAAATTTCAAAATTCACTTTCATTTCTAGGTCCAAAAAAATTTGTAATTTTAAAATTTTTCGTTTTTCGTATTTTTGATAACGAGTAGTTTTTGTACCACCGGGTTGGAAATAGAAAAAAAATTGGTAAAGTTTTTTTTGAAGAGACCAAACGTAATCAAGCTAAATATCATAAAAGAGAAAAAAGATCAAAATTTAATAGCAAAATGAAATAAATTTTACTGCATTCTTACCCATCGAAATTTCCACTTGTGCACCGCATGACTGCATCTCTATCATTTTTAATTCTAAGAAATAAGTTGCAGTTTTCACAGCCGTCAAGTTCAAATTGATCTACCGTCTATAAGAAATAGAAATAAAAGCAAATGTTAGTATTTTTGCATTCAGAGTTGAGGATTTAGACAAAACTTTTACTTTAAAAAATTTGTAAATAAAGATAAAAAGAGTTATTGAAATTATTAATTAAAATAGTATATTATCAATGCGATTAGAAATTCAAATTCATTTCCGAAATATCGTTTTCCAAATAAGAACCTTATATATTTTTTTAACGTTTTAAACAAATGTATTAACGTTCCAAAAGTTATAAACATAACCTAAAATTTTTTCCCTCTTTCTCGGAAACGCGTCACATTTATTTAACAATAGTCAAAAAAGATCACATTGACTTTTTTTACACAATAAAATTATTAAGTTAATAACAGTTAACACAATACGTTAATTATTATTAACTTAATAATTTTACTGCGATAAATATTTAGAAACTCTCATAAGCGATGGATTATTAAAAACATAAACAGAACTTCTTAGCCACATTGTAATATGTCAAAGCAAGTTAATAAATAATCTATAGGCAAGTATAAAGAATGTCAAGTGTAAATAGAAAGAAAGACAGAGTATGTGAAATGTCTTGTACTTTAAAAGTATTAGATAATAATTTTTGTTATAGTTAATAAGTGTAAGTGTACCTTGATTAAAGAACATCCTAAACAAGCTCTTAAGCTTCTAAGTCCTTTGGGAACTGTATCCATATCTTGTTTTTAAAAATACTTATTGAATTCTTTTTAATTCTATAAAAAAAATTGCTTCTAACACAAGTAGTTGACATAAATTGAGACTTGAAACATTGGTTGGATTTTGTTTATTATTACTAGCCTTGTTACTTGTTATTATGGTACGTCTTCAATAGAAACATAAAGCTCAGTTAACAGTATGTCTACAAGTGGACATCTCTGTTGACGTCGCTATGAAGGCACTTGCACACTTTCAAACTTTTGTGCGAGCACCGAATTTTGAAATTCGATGAATTTTGAAATTTTTCACGATCGTGAAAGGACGTGAGTCTTCAGAATCGTGAAAATTCGCTGCTCGTCCAAAAATTTGAATGTTACAAGCATTTTTTCGCTTTACGTTCACGAGATTTAATATTTTTTCGCTTTAAGGTTGAGTTCACAATAGCACTTTTCTATCTAAAGTCATTATTGTGCTTAGGCCTTTAATTTACTACGTGGGACTACTCTCTGTAATTATGTGATTGCACCTTTACATTCTTAGAATAGTTACCTTCTCTTTGTGTGTTGGATTTAACTTTTTTATATTAGAAACAAATGTCTTTTAGATTAGAGAAAGAATAAAAAGTCGTGTAATCTAATGTTTTGAAATATATTCGATTGAAAGCAGTGTGTAATGTTCCATCTAATGGTATGTCAGGGTAACAACGTTAATCAAATTGTTTTGTGTTATTCTTTTAAGATAGAAATTGCTATTTTTTTAATCACAACAGTATGTTTATTTTTAACTTAATGTTCTCACTTTTTTCAAAACAAATTTTTTTCTATCACATATATTGGAATATTATTTTATTAAATTAATCTTATAGTCGATTTGAATAATTTTTTCTGAAAGAACAACCGTATTTTATATTCCATTATTAATTTTCAGAGTAGGAAACAGGTTTTAGCCGGTATACATGTTGATCCTGCTAGGAATATGAATAATTCATTTTTTTTCTTTTTGATAACCTAAAAGAAGTTATTTACTTCTAGGCACATTCGTTTTTTAACAAGTTATATTATTATTTATATAGTATAAACAACAACAAATAATTATTTACATTTTAAATTAAAGTTGCATTTTTACAGTGTGTATAATCAAAAGAAGAGTCATTCTGTTTCCTTATATCACAAAATACCGCCCCCCCCCTCATCTACATTTTTTTTAAACACTCATCCATAATCCCTAAAAGATAATACAGTTATGAAAAAATGACGCCTAATAGAAAATATTACTTCAAGTTTTCTGTTGGGTATAATTTTTTAAAAAATATTGATTTTGCCTGTTTTTCTTTATTTTTAAATTTTTCCGAAGGTAATTATTATTTTTAATGTTCTTGGTCTCATTTTAAACGTCATTTTGTGCAGAATTCAATTTATTTATCGGTATTTTAGCAAATATTTTTCTCGAGAATATTGCATCAGAAAAATGAAAAAAAAATTATTAGTATTAAAAAACGTTAAAAAAAGGTTCAGTAAAATATATAAATTTCATAAATACTTAAAAATGGAAGTATACTGTTTAATAATTAATTTCGTTGATTATTTTTTTTTGTTAAAGTATATCTTTTAATTTTCCGAAATTTTATGATCACAACTTTCCCTGCTTACAAATTGTAAGAAAAATATTTAAAAATATAAATATAAAATATTTACCAAAATGAGGATAAATAGATTGAATTCAACATTAAATATAACGATCAAAATTAGTCCAAGAACGTTAAAAATGTTAATTAGATTCGAAAAAATTGAAAAACTATGACAAAAATCTAACTTTTTAGTTTTCTGTTCCTTACGATTTTTTGCGAACTCAGGTTTTGCACGCAACGACTAAAACCTACTTTTTTCACGATTTGCTACTATTTTAAGTTTCTTTCACTTTTGTCACTAAAAATACTTTTCTCTTTGAGAATTTACACTATCTTAAACCTGTTAATAATTTTAATAAAATAATATTTATTTTCGTCAAAATAATCATAAACTTAGGAATTACAAACTCATCTTATTTCATTAATTTATAACATTTTTTTTTAATTATTTAACTTTAATAATTGTAATTAATTTAATCTAAACAAATGTATTCGATTGAAATTTCCCTTCTATCCAATTATGGTAAACTATTAAAACTTTAAGTATTAAGAAAAAAAAACTACATTCAAGGGGATTTTCAGGTCAAGGATTACAAAAAATCGATTTTTCTTTTCTTTTTTTTTTTGCTTTAAAATATTCCTCAGAATCCTAAAATTATTGTCTTAAGACATTTTTAAAGAAATATGCAAAAGAAAAAATTTCTAAAATTTTTTTAAAAACCTACCGAATTCAAATAATTTTATTTAATTTTATAAAAAAAAATGTGATTGAATTTTGGAAGAATTACAGTTTCAATTTTTAAAATAGAAATAATTCCCAATAATTTCACAGTGAAATTTAAAAAATTTTAATTCCTTTGAATATTTATTTAACAAAAATTATTATTGATGTCTTGAATAATTGAATTTAGAAATTCCAAAAAATTATAATTACAATATTTTGTAAAGAATTCCCGAAAATAATTTTTACAAAAATTGATTAAAAATTGGATTTTTATATCTAATAGTAGTTTTGAAGAATTCTAACTGAAAATTTGGAAAATAGTTGAACTTTATAAAAATTAGAGTTAAAGATAGTATTAAAGTTACAAGATTATTAATTAAAGAATTACAAGATAAGATTGTAATATAATATAATTACAAGAATTAAAGTTAATATTACAGAATTAGGAAAGAAGTTAATAGTTAATAGTTATATAGAATAAAACTATCATCTTTTAAAATAATCGGTAAATTGTTGTCATTTCGAGAAAAACGCGTTCAAAAATAAAGTTTCGCAAATTTGATATTCAAAATTGTAAGAAACTTGTTATACATTTTAATCTGCTATTTCAGCACCACAATAGCAACTTGTGGCAAATTCTTCCCTTATCTCCATTATATCTTCAGTCAATGTACACAAACCGAGACAATTGAAAAACGGACACCCTTACTTACATGTTTCATGAGTCACCGTCTACCATCTGTAGCACATAAAGGACTTCGAATTTCGCTTTGAAATTTTGTGAACCTAACTCTTGAATAAATACAATCGATTTTTTGAACCGTCTAATCTCTAATTTGCTAACAAATTTAAGTAATTTAATCTTACATTTTTTTCAAAATTTATTTTGTGACCTGTTAATTAGCAAGGGGGCTTAGATCAAAAAATCATTTTTCACTTTTTCGCACTTCTAATTTCTTTACTTTCTTTAGAAATTTCAAAGATGGGCGAAAAACGTTATTATTATTAGAAAAATATACTTGTGAAATATATTTTTTAAAATACTTTTTTTCTGTTTCAGAGAATAAAAATCTTCACTTTAAATGGAAAAGAAATGTTTAATTTTGTAGACAAAATATAAAAAACCTTTACAATGGCTGTAAGTTTCCAATATATATTACTGTCTCAATTTTTTCAAATTTAACACTATTTAATTTTCACTGAACATAGGAATCATATTTAATTTTCACTATTTTGTAAATTTGTAATTTATATTTTATATTTATTATCTCATAAACTTATCCAATTTACTTCGGTTTTGTCTCTGCAATTGCAAATGACTGAAAATTTGAGAAAAATGCCAGGTAAAAATTTCAATTTTTTCCCAAATGTTAATATTCCTATATTAATTCAAATATTATCTATAGTAGTAGCTTAGAGACCAACAAACAATTTTTCATTAATAATTGTAAATAACAATGATAAAGTTTTCTCAAAAAATAATTTTTCATCTTCTGCTGATTAGCGGCTGTGGTTACTTTTTATTAAAATTGAATTAAATTAATTTTGATCACCCAGATATTAATTTATTATTTATTAACAATAGTTCTAGTAATAGTTTAATAATGGTAAATTTTTTTTAGTATAAATAAGTTTCTTGAATTTTGCCTAGGTTTTAAAATATTTTGAAGAAAATTTTAATTTAAAATTAAAAATTGTTTTTATTTCATCCCATATAAAAAATATGATGTCAAACTATTGCTACCTTGATTACATTTGCAATCGAATAAGACGAAAGCGAAGTTAATTAGATAAATAGTTTTTTTAAAAAAAAAGTGTACCGAAAATTGTATTTTGATTCCTATCTGATGATTATAATTTGTAATATTCTGCATAATCATTTTTTTCCATTCTTTATTTTATTAGGAAAGTTTAACGCAAATGGCAGAAGAATCTTTCGGATGGCATCAACCAGATGCTGTCTGTAATAAATGTCAGAATTTTACAACG
Organism: Leptopilina drosophilae; assembly: GCA_032873175.1. Taxonomy (NCBI): domain Eukaryota; kingdom Metazoa; phylum Arthropoda; class Insecta; order Hymenoptera; family Figitidae; genus Leptopilina; species Leptopilina drosophilae. Next base: position 909,312 of record CM065482.1, read on the forward strand.
GATCCCTTATCTCCGAATCGTAACATTTTCTTCAGGTAATTCACTTGTCTTTAAAGTTATATTTAAAAATGTTCCAAAAGAATTCAGTCTATTATTTATATTTATATACAATCAAATGTACAATTATCATTTTAAACAAATTTCAGGGATATCACATTCACTGGAATGGTCAGAATTGTCTGCAATAATTCTAAAAATCCGTGTAAAGTTCATTTTCATCAACTTTGTTGGAAAAGTTTGAAGGAAAATTTGTCTCCTGTTAAAAAATTATCTGATAAGGTAATAGAATGAAAAATCTATATTAATAAAGTTCGTGATCCGGTAATCTGTTCGCAGTTTTTAGTTAGTTCTTTGTTTCTTAACTTTTTTTTATATTTTGTCTTTTCAAATATTTTTATTTTTAAAATAATTGTATTGAAAATCATCGAATAATTACAAACAATTTTATCAAAACATTTAATAATAATAGAATTCTTTCTAAAAATTTTATGAAATTCACGTAAAGAATTTTATTTTAATTTTTAAAAATCCAAATTAAATTTTGAAGAATTTCTTTGAATTTTTATTAAACTAATGGAGTTTCTTTAAAAATTCTAATTGAAAATTTTGAAAGCAATTGGATTTTATGAAGAAGAATTTTATTAAAATTGTATTAAAAATAATTGAATACTTGCGAAGAATTTTATTACTATTTATAAAAATAATTGAATAGTTCCGAAGAATTTATTAAAATTTTAGAAAATAAATGAGTTTTATGTTAATACTTGAAGATTAAAATTCTTTCGAGAAATGCAATTAAAATTGGTTTGAAAATTATTCAATTTCTGCAAAGAATTTTACTATTTATAAACATAAAGGAATTATTGCAAAGAATTGTACTATTTATAAAAATAATTGAAATGTTTCCAAGAATTAAATAAAATTTTGAGAAATAAGTAAATTGGTATGAAGAATTTTATAGAAATAATTGAAAATAATGTAGTTTTGTTTTCTTTTTTTATAAATATTTTAACAATAATTGAATTATTTCTAAAGAATTTTAAATCCTTGTTGAAATAGAATTTTATGAAAATTTTTGAAAATAATTAAATCCTTTCGTGTAATTTTATTTAAATTGGATTAAAAATGATTTAATTTTTGTAAAGATTTTACTACTGAAAAGAAATAATTGAACTGTTTAGAAGGATTAATTAACATTTTAGAAAATTATTGAATTCTTTCGTGAAATTGTATTAAAGTTTTCAAAATATGAACAGTAATAATTAATTTTTTATTTAATAAGTGAATTTTTTTAATTTTGACTATGAAATTATTTTGAAAATTTATATTTGAAAATAAAAAATTTTGTAATTTGCTTAACAATAATTTTTTTTATATTTTATTTTTATATCCAGGATGTTATAGGATTTGCGTGTTTTACACCTAATTGTGAAAGTAATTCTACACCCAGTGTTATTGAGCGAATTGAAATTATTGATGAACAAGGAGAAGTTAAAACCGTCATTGAGGGAACAGTGCCAGTACAACCAGTAAAGCCTACTCCAGTTGCGAAAGGCGCTGTTCGAAAAAGTGTAAGTGCTATTTAGATTCGATTACTTTAACTATTTCTTTCAAGACTTTTATAGAAAATGCTTTTTTTGCAAAACGTTCCGATTAGTTAATTATATTACGTTAATCCACTATTCTACCAGTATAGGGTTTTTGCTGTTAGTTTCTCAAAATTAATTTCTCAAAATGTCGGATCCAATATGTCAGACGAAGAATTTTTTAAGCTACGCTGCCGCGTATTTTTACTACTAAATTTTAATAAAAAGCAATAATTAAACTCACACTTGTCTGATTTTTCAAAAAATTGTTTAACAATGTTTGTTACTGACAATTTCCTGTATATTTAAATAATAAATACTTTAATGTTCTAGATCGTTCCTCCGAAACAGAAAAAGCGTTTTGAAAAACAGAAAAAATCATCTCCCGTTGCTGTACAGTCACCGATAGTTAAAGAAATTTCCAACTATTCTAGGTTTGTTATTTAGTTTTATTTTTGTTGTAAAATATAACTTTAAAGGTAGATAAAAATTTTAATATTTTTTTTCACTTTTTAGATTTGATCTGGAATCAAGGCTGCTAGAATTAGTGAAACTTCGATCCAATGACTTCGGACTTCCATTTGAACAAAGTGTAAGTTTACTTGATAATTTAAAATTTACTGATCCTATAATTACACTCCAGGTTTATTGTTTATGAATTTATGGCATCTTTTTATAGAATTCAGTCCCTTTGTTTGTTTTTTATAAAATGTGTGAATCTTGAATATTTTTCAAAGACATAATTTTTTTAACAGATTTTATAAGTTTTCTGGCGTTGAAAACACAATTATAAAATTTTGAATTAGCTTTCTTTAAGTTTTGCACTATTGCGTTATTGCTACTTCGATGGTTGAAATTTTCATTTATCATTTCTGGTGGCTGAAGAGTTGACTCATTTTTATAATAACTTCTAGTATAAAAAATTGTCTATTTGTTATGCATAGAATTTTCTCTCGATATTTTCTCGTTTGTTTAACCATTGCATGTTCGCACCGGATTCGGAAAGAAGCGTCGTCGACGTCGACTGCAGAAAAGGGAAATTGAAATTTTTTTTCTTTTCTTTTTGAATTTGAGTTCCTGACGAAAAATTAGGCTCGCGAATATTCCCGAATTTGGGGAGAAAGTCAGGGATTTTTATAAATTAATTTTTTATAAAATGTCAATAAAATTCTTGTCAAAATTTCAATTACTTTCAATATCTTCTGTTTTTATAAAATTTCTCAATGTAATTTAATCATTAAAAAAATGTTTAATAAAATTGTTCGAAATAATTATCATATTTTCATAAATTATAAAACTCATCGCAGAATTTCAATTATTTGTAATGCAATTTTAATTGGATTTCTCGAAAAATGTAATTGTTCTTAAAAAATTTATTAACATTCGTTAAAAGAATTCAATTATTTTTAAAAAGTTTGATAAAATTGTTTATAAAATTTCAATTTAAAGAAATATTCAATTTCTTAGTAAATTATTTATTTTTCTTTTTAAAATGATGGAATTCTCGTATAGTTTTGTAATAAAAATTAAATTAAAAATTAATTTGTTAATTAATATGTTTAAATTTTAGATAATAATTGAATATTAAAACCATGAATGTTTTAAAATAATCGAATTGTCCATACTTTTAACTGACAATTTGAAAATTAATTTTTTTGAAAAAGTTTAATTACATTTTTTTTGAAATTACTTGAAGTTTTTATTTTCTAATATAAAAAACTGAAGAATTTACGAATAATTGAATTGTAAAGAAATTAATTTTTTTTAAATTATCAAAAATAATCGATGTAGAGAAGAATTTTAGTTAAAAACTTTATAAAATACTATTTAAATTGAAATGATAAAAATTATTTTTAAAAAGTTACAAGAACAATATATTCTTATAATATAAAATAATTATTTTACCATTCGCTTATCTTTAATTATTATAAAACAAAAAGAGATCGAAAAGTTTGAATTTGAAGTTTTCGAAAATCTTAATTCTTGTTTGGAAAAATAATAATTAAAATATTTTTTAAGAAAACAAGTTATTGATGTTTTTGCAAATTTTACAATTAAGTAAAAAAAATTTTCCCTCATTTTCCAAATATTCAAAAATTTTCGTTTTCAATTGAAGTTTGTAATTGACAATAATATAATTTATGTTTTTTCTCTTTTTTTTGAAAAAAACTTTGAATTTTATTAAAGCAATTGTAATTAAGAAATTAGAGAAAAAAGGATATGTAATAAAGTTTCCAAGTTTAGAAAATTTCTTAAGAGTAGAAAATCGTAGAGTAGCTATCGACTTAGAAAAATGAGTAACTTTTTTGACATAATATTTTATGACAGTAACAGATGATAATGGGGATGTCAAGAGCACCACTCCTCTGACCTGACTTCTCTTACCGCTGGACACCCTGTTTTATACTAAGTATTCTAATTTAATAAATTTATGTCACGTAAATCGATGTTTATTCTATAATATTTTTTTATAATTCAAAATTTTGTCCTTATACTTTCTAGCTTTGTTTCAGCGCACTTTTCAATTGTTTTTATCTTAAAGCATAGCATGTTTCACACATAGATAGAAAACTAATTTTGTTCTTTGGATTCACGACATTCCCAAGGCTCAAAAATAACAACAGAATATCTAAAAATTAAAAACTGAAAAGTGAAATTGTCGCTTAGATCGTAGTTTCTCTTTTTTAAACACTTGGAAAATCAACCAAAGCACCAGTTTCACTTACTGCAGTTTTTAAATTTTCACCAATCTCTAGAACCTTTAAACTTTTAACATATTGGAAAACAATTTTTTTTCTGGATAAAGTATTCATATTTTTACATTCAAGAATTTTTTACGATTTTAGCATTTTTTTACTCTTTAATAATAATATAATATAATATGATAAAGAAAAAATACAAGTTGCGTAGCTGATTTTTAATCAATATTTCAAATTTTTTATTTGTTAATAAAAATGTTTTTTTCCATAAAACAAGCTTGATTAGAACTTTTAATGTATTGTGATGAGCGATGATAAGGAAAAAAGTTTAAAAGTTCTAGAGTTATACTCGTATAAATTGTTTGCAATTTTTTTCCACAAACTTTTAACTTTTATGAATATTTTTGTTTAATCTTTTTAAGTGGAAACCAAACGTTGGGATCTATGGACCTCTAAACTTAAATGTGAACCTCAATGACTATCCTCATCATAATTATTCCTGCACAGAACCCAAGATTACGGAATTACACAACTTTACATTTTCGTTAGTACATTTTTTTAATATTACATTTTTATTTATGGGGTGAGTGACCCACATCATGAAAATTGAATATTTTGTTTAACTGCCTAATTTTTCGAAATTTCATACTTATGCTTAATTGCAAACAATTTTTGCCTAATTAGAAGGACTTTAAAATTGACTTCATTTTGTAATTAAAATTTTCGATATTGCTCGAGTATTGAGTAGAAATTTCTGAAGTAGACACTAATTTTTTAATAGTAGTCAACAATTTTTAAGTTCTTTATTAATATAATTCTATGTAGTATTTTCGAATCGAAAGATAATCCTAAAGTTCGTTTATAAAATGTAAATTTTTATAGGACTTACTGTTTGAATAATTTTTAAGCATGAATTTATTGAAAAAAAATATTCCCTATTCTATTTGATGGACTTTTATGCAACGAAATAACGAATGAACTTTGTGGCATATTCGTGCATGGTTACTTACTAACAATTTTGATTATTAATTATTAAATAGTTGAAACAAAAATTAATTTATTTATATTTAATAATTAATTATTTATAATAAAAATAAAAAAATAGGAAATTAAATTAAATGATAAAATGGGATTTTAATAATTACAATTTTTATTTCTAGACTGTTGTATGAATACATCGTCGAAAGTGAATACGTCAAAGTTAGTGATATTCTTTTAAAATGGAATGAAGCAAAAAATTTAATTCCTGCCTCTGTTAGTGTTGTAAATAACGATATAGGTATGAAACAAATCTTTCCACGGCTAATATTCATTTGATTTACCAAAGCAAGATAATCATTTTTATCGACAATTGCCAATAAAAATGTTTATCTTGCGATAAATAGAATACTTTCATTAGTTTATAAACTAAATTATAATTCCAAATATGCTTCAAACATGTAATTGTAAATTTTTACTTTATTACAGAAATAATAGATTTTTTATTGGAATCTTCAAACATTGTGTTGATTGGTGAATATATTTGTACCATAGAAATGCTACCAAATGTTTACGATTTGATTAAAAGAGAAACAAACGGTGTTCTTGAAGTTGCATTGAGAAATGCACTGAATCCCGATGATCCGGATTTAGAAGGTATTTTTTTGTATTTAAAATTTTTATTTGAATTCTCATAGAATTCCTTAATAAAAATTTATTTAAAAATGAATTTTAGTTAAAATTTTTAGAATTTAAAGGAAAATTTAAACAAATTCTATGCAAACATTAAATTCAGCGAAAATTGGAATTGTTTTTCAAAATTTTATTAAAATTCGTCAAAAAATTCAATTATTCAATAAATTATTTTCTTTTATTTCAATAATTCAGTTCTTGTCGAATTTTATAACAATAATAATAAAATTAAATTGTTTTCATGAGCATCAAATAATTCCACTTTAAAATTCAGTTATCATTTTCCAGAATTTTAGTTTTTAAATTTTTAACTAAAATTCTGGAAAATAATAATTGAATTTAAATGATGAAAATAATACATGTAGAAAGATTCAATTTATTTTGAACTATATTTACAGGCGAAGATTATGACGGTTTGTTCAATCTAATAGAGCAAAACGACAATGCAAATACTCTTTTCATCGAACCAAAAATTCAAAATTTCGAAAAATCAGTTAAAGACTATGACAAAAATTTCGATGATTTTATATTTAAAGAAGAGGGACCAGTGAAAAATCACAATAAAAATATCGATGTTACCAAGTGTGAACAGGAATTTGAATGCGAAAAGTCTAATGGAATCTACAGCATTGAAAATGTTGAAAAAGATTTTAACAGAGGTGAAATTATAGACGAAGTAAGACAAACTTTATGTACTTATTTTAAGGACTTCGATCGTCAACTTCAAAACAAGAAGAGATGTAAGTCAGATCGTAAATGAGAGTTTATATTATACTTTTCTCAAAATAATAATAATAATAATAATAATAATAATTTTTAGCAGTTGATAATTTATCAACAAAAATGGAGCTAGAAGAAAATGTTCCATATGTGAATGATGCTCACAAGAACATCAATCCAGTCTATAATATTGATAAAGTGGTAAGTAGTTTTTTTTTAGTTTCTCAAAACTGAAACCAGGTTTTTTTAAAATCTTCAGAAAAAATGTTGTTTCGACTTTTATAAAAAAATTCATTTTCAGAAAAAAATTTTTTATTTTAATATACAATAAAATTTTATTCTTTGCATCGAGACGAATCGGTTGATTTATATAAAGTAAATATTTTCTTAGTAATTAATGGAATTAATCGCAATTAAACCTAAAAAATTCAATTTCTCTACAAGAAATTTTTTCCATTGAATTCAGAACTACTAAAATGTTTTTCCTCAGTGTATTTTACGAAAATAATATTGAATTCCACTCAATGAAATTTTTTATTCAATTAAAACGTGAATTCAGTTTTCTTGCTTCTACGAAAAACAAAACAATTTACACACTGTTTTTGAGAATTGAAAAACAATTGTCAGCAAACAACGGACTTTGAGAAATCCAGTTAAAAAGTATTCAGAAGAGGAAAATTATATTGCTGACATTTGGAAATTTGATCTTTTAGAAAATGAAACGAGTAAAGATTCGAAATTTTGGGAATTTAATTCGATATTCTTGATCTTTTAAAGATCAATTATGTATTTTGGGAGAGAAAGTTTTACTATGAAAGCAGAATGATAAAAATTTTGCAATATAAATTTCTTAAAGTTCAGGAACCACTCTTTCGAGTGCTGCAATAGAAAATATTGTAAATTCATAAATAAACAAATTACATACAATTTTTAGTAAGGAACATGATTTTTTAAAAAGATTTTTGTTTTGAAATCATGTTTTTTATTATTTTTGGCAAAGGAATACGTTTAAAAAATGTCTAATCATCATATTCGTAATCAGCGACCCTAAAAACCCAGAAGTAACAAGTTTCAAGTGAATTCGATGAAGTTTTAAAAAAGGTATCCGCCATATTGAATCCTCCATTTTGAATTATTATAAATTACCCTCATATTCGTATTCAGCGACCCCAAAAACCACCCGAGTAACTATTTGCAAGCAAATTTAATCACTTTTTAAAAAAATTGTCCGACATTTTGAATCCGCCATTTTGAATTTTTATAAATTACCCTCATATTCGTATTCAGCGATCCCGAAAACCCCCCGAGTAACTATTTTCAAGAAAATTTAATCACTTTTTAAAAAAATTGTCCGACATTTTGAATCCGCCATTTTGAATTTTTTAAAAGTAACACCAGATTCGTAATCAGCGACCCCAAAAACCCTCGAGTAATCATTGTCAAGCAAATCTAATCTAATTACATCAGAACCATTTTTTACTGAATTTTGGTCTTGAGACTTTGATTTTAAACGGTAAACGGTTTCAGACTTTGTTTCTTCTGTGTATGTTGGATATTTTTGTCGCAATATTTACACCTTTGAGACATATTCCTTTGCCATAAATAATAAAGAAAAATTTGTTTTGAAAAGAAAAATCGTTAAAAAAATTGTATTTTTATTAAATAATTGTAAGTAAAGGCGCTTTCACAGCTGCGCTCAAGGCCAACGTAGAATAAACACGGATGCGGAAACAAGGCATAAGGGTGCGATCCCACGTGAGCAGAATACGTCGACCGAAAGCAGAAAATCATGAGAGTGAAAAGAACAGCAATATCTACCGATCTCTTTCGCACTCAGTTTCTGCTTTCGTTCGACTTATTCTGCTCACATAGGATGATCGCCCTCTACGAAACGAAACGTAAAATTCTGCCATTGTAGAACCAACCTGTGCTTAGGTGCAACCTTTTACAAGATATGAACGCTCCTTAAAAGATTCAAGTGTGTTTTTAAAAAAAGCAGGAAGGAAAAATTCTGAGAACACGTTAAACTAAAAAATTTATTGATTACTGGATTTATTTTCTAACAACACTTTTTTATAAAGGACAAAAATGTAAATATTTTATATTTTACACTTAGTATTGTACTGTAACTGAATCAAATCTCATTAATATAGTTTATTTTCAATGTGCTTTGAAGGTTAGGTTTTAATGAAAATATAAAATAATTTTGCAAAATATATAATTTTAGTAATTATGAAAAACATGACAATAACCATTGCTCGTGTCGTAATTTGTGATTGATATTAAGTGGACATACGAGTTATCATTGCCCAACGGAGGTATATTGAGATTTTATTTTATAATGTCTACAAAAACAACAGACATTTCCTGAATATAATTTTCATGAATAAAAATTTAAAAAATCAATTACTTATTCTTATTTTTAATTTTTTGTTATATAAAATTGATGTTTGACAAGTTTTCATTAATTTTGAGTTTTACGTAAATTGTCATTTGACTTTCTGTGGAATATTTTACTCATTTTATAAAAGTGAAAAAATGAATTAATATTTTTTTCGTTTTTTAATTTAGTTGACTTGAATATTAAGAAAAGTAATTTTTGTATCATTGAACGGGATTAGTCGTAAGAACAAAAAATAAATTTTTAGGTTAGTAATTGTTATTGAGAAGTGTTTAAAGTGATATGGATTACATCAGTAATGTGATGATTCATTAAAATTTTTTGACAAAAATGTTTTTTTAAACAAATAGTTAGTTTTGGGTAAACTTTGTGAAAAGCTCTTCTCTGACAATGAGATCTTAAAATTTGTTTTTAAAATAAACCTGTACATGACTGACGTAATCTGTATAAAAGAATAAGAGAAAATGAAATTAATTATTAAATATAATCTTTTCTTTAGGAGATCAAACCACGTCAACCTTCGATCAAGTTTTTTTTAATTTTTTGTAAAAGTAAACTAATATTTAGATTTTTTTGAAAAAAAAATTGAAAAAAAACAATTTTTAAATCAATTTTGCTTTAAATTATTAAAAGTTGTTATTAAAAAGTTGAGCTACCGCAAAAACTTTTAAAATCCCAACAAAAACATGTTTGATGCAAAAACTTGCATCAAGTAAAATTTTATGTAATTTAAATAATTTTACTTGAAAATTTTTGAAATAATTGAATTTTCAAAAAATTAATAAATAATCTTCAAGTATATAAATTCAATAAAAATAACAATTAGGTTCTAAAAAAATATTAAAATAGTTTTGAAAAAAGTAATTCCTTGAAATATTTTGTTCTAATTTTTTTAACTTCAATTATTTTCAATATATTTGCGATATTCAATGTTATCAATATTTCCGAAAATTCAAATACATAAACAAAATAATAAAATTAAAATGTTTTAGAATTATTTTTTAACATTTTGAAGAAAATAATTATATTTGAAATTTTTATCTAAACTAAGTACTTCCAAAAAGTATATTCTTTTAAAATTCCAAAAAAATTCTTTAATTATTTCCGAAAAATTACATTATAATATTTATGAAAAACTGATTCTTAAAATGTTTTCTCATAATTTTTTAAAATTCAATTGTCTACGAACAAAGTAAATTAAAATTTTTTTAAATTTACTATTTTAGAATTTTTGAGAAATCATTTACCATTAAAATGTTTATAAAATTTGACAATTTTTTTATATTTTTCAAAAACTGAATTATTTAAAAATTATTTTCGTAAATTTAAATTATTCTTCAAAGGTTTTAGTATAAATTTAAATTATTCTTATAAAGATTTTACGAAATTAAAATTTTTTTAACATTTTTTAATTGTATGCAATTGTAACGCTATTGTCTTTCAAAAATTATTTAGAAATATTTTTAAAAATGTAATTTTCCGAATTTCTTTATTAAAATTTTTGAAAATATTCTTCCTTAACATCTTAAATATAAAATATATTCAGATATTTAATCATATCTACGTTAATATTTTTTAAAAAAATAGACGGTTTTAATTATTATAAACAATTGAATTTTTGTATTTAAAACGTTTAATAACTGAATTCTCAAAGAAATTTTGAAAAATTAGTATAGATAATTGATGTAGAGTTAAAGTATAGTTAAAATTGTAAAAAAAATAATTGAATTTTTGGAAGGGTTCTAATTTTAATTTTTAGAAATTATTAAATTTCAGAAGTTGAAATATTTTGAATTTTATTTTCTGTGGAAAAAATAAATATAAAATGTGTTCAAATATTTATTTAGCAAAATTATACAAGTTTTGATTAATTAAATTTAGAAATCAGTGAAGAATAAGGAAAATAGAAAAAAAAATAGAAATTGAAATAAAAATAGAAAAAAATAGAAAAGAAAAAAAATAGAAATAGAATTTTTGCAAGAATACTAATCAATATTAAAAATTAAGTTATGGATTTTACTTGGTAAAGTTATATTTCAATAATTGTTTGGGAAATTACAAAAAAATTTTACCTGAAACTTTTTGCATCAAAGATGTTTTTGTTAGTACAATGTATAATGTAATGTACAATATAAAAAAATACAAAAATACAAAATGTTACTTTCGTTTTTACAGTTAGACAACATTAAAATGATGGACGACGTTATTTATAAACAGTGTGTTGATCATATTACATATTTAAATAATCAAATAGAAATATTAACTAGACAGAAAAACGTTGCTGAGCAGAGAATCGCTCAAAAGTACCATGAAAACGGTATTTTGATGAAAAGTTTAGAAGAAGAGCGGAATTCTCGATTAGAAAAAAGTAACGCTCTCAATAATTTAGCAGCCGAAACTGAAAAGATGCAAATTCGATACAAATCGCAAATTCAAGACTATGCTCAGTTACGTGAAAGTATGAATCTAATCCTTAAGGAAAAGGAAGATTTGAAATGTAAGCTGGAGGAGAGCGAAAATGATAATATTCAACTAACATCAAATATATTCGAATTAGAAGCTAAAATAACCGGAGATTTGCAGTCCAGATCAGATTTAGAGTAATTTTTAAAAATTTATTTTTTTCAATTCAATGTTCTGGTAAAATATGTAATTCTACATAATATTTTTGAATATTTTAGAAAAGAACGAGAATCTTCTTTGGAGTGGAAAAAAATGTTACTGAGAAAATGTCTTGATGAACAATTAAGAGCTAATGGGAATTTTTTAAAAGGGTAAGTTGAATATTTGTGCTTGAATGAAAAATTGTTTAAACATACAAAATGTTTGATAACTTTTTTATTTTACAGACACATAGACCAGTGTACTACATCACTACAGGTCTTTAATAATGTAAATAAATTTGTAAGCAATTTTTTACAAAGAAAGTTATTTCCTGAATCGCAAGAATGGTTTAAATTTGTGAACAGTTTAAAAGAGGTGCTGAATGCTCAACAGGTAAAGAATTTTAAAATGTTGCCCCATAAAATACTTATTGGAGTGAATTAATTATCAGTTTAACTAATCCATTATTTTTGTCCCTTTTTATTTATGGAAATATGTTAACAAGTTGTGTATTTTTCCTTTTCGCAGAATGAACATAAAAGATTGCTTGATTTGCTAAGTTCGAAAACCGAATTCTCTCACGTGGACGAGTTCAACTTGCAAATGCCGCAAATTCCCCAAAAGCCAGGCTTGCCTTTGGCTGAAAGTGTTCAGCAAGCTTTTCAATTTTTACATGGGCATTATTTACATCGTATTTCGGGTATGCCGCCGCCTCATTTACGACCGGGAATTTATCAACCCGCAATTGATCCCAGGTTCCAGCCGCCACCGCCTATGTATCTAATGAATCATGGATATATTCCAAGGCAGAACGTAATGGCAACTGGCAACTGGCAACAACAAGTTAGGCCACCACAATTCATAAATATGGCCCGACCTCCAGTTCCGCCTGTTCTCTACAATGAACCAAATAAACAATTTAATATTGATAATACAATAGGTAAAAGTTGGTCTAGATTTGCTTCAAAATTCCTGTTTTTAACAAGTAAGACATTGTTTTCAATAAGGAATCATTTTTTTACAGCTAATAATGAAAATGATAGATCATTTTACTCTGGCTCAAGGGAAGATTTGTTAAATGACAATGATGTTAGTTTAAATGATGTTATGCTGGAAGAGAGAGACGAATTGAGTGAAGCTTCAAGTTTAGGAGGAAGTACAACTTCTCTGTCTACGTCGGATGTCTCTCCTCAGTGAGTAATGTGGAGTTTTAATGAAAATACAGTAACACCTTATTTATTCACTTGTCTTATTGCACGCAGAAAAATAGTTGTCTAAACATAACGAACGACAATTGAATTTTCTTCTATAAATGAGGAGTAAGCGGTCAAAAGTGGATAAGTCCATTTTTTATAATTTCGAGAAATTTAAATAAATGCAATTTTGAAAGTTAATTTCAAAATAGAAAAAATATATACTGAACTAGAGAATATTACGCGCCGAACATGATGTTAAATTCAAAGTCCGATTCAAACTTAAAAAAACCAATTATTAACTAATTTAGTAATTAATTATTCTTGTTTATTAATTACAAAAATTCTAATAAAATTCAATTATTTTCATAAATAATAACATTCTTCGTAAGAATTCAATTATTTTTAAACAAAATTGGAAGCAATTCAATTATTTTTTAAAATCGTTTACTATCTAATTGCAAAAATTTAATTATTTTCAACAAACAAAATGTCTCTTAAGAATTTAATTTTTATTTTAATTCGTTATGAAATATTTCAAAATAACTCAATTATTATTTTCAAAAATATTTTAAAAAAACCCTTTGAAACCATTCAATTAGTTTTTAAATAGTAAAATCTTTGTAAAAATTCCATTATTATTATTTATTTATTTCTTAAAAACTTTAATAAATCCTTCGGAACAATTCGATTATTTTTTTAAATATAGTAAAATTTTTGCAAAAATGTAATTATTTCATATAAAATTCCACGAAAGAATTTATTTAAAAAAATTTTTAACAATATTTTTAAAAAATCAATTATTTTCTAAAACATTAATAAAATTCAATAATTACACGTTTAATATCAATTAGGTATTAACAAACACGATTTTTTAAAAATCTTGAAAGAAATATTTCATAAAATTTAATGCTTTTCAAAATTTTTTATTAAAATATTATGGAAAGTCAAGAAAACTCATTCAAGAAAAAAATTCCATAGAAATTTTTCAGAAAGAATTTAATTAGATTTTTCAAAAGGTTTAACCAAATTCTCCAAAGGAATTCTATTTTATTTATTTATTTTATTTATCTATTCAATGATTTTGAATACAGTCATTTTAAAAATGTTAAAAAACAAAAAAGCAAAGAAGAACACTGCAACACGGATGGTGTTATTGCAAATAAATCAGTTTAATCGTTTTGTCTAATAAAATTTTTATTTATTTATAGAAATGGATTTCATCAAATTAAAGTACCAAAGTATGGAGCTGACAGAATTATGGAGAAATTACGTCACGAATTTGTTGGAATTCCTGAGTATGTATTATATTACCTGTGTTTTCAATTATAATTTTTTGAAACAAATTTTTTACATGTAATTTAAATTATTTCAACCGATAAACAGACATTATATATACATTGATATTTTGTTTATAAATATTTGTAAATTAGGAAAATGATTGTAATTGACAATTTTAAATATTGCAGATATGATTTAATCGATTGTATCCTACAATTAAGGAAGGACCATAACACATTAAGCGGAACAAACACTTCTGATATTATAAATGAAGCTAGACAATTCGTTTTGAAAAGACAACGACAACGTGAGTATTTCTATTGTATTGAAATTGTTTTCACTGAACTTTTATATTAAATTAAGCAATTTTCTATAAATAATCTTCTGAATACTTAGTAATTTTATAGGTCAATGATTGTTAGGTACTAAAAATTTTTTAAAAATTTTATTTAAGTTTTTTATAAGAATTTAATAATTAGGTATTTTTCATGCATTTTTAATTAAATTTCTTGAAAGAATTTAATTATTTATTAAAATGTTAAGAAATTCTTCGTAAGAATTAAAGTATTTTCGATATTTTCTATTTCAATAAAATTCTCTAGAAGAATTCAATTATTAAAAAAAAAAAAATTTTATTAAAATTTGTTGCAAGAATAGAATTAGTTTCATAAATTTTAAATTTTTTTAGGAAACATTCAATCATTTTTAATACAATTTAAATAAAATTTCTTGATGGAAGTGAATTATTTTTCAAAAGTTTAACAAAATTTGTTGATAGAATTAATTTTTTAAAATAAAATTGTGATAAACTCTTTGGAAAAATTCAATTATTTTCAGTAAAATTTTTAATAAATTCCTCCTAAGAACTTAAATTTTCTTCGAAAAAATTGAATTCGTATGTTTACAGATTTTATTTTCTATTATTATCATATATAATAAAATTTTTACAAGAAGTCAATAATTTAATTAAATGTAATAGAAAGGAAGATAGCTGAATTCACACTTCTTTTTTATGTGTGAAAAATATTACTTTTTCTGAATTATTTATTCTTTTAAGATTCCATAATTAATGTTCAAATTGATCTGTTTCCAGATATCTTCGATTATAACGAAACTCCTAATGAATATAAAGAAAACAATGATATTAACGATAAACGTGAGTTGTTAGTTTGCTTTAAAGAAATGTCAAATTCAAAGGAATGAATGTACAATGAAATTTTTGCATTTTAGTTCCAGAAATCAAGGAAAACTTCCATCCCTTTGGAATGGAGAAGTTACGTAAACGTAATAATTCCGTTTCTTCGTCATCTTCAAGTAAGAGCTAAAATTACATTTAAAAAAAATATGGAAATAGTACTAATGATAATATTAATAATAAAAAAATCGATATAATTTATAAGAAAATTATTTATTTGAAAAAATTTATGTATTCAAAATAATTACTATACTGTCTTAAAGTAGTTCGGAACCATATAAAAACTTGTGTTAGGTTCTCTGATTTTTTAACAGTATTAGTTTTAGTTTTTAGTATTTTTAAACAGTATTAAAAATTCACTTTAGTTCAACTTTATAATAAGGACATTTTAATTTTAAAAAATTTTGTAGATATTTTTTTGTTCTTCTTTTTCTTTATAATAATTAATCACCTTTTCTTTTGTTTCAATAGGCACTGCAACTATTAAGATGGAAGCTCAAACTACAAAAAAATCTTCAGGAAAGTCGGCTTGGGTTCCAATTAAAGCAAGTACTAACAACTGGACAAAGGATACCATTGAGGCGGAGTGTAATATTTGTTTTGATGCGCTGGATCAAGCTGCGAATGGAAAAGTTGTTTCTACCTTA
The DNA here is from genome assembly GCA_032873175.1 of Leptopilina drosophilae. NCBI lineage: Eukaryota > Metazoa > Arthropoda > Insecta > Hymenoptera > Figitidae > Leptopilina > Leptopilina drosophilae. Next base: position 925,309 of record CM065482.1, read on the forward strand.
GATTGCCAACACTCATTCCATAAAGAGGTAACATTTTTTTGTTCATTACTTACACAACTGTTCGTAATTGAGTGAACGTCCCTTTTTTTCTTAATAGCGTAAAAAGCTTTAAGCGTATAAAAACTAAAAATTTTCTTTGATTGATTTTACATGCTTTTCTTAATTTTTCGACTTCTCCAAAGCAAATTAACATTTTTCAAAACTTCCTTGGATCCACTTTATTCGTTATTTGATATAGAGATAAAAAAAATCGCCCTCTAAAGCACGCGGCTAAATTCTTACTCACTTTTTAAAATAATATTATCAACTTTAAAAGGTTTTAATTAGAAATATTATAAAAATTCAATTTTAAATGATTTTTAAAGAAATTTTAACAAACTTCGATTTTTGAAAAATGTTAATAATTCTTGATCTTGTGATATTAGTTACTTTTTGAATTTTGGAGAGGTTACAAATGTTTGCAGAAATTCAAATATTTTCAAAAGTAATAAAATTCAATAATGTTCCAAAATTAAAAAAAATTATGGTTAAAAATCCCAATTTTCTTGATAAATAACAAAATTCTTGTGCAAAATTGAATTTTTTTCAAAAAATTTTCTTGTTTTAATTACTTTCAATATTTAATATTATTATAAAAAATTTCCAACAGAATTTAATTATTTAAAAATTTATTTAATGATTTGTAGGCAAACGTCTAATTATTTTCCAAAATAATAAAAATTTCACAGAAATTCAGTTATTTTTAATACAATTGAGGAGCAAATTTTCAAAAGCTGATAAATCCATTTTTTAAAAAAATTGAGATAAGCATAAATTTAATATTTTAAGGACCTCAAAAATCGATCTGTCACTGTTAAATTTAAGAAAAAAATTTTATTAACAACGAATTTTTATTCTAAAATCATTTTGACATAACCAAGATGACTTATAATATTTGTTTTTGATTAGAAAAAATTTACCAAAATCTTTAAACCACTTAATTATGATAATGTTTACTTAAAAACAGAACATCTTAAATATAAAAACATTGTCGTAAAATTAAATTAATACAAATTTTTTATTTTAAAATTAACTCTATTGGTTATGTGAGAAAAGTCATTTGTTTCATTTTCTCGAAATAAGAAATTATGGATTTATCAAGTTTTGAAAACTTGCTCCTCAATTTTAATCGAATTTCTCGAAAAATTGAATTCTTCTTAAATTTTTTTATTAAAATTCGCCAAAAGAATTAAATTATTTAAAAATTTGTTGATAAAATTCTTTATGAGACTTCAATTTTTAAAAAAATTCAATTATTCAATAAATTATTTCTTTTTGTATTTAAATAATTAAATTCTCATAGAATTCTCATTTAAAACTGAATTTTTGTTTAAATTTTAAATAATAATTGAATATGAAAAGCATTATGGCGTGAATTTTTAGAAATAATTGAATTTTGAAAGGATTTCTAATTAAAATTGTTGAAGAAGTTTTGAATTTTGCTGCAATTATTTAATGTTTTAATTTTCTAAAATATAATTAATTAAAGAATTTTTGAATAATTGAAGTTTCGTGAAATGGAATTGTAAATAAATAAATTTGCAAATTCTTTATGAATTTATTCAAAATTATTATTATTATTATTATTATTATTATTATCAAATTTTTTAAAAATACTTGATTTGGAGAAGAATTTTAATTAAAAATTCTAGAAATTAGCAATTGAATTGAAATGATAAAAAAATTTGAAAAAGTTACAATAATAATATTCTTAAAATATAAAATAATCATTTCATCACTGGGTCATGTTTTATAATAATGTTTTTATAATTTGTTGAATTTCAAAAAGGTTTAAATTTGAAATTTTGGAAAATCTTAATTCCTTTAAAATAATAATAGATAATAATTAAATACTTATTCCAAATAGAATTTTTTGATGTTTTTAAATAATTTTTCAATTAAATAAATTCGTCAGTAAAGATAACACACTTTTTTTGAGTAAAATTTTTTCCTTAATTTTCTAAAAATTGAGAAATTTTCAATTTCATTTACAATTTCATTTACAATTAAAATTTGTAATTGAGAAGTAGAATTCAACAACGATTTTTACTGTTTAAAAAAAATGTCGGAAAAATAATAGATACTTTTTGCAAGAAAAATAATTGTTAAAAATCAAATTAATACATTATTTAAAAGTTGTCTTAAATTTTTATGAATTTGTAAAATTTCCATATTTTTAACGTCTTAATAGTAATGATAATTATTTTGATCCAAGTTTCACGATTTGCACCTGGTATAGAAAAATATTTACCAATTTTCTGAACTATTAAAATTATAAAAGTTTGAGTAAAATTGATTTAAATTACCCCGAGCTATTCGATTTTATCTAAAAAACAGTCCATAATTTGAAGATATTTTTTATTGTTTTATATTTTCAGTTTTTTACTTGGCGTTGATTTTCTTCCGCGAATCTTTTTTTAGGTTTCATTCATTGCAGAATTCATAAAAAGAATAATAATAATAATAATAATAATAATAATACAAATAATAATTTAATAAAATTTAACTTTTGATTTCAGTGTATAAAACAATGGTTGAATAACAGCCGCTCGTGTCCGAATTGTAGGGAGTACGCAACCCACCACGAGGACTATCCTCCACTTCCTTAAATACTTGCCTGTATTACGTTATCTTAAGGACCATCAAATGTATTATACAATTTCTTTCTATCTTTGAATTATTTTTTTATACTTTTTCACCTCTTAGTTTTTCATACAATCTGTTATTATCTTTCTGTGAATTATTTTTACTTTACATAACAATACTGTTTAGTTAAACATTGTAATATCTTTTTTTAAAGAAAAAAAACCAAAAGAAATGATTTCAGATGTAAAATAAATAATTTTCGTAAAAAATATATGCATTTATTTCTCTTCGGGGTGAAATGACTTTCAATTCCACCAGAAACTGATGGAGAAACTCGGAGAAAGACTAACTACATGATGCCACCACTTGGGTGGAATAAATAACATTTCTCCTGGTTTCAAGTAACAGAAGAAAGCTTCCGCTGACTTGAATTTAGGCCATTGTTCGTAGTCTGGTTTGTAAGGATCCACTTGCGCTGTATTGCAGAGTAATCTTGTTTCGTATGGGTAAAGATATTCGCTGTCTTCTGGTTTGTAGAGAACTATTCTTTTATATCCAAACACCTATAAATTTGTGTTATTATTTTTCACTGGAAATTAAAACCGGATTTTAAGCAATTTTTCCTGCATTACCTGGCACAGTAAATTGTTCTTTGGATCGTAATGTAAAGGAGAGACAGTTCCTGCTGGACCGAACCAAGCATTAGTGTCAGTCGAACTTTCATCTTCTGTATCAGAAAAAGAACAAAAATCCGGTACAGAAAAGTCGTCTTTTAATTCTGGTATCTGCAAAAAATAGTGTTTCGTAATTATTAAGTAGAAACAGAATTTAATTGAGACACGATCTGAAGAAAACCTTAGAAGCAAAAAATTAGATCAACTGCATGAATATAAATAATTCATGTTTTAGTCGTTATTACAACTAAAATTTTTAATAAACACTGGTTTTAATTTGAAAAAGGCAAAACCACAAACAAAACTCAAAAAATATTTAACAACACTCAGTCGAAAAAAAATTCAAATTCAGTGGAAAAAAGCGATTTGCTTCTAAGGTTTTCTAAGATTTTCTTCAAATCGCGTCGCAATTTTATTTAACAAAAATATTTACACAAATATCGTTTTTTATTATAAGCTTAAAATAAATCCAAAAATTTTAAAACAATGCTAAACCTGCTGAAATAATTGATGCTGAGCTAAATATCCAATTTTTGTAGGTGTGGAAGAAATATAAGTTTCAAGATACTCGGAAAATGTAATAAGCTGTTGGGCCCAATCGTCCTCCGTATATTTAGAACCAACTTCAATTGGCACAGTTCGAGTTCCAGCTACTCTTTTAAGATATTCAATGTCCTTCCACTTTTCTAAAGATTTCCAATGCTTCATACAACCTTAATAAGCAATAATAATAAAATATCAGTTTTGGAAAATTCAAAATGACGTCGGAAAAAAATTTTAAATCAAACTAATTTTACAAACTAATTTCTAAAAGAGAATTTCGTGAGTATAAATTTGAATACCTTTTACTATTGCAGGAACTTTCGGTTGGAAAATATCTCTATAGAACGATTCCATCGAAGGTTGTTCGTAACTAGGTACAGATCGAAATTCAGGAAACGGTGGAGAGCACATATCAATGTCCTTAATATCAATCCTGTTGCTCAATTCTTTTTTAGACGAAATTTCTGTAAATGTTTGAAGGTTTTAAAATAAGGCAAATTAAGGGGGAAAAATTCAAATTCAGTTAAAAATAAAGATTATATTATTTTTTAAATAAAGTAATAGACGTACTTATGAAATGACCATTTAATTGTGAGGCAATTGTTGTCAGCAATTCAGGAGAACTCTGGAGAGGCGCCCCTAACAAAATTCCTTTGTCAATTTGCTTTATCATTGTTAAAACTATTGGCAAATCTGTTTCGATATTGTTTTGGTGTTCCAAACAAATTGCCTGGACAAGAAAAGTTCTTTATAACAATAGATATTTAAATTAAAATATTTATAATAAATTAAGATTAAGATTGAGATATTACCTTAAGAACACTACAAATTGAATACGAATATCTGTATTGAATTGGGACATCTTTCCAGTGACCAGAGTGCAGTGTTTCCCAAATTCGATCCAAACAAGTCTCCAATCGTAGATCCATATTTTTAATAAATCCATTAGAGTCACTCCTTTTTGTAATTAAAGTAAAATTTAGTTTTAGCATTTTTGAAACAAATATAAATGAATAGAAAAGTAAAATATGATTTTGAATTACTTGTTATTTTCACTATATTTACTAAAATATTCAATCATCGGCTTTAAATGTATCTTAATTTCATTGGGAACATTTTGTTCCGATTCCATCAATAAAGATTTCCAGGAAATTGATTCAATCGTCAAAAGCGTATTGTTGCCCATTTTTGCTGAAAAGTTGAAAAAAATACTACATTAAATTTACTTTTCCTTAAAAATGATTGCAATTCTTTGAAAAAAAAAATTTTTTTTTCTTATAATTATATTATATTGACAAAAATGCCTAAAACCCGTGTACCAGGAATTGATTAGGTTTTCTAATTACAAGAGGAACAATTACAATTACACAAAATTTTACGTTTTTCATGGTGACTACTATTTGAGTTCAACAAAATTCTCGGATATTTCCCGGTTTTTCCCAGTTATGTCCAAAATTTTTCCCGGATTTTTTTCATCAAATTTAAATTTATATTTGATTTCAAACCTGAATAAATTTTTTAATTTTTTGAAAATAATGTTTTTTTTAATAATTTTAATTGATAATTTGGAAAATGATTGAATTAAACAAAGCATTTTCTCAATTTGTTGAAAATAAACTTGTCTCTTTAAAAAAATTGAAAATTTGATTTTTTTAATTCTATTAAAATTATATTGATAATTGAATTTCTGCAAAGAATTTTACTATTTATAAAAGTAATTCAATTCTTCCAAACAATTCCTGTTATTTATTAAAATAATTTCATTCTTGTCATGAATTTTATTAAAATTAAAAAAATTGTTTTTTTATTTTTTTTAAAATAATAAAACAGTAATATAATTAACTATTTATTTAAGGAGTAATAAACATTTAATTTATTCAATAAATAAATAATTAACTTTATATAAACATTCATAAGTTTGAAATTATAAAACTTTAAGGGAAGTTCAATAATTATAATTATGTATTGAATAGAATAATATAATTTTTATAAGCAAAAAATTCATTTAAAACTGTAAGAGGAACTTTAAATTTAAAAAATAAAATTATAATTACGGTCACTAACAATATTTTCAAAACATTTAAATAAAATTAAAGAAAAGAATTCAATTATTTAAAAAAAAATTAAGGCAATTACTTAAAAAAAATTTCAATTATTTCCTTATAAACATTCAATTATCTTGAAACAATACAATTTGAAAAATTACAACAATCTTATATTTTAGATTTAAAAAAAATTTGCGAAAGTTCAATTTTATTAAACAATTTTATGTATATTTTTCTAGATTAACTAATAAAAATTATAATCATTAATCTTCGCCGTTAAAAATATGAACACAATAAAATATGATTATTTATAAAATTCAATTATTAATCAGTGATTAAATTAAGATACATTGAAAATTCTATTTGTTAAAAAGTTTCTAATAAAATTCTTTAAAAAATTTAATTACATATTTTCAGTGGAATTTAAAAATATTTCTATTAACTCCTTAATTTTTTAAAATTTATTTATATAATACGTTTAAATTGGTGAATGATTTTTTACTATCAAATTAATTATTTTTAACTAATTCAAATTTAGAGAACAGTACAAATATCTATAAAAATTGAAATAAAAAGTCATTTTTTAAAAATAAATTAAAGTAATAAAACTTTTTTTTAATTTTGGTGAAAAAATTGCAGCTTTGGTATAAAATTTCCGGCTAATTTCCTGTTTTCAAGGATTTTCCGGTTAGTAGACACCCTAAGTTTTTGAACCTAAAAAAGAACATTTTTTTGAGAGGAGGATTTTCCTTTTAAATTAGACAAAATTCTAATGGATCAAATAATTAAATTACAACAAATTATGAAAAAATGTTTTATTTATTAAATTTCTCTGTCTTCTTCAACTTGAAAATATGACGCAATCTGAAGAAAGAGACTTTTGAAGCAAAAATTATACGTTAGGTTAAAATATTTTGTAATCAAAATACAAAAAAAGGATCAAGTGTCAATGTGAGTCATTAATGCTAAAGTCTAGTCTATTAAAATATTTAATAAAAACTGCTTTTTATTTGCAATAAGTAAAGAGAATCTTTCAAACAATAAAAAAGTAACGGCAACATAACCTTAAAGTGATTTGTTTCTAAGGTCCTTTTCTTCAGATTGCGTTACAAATATACATTTATTTAAAGCGTTGATAAAAAAATATAAAAATTTGAAAATGCTTTAACCCTCCATCCGTCGCATGGTGAGGAGTTTCCTCACCCAGTTTCTTTTTTTTATTTATAACTTTTAAAATACAAAAAATTATAATTTCATATTCTCAGTACCTTTCACAAAACTCTTCTTCTTTAGTTTAGAACAATTTCTGTGTTTTTTATTTTAGTGTTTTTGTAATTGAATTTTTAAGCAGCAAATGTCAAGAATTTTTTTACGCAAAGCGAGGAAACTTCTCACCGCGTATACTCGATTTCATTTGTCATTAATTTTTTATTTAGAAAGTTAATTTTACTTGCAGTAGGTTGTTTGGAAATTATAATGAAGATTCCAAAAAAAAAATTTGTCATTTTAAAACAATTTTGGATTAATTTATGATAAATGAGAAGTTTTCTCACCTGCGACGGATCGCGTTACAAAAAAAGATGCAACGGATGGAGGGTTAAAAAATAATTGCACAACTTTGTACATCACAATTTAATCCACGAAGGATTATCACATTCACGTTCATGCTGATTTTTTTCTGGGAAATGGCGATTTCTGGAACCTGGTGGTGCAGCATTGGGAAGTCGGAGAATATAATCACATGTGCAACATTTCCACACGTGCCGGTGTAGAATTTCTTTCACTTCCTTCGGTACTTTATGGATTGGTCTCACCTAGAAAGAGAAATAAATAAATAAACAAACACATAAATTTAATAGCAAATAATGAAAATGTATCTCTAACAATAATGTACCTTGTAGGGACCCATTTCATTGATTCTGTCCATCTCAGAAAGGAACATGCCAGTGTGATTTTTACTGTCTTCGTCCATCCTGTGTCTCAACAGTTTCACATGAATCATTTCGTGGAGGATTGCTCCGATGCGATCACTCTCCGATAAAAGCTGATGGGCCTCCCAACTTATGTGAACGGTTCGGTTCCTGAAGTCAGTAACTCCGGAACTCGATAGCATGTTATGTCCCCAGCCTACGCTGAAGCCTGCCAGTTTTACGTCGCCATCGAAATATTGCTGGTCCAACTTATCGTATAATGCTTTAATGTCAGGTCGACCGTCTGTGGTACGGGAACGTTCGTAAAATTTCAGGCCGGTCTCTAGGACCGGATTCTTGGATCGCGTAGCTCTACCACCACTCATCTTTCCAAATCTGCATAAAAGAATTTTGTAAGATGTGTCAAAATTTTGCTTATTTATTCTTAGAGAAGTGGGCAATGTATATAAGGCAATAAAACGATCAGTAAATTAACATAAAATTTAAATATGTGACGCGATCTGAAGAAAGGGACCTTAGAAGCAAATCACTTTAAGGTTATGTTAGTGTTACATTTTTGTTAATTAAAAGTTTCTTTTCACTTTTTACAAATTAAAACCAGTGTTTATTAAATATTTCAGTTATAATAAATACTTAAATATTAATGATTCACATTAACAGTTAATAATTTTTTTGTATTTTCATTTAAAAAATTGCAAACATAACCTATAATTTTTTGCTTCTAAGGTCCCTTTCTTCAGGTCGCGTCACATATCTGTACATGCACTGTAAAAAAAATCTTCTGTAGATTTACAGTTTTATTTAGAATTTTATAGAAACTTATAAAATAACGTCTTTAAAAGTAGTGAATTTAAAATTCCGTCTGTAAAATTAATACCTTTAATGTGTCAATTTTACAATTTTCAGTAAATTTACTACTCTGAAATTAGGTAATATTTTTGTCTTTTTATTGCCTACTTTCAGAGTAGTAAATTTACAGAAAACTGTAAAATTGACACATTAAAAGTATTAATTTTACAGACGGAATTTTAAATTTACTACTTTTAAAGACATTCTTTTATAAGTTTCTATAAAATTCTAAATAAAACTGTAAATCTACAGAAAATTGTTTTTACAGTGTGGGGCAAAATTTCTTAAGTGTCCAGGTAACAAGTCAAACTTAATCAATTTGATTAAAATTTCGCTAAAATATTCCCACTATCAGTAGAAGTGTAAATATTAATTGTTATTTAATTTGATAAACAAAATGTTTGAAATTTGGACTTTTCTAGAAAATTAATACTATATCTTTCGATGAATAACATTTTTTAAATTAAAATTTTGTTTACTGGTCACTAAGTTTTTATTTTAATCTAACAGAAAAATGACGCTTAAGGCGATGTCAAAGTGGATGCAATTTTCCTATTGAAGCTCAACGTAAAAATCCAATCGACTATGGGACCCCCTTAAGAGGTTATGACACTAGAAATCGAAAAATTTGAGTGTTTTGCGATTTTTTTTAACAAAATTATGAAATAAACCAAAATTACGATATTGTCTTTATTGAACATTATTTCAAGGTTAAAAAAATATATTTTTAAAAAATTCTATGGTGAGATTAAAGGTGCTGTATATCAGATTTCTGAGAACTTCTGTTTAGCGCGTAGAGGCCGTGGCCGCACCAACTGTTCTTGTAAATTTTGAAAAATGAGTATCTAAATTTTGTTTATTCCTTATTACGAATAGCAAAAGAAAAGAGTAGAATTATTAATAACAAATGGACTATACAATTTAAAAAAAAGTGATGCTATAAACAGTTTATTTTTAGAGATGTGTGTAAAATTTGAACGTTATCGGTTGAAAATTGTCAAAGCTATTGGTGCGGTCAGCTCAAAAAATGTGGTTTTCAGCCGCGCTTTGTGCTGCCTTACAAAAAACTTTAAAAATTAACTATTTAACAATTTTTTCTGGACATAATCTTTAAATTTTTTATTTCTGAGACTCTAAAGGTCCGTTTTAAAACAAAAAAGCATCGATTTTTTGAAAACCCTACAGAGTGTCATAACCTCTTAAAAAATTTTTCTTATCTGAATCTTGTCTAATTTCTTTCCGAAAATTAACTCTAAAGTAGCACGTAACATTACTGGAATGTTGCAGTAATGTCACTATAACATTACAGCAATGTTACAGTAATGTTACAAAGAAAGATCGCAAAATTCCTTATTATAGTAATTTTATAAACTTTCTTTGTAACATTACAGTGACATTGCAGTAACATTACTGGTAGTATTACCTTGGGGCGGAAATTTTAATATTACTGCAATGTTACTAACATTACATGTAACATTGCTGCAACATTCGAGTAATGTTACGTGCTACTTGGGCACATGTAAGACAAGAAAAATAACAAAGAGAAAACAAATTGAATAATCATATTATTTTATCAATAATTTAAACAATCAACTTTTAGTAAAATTGATTCATACTTTTTTCTTTTCTTTTTAAAACTAATTTGGATGAAAAAAGGAGAATCACCTTTTAGGTTCTTGTTGTAGCACTTTTAAATAAAACTTTTTTTTCAGAATTAGCGGATATTTCACAAAGTAGCGTCGGTAGCGTCTACGAAATCTGCTAAAATACAATGCTATGGCGTCGCTTCTAACGAACATGGCGTCACGACGCTACAACTTACCATCAGATGGCGCACAGGTAACGGCGCAGAAATTCAAAAACTAACGTACTAATTGAAGTTATTCGAACTATCATTCTTCTAAATAAATGTATATTTAGACAAAGAATTTCCTAATATTAAAAAAAACTTTATTTATTAATAACAATAATAATTAACTAATTAAAATATTATTATCACAATGAGAAATAATTAAGAATCATTAATGTTGAACTAAAAGAAGGAAAAAAGCAAGTAATCTAGAATAAAGAATTATTTTCTTACCTTTAATTATTTAGATTTCTCTCAATTCCCAGGCAATTCCACTTCACTGCCAGTTTACGGGTTTCAGGTAGGGAAATCGCGACACGAAGCGCTAGGAAAAAAAATGAAAGAAATAATATCGTGGACAGTTTAGCACTTGTTAATTCAAAATTGTATCAGCCCTTTTTGAATTGTTAATGAAATTGTTTACAGTGGTAAGTCACTTGCTCGCTTTAAATGCCTATTCAGACGGAGTCTACCGTTTAAGACGTTTAAATTTTTAGGGTGTCTACTATTTTTCTTGATGAACAAAATTGTCGGATATTTCCCAGTTTTTCCCAGTTATGTCCTAAATTTTTCCCGGATTTTGTTCATCAAATTTAAATTTATATTTGATTTCAAACCTGAATAAATTTTTTAATTTTTTGAAAATAATGTTTTTTTAATAATTTTAATTGATAATTTGAAACATAATTGAATTAAACAAAGAATTTTTTCAATTTGTTGAAAATAAACTTGTCTCTTTATAAAAATTGAAAATTTGATTTTTTTAATTCTATTAAAATTATAAACAAAGAATTTTCTCAATTTGTTGAAAATAAACTTGTCTCTTTATAAAAATTGAAAATTTGATTTTTTAATTCTATTAAAATTATAAACAAAGAATTTTCTCAATTTGTTGAAAATAAACTTGTCTCTTTATAAAAATTGAAAATTTGATTTTTTTAATTCTATTAAAATTATATTGATAATTGAATTTCTGCAAAGAATTTTACTATTTATAAAAGTAATTCAATTCTTCCAAACAATTGAGCGGCTGGATTCCATAAGGGCACGTAAATTTTTCTCGGCCGAAATCGAAGTCCCCTGGACACTCAAAATTCAACTTCTGAATTTAAATGTTTAAAATATATATCCTTATAGGAAATTTCATTGCGCATCTTTTTTTCTTTTAAATTTTTATTGTATCTGTTACCGTTTTCAAAATATAAGGAAAAAACTGTTTTTTTAAAGAGTGAAATTTTTATTGTTTTTTTCACTTCAACTCGCGATTACTCAGTCAATTTTACGAATTTTTTAATGAAACAAAAACGAAAATACGCGTTGTTTTATCCTACGAGTGACTAAAAAAGAAAAATGTTGTTTTAATTATAAATAAAAAAGTTATTAATTTTTTATTAAGATATTGCAAAATTCGTAAACTGAAATTTTCACTAAGCGGGGAAGTTGAGCAAATTTTGAGCAACAAAAAACTTCCAGCGAGAAAATTGTTCATTTAGGTCTAAAAAAGTTTTTCCCGAAAGTTACAGTTCAATTAAACAATTAGTTAACAAATGGCGAATGTTAAAAGTCGTTGGCGGCTGAACGCCCAGCGTGCGTATCTCACCCGTATTATGTATACACAGAATAAAACTCTCCAGCTTACTATTAAGTGAGATACGCGCGCTGGGCGTTCAGTCGCCAACGACTTTTAACATTCGCCATTTGTTAACTAATTGTTTAATTGAACTGTAACTTTCGGGAAAAACTTTTTTAGACCTAAATGAACAACTTTCTCGCTGGAAGTTTTTTGTTGCTCAAAATTTGCTCAACTTCCCCGCTTAGTGAAAATTTCAGTTTACGAATTTTGCAATATCTTAATAAAAAATTAATAACTTTTTTATTTATAATTAAAACAACATTTTTCTTTTTTAGTCACTCGTAGGATAAAACAACGCGTATTTTTATTTTTGTTTCATTAAAAAATTCGTAAAATTGACTGAGTAATCGCGAGTTGAAGTGAAAAAAACAATAAAAATTTCACTCTTTAAAAAAACAGTTTTTTCCTTATATTTTGAAAACGGTAACAGATACAATAAAAATTTAAAAGAAAAAAAGATGCGCAATGAAATTTCCTATAAGGATATATATTTTAAACATTTAAATTCAGAAGTTGAATTTTGAGTGTCCAGGGGACTTCGATTTCGGCCGAGAAAAATTTACGTGCCCTTATGGAATCCAGCCGCTCAATTCCTGTTATTTATCAAAATAAATAAAATAAAAAAAGTATTATTTATTATTATTAAATTATTATTATTATTATTAAATAATTAAATAAATTAATTATTTATCAAATTCTTGTGATGAATTTTATTAAAATTTTTGAAAACAATAAAACTAATAACTAATTATTTATTTAAGAAGTAATAAACATTTAATTTGTGCAAGAAATAAATAAATATAATTTATATAAAGATTCGGAAATTTAAAAATTATAAAAAATTAAGGGAAATTCAATAATTATTATTATGTATTTAATGGAATAATATAATTTTTCTAAGCAAAAAATTCATTTAAAATTGTAAGAGGAACTTTAAATTTAAAAAATAAAATTATAATTACGGTCACTAACATTATTTTCAAAAAATTTAAATAAAATTCAAGAAAAGAATTCAATTATTTTTCAAAAAATGTAAAGAAATTTCAATTACTTCACAAATTTTCAATTATTTCCATATAAAAATTCAATTATCTTAAAACGATATAATTGAAAAATTACAACAAACTTATTTTTCAGATTTAAAAAAAATTTTGCAAAAGTTAAATTTTAATAAACAATTTTATGTATATTTTTCTAAATTAACTAATAAAAATTATAATTATTAATCTTCGTCGTTAAAAATATGAACATATTAAAATATGACTTTTTTAAAAAGTTTCTAATGAAATTCTTTAACAAATTTAATAACATATTTTTAGTGGAATTTTAAAATCTTTCTATTAACTTGATAATTTTTTAAAATTTATTTGCATAATACGTTTGAATTGGTGACTGATTTTTTTTACTATCAAATTAATTATTTTTAACTAATTCAAATTTGACGAACAGTATAAATTTCTATAAAAATTTAAATAAAAGTGATTTTTTAAGAACATAGTAAAGTAATAAAACTTTTCTTAATTTTGGTGAAAAAATTCCCGGTTTGATATAAAATTCCCGGCTAATTCTCGGTTTTTCCCGGTCAAATTAAATTTTCGATTATTTCCCGGTTTTCAAGGATTTCTCGGTTAGTAGACGCCCTGATTTTATTATAATAATTATTTAAAAGAAATAAAATTATACATCACCAACGCTTAAAATTGTTTCGTTGTATGCCAAAAAAATTATTCCCATAAGAATAGAAACTGGTATTTATTATTCATACAAGGCATCTAGGATAAAATGTATTTAATTTTTCAAGTCAAATAGTTTTTTTAGATGCCTTCTAAAGTAGCAAGAAAATGAAAATATTTAAATCCAAACTTCAAGAATTTTTCGATTTCCCAGTAAATTAAAGTTATTTTAAACAAATGTCTATTTAAAAAAACTGATTAAATAAAACACTGCTTCTTAGACAAATTTTTTAATCAAATATATACAGTCTTCTTTCGAAAAATAGAAGGTAGCAAAGATTTGCTCAAATGACGCCATTGAATGATAAATAAATCTACAATAAGATACAAAAGTTTGCCGCTCAATGAAAGCGAGCGCACTCTGCAAAAACTTTCAATGAAAATTATTTTTACATTAGAAATGAAACACAATTTAAAAAGAAAAAGAATAGCACACAACGGCACACAAGTACCAGGTCCATTGCATAAAACAAGGTCTGGATTTTTTCTCCACGCGATTGGAAGACAATAAAGTGATGCGTAAACAGTGCTCCAAATTGAAGAAACATAAGATTGACCAACTTCCCGACAACGAAATGTGGGAATTAATTCAAAATCCTTATTATCAACTTCAAGTTCTTTGATTTTTTTCGCACTAAGATTATCAGTTTGCGCATGAATATAAATCCTTGGTGTATAAAGATTGAAATTCAAATTTTTGACAATCCGCAAAATCTCAGTTGTATGTCCTCCAGATCCCAGAAAAATAATTGTTTTCACTGGTTCTTTTCGAGATTTTGCAGTACAGAATCCATTTTTAAATATTACGTACAAAATTCTCAGCAATATTAGGAAAATTATGACTAGAATCATTATTTATGCCTTTGTTAATGGAACCTAAGATATTAACCTGAAAGTATGAATATAAATTGAATTACTTATTCGAAAGAAAACTGAAAGTTGGCTGTAGATGCTGTAGATTTTGTAGTAATATCATACCTCTACAATTTGATGTGATAAAGTTCTTCATTAAAAATCACTGTACAAATACGTCTTAATAAGTGTGGCATGAGATTTGCTTCTTCCACAAAGTTTACGATATCTAGAAAACTATTCAACTCTTTATAAATTTGTTTTTATTCATAAAAAAAAAATTAAACATTTTAAAAAATTGCTAGGAATAATGTCGTAAAATTTATTTGGGATGTTTCACGTCAACCGAACCAGAGCTTTGCCAAAAATTCTAATCAATAAAAATGGGGCGCATAATTATTCCTAAAATTTCAATTTCATAATTTTCAAAACATCGAAATGTCATTTCATATAATTCTTATATTTCGAAATACCATTGAACATAATTTTTAATTATTCGAATTATTCTTTATCCTAATATTTAATTATTAGAATCATCCTTTAACGTCATTTTTAATATGTCAAACATTTATTTGATACAAGTTTTGTTAATTCGAATGACTATTTTTCATAATTATTAATCCTCCGACTTTCCATTTAACATAATTTTCAAACCTTCGAAATATTATGTCACATAAATTTCTTTTTTCTAAATTATATTTGCCAGAATGTTCATTCATACGAATATTTAAATGACATAATACGCATTTATCAGAATTCTCATGTGACATAACCTCTAAATCTTCGAAATGTCATATATACATATTTAAGAAATTTTCGTTTATTGAAATTTTATTTGTCATATTTTTATTTACTCGAATTATCAAGTGACATAAAACGTATTTACCCGAATCCGCCTGTGACATAACCTTTAAATCTTCGAAATGTCATATGTCAGAAATTTTATTTGTCACAACTCACAATTTTCAATTTATTCGAATAAGCATTCAACATAAAAGTTATTTGTCCGAAATTTCATTTGACATAATTTTCAAACTTCCGAATTAAATTTTAATCCATAATGGAAGTCACAGAAATTTCATTTGTTCTAAAATAACAATAGAGAATTATGTCAAAAGATAATTCTAATATTTAAATATTAGGATAATGAACATCAACTAAATGCGGCTCAAAATAATCATCAGCTGATATTGTTTTGAATAAATATTCAATATTGGCGAATCCAAAAATTCAAAATGGCGTCACTTTTTATTCCTTAAAAGATGCTAAATTCGGAATATTGCAAATCTATTTATTCATATCTTCCAAAAAAATACTAGAAAACACCATATTTTGTTTTTCGGGTCACTTATTTTACGCTGATTACGAATTTAAAGTCCGATTTTCAAAATTCAAAATGTCAGATCCAGTATGGCAGTCATTTTTAATTTATCGAATTCGATTGTAACTCTTGGGGGCTTTTTAGAGTCACTGATTACGAATCAGACGTTATAGTCATTCAAAATTACAAATGGCGCTGTTTTAATTATTATTATAAATAATTTTTGCTCGCACTGCCACTCAAGCAGAAAAATATTGCGTTATTTTCGTTTTTGTTTGATAAAAAAATTCTTTAAAATTATCTCTCTTACCGCGAGTTGAACTCAAAAGTATCTTCGTTCTCAAAGAATCAGTTTTTTGAGAACATTTCAAAATCACATTCAGAAATTTTTGTCAAAGAAAAAAATGTAGAATAAAATTTTTTCTCCGAGCACCGTGGTTGTGCCGTTTTTCTTTATAATTTCGAGTTTATTAAAGGGATTAAATTTTTCTACTATACATTTGATCATTTTTGCTACAATCTAGAATATCTAATGTTCTCTTTGCGTAATTATAATTATTATTTGAACGTTAAAATTCTACAAAAATAAAGCCAAAGAGTCGGCAAGAATTTACTAACACAGTAACATAAAATCAATTCTTTAATCCTGTTAGGAAAATTTACATATACAGATTTTTATTGTTTTTTTTCCATTGTCAAGGTCTAAAATCAATTTGATCAATAAAAGTTTAAAAAAGGTTTAAAAAAACATTAATTTTAAAGTTTTAATCGTTCTAATTATACTAAACATAACCTCTAGAAAACATGTCAATAAAATATTGCTGAAGGTTATATTTTTTAAAATTAATTTCACACAACTTATATTTTTATTTTTGAATGCCTTTAAAATATATTTTTATAATTTAAAATATATTTTTCACGTTACCAAAGGGGGTAATTTTTTAAATAAACATCATGTAAATATAATTCGGGAATCGTAAATTGTTTTTGTACTTGAGATTACTCTACAATTCTTTAAAAAAATTACACATAATTTAACTTAAATATTGAAATATTTATTCACCTTTTTATAGCATTGGTGAAATAACTATCAATATTCTTCTTCGTACAAAGATAAATATATTTTTTCCAAACAACTACGAACGTCCATGCGGCAAAACAACACTGAACAACACTTGACTGACATTTTACATTTGTCGTCTGCTAAACTGTTTTTATGGTCTTTCTTCAATAAGTTCAGACAATATTTTTCAGAACCTATTGGAGAAAGCCCTTTAAGTACGGTCACGCGACTTTAGAAAAAACTACATTTGTCTTTCTCTCTCTAGTGACAAAGGCATAAGTTCATTTCACTCTACATTTTTCGTTTTTCGAGAAAGCAAGAGAAAAAATAAAATGAGACAATTTTATGTCGTTATAATAGGAGCGAGAGAGACAAAGAATGGTATTCTTTTTTCCAGCAGTGTGAAAGCACCCTAAATCTTCACATTAAAGCTATGTCAGCGCCTTCAAACTAACATTCCTAGTACTAAAATTCTGCCAACTCCATTCACAGAAATATTTATTTTTATTAAAATTAAAAAATAATGAAAGATTTTTTAAGAATATTCATTTAGGTACGTGGTGTAGAATCTTTATTTTATCCGGGTTAGAGAAAAAGAATTGAAATTTAGAAAGTCATTTCTGCACTTGCACGTAACGAGCACAAAGTTATTATTCTGAATAATGCTTTTCAGGAAGTGATTTATATTTTTTAAAACGAAATAATATATGTAAATGAAAGCATATAAATAATGTCGAAATAACCATTGTTTTGGTTGTGCACGAAAATAGAAGACTAAAAGGATTCCTGAAAAATGTAAATAGGTTATTTAATTTAATATCGTTAAAGACTAATTATAATGTTTCATTCATTTTAACACATAAATTTTATTATTAAATTAAAATAATATTATAATGCATATGTGCACTTATTCAAATTATTTCCAAGTAATTTTTTACCTTATCGGGAATTCTTAATTATTAAAAAAAAATTATTTAAAAAAAAGTAGAAAAAAAGTTTAAATTTGATTGAAAAGTTTATTAGAATTTAAAAAATCTTTATAAGCTAATTCTTGGGTTAAGTAAATATGATGTTTGGATTTTGAAAAACATTCAGTTACGAAAGAATCTTATTTTTATCAGTTCTCAACAAATATTCGGGTCGATCCACTGAAAATCATCTGAGAGTGTTTACTTCAATTTCCTAAGTTTAACCTTTTCAAGTGACAATTTTTTAAATGAAGCAAAATATCCTTATCATATTTTAACAGCAGGTAAATTATACAAGTATTAAAATATGTGAAAAAAATACTTTGGTTAAAAATTCTTTTTTCTGACAACTGTTCCGAAATTAAATCTTTTGTTCGTTTAATTAAGAAAATTTTGTCATCAAATCAAATTATGTAAAGTAAAACAAAACTGTGTGGAACTCTCTTGTATGAATTATTTTATGCGTAAACAAGTAAATAAATAAATATGTGCAAAATACAAAATTTTTAAAAGTTTCCGACAAAAAGTTACGAGCTTCGAAAAATTTTGAAAAATTATTAAATTCAAATGAATATCTTTGAATAGAAGAATAATTATATAATAATTACATCAAATTTACTTGCAGAATAAACTGATTTATGTTTCTGGTAGGTAATAACATATTTAAGTTTTTCAATAATAACTTTTCCAAAAAAGTGCAATATTTAAGGTTATGAAATTTTGCCATGAATTATTCAATTAATAATAATTTGTTAAGTGGAATAAAATTTACACAATAATATTATAACCAATAAATTTAGATACTCATCTAGTTTCACATAAATTTAAACTAAATTTTTTAAAAATATGCCAGCCATCAAACTAAGATTATTTTCAGTGAATTGACCCATTCTTATAAATTTCAAATTTGGAGATAATAATTAACTAATATTGGTATATTATTATTATTATTATTAATTTATTAATATTTATTAGATTTAAAATGGAAGAAGGATGTAAGAAAGATGAAGATATTACTGATGTTCCTGGTTCGAGTGAAAGAAATGCAACTGTGGATTCAGTGCAGGTACGAAATCCTAATATTTAAATATTTGCAGGTCATTATATTGACTTTTTTGTATAAAAAAATGTGTATATTTTGTTTTATCATTGATGAATTATTTGGCAATTTCCAGGTGGACAATTCCCGAACTGTCTTGCTAAAAATAGCAACATTGTATGCTGAACGTCTTATGAACGACATTTGCCTCGTTGTAGATGGTGTCGAGTATCCAGCACACCGACTTATTCTTTGTGCTTCTAGCGATGTGTTTCAGGTAAAGCAAACTGTTAAGTTACTATGAAAATTTAGAAGTATTCAAAACCTTCTTTTAAACAACTGAAAAATTCAAATCCATTTGTTGTCTTTTTTCTTGTACTTTTCCAATTTTTCAAAATTTCACGAAATAATTCAATTATTTTCTGAAATTTGCATAAATCCATCGAAACAATTTAATTATTTAGTTGAGTTTTTGTAGACATTCAATTCTCTTAAAAATCAATTCTCTAAAAGTGATTTAATCTCAAACAATCAATTATTTCTAAGATTGTAAAATTTATGTGAAAAATTCAATTATTTTTTCAATTTTTAAGAAAATTCTTGTAAAATATTTAATTATTTTCATTAAAAATTAAAAAATGACACAATTTGTTTATAAAAATTGTATTAAGTCAATTTTTAAATAAAATTTCACTGTGAAGGATTCAGTGAAATTTTTTTCAATTTTTAATAACATTTTTCGAAAAAATTCATTTATTTACTAAACTTGTACTAAAAATTCTTAGAAACAATTCAATTATTTTTAAAAATAGTAAAAAATCTTAAAAATAGTAAAATTCTTCGCAAGAATTAAATTGTTTTTATAAATTATAAAATTTTTCACAGAAATTCAATTATAGTCAAAACAATTTTAATAAACTTTAACAATAAAATATTTAAAAACAATTCTCAACAGTAAGCGATTATTTAAAGAACTTAAAAGAAATTCTTCATATAAAATTCAATTACTTTAAAAATTTTCAATTAAAATTATTAAAGAAAATAGATTATTAAAAAAAAAAAATTCAAAGAAATTCCTTAAAAGAATTTAATCAGGATTTTGAAAATTTTTAATATAATTTTTCGCAAGAATTTAATTATTTTCATTAATAATAAGATTCTTCAAAGGAATGCAATTATTTGCAATTATTTTTAATTTAATTGTAGTAAGATTACTCGAAAGAATACAATTATTTTTAAAAAAGATGAAGTAAATGTAATTATTTTTAAAAATTCTAATAAATCTCTTCGGAAAAAGTTATTTTTTTTTAATAGCAAAAATCATCGCAAGAATTCAATTATTTTTATTAGTATTTTAATAAAAAATACTATTAAATTCTCGTAAAGAATTTTATTAAAATTTATAAAAGTCCTAATTAAATTCTTTTGAAGAATTTCTTTGAATTTTGTTTAAACTAATGGAGTTTCTTTGAAAATTTTAATTGATACTTTCGAAAACAATTGAATTTCATGAATAATTTCATTAAAATTGTATTAAAAATAATTAAATTCTTGCGAAGAATTTTATTACTATTTATAAAAATAGTGAATAGTGCCGAAGAATTTATTAAAATTTTAGAAAATAAATGAAATTTATGTTAATATTTGAAGATTAAAATTCTTTCGAAAAATTATTTAACTTAAAATTGTTTTGAAAATAATTAAATTTCTGTAAAGGTTTTTACTATTTATAAAAACAATTGAAATGTTTGAAAGAATTTGTTTAAATTTTGAGAAATAATTAAATTGCGATAAAGAATTTTATAGAATTAATTGAAAATAATGAAATTTTGTATTCTTTTTTATAAATATTTTGACATTAATTGAATTACTTTTTAAAGAATTTAAAATTCTTGTTGGAATAGAATTTTATTGAAATTTTTGAAAATATCTTTCGTGTAATTTAATTAAAATTGTTTTGAAAATAATTTAATTCTTTCAAAGAATTTTATTATTTATAAAATTAATTGAATTGTTTAGAAGGATTTATTAAAATTTTAGAAAAATATTGAATTTTTTCGAAGTGTGTTAAATATTTTTCTAAAAATTGATCTCGTCCGAGGAATTCAATTAAAATTGTTTTAAAAATAATTGAATTTTTGTAAAGATTTTACCAATTAAAAAAATCATTGAATTGTTAAGAAGGATTTATTAAAATTTTTAGAAAATTATTGAATTTTTTCGTAAAATTTTATTAAATAGTTTTAAATATGAACAGTAATAATTTATTTTGTACTTAATAAGTGATTTTTAAAAATTTTACTATGAAATTAATTGAAATTTCTTTTAAAAATTCTTTAAAACAATTTAACTATCTTTATAAATTGTAAGATTCTTCACAAGAATTTTTATTAATTTTCATGACATTAATTAGATGTAAAATTAAAAAAATCAAAATGAACAATTATTAAAAAAGTTGGGAGACAAAAAGCAAACAATAACTAACTTCAAACTACGAAGAGATGATGTTTAGTTAAAAATTGAAGAAAATAATTGAGTTTAGAAATCAGTGAAAGGTCAGGTTATTAAACTTGAACCAAACTCTTGTCTCCCTACCTGAATTGTAATTTTTCGAATCTTTGCTTCTTCGCGTGTAAATAAAATAATTTTTACAAACTTAAATATTGCAGGTGATGTTAATGAGCCCGCAATGGACTGAATCGCAAGAAAGCAGAGTTACATTACAAGAAACTCCTCAATGTGTTCCGATTTTTAGTGAATTTCTACGTTACTTTTATACTGGTAAAATTAGAATCAGCCATGAAATCGTACTCCCAATACTCTCATTAGCCGATAAATACAATGTCAAAGATTTGATTTCTCTATGTCTTGATTATATGGAGAATCACATTGCTCTGGCTGCAACTCACGGCACATTAGTATCTTGGCTTCAGTACACACTCAATTGTGGACATCACAATATCACGCAGGCATTTCAAAATTTCATCAAATGGAATCTTGAACTTGTCGCAAAGACGACGGATTTTGGAAATTTCGAATTGGACATACTCGTTGCACTTCTCCATCAAAGCAGTTTAGTAATCAAAGACGAAATGACGTTGTATAAATGTCTTGAGTCGTGGCTCGATCATCAAGCAAATCGCTTAAAATGTCAGATGCCAATTAGTGAGTTGGAATTGACTTTAAAGCAACTCGTAATGGCGGTCATGTCGCCCGTGAGGTTTCCCATGATGTCTCCACGTCAGCTGGCTGACTTGCTTCTCTCTCCTCTCACACAGAAGTACAAGGAGTTTTTTGTCGAACGCATGGCGATTGGAATGTCTTTTCATTCCGGACAAAATGAACGCGTTAGAGAAGTTATTAAGACGGAGGAAGACGGATGTTTGCTGTTCGAACCAAGACTTTACACCGTTGACACGTGCAGCTCTCTTTTAACAATTGAAAACTTTCATAGTTTGCGATCCTATCATACGCGAACACTTGTTTTTTCTAGTCATTCTTATCTTGCCGAATATGCAGGCGACCAAACGTGTGAATGGGTCGTTGACATTTATCCAAAGGGAGTTTGGTTCAAGAAATTCTTCCTCATTGTTTGGCAAGGAACTGTGGAAATGCCGGAACATGTTATACGATCGGTGAGACTCTCCCTGACCTGTAAGGAGCCGCCAGCCAATAGTGATTCTGATAAAAGAGTTAAAATCGGTGTTTTGATCTATGGACTACAAGATGGTGTTGAGCACATTGCTAGAGTAATGGAAACAATTCACAGATTTAATAAAAACGATCGTGTTCTTAATCTAGATGACCTGTTGCCCTTTGAGGAACTTAATCCCCAACAGAATGGAGCCATGAACTCTGAGACGGCGATTTCTTCTTTTCTTGTCGGTCCGAATAAGGATATGCTGAAGTTACACATTGTCATCTCACCAGCGAATCATAATATTCTCGATGAGATTTGACAGTCGAAAATGAAGTTCTATCAAATTTATAAATTTTCCTGAAAAAGAAATGATTTTTCTTGAAAGTTGTTATTTTTCAGATACTACAGTTTCAACATAAATGTCTTCTCTATTATAGCTGAATGCAAGAATAAGCTAAATCCTGACATATACTCTATGCAAGTGCAAAATTGTAATGAAAAAACTTTCATTGATTATTAATTTCCGATAGAAACTTCGATTTTTTCCCCTCTTTAGAAGTATAATTAATGTTTTAAAAAAACAACTTTTTTATGACAATAAACTTCAAAAACTGTGTATAGAAACTACTTTGTTCTGCGCACTACTACAAAATTGATAAGGCCGAGTGTGTAAATCGAAAATATAAGTAGAAATCCACTTAAACTGATGCACAAGTTTGTTAGCATAAGCCTTTTGAAAATTATTAACAAATATTAAAGTAATGAAACTATATTCTATTGGAAAAAAACAATTTATGTTGGATATGTTTAAAGCTTTGAAAATTAAAACAAAATTTGTTTGTTGCAAAATATGTTGTCACATTTCAAGGTGAACAGGATTTTATCTTTAAATTTTCGATTATTTCATGATACTTTTCGCTTTCGTAAAGATATAATTTCTTTAATAAATATATTTTTTAACATCTTGCATATGCTAAATCGAATATAAGTATAATTTCCAATAAGAACGAATTATTTCATTTTCGAATTAATTTCGAATTTAATTTCGAATGTTTAGCTCATCTGTTAGCTAACATCCTTTTCACCGTGGAATGTGACATATATTCAAGATGTACTTTACGTGAAAAACGATATATATTTGTACATAATAGTTTATGAATTTTAAAAAATCAGATTTTTATTTATTTCCTATAGGTATATCGTTATAATTATAAAAAAATTGTAAAAGTGTAAATTGCTACGAGAAATTAAATAGATTTAATATTTCTAAAATATTATAGTCCTACACTTGGTCCGCCTAAATTACATATTGCCTATACACTTTCACTCTTTCTGACTATTTTTATTCTTTTAATATTGGAAAAAATTACTAAAACCTTATTTCAATGAAAATTATCGTTTTTTACCTTTGGGGAATCTATAATCCATATCAACTACAAAATAACTTTCTCGTAAATTCTTTTTGTGCTTATAATCTTTTTGCAAATCTACCGCAATCCTTTTTTTTGCAATTCTATTGCAAATAAATATTTTATTCATTTGCTATTGAAGTCTGTTCCTGTGAAAGTGGCCTACATTATTTTACGGTGATAAAATAAAAATTAAATAAAAATAAAAAAAATAGATAAAATAAAAATAAAAGTAGGGAGGAATCTGTTATTTAGGGGACCTGACTGTACAATTTAGTATCTAAACGTTTACTTAAGATAAAAAATTAGGTACTGTTAAGTGTATCAAGAAGATTGGAGACAGAGTGGTCAACTCGCAATAAATTTTTCCTATTCAGGAAAGTAGTGTGATGCAATACAGAATATGTTTATCATCGAAAATAATATTAAGCAAAGTATATACTAGACTTTTCTGTCTTTACTTTTTTCTTAAACTGTATGGATCTCTAAAATCAGCAATTTGCTCTATGTATATAATTTCATATGTATATATGAATATATGTATATATTATAATGGACTTTATTATTATTATTGTTATTATTACACATAGTCCATTCCTTTCTGCTTTAAACGACATTCCAGCATTTAAAATATAATTTAGATTAATTATTATTTATTGATTTTTTAATTAAAAAACCGCTTCCAAGTTGTACATTTTTGTTATAATTTTGGATATTATAAATTTTAGGACTTTTTTCGACTATTTTTAAATAATGCGACTTTTATTAAAAAATTGCGATTTTTTAGACTTTTCTACCAAATTTTGCGACAATATACCATATTTTTAGTACAAATTGCGACTTATTTCGATATTTATTAGCACGAAAGTATAATAGACAAATCTTTGAAAATTTATTTTTGAATAAGTTTTCTAATTAAATTTTCCAAATATTACATTTAAAAAGATTTTGAATAATTGAAATTCTGTAAAATCTAATTCTAAATCATCTTTTTAAGTATTTTATTACAATTTTTCAAAATTAACTCTTAAAGAATTTTAATTGAAAATTTTCGAAATAATATTAAATTCTCGCAAAAATTTTAATTAATACTCTTCAAGTGTAAATTTAATAAAAACGAAAATTAACAGGAAAATAGATTTTAAAATAAAAAATTCAAATAGTTTTCAAACAAGTAATTCTCCAAATTATTACGTTCTTTTTTTTTTAATTCTATTATTTTCAATATTTCCGAAAATTCAAATTCACACACAAAATAAAAAATTAAAATTTTTTAGATTTATTTTCAACATTTTAGAGAAATTAATCATTATACTCGGAATTTTCAATTAAAGTTCTTAAAAAAAATGTTTAATGATAGAACGTCCAAGCGCCCGTCCTGCCGGAAGGATGTTCCGAAAAAAAGGCTTTTAAAAAAAGAGAATTCAATTTTTCTTTTTCGAAACTTCTTGGGATTAAAGTAGACGAAAAGACGAAAAAATCCATATATTTGACTTTTTAAAATAATAATATTAAACCATTTTTCAAAGCCCTCAAACTTGCTGCTTATAAAAAGTAAAAAAAAAACATTTTTTCGTAAATTTAATGTAAAACCCGCAAAAATCAATATATTTTGGCCGGTCTAGTCTCTTTTTCTTCAAAAACGTTCAAAGAATGAAACCTATTTGTTTAATTTAAAAAAATTTCATTTTTAATGTTAATCAGCAAAATTGCGGCCAATTGAATAAAAACTCTTCTCAAATTTTCTTTATAAAATTAATATGCAAGCAGATAAAAACAAAAACAAATATATCGTTGGAAAGGTAATGAAACTAGCTTTCCAATGATGTAAATATCAAATTTCTAAATTTATATGCCTAGTCTTGGTAGCCTTTTAAACAAAGCGAAAAGCATCCTGCCGGCAGGACCGGGTTTCATCATTTTGTGACTAAAAATTACATGAATTTTTGGAAAATTCAACTTCTTTAAGCTACCCTGCTCTTCGGTTTGAACTTACAAGCTCGACATTTACATGCGCTGAAAGCTTGTTTCATCACCTTTCCAACCATATATATTACTTTTTGTTTATGTAAATCCATGTTAGTTTTATTCAGCGATTTCGGACGGACTCACCTGAGTCTTTTTGGTCCTGCCGGAAGGACGTTGGACGTTCTATCATTAATACAAAAATTCTCCAATTATTGTTGAAAAAATTACATTATAATATTTATAGAAAACTAATTCTTAAAATTGTTTTATCATAATTTTTTACGATTCAATTACCTTCGAATAAGGTAAATTAAATTCTTTTATTTTAGAATTTTTTTAAAAGTCATTTATAATTAAAATTCTTGAAAAAATTTGATTAATTTTTTTACCTATTTTTAAAAAGACAATTGTCTAAAAAATAACTTGTCAAATTTTGAATTATTTTTCAAAAAGTTTACTAAAAAATTATCTTTTAGAAAATTTGACCAAATTAAAATTTTTTTGATATTTTTTAATTAAATTCAATTATAAAATTTTTGTGTATTTTAAAAAATCATTTAGAAATATTTTTAAAAAGTTAATTTTTACGAATTTCTTTATTAAAATTTTTGAAAATGTTCTATCTTAATTAATATCTTTAAATAGAAAAATGGACGGTTTAAATTATTATAAAAAATTGGATTTTTTTTATTTAAATAATTGAATTTTCGAAGAAATTGCAAAAAATAATTAAAAATTCATAAAGATAATTAATTTAGAGATGAAGTTTATTTATTTAAGTTTAATTAAAAATTATAGAAAATAATTTAGTTTTTGGAAGGGATATAGTTTTAATTTTTAGAAATTATTAAATTTCAGAAGTAGAAATTTGTTAAATTTTACTTTTTGTGAATAAAGAAATAAGAAGTTTGTAAATATTTCTTTAGCAAAATTATACAAGTTTTGATTAATATGAATCTTTGTGACTAGACTTAATTAAATAAGCGACTTTTTCGACATTTTTTCAATTCTTAATCGACTAAAGCGACTTTTGTAATCAATATCAATAACAATGAAATTTTACTTTCCAAAACGAAATTTACTTTAGTAAATTTTTTTAATTAAATATTCAAAAGAGTTATTTAATTTTAATTTTAGTAATAAAATTAAAATAAAAAAATATAACATTTTGCGGCATAATTTGAAAAAATTGAGTAAAATCGAATAATTTTCCCTAAAACATTAACTAAAGGTCATTTTTTAACCATAAATATTTATTAATTTGTTTATTGGAATAAAAACTAGAATTTTACTCAAAATAGTAAGAAGTTATTGTCAAAAATGCACGATTGATTGACCGAAAGCTGATAAGAGCGATTATTTAATAAATTACTGAATTATCAAAACTAAAAATTACAATAAAAAACAAACAGCCGCAAATTTTTTAAAATCCTTTTTGGGAAAAATTTTCAAATAATAAGTAATAATTAAAGTACAATGTTAGATGACATTAAAATTTTATTAAGAAAATAGCGCAAAATTTGAAATACTACACAAGTAGTACAATTATAAATCATTAGAAAAATATTATCAAAATTTTATTCTATCGTAGAAGCATTTCTTTCAACGCATAACATTATAATTATTATTCATAAACAATAGACAATTTAAATGGATTATTTTCCATAAGGAGATTTTTCCATTATACAGAACGCTCTTCCAAAATTGCGAAGATCCCCAGCTGTCAAGTAATTAATTATTTCATCAATTACTACGATTGGTAAATTTCTCTTAAAAAAGTCTTTGAGAGAACGGATAAAAACATTTTGACAATTTTTTATTTTCTTCACTCTCTCTATACGCTTTTCAAACAAATATTTGTAAGCTGGAAATTCGTCATATTTGTCAGATTCCAAAACAGACATTACATCACAATTTCTGAAAAATTTTGTCACAATCATCAAGTCTTGATTTAGAAAGTCAAAAAATGAATGTTCTCGATCTGCCCATA
Organism: Leptopilina drosophilae; assembly: GCA_032873175.1. Taxonomy (NCBI): domain Eukaryota; kingdom Metazoa; phylum Arthropoda; class Insecta; order Hymenoptera; family Figitidae; genus Leptopilina; species Leptopilina drosophilae. The sequence goes on from CM065482.1 coordinate 953,441, forward strand.
TTCTTTTTTTTTGCATTTTAATTACTTCTTCTTTGCACTTTTCATAAAAGGATTCGACCCATTCGAAACCTTCAGATAAAATATGTATTGAAATATCCATATCATAAAGAGCAAAAAATGCTGTTAGTAGTACCCACGTATTTCTATCAGATTTAAGTTCTGTATTCAGATCACATCCTAATGGATTGTTTTTATAATACGAAGCAGATGAATGAATGTAAATCGAATCGCTTAACTCCAGAAGGCATTCGGTAACTTCCAGATCATTTCTTTGAACACTTCGCAATAAAGGAGTAAATTTATTTCTATCTAAAATGTTTATATGTGCGCCATTATCAGCTAAAAATTCTATCATATCTGCGGTTTCCATAGCCTCACTATTAAAATCTAAATTCCACTTGTCAACGATATATCTAAGAATGTGGTTTTCAAAACACATAATAGGATAAAAAATGGCTTCTAAATTATTTGTCAGTATCTGGATAGGACTTACTTCGTCTAAATTTTTAGTATTAATGTCAAAACCGCTGCGTAATAGAAAATCAACAAGATTGTAATTATTTCCTAAAGCTGCAGAATGTAATGCCGTTTGGCCGTCCTCAGTACTAGAGAACAAATCTGCTCCATGTTCAACTAAGAATTCAATTTCACTGAAATGTCCTTTTCTGGAAACCAGAACCAATGTCCTTGTGCCACTTTCATTTTTGAAGTTCAAATCAGCTCCATATGAACACAAGAGCGTTACTAATTTCGAGGGTTTGTATTTTTCACAGCTATGACTATCAATTTTCTCACCAAAAGCATAATTTATTGGCATCATATTTTTACGATCTTTCGCATTAACATTCGCCCCAGCTTTTAGAAGCATTTCTGCTATTTCTGCTTGTTTGAAAAGAGCAGCGTAAAACAAAGGTGTTTGTTGATGGTCGCCTTTAATATCAACATTTGCGCCAAATTCTATTAAAACTTTTACTACATTCTGTTTTCTTTTTTCTATCGCTAAATGAAGTAAAGAATTGTGATATCTAATACACGATAATGCATTAATATCAAAGGCTTCGCATTTATTAATAATTGATTCAAAATCTTCATCAAGATGTTGTATTACAAAGTGTAATAAAGCACTATAGTTTGTGCTTTTTACATTAACATCAATTTTCTTCTCCAAACAAATATTAATTATTTCTCTACATTTTTGCACCGAATCATTCTTTGATGAAAATGTTGCTTGATATTCTTCACAAAGAATACTTTCAATTTCAACAATTGAATTACATAGCAATGCATCTACTAGAGGACTTATCCCGTTCACTAGAAGAAAACGTCTCTTGTTTCTTCTTGCTTCCATATGTAGTAGTAACGCTTCGGATTCTTCATCCATTTTGATTTTAATTAAAAATCAATATATCTGTAAATTAATATGCTTTAGTCAGTCGGCATAAAATATATTATTTTTATAAATAATAATTTTTACGCGCGACGCGTTGCGTGGTTTATAACCTAAAATTAACGTTCTAGACTTACCGTAAAATATATAATGAAACCATTAGACGAAACAGAAAGAAATTAAGATTTTTTATTGAAATATTATTCTTTACGTACATTTAAAGTACAAAATTGAGAAAGAATTAAATTTCTTTTGTATTCACTGTCATTTAAAGCACTGTTAAATGTCCATTAAGGAGCGTTCAGACCTCCACTGCCGTTGCCATAGCAACGTTCAAGAGAGAGAGGTAGAATAATATCCTATCTCTCTCACTCTTGAACGCTACCATGGCAATCTGCATGCATAAAGGCTTAAGCACAACTGCTTCGCGAATCTCGCTCGCGAACGCAAATCATGAGTTAGAAAAGGACACAAATATATATCTGTCCTTTTCTAATCCATGCATTGCGTTCGCGAACCAATTGTGCGTTGGTCTTAAAGGCCAATGCCGAATAGGGTACTGCACTCGTGCTTTGTATGTTACCATGACAACCTGCAGACAGGCTGCCAACAGACATGTGACCGCACCTTAACAAGCAGCCCAATAGAGGCTCCACATGTCAAGTGTGAAGACTATTTTAGTAACGAGTTTGTCCATCTTTCCTAACACTTCGTTTGTGAAATAATTGATAAGTGAGAGATCCCATCTAAGTATTGCGAATACAATTTTGGATCTGACAAACTGTAAAATTTCCAGAATATAATAATATATTATATTATATTAATGTTTCATAAATAATAAAAAATGGGTAATTTACTGTAAATGTGTTGTATACATAAGTCTGTATATATTTTCGTAAAATTCGCGTGTGCTGAAAAATGTCAAAGTAATTCATGCATTTCTAAGAACACGGTGCTTATAAACAAGAACAACGTTTCCCAAATTTTAAGCAAACATATCATGGATTATAATAAAAAGGTACGAGTTTCATTTCATTTGCATTTTCTATTGTGTACGCAAAACTAAAATGTTTTCAGTTTGACTGAAATTTTCATCAACTTAGTACAAGTTTGTTTATATAAATTTTATAATAATACGTATATTTTTTTTTAATATTCAACGCTGTTATTAATTTCGAATGATTTGCATCAACGGTATACAATTTATTATTGTCATTTTTCTCATGTAACGTGGAATTAGTAACTTTGAATATTGAAGAAAAATAATTCTCAGTACATAGGAAAATGTGTTATGTTTGTTGGGTTAGAATTGATTTTTACGAAAATTAGAAATCAACAGTTCATGACTATTAATGATTTTTTTATGGTTTAGAAATGTTTATGGTTAATTGTTTAATAGATCTAATTATTGGATTTCTTTAACTCAAGAACATTGAAATATTGAGCGTACGCAGTGTCTATATTGCACGTTTGTGAGCGCAATAACAGCAGTGAATTATTTCGCCCGTCATGCTAAATATACAATTGTGTCCAAACGGACGAAACAGCAGTGATATCTTAATATTTTCTTTTAAAATTTTCTTATTACTTTTATTTTTCGGGAAAAAGGTGAACTCATCAGTTCATTTTCAACTAATTTGTTGAAAACTATTTTGTAAATTTTTATACGTTTTTAATCGAAAGTTTAAATTTTCAAAATTTTTATTTAATTTATATTTTAATAAATCGTACTTATTATTAATACTTAATTAACTTAAAATTAATACTTAATACTTATTGTTTAAACTTATTATTAATTTACTAGCAACAAAAGCCAATTTCTTACTTTTCTGAATAAATTTATCAATTTTCAAAATAATAGAATTTAATAGTTTTTAATTCAAATTATTTTCCATAAACATAAAGTATGATTTGGAATACAGTTTTAATATTATTATAACTATAATAATCATATATTCTGACAAAGGGAATTAAGAAATTTTTTTTATTAAAATTTTAAAAGAGTTGCATTTTAGTTAAAAACACTAAAAAAATTAAATTTTGTAGAAGTTACAAATGTTTGCATAAATTCAATTAAATTCAAAAGAAATAAAATTTTTCACATAAAATTTAATTATGTTCAAAATTTTTTAAAATTCTCCCCAAAATCCTAATTATTTCTATAAATAACAAAATTCTTCTGTAAAATTCAATTATTTTCAAAAATGTAAAAAAATTCTTTATAATTTCATAATTTTCCAGAATTTTACACATTTCAATGATTTTTACTATCTCCTATTTTGATCTTTCCCAAAAGAATTTAGTTACTAAAAAAATTTTTAATGAAATCCTACCCAAATATTTAATTATTTTCATAAATAATATTAATTCAATTTGCAAATTTTTTATGTATTTCTTCGCAATAATTCAATTATTTTCATAAACAATAATTTTTTTAGTAATTTAATTATTTTCATTATGAATAATAAAACTCACTGCTGAATTTTAATTATTTTTAAAACAATTTTTATTGTATTCTTCAAAAATTTAATTATTCTTAAAAATTTCCTTAAATTCGTCAAATGAATTTAATTACTTAAAAATTTGTTAATGAAGAACTTTATAAGAAGTAAATATTTTTAAAAATATTTATTGATGTCTTCGAATAATTTTATAATTAAAGAGTTTCTTAAATAAATGTTTCAAAAATTTTTTTTCTTTATTCTCTGAAAATTAAAAAATTTTGAATTTCATGTTGAATTAGAATTTTTAATTTACAAATAGAATTTATAAACATTTTTTCTCTTTATTTTTAAAAAACTTTGAATTTTATCAAAACAATTGCAATTAAGAAATAGAAATTATGCAAATATTATTTTCTTATGAAAATTGAGAATTTTCTACAAATATTGAAAAACGGGAAACATAATGTTTTCTTTCCTCAAAAGAAAATAATGAGTTTGTGAACAATTCTGTTTTTGAAAAATTAAAAATATTCATAAAATGGCAATATTTCTTATTTTTTAATGATAGTTTTTTAATAATTATCAATTGTCTAATATTCTTTCAATTTGTTTCCCTACTATTTTGTTATTCGGAACCAGAGTTTACATATTCATAGATTTTAATTATTTTTCCTTCAAATTTTTAGTTCGATTTTGCTTATTATTTATATTCATAGTATTACAGAAAATTAAGAAGTAAAATTACATAATCAAACACACAAAAAATTTTATTTTAGAGCTTAAAACCGTTTTTCTAAGTTACGATTTTAAATCTTTATTATCAGACCCAATAATTTCATTTATCTAACTGGAAAATTTTTTGTTTTGTTTAATTTAAACAGCACATCATTGATTATAAAACAAATATCTTTTATTTATAAAATTGAAATTTAAAAACTGAAAAAAATTACAGACAGTATCGGCACCATCTCACAAATGTAAAAATGAAGATGATGAAGATGACTTGGAGGCTTTGAGACTTGCTGCTTTACAAACATTACGCGTTAAAGACACTTTGCCGAAGAAACGTCACTCTCCTCATCAAAGTCATGGAGGAGCTTTTCAAGGAACACAGTCACAGCGTTCTTATTATAAACAGACAAGAGATCATTTTCATCACAGACAACAGAGGCAGAATGGAGTCAGACATGTAAGAGAATATATTTCTTAGTTTTTCTTCCTTTATACTGATTAATTGAGATACTTTTTGCTACACAGTTAAATCTTTACTGAGATTTAAAAGAATACGAAGCTTTTATAAATTTGTAATTTAATTTCAGAATTACTTCCCTAAAAATACTTACCGCAACCCGAATTTGATAGAAATTGTTCCACAAGGAGAAGTAAATGCGACATCTGTTTCAAAGGAAAATATTGACACAGGAGTTAATCAAACTTCTTCAGGTAAATTAATATTTTCAATTATTTTCTGAACACTTTTTTACCTGCATGACGAAATGTACACTTTCATAATTATCCCTCATTCGAATTAATACCAATGCCACTGATTTTAATTAACGAAATTATTTCCAGATGGATCAAAATTTCAAAGATATGACGATAATGCAAGTGGCTCAGAGGATGACGAAGTGAAGGATATTGATGTTAAAGCAGATGTGAAAGCAGAAGAACTAGAATCCACTGAAGTCGATGAGAATGCAGCGGACAGGGAAAGTGAAAGTGGTCTTAATGAATGTTTATCCGAAAGAACTGCCGAGGAAGCAGACGAAGATCGACTTCTCAATGACGATGACGACGATGTTCTTCTCATGGCCGATTTAGAAGAAGAAGACAGTCTTGAACGTCTAATGGATGAAATGGAAAGAGAAATAAAGGACGACAAGATAGACATAACGGAAAAGAAAGTGATTAAAAAGGAAAAAGTTGCCCTAAAAAAAGCACGAGAATCAACAAAGTTGAAAGTTGAAGTACCTAAAGTGAAAGAGGAAGTTGTAAAGGAAAAGGTGGAAATTCCCGTTGCTCCTAAGCCACCTGCTCCAGTTGTTGTTAAATCCGAACCAAGACCTCTTTCCCCACGAACAAATATTCGAAAACGATCTGCTTCTCCCAAGGCTCGACCTTGGAGAAAAGTCTCGCCTCGCAGATCACCGAGAAGATCGCCTTTAAGATTATTGAAAAAGCCATTGAGAGAAATTTCGAGGTACAGATCGCCGCGAAAATCTCCACCAAGATATTCGCCTCGATCTCCAAAAATTTCCCCTCGTCAAAAGTCACCTAGAAATTCACCTCCGAGATCTCCCGACAGAAGGTCGCCTTTAATGTCCAGAACCATGTCTCCGAGAAATAGGTCTCCAAGACCCACTCGATCACTGTCTCGATCACCGAGAATGTGGTCCAGATCTTCAAGGTCACGATCACGAACGCCAAGACGATCGCCTAGAAGATTACGATCTCCCAGGTATTCACCACATAGATATTCGCCGAGACCGAAAATCAGAGCATCGCGTTCTAGAAGTCCCCGATCGCCAAGAAGAAGAATTTCACGTTCCCGGAGTCCTCGATCTCCAAGGAGGGGTTCACCTCGACTCCGATCGCCTAGAATGTCCCCAAGAAGGCTCTCACCACGCTATCGTTCGCCAAGAGGATCTCCACGACGATCTCCATGGTCCTCTCCAAGAAGATCGCCTCGTTCGTCACCCAAACGACTTAAATCCCCCCGATGGTCACCCAAAGACCGAAAGTCCAGAGTGAAATCTGCTTCACCGGAAAAACGCAGTAATTCACCCCTTAAAAAGAATCAACTCGAGGAAAAGAAATCATCCGATTTGGATAAAGCAAAGCCGAAAAAAGAAACTCTTCCCCAAAAATCACAAACTGTTGAAGCAGTGAAGGAAGAGATTCTCGATCCTGTTCTAGAAGCTCGAAAACGTAAATTCGAGTCCATTACTCCAATTGATCCAATAAATGCCAATAAAACAATTAAATTAAGTAACAAAAAGGAGGAGGGTAAAAAGTTAACTCTCAAACAGCCAGAAGTGAAGGAAGTAGATGTTAAGAAAATTATTGTTAAGCGAACAGAACCCACTGAAATTATAGAGGATTCTGTTGAGAAAAGAAGGAGAAAAGTAATAACTGTAGAACCTAAAGATGAAGAATTAGATTTATTACCTGAGGAAATATACGATAGTGAAAGTGCAGAGGAGGAAATTAATGAAGAGGCCGAGGAGAAAATTGAAAATTTAGAGGAAGTTTGTGTAGAAGTGCAACATCCAATAAATCAGGAGAAGAAGAAGAAGAAAGATAAGGAAATCTATCAGGTTGGAAAATTGAAGGATCTATCGATTGCAGAACGTATTTCAAAGGAGAAGAAATTGAAGAAACGAAAAGTTGAAACTGTTATTAGTGGGACAAGTGAAATTGAAACTGATTTAGAAGATGTTACTATTGATGAAGAGGGCGATTTACGTACGGAACTTAGTAGGAGGCGAGCGGAACGATTAAATAGAGCTGTTCCGATTCAGTCGGCAAGACTCTTGCAATCGGCCTTTAAAGGAGTTGTCAACGAGTGAGTATTTTTATTTACTTTTGCAATATTAACAGGGTGTCTACTAACCGGAAAATCCTTAAAAACCGGGAGTTAGCCGGGAATTTTTTCACTAAAATTAAAAAAAGTTTTATTACTTTAATTTGTTTTTAAAAAATCACTTTTTATTTCATTTTTTTAGATATTTATACTGCTCTCTAAATTTGAATTACTTAAAAATAATTAATTTGATAGTAAAAAATCATTCACCAATCCAAACCAATTATGTAAATAAATTTTACAAAATTATGGAGTTAATAAAAATATTTTTTAATTCCACTGAAAAAATGTAATTAAATTTGTTAAAGAATTTCATTTGAAACTTTTTAACAAATAGAATTTTTAGAGTATTTTAATTTAATAACTGATTAATAATTGAATTTTATAAAAAGTCACATTCTAATGCATTCATAATTCTAACGGCGAAGATTAATAATTAAAAATTTATTAGTTAATTTAAAAAATATACATACTTAAAATTGTTTAATAAAATTGAACTTTCGCAAATTTTTTTTAAATCTAAAAAATAAGTTTGTTGTAATTTTTCAAATTCTATTGTTTTAAGATAATTGAATGTTTATAAAGAAATAATTAAAAATTTGTGAAGTAATTGAAACCTTAAATTTTTTTTTTTAAATAATTGAATTCTTTTCTTGAATTTTATTTAAATTTTTTGAAAATAATGTTAGTGACCGTAATTATAATTTTATTTTTTAAATTTAAAGTCCCTCTTGCAGTTTTAAATTAATTTTTTGCTTATAAAAATAATATTATTCTATTCAATACATAATTATAATTATTGAACTTCCCTTAAATTTTTATAATTTCAAATTTCTTAATGTTTATAATATTTATAATTCTTGAAAAAATAAATGTTTATTACTTATTAAGTAAATAATAAATGATTACTGTTTTATTATTTTCAAAAATTTGAATAAAATTCATCACAAGAATTAAATTATTATATTATAAATAACAGGAATTGTTTGGAAGAATTGAATTACTTTTATAAATCGTAGAATTCTTTGGTAAAATTCAATTATCAATATAATTTTAATAAAATTGAAAAATAAATTTTCGGTTATAATTATAAAGAGACAAATTTTTGATTCTAAATAATTTTATTTTTTGTAATTGTATCTGAGGTAACAATCAATTTTTTAAAAATTAAATCACAAGAGAATAAAAGTTGAATTTAACTTGAAAAAATTATGTTTTGATTCTACATTTAAAATAAATTTATAATAATTATTATCGTAAAATTTTTCAACAAAATAATTAAATTATTTACAAAAAGTTTAATAAAATCGTTCACAAGAATTCAATTATTTTCACCAGTAATATAATTTTTCACATTAATTCATTCATTTAAAAAATGTAACAAAATTCGTTATAAGAATTCAATTACTTTCATAAATAATAAATTTTTTTATTCAGAAATTCAAGTTTTTTTTAAAAACTGTAATGAAAATTCGTTGCCAAGACTTAAATTATTTTCCTAAATAATTAAATTCGTTGCCAAGACTTAAATTATTTTCCTAAATAATTAAATTCTTCACAGGATTTCAATTATTTTAATTCAAATTTTAAATAAATTCTTTGAAAAGTGTAAATAATTTTGAAATTTTTATTAAATTTCATGAAAAGTAATAAATTAACAATTATTGTCAATTATTTTTAATAATTTTTGCAAAAGTTCCTAGAGAATTTTCAAATTCATTTGTTTACAATTCAATTTTACATTTCGATTGTTTGAAAATTCTTCGATTAAATATTTAAAAAATAAAATTTTTAATAATTTCAAAAATAAAATTTAATTAAACTTTTAAAAAATTCATGCTATAATGCTTTTAATATTCAAATATCTAAATTTTTAACTGAAAATTATTTTTAAATAAATTTTTATCAGAAAATTCTACGAGAATTGAATTATTTCAGTACAAAAATAAATAATTTATTCAAATAATTGAAGATTTCTTAAAATCGAATTCTGACAAAGAATTTTATCAACAAAATTTTTGAAATCATTGAATTTTTCGATGAATTTTACTAAAATTTTCAAGAATAATTATATATTTATAAATAAATATATTTTTTGAGAAATTTTGTAAAAATTGTGTAAAAAATAACTGAATTTCTGCGATGAGTTTTATTATTCATGGAAATAATTGAATCTCTCTAAAAAAAATTTAAGATTTATGGAAACAATTAAAACAATTAAATTAAACGCTACGCTAAGTTGATGTACATTAAATTATTATGAAGAAATTTGTAGAAAATCTGTAAATTTGGGTGTTGTGAACTTTTTATTTTTTATGAAAATAAATTAATGTTTGCTTAGAATTTTATCAAATATTTTAAAAATAATTGAATTTTTGTCAGTAATTTTATTAAAATTTTCGAAAATAGTTGAATTTCAGAATAAAAAATTATATTATTATTAAAGATAATTGAAATTTTGACGAAAACTTTTGAAAAGAAATTTTTTCTAAAGATACTTTATACATTGTTTCTAATGCAAAGGAATTTCTTTTACAGGGTTGCTAAAAATAATGCAAAAGTGAATCAGAGGTTTGCTTTGAAAGGAACTGAGAAACGTAAGTAAATTTTTTCACTGATTTAGCTTAGTTTCAAATAACAATAAATAATATGACTGCTTAGAAGTCATTAAAAATAAATTTAAGAAGACTATTGGAATAGGTCCCCAGATAATCTTTGACGATAATAATGTTTTTTTTCAAAAAGAATAATGAGAAAAACTATAATTTTGTATTCACGCCGTTAGAGTGCATTGTTTTATTTAAATATTTTCTGTAAATAAATATAATTATTAGGATTTAAATATAAACTTAGAAACTACGGTTATGTATTATCTAGTTGACGAATTGAATCGAATTTGCTTTGAAAAAGATGTCCGTTCTTATAAAAATTATGTAAAGAATAAAACTACTCCTAAATCGTATAAGTTTGAAAAATTAAATTTTTGGAAATACGTTTTACTTTATTTAATTTTTTTATTTATTTTACTCCATATTATAAGAATTTTAAATTTGATTTTGTTAACTATTGATATCTTGTACTATTTAATGTTTTCCTTAAGATGACCCTCAAAATCCACTATTTTTGTCCGGATAATTTGTACAATTTTGAGAAGACTTCAAAATAGCGTAGAGGACGTAATGTTTGACTGTTTTTATCTTCATTTTTTAAAACACTCGTTATAAAAGTTCTAAAAAAAATCCCCCAAGGTCGATTTTTTAATAAAAGCATTAATTTTTTTTTTATTTATTTATAAAGATTGGAAAAACAGTTTTTTCATAAAAATAATACTCCTTCATAATACAATTTATAAATTTATAATTTATATTCATCTCTTAAAGAAAAAAAATTAGTTTGAAATCATCACAGAAACATTATTCACTAAAGTCAATAAAAAAATATTTTTATATTCGTTATAAACAATTAAGAAACTAAGAACTTGATTATTTAAAAGTTACTATATTTAATTGTTTAAAAGTTATATTCCTGAAGCAAAGGAATATTTCATAATGCTTTTAATTAAACTTTTAAAGAAAATTATTTGTTAATTAATTCATCAATAATTTCTTAAACATTTTTAATAAACAAATAATTAATAGAATTGTTTTTACGAGGAATTTCTTCATTCATTATTATATATGAGAAAAACAAAACACTTGTGAAAAAAATCGTTTTCACATCACGGTATAATCACTTTGTAAAATTGCATAATTGACATAAAAAATTAAATCGTAATATTACTTAAAAATCAGTAAAAAGCATTAATAAACTCTTCTAAATGAATTACTGAGTGAGAAACTGATTAAAAACATTATTTTTTGTTTTTTTTTTGTATATGTAAAAAGCAGGAAAGTTGTGCAGAGAATCGGATTATCGTCACTGCGTTATCATTGTTATATTTTCAATAAAATGAAATTTTTTATATATTTTACGTAAAAAAAGTTTTAAATTATAAGGTTAGTGAAAACAAATGACCTTAGGAAGGAATAAAAATTAAAATCGACAATAATTTGTTTAAAAAAAATTAATTTTCTTCGCGCGTCATGGTCAAATCAGAGCGTCTTGGTGTAATCAATTTTCTTGGGTGTTTATTGTAAGAAAGAAAATTATAATTATTTTCTATGGTCCACTACGAGTACTTCATTCTTGAATATTAAACTATAAAATTCCATAATTCGACTTTTAGGTAATTTGAAAAAATATTTCAATAATAGTAAAATCCAAATTGAATCGTTCATGTAAAAATATTCAAAAGGGACTTTTGCAATAACTATAATAAATTTTTTACATCAAGAGTTTTAGTAAAAAGTGTAGCTTTGCTTACTAATTAATTTTTTTAAATTACAAAACTTATTACATTAAATATTTTATATTCATTAATATTTTATATTTATAGCAACTCAAAAAGAAGTGAGGCGAGTAACTGTGTTGCATCGAACGCTCAGTGATCTCCATGACTCTGAAGGTACATTAAATTCATATTAATTTGAGAAATCGTTTAAAGTTTAAAATTTTGAAAAGAAAAATTATTAAGAAATAAAATTAAAAAGCAAACAAGATACTTCAGACTGCGAACAGTTTACCGGATAACGAAGTTTATTAATATGAAAATTCGTCGTCATGTTACTGAAATAGAGTCTAGCATTAAAAATCAAAATTCGAAAAGGCGGGCTTTTTTGAACCTGAGACTTAGTTTTGTTATAGTAAAATTTTAAAGCTAAATATTTTTCAAAAAAATTTTTTTTCGGTGTAACTAGCACCAAATTATCAGCACACACTTAATTGTTTAAAATTTCACGTTGGTGTTAAACAAAAAATATTTTCAAATCTAAAACATTTTAAAAATTTCCCCCCTAAAAAAGTTTACCAAATACCAGTTTTTTAGTGAAATTTGTCACTCTTTGTCGATTCTGGAACTTGATCTTGTTTAATATTGTTATTTTGGTCCTGCCATGGCATTTATAAAAATTGTTCTACTTTAATTTACAGAAGAAGCACCCCTCGAGGCTAAAGTTCCTGTACGTCTGAGACTAGGCGTTAACAAAGTTTTACAAGAAACTAGAGAGACGAAGATCTCTAGGAAGGCATCTAAGAAACAAGGTCGCAAGGTAAAACATAAAAATAGTTTGCCCTTAGATTCGAAGAATTCATTGTAGCACAAATTGTACTTTTAATGAGCGTAATAATCATTATACATAATTGTGAATGCAGACGTGATATGTTACCTAAATTAATGAAGTTGTTTTTTAATAATAGCGATTTACAATTAGTAATTTAAGCGCTTTAAAGAATTTCGAGATTTCTTTTTTTCTTCTTGAATATAGAAAACATAATGCGCTTTTTTATTAATTTGTCCAACCATCATACAAGCAACGCTTTTTTTAAAAACAATTTTATTTATATAATTTTCATTCATACTTTTACATTACTATATATTTATTCGTAATTCTTTTTGCTTAGTTTTTCAAATCTTATTTTTCTTATAGCAAAAACTTTTTATCAATGAGGGCAACGGTCAGTTCTGAGAACTGAATTTGGATTTATTCGTGATTTGAAACATAAATTATACTCAAAAGTACAGTTTCATCTGTAAGAGAAAAATTATTTACTCTCATTGAAGAATTATTATCATTGTATATATTTAAAGAAAAAAATAATTCCTCCATAATTAGTTACTTTTTGATTGAAAATTGTTTCTTTTGTGTTTATTTACTATTATTAATTCATTATTGTATAAATGAAATGGTTTTTTTTTTGTAAGAAAGACATATTAGAAATACTTGAAATTTGAGAAATTTTGAAATATTATTTTCATTTAAATTACCCCAGTGTATGATAAGACTTATAAAAGTTTTCATTTTTGAAAAACAGAATCAATTTTTTACATTTTGAATTTCAAGTTGTTATTTTTGAATAATGTGGCAGCTATTTAAAACTCCTTCAATTATTTACAAAAGCAAGTTAAAATTATTTACAACCCTTTTTACACCTTTGATCCTAAATATTTTTAAAATCGTGCTTTGAGAAGTACCTTTCAAACAATAAAATCTAGTCTTTTTAGAGTGAAACGAAAGTTAAAAATAATTTCTTGTAAAGTTCTGCATTCCCTTCTTGTTTCATTTGGATTTTATATTCTCCCTTTTGCTAGGGGGGCTTTGACAGTGTGCACATAGTTTTTTCTTGAATCTTACAAGCCTCAAAATGTACCCATTTAAATAGAAGTTATTTATTAAAGTAAATATCGGAATAATGTGGCAAAAGATTTTTTCATTTATTTTTTTTATTAGATATTATTTGCATTGTAAGTAATGTCCGTTTTATTCATGTTTTTAAAAATATTTTATTAGAAATGAAACAGAAAGACTAGAGATTGGAGGTAAAACTTCTTTTTTTAATAGATTTTTATTACCGTCGGGAATTGTTTGTACAACTCGTGTGAACTGGAAAAAATGTACATTTGTCTTTAAATCATCTTAACTTTAATTTTTTAAGCAATTTATTTTCATATACATTTTTTTATTTTTCTTAAAATATAAATAATTCTTTTGTAATGTGATTTTTTTCGCATTTTAGAGACTTTTTTTTGAAAACCTTATTTTGTTACAGAATACTAATTTTACATTCACGATATAAATTTTTAAATTTCAAAATGGCGAAAAAAAATAGTTTTCAGGTTAAGAATTTACAAAAATATGATTATTATTAAATTTTACTATACGAAAACTAATTTGTTTTTTCTAACTAATTTCAGAACATAAACTTGTTTTGTCGAATTTTGTTTTTATCACTAAAACATTTTTTTTAAGTTTATGTTCTGAAATTAGTTAGAAAAAATGAAATGAGTTTTCGTGTAACAAAATTTAATAAGAATCGTATTTTTTTAAATTCTTAACATAAAAAATATTTTTTTAAATGTTAAAACTTTTGTAAATATTAATGTTTTCATTCGGCAATTTTTTTACGGATACAAAAACATATATTCTACAAAGTTACGTATGGATTTTAAAATCTGACAATTTTTAGAAAAAACAAATTCAAAAAGGATCAAAATATTTAATGACAATTGAGTTCCTCTAAAAAAATTACTACAAAAATAATTTTATTGTTACCATTATTTAAAGACAAATATACTTTTTCTACCATTTCGTCTATCCAATATCCATACAATTTTAATGTTTTATCCAAAGTTTTGTTTTAATTATAAAAAATGAAATTAAATAAAAAAATTGTACAAAAATCAAAATCCCTAAACCATCTTTATCTTTTTGATAAACACACACACTTATAAAACGGGAATTTTATGAATGAACAAAATAAAAAATTTGTAACATAGATTTTTTGAAATAAATTTCAAATATTTGTTTATTGACTGTTAGTCAAGTAAGGAATAATTTTCTGTTTAAAGAAATTATCTTGTAAATTAATGTCTAAAGAAATATTTGTTTGAGAATATGTGTAATTAAATGTTTTTAAGACTTTAGATTTTTATTTTACTTAATGAAGCAGCGCTAATTTTGAATTAAAAATTACTGAACTGATATATCGTTAATTAGACTGTGCTTTAAATTTAAAAAAAAATATTATTATTGTAATATGTTATAAAAAAATGTGTATAGAATAATTTTAGTTTAATTAACCCTACAGAAACTTACCAAGAATATTTCTCTTACATTATTTTCTTTAATATAATTTTTTTTCTAGCATACTTTTACTTAGGTTTCTCGATGCTGCTAAATAAACTCACGAATTTTGAAGGGTTAATAAAATATGTCTATGTAAGAAAACTTTCGTGAAAATAAATTTTAGTAAAATTTTTGTAAAATTATTTGTTTACTGTGAAGGAAATAAATTTATGCATTATTCACTGTAATGAAGGCGTTAGGGATAAAAGTATGTTTTGGAACATTTTATTCTAACATTTTTTTATGTATTTGATTTAAGTTTAGAATTTTTTAATTTTCTTTCATTGTATTGTATTGTATTGTATCGTAATTATACTCAAGTAATTAAATTTAAAAAAGCATCCAAACTTCCATCAGTATTTAACACTTTGTTTTTAAATATTCACACATTGCAATAACTTTTCTATTTTAGTTACATAAGTTAAGAAATATGATAATTCTATTAGCCTTTTTTTATTTTTCTTTTTAAACAATGTCATTTAGAAATGAGAAGAAATTTTAAAAATCATTTTTAGATGTAAACAATTTCTTTTATGATTGGAGAATTGAATTCCTAATGCCTTTATTACTTACAATGCATCAATTTCAATTGTACTTCGAAGTAAGTGAATACTAGATGAAAAAAAAAACTCTTCTGGGAAAGGGTACTTCTTCTTGTCAAATACAGTTTTAATTATTTTGTAATAGATCCATTCTCAGAGAGGTAAAAATGTCACTAACAATTGTAAATAAAAAGGTTTTGAGAAATAATATTTTGTTTATGTTTGACTCGTAATATTTCCAGCAAATGAAATAGAAATAAAATAAATTTGTTGTAATAAATTTTCATTACGTTAAGTCTCTTTACTTGTAATATAATTATTTGTTTAGTTGTATTGATTATATTTTAGTTTATTTGTATATAAATTAATTTTATGTTCTTTAAATACTCTGTTTATATTGATATATATTCTCTCTATATTCTCTAAATCTGAAGAAGTAATAATTTAGGAAGAGTTGTAGAATTGGAACCATGTAACTTTGTGTTTAAAAAAACGGAACTTATTTTTACCAAATTTTTTTTGTTATTTATTATTAAGGCTACAAATTGAGTCTGAATTTTATGTCAAATTTAAGGAAACAAAAATAGTGAATCGAATATGATTCAATATTCAATATTTTTTAATAAATAAGTTTTTAAACTTTTAGTTGTCGTATTAAATCAATGTTGCCACAGGTTAGGAAAGTCAGGGAAAAATCGGGGCTTCTTATTAAAATACTGGAAAAAATTTAATTTTTAAGATTCATAAGAAAATTCTGAATTTTGTCTTTTTTGCTTGTAAATTTCGAAAAATTTTCTATTTAAGTTTGTTTTAAAACTACCGTCCTCTAACTTGTTAATTCTTTTCAGTTAAAATCATATTTGGATATTTATATTAACATTTTTAAATTTGAAAATACTTTTTTTGCCAACTTACAGATGGAGATATAAAATTCAAATCTTCCTTTATGAATTTTTACTTATTCAGATTTAGAAATAGGTGTTGTTTCTTCAAGGAAAAGGTCCCATATTCCCCATATAGCTGAAACCATTTAAAAATATTATTTTTGTAACCAAATAGAGGTTAAGAATATTATTTCCTTCTGCCTTTATTGACCACATAGTTGGTTAATAAAGTGATCATTATTCCTCTAGGGTAATAATGGTCACTTTATTGACGATATAGTTCAGTTGGCCCCAAGTTTTTTCCTTGTTCTGAAGCAACACGTGAGTCACGAGAAAGCACAATAACATAAAATACTGAACAGAATTTTATATTTGCTTCTACTTTCTGGTGGCTCCTGTTTTTTTTGTCTTTTAAATACGTAATATTTTAAGATACTATAAACAGTTATCTTTTTTTAGTCAAATTTTGTTATCTGATGCATTAATGAATAATGACAAGCAATTTTTCACAAATTGCTTGAATGAAAACTGCCATAGAGTATTATTGATTCAGCATCAATACTATATGATGTTTAATTAATTAATTACGATTAATTATTAATTACGATTAATTACGTTTAAAAAAAATTGTATGAGAGAAACACTAATGAATGTCTGTTTCAGAAATACGACAGAGAAAATAAAATTCTAATTTCCCAATTAAATTCATATATAATAAAGTCTCAATCTTATTTTTACTCTAGAGAATTTCTTTTATATAAAGAAAAAAATTAGAATTATTATGTACAAGAATTTTGAAGTTATAATGAAAAAACCAAAATTGATATTAAAAACATTTTAAGTGTAAATATCATTAATATTTAAATCGATGATATTTGTTATACGCTTCTCGTGTATATGTGTGTATAAATCATGTAAAATGTACACATATGTAAATATGTGTAAAAAATATATAATGAACTAACGGTTGTTAATTTTTAAAAAAAAAGTACACGGTATCGATTTTTAATCCTGATGCGATCTTTCATAAATTAAACGTAGGCTTGACTGCGACATTGAATAATAATAATAATATTATTGATAAAATTGTAAATAGTGAAGAAGAAATACATTAATATTAATTAATGTATTTCAAATACAAATAAAATTTATATTTTGTACATTATGATCGTAAAAGGCGCAGATGTGTAGAGATTATCAACGAATAGACTGAATTAATTGTTTATAAGTATATTTATGTTTCGCACTGAAATTGTTGTAAAGGAGGAATGAAACAAAAATCGAAAATCACAATGTTAGAATGCTCAGAATGTAAAGCAATTTTACTTTATTTTCTAATTTAATTATATAGGAAAATTGGTTTATGTATTTTTTGTATTTTGTATTTTCTATTTTTTGAATTTACATATAATTTATGTTCACATTTTTAGTGCTCATGAGAAATTAACACTATTTTTTAATCAAATTTTTCTAAATACTTTGATTAGTTTGGAAATTAGGCTGTTTATAATAATTTTCCCTATTTTGCACGCGAGCTTTTATCTCATTTTATTGTGATATTTAGAAAATGAAACATTTAACGTCTTCAATCAGAAAAATAATCCCTAGTGGATATTTTTAGTTTACTATTTTTTGAAAACCTTTTTAATATTTTTTTATTTTAAACATTTTCTATATTTTCAAACGAAATTTTTACAGAGTTTTTCAGATTTTGATCAAATATTTTTATTACGTTTATTGCAATTTTTTTATGTAAAAAGAGTTTTTACGTAAAAGAGTTTGAATTTAGTCAACAAATTTGTGAAATGAATTATTTTTTGGGTCGGGAAAATTTTGTTTGAATCGAATAAGACTATTTATTGAGTTTAAAAAAGCAAATAAGTGATCGTAGTTAATATTTTTAGCCAAAGTGTAGACTTTCATGTTCATTACTTCATTTCCATTTAGTTACTGAGTAAAAAGTATCTTATTTCCTTTCCTCATAATAAATGACAGGGGAAAAATTTTGCAAGAGGTATTTTTTAGTGCTCCATGAAATTTTTTATACTAGGAATAACAGAAAAATTTAATAGTCACCTTCGCACAGATTCACGTAATTAAAATTGTAATGTTCCCTGTATTTTCAAAATTATATAAAATTGTCTTTTTTACCACTTTTTGCAAAGTAGAAAGAATCTGTGAAGAATTATTCATAAACAGGACAATAATTGATTTTCAGTAATTTATTTCTTCTTTATCACGTTATTTATATTTCCTTCTATATTGAATATATATTTCCATATATTTGGAGATAAAACTTTATTTTATTTTTAATATTTTATTTCTTTAGTTTCCACTGAATTGTTTTTTCCATATAGTCTGGTAATTAATATACTTGCTATTAATTTTAAAAAAAAGTAAAATTAAAAGTATATTTACTTTTTTAATATGTGACACTAAGTGAAGAAAGAAACGTGAGAAGGAATCAAATTATAGGAAACGAATTCTTTTATTTTCTTTAAAATTAAAATACGAGATTATGGAATATTTAAGATGCAATAAACACTTAAACATCATTGGCTAGCATTAAAAGTTGATTCTCTTGGTTTATTTTTAATTCAAACTTCTAAAACATCAACTATATAGTTTTTGACTTCTTAGGTCCCTTTCTTCATATCGCGTCACATGTTACCTATCCTTAAAGAATTATCTTAGAAAAACGTGAAAAAGAAAAAAAGATTGTTGAAATATCACATATTATGCTTTTCGACTTCTAAAAGAGCACTCATTATCTACCCGTTTAATAAATTTATTTAAAAGAATATTTCATCAGAGTGTCATTTATACTTTACGATTTCTTCAGTGCATATACAGTGTATTTATGAGTTGATTGTGTATGTTATTAAAAAGTCACTCCATTGAAAGCAAAAAATAAATAAATAAAATAAAATGGAGCAACAATAATCAGTAGCACACATCAATCTTTTAAAAAATGTGTGTGAGGACATTTTTTTTTAAATTTAATACTTTATTTAAAACATTTTTAAAACAATTAAATCTCTTATTTCAGAAAAAAAACAATAAACTATTTTTGATATTTATATATTTGTGTAATTTTATATTTATTTCACTACCCTATGTTATTTGTTACAGGAGACTTTATTTTCCAGAAAAATTACTATACCGGTCAAAAGGGGTAAATTTTTCTCCCTTTTATTTATAAAAAATATTTGAAAATGGTTAATTTTAATTTTTTTCAATTATAATAATATTGTTTTTAAATTCATTCTTTTCTTTAAAAAAAATATCCTACATATTCCCGATTCTTAATTTTGTACATAAATTGTTTACAATTCAATTTTATGAAATTGCATCAATTATTCAAAAAATTTCCAAAATTGTTTTTATTAAAAAAAATTAAATTAAATTTTCTCAAAAAAATTAATTCCATACAAAATTATCATTGAAAAATACAAAAAATGCATACTTTAAAGTATTTAAAATATTCATATCTAATATTAATAAAGTTCGTGATTCGGTAATCTGTTTGCAGCTTGAATTTAATTATTGTTTGCTTTTTTCTTCCTTAACTTCTTTCATAATTTTCTTTTCAACAATTTTCAATTTTAAACCAAATATATTAAAAATCATCGAATTATTGCAAAGAATTTTATCCAAAAATTTGATAATAGAATTCCTTCTAAAAATAGTATTAAATTTCGTGAAAAATTTTATTAAAATTTTTAAAAAACATAATTAAATTTGTTTGAAGAATATCTTTGAATTTTTTTTAAACTAATGGAGTTTGTTTAAAAATTTTAATGGAAAATTTTGAAAGCAATTGAATTTTTATGAAGAAGAATGTTATTAAAATTGTATTAGAAATAATTGAATTCTTGCGAAGAATTTTATTACTATTTATAAAAATAATTGAATCGTTCCGAAAAATTTATTAAAATTTTAGAAAATAAATGAATTTTATGTTAATATTTGAAGATTAAAATTCTTTCGAGAAATTCTATTAAAATTTTTTTGAAAATATTTAAATTTCTGCAAAGGATTTTACTATTTATAAACACAAATAAATTATTACAAAGAATTTTACTATTTATAAAAATAATTGAAATGTTTCGTGTAATTTATTTAAATTTTGAGAAATAATTAAATTGGTATGAGGAATTTTATAGAAATTATTGAAAATAATGACATTTTGTTTCCTTTTTATAAATATTTTGACAATAATTGAATTATTTTTAAAGAATTTAAAATTTTGTTGAAATAGAATTTTATGGAAATTGAAAATAATTAAATTCTTTCGTGTAATTTTATTTAAATTCGATTAAAAATAATGTAATTCCTTCAAAGAATTGTAGTATTTATAAAAATAATTGAACGGTTCGAAAAATTTATTAAAATTTTAGGAAATAAATAAAATTATGAAAATATTTTAAAATATTTGAATTCATTCGAGGAATTTAATTAAAATTGTTTTGAAAATAATTGAAACTGCAAAGAATTTTACTATTTATAAAATTAATTGAATTCTTGCGAAGAATTTTACCATATTTATAAGAATAATTTAATTATTTCGAAGGATTCATTACAATTTTAGAAAAAAATTGAATTTTTTCAAAATGTATTACAATTTTTTAACAAATTGAACTCTCCCTAGGAATTTAATTAAAATAGTTTTCAAAATAATTGACTTTTTGTAAAGATTTTACTATTCAAAAAAATAATTGAATTGTTTAAAAGGATTTACTAAAATTTCAGAAAATTATTGAATTCTTTTGTAAAATTTTATTAAAACTTTTAAAATATGAATAATAATAAATAATTTTGTACTTAATAGGTGAATTTTTTAAACTTTGACTATGAAATTATTTTTAAAATTTTATATTTCCGAATAAAAAATTTTTTAATTTGCATAACAACAACAAATTGAACAACAAGTTCCACGCGCTTGCGCGCGTAACATTTGTTTGTTATTATCTAAAATTTAAATTGAAATTCATTTGAACTTTTTAAAAATCTTCTCTGTGTACAATCTTTAAAACTTTTATTTTGGGTAGGATTGTTATTTTTTATTTAAAAACTCATTTTTAAATGCACGGTTAACCTTTAATAACAGCTATTGGCCTTAGTTTGATACATTTTTCGGAAATACCAGCAGCATGACATGTATTTACAACATCTGTCACATTCTTATAAGATTCTGGAGCTTCTTCCATTACTAATTTTGGAGAAGCCACTCTTATTGATATTCCTTTGGCTTCCAATTGTCGCAATACATCCGTATAATCCAAATTTCGTCGAGATTTTGCTCTTGAAAGTGCTCTTCCCTAAATAATAATAATAAATTAAATAAAAGATGTTTTGATTTTTTGTTTGGCCTAATGGCTTCAATGTATATTTATATTTACAATATTTGTAATAAGATGACGCGTTTCGCGTTTTACATTGAAGCCATTAGGCCAAACAAAAAATCAAAACATCTTTTATTTATACATAATCTTACGGCTTCCAAAAATTTTGAATTAATAATAATAATAATAATAATAATAATAATAAAGAGAAAAATTTTAATAAAATCAGACTTGTTGATTGCAAAAAAATAAAATGTTAAGAAAAATTAAATTTGATATAAAACTTCCACGGTTAGACTGTACTAAATATTCAAAATTAACTTCAAATAACTGTAACATTACTATTTTTAAGTAACTTTAAATGCTGTTGCTGATTCTGAATATTTTCTAGCTTTGTTTTCATACAAAATTAAAAAAAGTAAGTTATTCTAAAACGAGATACTATTAAATTATAATGTACATAAGAAGATAATAACTAAACTTACAGCTCCGTGGCAAGTTGAACCAAACGTCTCCAACATTCCCCGTTCTGTGCCCGTCAAAACATAACTGCACGTTCCCATCGTACCACCAATTAAAACAGGTTGCCCTGTCAATTGATAATCCACAGGAATAAGTGGATGATGTGGAGGAAATGCTCTCGTTGAACCCTAAACAACAAAAAATTCATGATTTTCATTCTTAAGAAACATTTAAGCGACCAAGACGAAATTATATGTCTTGTTTGGTGTCAGGGAGGCAGTTAGGTATTTTGGTTAAAAGTTACAAATCTTACCTTTCGATGAACAAGAAGTGTTTTCTGTTTTCCATTCACTATATGCTCTTCAATTTTTGCAATATTATGAGAAACATCGTAAATAACGTGCATATCAAGATCATCTGGGGACATGTTGAACTGCTTTGCAAATGCCTGTAAAGTAATTGAATACAATAATCAGTTTCGTGATTTTTAAATTTATACATGACGTTAGTTTGTGAATAGAATTAATTAAATATCTTAGTGATGGTAAGGGCCTCATTGTATAATATATTATGCATTTTTTGGTGCATATAATAATATATCGTGCTTGATAGAATAGAATGCAATTAAAGTACCTGTCGACTAAGGAACGTCATGGAACTGCGATTCACCCAAGCAAAATTAGCAGCAGCAGCCATTGATTTCAAATAATCTTGTCCTTCCTGGGAATGAATGTGAGCACAAGCCAGTTGACGATCATTCGTCTCAATATTATCTCGTTTCATAGCTTTTTCCATTTGGACCAGCGCATCTTTAAAAACATGACTTAGTGAGAAAAAACGAAACATTTAATTACGACAGTAACGAATTATTAAAATTATTTTAAATATTTAAAAAACTTTACAGCTTTGATATTAAACTATATAAAAGTATTTTACAATTCGGGGAGAAAAGGCCAGACAGGGAAATCTTGATGTAAAAAAAACTTAGATGAAATCTAGTACATTATATTACATATCAAGAACATTGATTTAATTACTTCCGCATAGAGGAAGGATTGCATTAGCGAAAATTTTCGATTGTGTACAAATATTTTTCTTAGAATTTGTAGTGTTTTTTCAGGCGTATACACACATCGAAAAAATTTAATTATTTCTCAAAAATTTTAATAAATCCTTTGAAATAAATCAATAATTCTTATAAATATAGTAACATTCTTCGGTAGAATTTAATTAATTTTATAAATAGTAAAATTCTTCGCAGAAATTTAATTATTTTCAAAACAATTTTAATATAAATAATTTTTCGAAAGAATTTTAATCTTTAAATATTAACATAAAACTCATTCATTTTCTAAAATTTTAATAAATTCTTCGAAACAATTCAATTTTTTTTATATACAGAGGGGCCACTATTTTTAAATTTTCCGTCTCCCGGTTTCCTCCCGGTGAAAAATAACTACTTCTGGTTTTTAATTATAATTTTTCTGTGAGCAGAACATTATCTTTATGTAATATGTAGTTGTAATGATATAAATTCGATCAACAACACTATAAAAATTCATATATTTCGAGTTGTTCACGGAAAATAAACAAAATGTACAAACATGAAAAAATTTAAAATTGGGCTTTTGAGTGGCCGATAGTGTCTAAAAATTTTAGAAAATGAAATAAAATGTTCTATTCTTTAAGACTGTCTTAGACTCAGTCCCAACTAAAAGTTAAATAATTTTCCGATGAAAAAAATAATAAAAATTAAAAGAAATAAATTTTTAAATTTTTTTCAAATGGCAGCTGAGTGGCTGATGATGTCAAAAAAATTTTTTAAATTAAAAAAAATGTTCTATTTTTTAAGACTGTCTATGACACAGTCTCTGCTAAAAGTCAGATGATTTTCCGATGAAAAAAATAATAAAAATTGAATAAAAAAAAATTTTTTAATTTTTTTCAAATGGCAGCTGAGTGGCTGATGGTGTCAAAAAAATTTTAAAAATGAAATAAAATAATCTATTCTTTAAGACTGTCTTAAACTTAGTCCCTGCTAAAAGTCAGATGATTTTCCGATGAAAAAAATAATAAAAATTGAATGAAAGAAATTTTAAAATTTTTTTCTAATGGCAGCTGAGAGGCTGATGGTGTCAAAAAAATTAAAAAAATTTATAAAAATGTTCTATTCTTTAAGATTGTCTTAGACTCAGTCCCAACTAAAAGTCAGATGATTTTCCGATGAAAAAAATAATAAAAATTGAATGAAAGAAATTTTTAAATTTTTTTCAAATGGCAGCTGAGTGGCTGATGGTGTCAAAAAAATTTTAAAAATTTAAAAAAATGTTCTATTTTTTAAGACTGTCTATGACACACTCTCTGCTAAAAGTCAGATGATTTTCCGATGAAAAAAATAATAAAAATTGAATGAAACAAATTTTTAAATTTTTTTCAAATGGCAGCTGAGTGGCTGATGGTGTCAAAAAAATTTTTAAAATTAAAAAAAATGTTCTATTCTTTAAGACTGTCTATGACACAGTCTTTGCTAAAAGTCAGATGATTTTCCGATGAAAAAAATAATAAAAATTGAATGAAACAAATTTTTTTCAAATGGCAGCTGAGTGGCTCATGGTGTCAAAAAATTTTGTAAAATTAAAAAAAATGTTCTATTTTTTAAGGCTGTCTTAGACTCAGTCCCAACTAAAAGTCAGATGATTTTCCGATGAAAAAAATAATAAAAATTGAATGAAAGAAATTTTTAAACTTTTTTTCAAATGGCAGCTGAGTGGCTGATGGTGTCAAAAAAATTTTAAAAATTTAAAAAAATGTTCTATTTTTTAAGACTGTCTATGACACACTCTCTGCTAAAAGTCAGATGATTTTCCGATAAAAAAAATAATAAAAATTGAATGAAACAAATTTTTAAATTTTTTTCAAATGGCAGCTGAGTGGCTGATGGTGTCAAAAAATTTAAAAAAATTAAAAAAAATGTTCTATTCTTTAAGACTGTCTTAGACTCAGTCCCAACTAAAAGTCAGATGATTTTCCGATGAAAAAAATAATAAAAATTGAATGAAACAAATTTTTTTCAAATGGCAGCTGAGTGGCTCATGGTGTCAAAAAATTTTGTAAAATTAAAAAAAATGTTCTATTTTTTAAGGCTGTCTTAGACTCAGTCCCAACTAAAAGTCAGATGATTTTCCGATGAAAAAAATAATAAAAATTGAATGAAAGAAATTTTTAAACTTTTTTTCAAATGGCAGCTGAGTGGCTGATGGTGTCAAAAAAATTTTAAAAATTTAAAAAAATGTTCTATTTTTTAAGACTGTCTATGACACACTCTCTGCTAAAAGTCAGATGATTTTCCGATAAAAAAAATAATAAAAATTGAATGAAACAAATTTTTAAATTTTTTTCAAATGGCAGCTGAGTGGCTGATGGTGTCAAAAAATTTAAAAAAATTAAAAAAAATGTTCTATTCTTTAAGACTGTCTTAGACTCAGTCCCAACTAAAAGTCAGATGATTTTCCGATGAAAAAAATAATAAAAATTGAAAGAAACAAATTTTTAAAAAATTTTTGTCCCGGCTTTTTCCCGGTTCTCGCGGTTGGGTGGCCACTCTGATAAATAGTGATAAAATTCTTCGCTTGAATTCAGTTATTTTTAATGCAATTTTAATAAAACTCTTGTCCATAAAATGGAATTGCTTTCGAAATTTTCAATTAAAAGTTTTAAAGATACTCCATTGGTTTCATAAAATTCTAAGAATTTCTTTAAAAGAATTTAATTTGGATTTTTAAAAATGACAATTAAATTATTTTTAAGAAATTGCAATTATATTTATTAATTAAGCGCTTTTTCGTTTTTTGCATGTTCAGGATTATTAAATTAAATTTCTAAAATGACTTAATAAAATAAAAAATTCTACCTGTGGCTACTTGATGACCGAAACCTCGACTGCCGGAGTGAATCATGACGCAAATTTGTCCTATTTCCTCAATTCCCATTTTGCTGGCAGCCCATTTATTGTAGATTTCATCAACAACCTGAATTTCGGCATAATGATTTCCAGCTCCCAGTGTTCCGAGCTGCAAATAGATGATTCATTAATTTTCTTTAATACAAAAAATGAAAGATATATCACTTCTGCGTAAATGGGAAAATTTACGGAATTGGTCTGCTTACAGTTGAAGATTTTTCACCAAAAGGTATAAATAAAGAAAAAGATGATTATAGATTAGTTTTCATGTTTCACCCATTTATGATATACGTATTCTTGTATTTTCATAACAAGGTGCAAAAAAGTGCCCTTTTTGCACCGCGTTATGAAAAAATATTAACTGTGCTTACCTGAGGAAGACCACGCTTTTTAGCTCTCATAGAAACTTTAGACGGATCTGCATTTAACATTCTACCGTACTCTTCACAATGCTCTTTATCTTCAGCCCAAATATATCCTGAAATTTCATTTAAAACAAGTTTAAGAAAATTAATAAAAATAATAAAGTTAATTCCCGTAATAGACAATGCTTTAATTCATTATATTTCTCTTAAACAACCTTATTTACAGTTTCTTGAAAAATAAAGATATTCATACCACAAAAGAACGGTCTAGGATTATGACTGGAAAGTTAAAAGAAGAATTGAAATTCATACTACTTTGAAAAAGAACTCATTAATAGAAAATAATAATTAAGATTACGTAAAAACAATTCTACAAAAAAGCTAAATTTTCAGGCATGTAAAGTGGTATGAACTTGTAATGCAATAATTTTTGAAAATATACAAACTTCAATACCTTCTCTCAATGACCAATCCATTCCCATTTCTAATGCTTCTTCTAAATCCCGAGCATTCATGGGAATAATTCCCTTGGATCCAACACCAACTGGAATGTGATCAAACATACTCTGTGCCAATTGTTCCTAAAACATAATGGTTAATCATTTTTCGTTATTTTTATTGACTTGGTCATATTTTAAAAAGTGAAATACATTCCCTATTCAAAGATTTAATTACTAAAATAATTCTGTCTTGTAATTCAGGTAATTTATACGATTACCTACCTTTACTGGTAAAACGTCTTTTTCAAACAAATTTGTTCGCAGGAGACGAACGCCACAATTTATATCGAAACCTACACCACCTGGTGATACTACTGATTTCGGATCGTTCATATCGAAAGCTGCCATGTTTCCTATAACAAAATATAGTTACTTACTTTAGTAAATTTAGAAGTTACTTTAAACATTTTACACTCTGTTAATAAAACATAACTTAAAAAGAAATTGTCAAAATTGTACTTAATAAATTAAATTACTTTTTTTATTTTAAAATTTTTCGTAACACTTTAAAGATAAAAAGACAAATCGGCAATTGGTAATTGACGTAATTATAAAATTAGTAATTTAAATAAAAAAGGGGAAAAAGTGCGTTAAATCGTTCCGCGTTTTATATCCCAATTGTTCCGAATAAAATTCAGTAAAATAACAGGAATAAATTTTTTCCTTGTGTAAATGAAATAAAATCATAAAAATCATTTGGATTGTAAAAATAAAATTAATGTAATAAAATATCTGTATGAAAAGAATACGATAAATAATGATCCTCAAGTTTTGAACGTTCAAATGAACGAAATATTTTTTATTGAAGATATTTTAATAAATTACTAATTATAAACAAATTTAAAAACTAAAATTTTACGTTTAGAAACTGTTATTAATTTTTTAGATAGTAGCGCAAAATAATTGCAACAAAAATTTAATTTTTAGAAGAAATAAATAAATTTCGTTCATTTGAACGTTCAGAACTTTAGGCTCTTGATAAATACCTATAGCGAAGCCATAACCAGAATGAACATCGGGTAATCCAACCGATTTTCCAACGATTCCAGGCAAAGCGGCGACATTAGCTATTTGTTTGACGCCTGGCAAGAATCCACCAACAGCTCCAGGTCTACAAGAGTTACGCAATTCATCGAGCATCAACTTCTCTAGTGTATTATTCACGTAAAATACGCCTTCCACCTATTGATGAAAGAAAAAAGTTTAAGATTAAAGCAAATTGTTATTAATTGAATCTCTAAATTAGAAAAGTAAAATTTAGTACATAGATGAATTTTTTCTTCCGTTGTTGTAAGATTTTAATGTTTATCAATTTAGAAAAAAAATTCTCACCTTCATATTCGGCTGAAAGCCCATTTTAATTCTCCAGCAGTAATCATTAATTTTTTCCAAATACTCCAATTCCTCATTATACTTTCTAACAACCATTTTCTGAAAAACAAACATTTCGGATTAGCTTATTGTAATAGAAGATTTTTATGTAATTTAATAAAATTTTAAAATGTATAATTATTAATTGTTAAAAATATTGAACTTATAAAAGAATTTTAGTTAAAAAGACTTGAAAAAACTAAATTTTGTAAAAGTTGCGAATGATCGCAAAAATTCAATTATTTTCAAAAGTAATAAAATTCTTTGGAGAAATTCAATTATGTTCAAACATTTTTTTAAAATTCCCAACAAAATTTAAATTATCATTATAAATAATAAAATTCTTCTCTGAATTTCAATTATTTTCAAAACCTTTAATAAAATTCTTGGCCAAATTTCAGTTATTTTCCTCAATTCAATGATTTTAAATGTCTATCTTTCTGATGAAATTTCCCAACAGAATTCAATTACTGGAAAATAATTTTGATAAAATTCTTCGCAAAAATTCAATTATTATCAAAAATAATTCAAATTTTACAATTTCAATTCAATTAAAAAAATTTTTTCGCAATAATTTAATTATTTTCTTAAATAATAAGTTTTAATTAGGAATTTAATTATTTTTTAAAATAATAAATTATTAATTAGGAATTTAATTATTTTCTTAAATAATAAATTGTTAATTAGGAATTTAAATATTTTCTCAAATAATAAAACTCATTGTAAAATTTCAATTATTTTTAATATAATTTTAATCGAATTTTTTTCGACTAGAATTAAATTAAAATAAAAAAAAATTATTTCCACTAAATTTAGGTAAAATTCGTTAAAGAATTCAATTATTTAAAAATATGTTGATAAAATTCTTTATGAGAAATAGGTTTTAAGAAAAATTTAATTATTCCATTAATTATTTACTTTTGTGTTTAAATAATTGAATTTTTAAGTTTTCAATTTAAAAATTTGAATTTTTTATACTTTTAACTATTAATTTCAGAAAGGTTTGAATTTAAAATTTCTGAAAATCTTAATTCCTATCAAGAAATAATAATAATGAAATATTTTTTTAAAAAATAAGTTATTGATGTTTTTGCATAATTTTACAATTAAAGAAAATCATAAATATAAAAGTAAAAGATCATTTTTTTTGAGTAAAATTTTTTCCTTAACTTTCTAAAAATTAAAAAATTTTGAATTTTATTTTCAATTAAAATTTGCAATTTACAAATAGAATTTAAATACATTTTTTGCCATTTTCTTTAAAAAACTTTGAATTTTATTAAAACAATTGTAATTAAGAAAAAGAAATTATATGCAATAAATTATTTCCTTGTAAAAATTGAGAATTTTCTACAAAAATGTTAAGAGAAACGGGAATATTTAATATTCTATTCCAAAAGAAACAAATGAGTGTGTAAAGAATATTGTTATTGAGAAATACAAATTGTACGAAAAAAATAATCAATTTTCCATTTCTTAAACATAATTTTTTAACAATTAACAATTTTCTATTTTTTATAAATAAAAAAGTGGCAACATAACCTTGTAACATGAAATGTAAGCAAATTTTAGATCGAATACTTAGACTATATTATTTTTATACAATTCCGATTGGAAAGGAGCGAACAAGATATTATTTTCCAACTTTGTAGGACGATTTTTATTTTTTTATTATTTTGACATGAAATCATCACCGGCAGATATTTTAGTTCAAGAATATAAGTATGGACAATTTTAAAAAATATCTTATAAGAAAAATTCTTACCTTGTTGCTAAAGTGGAAAATTTATTTGATAACACTGCTTTGTTATTTAAAATAGTATGCAGTTTTTTTATATTTTAACCGGTATAATTGTTCTAATTCCAAATCCAAAACAATAACAAATGGAACGAACAAATGTTATAAATTAGAAAAGTTGAGATACAAGCAAGGTTATGCAGTTACGTATAATTCACAGTGTTCAAAGGAATGCAAAATGATTTTTATCCACAATTGGACATGTGAACAACACGGAGCGCCAGAGAGTAAAGGTACCGTCACACAGCTTTTTGTAAAAACTATTATTTGTCTTTCTCTCTCCTAGATCTGAAACATAAATTTCTCTAACTCTACATTTTCCGTTTTTGGAAAAAATAAGAAACTGTAGACTGAGATAAACTTGTACCTTTGTCTCAGGACAGAGAAGGACAAGAATGTTTTTTCGAGAAGTCGTGTGTGCGTACTGTTATGGCACGGTCACACCTCGGCTGCCTGCCTGCCTGCCTGCAGGTCGTCATGGCAATACATAAGAGTAAGAGAGTCAGACAATTTAAATTATTCGTCTCCTCTCTCCCACTCTCGTGGCGGCTGCCTGCGCAGGCAGGCAGGCAGCTGAGGTGTGACCGTGCCATTACTTTTATGAGTTACCATGACAACCGGCAAACAGACAAACAGTGTTGCTGTGTGAAAACCTTTACATTTAATAGTTTTTTTTGTTGAGATTCGCCTCTCACATACGACATATTCACAGGTTCGAAAAGTTCCCGCTTGTTTTCAACACAAGGTTGTTGTATGTAAATAATTTTATAAACTTCTAAAATGACTGGAGAAAATAATATTGAAGAACCGATGGAAGTAGACAGCACTCCATCAACCAGCAAGAATAATAAAGAAACTTCAGTTTCATCAGATAAATCAACTACTCCTTGGTGCGTAAAATTTCCTTTTTCTTTTTAAACATTGCATATCAATGAATCTTTTTTAGGTTATGTTATCTTATTAAATTCATATTTGTTTTTAATTTACCTAAATTTTCTTTTGCATAACAAATTCTGAAGTTCAATTATTCAGAAAAATAAGAATTGTTTTTGTTGAAGAATATTTACTGTTAATTAAACAATTTTTTTTTACAAAGACAGTGAAAAACACCCGCTTTACAAGAAACTTTTTTTCTATAAATTAACAATTGTGCTCCGGTAATCTGTTCGCAGTTTAAAGTTAATTGTTGTTTGTTTTTTTGTTTCTTAACTCTTTATATAATTTTTCTTTTCAAATATTTTCAATTTACAAATTAATGGCTTGAAAATAATTTTATGAAAAAATTTGAGAATAATTGAATAATAATCATCTTTCGATGATTTTTGTTATAATTTTATTTTTGCAAGTATTTTATTCAAATTTTTAAAAATGCTAATAAAATTCTTTTAAAGAATTTTTTTTGTGATGCTTTTTTAAAAATAATTAAGTATTTTTTATTTAATAATTTAAATTAACCATTTTTAAAATAATTGAATTTAATCAACAATGTTATTCAACTTTTAAAATAATTGCGTTTCTCAACAATTATAATTCAACATGTAATTATTAAATTTTATTAAAATATAATAACTAATCGATTTTATTAATAATTGTAATTAATAATTTTTTTATTCAAATTATTGGTAGCCAATCAAAGCATTTTAAACAATTCTTTACTAGTTTTTGTAAATAATTTGAAAAAAAATTTGAAAAAATTCTCTCGAAGAATTTCTACAAGTTTTTCCAAATACACTGGAATCTGGATCGGTGAGACTGATCGGGGATGGCTTCTCACCGATCCAGAGGATCAGTTGAGACTGAAAAGCAAAACAAACAGGGCCGTACGAAGGATTTTATGCGTGCACGTTTCTTTTAAAATTTCATTATAATATTTTAATATTAATTAATATTCATTTTCTTTAGTTTCTCCTGCCTCAATATTCGTAGCGATTTCATATCTTTATTTATTTGTTAAATAATGATTTATTTTTCGTGTTTCTGTAAATGCTTTAATAGCATCGGGCACTGCGAACCTTTTTTCTCTACAGTTATGTACGGCACTGATCGCCACTTTAGAGTCCCCGCTCGGCCCTCTACCTTTCCTCGCCTATAAACTATGTAAACAGAGTCTCAGCGATCCAGAGCTCACCGATCCAGATTTCAGTGTATAGTGTAGTTTTTGAAGAATTTTAATTGAAATTTTTTAAAATAAATTAAACGAACAATTTTTTTGAACATTTAAAAATAATTATGTCTTAATAACTTAAATTAAATTTTTCATTATTGAAGTTTTATAGAAATTATATTAAAAATAATTAAATTCCTGAAAATAATTTTATTATTTATAAAAAAGATAATAAAATTCGATCGATAAATTTTACTGCTAATAAAAATAATTTAATTGTTTTAAAGGATTTATTTTTTTTAAATTAGGAAAAAATTTAATTCTTTTGATAAATTTTATGGAAAAAATTGAATAAAAAATAAAAAATATTATAATTGAAGAATTCTATTTATTAGGATCGAAAAATATCGCCCGCATGTATTTTCCGACATCGTTGGAAATGAGGACACTGTATCAAGATTGGCTGTTTTTGCGCAACACGGAAATGCTCCGAACATAATAATTGCTGGTCCACCAGGTGTTGGAAAAACTACAACAATTCTTTGTTTGGCGCGCATTTTGTTGGGTCCTGCTTTTAAAGAAGCTGTGTTAGAATTAAATGCTTCAAATGATCGGGGTATCGATGTCGTCAGAAATAAAATTAAAATGTTCGCACAAAAGAAGGTGTGTAATTAAATTCACTAAAAATGAAAATTAACGAAAAATAGGATTTAAAAATAATATTAAAATAGTTTTGAAAAAAGTAATTCTCTGCATTATTACATTCTAAATTTTTAAAAAATTTTATTATTTTCAATATTTATTCGAAACGTTTAGACATTTATATTTAATTTAATAGGATATATCATTTCGAGAATAATCTTTACTGAATCTAAATATCATTATGAATTAGGAAACATTTATTAAGTTCGGTTTTTAAATAGCCGAATTTTACAAAAAATATAATATTCCAATGAATACACTTCTATTAAATTCTATTAAAGGTGAATCTTGCTAAAGGGAAGCATAAAATAATTATTCTGGATGAAGCCGACAGTATGACTGATGGAGCACAACAAGCTTTACGCCGAACAATGGAAATCTATTCTCATACAACGAGATTCGCCTTAGCTTGCAACAATAGTGAAAAAATTATCGAACCCATTCAGTCCAGATGTGCTATGCTTCGATATGGAAAATTAACAGATGCACAGGTTTTAGCTAAAGTCATCGAAGTTTGCAATAAAGAGAATGTAAGTTTAATTTCTAATGTACTACAAAATTTATAATTAGTCGTTACTAATTATAAATTTTGTTGCTTCCAAGAAATGTACCTAAGAAGCAAATGAATTTTTGATTAGTTTCGTGTTAGATAATTAGATTTATCTCGATCAAAAGTTTATTTTTAATTATTTAAACTTGAAACCAATTTTCATTGAATACTTTGAATATAACGAAGACTTGAAAATCAATAATTTTCCATTAATAATTGATTCAGGCCTCGGATTTTACGAATTTTACGACTTTTCTCCACTATTTTCAAATAATGCAACTTTTATCGATTTTCATTAAAAAATAGCGACTTTTTTGACTTTCCCTCCAAATTTTGCGACAATATACAATATTCTCAGTATAAAATGCAACTTATTTCGATTTTTATCATTATAAAAAGTATAATAGACAAATCTTTGAAAATTTATTTATGAATAAGTTTTCTAATTAAATTTTTCAAATATTACAATTAAAAAGATTTTGAATAATTGAAATTCAGTAAAATTTCATTCAAACTAAATCATCTGTTCAAGTATTTAATTACAATTTTTCAAAATTAACTCTTAAAGAATTTTAATTGAAAATTTTCGAAATAATATTAAATTTTCGCAAAAATTTTTAATTAATACTCTTCAAGTGTAAATTCACTAAAAATGAAAATGAACGAAAAATAGGATTTAAAAATAATATTAAAATAGTTTTGAAAAAAGTAATTGTCTGAAATTTACGTTCTAAATTTTTTTTAAGTTTATTATTTTCAATATTTCCGAAAATTCAAATTTACACACAAAAATAAAATTTTTCAGAATTATTTTCAATATTTTGGGGAAAATAATCATATATTCAAAATTTTCAATTAAAGTTCTTCAAAAAAAAAAAAATTTTTTTTAAATACCCAAATTCTTCAATTATTTTCGAAAAATTACATTATAATATTTATAGAAAACTAATTGTTTTATGATAATTTTTTAAGATTCAAATACCTTCGAATAAAGTAAATTAAAATTTTTTAGAAATAATTTATAATTTAAATTCTGGGAAAAATTTGATTAATTTTTTTTGTAATTTTAAAAAGTAAATTATTTTTCAAAGAATTTGTTAAATTTTAAATTATTTTTCAAAGGTTCTACTAAATTTAAATTATTTGAAATAGATTTGACCAATTTTCAATTTTTTGAACATTTTTTAATTATATTCAATTAGAAAACTTTGTGTTTTTAAAAAATTATTTAGAAATATTTTCAAAATTAAGCGTTTACGAATTTTTTTATTAACATTTTTGAAAATATTGCACCGTAATTAATATCTTTGAAAAGAAAAATTGACGGGTTAAATTTTTGTAAAGAATTAGATTTTTTGTGTTTCAATAATTAAATTTCCGAAGAAATTGCAAAAAATTATTAAAAATTCATAAAGATAATTGATTTAGAGATAAAGTTTAGTTAGAAATTGTAGAAAATAATTGAATTTTTGGAAGGGTTATAGTTTTAATTTTTAGAAACTATTAAATTTCGTAAGTTGAAATTAAATTTTATTTCCTGTGTATAAGGAAATAAGAAATAATTAAATATTTATTTAGCAAAATTATACAAGTTTTGATTAATATGAATTTTTGTGACAACAGTGAATTAAATAAACGACTTTATCGACTTTTTTTCTATTTTTAATCGACTGAAGCGACTTTTTTGATTTTTAAAGTCGATCACAGGTCTTTTTATACTCTTTTTGTATTTTTACGATTTTTACTCAAAAAATTAAGAACATAACTTCAAAATTTTTTGCTAAGGTTTATTTTTCTTCGGAGCGTGACACATATAAATCCATAAACAGAAATTAAATTCGTAAAAAAACTATTTTTATAGATTTCACACACTGATGATGGTTTAGAAGCCATAATTTTTACTGCCCAGGGTGATATGAGACAAGCTCTCAATAATTTACAATCTACTTTCAATGGCTTCGGCCATGTTAACTGTGAAAATGTTTTCAAAGTATGTGATGAACCGCATCCAGTTTTGGTTAAGGGAATGCTCGAACTCTGTACAAAAGGAGACATCTCCAATGCATACGTAGTTAGTACTTAGCATTTTTTTTATTGATAAAACTAATTTTATGTTTTGCTAATATTATTTTTTTTCTAACGTAGGGAATGGAACAATTATGGAAAATGGGCTATTCCGCAGAAGATATTATAAGCAATATATTTAGAGTTGCTAAAAATCTTGACATTGATGAGCCTTTGAAATTAGATTTTATTAAGGTATGATATTATTAAGTACTTAGTAATAATTACTAATAATTACAGAATTACATGAAAGTTACACTTTTTTTCAGGAAATTGGTGAAACGCATTTGGGAATTGTGGATGGGATAAGCAGTCTTCTGCAAATGAATAGTCTTTTAGGTCGTCTCTGTCGTAGATCATTGAAGACGTGAATATTTTAAGAATATCTATTTATATTTTTGTAATTAAATTTGTTATAATTTTCTAATAAAAACAATTATTTCATCAAAGTTGGTTTTTTGAATTACGAATTTCCTCCTTAATTGTCCATATGATTTACAAAACGTGATTTGTCGACCTTTCTTTTAATTCTTCTTTATTACACCTGGAAAACGTGGAATTGTCACAGAATTTTATAAATCTTGAAAAAATCTAAAAAAAAAAAAACCTCAGGAAATTTTGATCAATAAATTGGAACATTGTTATTTAAATAAATTTATTAAAAATTCAATTATTTTCGAATATTCTTCTCAATTATTCAAAAGAATTCAATTTAAATTTATTTAATAAAATTCTTTACAAGCATTAAATTTTAACAAACTTTCAATTAAGAACATATTTTTTGTATTTTAATAATTTATTTACAGTAGAATTTTCTTCTAATAAAAATTAATTCAAAAATATGTTTTCGTTAAAATTTTACATTATAATTGAATATTAAGAGCATTTTAGAATTAATTTTTAGAAATACTTGAATTTTGAAACGATTTTATTTTAAAAATTAACGAAATTTGAATTATTTTCAAAAATGTCTCCAGTTTAATGACATTTAATATCTCCTATTTTAATAAAATTTTCGAAAGAAATCCAATTATTTAAAAATTTATTAATAACATTCTTTATGAGAATTTAATATTAAAAAACATTTAATTAATAAATTGTCTATTTTTGTATTTATACAATTGAATTTTCGTAAAATTTCCTAATAAAAATTGATTTAAAAATGAATTTCAGTTAAAATTTTACTTAATAATAGACTATTAAAAGTATTTTAAAGTGAATTTATAGAAATAATTGAATTTCGAAAAAGTTTCAAATAAAAATGTGTTGAAAATCTGAATATTTCATGCCAAGAATATCGTAGAATTACAGGATAGAATAATGGAAGATTTATTCCGCGATTCTTTTATACATTTTATTTGTAAACTTTAAAATACTTCAATTTGTGCTAATATTTACATGAATAAATAATTTATTGCAATTTTTAAATAAGACAATACTAATCATAGAACTAGATTTTTGTAATGTCCCTTTTATTACTGTTTCATTATTTTTATATTTGATTCTTTAATTTTTCACTTTTCTTCATTTTCATACATTAAATACATAATTTTTATTAGAGATAACTTTTAAATAATATTTATATACAGAATTTTAGGAAAATATTTTCAAATTGAATAAATTTTACGAAATTGAAAATACATATTTTTTAAAAATATTCTAATCACTTTACACATCGTTGAATATTATGAAGATAATTACAGTTTTTTGAGATCACTTATTCTACTTGCATCTACTTTCGTCTATATTTTTACAAATTGCTAAAAATAGACGAAAATCGTGACTTAACTTATGTTTTAGATTTCGAGAATTTTCTGCGTATTTTTACACAAATATCGTGAAATTTACTTTTTGATATACAATTCTTAGAATTTTTAAAATATTGCAAAAATTATGTAATTTGGAAGATATTTTTAATTTTATAATTGGAAAATTTTATAAAAATTAGGGATTTTATTATTTTTCTTACAAATTTATGGATTTTTATCTTTGAGACAGTTTTTTTTTAAATACTAGTAAATTAAAAAGCATTTCAGTACTGGTCAGAATTATCAGTCTACTTTCATTTCATTATTGCAAAAAGTGATTTATTTTCTAAACTAAATTAACTTGAATTTTATTCTCGTCAAGACGTAAACTTTTAATGTTTATCACTAAAAACTAAAAGTGGGAGAAAATATAATTTGCAATCACAGGAAAATAATTACAAAAATGTTCAGTCATCACAAATTACAATGCACACAAATAGCTCCTTAACGTTCGGTAAAACTATAGCTTACGGTTGAATTATTTATGAACAAAGAGAAAATCGTACTTGAACTAATATATTAAAATTCATAATTGCTTAAAACTTTTCGAAAATCTTATTTAAATATGTATATATTAATAAAGAACCTACTTGCCAGTAGTTCTCTTGACTAAAAATTCCCCTCGTTACTTTTTTTATTCAACAAGGGTAAAAAAGCTTTATGAATTACATGTCACCATTTATTATTTAAAAAAAAGTATTACAAATTTAAGACTTTTTCATTTTTTACGAATTAGTCGGTTTCAGTAAATCTTGCTGAGTATTCATTAAAATTTATCAAAAGGAAGGTAATATTCTTGAAGAGTTTAATAAAATATGACCGACATTAAAATCACTAAATTTATTAAAAATGACCCAGTAACGAAAGTTTATGAATAAAAAATTTAGTTTTGGGTCGAATAAAGTCTAAATTAAGTCTTATTTCTCTTGTGGGTTATTTCGAAATCAAAATTTCATAACGATGAATGGTGAAAGTTTTTCAGTAGATTTGAATTAAAAATTTTATGTTCATTTTCTATAGGATATCTTAAAGAATATCCGGATGCTATCAGCGAGGCTTCGTACTCGATAATTGAAATTAAAAAATTTGTTTAAAAATAATTTTCTTAATTAAATTATACACAAAAATAGAATAATTTTTTGTTTCATACCTATCAATTTCTTTCACAGAAATTAAAATATTTTTAATAATTTCAATGTAAAGCCTTTTTGAAATTTAAAGCTATATCTAAAACTAACAAGTGTTTTACAACAATTAAAAATTTCAAAGACTTGAGTTTAAAAATCTTTTTAGAATTTAATTATTTCCAGAAATTCAAACTGTAACGCTTCTAATCTTAAATTATTATCAAAAATTTTAACTAAAATTCATTTTTAAAACAAATTCTTATTGGCAAGTTTTGAGACTTTTGAATTATTTAAATACAAAAATAAACAATTTACTAAAGAAATGAATATTTCTTAAAATTTAATTCTCCTAAAGAGCGTTATCGACTTTTTTTAAAGACTTACATTTTTTCGAAAAATTTTAATAAAATTTTCAAAAATAATTGCATTTTTTGAAACATTTATTTAAAATTGTATTAAAAATAATGTAACTGCAATTAAGTTCATTGCAGTTAAATTATTAATTAAATAATGGAATTCTTGTTAAAATATTCTATTTATGAAAATAATAAACTAAAAAAAAATTCGTTACAAGAATTCAATTATTTTCATAACTTCAATAATAAAATTCTTCTCAGGATTTCAATTATTTTTAATACAATTTTGAATGAATTCCTCGAAAAGTGCAATTATTTAAAATATTTCAACAAAATTCTTTAAAACAAAATAAATCAATTGTTTTCGAATGTATTTAAATTATTTGCTATTATGAATATTTAATTATTTTCAAAAAAAATTTTTGTTAAATACATCGAAGAAATTTAATTTAATTCGCAATAAGAATTTAATTATTTTTAATAAAATTCTTCAACAGAATTTAATTATTTTTAATAAACTTCTTCAACAGAATTTAATTTTTTTTAATAAAATTCTTCGACAGAATTTAATTATTTTTAAAAATTTTAATACAATTTTTCGTAAGAATTTAATTATATTCACAATTAATAAAATTTTCACAGGAATTCAATTACAAAATTTTTAATGGAATATTCTTTGTAAAATTTGATTATCTACAAATTTTTTTTATAAAATTCGAACTGGAAATAATTGGATTTTTTATTTTTTTTGAAGAGTTTTATAATTCTTATAATTATTTATAATAATATAAATTTATATTTAATTATATATAAAAATACTTAAGTAATTTCTATCAATAATTTTTTATTCATTTTTTAAAAATAATTATTAAAACCCATCAAGAAAATCTATTCACATTTTGTTAAAAATAGTTGAATTTTTCCAAAGAATTTTATAACTTATGAAAATTATAATTGAATTCTTGCAACAAATATTAATATTTTTAAATATTTTTTGTAAATAATTGAATTCGGAAAGTTGCACTGAAAAGTAGATATTAAAAATACGTAAATTTTGAATAATTTTCGAAATTATTTAAAATTCTACAAACAAACGCCTCAAGTTCGAAGCAACAGCAGTAATTAATTTCCTGGGAAAAATTTTGTAAAAGTCTTTTTAAATATTTGTTTTTTTTTAGAAAATTTTTATGAAAAACTCTAAGTAAATGTATTTTTGTGAAAATTTTATTGTTTATAAAAATAATTGATTGTTTGCAAAGAATTTTATAGAAATTAAAAAAAAATTGAGTCGTTTGAACAGAATTTTATTAAAATTTTCTGAATTCTTTCTAAGATAGTTTTAAAAAATTTTTAAAAATTTCTTTTATTGCATTTAT
This sequence comes from Leptopilina drosophilae, assembly GCA_032873175.1. Taxonomy (NCBI): domain Eukaryota; kingdom Metazoa; phylum Arthropoda; class Insecta; order Hymenoptera; family Figitidae; genus Leptopilina; species Leptopilina drosophilae. Next base: position 993,891 of record CM065482.1, read on the forward strand.
TTGCAAAATTTAACCATTTAAAGTCCGAAATTATTTCCACCGAATTGATTTTTACAAAAATTAATATATATAATAGTTTTTGGGGTCGCTGGTTATGAATCTGAAGAAAAAATCATTTTAATTAGATGTAATTTTTAGTTTCGACTTGTGGCTGAAGTAAAAATGGCAAAATTCAAAACGTTGGGCGAAGAAATGAAAAACTAAATTATGAATCTGAAGTAAAAATAATTTGAATTAGATATGTAATTTTTAGTTTCGATTTGTGGATGAAGTAAAAATGGCAAAATTCAAAATGTTGGGCGAAAAAATAAAAAACTAAATTCTGAAGTAGAAATAATTTGAATTAGATATGTAATTTTTAGTTTTGACTTGCGGAAGAAGTAAAAATGACAAAATTCAAAAGGTTGTACGAAAAAATAAAAAATTAAAGTATGAATCTGAAGTAAAAATTGCAAAATTCAAAATGTCGGATTCAATATGGCGGACGAAAAAATTAAAGTAGGCGAGTACGAAGCCTGAGTATATATAAATAACTGGGATGAGTTATTCAACCCTAACTTGAGAAAATAGCTGCAATTTTCAATGAAATATTAAAATATTAATTTCTCGTCATTCATCATCAGCACCATTTCTCTACTGGCATGGAAGAAAGTTGGCCTCTTGGTTTCGGCGACGGCCATCTTAACGCGCTTTGGCAAGATTCTGCTCTAGACGGTGTTCTCATTGGTGGTTGAGGGACACTCGAATTCAAATTGCACTCGCCTTGAAACATTTCACCGTTAATTTCAGATCGAGAGCCCCGTTCAGTTGGCGGGTCACCGCGATAATTTCTTTTTGTCGGTTTTCTAAGAATTTCATGTGTACCAGATGGCGGTGCACTTTCAACGGACTGAAGACTCGTCGCTCTATGCAGTGATAATCTCAAGGGCTTCTTTGGTGGAGCTGGACGCGTTTTCATTGTTTCCTGGGGAAAAATATTCAGAACATCAAAATTATCTGAATAACGAGAATCCTAGAGGAGAATAATTATTGTTAGAATTTTTAATAATAAATATTGTTATTATTATTATTATTATTATTAGAATTATTATTATTATTATTATTCTTTTCTTTATAGTTTATATTTTCTAGTTAGGATAAATATATACCTGCAAACGATAGTACGTTGGTTCCGAGTCGAATTCAAGAGATTGATAGTTAGTTTTGCGATTCTTTTGCAAATGCTCCATTGCTGATTCGACTCGTGTTTTTCTACGAGGAGAATGCAGTTGGATTTGAGATTGTTTGAAGACCAAATTTGCGGTTGATCTGGTGAGTTGTGCTGTTGGTGATTTGTGCTTGTTTCTCAACTTTTGATGACCATTCGTTGCTCCGTCTGATGAAAAGTCTAATTCTTTCGAATTTCGAGACTCCGTCCAACGTTTGGAATTTTCGGTTTGTTTGCATTTTCCTATAGAGAGACTTTGTCGGCCCTCTGCAGGACTTCGGATATTTAAACCGGGAACATTTGCAATCAAAGTGGTCACTTGAGGTCCCTTTTGAAATACCTGTAAATATAGATTTTTTTTTAAATATAAAACAAAGTGGAAATACATATATTTATTAGTAAAAATTAATTATTATCGGATATTTTGAATCAGTACCTGTACATTTTTCTGTTGGGTTACTGCGGGCTCTACGGACACTTCAGTTCTTGTTGGAACTAGAAGATCTCTAACCTGTTCTTCCAGATAGCCGATTCTGTGAGTGAGTCTGAGGTTATCGGAGCGTAGGGTACGCAAAGCAGTCAGGGATTCGCCTTTACGTAGGACGACGATTTGCGCCAGGTCCGGAGCGACAGCTAGTAATCTTGCCAGGTCGTTTCTTCCAGCTCCCACAACGAGCTTTCCATTTACCTCCAAGATCCTGAAAACAATATTCGATAGATAAAGTTACATGCTCACAATTTCCAGGCATAAACAATGGACTTTCTAGCTCGTATCAGATACTCTAATTATGAGAATCGTTAGCACTTACTTTAATAATTTCATTATTACGCATATAGAGTATATACTGTTATTTTTATGAATAATTATTAAATACACCAAATTTTGTATGATTCCGAATTTTTACAAGGTATTTTAAAGCTTTCTGTTCCTTCGTGTATTAAAATTAACAGTGTTAATATTCTAATAAAATTCTAAAAAGTTTTTACAAAAAAAATTAAATTTTTTTTTAAACAATAGTTAAGGAAGAATTTGACAAACAATCAGATCAAAAGTTAGTCCAATGTCATAATTTCGATTTTTTAAAAAAAAGTCAAATTAAATTTTGAATTCTTTTCGATAGAAGCGTGAGGAATTTAATTTTCTATATTTTAAACAATTTAAAGTTATATTTGAAAACAAATTGTACTTTTTTGTCTATAATGAATGATTCATAACGTAAAATTAGAATGTTTCTGATTGACAGAAAATTGTAATTTGTATTTAAATGCAACTTTCAATCGTTTTAAATGTTCAAAATTAAATTCTTCGCCCTTCCAACGAAACGAATTTACAACTTAATTTGTCTTTTTCTTTAAAATTACGGAATTATGACATTTGATTAACTTTTGTTTTGACTGTATGTCAGATTCTTTCTTGAAAATTAGTAAAATAAGAATACAGAGTCTCTACAATTTTTGATCAACAAAATTCACGGTTTTTTCCGGTCATGTCCTAAATTTTTCCCGGTTTTTTTTTCTCATCAAATTTAAATTTACGTTTGATATCAAACATGAATAAATCTTTGAATTTTTTAAAAATAATGTTTTTTTTAATAATTTTAATTGATAATTTGAAAAATAATTGAATTAAAAAAAGCATTTTCTCAATTTGTTGAAAATAAATTTGTCTCTTTATAATTGTAATTGAAAGTTTGATTTTTCAATTCTATTAAAATTATAATTGATAATTCAATTTTTGCAAAGAATTTTACTATTTCTAAAAGTAATTCAATTCTTCCAAACAATTCCTGTTATTTATTAAAATAATTTAATTCTTGTGACGAATTTTATTAAAATTTGTGAAAATAATAAAACAGCAGTAATTATTTATTTATTTATATTTATTTAATTATTTATTATTTATTTATTTTTTAAGGAATAAACATTTAATTTATTCAATAAATATAAATATAATTTATATAAACATTCAGAAATTTGAAATTATAAAAATTTAATGGAAGTTCAATAATTATAAATATGTATTGAATAGAATAATATAATTTTTATAAGCAAAAAATTCATTAAAACTGTAAGAGGGACTTTAAATTAAAAAAATAAAATTATACTTACGGTCACTAATATTGTTTTCGAAAAATTTAAATAAAATTCAAGAAAAGAATCCAATTATTATTTTTCAAAAAATGTAAACAAAATTTCAATTACTTCGCAAATTTTCAATTATTTCCTTATAAAAATTCAATTTTCTTGAAACAATATAATTGAAAAATTATAACAATCTTCTTTTTCAGATTTAGAAAAAAATTGCGAAAGTTCAAATTTATTAAACAATTTTAAGTATTTAAAATTTTTTTAAAATAACTAATAAGAATTTTAATTATTAATCTTCGCCGTTAGAAATTTGAAGACATTAGAATATGGTTTTTTATAAAATTCAATTATTAATTAGTTATCAAAATTAAAATACTTTAAAAGTTTTATTTGTCAAAAAGTTTGTAATGAAATTCTTTAATAAATTTAATTACATATTTTCAGTGGAATTTAAAAATATTTCTACTAACTCCTTAATTTTTTAAAATTTATTTACATAATACGTTTGAATTGGTGACTGATTTTTTAACTATCAAATTAATTATTTTTAACTAATTCAAATTTAGAGAACAGTACAAATATCTATGAAAATTGAAATAAAAAGTGATTTTTTAAAAACAAATTAAAAGAATAAAACTTTTTTTAATTTTAGTATAATAATCCCCAGTTTGGTATAAAATTCAAGGACTAATTCCCGGTTCTCAAGGATTTCCCGGTTAGTAGACACTCTGGAATATTGTGTAAAAAGTCTGTAAAAAATATACACTATCAAACGATTGAAAGCTGCATTTGAATAAAAATTACAATTTTTTGTCAATTAGAAACATTCAAATTTTAGGTTATTAATAATTCATTATTGACAAAAAAGTATAATTTGTATTCAAATATAACTTTAGAAGGTTCAAAATGTAGGAAATTAAATTCCTTACGCTTCTACCGAAAAGAATTTAAAATCTAATGTTTTCAGGGTCGATAATTTGGAATTAGATGTCAGTTGTTAAAAATTCAAAATGGCGGATCTAATATGGCGGAAGAACTTTTAATAATGACTCTATTTTGATTGAAACAAGTATCTCTCGATTGTTTCAGGGTCGCCGTGTACGAATATATGTCAGTGTTTAAAAATTCAAAAGAGCGAAATACTCTTTAATACTTTTAAAAAAGTATTTTAAATATCTAACAATGGAACCACAAAGGAAATTACAATAATCTATCATAAATATAAATTTATTAATTAAAAAACAAAAGTTTCGTTAATTTATTCCAAGAATTAAATACAATTTCCGGTTCTAATGAATATTTTTCAACTTCAGAAACATTTGAGATTGAAAATAAAAATTTTAGAATGCAAGCACTTGCAATTGTTGAATCAATGTTTAGCTAAAGAAAATCGTAGCTCTACGTAACCCTTCTTTGGCTCTGTAAAGAAGAACAATGAGCAATCTTGATGTTCCGTTCCCAAGGGCATTTATAGCGTGAAACAGTACCGGAAGTCCGCCTTGTGCCCTCGCTAATAGCAACTGTATTTTCACATGACCCTGTCTCCGACGAATTGAGTTTAACTCTCTTCGCATTACTTTGACAAAGTCAGCTGTGAACATCTATATGAAAATTTTGCACTGCAGGAAATTTACAACTAATATCAATTTTAGAGCAAATTTCATGCTTTTTTCATTCTATTGAAAATTAGCTGTTAAATTAAAATTTACATTATTTTATCATTTTCAAATTGGTCGAATTGGCTTTTTATTTCTGATTCTTGAAAATTGTTTATGTTATAAAAATAGAAAAGTAAAAATAAAAAATAATAAAATAAATAGTAAATAGTAAACAGTAAAATTAATGAGGAGTAAAATAAGATCGATTGGGTTATTTTTAAATTAAAATATATCAATATATTCATAATTTAAAACTATGTATTTTTAAACTAAAAAAGACATAAGAATGAATATTTTTGTTCTTATTTATTTTTATTTAAAATTAAGTTTTTTATTTTAAAAATACGTTTAAAAAATTTCATTTTCTGTAATTTATAAAATAAATATTTTTACAGTAAAGTATGTAACTTACGAGTAAAAATTAATAAAACTTTTATTTTTTTAAATTATTCTAAGAATTAAATATAATTTCAAGTTCTAATGACTATTTTTGACTTTAGACATTTAGGATTTTAAATTAAAATTTAACAATGGAAATACTTGCAGTTGTTGAAACAATGTTAATTTTTAAATAAGAAATGAAATATATAAATATAAAAACATATCAATTTTAAATAATTTTTTAAAAATTACTTTTTTTGTTTTAAAATTCAGTACAATGTTGCAGGAAATTGAGTACATTTTATTACAAAAGCGAATTTACTGGTTAAGAAAGTGTACAGTGAACTTCCGCCATTACAATATTCTTTTACTATTATTACACTTTCTACTAAGTATTAGCTCATTGCAGAACTATTATAGTACGTTCAAAAGTTGAACTTTTAAAAATTTCAAAGATTAAAGATTCTTTAAAAATTCATCCATAAGTTAATATTCCTTGAATTTAAATATGTTTTTTTTTCTGACGTCACCAAATTATAAACAATACAATATTATAATTGAAATCTAAAATAAAGTACAAAATCAGTATTTCTAGAAGTATCACCCAAATAAAACGCAATCGACTCAAGTTTTAAATACACACTGTGAAAGTAAATAATTGTGTTGGTAAAACGTGTTTTACAAGTATCTTAAGAATAGAATCTCAACTTCTTTCATTTGTTGAACCAAGACCACTTCCGGTGAAGTGTTTGCCTGAATTCCACTTTAAAAGGTCAAAAAAATATTTCTTACCAATTACTTTGAATAAAACTATGCAAATTTATGATTGTAGAGAAAATATGTTATGATTTAAGATATTAGAGGATTATTTTTTAGGCTCTCACAGAGTATATTCGGTTATTATAAATTGTTCTTTGCAAATTTTAAAAATTAATAATTAATTCAATGTAATTATATTATTAAAATTAAAAAATTTAATCTTTATAAATTTGAAAATTAAGAACTATTATGTGATTTGGAGTTTTCAAGAAACACATTCTTTAATAACACGGTCAATCGTTAGGTATTAAGATAACACCAAAATGGATTAAAATAACACTAAATTGGATTATTTTAATCCTTTTTGGTGTTATTTTAATACCTAACGATTTACCGTGAATGAACTATATTTTTAAAAATTCTAACAGTGTCCTTTTTTATGAAATAAATTATTATTTATGAGCCACCCTAATATAGCTTTGATAAGTTAAATAGGTTTCAAATGTATTCAATTCAAATTTTATTTATTATTCAATTTTTTTTTATTTAAATTTATTTCGTAAGCAAATAGAAGAATGAGGCATTTAGCTTAATTTCTAGGCTTCAAGCTAAACATAAAGGCAAATAGAAAAGTAAACATGTAGAGGGCGCGCATTCATCATCTGTCTAAATTCAGGTAATCAGTAAACTTATTGACTAGAAAATAAGCCAACTACCGAAAGTGCTCGCTTTGTGTAAACACTGGTATGTAAACCATCAAAATACACAATTAATTAGAAGCAAACGTCAATATTGGGTTTATAATATTTAAATAATTTGTTGAATCTATGATAATTTACCTACATCTGCCAAGGGTCCTGGTGGGATGTGCATTAACTAAAAGAATCCATTAGTAAGAAAAGGACAAAAATATATCTATCCTTTTCTTACTAATGGATTTTTTTAGTTAGTTCACATGCCACCAGGACTCTTGTCGGATCTTGGTAAATTATCTTAGATTAAACTAATTGGTCCATTTTAGTATTTATTAGAATTTAAAATTATTAAAGCCTAAAAATTAAGCCTAATGCGTAAAGAATAAATAAGCTATTAATTCTTCTATTTGCTTACGATTAATAAATACAAGATCTTCCGATCTACGTTTGTTAGTTAGAAAAATGATTGTGTGAAAGTGTAAAGCTTACGCCAGATTTTTTTAAAAACTGAAACATAAATTATTATTTATTATCATTTTATTATTTATTATGCACTAACCTATCTCCTTTACACAGTCCAGTATCTTCTACTGCCCAATCGACATAGAGTCCCGGTTCCTCCTCTCTTGGACCAGCTCCAAATCGTGGACTCTTCGGGTCTGCACTTACTTCCACTGCGTGAATCGTTTCCTGATTAGCTCCAGATACGCAACTGAAATATTGTATCAGATTTTTTTCTATAAATATTTTTCTATCCTAAATATATTCATTAAAATACATCATAATTCATTGTTTAGAACTATGGGCGGATTTCTTGAGAGTTTGGGAATTTCTCAGGCGCAACAAGCAATAATTGTTACTGCCTGGCAATATAATTAGAAAGCTCTTTCATAACTGTGATTTTCTCGAAAAATTTCCGAACCATTCTTAACTTTTTCAAACTTTACTCCATGTTGCCTTGATCCATCTTGACTATGTTTGGAACTTTCTGACATTCATTGTACACTCGGATGCATTAATGCCGTCCTTCCGGTTTAGAGAGATTTTGAAAAGTCGTGTCATTTCTATATCGAATATTCTTAGTTCGTGACATACGAATGTTCTCATATGTCATGAACCGAAAACATCTTGACAGAAATCATACGACTTTGCAAAATACCGTCAAAACCGGAAGGACAGCATTAATGCATCTGAGTGTATTCGATCATCAGTCAATTTAAAGGTTATTCAAAACATAAAATTTTAACTTTCAATAACCATGAGTTAATTTAAAGGTTATTCAAAACATAAAATTTTAACTTTCAATAACCATGAGTTAATTTAAAGTTTATTCAAAACATAAAATTTTAACTTTCAATAACCATGAGTTAACTTAAGGGTTATTCAAAACATAAAACTTTAATTTTCAATAAGGATATCAGTATATATAAAATTCTGTCCATCGAAGGATAGAACAAAGAGAACATTTTGTTTTAAAGAAAATAGAGACACATTTGTAATAAAAAAATAATAATAATTAAACTGTACCTGAAAATAGTGTCACTCTTTTGCTTCTCTTGGGTCTCCGCTAATTCGAGCGCTGCTTGAAGTGCTCTGCTTTCTTCTCTGAGAGTCAAGAGTTCCAACTCTTCTCTTCCTAGTCTGTACTCTAATTCCGCTTGTTGAATTCTTACATCTATATTGCTATATAAAGCGTACAAATAAAAATTTCTTATAAAATTTCAAGTGATGCTCACATTTATAATAAATAATATTTCCGAGGTCCTTAAAATATTAAATTTTTTCTTTATCTCTTTAAAAAAACGTATTTATCAGCAATTTGAAAACTTGCCTCTTGGTTACTATAAAAGTACAGATTTATGTCGATTTTTCTCAGTGCATAAAATAAAAAAATATTTTTTATAACTTTCTTTATGAATAATAATCGAAACACAAGAAAAGTACGTATCTTAAAACTATAATATGGCCAGTAAGATGAGGTTGATTAAAATAAATTAAAATGATTACAAACGTGACTCATTTGTGCACCATTACGTATTATAAGATAATTTTTTTTACTTTTTTGTACTTAAAACTAATATTGAACACATTTTAAACTAATTTCTTTTTTTATTTAATGTAAATGTTGAAGAAGGGGAATCCAAGATGAAATCGAACAAACATAGGAAACAGACAATTGACTTTAGAAGAAAATATTTGGAAATGAATTTTTTTTTTTGAATATTTAAAAAAATATAAATTCTACAGTTGATTTTTAATCTTTTAAAATTAATTAATTAATTTTTGATTCTACGCTTCTCTTTTTCGTGAATTCTATTCATTCTTCCTGTAAAAGACCTGATGAGGATGCTTTTATCGTAAAAAATTAAATTTTATTTAATTTAAAATTAAAAAAATTTAAAAAATTAAATTATCCGGTCCCTTGGACCGAAGTTCGTTAAAAAACCCAACTTACTTAATAAGTAAGTTACTTACTTTATAAGTAACGATTTTTTGGACAAAAATAGCAGAAAAACGCAGAAAAGAATCTTTAACAAGAACCGCAATCGCAAGCGCAAGCGCAATCGTAAGAATGAGTTAAAGAAGGATAGGTATATTGTTTATCCTTCTTTAACTCATTCCTACGGTTACGCTTAGGTTTGCGGTTCCATTTAAAGACTCTATTCTGCGTTGGCCTTGTACACCCTGAATTGATTTATAATCGAACTGTTAATGTCGATTTAGAAATTTTTTGTAATCATTCTAATTTATTATTTGTAATCAACTTCTTACCAATCAGTGTGACTCACTCGGTATTATCTGAACGTTCAAGCGCTAACTTCAGACTTTTAATGGCAAGTTTCTTATTGTCGGCATCTCGATGCAATCTTTGAAGACGTTCCTCGGTTGTCTTTCTGTCCGTATCCTTCAGGGGAGGCGCTCCATTGCGCAAAGCTAATCGGTTACTCAGCGTGTTGCAAAGTTGTCCCTTCAGTCTGTAAAAAAAACAATTAATTGAATGGTTGCTAAATCCGGAGCAAATTTAATGTATAATCGAATCTTCTCCTTTATATCAACTATTAGTTTTTATTACTTAATTGTATTGAATCAGTTATCAGTAAGTATAACTTACAATCAAATTAATTAAATATTAACCCAGTGGGCAAAAAACCATCATTGTTTTAAAAACGTTCCAAAAACGTTTTTAGAACGTTTCATGACTGCCAAATAACATCCCAAAAACGTTCTAAAAACGTTTTTGGAACGTTTTTAAAGCAATGATGGTTTTTTGACTACTGGGAATACTCTACAGCAACTGAAAAAGACACATAAGCGACATTATGGTGAAAAATAAGTTTTTGGTATCAATTGATTCGTAAAAAAACTGCATCGTACTATTGCAATTAAAATTAAAAACATTAATTATTTGTAATAAAAAGTTAACTTTGAAAAAAAATTTGCGAAAAATGAGAAAATACAACGAAAAAAGATGAGGTACTTTGCTTAGTCCAGAATTTGCAAAAGACAAGAATAAACATAGTACAAGCGACTTTTTGTTGTATTTACACTAAAAAAACTTCGCAAGAGCATTTATTATTGGAGATTGTTTAAAAAATTATTTTTTTATTGCTAAAATAGAAAGAGAATATGTGATTTAAATAGGTTTATTTTTGTTCATTAGAAATTAATCGGACGATTGCTTCGACAGTGAATCACTAGGCAGAAAAATAAAAAAAAAATATTGAATAGGTATTAATAAATTTATTTAAGAACCGTTTTTTTAAACATTAAACGTAAAAGCCTCTAAATACCACTATCAATATCGAATATTATTTACTTTAATGAAATTCGTCGAATTATTGGTAAAACCTTTAAAAATACCGGTGAGTTTTGAAGAGAGTTTTTATTGATTTACACCAATAAATGAGCAATTGATTTTACTGGTATTTCAATCCACATGTAGGAATCTTAAGTATTCAGCTTAGATATAGAATAAATAATAATAATATGATTTCTCTTACGTTTGAATGATATTTTCTTTATCTCGTAATGCAATGCGAAGGGAATCAAGTTCTTTGTAGTGATCTCGATTGCGATGACTTGCAGGTGATGTGATACTACCAGATATACTATTTCCTTTCTTCCGCCTTGGGGTTGTTGAAAGTGACACCTCAATACTTGCCATCTGCAAAAAGATGGAACATAATTTTATCATTTTAATCAGTTTTAGTGATTGGTGTCAATTTTTTAATGATTTACTTCTAAACTATACCTATAATTCAGTATTACATGTTATTTAGCTATACATTTTAACGCAATTTTATAAAATTATACAATAATTTATATAACTGCAATTATTTGCATCACTTCTTTAATATAACATTCTTTCTTTTACATAAAATAGCTAAAAGGACTTACTTTTGCTTCTAATGTTTCTAGTTGAGCCATTCTTGGTTCGAAAATTGGTTGTTGTAGACCTGATCCAGTATGCAGAGCATTCTGAAAAGAATATAGTGTATATACAATGATTAATTGACTAAAAAAGGTGATGAACATAGAAAAAATGTTTTAATGTTATCACAAGACTGGCAGGGTAACATCCCAGTGGGTAAAAAACCATCATTGTTTTAAAAACATTCCAAAAACGTTTTTAGAACGTTTCACGTCTGACAAATAATGTTCCAAAAATGTTCCATTGCTTTTAAATGTTTTTGAAACATATAACGTTTTTGGGACGTTATTTGGCAGCCATGAAACGTTCTAAAAACGTTTTTAATACAATGATGGTTTTTTGCCCACTGGGATTAATATCAGGCCAAAAGTTAATATTTCTTATTTCGGAGATTATTTCATCTTCGACTATTGTTAATATCAGTTAAATATTCTATACAAGTTTTAAAGATCTTAAATCTGTTAATGAAATAAGATACGAAAAATTTAAAAATGCACGTTTAGCATTAGGTCTTATTGAAGATGATGCTGAATGGAATCATTTAATCTTAGAAGAAGAAAATTGGGCGATGCCTAAAGAATTAAGATATTTATTGATTTGGATATTATATTGTCAACCGATCAATTCAGACGAACTTTGGGTGAAATTAAAAGATTCAATGTCAAAAGATTTTCAAAGAAGCAATATGATGTAGTAATTTCTTATAAACACTTTATAAAACTTTTGGAATGCCACCCTGTTGGCACAGAACATCAGGAACGTTTTCAGAACGTTTGTGAAACGTGTCATGTCTGGTAAGGGACATGAAGCGTTCTAAAAACGTTACAGGAAACTTTCTTAAAACGTTTTAAATTTAAAAAGTAGATAAAGATAAAAAATTAAAGATTAAAGATGCTGAATACTCGAAACATAAAGATAAAAGATAAAAACATCAACGTTTTTATCTATGATGACGCAACCGATGGCATCACGATGTTTTTAATTGATAGAACGTTGCATAATTTTATGAAAGTAGATTTACCATTCGGCGGAAATGGTACTTAGTGGAGATTTCAAGCTCCTTTTACTTGTAAAAATTCTTGCTATCCGAAGTGAAATGATCAATCTGATGATGAAATTTAATCTTCTTTGGAAAAATGCGTCTCATTACATACACCAGCTAAAAATATACAAACTTTATCGGAAGAGACAGAATTTGTAAAAATTTCTATTATTTGTTCGTGAAGGAATCCTAAATGATAAAGATAATAATTCATTACTACCGGAGAAAAATGTAGTCTCGAAATCTAATTCGCACAATTTTTGGTTCATTGATTGCAGAACGTAAATAAGAAAATTTATCAAAAGGAGCAATTTTAGCTGCAAGAAAGATTGACGTTGAAGCGATGGCAGAATTAAAGAACTTTTTTGATAAAAATAGGGAAAAAATCTATATTAGTTCAAATAGTGTTAAAAATTCTGGCAATGGAGAAATTACTGATGGACTTTTACCAGAATACTTAAAAACATTAAATCCACCTAACTTTCCACCACAAGAATTGTGATAAGGAGTTAATTAACTCCTTTTGTAATGTTAGTTGGAAATTTAAAATATATCTGTTGATTATTAATTAAATGCCTTATATTAAAATTTTGTGTTCATTTGCATTAAAGTGAGCAAGGTTGATGAATTAATTAATTTAGAAATTAACAATAGCTAAGAAGCATTTGAATACAAATGAATACAAAATATATGGGTAAATATTAGTTACGTAGTGCTCGTAACTTCGAAATAAATTTTGTGCTCGAAACATCGAAAAAAATGATATAAATTATTTTTTACGAAGTAAGTTTTACGAAAAACACTTACCATAGATATACTCCGTTGCTGTGTTTGCAATCCTGGGTCATCTTTTTTACTACTGCAGTCTGGTGTAGAGAAAAGAATACTTCTGTTAGATTCTCTGAAAAATTAAAAAGAGTCATTATATTAAAATTTTATTATTTATTTAACTAATTATTTAACTAATTATTTATTATTTATTTAACTATTAAAATTTCACTACTAATATAATATTAGTTATATTTATGCATAAGTTCAAAAAGGATACAACTATTTACAATACTTAAAAATTTAAAAAAAAAACAAAATCGGATGTGACGGATAATTTAAAAAAAACACTTTTTCATAGAAACGTGAAGGATATTTAATAATAAATGTATTTTTAAATTGTTCTACATCTCTAAAATATTTGAAGGATATTTGAATTCTATAAATATTATATTGATTTATATTGAATTATATATATTGAATATTGAATATTATTTATATTGAAATATTTATATTGAATATTGAATATTATTTATATTGAAATATCTATATTGAATATTGAATATTATTTATATTGAAATATTATATTAAATTATATAAATAATTTATAAATTCAGACCATACCTGAGCGTTTGTCCATTTCGATTAAATGAATGAGTATCAATGAGCACGGGCGAATCTGTATAGCACCGGCTCTTGTTCATTGCGGGATTCGCATGTCTTGTTCACAAAGCACTTCTCAGAATTGCATCTGAAAAAAAATTGATTTTCTCAATTACATACATTGACAATTATTTAATCATTTTTTACATTTAATCATTTTTTTTATTAATGGTATATTTATACTAAGATTACATATTTTAACCTATTTCGTACGAAAAGTTCAATTTTTTCCGCATACATTTGCGCACTCTTCGTTTTAAAAGTTAATAGATTGCTGATTACGAATACGATGCCGGAATTTTAAAATTCAAAATGATGGATCCAATATGGCGGACTACGATCTTAAAACTGCATCAGATTGACTTGAAACTTCTTATAGTAAAAAGTTTTCTGGGTCGCTGGTTATGAGTCTTGCATCAAGTTTTGAAAATTCAACATAACAAATTCAATATTCAATATAAATTCAATATAAATATATTCAATATTTTAAACTTTTAAAAACTGACATTAGATTCGTAATCAGCGACCATGAAAACCCAAAAATATCGAATTTCCAATTAATCCTGTGAATTTTTTTAAAATGTCGTCCGCCATTCTGAATTTTTAAAAACTGACATCGAATTCGTAATCATCGATACCGAAAACCTCCAAGTAACGAGTTTCAAGTGAAACCGATGAATTTTTAAAAATTTCCGCCATATTGGATCCGCCATTTTGAATTTCCAAACTTCGACAACGGATTATTTTTGATCTTGTCTACTAAGAGGCAGAGTTTGAATTTTCGATATCTACTTTTTTGATGCTTTTTTAGTTTAAAAGCTACATTTGCTACTTTTATAAAATTAATTATCGAACGTGAAGTCTTAAGTAATTTTTCATAATAATGTTTTCTGAAAATATTTTATTATTCAAGTGGAAAATCAGTATATAAGGATTTATAGTTACAGGAATAAAATTAAAAGAACTCAAAAAAAATGAAACGTAATTTTGACATCACTGAATTAAAAAGTATTTGCAAATGCTGCTGTCTCATGATGTAAACAAAAAAAGTGAATAATTTATATGCATTGTTTGAATCAGTCAATTTCCAGTGAAATTTAAAATAATGTAAAAGTTTAGTTTAAACCAATAGGTTTATGAAAATAAACCGAAAATTTCTTAATTATCCTACACCACCTGTCGACAGGTGTTGTGGGCGTATTAAGTCGCCCTCCGAAATAAAAACCCTCTGTTTGTCGTCTGCATTCCCATGCCGTGACTTTGACTTTGAAAATATTCATTAAGATTGCAAAAAATTTTTTTTATTTTCATACTAAAAGCGTTCATCAATATTGTGTAAGGTAATGCTTCTGATGACACTCCAATTGAAAATAATCACCTGTATTTTAGCGATTTAAACGTATCAATAATTTTTAACGAAGACTGTTTAAAGAAAACCGATAAAATCTCAATCGACGCAAAATTAAATATAGTCTTTAAAAGTATAATTGGAAAGAAATACTTTAACTAAAACTAAGACAGATAATTGGATTTAAATCAAGAAATTTACAATTTTCGATTTTTTTCAATTTTTCTTCCTCTTATTTTTAATAATTAACAAAAAAAAATTTTTAGAGATATACAATTTTTTTACATTAGCTTTAAAATAAAAGGATCCGATGAATTTGGACCAAAAGGAACAAAGTTATCAGACTATTGTATTCAATAATTAAAAAAAGGTTTTCTGTATCTGAAATTAAATTTTTCGGTTGTTTGAGAGCACATACCACTTATTTAGTTTTTCAAAACGAATAAACCAGGAAAGATACGATGAAAAGTAATTTTACTTTTTTAATTTTTGAAATACTGTAATTTAAAAAAAATTCTTTGACGTTATTGTAGAAACATTTCTAAAGCCGCAAATAGAAATGTTTTTTCAATATTTCGATTTGAAAAAGATACTTATTTTATAGTTTTCTTCCCGACCAAATAAATGCGGATATTATTTATTATTATTTAATCTGTTGATAAAATTTTTTTCACTGTAGAGTAAATAAACAAATTTGTTTTTAATTTCATTTTGTCAAAGTAAAAATTTTTTTATTAATATTATTTTTGTTTTAAAAACATTATTTTTACCTAAAAATAATATTAAAATTAAAAATTACGAATTTTATACAATTTTGAATTTATTTTTTAAATAATTTTCTTTAAATTCAATTATTGAAGATAATTTTCAATTACAATTTTTAAAAAATACGATTATATTTCAAAATAAGTTTTAAAAGTAAACAAATAACGTTTATTAAAATATTAAATTTATTTCAATGAAATTTTACAAAACTTTCAAATGTTTCGATTTTTCAAAATTTTTTTAAGAAGTTAAAAAATCTTTTTAAAATTTTTAATTACCTACATTTTTTAAGAATTTCTAATTTAAATTATTCAAAACTTTAATACTTTTTGTTAAACAAAAAATTAAAGACTTATTCTCATTTATTTTTTGACAGAAACTAAAATTTTATATATGATTTCAATGAAAAATCGTTTAAACTTTATTTATTTCAAAAAATTGCACCAAAATTCATTTAGTTTTAAAGAATTTTTGAAATTAATTTTTAAAAACTTTAAGAATTTTTAAAGAAAATATAATGTAAGTAATATTTTTTTGAGATAAAATTTTAATATTTTTATAGTTTTGTAACCGTTAAATTTTCAAGGAATTTAACTTGGAAAAACTTAAATTATTTCCTAAAATTCCTTTCAATATTCAATTATTTTCTAAAATTTTGACTTGAATTTTATTAAAATCATTAATTCCTATTACAATTCAGTTACGATAATAGAATTATTTCAATAGAATAGTTTTTATGAATTCATAAAATAATGTATTTTCAAAAATAAAATTGTATTTATATAGATAATTTTTAAGGATAAAAAATAAAATTCTTTAAAGTATCAAATTTTAGAAAATTTCCATTGGTTTCAATTTTTTAAAATTATTTTCGGGAATTCATGTATACCGCCAATTAATTTTAATTACTACTTTTTTCAGAAACTTAAATCATTTTTGTAATTAAATAAATTATAAATATATAAAATATAAAATGAAATTATAAATAAATAAATTTAAATACTTATTGTTTTTTATTTGCACAAAATTTCAAAACCCTATTAGTCTAAAACCATTGGAAAAATTTCGATTGTTGACTATGCAATACTTAATTAAAATTTTTTATTATTTTAATTTATCAACAATTTTATAATAAAGTCTTCTAAAGTTAAATTTTTTTTAAAAATTTTTGAATAATATTATTCAAAACTTAATTTTTAAGGTCATTTGAACCATTGTGACGTCTCAGTTTGTGCAAAGAATGTGTTTTAAAGCCGTGACGTCATAATGGTTCAAATGCCCTTAAGGAAGAATTCCAAAATTTAATAATTTTTTTTTAGAATTTTTGAATAATATTATTAAAAACTTAATTTTTAAGAAAACGTTCTAAAATTTTATTATTTTTTTTTAATTTTTAAATAATATTATTTAAAACTTAATTTTTAAAGAAAAATTCCAAAATTTAATAATTTTTTTTAGAATATTTTTGAATAATATTATTAAAAACTTAATTTTTATTAAAAGGTTCTAAAATTTAATAATTTTTTTTAGAATTTTTGAATAATATTATTAAAAACTTAATTTTTAAGAAAAAGTTCTAAAATTTAATTATTTTTTTTAGAATTTTTGAATAATATTATTTAAAACCTAATTTTTAAAAAAAAATTCCAAAGTTTAATATTTTTTTTTTAGAATTTTTGAATAATATTATTAAAAACTTAATTCTTAAGAAAAAGTTTCAAAATTTAATTGTTTTTTTTAGAATTTTTTGAATAATATTATTTAAAACTTAATTTTACAAAAAAATCCAAAAATTTATTTATTTTTTTTAGCATTTTTAAATAGTTTTATTAAAAACTTAATTTTTATGAAAAAGTTCTAAAATTTAATTATTTTTTTAGAATTTTTGAATAATATTATTTAAAACTTATTTTTTAAAGAAAAATTCCAAAATTTAATAATTTTTTTTAGAATTTTTGAATAATATTATTAAAAACTTAATTTTTATGAAAAAGTTCTAAAATTTAATTCTTTTTTTAGAATTTTTTGAATAATATTATTTTAAACTTTATTATTAAAGAAAAATTCAAAAATTTAATTATTTTTTTTAGCATTTTTAAATAATATTATTAAAAACTTAATTTTTAAGAAAAAGTTCTAAATTTTAATTATTTTTTTTAGAATTTTCGAATAATATTATTTAAAACTTAATTTTTAAAGAAAAATTCAAAAATTTATTATTTTTTTTAGAATTTTTTTTTTATTTGCATTTTTAAATAATATTAATAAAAACTTAATTTGTAAGGAAGCTATATGAAATAATTTTTTATATTTAAATATTATTATACCTATACTTTTACTGTCAATTATAATTTCAAAGATTGAAATTTCAAAACTTTTCGAAACTTAATGATCTCAAAAGAATCCTACTTTAACACTTCTCATTTATTTTCTAAAGATTGAACTAAAATTCTTTTTCAAAATCAATTCTTATCAGATATTTAAATACAAAAACTAAATAGCTCATAGAATAGTTAATTATTTTCAAAACCTACAAGTGTACCTTTTTTATTGATTTTTTGAAATTCTGATTTAAATTTTCTTTTTCCACTTATTTCATTACACAACTATTACGAATTAACTGTCAAACTTTAAATATTCGAACTGTAAAACAAAGATAGTAATAAAACAACACTATAACTTCAGATGAGGACAATTTTTATAGTATAAATTTTGAAAAAAGTCATGTTTCTACTAGTATAAAACGTTGTAACCTACCATATGCGTTCGACAAAACAAAATCCTTTGGGAAATGATTCTTCGTATCGAGAAAAATAACGATTTTTAAATTTATTTTCAACATTATTTTCAACATAATTGTCTATAAATAAAATGCGTGCTTGTAATTTGAAAAAAAAATTTATTTTTACTACATGTTAAATTATGCAGTTCCGTACATTTGCTAATGTATGTAAATTAGATATATGAGGAAATTTTTACATTTTATTTTTATTACTTTTCTTCGATGGAGAGAAAGAGAGAGAAATAAATGTTTATCTGAAATCTCTATTTTTAGTTAAGTCTAGGTATGTGAGTCACACAAGCTGACCCCCATTGACGCGGGGCCCTATTGTTAGAAGGGTTCCTTCCATCCGCCTCTATCCTAGCAGATGGCCTATTGTTGTACTCTCGAGCAAAGAAATACAAATTATAACTTATAATTTCGATTCTTTACTAAATAGGATGTTTCTGATTTTTATGCTATATTTTTAGAAATTAGGCTACTAGTTAGTAAAAATCGTCTTTACATCATTTTTCCTACAATGAAGCAGACAATTTGTATTTTTAATTTTTTTAAATTTGTACATAGTAAATCGTTTGTAAATTGTTTGTAAATTGTTTGTAAATTGTAAATGTAAATTCTATATTTATACTGTCAGTTGTAAAATTGAAGAAATTGAAGAATCAGATAATTTTACATTCGAGATGTCACACCGAAAAAAAAATGTTCTCAATTTTAGACGATTCCTTTTCTTTTGCAGCATTTTTTTCTTTTACATGTGGGCACTAAATTTTTCTTTTCAAATTGAGAGGATTTTCCTCTTTTATATTTTCTATTAAATGTCACATTTCAAACAGTTTGAAGCTGCATTTAGAAAAACAAAAAACAACATAAAAATCTTCTTTCTAACATAAATTTGTTTCAATTTGAGAGGAATAATTTCAATCACAGAAGAAAAGTTTCAATTCATCTTTTATTTAAAAAACATTCAAATATAAACAAAAATTCCTCTTTTTGTAGATGAATATTTGTATATTGAAAATAAAATTAACTATAATAATCTTCGTAGTATTTCGTTCATTCATTCTGTCCGCAGATTGAAGTTATTCTTTTGTTTTTTATACGTTTTATAATTTATAATGATTATTATTTATAATGATCGTAAGTTTCCTTTCCGTTAGCAAATTATCAAAAAGAAACAAAAAAACTCGTTTTATTCACTTTACAAAATTGACAAAAATTCCATTCCATATTTTTTATTTTCCTAACTTTTTTCTAATTTTCATCAAAAATATTGACTTTTTTTTTATCCTGCTAATAAATTGAATTTATGCTACGAATTTTATTACTCATGGAACAATTTAAAATAATTTAATTTTTGCGAAGAATTTAAAAAAAATATTTGAACATAATTGAATTTTCAATGAAAAATGTTATTATTTATGAAAATAATTGAATTTTTTAGAAGAATTTTATTATTTACAAAAATAATTGATTTCTTTAGGCAAATTTTGTTATTTATGAAAATAATTGAATTTTCTTGAAATATTTTATTATTTATTAAAATAATTAAATTCTAGCGAAGAATTTTTAAAAAAATTTTGAAAATAATTGAAATTTTCTGAAGAATTTTATAAATTTTAAGAAAAATTTACTTTTTTTTTGAAGAATTTCATAATTTATGAAAATAGTTAAATTTTTTTAAATAGTTTTCTATTTTTATAAAAATAATTGAATTCTTGCGAAGAATTTTTTTTTAAATTTGGAAAATAATTGAATTCTTGGGAAGAATTTTTTTAAAAATTTGGAAAATAATTGAATTCTTGAGAAGAATTTTTTTTTTAAATTTGAAAAATAATTGAATTTTTCTGAAAAATTGTATAAATTTTGAAAAAAATTGAATTTGTTTAAGAATTACATTTCTTCTAAGGATTTTGTAATTTATGAAAATAATTGAATTCTTCTGAGAAATTTTATTAATAATTGTTGAAAAAATAATTTAATTACTTTCGAAGAATTTTATTATTTATAAAAATAATTTAATTCTTTCAAAGAATTTTATTAATTAGGTAAATGATTAAATTCTTGCGGCGAATTTTATTAAAATTGATGAAAATAATTGAATTTTTTCCTAGAATTGGTTATTTTATATAAAAATAGTAGATATTGAAAATAATTGAAATGTGAAAAGTTTTTAAAGATAATTAAATTTTACAATGAATTCTATTAAAAAATTTGTCAATTAATTTTAAAAGGAATTGAAATCTTCATAATAATTTTATGAATATTATTTTAAATAATGAATTTTTAAATGTTATGAAAATTTTATTACTTTAAATAATTGAATTCTTGTCAAAAACTTTATTTGTGAAAGTAACTGAATTTTACGATTATGAAAATAATTAAATTTATGCTTAGAATTTAATCAAAAAATTTTTTGAAAAAATGGAATTTACATGAAAAATTTGATAACTATTAAAAGTAATTGAATTATTGGGAAAAATAAATTGCATAAAATTTTGTTAAATAAAATTGATTTTTTTCAATATTAGCGAATTAAAAGTAGTGGGAATTCTCTAAAAAAATATTGTTTATATTCTTTGTTCGGAAAGTTAAATACCTATATAGCTAATAATTTTTTTACCTTCTCTATTCTTTAAAATAATTAAAATTTTCGTAATGAAGTTTTTTTTAATTTAGGTATCAGATAACAATTTTTGAGAAATTCAATTTTCCTAGTACAAGAAAGTTCAATTATTTTCAATTTTGACAATCTGATGGCAAATTTGAAATTAGTATCGAAATTTGTTAAAGTTTTTTTTATATACTTTAAAGTTTAAAAATATGATATATTTTGAAAATTTAATTCTAATTAGTTTTTCAGTTATGTGTCATAATAAGTATTTCTTTAAAAATAACTTAAATTTAAATGACTTGAAATTGTTTACAATAAACATTGCAGCACAACATTCTCGCGCGCTTGCGCGCGGATAACTTTCCTAGTGTAAAAATAATTGATGAGCGGAATTTTTTCCTCACGTTGAGATTATATTTTTTTCGGTGGCAGAATACGAAGTAAATTTTATAATTTATTAGTATTTAGGTGTGATGCAAGAATTTTTTGTTCTTCCACAGTTAATCCACTGTTATTAATGAACTCGGCCACACTTTCCATGTGTTTCTCTAATAAAGAAATTCTCTCATCTCTGATACTTTCTATCATCATTGTTTCACGTAGATGTTCTGATTCGAGTTCCTCTTGAATTCGAATAATTTGTCTCTCTCTCAGCAACTTTTTCTCCTCAATAAGTTTTTCCACATCGTCTCGATACTTCAATGATTTTCGTTTTCTAGCTTCGAGTGTTAATCTCTCCAACCTTTCGTCTTCGACGATTCGTTTCATGACAGCGTCCGCAAAGTCTCTGTCCCTTTCCAAAAAGCGTCTTTTGCACTCCTCGTTGAACAAAATTTGTTTGTTTAAACAATTCGTTAGTTCATTTTTCTCTTTTGTTCGTTTTAATAGTTGTTCTTTTTCAAATATCATCGCTTGGTGTTGGAGTTCGTCGATTACAAGATCTTTTAGAATTGCCTCTCTCTTCTGTTTATTATCGATGGCAATTATGATTTCAGCTACTAAACTTATTGATTCCTGTTTCTTTCGTATTTTTTCTTCTTCTTGCTGTTCAATCAACAGGTTTCTTTGCTCCAGAATTTCCATGTACTTTTTTGATTTTTTATCTTCTTCCCTCGCTATGTCTTCGTTTTTCCTTTTAATTATTTCATTAAGCTCCATTTGTAATAAATAACTTTTCTCCACGCTCTCTCTTAGCTCGTATTTTTCTATTAATTTCCTGAATTCTTCGTTTTCGTCCTGAATTCGAGATAATTCTTCAAGCATTATTCTTTCCCTTCGTTCTTCTTGGGTTATTTTTTTCTTTTCTTCCTGTTTCGATTTTATTTGGTTCTGCAATTCGTTCTTGTATTTTTCACATATTTGCAAATTGTTCATTTTTTCTTTTCTCGATTCTTTTTGTATTTCCAATTCGATATTGGTGTTTGTCGTCTTTTCCTCGAATTTTCTTCGAATTTCTTCAATTTGAAGAGTTGCATTCTTTTCTGCTATTTGATTTTTTAGTACTTTTTGGGTATAGGCGCTTCGCAATTTTGCCTCTAGTTTTAAAATTTCGTCGTAATTTTGAGAATTTGTGCTTTTTGTCAATTCTCGCTCCGCCATTGGAATAAATTCTCAATTGAGATAATTAATAACTATTTTCTTCCAATGAAAAATATTTCTTGACGTTTTTGCTCGCAGAGGAAAAAACCTTCTTATATGACTTTCAAAAGTTTTTTATTGAAAAGTAATTAATATTTCCAGCAGAAAGTAAATATCTGTGCATGCATGGTAGTTGGGTCTGAAACAGAAAATTATTCAATCCTGGTTGGAGTCTTGAGAAATGAAGAAATTTTCTTGAAGATTATTTCTAAACACAATAGTATATTCTTCGTCGTTTTTAATTTATTAATTCATTCATTCTGTCGATCCGTAATTCACTGTTTATTTTTGTCTTTTGATTTGTTAACTATTCTTGTAGCCTGTATTGTCATCTTTTTATTTTAGTATCAATTTCATGAATTTGTTGTTTTGAAGCCTTGTTATTTGAGCTAAATAAATATTTATCAATATTTATTAATATTTATCAATATTTATTAATATTTATCAATATTTACTAATATTTATCAATATTTATTAATATTTATTAATATTATTAATAACATTTATTAAATATGTTTTTTTAAAATTTGATTCAGTTTTTTTAGCTTTCGACAAAAAGTTTTGTTACATGAAGCAAATTTCTACTTGAACCAGACAAATATTTTGTTTCATATAGTAATGCACTCGATTCTTCCAAAGTCACACTGTATTAGTTTTTACCCCCGGAAACCTAGTTTTCCGGAAATTTTCCGAAAAATTACTTCCGGAAATCCTACTGGATGTGGTTTATTAGAATTTTTAAAAAATTTTTTTATTAATAACTTTTTTTCTGATTTATTTTCATTAATAACTTAATATTAATATAATTTTTTTATTTAAGAAAGAAGATATTTCATTTCTACAACGAATGTGATATATTTATATATATTCTACTTGAATTTTAAAAGAATTAAATTACAATTCTATTTATCTGAATATTTCAAAAATCTGAATTCAATCTATTTGAATATCTGAAAAAAAATCCAAATAAATAGTCTTTGAAATTAACTTTTTTTAAAACTCTACTAATTTTAACGGAACAAGCATTTCGGAACATTGTTGACAGTTATGAAAAATGTGGAACTAACTATAGTTTGCAATGATATGAAAAAAACGTTTTTTTGAAAACATTATTTAAGGTGAAAAATTGTATCGCAAAATGAACATTTTTTTTAAGCAAGTAAAACAGCAGATATTTATAAAAGGAAATTGGAGAGATAAAATAAATTGACTTTATGCTAATATATGTCAAGTAAACGAACAAGTAATTTACATTGGCTAAACCTTACTGTTAAAATTCACAGCTGATGTTTAATCCGTATTTGCACTATAGATGCACGCACTACTAATGTTACACACAAAAACAAAAAACACCAATTTTTGCCATTGTGTTCCGAAATATTCCAGAAAAAACACAGCACCAAGTTTTAATTGTATTTATTATTCGAAGGAGAAGAAGTTTTAGTAAATCCAATCGGAAATTTCGAAACCTCTGTTATAGTTTTGATCGATGCACATGCGCTTTAAGTTGGAAATAATTTAAAACTTTCAAGAAGCAATGAAGACATTAAAGAATTTAAAAGATAGTTTAGTGGGAATTTTTTGAATAAACTTTTAGCGCTTTAGAGCGTTTTTGAATATTTTTTCAGCACAAGAAGACTGTATACACTGCACTGAACTGTACACACGGCGGAGCATAAAAAGCGACTAACCGGCTCTACGCGTCGCGGTACAACACAGTACCCTTTTACCATCAGTTCTTTAAACCCATATTTTCTAACAGGCTTGCCAGAAAGCAACCAGAAAAATTACGTTGGGTCCGTTTGGGCTCATTCGGTAGAAAGCGAAAGACAAGAAGAGTCAGACAAGTTGGGTTTCAAGTGTTCTGTGGAAAAATATTTTGCGGTTTGATTTGGGTGCTCGTCTTTTGCTCCTTACGATTCTTTAGGTGCCAAGAAACCTTAAGAATATACGAGTGTAAATATTTTAAAGTCTAGTAACTAAAAAAATTGACGTTTAAAAAAAGAGTTTAAATATAATAATAATAATAATTAATAATTTTTTTCTAATAATAAATGTATATACTACTGCCCTTAATTACCCTTTATTACGATTTGACTGTACCATTATCTAAAAAAAACAATTAAGTTTTAATATACATTAAAAATAAATATTCTTCTTCAGATATTAAAATTCAAAGGAATTTTAATTTTTACGGAAAATAAGCCTTTAATAAATTTGTTTCACGCTTCTATGTATAATTGACTACACGGTAAATCATTAGGTATTAAAATAACACCAAAATGGATTAAAATAACACTAAATTGGATTATTTTAATCCTTTTTGGTGTTATTTTAATACCTAACGATTTACCGTGTATAGAACTATTGAAATTTAGAAGATCAACAGTTTTCTTTTCATAAATAAATATTTAATCATTATTATTTTTCGAAAAAAGTCATTTCCATGTGAATTAAAAGATTTTTAAAAATTTCAAATACTTCAAAAATCAACAATTTTTATAAGAATATTGTTACTGGTAACGGAAAAAAATTATTTTCCAGATTTCAATTTTAATTATTTTCCACAATATTTATAACTGAAATACTTCTCTGATTCAATTATTTTTGATAATTATTAAGTGCCTTTAGAATTTTATCATTTATTTAAAGAATAGAAAAGTTCACCTAATATTTTTTTTAATTCAATTTAATTTTGATACAATTCAACTTTATGAAATTTTAATTATTGAAAACATTTTCAAATTTAATATTATGCATTCGTAAATTTAGGAAATTAAAAAGAAAATTTCAATAAAATAATGTTAGAGAAAAAAATATCTTTTTAAAAATTTACAATATTTAAAAATTTTTAAATTTCAACTTTTAAAAAACAAACAAAAACTTCAATTTGAAACTTTTTGAAATTCAAGCCATATTACACGAAAAAAAACCTTTAACTGACACAGCGATAACTTTTGCTAAAATAGCGAAAGTATTCGTTAAAATAGCGAACAAATTCGTTGCAATAACTAAAAATTTCGATGATGTAGTGAAATTTCTAGTTGTTCCAGGTAAAGATTTTTTTTCGTGTAGTGATATTTATGTAATGTTCTAAAATATTAAATAGTAGAGTTACTCATACATTATTTCAGAGAAACTAATTAATATTAATGCAAATTACGGTTTTTGTCAAAATTTATTTTCTAAGAAAAACAGAATTTTACTTACATATTCTTTTCCTATATGTTTTATGTAAAACTAAAAAATTAATTTTCGGAAAATTCATATTATTTTTGTTCGAATTAGTTTCAATTTTTACTAATTTAAATTAAGAGATTAAGTTTTGCAACAATACCTACATTATTGCAAAAAAATTTAGAAATCAGTATATTTTTAACAATTTTGTATATTTAACATTTTTTCTATTTCGAAAGATAAAATTTATAACTTTTTCATATTAATTTTTATACCATTTTTTATAATTTATCTAAATTTGAATTTGAATTTAAAATAATTTCATTTTTACATCGAATTTTATTATAATTTTTCAAAATCATGAAATTGTTTTTTAGAAATTCAATTAAAACTGTTTAATTTTAATTTAATTTTAATTAAATTTAAGTTGAAAATAATTGAATTCGTAGAAATTTTTTCGACGAATTTAATAATAAAAAGTGTATTAAAAATAATTGAATTGTTTTGAATTATTAATTAATAATAATAATTAAATTAATAATTAAAATTTGATTCTGAAATTATTTAAAAATTGAAGTTGTCAGTTTTAAAGAAAATTGTTCATAAAATAATAATTTATGAATAATAATTTTTCGACTAATTTAAAGATTAAATTAAATCTTTTCTTTAATTGCTTAAAAAGCTACTGAACAATCATATTATTCAGAATTTTCTTACAAATTCTGAAAATTGAATACATTTTCAGTAGTATTGATAAAATTCTCTAACTTTTTCTTTGGAAAAAGGAAGAATTTGCAGTTTTTTATTTCTCAATTACAATTTTTAAATACAATTCCAAGTTTTACTTAGAAATATAGAAAAATAAATAAAATAAAAACAAAATTAAATAAATATATTACTTAGAAATATAACTTTAAAAAAATGGGAGAAATCACAATAAATATTTTAAATATTTAAATAAAAAAAAGAAAATTGAAAAAAAAGTTGTGAGCAGAAAATTTTGCTCACAAATTGTTATTTTAAAATAAAAATATTGCGTTATTTTCATTTATTTAATAAAAATTATTTCTTCGGCAAAAAATAAAACCAGAATAAAATAAAAGTATAAATTAATTTTCATAATAAAATAAGTTTTTGAAAAAATGTTTGCAAATCACATTTCTTTTAAATTTATAAAGTTCGGAAAAACTGGAAAGTTTATAGAAAAAAAATTTGGTTGTTTCTAATTTTATTAGAACATTATTTTATTTTTTTATTTTATTCTGGTTTTATTTTTTGACGAAAAACTAATTTTTATTAAATAAATGAAAATAATGCATTATTTGTATTTTAAAATAACAATTTGTGAGCAAAATTTTCTGCTTTTTTTAAATATTTAAAATATTTATTGTGATTTCTCCCATTTTCTTTTAAGTTTTTTGAACAAATAGTTATTTTGATTATTAATAATAACTCAGCATTTTTCCGTTTGGGAGAATATGCAAATTGGTTACATTGCTGTTACAAACAATGTACTTCATTATTTTCCAAATCTGAATCTCATATACAAGCCAAACACTCTGTTACTAAAAATTCTCCTAAATGCTTCAAATAGAAAACAAATTATTGAAACAGCGTAGCCAAAGCCTAATACATAAGATATTATATAAAAAAGTTTTTCCTGTTTAATCTCTTCTGGTAGTGAAGTTTTTCTAGGCAGTACGGTCTTTACAGAATAGACTTCATCAAACAATCCAAATTCTGTGGCTCTCTGAATTATTTTATTGTAAAAGTCTGAGAAAGGCGGATTTTTAACAGTTGCCCAGAAGAAAAAGTGATAGCCAACCATTTCTGGCAAAATTTTAACGCTTAACTCTTCTCCCTTTGATGACAGAAATGCATTAACATAATTTTCAGCATTAGGAAGAATGCAGCTTATATTTTTATACCTCGCCATGTATTCCAAACACTCTATCTTCTGTAACGGAAAATAATGTTCCAAAATTTTTGCTTTAGCTAATAACTTTTCAAAGTAAGGAGCTGTTGCATATTTCTTTATTTGCATGTGGGTGCCATAATCCATTAGCGGTATTAATGACGAATCGGCTAATTCTTTTAAAGTCGAAATTTCCGGAACAGGCTGTAGGCTAATGTCCAAAATTACCGAATAAAAAAAAGTTGTGTAAACAATACATACAATCAATAAAGAACCGAACACAATTCTCTCTATCCAGTTATTTGGTTCTTGATTTGTGGGCATTCCGATTATAATTTGACTGATGTTTAAAGTTTGCCATTTAGACCTATTAAATTTCAAAAAGAAAGCTGTTAGCAGAATGATGACAATCGTACAAATTGTTGCCATTGTCATGTGTAAGAGTTCCGAAGAAAAATGTAAACCTTTTGTGCTTTTTTCCGTTCTTGGAATAACAGCTTTAATCATATCAATTTTATGAATTCGTAAAATAAACAGATAACTCATGTCAATATGTGTGAATTGCCAATGTGACCTTAATTTTCTATCTAAAAACCGTCCATCTTTTCGTGTCAGATTAGAATTCATTGCTTGAGCAAAAACTTCTGTTGTTCTGTTTTCCATCCATCGTTGGAGCTTGGAGTCCTTATCTAAATTTTTAAAACTAAAGTTGAAGTCGAATTTTTGGCCCTTAAGATATTTTACTTTATCCGGAAACCATTGAGTTTTAGAAGTCACCTCCTGAGCAGTGAAGGTTTTTCTAAAAGGATTGATGTAACTCAAAAAAGGTTCGTCTTTTCCTTTTTCATTCGGGTACGTCATTATGGTAATGTCCAAATGTCCCAATTTCCATAAAGAATGTAAAGTACTGTTAATATACGCATGAGTTGAATTAAAGGAATTCATAATTAAACATCTCGGTAGTGCCAATTGAGCTCCGATATTTATCCAACGAAGGTATTCTGGAATCAAACTCATTGTGTTAATATTGTTTGCTTGGAAAACAAATAAAGTGGAACTTCTGTAATTCTGAGGAACATTAGTGTTTTCCGTATTGATTCTAAAAACAAAAAAAAGGAAGAATCATTATTTACTTAGGAAAATTATAAACCTTTATATGATCTATTTATTTTTGAAGCAAAAATTTCCCTGTTTGGCAGTATTAAAAATATATTTTTAATTTAAAACATTATTTTCGGATTAAATGATTTAACTTGACTACTGTACCTTTTACTCCAAGTAAAAAATTCATTAGAGTTGATGCTGATAGATGGGAAATGTTGACTGACTTCTTTTATAAGCGAATTCAGCATTGGATCTATATTTTCGAATTGATCGTCATGAATAAACGCAACCCGAAACAGTTTCGATTCGTTTTTCAGATAATTTATAAATCCATCAAAGTAATCTGTTGATGCAGGTTTGTCTAGATTAATTGTTAGAGATTCTGCAAGAATTTCCTTCCAAAAAATACAAATAAATATTCCACTAAACTTCATTTTTTGACAACTGCACTACTATGACTGACAAAATATTACTGTTGATGAGTCTCAAATAAAAAATGAAATAATTATTTCTGGTTCAATATTTGGAAATGCATGAAAACTTTTATATTTTAGAAGGGTTTTAAGAGGCTTTTAACACATCATTAACGTTTCTTTAGAAGCTAAGTAGTTTTTATTTTTTTTGACAATAAAATTGTTGCTAATGTCATAAGATTAAAATCAATACCGTTTTGGAAATTATGTATAAATTTAAGAGCACAACAAACATTGGTATTTTCTTATGTACATATAGTTTAGTAATATTTAACGTTTATGAAAAACAAATTTAGGAAAAATGAAATTCATTTGGAACTTGTTTTACCCTCAACGATAACATTGAATAGCAATAAGGCTCTATTTTTAACCGCAATTTTCTTAGATGATTTGTAAAATATACAAATAGGTTTTATTGATGCGTTATAATGTATGTCCCTAATTTTCAAAGCGGAATCTCCTATACAAGCTAAACACTCTGTTACTAAAAATTCTTGTAAATACTTCGAAAAGAAAACTTATTATTGAAATAGCGTATCCAAAGCCTAATACATAAGATATTATATAAAACAATTTATCCTTAGTAATCTGTTCTGGCGGCGAAGTTTTTCCTGGCAGTAAATTTTTTATAGAATAGATTTCATCAAACAACCCAAACTCTGTGGCTCTTTGAATTGTT
Source organism: Leptopilina drosophilae (assembly GCA_032873175.1). Classification (NCBI taxonomy): domain Eukaryota; kingdom Metazoa; phylum Arthropoda; class Insecta; order Hymenoptera; family Figitidae; genus Leptopilina; species Leptopilina drosophilae. The sequence goes on from CM065482.1 coordinate 1,024,079, forward strand.
TTAAGGTAAAAATCTGAGAAAGGAGGATTATTAGCACAGTGCCAGTAAAAGATTTGATGACAAATAAATTCTGGAAGTATTTTAACATTTAGCTCTTCTCCTTTTGATGATAAATATTCATTAACATGATTTTCAGCATCAGGAAGAAAGCAACTTGTATTTTTATACTTTGCCATGTATTCTAAACAAGTTTTTCCCTTGAACTGAAACAAATAATGTGCAACATAATAATTATTTGATATCATTTTTCTAATATAAGGATTTTTACTAAATAGATCTAAACGTCCAAAAATCTCGTCGTCCATAATAATCGTCAGTAAAGACGAATTAGCTAATTCTTCCAGAGTCGAAATTTCGGGTACAGGTTGTAGACTAATGTCCAAAATTACTGAATAGATGAAACCTGTGTAAACAGTACATGCAATCAATAAAGAACCAAATACAATTCTCTCTATCCAGTTATTTGGTTCTTGATTTGTGGGCATTCCAATTATAATTTGACTAATGTTTAACGGTTGCCATGTAGTTCTATTAAATTTCAAAAAGAAAGCTGTTAGCAGAATGATGACAATCGTGCAAATTGTTGCCATTGTCATGTGTAAGAGTTCCGACGAAAAACGTAAACCTTTTGTGCTTTTTTTCATTTTTGGAATTATAGCTTTTATGACACCAACTTTTGCAATTTGTAAATTATAATAATTAGAAACTCCAACATCCCCCACTGAGCTAATGAACATTCCCTTAGATTGATAATCTCCATCTTTCCTTGTAAGTTTAGAATTCATAGCGCGAGCAAAAATTTCAGTAGTTCTTTTCTCCATCCACAGCTTTTGCACAGGATTATTGTCTTTAATAACAGCCTTATAATAGAAGTCAAACTTTTGCCCCTTAAGATCTTTTACTTTATCCGGAAACCATTGGGTTTTAGAAGTTACTTTCTGAGCAATGAAGGTTTTTGTAAATGGATTTATATGACTCAAAAAAGGTGTCTCTTTCCCGTTTTCATTGTACGTCATAATTGTAACGTCCAAATAGCTCAATTCCCATAAAGAATGTAATGTACTGTTAATATATTCATGAGTTGAATTAAAAGAATTCATAATTAAACATCTCGGTAGTGCCAATTGGGCCTCGTAATTTATCCTTTCAAGGTGTTTTGCAATTGAAGTCATTGTGTTATTATTTTTTGCTTGAAAGACAAGTAAAGTTGATCTTCTATAATGCATCTGTCCTTTAGCCTTTTCTTCAAATATTCTACAAAAGAGGAAAATTAAAATTATTATTTACTTTGAAAAATTGTAATCAAAAATTTGTTTCCCAGTATTAATTAAATAATTTAAATCTCCTTTACCGCTGTTCCCAAGTTGAAACTTCATTATAGTTGGTGCTGATAGACGGAAAATGTTGATTAACTTCTTTCACTAGTGAATTCATCATTCGATCTGTATTTTCGAAGAGATTTTCAAGAATAAACAAAACCCGATGTAGTTTAGATTCGTTTTTCAAATAATTTGCAAATCCATCAAAGTAATCTGTTGATGCAGGTTTGTCTAGACTAATTGTTGAAGGTTCTGCAAGAATTTCCTTCAAAAAAATACAAATAAATATTCCACTAAACTTCATTTTTTTTACAACCACTTACTACGACTGACAAAATATTACTGTTGAGTCTCAAAACAAAATTGAATTCATTTTTTTAGTTATTCAATATGTAGAAATTCATCAACATATTTTTATTTTAGAGGGGTTTGAAGAGTACTTTAATATACTTAACGTTTATATTCAATAGCTAGATAATTTTTTAGTTGATGAACTTTTTGTTATAACGACATAAGTTAAAAATCAATACCGATTTGTGAAATTACATATAAATTTAAGACTACATAAATATTGGTAGGCTTCTATATAAACATATGTAATTCAGTAATATTTTACGTTCATGAAATTAATATTCAGAAAAATATAATTTATCTGTAACTACTGTAATATAGTAATAGTTTTTTTGTAAAATTTTGCTAGAACTTTTATTTTTATTTTAATTTCCATTTTAATGTATGCTTATCTTTCATTCTTAGGGTTGCCACAAATATTAATAATTTTATTTTTCCCTGATTTGCAGACAAAATTCTCACTTTTTCCCTGACCATAAAAAATATTCTGATTCACTCTAAAAATTATTAGATACTCAAAAAAATGTCCTATTAAATTTATTTACAAATTTCATTAATTGTAAAATTATTCAAAAACATCAATAACTAAATTCTTAAATAAGTTTTTAAGTATTACTTTTCCACAGGAATTAAAATTTTTCAGAACATTAAAATTCAAACCATTTTTGAAACTCAACAATTTATAACTTCATGTTTTCTTATAATTTAAATAACCATGAAATTTTTCAACAAAAATTTAATTATTTACAAAAATCCTAATAAAATCTTTCGCAGGAATTCAATTATTTTTAAAAGTAGTAAATTTTCTCAAAAAATTCAATTATTTGAAAAAAATGTAATAAAATTCGTTGCGATAATTCAATTATTTTCATAAACAATAAATCGATTATTCGGTAATTTTATTTTTTAATCAATTTTTATTAGAAAATTTTAGAAAAATCCAATTATTTACATTGATAAATAAATAAATAATTTATTGAATAATTGAATGTTTGTTAATATTGAATTGTCATAAAAGAATTTTATCAACAAATTTTTAAATAATTGAATTCTTTTGAAAATTTTAATAAAATTTTGAAGAATAATTACATTTTTCGAGGAATTTTGATTAAAATATTGTATCCAAAATTAATTAAAATCCTGCGATCAGTTTCATTATTCATGAAAATAATTTAAAAAAATTTTCAAAAATGTTATTAAAATTTTTCTAAAATAATTGAATTTCAGTGAAGAATTTTATTATTTATAAAAATAATTCAATTCCTGTAAAGAACTTTATTAAATTTTTTTTAAAATAATTGATTCATGCGACGATTTTTATCAAAAATCTTTTTAAATAATTGATATTTTTCAAAAAATTTTATAAAATTTTGTATATAAAATATTTGAACTGACGTGAAAATTTGATTATTTATGAATATATAATTGAATTATTTCAAAAAAATTTATTAAAAATTTCATAAATTATTGAATTTCTGTGAAATTTTAACAAGAATTTTATTCAGGTTTTTAAATATATTTGAATTTTGATGATGAATTGTATTATTTATAACAATAATTGAAATTTTGACGAGAATTTAAAAAATTTTTGTAAAAATAATTGAATATTGAAGAATTTTATTATTTAAAAAGATAATTGAAATTTTGACAAGAAATGTTGAACATAATTGAATTTCTGCAAAGAATTTTATTACTTTTTAAAATAATTTAATTCTTCCAACGAATTTTATTCAAGTTAATAAAAATAATTGAATTTCAGTGCGGAATTTTACTATTTCTAAAAATAATTGAATTCTTGAAAAGAACTTTGTTATATTTTTTTTCAATAACTGCACTCTTGCGACGAATTTTATAAAATTCTTTTTAAATAATTGATATTTTTCGAAAAATTATTTGAAATTTTGTATATTAAATAATTGAATTCCTGTGAATATTTGATTATTTATGAATATAATTGAATTATTTCAAAAAAATTTATTAAAAATTTCATAAATTATTGAATTTCTGTGAAATTTTAACAAGAATTTTATTCAGGTTTTTAAATATATTTGAATTTTAAAAAAGAATTGTATTATTTATAACAATAATTGACATTTTGACGAGAATTAAAAAAAGTTTTTTTAAATAATTGAATATTGATAAATTTTATTATTTATAAAGGTAATTGAAGTGTTGACAAAAATTTTCGAACATAATTGAAATTCTGCGAAGAGTTTTATTACTTTTGAAAATAATTTAATTTTTCCAACGAATTTTTTCAAGTAAATAAAAATAATTGAATTTCAGCGACGAATTTTACTATTTCTAAAAATAATTGAATTCTTGAAAAGAACTTTGTTAAATTTTTTTCAATAACTGAACTCTTGTGACGAATTTTATAAAATTCTTTTTAAATAATTTATATTTTTCGAAAATTTTTTTTTTTTAATAATTTTTTTTATTAAATAATTGAATTCCTGTGAATATTTTATTATTTATAAAAATAATTGGTCTATTTAGAAGAAATTCATCAAAAATTTTGTAAATTATTGAATTCCTGTGAAATTTTTCCAAGAATTTTATTCAGGTTTTTAAATATATTTGAATTTCGAAGAAGAAGTGAATTTATCTATAAAGATAATTGAAATTTTGACGAGAATTTAAAAAAAAATTTTGAACATATTTGAATTTTGGAGAAGAATTCTTTTATTTTTAAAGATATAATTGAAATGGCCGGAATTTTTAAAAAATTTTTGATTATAATTGAATTTCTACGAAAATTGTTATTATACTTTTGAAAATAATTAAATTTCTGTAATTATTTGTAACTTTTCCAAAATTAAATTTTTTTTTTAGTATTTTTAACTAAAATTCTTTTATAAATCTAGTATTTATGAAAATTGTAAAAATTATTCATTACATAATTTATAAGTCATAATTTTATGATAGTTCTTTAAAAATGAAGTTATCTAAAAGAAATTATTGTCTGAAATAGAAAAAATTCAAGGTTTTGTATTGAAATTCGTGGTTTTTTTTAATATTTTACAAGGCAAACAAAAAAACATCAAAATTTAGAGTTTTTTCATGAATTTTTGAAATTCGATTCAAGCTATGGAAATGTAATCAATTAAAAAAGTGTTTATACTTACAAAAAGTATTTATTATAGTGTTATACCATAATTACTATGCGGTAATAGTAATACATTAGCATTGTGAATCATGAAGCATAAATGAAAATAAATCAAAGAGCCAGAGGATTTTCACATGAAAAATAAATTGCAAATTTTTTCTTTCAAAAGAAAACCAGAAGATAGGTATAACCTAATTTTGTAATATTTTGCAAACATGGCATATATCAAGTATTAGTTGCAAAGATCGCGAACAACGAAGTGAAACCACATTCTTGACTCAATTATTATCGAACGTCTCGCCTATCCAATTACGTGATACTTTACGTTACAAGTACATTGACACCTTCAACCTCAATTTTTGGTATTTTTTAATTTTCTTCTTACATTATAGTGCTCGGGAGCGATTGGAAAAATTGTACATCCATCTAGTGAATGTATAACTGAATTAAAAATAAAATGTATATGCTTCTATACTTCTATGTCTGACAGAAAAAAAGCTGCCTCAACATATTGTTTCAGTGTGAGCTTTTTCTTTTTACACTTCAGCAAAGAAAGCAGAACGCCCATCAATCACTTGGAAACTATTATGTCACCCTTTCGATGCATTGTTCTTTCGCAACTACTTTTGGAGAACAGTTTCACAGTGCGGTTCCAAATTTTCGAAAGGTACCAACGTGCTACTTGTTCTCTTCTTCCTCGAGCTGCGCTTTATACACCAAATATATAGGCAACGTGCGATGTAGGTTATTTATTTTTAATAAAAGCGATAAAAAAATCGATCACTCCGAGTCAAAATTTCAAAAACAAAAAAAGACAATTTTTTACATCATTTTTAATATTTTCTTTAAGTTTCTCCCCTATGACATTTTTGACTTCACGGTAAATCGTTAGGTATTAAAATAACACCAAAAACGATTAAAATAATCCAATTTAGTGTTATTTTAATCCATTTTGGTGTTATTTTAATACCTAACGATTTACCGAGTTTGTTAATTTATTTTTAAAAATCCAGACACTATAAGAAAAAAAGTCGATTCCACAGTTATACCTAAAAATTATCAAATTGCGAGAAATTGATCTCGAAATATGGATCAAATCATAATTTGATCTCAATTTTTTTGATTATTTTGATCCATTTGGGGGGGGGTCATTTTGACGTTTTTAGAAAAACAGTGTCTAGAATAAACTGTAGTTGATAGAGAACATAAAATTAATTTACATTTTAATTTATTTAATTTACATTTTTGACGAACGTTAATATGAATCCGGATTTTATAAAAAAGTACAAATTGACAGTTCAACAATCAACATTATAGAAAATGACGGTCAGCGACGTCTCACAGGTTGCCTACTAAAAGGGGTAAAAATAATATAAACATAATGTTTTCATTATAACAGAAAAGTGTAGAAAAATTAAAAAATAAAGGAAACTTGTTTATGAAAATGTTGTAAAACATAAATTTTTTTATTACAAAAGAAGTTTATAAAGTCCAATGTTCTAAAAACGTTTTTAGAAACACGGTAAATCGTTAGGTATTAAAATAACACCAAAATGGATTAAAATAACACTAAATTGGATTATTTTAATCCTTTTTGGTGTTATTTTAATACCTAGCGATTTACCGTGAAATATAACGCTTTAAATATTATTAATCCTATCACAATTAATAATAGAAAATAATTTTCTTAGCATGGAACAATGTTTTATTGTAAGTAATTTAATTACTTACTAATTAAGTAAGTTAATTTTTATAAAACTGTTGTGAAAATAAAGCTGCAGTTTTAAATTTTTTTCATTTATTCTTTATAATTCTTATTAACTAACTTAGTAACATAGTTACTACACTGAAAAAAAAATTTATTTGATTCAAATAACCGATTATTTGACTATTATCAAATAAATATTTACTTGAATCAAATAATTTTTATTTGAATCAATTATTAAATAATAGTTGCTTCAAATACTGAAATATTTGATTCAAATACAATTTATTAGATTCAAAGAAAAATTATTTGTTTCAAGTAAATATTTATTTCATAATAGTCAAATAATCGGTTATTTGAATCAAATAATTTTTTTTCAGTGTAAATTCAATTGTAGTCTCGTCAAAATTTCAATTTTCTTTATAAATAAAAAAATTCTTCTCTGATATTCAATTATTTTACAAAATTTTAATCAAATTCTTGTAAAAATTTCAATTATTTTCAAGTTCCAAAAGAATTCTATTATTAAAAAAAAATTTGAATACAATTCTACGCAAGCATTCAATTATTTTCATTAATAATAAAAATTTTTTACAGAAATTCAATAATTTACAAATTTTTTTATAAATTTCTTTGCAATAATTCAATTATTTTCATAAATAATAACATTTATACAGGGCTTTAATTATTTCTATAAATAATAAAATTCTTTTAGGAATTCAATTATTTTCATGAATATTAAAACTCATTGCAGAATTTCAATTATTTTTAATGCAATTTTAATCGAATTTCTCCAAAAATGTAATTATTCTTAAAAATTTTATTAAAATTCTTATTAAAATTCTTATTAAAAGTCCAAAGAATTTAATGATTTAAAAAATTTGTTGATAACATTTTTTATGAGAATTTAATTTCAAGAAACATGAAATTAATAAATTATTTATTTTTGTATTTAAATAATTGAATTCTCGTAGAATTTTCTAATAAAAATGGTTTTAAAAATTAATTTCAGTTAAAATTTTAGATTGTACTTAAGTATTAAAAGCATTGTAACGTGGATTTTTATAAATAATTAATTTTTGAAAAAGTTTCAAACTAAAATCATTGAAATTCTTAATTTTTCATATTTTTGCTAAAAAATTCTGTAGAATTAATTCATTTTAAAAGTTTAATAGGATTTTTATTGAAATTATTTCAAGTTTTTATTTTTTAATATATATTTAATTGCTGAATTTTCGAATAATTAAAATTTTATAAAATTGAATTGTAAACGAATAAATTTGAAAATTACAAAACTCATCGCAGGGTTTCAATTATTTTCCATACAATTTTAATTGAATTCCTTGACAAAAGTAATTATGTTCATGCAAGTTTTAATAAAATTCGACAAAAGAATTGAATAATTAAAAAATTTGTTACTAAAATTCTTTATGAGAATTGAATTCTGAGAAGCATTCAATTATTCAATAAATTATTTACTTTTGCATTTAAATAATTCAATTCTTGTAGAATTTCCTAACGAAAATTGATTTTCATTTCATAAAAAATAAATTTTAGTTAAAATTTGAGATTATAATTGAATATTAAAAGAAATATAGAGTGAACTTTTTGGAAATAATTGAATTTAGAAATTAATATTTTTGAAAAAGTTTAATAGAATTTTTTCAATATTATTTGAATTTTTTATTTTCTAATATGCATTTAATCAAAGAGTTTAGGAATAATTGAAAGTTCGTGAAATTTTTTAATTAATTATTATTAAAAGTAATAGATATAAAAATTGTAGTTAAAAATTTTGGAAAATAATAATTGAATTGAAATAATGAAAATAACTTTGAAGAAGTATAATATTCTTATACTATAAAATAATAATTTTATTACTTGGTCATCTTTTCTTATTATAAAATAAGAAAAAATCGATCACTCCCAATCGAAGACTCGTTATCGATATCTTCATGTTTTATATTCATAAGGAAATTGAATAAACTAAAATTTCATTCATTGTAAAAAATAACCCAAAATTGATTATTTTAATCTCTTTTGATGTTAATTTAATCTGCAACACTTTTTAATACCTCGCACGATGTACTGTGTAATTTCTCAAAATCCATTGAAATACGCTCCGTGTATTTTCAAAGTTTGAAACAACAAGAAATCTTTCAGACATCTCAGGGACATTCAATGTATGGGCAAAAACAGAGCATTTTTAGAAACGTTTTTTGTCAATGTCTGAAAACTGTTTGCAAAAAAAAACATTCTTAGAACGTCTTTTGAACAAGTGTTATCCCACAGGGTTAATTAATTTTCTGCGTTGAGACCAAAGATTTATAAAGTTTGACAAAATAAGAACCACCCTAAGTAAATCCTAAGTATGTAAGCGTCTTAATGTTAATGTTCCTCAACAGCATGCGTATAATTGTTGGGTTCTCAATGGTAATTTTTTCGACCACTTTTCTCTTTGAATATTTTACAGTATATTTTTCGATCACTTGAATTGATCATTTGAATTGAGCTCAAATTTTGCACGAAAGTTTAAAATACAATAAAGAAGTGCAGTGATTTTGAAAAAAGTTGTTATATTTTTAAAATTACCCGTTGTCACCGTCACTTTAAATCCATTTTTCGTCTTTAGCGATTTTAAAGTGTTGCATTATGATTAATTTTTGAAATATTAAATAATATTAAATCTTTTGCATAGCACTGACCTTCTTTATTGTATCTTAGACTTTCTTAGAAAATTTTAGCTCAAAATATTAAATATATATATATAAATGAGAAAAGTGATCGAAAAATATACTGTAACAGTATGTCACATTTGTGTGAAACATTACCGATTATTTAATTTTCATACAACCCCCAAAGCACTGAAACTAACCTAAAAATTTATTAAATATTTACTTTCAATATTTGTCATTCATTGCAATGTTCAGGAAAGTTTCGCGCTAAACATTTATTCAATTGGGATGTTTAAATTTTTATATACATAACTTTAAAAAAACTTTGCAATTACACTGAAAAAAAATTTATTTGAAAAAATAAAATAAAATCATTTATAAAATAAAATTTTATAAAATCATTTTCAAATAAATCATTTATTTGGTTATAATCCAATAAATGTGCATTTGAACTAAATACATATTTCTTTGACCTAAATATTTTATTTTATCGCATCAAATAACTATTTATTTGAATCAAATACAAATTATTCAAATCAAATAAATGAAATATTTCAAACTAATAAATAAATTATTTGAATCAATTCTGAAATTATTCAAATCAAGTAAATATAATATTTCAAGCTAGTAAATAATTATTTATTTAAATCAATTATGAAAATTATTCCATATTGTATTTAATACAACATTTTTTTTTAATATTTAGTATTTTTTTAATTCATTAATATATTATTATATTATATGTATATATTATATATATATTAACTGATTTTTTAACAGACTTTTAACAATATTTATAAACATGTTCACACTTTTTTTATATCAAAGCCAGTGTCGTATATTCTGTATCCAAATAACATATTTATTTATTTTTATTTATTTTTTTCATTTATTTATTTATTTATTTTTATTATTAAATAAATGAAATATTTAAGTGAAATAAATGAATGAACAGTTTCAAGTAATTCATTATTTTCGTTTCAAATAATTATTTAATTGATTGAAATATATTTTTATTTGTCTTGATAAAATAGTGTATTTGCTTTGAATAATGAATTATTCAGATTAAATAATTAAGTTTATTAGAATCAATAAAATAAATTTATTGTGTCAAATAATTTTTATTTACATCAAATATACGAAGTATTTGAATGAAATAAATAAAAGAATAGTTTCAAGTAACTCATTATTATATAGTATTAAATAAATTCATTTATTCAATTCAAATAATTATTTAATTGAATCAAATACGATTTATTCGGTTCAAATAAGTGTGATTCAAATAATTATTTAATTGCATCAAATACGATTTATTCGGTTCAAATAAGTGTGATTCAAATAATTATTTAATTGAATCAAATACGATTTATTTGGTCGAAATAAGTGTGATTCAAATAATTCAAGTTATTTGAATCAAATACATATTTTTTTGATCCAACTAAAATTTATTTGAATCAATTAAATATTTTTCAAATAATTTGAATTATTTGAATCAAATAAATTTTTTTCTCAGTGTAGATACTCCGAATATTGCAAGTAAGTATTTAATAAATTTTTGAGGAAAGTTTCGATGCTGTGGGGGAATAAGTGGTTGAAATAAAGATGAAAACTAAAATAGCTATGGTTTTTTAATATTAAAACGGTATGAAAAATAGAATATGCCTCAAATACTGTAGAAAATTGAAGTAAAAATTGCAGGAAAAATTCTCCTCTATTACCCAAGTATGTAGTGGATTTTTGAAATCTAGGTTGCAATAGAGCAACGTAATTGCAGGAGTTGGACAGGTGGCTCCCTGCAGTGACTCGAGGTAGGACTCCAACAACAACCCTGTCACGTTCCACCCACCTCCAGCGAACCCCACCGAACTGCCAACTCTTAACCCATGTCTCAACCCCTCTGTTGGCTTAGTATCAGCGCTTCTGCCGCTTCAGATATTTCTGTTTGAATCCGCGCACTGTCCTCACCAATGTTTCATATCGTTAAGCTCATTCTATCTGCAAGCGAATTATTTCCTCTCTAAGCTCTCTCTCTCTCTTTCTCTCTCTACTTTTATTTTCCAACCCAAAATGTATTTACCGTTTGCGCTCATTTCCCTTAGTTTCTCTGACATTTCGTTTCAAATATTTCTGCAACATAATAAATGAATTAAAACACTGAAAAAGGTGCGGAAAGCAAAACACACGACCCTGAGCGAAAAATTCAATTTCAGAAAACCTGCAAAACAGTGATAGTGGAAAAAAGTGAACTGCTTCTCCAAAGGGAATAATTAATTTTAAGTGTCAACTTTTTTTTGTAATTTCCAACAAAATGCAACGAATGTGAGACAAAGTTTAATTCTCAGTCATATCGTTCATGAACTTAAGGCAATATTCGGTTGATAAAGAATTGAAAAAATTTTACAAGATTATTTTTTGTTTAGTAGAAAAGTTCAAGTCGATGGAAACGGTGAATCGTTGAAAAGAGTTTGTTTTTGGCAAAATTCTCCTTTTGCAAGTGGTACCATTAATACTGAATGAACAGTTTGTGAATATAATTATAATTTGAAGATTTTTTTTTAGTGACTTCGAGTGACCTTTTCACCAATAACTGCCGGTTCAAAGCTGATACGTGACACAGAGTTTCCTGAGTGAGTATTTTCGGAGCACAATCCTTTAATTAACGTCCGATGCTTATCAAATGTTATGGCCACTTGAAGGGCTATTTTTCATCCAAAAAATTCTCTTTCGAAACATTTCTTTCTACACTTCCCTTTTACACTTTTTACTTTTATACGCTTTTTCAAAAGCATAAATTCTATAATATTCTAAAGCATAAGGAATAAATGCAACTTCCGAAATCATTTCCCATGTAATGATAATTTTTTCAAGACACTTTTTTCAAAGACAGAAATCTTTCTTTTTCCTGAAGCAAAAAAACCATTTTCGAAACTAATGTGAAAAATATTAATGAATATAGTTTATTGATATGATAAATAATTACTAATGAACTTCTCTTCAATTCATTGAAATTATTATTTTTCTAAATAATTAATAAACGAGGCTATTTCTGTGACACAGCAGGTATTCCACAAATATAATATATCAAAGTGACAAACACAATATAAAATAAAACATTAGTTCGTTTTATAGAATTTTCTCAATCTTTCCTCTGACAAAAGAAATAATATAATTAGATTTTGGTGTCATTTTTCTCTCGTTTATTAAATGAAGGCATTATTAATTGAATAAAGTAGAAGACTTAATATTAATTAAATAGAATTAAATAGAATTAAATATAGAATTAAATAGAATTAAATAAAATTGAATAGAATTAAATAGAATTTTAATCAAGATGAAAATTTTTTTATCTATAGACAAAATTAATTTTTTTAGAATTAGAATATTAAATGCATTTTATTCTTCTATGATGTAGAAATCCTTTTGTTGGAAATTTTTAGTTTTGTAAAAAATGTCAAACTAAAAGATATGATATACGGAAGGAGAAAGTGAAATGAAAACGTTTTTGGCTTTTAGCCAACAGCGATGTTACTATCAATAAGAAACCTTCTGGTTGAGTTCGGTTTCTCAAATGCAAACAACTTGGAAATCTATTTTTGAGTTAGAGAGAAAATAGTTGCCATTTCACTCTTTTTTTTACGATATCAGCATATAATCTCACTTAACTTCATTCATCTTTGGCAAGAACCAAAAAAAAAATGTCAAATCGTCGAAAATTAATATCTTCACGTCGCGATAGGGATCATTCCGTTTACTTATTTTTCTCCATATATACAATAGGAGCGCAAATAGAAATTTTTTATTCTTTTGAGTGAAAAAAAAATAAAATCCCTATAATTGGACAATTTAAATTAATTGTGAACAATTGGACAGTTTAAATTAATTGAGAACAATTGAATTGTATTTTGGAAACGAACTTATATTTTGCTAAGGAAAAAAATGCACTTTTCGACTTTTTGCAACGTTAAAAAGTTTAATGCAGAATGTAATTGAAATGTATGAAAATGTATGAAAATGTAAACGTTGTATCGTGACAAGAGGATTACAATTATTTCCAGAAGATTGAGCTTTCTATCTTTCTGAAACCTTTCATGTGATGATAAATAGAGATTGTAAATTACTCTCTCTCTCTCTCTCAATGACTATTTTTGCCCATGTAGGTAAAAATTCATTATTTTTTTTAATGCTTTTACGTATATTAGTGACCCATAAATTAATAAAACATTTATTACCAACGTATATGGAAAAAATAAATTGATTATATGACTTATTTAAGGCAATATGAATTTTCAAGCGCAGTTATCAAATTTTAATATATAATGTGAATATAAACACGAAATCTTTTTTTTCCTTTATGTCCTGATTTATATAAAAATATAAAATTGAAAATATTAGTTAAAAATTATACTTTTATGTGACAATCAGTGACAGACTTTTTGCTTTTTAAATCACTATTCTATTTTTAACTACACGAAAAAAAATTTTCACCTCGAACAACTACAAATTTCACTATATTAACGAAATGTTTTGTTATTGCAGCGAATATTTTCGCTATTTCAACGAATACTTTCGCTATTTTAGAGAAAATTATCAATCTTCGAGTTAAAAAATTTTTTTTTCATGTGATTTATATTTAAATAGTAAATAAAGTTAATTTTATTACAAAACGTGTTTTTACAATCAGCATAAAACTTTTTAAAAAAATCTATCCAAAGTAATTATAGGGTTCTATAAAAAAATTTTGAAGCGCTTCTTAATGGATGAAGTATTGTAATACAAAAATTGTTTAAATTCGATTTTTCGACACATTTTTATGTTATTTGACCTCAGGAATTAAAAGAATCACATTTTTAAAAAATGTCATTCTGTGTTGCAAACATTACATTTTCATAAATATCTCGAGATTATAAAGAGCTTTAGGTATGCATTTTTTTCAAACTGTAGTTCTCTTGTGCGGATGTAAAATGAGAGTGGTCTGAGATATATTAATGTTTAACTAAATTTTTAATGTTTAATTTTTCAAAAAACAATAATTTTTAATTTTTTAAAATACAATAGCTTTTAATTTTTCAAAAAACAATAGTTTTTAAATTTTTTAAAACACAATATTTTTTGCCAATAAATTCCAAAAAAATGTTAATTTAATTTTAATGTTAAATTTTTTCACTAAGTTTGTAGAGATTTTAAAGACGCATCTTTTGAGCATCTTTTGAAATTCTTGTTATTTTAAAAATAAAATATTATGAAAAATATAATTTTCAAAATTTATAGTAAAAATAAAATTTCGTAAAAGTAAAAAAATAAAAGTAAATTGTTTGAAACTGACTAAAATGTTATTGAAAAGTAAAAAAATTGTTTAATGTAGTAAAAGTGTTTATGTAATATCGAAAAATATTGATGGAAATATTAGGTTTTTATAAAAAACATTGTAATAATTCAAGTTAATTTTAAATTAAAAAGTTTTAATTAAAAACACTGAAAAAATTAGAATTTTCGAGAAGTTACAATTACAAAAATTAAATTATTTTCAAAATTATTGTTAAATATTTTCTTCAAAATTTCAATTATTATTATGAATAATGAAATACTCATTAAAATTTTTATTATTTTGATAAATATTAAATTTCTTCGAAATTCAATTATTTTCAAAATTATTGTTAAATATTCTCTTCAAAATTTCAATTATTATTATGAATAATAAAATACTCAATAAAATTTTTATTATTTTGATAAATATTAAATTTCTTCGAAATTCAATTATTTTCAAAAAATTATTAAACATTCTTCGTCCATATTAACCGGAGATAATAAACCTTTTAAAAACTAAATTTTTGTAAAATAAGTTTTTTTTAAATTTCCTAAAAAATATAGAAATAACTATAAAAGTCGCATAAATAACTTGTAGAGCATTTAAAAATGCTTCAATTGACCTACTTTAAAACCTAATTCAATTAAAAATTACGAAATTAATGGTTTTTTAAAAACTAAAAGATATAAAGAAAGTTCTATTTTTTAAATTTTTTTTTTTTTGAAAATGTGGATGTAACTTTTAACTTCTTATAAATAAATTGTAAAACTTCAAAAAATCGCTTTGATTCACCTGTTTATTAACTTAATTCGATCAGAAATGTGAAATTATTGTTATTTTAAAAATAAAAAATTATGGAAAATATAATTTTCAAAATTTATAGTAAAAATAATTTATTCGTAAAAGTAAGAGAATAAAATTAAATTGTTTGAATTTTAGTAAAATTTTTCTACAAAGTAACAGAAATGTAATAAAAGTAATAAAAGTTTGTGTAATATTAAAAAATATTGATGGAAAATTTAGGTTTTCATAAAAAAATTGTTATAATTCAAGTTAATTTTAAATTTAAAGAATTTTTAATAAAAAACACTGAAAAAATTTGAATTCATGTTTAGTTACAATTACAGAAATTCAATTATTTTCAAAAATAATCAAATTCTTTGCCGAAATTTTAAAATTCTTAAAAATTCTCGTCACAATTTCAATTATTTTTATAAACAATAAAATTCTTCGAAATTCAATTATTTACAAAAAATTTTTACCAATTAAATGATTTTGAATATTTACTATACTTCATTAAAATTTTCTAAAAGAATTCATCAGTTTAAAAAATAAATTTATAAAATTCCACATAAACATTGAATTATTTTCATAAATAAAGAAACCTGCAGAAGAATTCAATTTTATTTACAAATCTTTACAAATTTCTTCGCATTAATTCAATTGTATAAATTTTGCATATACTATTGACTAATTAATTTTTAATTTTACTATTAAACTATAATTAATTCTGTAGAATTAATTTTGTTAAAAAGTATAGTTGAATTTATTTTGAAATTATTTTCAGTTTTTACTTTAAAATGTATACTTAATTGCAGAATAACAGAATAATCGAAATTTCGTAAAATTGAATAATGAAAACAAAAAGGAGATCACAAAAAATTTGCAAATTTTCAAATAAAATTTAACAAAAATTATTAATAATAATTGATTTGAAGAAGAATTTAAGTTAAAAATTCTAACAAGTACACGGTAAATCGTTAGGTATTAAAATAACACCAAAAAGGATTAAAATAATTCAATTTAGTGTTATTTTAATCCATTTTGGTGTTTTTTTAATACCTAACGATTTACCGTGTAATGATTGAATTGAAATGCGATGAAAATAATTTTGATGAACTTATAGTAAAAATATTCTAATACAAAATAAAATAAATGATTTTATCACTCGGTCATCTTTAATTTGTTGGATTTTTAAAAAGGCTTGAATTCGAAAATTTTGAGCATTTTAATTCATGGAAAACTAATTATGATGAAATATTTATTTTAAATAAAACTATTTATGTTTTTGAATAAAGTTCACAATGAAAGAAATTCGTTAATAAATATATAACACATACTAGAGCTTTTTGGAGTATATCTAATTTTTTTTTATAATGAATCATAAAATTCTTTAGGGTCGCAGGAAAAGAGTAAAAATTCTGCGCCTGGAAATCAGGGGAAAGTCACGGAAAAACAAAATTAAACCCTTAATAATGTGAAAATTACTGATTAAATATGTTTACTATTTATAAAGTCCATGAGATTGATAACGTTTGAATATGTCGAATTAAAAACGTGGTTAAAAAAAGATTGTAATAAATTTTCTGGTCTTCCTTTTATTTTTCTCACATCTTTTTTTGAACATTAAAAATCTTTAAAATCGAGTGCAAATAAAACCATTAAAGAAAATATCAGAAAAGCAATTAGAGACTGAAAAAAAGGGTCGCAAATATCCTGGCAAAGCAAAAAGAGACTTGGTAACCCAAATTCTATATAAACTAATACATTCTGAGTAATGGAAGTTTAATTGAAATTTGATTACGTAATGTATATTTGTGTTTACAGAATATATATATCTGAAAGTAAATTTATTCGAATGAAACCACGTGCATTCTTCTGACAAGCGTTATTTGTACTTGTTTCGGTACGCGCTCTATCTCTTAAACGACTTAAATGGACAGCTTGACTACTATTATTTACATACTGCTAACATGCAGCAGAATTCTCTGCGGTTTATCGATTTCCAGACATCCATGGCACTAGTACGATTCAATTTAAGTATATAATAGGCATAGGTAATAGGATTCAATTTTCACTCTAATTTGCGTGCGAAAGCCCACGAGCGAGACTTGTCGCACAATATATACGTCAGAACAATTTCAAAAGCAGAACAATAGAGCATAAATATATCAATCAACCGTCAAATAATTATATTCTTAATATAAAGAAAAGTACGTTTTTCAGTCAATGTTAAAGAACAAAAATTATATATGTAAATTACTTTTTTATGCAGATAATATATCAAAATTTATTTATTCCGTTCAAATTAAAGGAAAAATTTATTATTTTAACTTTTTTTTTGAAACATGTTAAAATAAGCAAATTATCTTTATGAATGTTCTAAAAATTTAGTACAATGTACAAAAGTATTCATATGGAATAATTATAAAAATATTTCGCCGCCGCAATGTGGAGATTTTCTAAGAGCCCCCTCATGAGATCCGTCATCTAAGAGCCCCTAATAGTATATATTTGTCATATCCCAAAGTCAAAATATATAGGTCAATTTATTTATCATTTTAAGTCTCAGCCCTCAATCACAAGGATCATTAATAGGCAATACAAACAAGAAAATAAACTATAATAATTAAAAAATATTATCATAACTAGCAGCAATTTGCGTGCTAAAGCAACTAACTTCTTACATACTTTTTAAAATAAAATTATCAAATTTAAAAAATAGAATTTCAAAATTATTAATTCATATTTTTTTTCATAAATAGAAAATATGACTTCATATTTTAAAAATATGAAAATATTAAAATATGAATATGATTATTGCTACTATAACCACAATAATCATATATTCTGAGCCAGCTATTCAAGGAAAAGTTAGACAAAACTAAATATTTAGTATTTAGAAGAAAAACATAAATTAATAATTAAAAAATAAAATACAATATTAAAATATCATATTAATATATTATATACATTATATATTATATTAATTAATATTATATTTTTATATTTTTATATTATTATTTATTATTTTAAATTAATTTTTGTGTCCCTTTTATTTTCACCATAAACTATGAATTCACCACGAATTCTAAAACAAAACAATCAATTTTTACTATTTCTAACAATAATTTCATTTTAAACAATTTTAATTAAAAAATTTTTATTTTATTTATATTATTCTTGAATAACAATCATAAAATTATTACTTGGAATTTATTTAATGAATTTCTAACAATAATTTCATTTTAAACAATTTTAATTAAAAAATTGTTATTTTATTTATATTATTCTTGAATAACAATCATAAAATTATTACTTGGAAATTATTTCATGAAAATTTAACCTAAATATTTCAAAATTAATTCAATTTTTAAAAAAATTGCCATAATAATATTTATAAATGTGACGCGATCTGAAGAAAGGGACCCTAGAAGCAAATCACTTTAAGGTTATGTAGCGTTGCTTTTTTTCTTGTTTGAAAGTTTCTTTTTACTTATTGCAAATTAAAAGCAGTTTTTATTGAATATTTTGGTTTTAATGAAGACTTAAAGTTAGACATTAATTATTCACATTAACAGTTGATTCTTTTTTTGTATTTTCATTTTAAAAATTTCAAACATAACCTCTAATTTTTTGCTTCTATGGTCCCTTTCTTCAGATCGCGTCACAAATAAATCAACTTCAAAAGGTTTTAATATGAAATTTTATAAAATTTCAATTTTTAATGAATTTAAACATTTGAAATTTTAAAAAACTTAGATTTTTGCGAAATTTTAATAATTCAAATTCTTCTTGAAATTAGCTAAATTTGTCAATATATATTTAATATTAAATATAGTTATTGAAAATAATGGACTTATTGAAAAATTTTAGTTAAAAACATTTTAAAAAATAATTTAACTTTGAAGGAGAATAAAACGAGAAACGAATTTTGAAGAAGTTGCAAATGCTTGCAGGAATTCAATTATTTTCAATTCTAACAAAATTTTTCATACAAAAGTTCAATTATGTTCAAAATTTGAAGAAAAATTCACCTCATAATCAAAACTATCTTTATAAATATCAAAACTCAATACCAAAATTCAATTATTTTCAAAAATATTTTCACATTTTATTTTTAATATCTACTATTTTAATAAATTCCTTAAATGAATTGAGTTTAAAAAAAATTGATAAAGTTCCACGTAAACGTTGAATTATTTTCATAAGTAATAAAAATTGCAGAGGAATTCAATTAATAAAATTTTTCACAACACTTCATTACAATAATTCAATTAATTTAATAAATAATGCATTGTGTTGATATTCTTTTAATCGCATTTTTTTACGAATTCAATTATTTTTATAAATAATAAATGTGTTTTAGGAACTCAATTATTTTCATAAATTATTTTTAAGAAACATAATTTAATTCTTCAGTAAATAATTTACTGTCGTATTTAAATAATTGAATAATTGATTTTGAAAAGGTTTCAAATTAAAATATTTGAAAATTTGAATTTTCTATACTTTTAACTATCAATTTTGAAGAATATTGTTTTTTGGAAAAGTTTAATTTCATTTTTTTAAAATAATTTGAAATTACGTGAAAATTTTTTCGAATATGGTAATTTTTCCAAATTCTGAGAAATTTTCCTCTCTTTTCATAAGGAAATTTTTCTAAACGTTTAGGAGAATTTTTCCAAACGCATTTATAATTTTTTCCATTATTTCATGAGAATGTTTCTAAATTCACAGTAATTTTTTCAATTGCAAATAGAACTTTTTCGAAAGATATTTTATAAAAATTGATTTGGAGAAGAATTTTAGTTAAAAAATCTAGAAAATAATAATTCAATTAAAATGATGGAAATAATTTTCAAGAAATTTACAGTAACAATATTTTTAATAGAAAATAAAAATACCTTTATATAAGTTGTTTAATTTAAAAAAAATTTGAATCATTTTAAAATATTTGATTATATTTTGAAAAAGCCTAATGCCTGTGGAAAAATAATAATTAAATATTTATCTAAAAACGAAGTTATTTATGTTTTTGAATAATTTTACGATTAAAGAAATTCGTGAAAAAAAATGATAGCAGAACATGTTTTTGAGTAAAATTTTCAATTTCCATTTTAATTAAAAATATGCAATTCAGAAAAGTATTTATAACCATTTTTTCCTTTACTTTTAACAAGCTTTAAATTTTATTAAAACAATATTGTAAATAAGAAACAAAAATGATGCAAACTATTTCTTTATGGAAATTGAAGATTTTTTCTACAAAAATATTGAGAAAGAAAGGAAAAAAATAACTTAAATTTAGTGATACAACTACGTTGGTCAAGGGTAAGAACATTATGTTCCTTACAAAGTAAAAGATAATCAGAACCTTGAAGAAAATAATTATCACTTTTAGGTAAAGTACAATATTTAAAAAATCGTTTTTCAATCTTTTCTAAAAGAAGCAAACCTTTTTTAAAGTGTAGTTCCCAAACGAGTCAAGCATATTCAATTTTGCTTCTAACAAAAAAGGGTCAATAAAATATTTAAAACATTGATATTTTTGAAATTACGAGTGTTTCTAAAAAGATTGCCTGAGGCCCCTGATGCAGAGCTGTATACGTCTAATATATGATCGTTGAAATTTAAATTACGTGTCAATATTTACTTTTTCCGACAAAAAATCAATAGTTATTTGTAGAAATAACTATTAAAATTAATCAATAATTAATAATTTGTAGATACAAAATTCTATCCATGTAATCATCGGAATATGAATACCTAATTCTGAACCGAAGAGTTAAATAACATCTAATGGATATCTAATAGATATCACTCATAAACTCCATGAGTTCTTCATTCATAATTAATTATGAAAGCTAGTCTGCCATATATTACTTAATCCCATATTAAAATCTCTGTGCTTCAAGCTTGAAAGAGTGATCTTTATCTTCTTATGTTATAATATCTAATAATTTGGAAGGGACCTTACGTCAAAAATAAAGCTTTCGAGAAAAACGCTTCTAAGGTTAAAAAGTCGCTGTTCATATTCTTGCACTTTTGATATGCTTTTAAAAATAGTTAATCGGGTGTTTTTGTAGTTGTAAAAGCACTGAAAAAATTCCTAGGTGACTTGAACATCTGCTAAAATTTAAAACCACAAAAATTCTTCATTTTTATACTTTAACTATAGGAATCTTGGTTATATTGGCAAATTTTTTTGCTGTAGTAACTAGGATTCCTAGTTAAAGTAACTTTAATTCTCAAAGAATGATTTTCGTAACTAGGAGCATAGTCAAATCGCCTAGAATTCACTATGGAACTAAAAAACAGTGTTAGGATCAAATCTCTTGTAAAATTTGTAACAATGCATTTGTTACTGGGATATTAGCGGTTTGTCTTTGTCGGAATAGTCAGTGTGTTAGTTGGTATCTCTTTCTTAAATTTCCAAAGTTGATTTGATTCTGGTTGTGGCTCACTATATGTGATGAAAATAAACGGTGGTGACGAATTTCCACGATTGATAGCGGCCAGGGACGAATTTATTTACAGGTGATTTTTCCATCGTTAGAGAGACAAGGAAGGATGTATCAACATGAGTGACCTTAGGACAAGGACAGGACCCGAATCAAAATTTAGACTCTCTCTTAGATCTCCAAAAACCTCTTTTTAACCTCTTTTAAGCCTCTTTAACACTTCTAAATCCTCTTTTGAACCTGGAAACTGCTGAAATGGACATTTCCGCACAATTAGAGGTTCAAAAGAGGTTGGAAAGAGAAGTAAGAAGGCGTAAAAGAGGTTCGAAAAAAGATTTTTAAAAATATTTCGAAAACCAAAATTGGAATTTTTTTTACAAAGTTATATTTTAATTGCCCTATAGAAGATGTAAATAATAGTTTTTGAATGATTTCAATAAATCTATTTGCATAGATAGAAATTTAAAAAATTTAAATTTCACAAAAATTTGAAATCCTCTTTTCAACCTCTTTCCATCGGAATATGTATTTTTCCGCATCGTTTTCAGGTTCAAAAGAGGTTTAAAAAAAAGGGTCAAAAGAGGGTCTAAATTTTGACTCGGGGAATACCGGCGTCTCAGCTAACCAGTGAATTATTAGCATTAATTCAAAAATAATTTCATTCGTTTATCGGCGCGTGTTGAGAGTGTTTGTTCGTTTTACCGGTGTGTATTTAAGTGTGATGTTTGACTCGAATATTTTTTTCGTATATTCTTGGTGGTTAAATAAAACTCTATTGCATATAATTGTGAATTAAATCGTGATGTTGTTTTGGGTTTTATTCATTATCTTCCCCAGGAATTGTTAATAATGGCGTCGTGGGTAAACTGTGTTTTATTCTCTCTATCTTTGCCCTATCGTCTTAGCATCATCGGTCGTCTTCGCGGGAAGTCTCCACACTTCGAGAAAGTATTGTTTCTGAGTTTTTGGTGTTGTTGTTAGTCAAGTTGTTTTTGGGAAATATTATAGGAAAGCGAAACAACGAACGGTTTAGATGCTTATATGAAAATATCATTTTTAATTAAATTAACCGGTCGCACATTTTTTAAATTTATCACTACTTCATAATCATTACTTAGGTTTATAAGGTCCCCGATTAAGCAAGAAGTAACAAATGATTTGACATTAAGAATCAAATATTTCATTTTTTTGGTGATCTGTTTGATTTTATGAGAGAATTAAATAATGTTTATACAGTTTGGATGATAATTAAAATATTTTTATATCTATTAATAAATCCGCATCACGAGTTCTTGTCATTATTGTGCAGCTATTCATGCGATACAGAAAAGCTGCACGCGTGATAACGTAATTCGACTCTAATGCATTTCACTTAAGTCACCTTCACAAAACATTGATTAAGGCATCCCGGCAGAGCAAGGAATTGCGCGCGAGCTATGCTTTACATTTAGTGCACGTTACGTGCGCAGCACGATTGATATCTGTGAACAAATGAACAATTCTCGAAAAATTGTTAGAAAATATTTTTCCAACAATTAAATGAAGCTAAAAATCGTACACAATTACCAGCCAATTTCATCCTTTTCAGACCTTTATTAAATACCACTGTATTTATCATGATTTTATCATCCTCTGGGGTATTAGTTACTTGAAGGCATTATAGAATTTTAAATAAAGATAACGAAGGGGGTCAAGTTGGATAACCCTAATGGGTTCGGGTTAGTGTTTTCAATAATTCAATATATAGAATATTATGAAGCTTCATTTTCTATAAGAGACTCAGTATTTGGATCAATGTTTTTTAATTACTGGGCTTATATGGGTTTCACTTAATTTTGAAAAGTGAACTTTACTCTTAAAAATTTTTCTGCTTGAAAAGTACATAAAGTTTGGAAAATTGAAGTAGATGATAATTTGTAGCTTGGCTTCATAAATATAACATTAAAATTTAATCTCCAAAATTAAATGCGTGTTAATGGGGGTCAGTTTCATAACAATGCTATAAAAATAATAGTCATATCAGACCGTTGTCGAATTTATTTCAGAACAAATATTTTTGGATCAATATCAATTATTACATTTTATTTCAAAAATATAAGTGCCACAAAGCCAATTTAGAGA
Organism: Leptopilina drosophilae; assembly: GCA_032873175.1. Taxonomy (NCBI): domain Eukaryota; kingdom Metazoa; phylum Arthropoda; class Insecta; order Hymenoptera; family Figitidae; genus Leptopilina; species Leptopilina drosophilae. Next base: position 1,047,908 of record CM065482.1, read on the forward strand.
AAAATGATTTTAAAGTTCATATCTACCATTTGTTCTCATGTTAATGTAAAACACAAAATTACTTATTGGTTATTTTAATAACGATAAAGTTATTCTGAAGTCATAATTTAAAACCTAACACTCCTCAGTTTGGTTTTCAACCATAAAAGAGAAATGCAAAAACTAAAGTACTTTTAGAAAATTGCGATTGTCGACTAAAATAAATTCGGCAAAATGGTCCATTTCGTACACATAAATCAGTATTGTGATATTTATTACATAATAAATTAAATTTTATAAAGTCAGTTGATATACTGAGGCAAAATAATTTTATACTTGTCATATACGCATTTGGTCAAAAGCGCGAAGCATGTGATATAACAGTCTTTTGTTTTATCCATAACTTTTAAATAACAAGCAACTTTTAGAATTTCTATCTTGAAGTATATACTTTTTTATTAATAATGCATACGAATGTAAACTTTTTTGAATTTATTGCTTAAAAGTTATGAACATTTTAAAAAGCTTGTTGCGTTATTCAAAAGATTCGTTTTTCGCGATTTTAACCACAGAAAGTTTACTTATACTTTAAATGTTTTTTCCCCAATTTCGTCGAGTAAAATTAGATAATTATTCAAAGATATCAAAAGAGTTGACAATGGTTTAAGTTTAAGGTTGCCTATTAGAATGTTTAGTATTGTTTTCAGAAATTTTGGTTCGCGTGAGTTAAAGCAACATTTAATCCCCCTTCCATCATGCAATACATCATAATACTTCATATTTATAAGTTAATGGAATCGTGTGTATATCTGAAAGATGTAAAAACAGAGGTCACAATAACAACTGTTTTTGGCAAAAAGATAAAAAATACAATTTGCATAATTAAATGATATTCTTTCAACGTAAAAATCAAAGTTATGAAATTCTGTCGCTTTATAATTTCACAATTCTTTTACTATCGTTGTGCGAACTGAACTTTTTCTAAATTGACAATAAAATAATGTCGTATACATAAATAATTTTAGTGACAACGGTTTTTTAGCTTCAGTCATAAACACATATTTTCTATTATATTTTCTACTTATCATTGAAATAATTATATTCCCTTTCGAAATTGGTATGTATTCGAAGTTAATGAAATTATATATGAAATTTATTTTTCGAAAAGTAGACAATGACATAGCAGTTTCTTAGAATGATATTACATTGTCAAAGGGTTTGAGCTACTTTGGAAGAAGAAGGGTTGACGCTACTTATTTTATATAATATAATATACATTCCGGCAGTTCAATATTGAACCATGGTATCTAGATAAACATAAAATAATTAAGTAACAATTATTAATAGTAAAAATAGGAAAATTTAGAGACAATTTGTTATCTGTCCACCAGAGATATTTTCAAGGTCAGTTTGAAGACGAGTAGCATCAAACATTGAATTCACACGTCGAAAAGTTTTTAAATCGTCAGCGAAAAGTAGGATCATAAAGTTAACTTTGTTAAAAATATCATTAATAATTTCAACATAGTGTAAAAACATCATAAAATTTATATAATAATTTAGAAAAATGTTTAATAAAATGTAAGGTGTAAGCAATAGTTTCTTATCAAGTCAATTTCATGAAAGTCATATTTATTATATAAGCTTTCCGATCAGGTCAACGCTGATTATCTTCAGTATTACTAAAAAAATTAAATGTTCATAAAAATTATATTAACAAAAAAACGAACATTCTATAGAGAGAGAGAGACAAAATTATTTTCATTAAAAATGTTTAATGTTAACACGATGTGTTTTAATAAGGAAATTGCATAGGCACGTTTTTTTCACATAATACAGAAATGATTTTTGAAACGTATGATCCTATTTAGGATCCTGATGCTTTAATGCCGTCCTCCTGGTTTTGACGACGATTTAAAAAGTTATGTCACATCTATCAAAACATAGTCAGTTAGCGACCGTAAAAATTCGTTCCTACATCATGAACTAACAACATTTTGATATCACGACTTTTTAAAACGTCGTCAAAACCGAAAGGACTGCATTAAAGCATCAGGGTGTACTAACGTCAGAATCTTCTCAGAAACTTATAAGGGATCTTGAATAACAAATCTAAAATACTTTCTTGTGTATTACCTTTTAAATAAGTGTTATTTTTCATCAGTCCGGTGGACCTATTACAAATGAATTTTTAACCATCCGAATAAAATAATCACACAGGATGAGAATTAAATTAAAAACTTCGAAACCCACTTTTCGATCCTCATTTAGAGTTTTACTTGTTAGATTAGTCGACATGCATTACTAGGCCATTTAAATTACGAACATTAAATGAAAAATATAAAATTTTATTTACAAACAATACAGTACTGATTTGGTGTTTATGTGAGTTTGCTGACAGTACTGTTCGGGTCTGAAAATCAATATAGACTGTCAGTTCCAAGCCAGCTGGTCTTTAACTCCAATTCATGCTGAGACTATTTCTACGATGGGTATCGTTTAGTAATGAATAACAAGATGAGGGTAATTGAAGGTAATATTTGTCATCTAATGAGAGATACGGTTCGTAGAGAGTACAATTCAGTTAATAAGTGTTTTGCTACTAATTTTTATTATTTATTCCGACATCACTTCGGTATTTACCCTATTTCTATAGTTATTAACGTTACTATCCACTTATAACAAACAGAACAGTTTGTACAGAACAATGAGGTCAAACAATAGAAATGGTAACACAAACTAATAAATGAGGAGCTGAATATGTTCCTCTAAATATTCATGCTATCATTAGTGACTCTACTCAATCTTTTCTTTTCCAATCAATGTAAAAAATATATTATGTAGACTGTGTTGTAGGATTAAAGCAATCGGAAGGTTAATTGATGTTGCTGAAAAAGGAATGGACGTAAGATCTAAAAGATGAGAACAATTTTTGAATACATCTTGTTAAAGTAGGATTTCGAAATTTAATCTTTAACTTGAAAAATTAATTTTTGAAAACTCTAACTCACGTGTCCTTCGGACAATAAATTATATAGGTAGTGGATTCCCCCTCTACTTAGTTATTACTTCAACTAAGAGGTTGAGATCCTTATTCTTAAGAAAAAGGGAATATAATTTTAGGCTATGAAAATTATAAATAAATTAAGATGAAAATAACAATAATTATATTTTACCCAAGAAATTCCCTAATACAAATAACTTCTAATTTTTATGTGTGTAAAAGTGAGAACTTTATGTACGTGTGAATGAACGTGTAGTGTAGATCATGTGGTGTATGATTTTTATACTCACTACTCAGGAATTTCCTTCGACTTGTCACTTTAATCCAATGTAGTTGTTTCTTTTCGCGACGAAATTATGAATAACTTTATTTATTTCGCGGATTCTTTATTTTTTTAATTCTTTTCTTTTTAACTCTTTTATTTTTTCAATTCTTTTTCAGATCAATATTATCTTTCGTTTTTATCTTTTCAATTATATCACTTTATTTATTCTTTTAATTCAACCTTCTTTTATCTTTATTATTATTTATTTTATTCTCAATTTAATTCACTTTCTTTACTGAAACTTTTTATTCAATTCTTTAAACTTTTGAGATTATTTCACATCAACACGGCCGATTTGCCGGACTTAAACTTCAGGCTTCTATTGCCTAGACAGAAAACTATAGGCTTAACTGCCTGGGCTAGCTGTCGGCTACACGGCCTAAACTCAATAGCCCAGATTTCCTTGTGTCTAGAATTAAGATAAAAATGGGAGATTTGTCAAGGCTAGTGGATGTAGTAAAAAAGGAATTTCGTCGCCAGAGGTATAAAAGTTGGTGGACCTGTAAATATAATAGAGGTGGAAAAAGTATTTTCATTTGGTGAGAGCTTGGGCAAATATCAAGGAACCACAAAGGAATAGGAATGGATGAGAACTGTGCCCCAAAGCACTGTTAGTGCTCGAGTTGGGAAATTAGGAAGAGAAATTGGAGCCGTTGAGGCTAAAAGGTAGATTGAAAGGAAGTGTGATAAGAATAGATGATGACAAAACGTGAAAAAAAATTTGCGACTATTTAACATTATTAAAATTATTTAAACATATTTGCATCTACGGTATAGATACAAAAAAGCCAACCATAGTCCTGAGACACCAACCCTAGTCATAAAAATCAGCATTAATTAACACTTTTAAATATTAATTTTTAAGTAATACGTTTTATTCAAGTTGGTAAACATTTCAAGACGATAAATAATTATAAAATAGTAAAATGATTCTCTAATGAATAATTGTAATAAAATACGAACTTCAAAATCATTTCCAAAGTGTATATTTTACATAAAACGTTCATTCAGCAATTGCTTCTAACTTTTTATCATCACATGTATTTCAACTATTAAAGAAACAATGAAACGAAAGAGGTTGATATATAATTAGCGATATATAATCTCAGTTAGCAACCAACATTGATTTTAACTTTCAGTTTCCAATATCAATAAAATATGAGAAGGATTCTTTCAATTATACTTCAAGACGACTAAAGTTGGGTTGTTTTGAAAAGGAAAAAGAATTGGATCTATAAAAATGAAAAATACACTTTTGTTTCATATACTTTAAATCTTCATTTAAACCAAAAATATATAATTTACCTTTGCACGCTATGTGATCAACAGTTTTATGGAAAACAAAACTTAGATTAAAAGATAAGTTAATCATCAGTGAAAGAATTTTTAGAAATTGCTGCTTTTAAAATAAAAATATGGTTTTATCTTCACCTCGAAGGTATTGATAGAAAATGTATATATAGTTAGGAAAGTATTACGTACAACTCGTACCTAGGATAGGAAATGCAAACAAGTAGTTTCCGCGAAGAAACATACTAGGACATTTCAGAATCAATATAAGTAATTAGCCTTCGGTTCTGTTAAATTTATACAAATAAAAAAGAATTTAATTTAGGATTTCTCTTTTTCTTAAATATCATAATGATCATTGTGGTTTTAAAGTGTATTAATTTGAAAAAAGATTTAGGGGTTCTATACTTTTTTATCACACGTTATATATAGCGCTATTTGTTAATTTATTCATAAACATGCCGACGTTCTACTACTTGGCGCTGCTCTTATCAAATTAACAATTACATCTTTAACATAATAATATTATTGTTATACCAATTTAATCTTAAGATTTGATTATTAATACAATTAATAATTGTAATAGTAAGGAAAAATATTAATACCTAACTATTTGTTAGAATTAATATTTTACTTATTATCTTGCATAAAGTTAAAAAATAGGTCAATTAGTACACTTTTATGTGATTAAAAAAACAACAAAGGTGTCAGAGCATTTTTTAATAACAGGAAGAGTGTTGATGCTTGGGTCAAGTTCGAATTCCGCATTTTTTCGCATGTGTCTCTGGAAAAATATACTACGTCAAATTTTTTTTTTTAATATTGCTTTTTTTAATACATTGATGACATTGATATTATGAATTTTTTATGTCGATATATTACTTTCGGTGTTCCATCACTATATTTACTTTATTTTTGTATTTTGAATCTAATGTTAACAATTAGTATTCATAGGGTATAGAATAATCATTAAGATATAGGGTATTTTTACTACAAAATTTATCACTATAAATTAAATTACTACAAAATGTTTATTCATTACTTTATGAAATAAATTCCAAGAAATACGATTTCTGAGATCAAGATCTATTATTTTGAATTTCGTAAATTAATACTCTTAACTCGTTATAAAAAAAATTATAGTTTGCAATGTAATTTAATCAAGTTATAAAAAGTCATTCATTATATATTACATTAGTCTTCTACTAAAAGATATTTTTCACTACTTTTTTATGTTATGCTACTATTTGGGTAATTTATTCAGATTTCAACCACTAAAAGCTATTTCTCTTTTTTTCAAATTTCCACTATTTTAAAAAGTTTATAAATTCATCAAAAATTTAATCATTTTTATGAAAAATAAAATTTTTCCAGAAAGTTAATTGATCAAAAATGTTAAAATAGCTTTTTGAAAAAATTCTATGAAATCGATTATTTAACAAAATTTTTATACAATTATTCACAATAATTGACATACTTTTATTAATAATCACATTTTTCATGGAAATTCAAATTTTTAAAATGATTTTTAATGAAATTCTAAAACAAGAAGTCGATTTTTTAAAACTAATTTTAAACTAATTAGTCGAAAAATTCAATTATTTTCACAAAGGAAGTTTTCCAGAAGAATTCAATTATTCAAAATTAAATTTTCAGAATATTTATTATATTTAAACAAAAATTAATTATTTAAAACACTGTTTATAAAATTCTAATAAAAAATTCAATTATTCTAAAAAATAACAAAATTCTTATGAAAAATTCAATTATTCTAAAAAATAACAAAATTCTTATGAAAAATTCAATTATTTCAAAAAGTAACAAAATTCTTATGAAAAATTCAATTATTTTAAAAAGTAACAAAATTCTTATGAAAAATTCAATTATTTTAAAAAGTAACAAAATTCTTATGAAAAATTCAATTATTTTAAAAAGTAACAAAATTCTTATGAAAAATTCAATTATTTTAAAAAATAACATAATTTTTATGAAAAATTCCATTATTTTAAAAACTAACAAAAATTTCTTATGAAAAATTCAATTATTTTAAAAAGTAACAAAATTCTTATGAAAAATTCAATTATTTTAAAAAGTAACAAAATTCTTATGAAAAATTCAATTGTTTTAAAAAATAACATAATTTTTATGAAAAATTCCATTATTTTAAAAACTAACAAAAATTTCTTATGAAAAATTCAATTATTTTAAAAAGTAACAAAATTCTTATGAAAAATTCAATTATTTTAAAAAATAACATAATTTTTATGAAAAATTCAATTATTTTAAAAACTAACAAAAATTTCTTATGAAAAATTCAAATATTTTAAAAAATAACAAAATTTTCCACTGAAATTCAATTCTTTTTTTAACATTTTAATAAAATTTCTCTAATAATTTAATTACTTTCATAAAAACTAAAAAGCTTATCAAGAATTCAATTATTTTCATAAATAAAAAAATACATCGTAAGATTTCAATTATTTTTAATACAGTTTGACAAGAATTGCTAAAAAAATGTAACTATTCTTAAAAATTTAATTTCAATTAATTTAAAAAGTCAATTATTTTTTAAAAAAATGTTTTTTCATTCTTTCGTAGAATCCAATTATTTTCAAATATTTTAATACAATTGTTCGAAAGAAATCAATTATTTTTAATACAATTTTAATTACATTATGTAGAAATAATTCCATTATTATTTTAAATTCTAATAAAGTTCTTCTTGAATTGAAAAAATTCAATTATTTTCAAATATTTTAATAAAATTGTTCGAAAGAAATATATTATTTTAAATACAATATTAATTACATTTTCTCGAAATAATTCAATTATTCTTTTAAATTCTAATAAAATTCTTCTTGAATTGATAGAATTCAATTATTTAGATAAATTATTGTTCGAAAGAATTTAATTATCACAAAAATTTAATTATTTTTGAAAGTAATACATTTTTCCTTAGCAATTGAATTATTTTAAAAAAATTCTAATAACATCGTTCACAAGAATTCAATTATTATCATAAATAGTAAAATGTTTTTTTGGGAATTTAATTTTTGTTTAATTTAATAAAATGTTACACACACACATTCAATTATTGGTAAAAATTGTAATATAATTCTTTGTAAAATTTAATTATTGTTAAAAGCTTTTCGCAAATCAATGATTTTCAATAACTACTATTTTCAAAATATTTACAAACAGAATTCATTTATTTAAAAAAAATTTTTGTTAAAATCTTCCAAAGAATTTAATTCGTTTCATAAATAATAAAAATTTTTCTGGAAATATTTAGAAATATTTAGAAAATATTTAAGAAGTATTTAGACTATAGAGTTTTCATAAAATTAGTCAAAAGAAATTAATTATTTAAAAATTTCTACAAAATTTTTTGCAAAATGAACTTATTTTTGATGAATATTTAAATTCTTTCATGAATAATAAAATTCGTTGCGGGAATTCAATTTGTTAGCAGATTAAGAAAGAAGTAACTATTTTAGACGAAAATTGGAAAAATAAACATTATGGAATGGAATTTTTGTCAATTTCCTAAAGTGAACTATTTTTAGTTTGAAAGCTACTTTTTTAAAATTAATTATTGAGTACGAAGTCTGTACTAATAATTTTAATTTTCAAGTTGAGTTGCACTAAGAAAAGGTTAGTTGGACATCTTTGAAAATTTAATAAAAAAGCATGACAATAATTCAGAGAATTCACATTTTTAGATATTTTTTCAAAATGAGATAATTTACTTGAATAAATAAATTATTTGGTAAACATACCCAACAAATGGGCAAAACTTGAATTTAAAACTTACCTACGGAAAGGCCAAAGGTCAACGCATTTTAATAACATTTCGTATAATAAAATTTAATAATAATCATATTTTTCTAGATTCTTAACCTGAAAACAATTTTTTTTATTTAAAAAAATTCTAAGACATCGATAAATATTAATTTTTTCATTCGGAAATTTTTTATGAATACAAAAACATATTTCCTACAAAATTACGTATGGATTTCAAAATCTATTAATTTTTTAGAAAAAATAAAAATTCTAAAATGGTCAAAATATTTTCTGTCGCATTTTTTTTATGACCATTGAATTCTTTTGAAAAAATTACTAAGTAAAAAAATAATTTCATTGAATATTTAAAATATTTTCTTTATAAATAAATTTAAATAATAATAATAAATAATAAAATAATAATAATAATAATAATAATTTTGAATAAATTTTTTGCAAATAAAGGAGTTCCCTTACCTTAAACTCTGCCATTGCTCTGGAAATTTTTTTCTTGAGTACAGTTTTGAAAAATTAAGTCAAAATTAAATATTGACACACCCATGCATACATTCAAACCCAAGTAAAAAAATCTACATAGAGGCAGCGAACTTTTCGTGGACTTATGTCTCTCCAGAAAGCACGCAAAAAGTTTGGAGGCTGAAATATTCACAAAATATGAAATAATTTAGTTTTTTTTGTATTTTCTCCACCGCTAGACTTTCTGCAGAGACGAATTCGCGGAAAGTTTCCAGACATTCCGTGAACTTTTTTACTTGGAAAATTTCCTAAGAGAAGCAAAATTAATCATCACACAATTACTCTTTATAAGCTTTTCCCCCTACATAGCGAGTATAACACTATATAGAACTGTCTGACACCGATTTTTTTTAAACTTTGTATATTGGCTAAAAATTTCATTGGAAAATATTTTATCCTTTTTTTCAAAAATTAACACTTTTTTCAAGACGTTTTAAATTTGTTATTTGTTGTACGTTTTATGAAAAATCTTTTTTTAGAAAAAAGTTAGTTTATAATAAGACAAGCTTTCGTTGAGATGTAAAAAACTTCTGTCTTGTAAAAACTTTTTCAGTCAGTGTTAAAATAATAAAGTTAATTTCTTCGGAGAAGTTGACATTAAGAAGTTTCGAAAAGTTTGGAAGTTTCTTTAAGAACAATTTTGATGTATCAGGTTCTATTTACGTAAAAACTTGTCTAATAATGACACGGACATGTGCTGAGGATTAAAATACTATCTATATATAATAGTTTCCAATGTTTATCATATATTTAATTAATCATCCTGAATAATTTAACACATTAAATTTTTTTTAAAAAATAATAATTTTTGCACAAAATGCTATAAAATCAATTAAAAATGTTTCGACCCCTTTTAAATTACCGAATTAAAAAATTAATATTTACAAAAGTTTTAGCATTTAAAAAATATAGGTTTCAGGTTTAGAATTTAAAAAAATATAATTATAAAATAAAATTTAAATAAAATATAATTTTATAGCATTTTGTGCAAAAATTATTATTTTCTTAAAATAATTTGAACTAATGTGTTAAATTATTCAGGATGATTAATTAAATATATGATATAGGTTTCATATATCAATATTTCAATATAGGTTTCAGGTTAAGAATTTAAAAAAATATAATTATAAAATAAAATTTAAATAAAATATAATTAAATTTTATTGTACAAAAAATTATTCGTTTTTTTCTAACTAATTTTAGAACATAAACTTTTCAACAACAAAAATTATGTTACTATGTTATTAAATTATGTTATTATGATATTATGTTATTATTATGTTCTGAAATTAGTTAGAAAAAAAATAAATGCTGATAATAAAATGTATTTATTTATTTACGTTTAATAAAATTTAATACTAATCATATTTTCTTAAATTCTTAACCTGAAAACTATTTTTTTAATGTCAAAACTTTTGTAAATATTAATTTTTTCGTTCGGCAATTTTTTCATGGATACAAAAACGTATTTTCTACAAAATTACGTATCGATTTCAGAATCTATGAATTTTTAGAAAAAATAAAAATTCAAAAAAGGTCAAAATATTTTCCAACCAATTTTTTTTTTATAACCATTGAATTCCTCCTAAAAAATTACTATAAAAATAATTTTATTGTTACCATTATTTAAAGACAAATATTCTTTTTCTACCATTTCGTCTTTCCAATATCCATACAATTTTAATATTTTATCAAATGTTTTGTTTTATTTATAAAAAAATAAAATAAAAAAAATTGTACAAAAATCAAAATCCCTAAACCATCTTTATCTTTTTGATAAACACACACACTTATAAAACGGGAATTTTATAAGTTTTATAACTTTTTTTTATTTTTTTTTTATTTGAACATTTTTTTTGGTATATTCAATTTAAGTTTAACAAATTTTTATTTTCTTTCATTGTATTTATAGCAATTGATTAATTTTTTTTAAATGCATCCAAACTTCCATCAGTATTCAACACTTTGGTTTTAAATTTAAATGTTCTTACATTGCAACAACATTACTGGTATTTTAGAAATCTTTATGAATAATATGTTTAATGCAAAAAGAGTGTAAATAAATTTTGGTAAATAATATACAAATAAAAATTTTTTGTACTATATACAAACTAATAGAATTTTTAATATTTACAGTACCGTCCAAAATTGTCAGTCCACCGTTTTTTAAAGAAAAGAAAAAAATTGTTTAACATAAAATTCATAAAAACTAAAAATTTTTTTGGTTTATATTTAGAAAGACGATAAAATGTTGAAAAGAATAAGATCTTATAGAAGTCATTTGGCCAAAATTTGTAGAAGATATTTTTAAAAAACCGTAATTTTCAATGTTTTACAAAAATTTGAATAACTATTAAAATAATAAACGCTTTTTAATAATCTTAGACTTATTTTAAAGCTCATGTTCTACGGAATAAGAATTACTTGTAGTCATTAACCTGTAATTTTTTACTTGAAATAAGCATGACGTCAAAGTTGGACAAAAACATTCAAAAAATTTCAAATAATATTATTAAAAGAAAAATAATTTTTGAAATTCAAACACATTTTTTTATTAAATTTTCATGTAGAATCTAAACCATATCATGTTTTATATATGTTCTAGAATAGTTTTTAGTACAAAACATGTATTTCAAATTTCCACAATTTTTTTGCCCAACTTTGACGTCGTGCTTATTTCAAGAAAAAAATTACAAGTTAATAACTATAAGTAATTCTTATTCCGTAGAAAATGACCTTTAAAATAAGCCTAAGATTATTAAAAAGCGTTTATTATTTCAGAAGTTATTCAAATTTTTCTAAACCATTGAAAATTACGGTTTTTTAAAAATATCTTGAAAAAATATTTGCCAAATAACTAATAACTTCTATAATAATAACTTCTATGAGGTCTTATTCTTTTCAAAATTTTATTCTCTTTAAAATATAATTCAAAAAAAAATTTGTGTTTTCATAAATTTTATGTTAAAAAATTTGTTTCATTCCTTCAAAAATGGGTGGACTGACAATTTTGGCTGTAGACAATTTTGTACTGTAGATGCAAAAAGTGTTATACAACTGCTGATATTTTAACACAATGATTGTCTTAAATTCAGCACATTCAAATCAGCTTGCTAGGCTTTTTAAATTGAGGAAAAAAGTATGATTTGAAATTAAGAGAACACTGTCTTAAAAATGTTGCATCTTAAATCTTAAAAGGTACCTTTTATGCCTTAAAATAACTTTCTTTTATTGCACATAGTTGGCAAATAATATGCAAGCGGATAATCCTCTTAAGTAAAGAAGATTTTTACTTTACTATATATTTATTTTTATCATGACGTAATATTACGAATTTCCATTGTAATATTAGGGTGATAACAAGGTAAAATTACGAGAGTCTCAACCTGCAAACATCGCTCTCATTTTTTGTTGACATGACATTTTTTTCCATTCATTTTAAGATATGTATATACGTAATACCGTTGGTATACTAAAATAGAGCAAAAATTACTTGGCAAATGCTACGTTCACCCCTTTTCTGCAATTGAAAAATTACTTCCAACAATCTACAGAAATTCTACTGTTTTCAAAGCAAAATATTTAAGTGACTTTAATCCAGCGTTGCTTTAAAAATGCGAACAGTATTTACGCACAAATATTATGATACAGCTCAACAGCTGAAGACTTTAATGTCATACAAACGTAAATTAAAATTCCGTTTTAGTTTGTATCATACATAAAAATTAGGAAATGTATTTTTAAAAAAATGTGACACAAACTTCGTTGTTCTAAAGAGATATATTATATTATAAGTATAGTATCCCTTAAAGTAGTGCATAGTTTGAAGTAAACATAGTTGTTATAGCTAGAAGACAAAGTTGACTTTGACCTCTACTCTGAAGCATAAAGAACTTACATATCTTCTAGAATTTATGTTAATATATTTACAATTTTCATTTGATTTTATCAATAACATTGAAGGCAGTAAGCATCGACACTATCAATTAGAAAAAAATTTTTCACAAAGAGCTGTTTTTTGAGATTACTCTTTGTAAGCTAAATTATGAATCGCTAACACGATATAAGGATTATTTCATGGATTTTCAATGCCTTAGACTTTAGCTTCTTAACGTCAAATAATAATAAGAATAATAATAGTAATTCAATAATTGGACATACAAGACCTTTTTTTATGTGTTTTTTCTTAATCCAATTTCCGTGACACGGATTATTGTACTTTTGGTAGATCAATATTATCGATTGAGAGCCTATACAGGGAAATGTATGCTTGTCTGTGTACATATAGTGTACTTAGAGTAAAGGTATGACCTCGTGCATCGTGATGGCGTATTCCATGCGGTATGCGACAAGTAGGACGATGCTACGTCAGATTAGTACTAAAACGACTCTTCCCTACAGAATTTCAATATCTAATAATCTAGTTCGTAGAACTTTCTTTGAATTTCAACTTTTTTTGCACTAAAGTTTTTTTTTTGTTTTTTTTTTAAAGATAACAATTAAACCGAATATTAAATTTTTGGATCTCTTGTTTTGTCAGAATAATGATTTGACTCATTTTTATGAAAAAATCTTATCTGAAGAATTATTAATGACCCTATCGATATTTGTATACCGATTCGCTGGAAATAGTTTCAAATACAAAAAGGTTGGAAAAAACAAATAAAAATGTTACTAATAACCAAATTTCTAAGTAGACATATTTTTCGTAACACACCCATATGACATAATTGATTTAAAATTCCCTTGCCTAACTTATCTTAATAAAAAGGAGTTTGTAAGAAATTAAAATACTTTCCACGTTAACATTGTTTTAAAATCACGAATTTTCAATGATACCATATAACTTTTTTTTGTAAAACTACAATTATGTACATGAACATAAAATTGTTACCATTTTATCATATCAACGAAACAAGTAATTCCATTGATTTTTTTGATCGGTAGGTGGACTAAAGAAAGAGATTAGAAGGGATCCAAATAAACTTAAAGAAGAGATAAAAAGATTATATGATGAATTTATAAATTCTATAATAAATATTATTCGTAAGATTCCGTAACCTCCTAATTTTAATATAATTGCTGCTAGAATTATTGAGACAGTAACAGGAGCTTCAACATGAGCTTTAGGCAAATAATAATAATATAATTAATAATATAATTCCCCCTTCTGTATACTCTATTTTTAACATATTATGTTATTTGTATAAAAACAAATTTCGTAATAAAAAGTAAATGTTCTTTTCTTTGTATTTTAAATTAAAATAAATATAATCAATTTTCGGCCTCCTCAAGTGTCAAGCTAGAGATCCCACATCCGACACTTAGCGCGACATATAGTTGACATTAACTTTGTCGTTGTACTTTTCTTTACATAAGAAGCAGTAGCTTGGACTTCTTTTGCAAAACGCAGACTTATGACCTTCGGCTTCAACGAACCTAAAGCACGCAGCCGATGTGTCTACAACTGACTTACAAACTCTTCTCTGTGCCTGTATCCAAGGCACCTATTTATGGAAGCTTCTACGCAAAACCTAGTTTCACTGTTTTCATGTGTCAAATCATTTGCCCACACAGTATACCGAAAGTTTTCTAGAAATTTATTAAAGATATATTTTTGCACACTTGGAAAAATTTAGTGAAAATTTAGTTTAGTGAAACTTTTAGCAAAACTTTTAGCAAAGTTTAGTGAAAATTAGGTAAAGATTTAAATGTCCCACTTCAATAGAAATCATTTTTAATTGATATCCATTAGTCCCTATAGTGGGTGGTTATCAGGATGATTACCATTTTTTTAAGCATTACCCAAACACGGTAAATCGTTAGGTATTAAAATAACACCAAAATGGATTAAAATAACACAAAATTGAATTATTTTAATCCTTTTTGGTGTTATTTTAATACCTAACGATTTACCGTGCAAGTACTCCTTGTTTTAACAATCGCTCATCATCAACTTGCTATTTATATTTTTGGTTGTCTTTTAGTGAAAAGCGCTTCCATCCCGACAAGTTCTGCAAAACATATTTATAAATTTAAATAAAAATCGAAATCAAATATTATTTTTTTAAAAATGTTAACTATTATTTTTATTATTATCAGAAAATTTCATTTCACGTCTCATGCCATAATTTTTTTTTTCACTCCTGAGCTTAAAGAATTATTTTCTTACAACACTCAAAATACAATATATTTTAATAAAACATAATTATCTTTGTTATACAGTCAACAAAAAATTATCTTCGATTCAAACATATAATTTTAAAAAATTAATTAATAAAATATTAATAATTATTATTATTATTATTATTATTATTATTATTATTATTATTGTTGATTCATTACATACTAACTTTGGTTCAATAAAAATTAAGTTTAATTCAATAATAAAATATATTTAAATTAAACATATTTTTTTGGTTGACTGATTATGTTTGGTTTAAAAATTTTTTTCCTACCTAAACTGTTTACAAACGCAAGGTTGACACACAACCTGGAAACTTTAAATTTTAAAATGTCGGAAAATTTTATAAAAATTGAAAAAACCTAAAAAAAGTCCGCAAATTTTGAACGAAATCCTAGAAAATTGTTGTTTTCTAATTGTATTTATTCTTGACAACTAATTTTACCAAAATCAAAATTAATTCAATTTTAAAAGAGCTGCGTTTACGATTTTCAAAATTAAACGAACATATGAAAAGATTTTCATTTGAAATTTTGTAAAATGTCAATTTTAAACGTATTTGATTATAAATTTAAAAAAGAAGTAGATTTTTAAGAAAAATTAAATAACTAAAATTGTTCTGAAATTAATTAAATTTTTTAATGTATACATTTAATTGATTTCATAAAATAATGGATTTATAAAAGAATTTTAGTCAAAAACAATCAAAATAATTGAATTTCTGTTATAATTATAGGTATAACTGTAGAAATTTAATTATTTTTAAAGGTATAGTAGAATTCTTTTGAGAAATTCAATTATTTTATTTTTTTTTATTTATTGTACAAAGAATTAAATTATTTTTCCAAAAATTTAACGAAATTCTTTTGTAACAATTCAATTTGTTTCAAAATAATTTTAATAAAATTCTTCGTAGCAAATACAATTATTTTCAATTTCTAAAAATTTTAATCAAAATTTCAATTATTTTTCTAGATAATACAATTTTTCTCCGAAATTTCAATTATTTTTCTAAATAATACAAATTTTCTACGAAATTTCAATTATTTTTCTAGATAATACAATTTTTCTCCGAAATTTCAATTATTTTTCTAGATAATACAATTTTTCTCCGAAATTTCAATTATTTTTCTTAATAATACAATTTTTCTCCGAAATTTCAATTATTTTTATAAATAATACAATTTTTCTCCAAAATTTCTTTTATTTTTATAAATAATACAATTTCTCTCCGAAATTTCAATTTCATTTATAAATAATACAATTTTTCTCCAAAATTTCATTTATTTTTATAAATAATACAATTTCTCTCCGAAATTTAATAATTTAGAAACACTTTAATAGAATTTTTTCGACGATTTTTAATAAAATTCCACAGAATAATTGCATTTTTTTGAGAAATTTGATAAATGTTACATTAAAAATAATCAAAATTCTGCTAATTTTTTGAAATTTTTATTTTTTGGAAAAATAATTAAATTGTCGTATGGAATAAACTAAAATATTTTGTTTAATAATTGAATTTCTTGACTATATAAAAATAAATATTTTATTAAATAATCAAATGTTTCTTAAAATTGAATTTTCATAAAGAATTTCCTCAACAAATTTTTAAAATAATTAAATTCTCTTGACTTTTAATAAAATTTTTAGGAATAAGTTCATTTTTTGAGAAATTATATCAAAATTGTACAAATTTGTCAAATTAAAAATAATTGAAATTCTGATAAGATTTTTTATTAATATTTTTCAGAAATGTTTGAATGTCGAAGAAAAATTTTATTATTTATAAAAGTAATTGAAAATTGACCAGAATTTTGGTAAATTTTTAAAACATAATTGGATTCTTGCAAAGAATTATATTACTTTTGAAAATAATAGAATTCTTGAGAGAAATTTTATTAAAATTTCTTTTAAATAATTGAATTCTTTTGTTAACATTTTTTTTAAATAGCAGACATTGAAAATAGTTGCATTTTAATAAATTCTTTTGGAAAATAAAAATTTTTGAATTAATAATTTTTCGAAAAATAATTTAATTCATTAAAGAATAATTGAATACACTGAAGAATGAAATAATAAATAAAAGCAATTGAATGTTTGAAAATCCTAATTTTTGCATGAAAAATAATAATGATTAAATGTTTATTTAAAAATGAAGTTATTGATGTTTTCGAAAACTTTCTAATCAATAATGAACGTATAGTTTTAGAAACCTGGAAAAATTCAATTTTCAACCTGGATAACCTGTGGAAAAGTCAGAAATTTGAAAAGATCAAAAACGTGGCAACCCTGAAATTTTCTTCTTAAAAATTAAAATTCCGCAAATAATATAAAAAATAAAAAATTATTATTATTTATACAAATAATGTCCAAATTGTAGTGATGCTGTCATGATAAACTAGAATTTTTCGAATTGTTGATTAAAAAAGCAAGTTCATTTCAAAAACATGCTGTGGATCGACTTTAATCTCCCTCTCTATTAACAAAACTAACTACATTTATACAAAAAAAAATATTAAAATATTTACTAATTTAAAAAAATTGAAAATTCATAAAATTAATTAGTTCCACCATTCGTTAGTTATAATTAAATTGAAGCAGTATTCTTTACACTGGTGACAGTGTATTGGTAACACAAAGTTAATTGCAGAACTGGTAATGCATGCAGTGAAGATTATCAAAGTCGATTGCTCCAACAGTGGACGTTAAACCAATTGTGGCGGTAATACTACTAAAATGAATTATTTCCATGTTTATTATCAATTGCAGGTAATATGCGAAGAATGTAATTTATCACATTATAAACTATTCAAAGTACGAAAAATAAATATTTTCCCAAAAATAAAATTAAATAAACTTATAAATCTAAATGAAAAATATTTTAACCCGAAATTGAAAAAATAGAATGTTATCAATTAATTTAAAATTGAAACTAATCGATAATTAAATTATAAGTTTTTTTTAATAATTGAAGAATTAATAATTAATCATTAATAAACTAATAATTAGTATTTAGCATCACTTAATTTTAAAAGATAAGTCAATACGTTGCGCGCGCATCCAAATGCCACTCACTGGCAGCACGCTTCATATAATAGAACGAAAAAACCGAGACGTCATCATATAAACTATAAAAAATATTGTCGCTTAAAGGCAAACGTATAACGTACGTAAGACGTGGGGAAAGTTCTTCCTCATCATTCGTTTTATTAGCTTTAAATGGTAGCTCTCACTGTTCGACTGTTCGTTTTATTCATGCGCACGGACGGTGAAGAAAGGCCTCAATACTCGTACTGTTGGATTCTACAATCAGGGACATCTAATTTCTAATTTTATATCATAACAAAGATTGCCATTTTTTCTCAAAAAAGACACAATCTTATACTGAAACACACGAGGAACACAATTGCAAATAAAAATTGATATTTTCTTATTAAATTTTGCTTAGCCTGCGGCGATTAAATGGTCTTATAAAAGTTTCGTATTTTTTTCTTATTAAAGTTAAACGATTCAATGAGGTCTTATTTTAAACTTTTTTCCTTACTTTCTGTAGCTTCAACACTATAGCAAAAGAATTTAGAAAATTTTGTTATTAATTCTTAATTAACCCTCCGTCACACACCTAGGGAGGGATTCCCTCTACGGTTTCAGTATTTTTTAAATAACTTTTGTTTTTTCTCATTGCCAAATAAAATCAGTTTCTATACCTTTCGATGGTTTCTTTCTCAAAACATTTCTAAAAAAATATTTAGTTATCAAACATAATTAATCTAATTATGTGGCTTTAAAGTCAGAAAAAACTCGAAAAAGTGAGGTTATGTAATGTAAAAAATAGTTTTCAAAACATTTTTTGTTCGACTGTTGGTTAATGACAAATATTATAAAAATATGATTAAAATGAATTGTTTAATGACTTTTTTGCTTATTTGTTAATGTTACATTATTTTTACATGTCAAGTGGAATTCTTTCGAAGATGTGTATTCGTGTAATTAAGTTTTATTTTCGACACCGAAAATTAATTTTATTAAAATTAAAATTAATTTATTAAAATTAATTTATTAAAATTAATTTTATTAGTTTTATTAATTTTATAATTTAGAATAATTTACTACATATTTGTATGTTTGTATTAAAAATAAATTTTTGTTGATTCACTTGTTTATGTTGTAATGTCGCTTATTTTACAATGTGGTGAGGGGTTCCTTCTAAAAGTGTGTAATATTATAATTATTTTCAAGGTGCGTGACGGAGGGTTAAAAAGAACAAATAAATAAATTATAAAGCATAATATATTTGTGATGCTCTGGACTTTAGAAAAAAAATAATATAGGTTATGTTTACAATTTTTGAAATGAAAACAAAAAGAGAATCAACAGATTCAGGTTTAGGTTTAGAATCAGGTTTTCATTACAACTAAAATATTTAATAAATACTAATTTTGATCTGCAGTAAGTGAAAAAGAAACTTTAAATTAATAAAAAAGTAAGACTAACATAACCTTAAAGTGATTTGCATCTAAGATCCCTTTCTTCAGAGCGCGTCACATTTATTTTCCTAATTAAACTCCAATATTTGAATTTAATATAGGGTAAGAAAAATATCAAGTTTCTGAGAGCCACTCTCGGGAGTTATTGAAGCTGTAATTGAATACAACAGTCGACGTATAAATTTATTCAACCTTTCTTCATTTATTAGAAATTGAGGTTGAAACCAGAATCTCCAAAGTCACTGGAAGTGAAATTTTATCTCTTATCGTATCGCATAAAGTGGGAGACAAATTTTCATTATAATAATTGTCCGATAAACAATGAATCGAGTTGTAGCTGAAACATATATACTGGGAGGCGACATCCGCGAGGCCGAATTTATTCAAGAATATTAATTATTTAATTACCTTAAATTGCATCGAATTTTCACAAAATTTATTGAACCAAAGTTTATAACGTCAAACCTGACGATTTTTTTAAAAATGTTTTTTGAAAAATCGTCAGATTTGACGTTGTAGACTTTAGTTCAAGAAAAATTTTCAGTTAATCTAAAAAACAGGTTAGAGTAAGTGGTACACTTTAAAAAAAAATTTAGATTCACTTGGAATAATTAAAAAGACTTCAATTTAGTATTCTTGACACTTATTATTTGTGACGCGCTCCGAAGAAAGGTACCTAAGAAGCAAAATAGGTTAGGGTCGTGTTAGATTTCCGTTGATTGAAAGTTTATTTTTTATTATTTAAATTTGAAACTAATTTTTATTGAACATTTTGAATATAATGAAGACTTGAAGATTAATAATTTTAAATTATTAATTGATTTTCTTTCTGTATTTTTACTTGAAAAATTAAAAACATAACCTCAAATTTTTTGCTTCTTAGGTACCTTTCTTCGGAGCGCGTCACATTTTTAAAAAAGTAAAAAAAGACATAATTCATCGACAAAAATGGTTAATTTGTCAGCAGGTGACAAAATCAATCTTAATTTTTCGATTCCTTGAGAAATTAATTTCACATTTTTCTTCAATAAATACTTTGAAATCGAACATGTGCAACTGAAATACTTATTGAATGTGACACCTTCTCTTTGACGTCTATACGAATTTTGATATTACCAGTTGTAAAAAGAACCTAGGAGTGAAAATCAGCATGCATTTTTGGAGCACACAATTAGAGCTCGTATCTGCCGGAGGCGGATTTGAATTCTTTATATGTATAGAATGTTCGCGTCAACTAAGACAAGGCCGTCTCTAAAAATCTATTGAAACGATTTTAATTGCTTAAAAATTTCGTTTCCTTGCTTTTTTACCAAATACAAAGTTTGGTACTTTTCAAATATTAATATTTAATATGAAATATTTAATATGAAATATTCATATTTAAGAACATCTGTTAGGATGCAATCATTTCTATAACAATTCTTATCATAGGCATTTTACATAAGGACAACATGTTTAAAAATTTTTTTAAGTAATTATTTTTTTGAAACATAATTTTACATAATTAACCCTCCTGTGTGCATACATTTCAAACCCAAAAAAAGTTTTTTTTGTTTTAAATACTTTAAAAGTAATATTTATTGCTAAGTAAATAATAGGCAGTGTCCTGAATAGTTTCATAAGATTCGTTTAACCCTGAAAAATAATTTGTAACTTGATAGATCATTTAATGTCAAGTCGAATAAAAGTTATTAACAAAAATGATTGGACAAAAACAATTAAAAGAAAGAAATTTATCATTTCGTAGTATCTGGGTAACGTTAAGCTTAACGACTAATGCTAAAAATAGTAGTCAAAATTTCACTGTCATTAAATTCCATAATCATTAAGTACGATAAAAGCTTTCATTATTTCAATAAAGGAGCAATCATTATAAAATTTACTTTTCTTTTGTATATATTAAAGAAGCTTTAAGTCATTATTAAATGTACCAATATTCGTGCGCAATGAAAGCAAGACTAGGGTAATAGTGCTAGGTTTATGTTTAATGATGTTTATATTTGTAATTTTTGATCGCTGCATGTCTACGAGCCAGTAGGAGAAATTTTAAAACATATGGAAAAAAGTTCTTTTCTCACTATGAAAATTTAAAAACAAAAAAAATGTTAAATTTATTTGAATAGGTATAGTTCAAAAACTATAGGCTTTTATATGACTTTAAGAGAAAAATTATTTAAATGATAAAGTATCGAATGTTGTACGCTCCAAATAGGATTAAATCAAAAAGAAATATTATTTATGTCTGTATAGTGACAATGAAAATAAATAATAAAATCGAATGTTGTACGCTCCAAATAGGATTAAATCAAAAAGAAATATTATTTATGTCTGTATAGTGACAATGAAAATAAATCTCAACTATTTTGTATGTTACAGAGGCTTAAGAGGGATCAATTGAAGAAACAATAATACTGCCCAAAGAATGGAGTTGTGTACATAACTGTAAGTTGTAATAGTAAAAATTTATCTCTACATTAACATTAATAATTTACCCTTTATAGTATAATAATTTAACTCTTTTTTTCTGAAATTTTAAAGTATGTGTACCATTCAGTTAAGAGGAACATTCAATGATTTTTTAACAAAGGGATGAGAGTCAAAAAGTTCAGTCAAAAATAGTCAGGTGAGAAAGATTTCACTTAGCAGCCAGACTTGATCAATTATTAAAAAAACTTAATAATTTACAAATGCCTGTTTCCTCAGCTATAATTTTTCTATACAATCACTTTGCTGTCACTGTTGACTTAAAATTATCAACTGGCAACAAATTCATAACCAGAATGTGGATCGAATAAAAAAATTAATTGGCATCAATCAATTTTGTGAATCATTTAATTCACTTTAGTATCAATTTGATACTTTCAAAAAAACTATGGTATAATCCAATGCTAAACAGGTATTCAAGAACAGGGCTCGGATTGTCTTTAAAACTAAAAAAAAGTCGCTTTAGTCGCATAAATTTACAACAAAAGTCACGAAAAGTCGTTTAAAATTTATTAAAAAGTCGTAAAAAAGTTGCATGAAATTTTAGAAAAATAACGACAAAAAGGAAACACGAAATTGTCAAAAATTGTAAAAAAAATCACATTTCTCGACAACAGATACATTAATATCAAACAATCCGAAATAAAATTTTTAAAAATTAAATAAAATTCATAGCAAAAATTTAATTAGGTATTTTTAACATTTTTTTAAAAATTCCTCTTTAAAAAAGTCAATTATCTTTGTGAATAATAAAATTCTTCCCTGAAATTCAATTATTTAACGAAAATTTTAATAAAATTCTTGTCGAAATTTCAATTATATTTATAAATAATAAAATTCATCCTAGAAATTCAATTATTTTCGAAAGGAATAAAACTCTTCGCAGAAATTCAATTATGATCAAAAATTTTTTTAATTGTTCCTCAAAATTTTATAGGTAATAAAATACATCATAAAAATTTAATTATTTTCAAAAGTTCTGATAAATTTTTTTGCAAAATTCAATTGTCTTCGAAAATAATTTTTTTTGAAAAATTAAATTACATTCAATTTTTTTTAAATTCTCAAAATTTTAATTGTGTTTATAAATATCAAAATTTATTCTTCTTCAAAATTCAATTACTTTTAAATATTTCCAGAAAAAATCTGTTCAAAATTTCAATTATCTTTGTAAATAATAAAATTTTTTCCCTGAAATTCAATTATTTGCAAAGAATTTTAATAAAATTCTTCTCTGAAATTCAATTATTTTCAAAAGTAATAATACTCTTCGCAGAAATTCAATTATTTTCAAATTTTTTTTAAATTTCTCCCTAAAATTTGTAATATTTTTATAAAGAATAAAATTCATCCTGGAAATTTAATTATTTTCGAAACTTCTGATAAAATTTTTTGCAAAATTCAATTATCTTCAAAAGTAAGAAAATTTTTTTTGAAAAATTCAATTTCAATTTTTTTTAAATTCTCAAAATTTTAACTGTGTTTTTAAATATCAAAATTCTTCTTCAAAATTCAATTACTTTTAAATATTTCCAGAAAAAATCTGTTCAAAATTTCAATTATCTTTGTAAATAATAAAATTTATTCCCTGAATTCAATTATTTACAACGAATTTTAATAAAATTCCTCTCTGAAATTCAATTATTTTCAAACATTTTATTAAATTTCTCCTTAAAATTTGTAATATCTCCAGAAAGAATAAAATTCATCCTGGAAATTTAATTATTTTCAAAACTTCTGATAAAATTTTTTGCAAAATTCAATTATCTTCGAAAGTAAGAAATTTTTTTTTGAAAAATTCAATTATTTTCAATTTTTTTTTAAATCCTCAAAATTTCAATTAGGTTTACAAATATCAAAATTCTTTTGTAAAATTCAATCACTTTTAAATATTTCCAGAAAAAATCAGTTCAAAATTTCAATTATCTTTATTACTATAATTATAATTAAATTATAAATTATAATTATTTTCAAAAGTTCTGATACAATGTTTTGCAAAATTCAATTATCTTGAAAAGTAAGAAAATTCATTAGAGCAAATCAATTATTTTCAAAAAAAAATTTTTTAAATTCTCTTTAAAATTTCAATTCTATTTGTAAATATCAATATTCTTCTGCAAAATTCAATTACTAAAGTTTTATAAATTTTTTCCCAATAATTCAATTATTTTCATTAAAAATGATTAAATTTTTTTTTTATAAAGTCCTATAATGTAAAATAATGATTTTATCACTCGGTCTTGTTTTATAACAATTTTTTATAAGTTGTTTAATTTCAAAAAGATTTGAATTTGAACCTTTTGAAGAATTTTAATTTCTATGGAAACAACAATAATTAAATATTTATTTATAAAAGAAGTTATTGATGTTTTCAAAAATTTTTAAAATAAATGTAACAGAACATTTTTTTTACTCAAACTTTTTCCTTTAAATTTAAAAATTTTTTTAATTTAATTCGTATTTTAGTAAAAAAAAATCTTGAAAAAGTCGATTAGTCACATTTTTTCACAAAAAAGTCGAAGAAAGTCACATTTCCTTAGAAAAGTCGAAAAAAGCGAAAAAGTCGCACAATCCGAGCCCTGCAAGAAGAAATATATTTTAAAGAATATAAAGAGTATATTTTAAAGAATATAAAAAATATCTTTAATGAATATAAAGAATCTCTTTAAAGAATATAAAGAATATCTTTAAAGAATATAAAGAATGTCTTTAAAGAATATAAAGAATATCTTTAATGAACATAAAGAATATCTTTAAAGAATATAAAGAATAAATTTTAAATATTCTTGCACTAGAAAAATATTCGCAAAAAACGAAAACAGTGTTTGACACAAATCAATATGTTTTTAAATAGCAGAAAACACACTTTTTTGTCTTCTGGCATGAAGACAAGTACACATGACGAATGGTACATGTGTTTTTTTAAACGAGCCATTTAGGAAATATAATCTTTGACAATCTATTTATTGCCCTGTATGTGTACAATTTGTTCATGTCATCTTTGATTTCTAAAATTACTCCCGTAACGTATGTTGCTTTTAGCATTATCTACATCAGGTATTAGAATACTTTGCTATTTCTACGGCTTCGTGAGTTCGATCTGAAATAGTTTTCACTTCTTTCGCCTGTACACTAAAGCACTTAGGCTATGATGCTTGTTTTCTGACAAATATCAAGTTTCCATGCCTATAGTTCATCGAATTGTTCGCGAAAGAATTGCTGTTCCTTTAATTTTTCAAACGTTACATTTCTCTTCATTTCTCCTAATATTATTCTGAATTTTTTTTGGAGATGATTTTGAATTTAAATATTTAAATGTTTCTTACGACTTGACACATTGTAGAAAGAAATGTACTAATTTAGTTCCATTTTTTGTACTGTAGACACTGTAAAAAGAAAGACACTAATTTAGTACCGATTTTGGTAATTGTAATTTTGTTCCATTTTAATACCTAAATCAGCTTTAATTTAAAACCCTCTTTTACAGTGCAGGACAATTTTGAAAGTCCTCTGTTTGATTAATATTGAATTTTAGTTTTTAGTTTAGAATTTTTAGAAATATTTTTGAATTTTAGTTTTGGCTATAATGTGTTTGATCTGCGAGTACGTAAGGTACCATTCTTTAAAACAAAAGACTCCGAGGGATCGAAGTTCAACCAAATTTCATCTTTTAAGAAACTTTCGATGCTCTGTGTGAACTATAATCGACTTATGCTTTTGTGTGTCGAATACCTTACTCTCTTGGAATCAACAAAAATAGAAATGGTGTCACTGCAAGAATAGTTTTAATTTAATAAATTCATTTAAAGTATATTTTTTCGCTATTAATTTTTCGATAACTGCTAGTTGAAACTATTTTCGACCCACACTTCACAAATCTTAACTTAACGCACTTTAACAGTCTAAGAAAACGTCTAGAGCTCCTGCTATTGACTTCTATACAGTGACCTTGAGATAATTGATTAGCATAAAATTCTTGACGCATTTGCTTATTCATTTGTTAACGTTTTATAAACTTTCTACATTTGATCCCACGGTAGAAATCTGCTCTGATAATTCTGTTAATATTGAAAACAGTTCGTCATTAGAGCCTTTTGTAATAATTTGAATTTCAACCAAAAACTTAATTTTTAGGTAAAAAAGTACCTTTCATCCACATCACCAATGTAAAATTACTTTACATTTGTCGTCGAACTTTTAAAGCTATATTTTTAATGACTACAAATTCATTATGTGTAAAAATTTAACTTCATGTGAATGTCAAAGAAGGAAAATAACATTTTTTGTGTTTTTTGTTGCAGTTGTTCGAGAAATCTTCTTTTCACAAGTAACATGACTTTAAGAGTCAGCAACCGCATCCTGGAGTCCAAGTACACTTGCAAAATTAAAGTAATCAATATGATTTGACAAATTTTGGTAATTAGTCTGAGGTGCAAGGAGTTCGAATGTTAGAGAACGTGCATGTGGTTCGAGAAGTCCGTTTGCCAGCAGAGTGGCCTAGTGAAATTTATAAGAAGCAGAAGTGGAGGAAAGGCCGTGAGTGGAAGGATACGTGGACCAACCTCGGTCCGCCATCCTGGCGGTATGGTCCTTTGGGCCACAATATTATTCCTTCAAGGAGCTGGTCTTGTAGGTAAGGATTTGAAAAGTTTTCATTACTTTTATCCATCAAACATTGGAGCAATTTTGAATTCAACATAGTGTACATTGTACAATATAGGCTCTCAATCATCGTTTCAAATCATTGGTTGATAACTTCCAAGTGGTCACAATCATCCTTTTTCAAGGCTAAGGAATATTATATATAATAATAATAATATAATAATATTAATAATATAATAATAATAATATTCGTCAGCCTTGAAGAAGGATGATTGGTTTTATTCGTCAGCCTTGAAAAAGGATGATTGGTTTTATTCGTCAGCCTTGAAGAAGGATGATTGGTTTTATTCGTCAGCCTTGAAAAAAGGATGATTGATTTTATTTTCAAATTGGAATTATTTCTTAGGCCTAAATGATAAAAATTAAAAATTTGAATTCAGGTTCGATGACTGGAGTAAAAGGCGTTCCAGAGAATATAACCGTAATGTTTCTAAACCCAACGTCCGTTCGAGTGTCCTGGAGTACTAGTCAAGTTGATAAAGTTGAGAAATATGATGTTTCATATAAACCTACAGATGCAAGGTGCGTCCCCAAAATTTCGGTAATGTATATACCACGCGTATACAAACATTCCAATCTGGAAGCATTAGAGGTTTTCAATATTACAGAGGCAATGTTATGAAGATACTAAAAAATGAGAATGTATAAAAGTTGTGAGAATGTATAATAATAGTAATCTACTTCAGAAAGTTATTAACAATTTTGTTTCACAGAATGTAGGGACTGCTTCAAAAAAGGCTTATTTAACAAGCAAGTGCAAAATAAATTAAACAAAAATTCGTATTCCAGAATTTGGGGTCTAAAAAGACAAGTTTATTTAAGTGTTTTTTTGAATTTCGCTGAACTGTTAAGGCGGTGTCAAAGTCGATTGGATTTTTGCATTGAGCTTCAGTGGGAAAATCCCATCGACTTTGACATCCCCTTAACGATCATGTGAACTCGAACGATGATGTGTGTTTTCGGGGTATGAATCTGAATTACCCTTCGGGAAAACTTTAGTTATCCTCAAATACATTTTGAAAGTTGTTTCTGGCATTATTCAGATAATAATTACCCAAATAATGCCAGAAAGAACGTGTAAAATTAATTTGAGCACTACTGAGAGTTGCAGAAGGATTCGAAAGCACCAGATGGTTTAAAATCTTTAGGATTTTAAATTCTTTAGGATTTTAAAATCTTTAGGATTTTAACACTTTACTATGTACAAACCCAATTGACTTGTAAGATTGAAATGTAAGTTTGCTGAAAATTCACCACTTAATTAGAAATAAGAAACTTTTGCTTAAAAAGGGTCTGTTTTATAACAAAAATCTGTTTCTTTCGCATTGATAAAAAATCACCTGTTCGATATTGGCACGCATTACAAAATCTAAAGAATCGATGAAGATTAGGTGAATGACCCATTGGATAACAAAAAGCATAAAAAATGGACAAGAAAAATTAGAGCTAAAGTCCTTTTAAGATGTTCTTAAAAAATTAAAGAAGAAGATCTGTAATTGTCATTCAATTTTAAATATTAAGGGAATTTGAATTCAATATAAATCTGTTTTTTTTTTTGTCTTAAAGTTAAAGCCTTCTTGTGTTAAGAGTAAAAATGCGGATAATTACCTTTAATGACTAATAAATGATTCTTCTTCTCTTGCCGCAAAAGGAACAATAATAGCAGGTATTCGACAGTTTTTTTGTCGGTTTGGATCTATGGGTTTTTAATAAGCATTGCTTTTGTACGTAGAAAAAGGCTAATTGACCATCAACGAAAGCTAACTAGTATGTTAATTTAACCTAGATGAGTGAGAACAATATAAGCGAGAAAACACATTTGAGTAAGTCATCTTTCAATTTTACCAAACCTGAAAGTAGATTTTTTAATCAAAATTCTGTTTAAAGTTCTGTAAACGATCATCTCACAGGTTAAATCCTTCTTAAAAAGATCTTTGTAGTTCTTTTATTAAAAGATCTTTGTAGTTCTTTTATTACAAGATCTTTGTAGCTCTTTTATTAAAAGATCTTTGTAGTTCTTTTATTAAAAGATCTAACGTATGATTCTTTTCACAATGAATCCTTTAGGGAACTTGTTATAAAATTAAAGACTATGAATCAAAACGTTGTGTATTTTTAATCCAGATAACATTTTTATTAACTCAACAGATAACTGGGGAAAATATGAAAAAAAATTCAAAAAAATTAAAATTTGCACCTTTTATTAGACCAAAAGAGCACAAAGTTTCAGAATTTTCAATTTTGTATGAACCCGAAAAAATTTTAAGTAATTTTCAGAAAAAATTGTACATTTCAGTTGACTAGAGGCACGTGTTAATATTGTTCGATTTCCTTCAAAGAAATTTTTGTTAATGGTTAAGGTTTTTTTTAGAGGTATTTACAAAAACGGTTACTCTTTTTTTTGGTTGTACTTACTGGTAAAGCTTGTCACACCTATCTTCAAAATAGTATAGAGTGGTGTTATAAACTTCATAGTATGATTAATTAAAGATAAAATTTCATTTTTAATACAAAATCGTTTCTAAAATTTATCCAAAATAGTCCATGTGTTATAATAGATGATTTTCTTTGGAGAAAAAGGCACGGGATTTACCCATCTCTAGCAAGATAAATGACTTTTAAATCATATAAAACTTCTACATGTGTTTAAGATGTGTGAGAAAGATCTACTTTATTTGATAAGATGACTTCTACAAATGGAAATGTACTTTTTGATTTTCATTCTCGCTTATTAAGGTTCAATTCAAATACGTAGTAATTATATGCTTGCATTTTAGGCTACTAGACTAACTTAATTTTGATTTACGTTAATTTTGTCGATTTGCTTCAATACTAAATGAATTAGGTTTTGTTTTTAATTTACATCAGTTTTGTTTATAAAGTGTGACCTAGAATAACTGAAAATTTTTCTAAACACAAATTTTTTTTATAACTACAATTAGTTATTGTTAAACTCATTTTAATGTTTTGCTGATACTTCAAAACATGAACTTGTTTGTGAACTAATGCTTATTACTATTAAATTTTGTTTCTGATGTTATTTCTAGAATTTTTTATTTAAAAATAACGAAATATGAGTGGTTGCAAACCAGAAACGAATCTGAACATACTACTCTTGAATTAATATTGTTAGACTACTTATTAGCCTCTCCTATTAGTTCTAATGATGCTTGAGAGATTAGAAGAAAACGCTGCTAAGTTGGAGTATTAAAATTTATAAACAGGTTTTTCAGGGTTTCTACTAACCGGGAAATCCTTGAAAACCGGTAAATAACCGGGAATTTAATGTGACCGGGAAAAGCCTGGAATTTAGCAGGAAATTTTATACAAAACCGGGAATTTTTTCATCAAAATTAAAAAAAGGTTTATTTTTTTAATTTGTTTTTAAAAAATCACTTTTTATTTCAAATTTTATTTTTATTTTGTTATTTCAATTTTTATAGGTATTTATACTGTTTTCTAAATTTGAATTAATTTTAAAAAAAATAATTTGATAGTAAAAAATCAGCCACCAATTCAAACGTATTATATAAATAAATTTTTAAAAATTAAGGAGTTAATAGAAATATTTTTAAACTCCACTGAAAATATGTTTATTGTTATTAAATTGTATATTATTGTTATTTATTGTATTTTATTGTTATTAAATTTGTTAAAGAATTTAACTAGAAACTTTTTAAGAAATAGAATTTTTTCAAGTATTTTAATTTAATCACTGATTAATAATTGAATTTTATAAAAAGTCATATTCGAATGTATTCATAATTCTAACCGCGAAGATTAATCATTCAAATTTTTATTAGTTAATTTAGAAAAATATACATAAAATTGTTTAATGAAATTGAACTTTCGCAATTTTTTTTTAAATCTGAAAAATAAGATTGTTGCAATTTTTCAATTATATTGTCTCAAGATAATTGAATTTTTATAAGGAAATAATTATTGAAAATTTTTCAAGTAATTGAAACTTCTTAACATTTTTTAAAAAATAGAAGAATAATTGAATTCTTTTAATGAATTTTATTTTAATTTTTCGAAAATAATGTTAGCAACCGTAATTATAATGTTATTTTTTAAATTTAAAATCCCTCTTATAGTTTTAAATGAATTTTTTGATTATAAAAATTATATTATTCTACTCAATACATAATTAAAATAAGAATAATAATAAATATATATTATATTATATATTATTATATATATAGTATTATATTTATATTATAAATATATATATTATATATTATTATTATATTTTTTATATATTTTTATATTATTTCTACATAATTAAAATGATTGAACTTCCCTTAAATTTTTATAATTCCAAATTTCTGAATGTTTATATAAATTATATTTATATTTCTTGAAAAACTAAATGTTTATTATTTATAAAATAAATAATTAATTATTAGTTTTATTATTTTCAAAAATTTTAATAAAATTCATGATAAGAATTATATTATTTTAATAAAAAACAGGAATTGTTTGAAAGAAATGAATTACTTTTAAAAAAAGTAAAATTCTTTGCAGAAATTCAATTATTATAATTTTAATAAAATTGAAAAATCAAATTTTCAATTATAAAGAGACAAGTTTATTTTCAATAAATTGAGAAAATGCTTTATTTAATTCAATTATTTTCCAAATTATCAATTAAAATTTTTAAACAAAAATTATTTTCAAAAAATCTAAAGATTTATTCATGTTCGAAATCAAATATAAATTTAAATTTGATGAGAAAAATACCGGGAAAATTTAGGACATAACCAGATTTTCGATATTGTAACATTTTTTGGATCGGTTTTTATTTTCCACTACGAACAACAAATTGTCAATTAATGATATGTTCTGAGTTTTGATTAACACTAAAATTTATTTCAGATTTTTCAAAGTTTTAATTTTGAAAATTATGTGTTTAACATTATTATTTTTTTCTAAACGAATTATCAGATAATAAATATGCATATACATATATACATTTGGAGACAAGAAAAATAAGGAATACAAAAAGTCTTTTAGAAATCATAGAAATGAATGAATAGAAGAAAACATAGAAATGTCTGTGAATAAGAGCAGAATTTGATAAATATATACTAGCTTTATGAAGGAGTGGCCATGAGATTTATTTATTACAATAGAATATATCATTCGTATGAAAAATTTACGTCATATTATTTAAAAGGTGTTCTGCGCTCGTTTCCAACAATAAATCTGTATAAGATACTATCTTTATATCAAGCAGTGAAATTATTTTTATTGACAAACGACTACAGTTTTTCTTGAAGACTATACTAATCACGGTAAATCGTTAGGTATTAAAATAACACCAAAAGGGATTAAAATAATCCAATTTAGTGTTATTTTAATCCATTTTGGTGTTATTTTAATACCTAACGATTTACCGTGATGTTATTTGGGCCTTATTGACTACATCAGTAATCTACTAAACAAAATTCAGTACTGAAGAAATTTAATAAGTTTAGCGAGATATATTTTTGAAGAAAATGATTAAAATTGGCTAAATTATTAAAATGTATTATTAATTATGACAATAAGCCAGTCCGATCGATCTACACAGTTTGTAAGAAAGTTAATATCACTATCAAAGTGAAAATCACTATAGCACTATCAAAGGTTGTTAATTTTTATTTTATCTATTTTTATACGTTACATTAAAAGTAAAACGGTTTTTGTATCCCATTATCCCATTATTATTAATTTAATTAAATCCATATTTAATATGAGAGACGTGGTTCGTGAATGAAAGAAGAATTGATTTACTTGAATTTTAAATGTCTTTTTTTGTCTCTATCTGAATTATTGAAAAATGTGCTGTTTTAACCAGTGAATCAAGTTGGCACTGAAGAATAGTGGAAGTTAAAAAAGATTCAGTGGATGTCACTAGAGAAATCAGCAAGAAAACTCGACGTAAATATGTGCGGAAGTGTAAAATATTTAAAGCGCCTTTTTTATACAAGTGTGCAACAATATTGTATTTTTTATACTGCTGAGAAAATAATTTAAATTTTACCAAATTAGTGATTAGTGACTATAACAATAATTAAAGTAAGAACCCAGTGGACACAAAAATCTCCTTATGTTTTAAGAACGTTCCTAAAACGTTTTTAGAACACGTTTCATGTCCCTTGCCAAACATGAAACATTTAAGAACGTTTCTTAAACGTTTTAAGAACGTTCCTAAAACGTTTTTAGAACGTTTCATGTTCCTAACCAGACGTGAAACGTTTTAAAAACATTCTAAGAATGTTCCTGATGTTCTGTGCCTACAGGGTACATTTTCTATTGTTTTTGTGATGTAAATTTAAAAGAATTTGTGCTTAATAAAAAACAAAAATACAAAATAATATTTGAAACCTAACATCTGATTCACGAGAATAAGTGTTTGAAACGTAACAAAAAGTAATTTATCGCACCTATAAATATTTGAGAAACATCTGCATTGAAAAATTATAATTAAGTAATTATAAATTCATCACACAAACATAAATGATATAAAGTGCTATTAAAGATAGAATTTGTACATTTATTTTACCTCATAAATGATAAATGAAAATTTAACATAACACGACGAAACAAATGTTTCAACATAATAGTCAGACTAACGCTTCAGAGTTTGACAGAGTGAAAAAATGTTGGTAAAATAAAGTGATTGAATATGAGATGAGTTATTAATTTATCTTCTTCAACACCAGGTGCACATTCACCCTCCTACGTTCTGCGTATAAAATATACTTGAAATCGAAATTTCAAATGTGGTTCATCTTCTTTAAAACGTTTAAAAAAAATTTATTTTATAGCTAAGAAATTTTTAACTAACATGAACAGAGTTTAAAAATTTAGAAAAATAGTCGCAATGCAAAACTTATACGCTAGTTTAATGAATTTTTTAATAGATTTTAGAATTAGAAAACATTTTTATTTCTACAAACGGGAGATAAAAATTTTGGTGATAAAGTTTTGGTGATAGCTCTTGGTAGCTTACTATCACGGTAAATCGTTAGGTATTAAAATAACACCAAAATGGATTAAAATAACACTAAATTGGATTATTTTAATCCTTTTTGGTGTTATTTTAATGCCTAACGATTTACCGTGATATTGAAGGTACGAAACAAAGAATTTAGGAAGTGAAAAATTTTACCTCTGTTAACCCTCTGTCTTTGATGATGATTCGTCGATAAGAAAATCAAACTTGAGCAGGCAGAGGGTTAACTTTGGATCTGATTATGCATGTTGTATTTATGATTTGTTTATACTAGACGGAATCACAATGTAAAGATGGTTAGTTACAGGGTGGTGGCGGTGGTCGCGGGTAACAGCGAAGCGGTGACCCTTAGTGGTCTCAGAGCAGACACGCAATATCAACTGGTAGTCACTGCCGTTAGAGGTGGCAAACGATTCAAAAGCCGACCAATTGTCTTCCGTACACTGGGTAAACATACTTTTTTTATACTTTACAACTTTTCAGTGTTGCCAGATTGAAAGACATTTCTTCAAATCTGAAAAAATTGAAGAAATCTCCGATATTTAAAGAATTTGAAATTTTGCAAAAATATTGAAAAAACTTGAAGATTTTTTTTCGAAAATTTTGCAAAGGCTTTGTATGAAGTAACATTAAGTAATACAATTATAAATTATTAATTATTTATTATCAATTAATAATGGAAATATTGATAAATATTTAAATAACATATAAACAAACTACTTTTTGTAAAACAAATTATAAGTTTCGTTCTTTACATTCTTATGATTATAATAATAAACGTAATAATTATTAATTACTACAGCAAATGTTATTGTATCAATTATTATTTTGAAAATTAAAACATTTTACATTTCTTTAATATAAACATAAATTACAAATTTAAATTATAAATTTAATAAATTGATGTTTTAATATAATGTTTTAATATAAACATCAATTACTGAATAATTTCAGATTCAAAATTTCAAAAATTAACTCCTTAATTACATAATTAACGATTCTTTTTCGCAAGAATTAAATTATTATATTTAAAAAAAATTTTAAACAAAAATAATTCAATTACTTTTTATAACCAGTAAAATTCACCGCAGGAATTCAATTATTTCCAAAACCATTTTAATTAAAATTTCATGAAAAATTCAATTATTAAAAAAAAAATTTCATGGAAAGAGATTTCATAAAATTGTATTAAAAATTTAAAATTAGTTAAATTTTTGCAAAGATTTTACCAGTTATAAATATAATTGAATTTTTTCGCAAAAGTTACTAAAATAATAATTAAATAATTGATTACTTACTAAATAATAATTGAATTCTTTTGACAAATTTTATAACGAATGAAGAAAAAAATTAAATTCTTTAAAAAAACGTAATTTATTGAATATAATTAAATTTTTGCAAAGATTTTACTATTAAAAAAGTAATTGATTTGTTTTGAAAGATTTATTAAAATTTTAAAAAATAATTTAATTCCTTTGACAAATTTTACAAAGAAATTAAGAAAAATTTTATGAAATTTATAAAATATATAATTGCAATGTTTGTAATTATTTGCAAATATTTTATTATTTAAAAAAATGAATTGTTTCAAAGGATTTATTTAAATTTTTAGAAAAAGAATTGAATTTTTTGGACGAAATTTATAAAGAAATTAAAAAAAATTGAATTCTTTCGTGAAATTGAAAAATTCACTAAATTTATCGAATATAATTGAATTTTTGCGTAGATTTTACTATTTATAATTGTTATTAAATTTTTTTGAAGGATTTATTAAAATTTTAGAAAATAATTTTATTATAATTTTGCTTAAAAATATTTAACTTTCTGCATTAATTTTACTATTTATAAAAATAATTTAATTCTTCCGAAGACTGTTTATGAAAATAATTGAATTTTTGTGAAGAATTTACTAAAATAATAGTTGAATAATTGATTATTTACTAAATAATAATTTAATTCTTTTAACAAATTTTATAACGAATGAAGAAAAAAATTTAATTCTTTAAAAAAACGTAATTTATTGAATATAATTAAATTTTAACAAAGATTTTACTATTAAAAAAGTAATTGATTTGTTTTGAAAGATTTATTAAAATTTTAGAAAATAATTTAATTCATTTGACAAATTTTATAAAGAAATTAAGAAAAATTTTATGAAATTTATAAAATATATAATTGCAATGTTTGTAATTTTTTGCAAATATTTTATTATTTAAAAAAATGAAACATCAAAGGATTTATTTAGATTTTGGAAAAAAGAATTGAATTTTTTGGACAAAATTTATACAAAGAAATTAAGAAAAATTGAATTCTTTCCTGAAATTGGAAAATTCACAAAATTTATCGAATATAATTGAATTTTTGCGTAGATTTTACTACTTATAATAATTGTAATTGAATTGTTTCGAAGAATTTATTAAAATTTTATGAAAATAATTCTATTAAAATTTTGCAAAAAAATAATTGAATTTTTGTAATAATTTTACTGTTTATAAAAATAATTGAATTCTTTCGAAAACTGTTGTTATTTATAAAAATATAATTGAATTTTTCTGAATAATAAATAATAAATAACAATAATAAATTTTATTAAATTTTTGAAATTTTGTAATTTGCATAATTAACATTCTTTTGAAAAATTCAATTATTTTTATAAACAGTAAAATTGAAGGCAGGAATTCAATATTATTTTAAAACCAATTTAATAACATTTTATGGAAAAATTCTATTATTTAAAAATTTTTTTAAGTAAATTCTTGTTTAAGAATTAAATTATCTTCAATAATTTTAATTACATTCTTGGAAAAAATTTTATTCTTTTTACAAATAAAATTTTTTGTGAGAATTCAATTATTGCAACATAATTTTAATTAAATTTTCTCAATTCAATTATTTAACAAAAATGTTTGATAAAATTCTTCAAAAGATTTAAATTATTTTCAAATTTTTCGATCAAAAGTTTGCAAGAGTTTAATAATTTTTAGTGCTTTAATTTTAAAATTAAGAACATTGAAAAAGAAAATTTATTCAGAAAGCTCGGAAGCAAACAAAAATCAATCTTCAAACTGCGAACAGATTCAAACACAAGAATATATATTTATTTCTTTAAAACTGTTTGTGAAATTTAATTTCATTTACCATATTTTAGAAAAAATTATAACCAAAATCCGAAGAATTTTTTTTTTTTTTGGTTAGTTTAAAGATTTCTAAAGATAAATAAGAAAAGTTTGAAGATTTGTGATTTTAATCATCTGGCAGCACAAAATATTTTCGAATTGTTTCCAATCTACAATATTCGTTTCTTGTATTTTCACCTAGAGAAAATAAAATTGCTATAAATTGATTTTGTAAAGGTAAACGAAGAGATCTTAAATCCGAAAGTACTGGCTTTTTGCTCTAAAATCCAAAATAGAAATTATTATTCGATGCAATAGTCCGCAAAATAAAGGGAATCATATTTTTAGAGTTTACGTGACAAAGTTTTTGTTGTGTCTGATTTGTGTTTTTCGAGATTGTTAGGGTAATTTTTGACTTTAGATTTAGTGGGATAAACTTTATTAAAATACATTGTCACAGCTAAAAGTCGTTTTATTTTTAACAAATTTTATTTGACTAATTTGCGCTTTAAAAGTTTCTTGAGGTTATCTTGAAAATTCAAAACGCAACGTACAACACGTATAATTCATGTCGCAAGTTGCATGTCATGTTTTTTCGAAAGCAGCTCACATTCGTGCATTACGATTCCTATCAAAATTTTAATAGAAAAAAATTATTGATTATTCACAGTTATGTGCAAAACAAAACCCACTAAAGCAAGCATGCAATAAATTTTTATTTTCATGCTACAATTATTTAAATAACTAAAAGAAACATATAATTTGTATTTATTTTTCACATTTTTACCCGAATATATAAACGAAAGAAAAAGTTTGAGTAAAAAAAGTAATGAAGTAACTAAATTTTTTTTAATATTGTTCTGTTTTCTAATTGTTTTTAATTATTGTTTTCTTGTGTTCGATTCGGATTTCGGAGAGAACTGAATAATCTGTAACGAAGTTTGGTGTTGTCCGCGACATTTTAATTAACTTAATAATTAATAATGTATATTATGTATTTCATTGTACACCCAGTAACATACATGCCTTCCTTCCGGTTTGAACAACTTTTTGAAAAGTGAAAACCTTCCTTCTCCTTTTTGAAACCTTCTATAAGAATGTTTTAAGTCTATGGCGTATCTCAATCATCATGCGCCATGGACTTAAAACATTCTTATAGAAGGCACACCACTTTTCAAAAAGTTGTCCAAACCGGAAGGACGGCATATATGTTATTGACTGTACTTTAGAGATTGTTCTCATGGTTTTCCTGAAACAAAATAAAGGGAATTCTAATTCTAATTCTTAAAAAAGTGACTGTGAGTTTGTTTTTTGAATAATGGGTAATATTTTCAGAGCCACCAAAGACGTCTCCCCAACAGGATGCATCAGTTACAGGCATTCCTTCCCCACCCTCAGCTCAACAGCCGCCAACATATTTACAGGTAAATTTACCAATATTATCATCCGTTTAGTTGATAATATTCGGACAACTTCTTTGTTTGTTTCTTTCCTTCTTTGTTCTTCTTTGTCTTCTTCGGAAAACATCTTTTAGCATTACCAATCTTTTTGTACCCAATTACAATCGCCATAAGAATATCTTCGTCTGAACAAACTTTACTTCGTCTGTCAATGAAAGTGACATAAAACCTCTTAAAATTTACCATCCAGGGCAGTTTGACAACAATCAATTAATCATACAGTTAAATTCCATTTGAAATTATAATGTCGTACATAAATAATTAAAAGTAAAACCAAATGTTGTGTTACAGATACGAGGTGTAGAGGTGGGTATAGTGGTGTTAGTACTGATTGTATGGGCAGGGGCAATAGCCTTGTTCTTTAACCGTTGGGGTAAAATACGAATGTTGCTACCATATCAACCAGACTACAAGGAGCAGCTTAAAGTTCCAGGAACAGGAGTCTGCTCTTCTGGGAATGCTGCATATAATCAACATTCGTCTCAACATGCCTGTTCCCAGGTAAAACTTACAAGCATCAATCATAACAAACTTATATACATACGAAATATATGTATTCAAAAAGTGATGTGAATACAAATAGTTTATGCACATGCGTAGGTTAGTTGCCACTTCTGGTTGAAAGAGTATTACGCCACTTTAAATTCATCCTTAATGGTTGCTTTCTAGAACGTTTCAAAATATTATAGACTAATGCCTTTTGCATTTTGATTTAAAAAATATTGCCTTAGATGGATTAATTCTGAAATTAGAAGACAATTTACCATTTCCTAGTTCTTCGCTAAAAAGATTTATAAAATAAGAAAACAAACCCCAGTGGACACAAAAATTACCTTACGTTTTGCGTTCCTAAAACGTTTTTAGAACGTTTCATGTCCCTTAGTAGACATGATACGTTTTGAAAAAGCTCTAAAATCGTTTCTGATGTTTTGTACCGACAGGGACTATAATATGGTGATATAAAAAAAAGTGGTTTCGTTATGTGAACGGTATGACATGAAAATTAGAGTATGTGTGCAACATTAATAAGTGAATTTTCTGGTTTCAGGAAAATGAAATTTAGGAACAGTTAAATCAATGTTAAACCAATTGTTAAATCAATTTAGAATAATATTTATAGTTTAAAGTTTACTTTGTATATGGTTGGTAACTGATTTGAAGAAAACAGTTATCCCACGTGGACAAATTTTAATATTTTTGCCGTCCCGGACCCTATTGTTGACAACTGCCCTCAGCATACAGTTCAAAAGACTTTATTTTAAAAACTACTTGTTTAAGTAGAAAAAATGTACAAAAAATGTAAAGACCAAATAGAAGTAAGACTGTTTATAAGCATCTCTAAGAATATTAAAAGCTTGTAGGAATTTTAAAAATAGTCCCCTTTTTTGTCTGAAAAATTCGTTTACAATTAAATGTTTGTTTAAATTCGTTTTAATCCATTTAATTATTCTAAATCTTATATTAGGTCAAAAAGGTATTTAGCTATATTTAACGGCACTGAAAAAGAGAGTTGTGGCACATTTTCTAGTAATGATGTGGAACTTAGACCTGAGATCTGTTACAGACTTCTTTAGAGGTCAGCATTTCTCAATTTTACCAGAATATGAAGCAGAAATTAGCGCTGAGTTGTGCAACATCATTTGAAACCGGCGAACTTCTTTTCAGTGCATAAGCAAGTTAAATTAAACCATTTGAGACAAATTTAAAAAAATTGTTCAAGTTAGCGGACTGGACAATGATTTAAAAAATGAACCATACATAATTAACATAGAAAAAATTTTAATTCAACTTAATTTCTTTCTTACAAACTTAATTCACTTGGCAAATCTTTGACTCGTTTCATAACGGAAAAATTAAAAATACAGCATGTCTGTTTGTCCTTTTTTCCATTGATTCAAATTTAAAAAATCAAAAAGTTAAAATATGTTAACTGTGTAGTTAATGTTAAAAATAAAAAGTTGATAAATGTAAACTAGTTAATATTATAGGTCAGGAATAAGTGAATTCTATAACATTTCAGTTTGTTGGTATAATAATTCTGTTGAATAACAAGTAACATTACTTTTTTCTTAAATTTCTTACCCGATCCACGATGCTCTTAAATACTTAGTTCGGTTGTTTTTCGGTTGCTCGGCATTCAAAACACCATATTGATCTAATTCGACAATTTTTCGCAGTCAGGAAAATTGCTCGTAAAAAGATTTCAAAGACTCGAAAATCTTTTGAAAACTACCTTAAGAACAAATTTTATTCTTATTTATTTATTCGTTTATTCTTTATCACTAAGGCATGAAGAGACCCCCGAATGCAATTTAATGAACTTTAAACCCTCCTAAAAGAGGGCTGGTGACTTTTTTCTTGGCTTTTGGTAAGAACACATGTGAAATAGATATACATGTGAAATTTTAAATCCTTAT
Source organism: Leptopilina drosophilae (assembly GCA_032873175.1). Lineage (NCBI taxonomy): Eukaryota > Metazoa > Arthropoda > Insecta > Hymenoptera > Figitidae > Leptopilina > Leptopilina drosophilae. The sequence continues at coordinate 1,088,642 of CM065482.1, forward strand.
GAACAAAACATTTAAGACTACTTAAAACATAAGGACCCTATATAGATAATTTTCATTTGACGCAGAGAAGCTCAAAAGTTTTAGAATATTTACAATTATGACTTTGTGCAGAACTAGAAATTAAAATAGCAAAATGTTTCTTTCTATGGCTAATATTAGTAATCAACTTCCTCTTTACAGCAAAGGTACTTGGAATTTTGTGTTGTAGATAGTTGGAGAATTAGATATCTATTTGAATAAGATGAATAAGATTGAATTGACTCACATACACTTTACAGTTTTGTGACGTTCGTTTATCTGGTAACAAGTGATCCCCGTTTACGTAGTTTTAGCCAGCGTAATTTTCAGTCACGCACATTTTGCATTAGAATATTTTAAACTCTAGTTCTGGGCAAAGACGTATTTGTATTATATCTAAAGCTATACGTTTTTCTGTTTCAGATTATCAGTCAATAAAAAGTCAACAACATGTGTCACCTAGTCAGTTTTTAAGGAGTTATGCGTTTGCCTTATGTATACATGTGAACCTAAACTGTAAAGAATTAATAAAACTTGGTTGACTTTTCAAAGAGTAAATTACTTGAGCTTTGGAAAAATTATACGTTAATTAATATTGCAGCAACATTTGAAGAACTTATAAAAATATTCTTTTGGTTTTAATAATCTTTAATTTCTTATTAATACTGCAAAACCTAATTAGTTGCAAATATTTATACAAATATTTATAGTTTTCGTAGGTTACTTGATATATACAGAAGTGTTAAACAAAGATTTTATTTGAAGTTTGACAACAAATTTCAAATAAATATTCGGTGATAAATACCGTATCTAAAATTGTCTATCCATAAGGATTTTATAGTAAAGAATCGTTTTTTTTAGAAAAGTTTAAGACGTCTAAAAGTAAATGTTAGTGTTTCCAACTTTAACGTCTTTGAGTCTAGGGTCCGAAGTTAGCATACGGATAAACTAGTTTTAATACCCCGAAAAGGGCATTAAGGGTATTTTTATTTAGGGTATTTCTGGAGGGACCTCTGGTTCGTTGTGATTAAAATTAATATCTTCCTATTATCACATGGTAGGAGGAGGTTACTGATTTTTATCCAAGAAGCTGTATGACCTAAGACCTAAGAAGACCTAAGACTTAAATTAAAACCTAAGAAAAAAAAATTAAATTAAATTAAGACCTGTAAGACCTAAGTCTTTGGCATGATTTGAAAGAGACCTTCCGTCAGTTCGAAGACTGTTCGGACACTTTTCTAGATTTGGTAAATTCTTCAGGGTTTGAAACCAGAAGTAGCTACGCAATTACTCCTTTTGTTGTAATTTGAGGATAGTGTCCTGTCTCTTTAAAGGACCCTATCGCGTCGTAAAATTTAGTGATGCTCCGATTCCAGTCCGAGTTGTCCAAATACTTTCTTGCTACACTGAGAGAAGTCCAGGGCTTAATAGTTCCCGCTAGACGTCGCTATAAGCTACTCTGCTTGTCGCGTTTGAGATGTCTCGAATCTAGGGCTCAGACACCCCGAATCGGTCAAACATTGTTCCCGCATGTGAGAGACAACTCATGGCCGAAACTAAAAGTTGTAAGTAATCCCGCTTCGGGACGTTCCACGTTTTTTATCGGGGCTTGAGACGTCCCGATCGAAGGGTTCACATAAGAACATTCAAAATGATCACTCAAGCCTTGCACGGGACGTATTAGTTCCCGGACTTCTCTCAGTGTAGAAGTTCCCATGATCGGAAAGACTGGAGAGGTTTTAAGGGAAGTTTTTTAATACCTACAAAGCGAATTAATTGTTAATTATTCTTTTTTAAGTTCTTTAAAATTTGTCGCTCCAAAAGTTTACCTCCCTAGGCAACATCCTCCATTCCGTTAAAAAATCCATTGTTATGCAGGGTCATCACTAACAATTAATTTTTTGCTCCAAAATAAGGATTCTAATTTCCTTGTAACAAAATGTTATCATACAATTTAATAAATCCATTCTTATCAAATTTTCTTATGATCTAGAACCTCCACTAACTCTGAAATGCATTCCTTTAATTTTGTCATACGAACTTATAATTAATACTCTATGGAAAAAAATTAAATTAAAAGTTCATTAGCAATTTTTAACTACTTTACTGGAAAGGTATTCCAAATGGCATTACAGTGTCCCAGAGTGTCAGAAACCTAAATTCTCTGGTAAAATGACACTAATCTGCCCAGTAACTCTAAAATACAAAAGAGAATATAATAAACCTTCAACAATTGCAAAACTTGGGTCAGTTACATAAGTCGATGAGATGATTATAGAAAGAATAGAAAAAATTATCGTGTTATTAAAAATCCGTAAACTCATCATGATTTGTTGCAATTATATCATAGAATCTTCCCTTTTAGGAAAAAGTTCCAATCTTTTCTTTCTCCTGTTACCCTTTCTTTATTAGAAAAAAAGGATGTTCACTTAATTCAGAACTGTAGTATATTTGTGTTTTTAAATGTTCACTAAAGATGTGTTTTTTATAGATCTACATTTTTTTAAAACTCATCTCTTAATTCTTCTGTTCTCGCACAATTAAACAAACTAACTGATCAATTTACACTTTTATTTTTGTAATCAGCTCATCAAATATCCTAAGGGCTAATTCCACGATTTAGATCCAGTTTCACCAATGACGATTAAAAATTAATCAATGATTAAATCCTCAATTAACCAATGACAAGCCGTTAAACTGGCTTTAAGCACACGGTAAATCGTTAGGTATTAAAATAACACCAAAAAGGATTAAAATAATCCAATTTAGTGTTATTTTAAGCCATTTTGGTGTTATTTTAATACCTAACGATTTACCGTGCATTGATTATCTTTTAATTGAGTTTGGTGGAATCAGCCCTTAGAATTAAAAGTTAATAAATGATTAAATCCTCAATCAACGAATCATGAACCGTTAAAATGGCTTTAAAATTAACTTTTAATTCTAAATGGTGGAATTAGTCCTAAGTGTACCAAGTTTTGTTAATTAATTAAATTCACCAAATCCAGTGTGTAAATAATTATAACTGGGCAGAATTTATTATTAAAGAAGCGTAAAAGTAAAATGTCTTATATATTTAGAGAGCCCCATAAACCCTTTTAATATTATATACATTAACATAATTATTATGTTTAATTTTTTTAACAAAACGATTTTTTCGATAATTATCGATAATGATGGATATGGATGAAGGTAATGACTTCGTTGTCGGATATGGTGATGCAGTGCGGGGGAGGGGGTTGCTGCGTGTTGGAGCAGTGCTTTCAATATCCTAGAAGAACTCGGAAACCCCGAGAGTGCGGCTGCCAATTCGCTCTTCTTCACAGGGCTGACGTCGCGTGACAATCGGTATTTCTTTGTAATATTAATTTGATAAATTCACTGAATTCGTTTGAAAAACGATCTATTAATGTCTTCCACGCGATCAAACTTTTGCTTTGAAATCATGACTGCGAAGGGGAACATTTTTCTTTTCTTAAATTATTTAGTTTTTATCAAACTTTACTTAGATTTAATAACAATTAAAAACTTTTCAAGGTGATACATTATTTTTGGTATTTTTTGCTAATTGCATTCTATGTTTTTATTATTATTATTATTATTATTATTATTATTATTATTATTATTATTACTTTTATTATTAGTGAAAAATGTATTCACTTTATAACTGATAGTAAACGTGAAAAATACATTTACTTTTATTATCTCACAACATTGTATCATAAAGGATTATAATTTTTCGCATCTACTCTTTTAAATCTGTTAAATTTACTGTTGTTTACAATTTTAAAAGAGAAAATTTCTCATCTTCACACAAAAAACCCAGTCTCATTTTTGTTGCATCTCAAAATGAGACTATGTTAAACGCCATAGAACGTGGCGCCACCTAAGAGTCTCATTTTTGTTGCAACTCAAAATGAGTAGCGTATGATACTCATTTTGAGACTAGGTTTTTTCAGTGAATTCACTGAAAACTTGTAAATACAAAATTTTTTTTTAACTTAGATTATATTAATGCTTTTTCGACCCCTTCGCATTCGTTCTAAGCAGACGCACATGAACTACAATTACTGTTTACACGTTCATAGACAAAAATGTTTTTCATTTTTAAATTAACCCTTCAATTCTTCCTTATAGAGTTGTTATCGCTCTTTCAGAATCTGGGGATTAAATTAAAAAAATTAATTTAAGAAAGTTATGGACACCTTTGCCAAAAAGCTGGAAACTTACTTTTTTGGAAAAGTGGAATGTTTCTAAAAAAAGCAGGTAACAAAGCATGCATGTAACCTACAAACATTTTTGGGGATCGTTTATTAGGAATCTGACAACAATATTAAAAAAATTCAAAATTACTGATCCCATAGCGGACAAAATTTAAAAATGGTTGAGTTTTTTTAGAAATTTGTTCCTAAATGGATTTTTTAGTCAAAAATGTATAATTTATACAACACTATACGGCTAAATCTATGTATAGGGAGATGATTATTGTTCCCATCACCATAAATAAAAACCATAAATAAATCACCATAAATATTGCAATCAATTCAGATTTATCATTTTAGGTATGTATTTTCCCAGGTTTTCGAATATATTTTTAAATATTTCCCAGCTTCATTTTTCGCCGATTTATCGCAATTTAAAGACAGTTGTGTTTCCAAGTTGTGTCCACTAAAAAAAATCAGTACTGTACCTTTTTTTCATCTTCCAAACATATTTAATTAAAGATTCATTTTCAAAGATTTAAATCAATTTTGAAGATTCATTTTCAAAGATTTAAATCAATCACTGTTAACTTAAAAGTATCAAATGGCAACGAATTGATACTAAAAATGTGGATGAAATAAAAAATTGATCTAGATTTTTGGCATCAATTTGATCCAGTTTAGTATCAAGTTGATACTTTTAAGAAAACTGTGATTTTAAAGACTTATTTTTAATTCTTTTCTAAATTCAAAATCTACTGCTACAGAAGCTATTGTATTAAATATTTTAATAAGATAATTAATAATGAACGTGCAAACAGTAACATATTATTCAAGAACTTATTTTTAAAATTACACTCAGCACCAATGGATATACCACTGCTATGACTTTTATCTATAAAATTTATAAATATTTGCACCCAACACTGAATTAAACACGATAGCAACCGATTCTCTCTATCGCACTTGTGCCTATACGCTTTGTAATTTCGCGAAATATGATCTTCTACAATTTCAACTTCACAGAATAGTATTATTGCAGCTTTGTTAAAAGCATCTTTTAATCTACTGTATATGTATTTAAAGGAAAGTTAAAACGTTAAGTTAAAACTAAAAAAAGTTAAAATTTAAATCCTTAAATATATTTTAAGCAAAATGCCCTTAAAATTGTATCAGATTTTTAAATAAAAAAGGATTCAATAAATAAAGAATAAAGGATTCAGAACGAATTTTATAAAAAAAATCACCAGATTCGGTTGAAGCACATTACTCAATGTTGTATCACATAATACTTTCAATTAATTATAGTAAAAATAATAGGTCCAATGTGTAAAAAAATAATAATAGTAACTGTAAAAAAATGTTCTAAATTAAAGCTGATTTCGGTATTAAAATAGAAGAAAATTACGATTTAATACCAAAATTGGTACTAAATTAATAGCTTTCTTTTTACAGTGATGGTATAATTTTTTGTTTTATAAAATTCACTACCCAGGGTGGAAAATAAACATTTACATTCAATGAACGTTTCTAAAACATTTTATGTCTTCCAAATTAACATTTTAATAACGTTTAATGGTCTAGAAACGTTTTTGGGATATTAAACGTTTTACAAATTTTAATTTCACAGACACGAAACGTTTCTTGAACGTGAATATATTTTTTGTCCACTGGATTAAAAATTAAGGCTCCGGATCACTTTCAGCATTGATTTTAAATGGTAAAAGTTCCCTTTTAGGATTCGGAGCCAAAATTATTATCCTGTTGTTTTTGATGTAGTTAATTGCTGAAAGAAATGATATTAAGGTCTTGAGGATTTTGCTATAAAATAGCAATAAAAAAATTTAAAGTTGAATAGTGTTAGGTGCTATGTTTGAAATTTCATAATAAATGAACCTTCTTTGAAATGTAGGAAAGTAAAACAAACCTTATTTAAGTTACCGAAAAATTTCAACATTGAATTTTATCTAATGCTACTTCAAAATTTTATCCCTCGAGAAAAAGCGTATTTAAAAAGTGAATTATTTTTATAGGTTGCGCTACTTTAGTTTATATGACAACGTAGATTTTACAGCACAGAAGTAAATTTTTAAGTAAGGCCCTTATGTTTTTAACAACATTTGATTTTTAACAACATTTTGTCCTCGATCTTCCCGTGTTGTTAAAAGGCTATTACGATTTTCTATTATCTTAACTATGCCGTTGGATACAATCTGAAGCTGTTAAAGTTGTGATTGTGCGTTAAGATAACCGTCTATCCGTAGAAAATTGGATCTTTTCTTAAAACACGACATCAGCCAATATTTTAAAATGCTCTTCGGTTTTTTATGTGATTACATTACCTAATTACATTTACCTAATGGTTAGCTAATTAAATTTACCTAACGGTTAGCTATACTATTTTTTTAATAATGTTTTATAATAATATAATTGGAATTTTTGTACATAAGGTCCAGAAACAGGAAAATCATTAGCAAAAGTCAACATTAAATCGTACATGATCACTTATGGAAGAGATTTTTGTACATTGTACGAATTCAAATTCATTTACTTTGCACCAATTTTCCCTTGGAAAAAATAATTTAAAAAACAATAAAAATATTATTAATAGGAAGATGATTATAGAAGATATTTTGAAAATCAGACTCCATATTTAGTGTTGATGAAACGAAGACAGTAATTAGTGTTTTAACATTGCAGTAGTTTTTGTTGTCTGTTAATGTGAAGCAATGCGAACTAAGGTTTACTACGAAGCCTTTTTATGGCATGGGATCAAAATCACTATTACATCAAACTGTAGGGAAGATAAAATAGCCAATCACACTCAAAGAGTCTGAAAATATAGGCACTTTTTTAAGGTTATTATCTCTGATACATTCTAGAGTGATTAAAATGGCAAAGGCTTTGATGAAGAAAAGGGTCGCATGACTTTTATTTTTCAGGATAGAATCATGCCATCTGTTTGATTTTCTAGGACACTCAGTCACGTCAAAACGGAAACCCTTTTAAATATATATTAAATATACCCTTTTATATAATGTTCTTCGTCTTAAATATTAGTTTCAGAAGTGAATCTAATTTAAAATGAAGGAATTCGTTATAAACTGTTCCATTTCGGATCATGCTTAAAACATACCATTCGGAGAAAAAAGTTTTTCTCTTTTTTGAAAGTTTGTCTTTCTAATAAGTCCGTACGTAATAGTCAATATTAACAAATTCGATGTTCTGAAAGACGGAGTATATGGTTCCATATCTACAATTGTTTTGGTTTGACCGATAAACGGTGGACTTTAAAAACAACTTATGCCTGATTTGTGAAAGCCGGGAATTTTTAGGTTATAATCTAATTCTTTTTCGGTGATATCGAGTGGGAGGCTAAAAGAAATATGATGGAACTAATGATTTTTAATCTTTAATCTCCAAATAAATGCTATCACTTGAAATTACATTGGCCGCACAACCAGATTTTGTAAAAACTGATAACCTACCAAATAAAATAAAAAATAAAATAAAAAATAAAATAAAAAATAAAAGAAAAAATAAAAGAAAATCATATCAAGTATTACAATCGTATTCATTCATCGAACTACCATAATTTGGGTTTATTTGCATATCCGTAATAAAAATAACATTTTTGTGAACATTGTTCATTGATTTTTGCATCGACTTTAGCATTGACCGAATTACACAATTTTTCAATAGCGCATTTTGAATAACGGGATTTTGCTGTTTGGAATACAAAACGAAAGAAAACGATCGAAATTGAAAATAAAAGGTATTGACAACTCTAATTTTATATGAACCCAATTTTCCTATTAAATTTTGCCTCCAAAGGGACTAAAACCGTAAGAGACTCGACCTACGTTAACAGATAGCAAAAACTAAAAGCCGAATTCTTTTGCAAGATAACAGTTAGTCAAAAAAGCATTAACAAACTAAAAATATTTCGAAATATAAAACATTATATTTATTTCAAAATAAATTTTTAACATTAATTTCTCTATAATTTTGTATTTAGGATTTTTTATGTTTAAGACAAATTTTTATTACTAAAATCTAAACATTCAAATATTTAAAACAATAATTGTGACGCTATCTGAAGAAAGGGATCTTAGAAGCAAATCACTGTAGGGTTATGTTAGTGTTACTTTTTTGTTGATCAAAAATTTGTTCCTACTTTTTGCAGATTACAATCAGTGTTTGTTAAATATTTCAGTTGTAATCAAAACTTGAACGTTAATGATTCACATTCACAGTTGATTCTTCTTTTGTATTTTCATTTAAAAAATTGCAAACATAACCTAAATTTGTTTTCTTCAGATCGCGTCAAAATTAAATTTTTTTTATTACATATTTAACTTAAACTTGAATGTATTATCTTAACACAAGAAATAGAAAAAAAATTTTATTTTCCCACAAGACGTTTATTTCTTCTTTTTGTGAGAATTATAAAAAAAATCTCAAATCTTACACAAAATAACATTAATTAATTTAAGACCAAGAAACACGTGATTTGACCATTTTTATTGATTCGGACATAAATTTTTTCTAACCTACGTAGTGAATAGCACGAAATTAAAAAGTAAAATTCTGATGTATGTATTAAACGAAAATTTAGTAGATTTTAAAATACTTTTTAGCATTTTTTAAATACATTTGACATGACAAAATTAAAATGTCCTTAACACAGGAAGATTTACACAGAAGGAGAATCAATAAGTACACGGTAAATCGTTAGGTATTAAAATAACACCAAAAAGGATTAAAATAATCCAATTTAGTGTTATTTTAATCCATTTTGGTGTTATTTTAATACCTAACGATTTACTGTGTAGTTATTTGTATATAACTAAACTATATAAATGTTACAAATTTGATGTACCTAAAATGCAATTTTACATTCTTTTTGTGCACTCCAGCACCGAATATTCCTAATTCCCCTATCGGATGTAATTTGCAACGTATGTGAAATATTGCGAGATTACATTTAAGCCTACTATCATATACGCGTAATTAAAGCTAGGTTTTTTTTAATCATCGCACTTTTTCACAATAGTGATTCATCACTTAAAAAATGTTTAAATGTTTTTGACTCTTTGTGTTCTACCTTATAAATGTCTATAGTTAGGAAACGGTTACAATTCATTCAATACAAATTGCTAAAGTGTCACGACATTAAATTATTAAATCACATTTAGCATTTCATTATTCAAATCTTCATTATGTATACAATGTGTGGTATAATAATTTAATAGAATATACCATTTGAGGGACATTCCACGTCAACAAGAAGAGAGGAATTTTATTTCTAAATTAAACTTCTTGATTAAATATCACATTAAGAGCTAGTTTCATTAATACCGATTAAAAGTTAATGATTAAATCCTCAATTAACCAATCATGAGCCGTTAAAATGGCTTTAAACATTGATTAACTCTTAAATGTAACCACATTTAAAAGTTAATCAATATTTGAAATTATCCCTAAATATCATTTCTTTATTTCTATTTTATGGTTACGAATTTGCAAACAAGAGTTAGGAAACTAATTGCAATATAAAAAGAGTTATACAATAGCATATTTTTGTTCCTATTAAAAAATTCTAATTTAAAACAGCATTGCTGATGTCGAAAGTGTTTTCTTGCATCTAAGTTTAAGAGTTTCAATGAATTAAATTAATTAGTAATAATTTAACCGTTTAATGTTGTGGCATTTTTGCAATTTGTTATGAATGGGATTTTCTCTCATTTTTTACATCCTAACTTTAATTCCAGTCGAGTTTGAACCTCTACCGAAATAATTTCTATCCTACTTATCATGGAACCATTCTTCTTTCTTTAATATTTCCTTGTCATTGATCCTTGAAAAAATTTACCCATTTCCTTCTGTTGTCTTTTTAATGTTTTTACTATCCGTATTTTTCTTGTTTTCTTCAGTTTTGTTCCATATTTTATATTATCACAGAATCTATCGGATCAACTTTAATTTGATTAGAAAACGAGGCAAATGAAATATAATTGTGTATTTATGATGAAATTTATTTACTATAGCTGAATAACAGTTCGAAACCGTATTCACAAATGAAACTTGGAATTTTCTTGAACAAAAGTTATTATTACATTAATGGTTTTAATGTTATTAATGTATAACAATTATCTCTAAACAAGATTGAATTCGAAAAAGATTGATCGAAAAATTTGCTTGATCTGCATATTTTTACGATTCTGCATGCATAAGTTAGCAAAATTTGCAGCATCTGCACTGGTCGAACCAACACGTGGACTCAGTGGACAACGGTGGTGGCGTTACATGGCCCAGACCATCTAGGCAACGTGTCAATAGTGCAATCGACGTTGCAGGCTTCCTCTCCCAGGTGGGTAAAAGAAATGGAGAAATAAAAACAAAAAAAAACTAAAACATTCAGTTTTCTACAGATCATTTTTTATATAAAGGCTTCTTCGACCATAACCATAAATTATTTCTATTCAAAACAACAATCGCATGTCCACTTCTCTTTGTCATGTGAATAAACTAATGTTCTTTCATTACAATTTCCTCCTTCAGTAATACTACAATACAAACACTCTTTTTTATCAAATATAAATTACAAAAAAAAAAATTGCAAAATAAACACTGATTTAATTATGACAATATGGTCAGTTACGGACTATACTATAACCTAGTATAAAAAATACTGATTTTTAGGATATTAAATATTATATATTTAGGATATTTAGGATATTAAACTGATACTCTTCCAGTTTTCGTCCAAGTGAAAATTCTCGCTGATGGTCTGAAAACATTAGCAGACTATTGTAGTGTTATCTTTTGACAACACAAATCTTCACTCTCTATGATCAATTCTACAAAACAAGGTATCTTTTGGACTTACTTAGAAAGGAACTTTCTAAATACTTCCTAATACTTCCTAATACTTCCTAATACTTCCTAAAATTATCTTAATTGTGAACTTAGTTAATACAAATTCAACCAAATCACCATTGATAAAGGTGGTGCATGAAAATATGAAGCTAGTTGTTTAAATCACATTGCAAAACATAACTAAACAACCCGAGTTTACTATAGAATTGAAATTCGTCAAGCCTTCGAAATTAACAGTTTGAATAAAATACCATCATCAGAAAGCAATAAACCAGATTTCCGAAGAAAGTAAAATTTCGCTCTGTAAGACCTCTGACAACATGATTAAATTTTCAAGCTATGATATAGCAATAGATAGGAACAAATTATTATTTTTAATATTCAGGAATTCATCACCCGAAAACATGAATTTTAAAAATTTATATTCGTAAAAAATTCCAAACTAATTTTGATACGCGTGACTACTCCCGAAATTTTGTTTGACATAATACTCATTTGGCATAAAACCATTCAACATAAATATCATTTTACATAAATATAATTTTACATAAAATTTTTTTGGTATAAAAACATTTAATTTGAAATTTGACATACATTTCATTAAGCGTGCCATTTTTATTGCAATAAATGGCATTTTCTTATTCATTTGACATATATTTCATTAAACATCAAAATATAATTTATATGTCATTTGACATAGACTTAATGCTACATTTATTTTATTTGATATAAAAATCATTTAGCATAGTTTCCATTTAAAGTAAAAATACAATTGATTTGAACTTTATTTCACATAAAAATCAGTTGACAATTTCTTCAATTGTTAATTTATATCAAAAAAGTATTTTAACGTTCAATAGTTTTATTTAACAGAAAATTCATTTGAGGTAAAATTTCTTTAACATACGTCCTTCGACATAATAATTTGATATAAATTTTATTTTGTCATAAAATTCATTTGGCTTAAACGTATTTTAATATAATTCTCATTTGATATACATTTCATTTGGCATAGAGTTCATTTAGCATAAAAGACATACCATTTTTACTTTAAATAAATGTCATTTAACATAAATTTTATTTGACATAAAGATTATTTAACATAAAAGACATTTAACATAATTTTTATTTCAGATAAATGTCATTTGACATAAAGATTATTTAACATAAAAGACATACCATTTTTACTTTAAATATATGTCATTTAACATAAATTTCATTTGACATAAAGATTATTTAACATAAAAGACATTTAACATAATTTTTATTTGAGATAAATGTCATTTGACATAAATTTCATTTGACATAAAGATTATTTAACATAAAAGACATTTAACATAATTTTTATTTGAGATAAATGTCATTTGACATAAATTTCATTTGACATAAAGATTATTTAACATAACAGACATTTAACATAATTTTTATTTGAGATAAATGTCATTTGACATAAAGTTCATTTAACATAAAAGACATTTAACATCATTTTTATTTGAGATAAATGTCATTTGACATAAAAGTCATTCAATAAAATTCTCATTTGATACGAAATTCATTTTACACATAATTACAGTTTACATATGAAAATAACGGCGCAAATTTAAAAAATAACCAATTAGGTATTTTAAATAACATTGTGATTCGCTAATTTCGAAATTCACGTCTATATTTTCAAATCAAATGAGATTTATGTAAAATGTAATCTATCATCTGAATTTTATCTCAAATGAGAATTATGCAATGACTTATCCGTTAAATGAAATATATGTCAAGTGACTTTCATGTCAAATGAGAATTAACGTCAAATGGGATTTATACTCAATGAAATTTATAATTGAAATTTATGTACAGTAAATTTTTTGCCAAACAAGAATTATTGTATTATTATTTAAATGGAATTTATGCCAAATGAATTTTATATCATGTGAATTTTATGTAAAATAAGAATTATGTTAAATTATATTTACGTCAAGTGAAATTTATGTCAAATAAATTTTATGTAAAAAAATGTTACGTGATTTTCATGTCAAATGGGAATTATGTTATATGAGTTTTATGTAACATAAAAAATTGGTAATAAATAAATTTTATAACAAATGATATTTATGTTGAATCGTTTTTTTTGTGTACAATGAAATTTATGACTAATAATGTTTATTTTATGTGAATTTCAAGTTTAGTGGTTTTATATCAAATAACTATTTTGTCAAAAAAATTCGTTTCGATAGTGGGAATTTCTGAAACTTGACATCCAAAACATACATTTTTATTTTTTCCTGAATATTAATTTTTATGTATCTGTGAAACATGAACATAAAAGTATATGAATCTTAGGTATATGAAAGGATTCTACAAAAAAGGATCTACTATTGTTATTGAATATTTTAATTGAAAATTTTTACTATTTTTCTACATTCTTATCAAAAGTGAGATAGTTTTGTTTAAAATAAAGTTGTAGTAAAAATGTTTATCGATTTCAAAAGATTCGACAGATTTTATTTTTGTCTTGAATCCAAATTGCAAGTGGTTTTTTTAAATATTTAATTTATTAAACAAAAAGTTGTTTATTTGTAAAAAAAAATATGCGTTAAAAAACCACTTTACCCATTAAAATTCAAGTTAAACAAAGACCTTTTAATACCAATTTTTTTTTTTTTATAGAAAAATATAATTTAACATTATCATCTGGATTAGAAAATATATTATTGTTCATACTTCATTGCTATAAAAGTTGTATTGATAATATTCATTTTGAAGTTAAAATTATAGAAATAAAAATTTAATAATAAATATAATTAATATTTAATAATGTAATAGTCAGAATAATAAGTTTCTACTGCTAGAAAATTAAACTCATTTTATGATTCTGAATTTATTTCGAGTTACATTGACTCGTATGCATTTAACCTTTTTTGGTATTTATAAATATTATTTGTTTAATTTTCGAACTGTAACAGTTTCGAATTGAAAAATTGTAACATAACCTATAGAAATATTAATGTTTCTAATAGAAAATCAAAAATGTAGTTAACAAAAAAAATTATGTAGTTTATTAAACAGTACTAAAAAAATACACACGTACTGTAAAGTTCAAGGTTATTTCTAAATTTAAACCATATGAATTTGTTTTTTTATGTACGTGCGCATATTTTTAATAGTTTCGGTATATTTCTCTCGTCTTCGCCAAATACCAATTAGTTACTTAGAAAAAAAAATTTTAAATTAGGTCTATAAAAAAAACTAACTTATCAACTAACCAAAAAAAAATAATTTGTTAGTGCTTGTTACGCTTTATATTAAAGTAGTAAAATAGATCGCTCATTATATGCTCGAAATGGTAATTTTGTTCTTTTAAAGCTTGGCTGCATTTTTCAAATTTTGAAGCTCTTTTGTAATCGGAAGTATAATAGTTAATTCGGCTTAAAGAATCTCTCTCAGTTGACACTAGTATGCGACATATGCCACTGTTAACTTGAAAATATCAAATTGCAACGAATTGATACCCAAAATGTGGAACAAATAAGATCCTAAAGTTCTGAACGTTCAAATGAACGAAATTTATTTATTTCCTCTAAAAATTAAATTTTTATTGCAATTATTTGGCTTCACTATTTAAAAACTTAATTACTGAGTTTGTAAACATAAAATTTTAGTTTTAAAATTTGTTTATCATTAGTAATTTATTAAAATATCTTCAATAAAAAATATTTCGTTCATTTGAACGTTCAAAACTTGGGGATGATGAACAAATAAAAAATTGATCCAAATCGTTTGCATCATTTTGATCCATTTATATCATGTTACAAACAAGATAATAAGAAATTATAGCGCTATGAAGAAAGTGTAACATTGTTACAACTGACCTTTAATGCTAAAAATTAAATTTTAGTTTTAATTTTATTCATCAATATTGTAAGATAAAGATTCTTGTGTTTTTAACTCTTATATGTGAACGTCTGCATGAAAAGGGTCCAGTTTGACACTATTTGAATTATTTGGTTTCTTTATGCACGGGGAAAAAAGGGTGCTGTTTATATGCTACAACGCTAATTTGAAGAATACACAAAGTGAAGAAATTATTTAGTCCAAGCGCCAGTCGAAAGTATGTGATATAAACCAGCTAATCCGGATTGGCGCCAATTTATGTTGTCTAGTTTTTTGCTTAAAGAATATCAAATTTTTTTTTGTTTTTTTTAAATCAGTTTGGTGGCTTTCGAGAAAAGTGCCTCTCCGATTTCAAAACTGTTGCTTCTAGAGCATTAATTTATACCAAATGGATAGGATTTACATCACAAAATCGAGCATTTTTTGCTGAAAAAAAATTTTTGCGCGTTTGGACTAGTCTGTTATCAAGTCTTCTGTTTTGCACAGGCTGTGTTTTGGAGCACACACACACAATTTGGCAAGTTTGTGACAGGTTTGTGATGATTATAAATAATATTTGGGTATGCGCTGCAAAAACGCATTATGTATTCTACAAACTCAGCTGTTTGAAGAGACTAGAAAATAAGTTTCCAGATGATGTGAATACTACAGGAACATAACAAACATAGTATACATTTTTATAAATAAATAACTTTCATCAACGAATATTTAGACTCTAATAGCCAGACACGGACAAAGTAAGTGTTTTGGAACAGCAACCTCATATAGTTTAAATGCCCTTAAAGCCATTAGTTGTTTTACGAGGATTATGAACTTTTCCCGAATATCATTTTGGACAAAGTTAAGTTACGCATAAAACAAGTTACGCATTTGACAAGGTGGACCCTTTTTACGCCGACGTAGATTTATATTTAAACACTAAAACGATTACTTACGGTTTGGAACTAATAACTACCTGGAAAAAAAATATAATGAAACATTTGTTAGATATTGCAGTCATAATGTCTCAGTTGCTAAATACATACATACATTCATTCATAGAACGTGTTAACTGATATGGATTTATCATTATGACATTTCTGTTCTAACTTACTGAGTGCTGAGTTGAAAATGAACTTAGAAAATGTCCTATGGGGCCGTGTACAAATTACGTAAGGCTCTAAGGGGGAGGGGGGGTACAGCTATTTCTTACGACTAGCAGAAAAAATGGCGCTAATGTATACAACTATTCTTACGAGGGGGAGGGGGGGGGTTACATTTTCGGAAAATTGTCCTTACGTAATTTGTACACAGCCCCTATATGAATACTTGAAAGCATGGAAATCTAATTTTAAGAGATCTTTTAACTCTAACTCTTCATTTGACGAAGACTTCTTTGAAATATAACGCTTTCTGATTTATATGCAAATAATATTATGAAACTTTTGATAAACACTTTTCAGTATATACCGATTTACTTCATCATTATTCATCTAATACAGAATAAGCCTATAGACTACTATATGACTATAAATCTACTTCTTGCTTATAATGAATGACAAACTTATGTTTCTATGTTCAATGTGCGTATTTCTCTGTTTTATCGCAAAAATATTGTTTATTTTCTAAAATAGAGTAAAGGAACCTACATTGTTCTAAGTTATTCTATATTAAATTATTAAATAAATTATTCTGTAAGTTATGTTAACTTATATTCAAAATCAAAAATAATTTGCCAATGATCCTACAGGGTTTCTACAAGTAATGAAAAGTCTAAAAATTATGGAATTGTCATGAGATTCATGAAATTCATGAAATTCATGAAAAAAAATGTTTCAAAATTTCATTTTGATTCATGGAACGATGGAAATCTCATTGCATTTCTAATCGGATCGTGGAATTTTTTAGTTTTTGTTGTAAACCCGTAAAATTAAAATTCACGCTTCTTTATTACTCAGAGTGGTCACAAGTTTCTGTTTATCAATTTTTTCTAACATTTCCCTGACAATTTACCGTCATTAAAATTATTTTCCCTGACAAAACTCTTTTTACAGCGGAAAATATTAATGTTTACGAAAAATAAGTATAATTTACGAACTTTAATAATTTCCAAAAAATTATAATTAACAACCTTTCTGAATTCAATTATTTTCTACAATTTTCAACTAAACTTCATCTTTGAATCAATTAATTTAAATAATTTCCCAAACGTTTTTCTAGAATTCAATTATTTTAATACATGAACTCAATTTTTTATAATAATTGTTACTCTCTATAGCTTTCTCTTAAGTTACTGAAATATATTTTTGAAAAACTATAAAGAAATTCTTACAATTAATTTTTTTCAAATATTTAAAAATAATTTTTGAACGATAAGTTTTTCAATTTTAAAAAATTTCTAAACAATTAAAATTTAGTAAAATCTTTTAAAAGTAATTGAATTTTTGAAAAGTAGGAATAAAAATGATGAAATTTTTAAAGAATTTTAATTATAAGGACCATGATTTTTCAAAAATTTTAATAAGTCTAAAAAGTAAATTTACATTTTTAAAAAATTATTACAAAATAATCCTAATAATTGTTACTCTTTATAGCTTTCTCTTAAATAACTAAGATATATTTTTGAAAAACTATAAAAAAATTCTTACAATTAATTTTTTTTAAATATTTAAAAATAATTTTTGAACGATAAGTTTTTCAATTTTGAAAAATTTCCAAACAATTAAAATTTAGTAAAATCTTTTAAATGTAATTGAATTTTTGAAAAATATAAATAAAAATTATAAAATTTTGAAGAATTTTAATTATAGGGACCATGATTCCTCACAAATTTTAATAAGTCTAAAAAGTATATTTTTAATTTAAAAAAATTATTACAAAACAATTCTAATAATTATTTATTTATTTATTTACTTATAGTAATCAAAGTTTCTAGGGCTATATTAAAGCCCTTAAAAAACAGTCACATGACTTTTTATTTATTACAATATTGAAAAAAATTTATAATTATGTTTTTAAAAATATTTTAATGTAGTTTTCCGTAAAGAACTGTATTTCTTAAAAAAATCTTTGTATAATGTAAAAAAAACTAATTAATTTTTTGATGAATTTTAATTAAAAATTTTGAACATTATTGTTTTCTTCGAACCGCTAAAAATATTTCTAAAATGTTATGATTTTTGGAAATATGTAATGGAAAATATTGAATTTTAAAAAATTAGAAGCTATTTTTCATTTTTAAATTTACTTTTTAAGATTTTTTTATTAAAATTTTGAATAATTCTTATGTTAAAATATAAATATTTGAAATATTCAAAGTTTGCAATTAAAATTCTTTAAAAGTTGATTTTCCAAAATTGTAACAAAATACACGAAATAAATTCATTATTTTGCATTAAATTTTACAAAATTTTAACTATTCAAAAATAATTTTTTAAAGATTTGTATTTAGTTATTTTTCGCATTATAAAAATTAAAAGTAACTTGAACTTTTTTTTACTAAAAATTAGGGTATTTTGTTGCAATATTTGGAAGAAAAGTCGGAAAAGTCTCAATTTTCTTAACTTCCTTGTTAAAAAATTTTTTTCTTAATATTTATAGCTGACAAAAATTTTGTTTTAATGTTTCATGAAAATTTTATCATTTATAATCTGTAAATCATGGAAAAATCGTGAAATTTTATAAGGAAAAAGTAGAAACTCTGTTCGTTTGTGGATCATTGTTTTCAAAATTTTTGAACATTTACGAAAAAACATTGTATTTCAAATTTACTAATTAGATACGTTTCGTAACTCTCATGAGGTTTTACGAACTGATTTTCAAAACATTCCATTTTATATCCTCCGTTTTTTATCCCTGATTCTACTTCTTCATCTTCTTCTTCTTCTTCTTCTTCTTCTTCTTCTTCTTCTTCTTCTTTTTCTTCTTTTTCTTCTTCTTTGTGACGCGATCTGAAGAAAGAGACCTCAGAAGCAAATCACTTTAAGGTTATGTTAGCTTTATTTTTTTCTTGTTTGAAAGTTTCTTTTTACTTTTTGCAAATTAAAATCAATTTTTATTAAATATTTTAGTTGTAGTGAAGACTTGAACATTAATGAACCCAATTGACAATTGATCCTTTTTTTGTATTTTTATTTAAAAAATTGCAAACATAACCTATAATTTTTTTGCTTCTAAGGTTTTTTTTTGCTTCTTCAGATCACGTCACATGTATACAATGTGACTAAATATCAATTAATCATATTTAAACCTTTTTAGACCCGACTTGTTTAAAGGGTATTTAAAGATCTTCGGGGATGCTGTTATAATAAACAATATTTTTGCAGTAATAAAAGTGGTTATTCGCACAAATTGATTTTCAAACTTTTCTCTGAAATAGTAACATTTCTAAATGTTTACAACTTTCAATAAATTGTTTAGAATAACTTCTATAATTTAAGAAAAATTATTGTCTGCTCTATATAGGATACTACAAAGGAAACTATATGAATTTTTGTTGGTTGTCCCTATAGGATCCTATATAGAAAACGACAAGTCATTCTATTACATTCAGATTTTATATTCATTCTACAATCAGATTTTATATTTATTCTACATTCAGATTCCTACTAAGAATCTATAAAGAAACTTATAGGGAAATTACTGATTTTCCTATCTAGAAAATTTTTATAGGAAAATCAGTAATTTCCAGGAAAGTTTCTTTCTATAAAGAATCCTATAAGAATGTACATGGGATCCTTATAGGATTCCTTATAGGATATTATTTTATACTATTAGAAAATATTTTTGCATTTGCAATAAAGAAAAATAAATTACTACCATCTATTTTTAAAGGAATTCCTGCGGAGACACGGTTCGACATCGCGGCTCTGTCGCAAGGTTCGCAGTGCAGATAATTTACCCTTGGCAACGAATAACCGTCATCAGGATCGAAGAATCTCCAAAGATGAAATAAACGAAACAGATCAAGATTTTTTTCTAAGATCAAACACAGAAGACAGTGATAAGCTTGAGGAATCAGATTCCAGGAGGCAAAGCGTTATTGAGAAACCTCCCATGATTGCTGATACTGCGATATTAGAAACATGTCACTTGCAGCAGTCACCAAGGTATTAATATCGAACATTATTTTGTAAAACAAAAAAAACTTTACATTTAACCCTCTAGACAGTACAAAACTGTCTAGTACCAAGTACCCTATCCGATCAAATAATAAAAAATAGAACAAAACATTTGGGGTACATTTGTAGTTTGAAGAAGTTATAAAGTTATTCAAGTCCGTAAAAGTCCGTTTTTTTTTAAAAAGGTCCGTAATTTCGTTCAAAAAAGATAAAAAGTTCGTAAATTGTACGATATAATTTGGAGAACTTTAGAGAAATTACAAATGATTGCAGAAATTCAATTAAGTTCAAAATTTTTTTTAAATTCTCGTCAAAATTTCAATTATCTTTATAGAAATATTAAAATTCTTCTCCGAAATTCATATATTTAAAAAAAAAAACTAAAAAACATTGTCAACATTTCAATTATCTGTATAAATAAATAGCAAAATTCTTCAACAAAATTCAATTATTTTCAAAAAATTTATTAACACTCATTTAAAAATTTCAATTATTTTCATAATTAACAATATTTATCACACGAATTCAATTATTTTCTAAAGCAATAAAATTCAATTATTTTCAAAAATTTTATTAAAATCCATTGCGAAATTTGAATTATTGTCAAAAGTAATAATATTCTTCGCAAAAATTAAATATTGTTCAATATCTACTATTTTTATAAAATTTACGAAAAGAATTTAATTATTTTCAAAAAATAATAAAATTTTCACAAGAATTTAATTATTTTCAAAAAATAATAAAATTTTCACAAGAATTTAATTAAAAACAAATGTTTTTTCAAATTTCTCTGCAATCATTCAACTATTTTTATAAGTAATAAAATTTTACCGGGATTCAATTATTTTCGTAAATAATAAAATTCTTTTTAGAAATTCAATTATTTTTAATAGAATTCTAATCAAATTCAACGAAAAAATTCTTAGAAATTTTATTAAAATTCGTCCAAAAAATTTAATTGTTTAAAAATTTATTGATAAAATTTTAACAGAAATTGAATTCCAAGAAACAATTAATTATTCAATAAATTATTCATTTTTGTATTTAAATAATTCAATTCTGGTAGAATTTTCTCATAAACATTGATATAAAAATAGATTTCAGTTAAAATCTTATATTATAATAATTGAATTCTTTCGAAGTAATTCATTAAAATTTTAAAAATAATTGAATTTGTGAAATTTTCCTAAAATTGTCTTAAAAATAAATGAATTTCTACCAAAAAAATTTTTATCAAAACTTTTTAAAATGTTTGAACTTCTGCTAAAATTCGAATTTTTTTTAAATAATTGAATTCTTACAAAGAATTTTATTAAAACTATTGAAAATAATTGATTTCCTGCAAAGATTTTTATTATTTCACGAAAATATTTAAATTCTTGCGAAAAATGTTATTAAAATTTCTGAAAGTAATTAAAGATACGCTATAAGAATTTTATTATTTTCAATTTATGCCAAGAATTTTATTAAAATTTTTAAAAATAATTGAATTCCTCTTATTTTTTTACAAGAATTTAATTAGTCTTGAAAATTTTAATAAAATTCTTCGCAAGAATTCAATTATTTTCATAGATAAAAAAATTCAATGCAGAATTTCAATTAGTTTTAATACAATTTTAATCGAATTTCTCAAAAAAAAGCAATCTTAAAAATTGTGATTCTTAAAAATTTTATTAAAATTCGTTAATAGAATTCAAGTATTTGATAATTTGTTAATAACAACTTTTTATGGGAATTGAATTTTAAGAAACGTTGAATTCTTCAATAAATTATTTAATTGTGTTTTATTTTTATTTAAATAATTAAATTCTATAGTAGAATATTCTAATAAAACTTGAATTTTATTTCATAAAAATGAATTTCAGTTAAAATTTTAGATAATCATTGAATATTAAAAGTAATGTAGCGTGAATTTTAAAAAATAATTGAATTTTGTAATTAATTTTTTTGAAAAAGTTTAATTGAGTTCCTTTAATACTATTTTCAGTTTTTATTTTCTAATATTTATTTAATAGTTTTTTTGTTTTCCTCGTAAACTATAAAAATAACCACGAATTTTAATACAAAACCTTGAATTTTTTCTATTTCAGATAATAATTTATTTTTAAATAACTTAATTTTTAAAGAACTATCATAAAATTATGACTAATAAATTATGTAATGAATAATTTTTACAATTTTCATAAATACTAGATTGATAAAAGAATTTTAGTTAAAAATACTAAAAAAATTAATTTTAGAAAAGTTACAAATAATTACAGAAATTCAATTATTTTCAAAAGTAATACAATTTTTCGCAAAAATTCAATTATATTTAAAAAATTTTTAAATTCTGGTCATTTCAATTATATATTTAAAAATAAAAAAATTCTTCTCCAAAATGTTATTATGTTCAAAATTTTTTTAAAAATTCTCGTCAAAATTTCAATTATCTTTATAGATAATACACTTCTTCTTCTTCAAAATTAAATTATTTTTAAAAACTTTAATAAAATTCTTGGCAAAATTTCCCAGGAATTCAATTATTTAATATAAAAAATTTCAAATAATTTTTCGAAAAATATCAATTATTTAAAATTTTATAAAATTCGTCGCAAGAGTTTAGTTATTGAAAAAAATTTAACAAAGTTCTTTTTAAGAATTCAATTATTTTTAGAAATAGTAAAATTCTTCACCGAAATTCAATTATTTTAGAAAAATTTTAATAACATTTTTGGAAATTTTTAAAAATTATTTTTATGAATAATAAAACTCATCGCAAGATTTTAATTAATTTTGGATACAATATTTTAATCAAATTCCTCGTAAAATGTAATTATTCTTAAAAATTTTATTAAAATTTGTCAAAAGAATTCAATTATTTAAAAATTTGTTGATAAAATTCTTTATGAGAATTCAATTTTAACAAACATTCAATTATTCAATTAATTATTAATTTTTCAATTTAAATAATTGAATTTTTCTAAAATTTTCTAATAAAAATTGATTAAGAAATGAAATTAGCGAATAATCGATTGTTTGTTTATGAATAAATAATTGAATTATTGCAACGAATTTTATTACAATTTTTTTAAATAATTGATTTTTTTTGAGAAAATTTACTACTTTTAAAAATAATTGAATTCTTGCGAAGGATTTTATTAGGTTTTTTGTAAATAATTAAATTTGTGTTGAAAAATTTCATTATTATTTAAATTATAAGAAAACATGAAGAATTCGTTATGTTTTGTAATAATATTCTAATAAATTGTTGAGTTTCAAAAAGGTTTGAATTTGAATGTTCTGAAGAATTTTAATTTCTTGTGGAAAAGTAATAATTAAATGCTCATTGAAAAATGTAGTTATTGATGTTTTTGAATAATTTTGCAATTAATGAAATTTGTAAGTAAATTTAATAGAACATTTTTTTGAGTATCTAATAATTTTTAGAGTGAATCAGAATATTTTTTATGGTCAGGGAAAAAGTAAGAATTTTGTCTGGAAATCAGGGAAAAGTTAGGGAAAAATAAAATTAAATATTTGTGGCAACTCTGGTATTTTTAAATAATTTTCACTGCTTCGAGCCCTGTGTAATGCAAAATTTGTTAATTTGGATTTTTGGAATTTTCCATAACTAAAGTGATTGTTGTAGGGATTATGCCACAACCTCTTCGTTGACTGCTCGCCGGTTTAGTGGATGGCGAACTAGTTCTAGTCACGATTACGTTCGGTGTCCAGTGCGACAACCAATTTCTATGGAGGAAAGGTAATAATCTTAATAATTGACATTTGTTTACAACAATAATTTACACCCTCAAAAACAAGTGTCTCATTTTGTTTCCCCATTTTTGCAACATTTAAACTGACTTGTGTCTAAATGTACATTAAAATTTCCAATAATTCCACTTAGATGCTTCAGGAGATCCTGTGAACCCGATTTCATCCGATTACCACGTCATCACATTCATCATCATCATCATCACCATCATCGTCGAATAGAAACGCATTCAAGAAGTTGTGATTACTCAAGGCGCTCAATGTCTATAGAAGCTCACAGCGAAACACAACATTTTGGCTTACCAATACTCAGTATCAGTGAACCCAGCCCTCCAGACGAGGCCAACAACACTGTGGACGAAAGTTTGTAGGATTTGCTTGCCGAGGACTTCCCTAAAGAACTTCTTGTCTGACTGGAAAACTTTTGTTTCCTTTTAAAATTAATTCCTTGAAAATCTAGAAACTTTCAAAAATTTAAGGGATTATTAAGTACCTCGGCAAAAGAAGAACACCAGTTCGAATGTATATGAGTGTTTGCATGCGTGAATTGTGGCACTGAACTCATTTATTTTCATGAAAAAAAAAAACAACGTAATAATTGTGTCGAACAGTCTCTTATTATTAGATATATCCAACAAGACTTCTATTTCAATTTAAGGAAGTCAATAAACTTCTGAGGCTGATTATCTATTTTTTATCAAATATTATGTAAAGCCAGTTAATCATAGAATCAAATTCATTCTCATTAAAATGGTCCAAAAATATAGTTTATAAATTCTAAATATCTATTAAAAGAACAATATCAACGTATTTGCAAATTTTTGTACATTCTTATTATATATGGGGAAAATTATTTTCAATTATACTAACTACTTTCCTTACTTACTTAATTTTATATCTTAATTCAAAAATATATCAATCACATAAGATTACTATAGGGCCTTGAAATACAAAAAAATGATTCTAATATTTTATACAAAATTAATAATTTTAACAAACATATCTCATTATTTTATAGGAATTGCTGTTAAAAATTAACTACGAGCTTTATTTTAGTAAGTTAGAAAGAAATGCGTGATTTAAAAAAAATAAAACATTAGGGGAGATACCGATTCTTTGCAAATGAATCCTAAAAATTCTTCTGAGTTTAAAAAAAATTCTTCTCACAGAAATTGTGCATTAAATTTAAATTTCAAAATTAGCTCTTAAAGCATTAAAAAGGCAATTTTAAAAATCTGTAAAAATCTGTAAAGTTTACTTTTACGAATGTAAATAGTAATTGTAATCTGAGTTGTAGATTTTTAATTCATTGAGCTAAAAATCATCAAATATATTTTTAAATTTAGTTTGTAGAGTTTTTTTTATTAGCTGCTCTTATTAACTAACATAATATCAAAAATTACACTTTAATACCATGTAGCTAGTCAAGTAGCAGCAAGAAACAGCAGGAGAAACTACAGTGTGAACCATTACATCACAAGAACAATGTTTTCCAGTTGTTGAATTATTTTAAATTTGTGATTTATTTCTAACGTACAGGTAAGATCTAGTTTTTTTCTATTTTTTCTACTCCGCGTTCTAGAATTTAAAAATAAACCACTTTCTTCAATATAATGTGTGAAAAATTCAAAAATGTGTAACAAAATTTTTCTCCAAGGATTATTTGCGTAGAATCGTTACGACCTACGGATGAGAAATATTTTCAACAAAATACTATTACATAACTTGTAAATTATTTTTATTATTATTATTATTATTATTATTATATTAACTGTAAAAAATATATATTTATCTCTAGTCTAGAAATGTGTTACAAATACATAAACTTTTCATTTTTCAAAAAGATTACAAATTTAATTATTACTATCATTAAAATAATTTCGAAATTTGAAGAAAATTTTTGAACCATTTTAATTCTTATGTGATTTCTTATTCTGAGGGCACTTTATAGTAACGATCATGTATAATTCTTTATCAGGGATATTTGCGTCTTCGATTGTATATATATGACGTATATGTAGGATAAAAAAAATTTTGGGAACAATAGAACTTATCTTCGAAAACTAATAAGTAATCTGGGAATCAAAGCGAAAAGTTGGTAATTTGCTAATAGAACTCGCTAATAGAACTTAATAAGAAAACCGCGCTTCCAACAAAAATCTTTAAATTTTTCTTTTCTATTCTCGAATCTGAATATCGAGAAATAAAGGAAAAACTATAATTACTGTAGATTAAGTCTTTAAACCAACAATATTTCTTTAATGAAAGATAAAAATATTTTATTGTCCTATATTCATCGCGTTAATGGTCAATTATAAGAAATTTACAAGAATATATAAATAATTTCAAAACATATATACGTGTATATTGAACATAAACAACATTCTTAGTACAATAGCTGTAAAATTAAATCGTCAATTACAAAATCATATTACAGTGTTAAAATTCTTGAATAAGACCACTTTTCATTGTTCCTCTGATTTAGAAGTATTTTTCAAATAAATATTCATTGCGAGAAAAAGTAACAAAAAAAAACATTCTTTAATCATGTTCATAATCATTTCTTAAAAAAGAGAAAACGCAAAAAATATATGGAAAAGTCATTTCTATTATTTTGCTTTCAAACTTTCAAAATTTAAAAGGTTTCCAAATATTTTTTATTGTTATATTTTTCTCGATTTATCTTCAAATTCTAATTGGATACGAACAATGTTCTAATACACAATTTTTTAATTTCTTTATTTTTCACTCTTTAAAATCAAATTGCTATGTGACCAAAAAAATCGATTTTTAGATTCAGACGGTTTATTGCACTTTAAGGTCCTTAAAATTTCCCCTTTTCTTAGACACGGTCACATATAGAATAATACTTGACGAAAATTTTTAAACACTTAGTGCGTATGTGAAAATTAACGTCTCTCTTGAATACTATAAAAAATTACAAAAAATGATTGTTCTTTTTTGAAAAAATAACCTCATAACAAAGGGTTAATGAGGATGTTCGTAAAACTTACAAGAGATATCTTTTCTCTTCAGTCGATTGGAATTGTACACGAAAATCCATAAACTCTAAGATATCTTAAGGATTTTGAAACCAATGGTAAAAATACGCCTTTGACATCTTAGAGATATTTTGAGTAAACAAAAATAAAAAGAAAAATATTACACTATTTTAAAAATCGAGGACCTTAGGCTTTTTCGGTCATTCAATTCAAATATTAAGAACTATAATATTAAGTGTTCTTCTTGAAAGATCGTTCCAGAAGCAGTGCTGCCAGATGATTAAAAACACAAATCTTCAAACATTTCTTATTTATCTTCAGAAATTTTTAAACTAGCCAACAAAATTTCTTCCGATTGTGGTTATAATTTTTTAAAATATGGTTAATGAAATTAAATTTCATAAACAGTTTTAAAGAAATAAATTAATATTCTTGTGTTTCAATCTGTTCGCAGTTTGAAGATTAGTTTTTGTTTGCTTCTGAGCTTTCTTAATAAATTTTCTTTTATAATGTTTTTAATATTAAAATTAATGTACTGAAAATTACTAAATTCTTGCAAAGTTTTTAGTCAAAAAATTTGGAAGTAATTTAAATCATTTGAAGAATTTTATCGAAAAATTTTTTTTAAATAATTGAATTGAGAAAATTTAATTAAAATTCTATTGCAATAATTGAATGCTCACAAAAAATATTATTTGTAAAAAGAATCAAATTTTTTCAAAAAATGTAATTAAAATTATTGAAAATAATTTAGTTTTTAACAAAGAATTTTCATTAGAAAATTTTTAAATAATTAAATTTTTTTCATGAAATGTTATTAAAATGGTTTTAAAATAATCGACTTCCTGCGATGAATTTTACTGTTTATAAAAATAATTGATTCTTCTAAAAGAATGTTAACTATGCAAATTACAAAATTTCAAAAATTTTAATAAAATTCTTGACAAAAATTCAATTATATTTTCATAAATAGCAACAGTCTTTGGAAGAATTCAATTATTTTTATAAATAGCAAAATTATTGCAAAAATTCAAATTTATTTAAGCAAAATTTGAATAAAATTATTTTCATAAAATTTTAATAAAATTATTTTCATAAAGTTTTAATAAAATTATTTTCATAAAATTTTAATAAAATTATTTTCATAAAGTTTTAAAAAAATTACTTTCATAAAATTTTAATAGAATTATTTTCATAAAATTTTAAAAAAATTATTTTCATAAAACTTTAATAAAATTATTTTCATAAAGTTTTAAAAAAATTACTTTCATAAAATTTTAATAGAATTATTTTCATAAAATTTTAAAAAAATTATTTTCATAAAATTAAAAAAAAATTATTTTCATAAAATTTTAATAAAATTATTTTCATAAAATTTTAATAAAATTATTTTCATAAAATTTAAAAAAATTCTTCTAAACAATTCAATTACAATTATAAATAGTAAAATCTACGCAAAAATTCAATTATATTCGATAAATTTAGTAAATTTTTCAATTTCACGAAAGAATTCAATTTTTCTTAATTTCTTTATAAATTTTGTCCAAAAAATTTAATTCTTTTCTAAAATTTTAATAAATCCTTTGAAACAATTCATTTTTTTTAAATAATAATAAATTATTCCAAAAAAATTGCAAACATTATAATTATATAATTTATAAATTTCATAAAATTTTTCTTAATTTCTTTATAAAATTTGTCAAAGGAATTAAATTATTTTCAAAAATTTTAATAAATCTTTCGAAACAATTTAATTACTTTTTAAATAGTAAAATCTTTGCCAAAATTCAATTATATTCAATAAATTACGTTTTTTTAAATTCAATTTTTTTCTTCATTTGTTATAAAATTTGTCAAATAAAATCAATTATTATTTAGTATAAATATCAATTATTCAATTATTATTTTATTAATGTTTTCGAAAAAATTCAATTATATTTATAACTATCAATATTTTTACAAAAATTCAATTAATTTTACAACAATTTTGTGAAATAACTTTCATTAAAATTTTTTTTAAATAATTGAATTTTTTCATGAAATTTTATTAAAAATGGTTTTGAAAATAATTGAATTCCTGTGGTGAATTTTACTGGTTATAAAAAATAATTGAATTATTGTTGTATTAAAATTTTGTTAAATATAATATTTTAATTCTTGAGAAAAGGAATTGTTAATTATGTAGGTAACGAGTTAATTTTGAAATTTTGAATCTGAAATTATTCAGTAATTGATGTTTATGTTTGGAAATATAAATTTTTTTAATTTGCAAAATAATAAATGATACAGTAACAATAAAAAAAAATGTTGATAATAATTATTACATTTATTATAACCATAAGGATTTAAAGAACGAAACTTAAAATTTATTTTTAAAAAATAGTTTGTTTGTATTATTTAAATGTTAAATATGTTAAATATGTTAAATATTTCCATTATTACTTATTATTACTTATTATTACTTATTATTACTTTACACACAGTCTTTGCAAAATTGTCAAAAAAATCTTCATGTTTTTACAATATTTCTTCAAATTCTTTAAATATCGCAGATTTTTTAAATTTTCTTCAAAGAAGAAAAATCTTCCAATCTGGCAACACTGCCCAGAAGAACGGATGTCAACTAATCTTATTAGATAGGTGATCGTCTACTAGTTTAATAGAATCAGACTTTTGAGTATCACGATTTTCTTAATCCTCGTTAAAGTAACGTTTGATTACATCTTCAACAAGTGACAACATAAGCTGCACAAAGTTTACTTCAGTTCCTGTGTATGCAATAAAAAACTGTCCTTAACAAATAAATGTCATCAAATAAGATGACGTCATAAGAAATTTCCAATTTTGACAGTAAAAAAAATATTTCCTCTTTGATGGATCCAAACTAAAAATAATTTTCAATTTAAAATTTTATTAAGCATACCCCATGTTTCAGATCACGGAATATTAAAAACCATAAGAATCAATCATCTAGTGACAATAATTCAATTTAACTGATAATAATTTGCTTAGTCCCAAACTCCCAAATGTCCGTTTTTCTTTGTACAAGTTCAAACTTTCCGTTCTACGACATTCGCATTTTAATTTTAAGAATTTATTTTCTTTTAGTTTTAATTATAAAATTCAAGCAGCAAAAAGTAGATGGTGAATCACAGCATCAGCATACAAAAGCATACACATATTTTACAATAAAATCAATAATTATTTTATTATTTCAACGACTGAGTAATAAAATTACTAAATTTTAATTGTTCGTTAAATAAAGTATCCAACAAGGAAAACGTATTCAACAGAGCCGTATTCGCATTGACAGTAAAAACTCTTCATTCGATATTGACACAAAACAACAATAAAATCTTTTTCTCTCAACTAATTATGTTATAAAAGTGAAAAAAAACTCTACACCTCGTCCGGTCCACAACGAATTTGTTACTATTTTCATTTTTATTCGGTTAAAAAATATAACTTTCAATAATACTATAGTAAATAAATCATGCGCTATGCGAAGAACCACCATAACAATGCATTTTAACAAGATTTTTATACTTTCATTAAAGTTAAGAACATATAAAAAACTGTGAATAGTTATAATTTTTTTTTTGCAAAAAGATAAGAAATGGTATCTGTGTACTCTAAGGGTATATTCATGTATGTACAACATCACAATGTTATTTTTCTAATTATCTAAGTCTTTCTAATTTTCTATATTTTTTCTAATTTAAAGAAAGCAACGATGCTGACAAAAAAAAACTTTTAAATGAGCGCTGACGAAAATTTCCCAAACAAATGACTCAAAAGAAGTCTTTAACCACTTATATCCTTAAATCATGAGACCAACGTAATAAATATATACATACATATTTTCTTAAAGAAAGTAACTAACTAACTTTGATAAATATACGGAAAATAAGTAGTTTTCTTAAAAAAAAAGTTTTAAAAAGTAGCATTCCGTGTATGAATGTATATATGTATATTTAATTATTTAATAGTAAAATTCCTGTACATTGCCGTCCAAAATTGTAAGCCCACTAAGTTTTAAATATTTGATAGCTTAAATTGGTCTTCATCTAGATTTTATTTAGATCTTTTTGAAATGTAGAACAAAGTACACCAAATGATTCCAAATAAATGTATTTTTAAAGTTGACAAGTTCTTACGTATACATATAGATACATGACCAAAATAAAAAATATATTGAAAAATATGCAAAAATGTTCTTGCTCTTCTGCAGGTAAATAAGTACACGATGTTTTATGTACAAGTGTATGCGATTTCAAATTTTCAAGGGTTACAAATGGTTACAAACCAGTGATTGTTTTCACAAATGTCCTTACCCATGATCTATAGCAAGGTATATGGGTTTAAAAAATAATATGTAAATGTTAACGAAATAAATGGTGGAATATATAACGTTTTCTAATTCAAAAAGTAGATGGTCTCACAATTCTGGACTACAGTGCGTATATACTACGTTAACGAAAATAATAGCAATAATAATTATAAAATAACAAAAAAAAAAAACAATAAAACATAAATCTTTTGAGCGCACAATGGTGCATTTGCATAATTAATAATTATAAATACCTAATAATATAAAGGTATATTTTTCTTCAAGTTCTAATATAGGTAAGAAAATAAATATATATATATATTTTAAATATCCAAGAACATGTGTTTAAATGTATATTAGAACTGTTTGAAGAAGTATACTGGAACCTCGGCAATATGGAAAAAATCGGGTACTTTGACAAAAACAAAAGAAAATATTACACGTTTGCAACATCAAAAACAAAATTTCAATTTCATAATCTTACCAAAAAATCCATTTATTTATTTATCCATATATCCATATATTATTTTATCTATTTATCCATATATTTACTAAAAAAAAATTAAAAAAAGATGTAAAAATTAATGCTGAAATTTGTTTAATACTTATATATTATTAAAAAATATATTCAATTTTCTGAAATTGTGTTGGAAATCATGACAATACATACTCGACTTACGGTTGGTACGACTGGTATATAATTATATTGTCAGACGTTAACCTCAAATTTTTTAGTTAATTTAATTTTTTATTACACGAAAATTATCGAAAAATGTAAAATATAATTACGATACAAAAGAAACGTGAAAATTATTAACTTATCAATAAGAAATATTGTTAACATCAAGTGTACAGATCAAATTTGTATTTTTTTGAGGTTATGTGTTGTTACGACGTTGCCACCTTTTCATCTGTTTTTATTATTGCTTTGAAAACAAAAATTAAAATAATTTATTCATTAAATCCGTGGTAAACATTCTCTAAACTTTTCCATTTTTAACTTTTTAACATTATCTATCTCCACACAAAATCACAGATTTTTCTCTCATTTCCATCATACTTTTTTTCTAAAATTTATCGAAGCTTCCATAAGAGCCCATGTTACATTGCAAATTTATTTTATTTTTTTAAGAAAAAATAAAAAATTCAGAAAAAAATCATGTTTCTAAAATAATCTAAGGAAACAACTGTTAAATTTTTATAAGTGTTTGTCTCATTTCCTGAATTTACAGGTGACAATCCTTAAATAACGTTTTTAGACGAATTATTAATGACTACTACTACTACTATTTATTTATTAAATGACTTTGTAATATATCATAATATTAGGAAGAGTAAAGAATCTCGACCCTTCCCTTTTTCTCTCATACGTTTTAGCGCAAAAAAAATAAAATAATTTCAAATAAATTTCGAATAACTAATTTCCGCATAACCAAGGTTCCAGTACATTCAGTTTATCAAATTAATGTTTTGAAATTTCCAAATATAATAAAATTATCTTTCTACTCGAAACAGTATATGTTTTCTGATTTCTATTAGATTCTGGGACCAAGAGAATTCAGATAGACATAAATCTCCTAAAACTAAAAATTAATATTCATGTTATTAACACATAATAATTCAAAAGTCGTTTACGTATGATAAAAGAAGATAAAAGTTGTTTAAATTATTGACTAACGAGCGTTCGATGATCTCTGAAATTTGTAGGTTATGTGCGACTTCCAGTTATCGCGAAAAAAACAAACGTTTAGTAAAGAACCGCTTTCGAACGAGTGTTTCTCTGCACACAGGCACTTTTCACAAAATCTGCCAACGAATAGTCGTCACAAATGTTTTTAATTGTCTGAATTCAAAAGATTTTGTTAATCCATACGAAGAAGCACAGTTTGCAGGATTGGAAACAAAAGTTATGTATTTTGCCATTAGAGGGCAGAAGCATGCAGCGAGCATAAAGGCTCAGCTGTGATTTGTGAAAATGATTCGCATTACATATTGCTCTCGTACTTCGAATTTTGCACCCGTGTTTCTGCATGGATTAACAAAATCTTTTGAATTCAGACAATTAAAAACATTTGTGACGACTATTCGTTGGCAGACTTTGCGAAAAGTGCCTGTGAACAGAGAAAAATTTGTTAGAAAATGAATAATAACTGTTAGTCGCACATAACCTACAAATTTCAAAGAGCATCGAACATCGTTAAAAGTAATATTAAGATCACATTAAATGTACTCTCCTTAACCAGTAAATTACTCTGTACAATGTTATACACAGAGAAAATACCTGAGCTCAAAATGATCCCCCATACATGATACTTGTTTTGATTAGCAATCGTTATTTTATTTCTTTCACTACAAAAATGAGTCCAGGTTCTTTCTATATGATCGAAATTGTAAAAGGGAAATTAAATTTATCTTCCAAATTTTTTTGAAATATTCATTCCTTTATTCAAAGTGTTTATTTTTCATTCTAAAGAGATGTAAACGGCTTAATACAATTAATACACGTGTGGAAATTAAATCTGGGTTGTGCTGAAATAAACGTATTTTTCAACGTCAATCGCCTGCATTATGTCAACAATAAACTCTTAATCAGTGTTCCGCTCTCCTGAATAAAAACAAATAGTGCTAACCCAGACTTTTTCCACAAAAGTGTTTCAATATTTTCCTGTAAAATTAGTCTGCATAATCATATTGTTATTTCAAGTAAACATTTTATTTTTTTACTATACAGATGAAGCAGAAAACAAAGCAAATATAAATTTTATATATAATAGAATTCAAAAATCCTAACCTAGTAAAAATTAAAGGGTACAATGAAATCTCATGGATGTACGATAATGAACTAATAGTTTTTGTAGACAAATTTCATTAAATTTACATTAATTATATGATTAAATTATTATTATTAATATTATTATTATTATTATTATTACCGAATTTAATATTTGCTTTTTTAAATGGTAATAATTTCTCAATTATTTGAAGTAAGCGGAAAATAATTCGCTAACCTGATTGGAAAGTTACGACTATTAATTTTTTGTTATATTGAATTCTTTTCTGCTGAATTGTTCGAACTACTAAAACAAGTTAGTAATAAAATTTTACTAACACAAGTTGATATAAATGATAAATTGATAGAGCAAGATACATGAATACATAAAAAATGCATATTATCAATACTGTATTTTTAATCTCTAAGAAAACTTTGTCGCATTTTTTACAGTACCCTTTAATTTATTACAAATGTTTACAAATTTTTGTCGTATTAAAGTATCTTAAATAAAGTATTAATAGTGATTTCTGAAAAGTTCGAAATTGATCTTATGGGAAAAATGAAAGAATTAAAAACAATTTTCGAATAATAAAAAATGTATTCCCCATTTCAGCGTTTAACATATATTAATTAAATTGAGGACCAATGAATTATGTAAGTGCCCCCACACTCGATAAATTTCATTTTTACGTATAATTTTAGTTTCCTGATTTAAGTTGCAAAATTCATAAAATAACGACGTATCTCAAGGATTTCATACGTACCAAAGAATTGTATCTATTGTTATACTCGATTTATTATGTACTGTTGAATAAATTTAAATTTATTCACAAATTAAACGTTCTAAATAACACATTGAAAAATAAAGAGAATTTTAAAAGGAATTTTAAATCGCCCTTCATTCAAATTAATATAAGTCTTAATCCTCTATTCATCACATAAAGTTATGTTTCTAATTATTATTCTAAAAAAATATCTGAATTTATACCAAAGGATTTTCGAAAGTAAAAAGTAAAAGTATTTAAATTCTTGTAATTAATTTTTCCATTTTTGAAACAAATTTTGTATTTTTTGAATTAACTTTTTTCTTTATTGAAATTTTAACTGTTTCTTATCGAAATTATATTCCTGTCTAAAAAACCAGTCGATTGGTGTATATAAAGTATAAATTTCATCAATATTTGTAAAATTAATCGCTATACTTTTCTTTTTAACAAAAAATTTAAATTTTAATTGTATTTTTTGAAATCTTATCGTAACACTTTGAAATAATTATTCTATAATAAAATATTTGCAATTTGCATATATAAAGTTTTAATGTTGCCATTTGCATGCAATAGGGTTGACCTGACCTGAGCGGAAGTAGGAATTTAAAGGTTAAAGAAACACCGGAAAATCTCATTTTCAAAATTTCCCTGCGACTAATAAATGGAATTAATTGAAATTTTTCACTTGTGATTAAAAAATTTTTTATTTATTTGAAGTAACAATTTTATTTACAAAGGAAAATATTAATTCATATTAATTAATAACTCAAATTATTATAATAACATAGCAAATAAAGAAGAAACCAACATTTAAGAAACTTTAGCAAAGTTTTTTAATTTGTAGTTTTTTCGATTAAAATTCTATGAAATTTTCTGACATTTTTCCTAATTTTAAGTTTTTGTCTGACTTATGGCCACTATGAGAAATTTTTTAAAGCTATTGAAATTTTTATATTAATGAACAAGAAGAAAAAATTAGATTCTCTATTTTGAAATTACATCTAGAGACGATAGTGTTAAATATTTTTATAAATTAATATAAAGTTTGGTATAATAAGTCATTAAAGAAATGTAAATCTGACGCGCTTTGAAGAAAGTCAAGATTATGTTTGTATTATTTTTACCTTAAAAGTTTCTATTTAATTAAGTAAAATTAAAATATCTTTTTTATTAAAAAATTTACAAACAACTTAAATTTTCTGCATCTCAATTCTTCGGAGCGCGTCACATATTTATTTTTATATTTTATTTCCTTACTTTATTAGCGTAAAAGTATAGTATTTAAGTATATTTAAAATTTTCAGTTTTCAGCATTCAAATTAACTTGAAATTTATCTAAAAAGAATCTTTATATACATAGATATATATTTTTTTCTCTTCACTTTTTCAAATTATGAACATTAGCAAATAATTTAAATATATAAAGACTAAACAAATAATTTTTATGTAAAATTAAAATAAAATTTCTGTACAAAATCATGTAGACATATTTTTTGTAATTAAATAATTGCACGAACACTTATAATTATACAATATTTTTTATACACAAGTTTATGTTCTTATATGTATCTCGAATAGCCTTTAAAATATAATTTAAAATACTCTGCAAAGTTGAACTTTAGCTTTTTTTCCATTAGAAATAAAAGCGATAATATTTTTTCCAAAATTCTATATGTATGTAAATATTGACTATTTAATAAACATATTTATGAAAGAATTAAAAAAAATAATTAATCTTAAAAAGATTCGCAGATTGATGGTTATAATTAATTAATTAATTAATTAATTAATTAAGATAGACTTTAAAGAAAAACATGGGTGGAAATTTTGAAAACAATGTGATTTAAATAGTTCATTACGCAAAACAAATATGTACAAATAAAAGCTATTTTTTCATGAAAGCTATTAATAAGAATTATTTAGAAGAAAATATTAGATGAAAATATAATTATGAAGGTGTTAACTTAATTTCTTGACTTGAACAACTAATATCTACTGGTTTTTCATTACAATTATCCGATAAAGATTCTTCTGAATTGACACTACTATTTTTCACTTTTAAATCCCTCTGATTGTCGTTTGAAAAATTTTTTTTTTCATTTGGAGATTTCCAAATATTTAACTGACTCTCTAGTTCGGACCATGGATTTTCAAACATTGATTCAAAATCTAAGTAAGCAGTAATGTCCACGCTTTTCTGAGAATTAGTTCGAAAATTCTGAAACAGTAAAAAAAATCATTTTATACCTATAGGAAGTTGAAAAATTATGAAATGCTTCGTTTATGAAGATATTAACAAATTCGATTGAAATGTTTCTTTACAAAATTCAGGGTTCGAACCAGTAAAAGTGTTCAATTTTACGAAAGTTCAATTACTCGTAAATTCTTCAATTAATATTTTAGAAAATTAAAACTTTAGATAATTTAAAAAAAAATGCGCAATTAAACTTTTTCAACAAAATTAATTTCAAAATTCAATTATTTCTAAATAACTTAATCTGAATCTAAATTGCTTTTTATGAAAATAATTGAATTATTTCAATAATTTTTAACATTTCCACAACTAAATTTTGTTTTCAGGTTTTTAACATAAATTCTTCAATAAATGCATTGTTTTTAATATTTTTTGAAAAAGTTATTTGAAAAATTACAAAAATATTCACAATTAAACTTTATTAAAAAAAATTAATTACACCAAATTCTTAGTTTAAAATCCGAAAAATTCAGATTTTTTCAAGATTTTAATTTAAAACCCCTCAGAATTCAAACATTTCTAAAAATTTACGCTAATAAAACTTTTAAAATTTAATTATCATCCAAAATTTTAACTAAAATTCATATTTAAATAAATTTGTATTAAAAAATATTATTAAAAATTTTTTAACTAAAAGTTTTCAATCAATGTAATATTTTTAATAATTTTCCAAAACAAGTTGTATGAAAATTTTCAAATTCATTTGTTTACAATTCGATTTTATAAAATTTCAATTATTCATAAATTCTTTAATTAAATATATATTAGGAAATAAAAACTTTAGATAATTTAAAAAAAACGCAGTTAAACTTTTTCAAGAAAATCAATTTCAAAATTCAATTATTTCTAAAAAAAAAATCAAGCAATATTTCTTTTTATATTCAATTATTCTCTAGAATTTTATAACTAAAATTCATTTTTAAATTAATCTTTATTAGAAAATTACACTAGAATTGAATAAATTATTTAAATACAAAAATAAACATTGAATAATGGATTTTTTTTAAATTCCCATCGAGAATTTTATCAATAATTGAATTCTTTCGACGAATTTCAATAAAATTTTTAAGAATCATTACATTTTTTAAAAATTTCAATTAAGACTACTAAAACAAAAATAAATAATTCACTGAATAACTGTTTCTTAAAATTGAATTTTCCTGAAGAATTTTATCAAAAAAAGTTTTAAAGCATTGAATTCTTTTGACGAAGTTCAATAAAATTTAAAAAAAAATTACATTTTTCGAGGAATTCGATTAAAATTGTATTAAAAATAATTTAAATTCTTCAATGAGTTTTATTATTTATAAAAATAATTAAATTCGTGTAAAGTGTTTATTATTTATGAAAACAATTAAAGGTTTGCGTAGAATTTTACTATTTTTTAAAAATTGAATTCTTTTGGAAAATTTTACCAAAACAGTAAATATGAAAACTGATTGACTTGAGGAAAATTTTTCAAAATTGAATTTTTACTAGAATTTTATTAAAATTTTTCCAATAAAATAATTTGTAATTAGTAATTTTGTGATAGTTCTTAAAGAATTTGTTATTTAAAAACAAATTATTGTGAGAAATTGGAAAAAATTGAAGATTTTGTATTAGAATTCGTGGTAATTTCATAGTTTCTAAGATAAACAAAAAAGACGCAAATATTCAGAATTTTGTTATGAATTTCAAAAATTAAATTTTCTAAAGTATTTCTCATTGATTCTACTTTTCCTGCTTTAGAAAAAAAATAATGTTAAAAATGTGCTTATTTGTATAAAAAAATCGAAATTAAAAAAAATGGTTATAGAGACGATAGGGCGAAAAAATTGTCACGTTCAAAAACTTTTTCTTTTCAAGCAAATCATTTATTTCGACAGTAAAGAAGAAAATAAAAGAAAACTGGCGAAATAAAAGGAGAAATTTATTTCGCCATTTTTCTTGTTAATTTCTTTATCACTGTCGAAATAAAGTACTTGTCGCCATTTTGTAACTGAGAACTTAATTACTTTTTAATTACTATTTCGACAGACGCTTGGCAGTGAAATGAAATCTATAGTAAAAATGAGAGGTTATGTCGCTATTGTCAGATGAAAAATGTTAATAATTACCTGTCTATTATAATTATGCTTAGGAGTACTATTATAAGCAGAATATGGACTACTCTGATTAGAGATTGGACTGCTGTAATAATTTGTCCCCCTGTTTCTATACCCAGATGAATAAACTGATCCTGATCCTTTCCAACTACCACTATTACTTCTCTGCGACAACGGTGAACTCGTATCGAGTGGAATATAATCACTTCCGCCACTTGACTGCGAATTATCTTGCCTATTAATAACCTGATAATTCACACCACCCTTCAAATTATCGTAATTATTCGAATTTTGATACTGTCTGTGTCCATAAGGACTTCGAATATGACGATTTTCACACCTACTTAATGGAGATTTTTTCATTTTCAAATTCTTTACCCAACGCGGTACAAGAACAGAACACAATTACTATATAGAGAAAATAAACAATATTAACTTGTATTGATAGTAAAATTGAATGAAAAATTTCAAGTACGCACAATGTTAAACAAATGAGTAAATGAGTTTACTTGGTGGACTTGGTCGACTTGGTGTAAACGGTGTGTGAGGTGTAAACAATGCGATGACAATAAGTGAGGTTAGAAGCTTAAGGGGGCTATCACACTAGCGCTTTACACGCCGACATGAACTATACAGATCTATGACACGAACAAAGCAATCAGGTATGAACCAACATAAAGGTGCGTTCACACGACTTTCTTCTCTTTCTCTTTTCTATGACAAAGGCATAAGTTTATCTCTCTCTCTACATTTTCTAATTCTTCAAAAAACGGAAATGTAGAGTGAGACAAACTTATGCCTCTATCATAGGAGAGAGAAAGAAATCTCTGCTGTATGTTTTAAGGCGCGTTTATACCACTTTTGGAAAGGCCATTCTTGTCTTTCTCTTTCCTATGACATAGGAAAGGTTTGTCTCTCCCTACTTTTTCTGACTTAAAAAAACGGAAAATATTTGAATGAGAAGAAACTCTGTGTCAAGAGAGAAAGA
The DNA here is from genome assembly GCA_032873175.1 of Leptopilina drosophilae. NCBI lineage: Eukaryota > Metazoa > Arthropoda > Insecta > Hymenoptera > Figitidae > Leptopilina > Leptopilina drosophilae. Next base: position 1,128,685 of record CM065482.1, read on the forward strand.
CAAGAACCGTGTGGCAGCACCTTGAACAATGATTTACAGTAAACAACGGTATTGTGAACAAACTCTTAGGTATTGTTTTCCGATTTCAATTGTCGACCACATGATATACTTTCCGTGCTTTATGTTTTGATTCGAAGGTGTGGCCCTATTTTCATTTAATCATATACATATATAAATTCCTACATAACCTACAATGATCATTGTTTCTTATTTCTATTTTATCTACCGTATATAAATTGCAAGACGTTTACAGCTGGTCATCTGTAAGATGGCAGTGAGATTTTCAACACATTCTTAAAAAGTGAAATCTGACCATGATTTTAGTGCGCAAAAGTCACAGACAGGCCCCACAATGTCAAGCTGAATAAATGTGTAGATATATTTTTCTAGCGAACTTGTTGTTTTTTTCGTATGCAATATAGTGATGTTTTAGTGATTAAAAATGCGAGCGCGATGGGTAATTTTGTATCCCCTGCTTTTATCGAGTCATTCAATATTTGTTTTGCATTGAATTTAGTGGATGGAACATGAGAAATATGTAACCGGTGGAGGAGAAAAAGGGTACGAGAAATGTCAAGTGCCGTCAATGGTTTTGTTGACGTTTTCCCACTGTGTGTGAGAGTTATGACACGGTCATATATATAGTGCTTGCATGTCTCTTGTGTAGACAATTTTTTGAGGAAGTAAAAAAGCTGGAGTCAACGTCGATTGGGGAGTGGTTTTCTTTTTTGTGCTTTATGTGTTGCGAGGAAGTTTTCTATTTTGTAAAAATAAAAAAGTAACGATGGGGCTGGTACAAAGTAGAGGAAGCAGTGAGAATGATGTCAGTGCGCGCGAAATATTTGCCGGTAGTATAAAAAGTGCTGGACAGCCTTCTTTAGGAATGGGGAGTCTGGGTGGACCTCACGCCCGAAGCGGCAGCGTTCGGTGTGCACCAAGACAACCAATGCCGGATGCCGTCGAACTCGAGAGGCGCTTTACGAAAGTATTGGTGAGTAATTTCTTCCTCGTTTCAATTTTAACACTCTTTAGATTTTTCTTCTGCATTGGTGAACACGAATTCAATGAAATAATAAATTCCGCATTATATTTATAGATAATTCTAGATTTTCCAACGACAATTTCAAAACTCGTGTCATATTTATATTTTTATAAAATTTTAATATTTCTTTTCACAAATTCTTCTTTTTACAGGTAAGAAATTGGAAGTTTTATTTTCATAATAGTTCGACCTAAGTTGGTACCTGACTTTTAACTCTGCATTCAAATAGTGTGGGATGGTAGAATGAATTTGCATATATATGTGAACGTCCACATGAAAAGGACCCATTTTGGTACTGTTGGTCTGTTGGACTTATTTAAATGATCGAATGGCCTGCAAAATTTGGAAAATTTTGAAACGTCTTCACACTTTACGATGTTTCCCCCTCTTTTCCTTTTTTTCAAAAAAATTACCTTTTTTTATCAATAATTCGCGCGCCTAACTTCTTACTCACTTTTTAAAAATAAAATTATCAATTTTAAACGTAATAGAATGTACAAATTTTTAATTTAAATTTTTTTTCGTAAAAATAAAATATGAATGGAATTACAGTTTTAAAAATATTGTAACTATAATAATCATATAATTCTAACAAAGTAAATTCGGAGAAAAATCGGGAATTTGAATTATTTAATTTAATTTAATTTTAAAGAATTCATCAGGAAATTCTAAATTTTTGTGTCTTGTTTGTTTGTTTCGAAAACTATTAAATTGCCATGAATTTTAATATAAAACCTTCAGATTTTTCTGTTTCTGAAAATCATTTCTTTTCAAATAAGTTAATTCTTTATCCTTAATTCTTAATTTTATTTTTAATAACTTAATTTTTTTTTAATAACTTAATTCTTAATTTAACTTAATTTTATTATAACTTAATTTTTAATTCCTAATTCTTCAACAACTATCATAAAATAATTACTTAAAATTTTTTAATGAATAATTTTACTTTTTAAATATTTCAAAATTAAGTAATTGAATTTTGAAAGAGTTGTGTTTACAATTTTCATAAATAAATAAACTTTAATACGTTTTAATTTTCAACTTTGAAAAATTTCAAATTGGAATAAATTTAAATAGAAATTTTAAAAAACTTAGATTTTTTTAAAAATATTAATTATTCAAATTCCTTCTTAAATTAGTTAAACTTCTTAATATATATTTACTTATTTATTAAAAATAATAGATTTATAGACTAATTTTGGTTAAAAAGAATAAAAAATTTGAATTTTCGAAAGTTTAACTCACAACGTTGATCAACGAAAAACTGTTTTCAATCAGTATAACAACAATGTTTAAAAATAGAAAGATTTTTTACTTTTGCTTTAACAATAACTGTTTTATTTTTCTTTAAAGCAATATTAAAAAATATTTTTAAAATATTTTTTTTTATTAACGTCGCGGACTTTAACTTTGTCAAATGATTGCAGAAATTCAATTATTTTTTCAAAAGTAATAAAATTCTTCTACGTATAGAAATTCAATTAATTTTCAAAACTTTTAAAAAAATCTCATCAAAATTTTAGTTGTCTTTAAAAACAAATAAAATTCTTCTCTGAAATTCAATTATTTTAAAAAATTTTCCTTAATTAAATAATTTTCAATATCTAATATTTACAATAAAAAATCCTTAAAGAATTCAATTATTAAAAAAAACAATTTTTTTATGAAAATTCTTTCAAAATCTCAATTATTATCAAAAAATTTCCTCAATTTCATGATATTCAATATTTGCTATTTTAAGAAAGTTTTTTTAGAAGAATTTAATTACTTTTTCGAAAAATTTTGATAAATTTCTTCGGAAAATTTCAATTATTTTCAAAAATTTTCCTCATTTCCATGATTTTCAATATTTGCTATTTTAATAAAGTTTTCTAGAAGAATTTAATTATTTTTTCAAAAATTTTGATAAATTTCTTCGGAAAAATTCAATTATTTTCAAAAAGTTTGATAAAAATTCTTCGGAAAAATTCAATTGTCAAAAATTTTGATAAAATTTTTCGAGAAAATTCAATTATTTTCAAAAATTTTGATAAAATTGTTCGGAAAAATTGAATTATATTAATAAATGTTGATAAAATTCTTCGTAAATAATCAATTATTTTCAGAAATAATTAAAATGTTAGAGAAAATTAATTAACAAATTTTTAAACAAAATTTTCACAATAATACAATTATTTTCTGAAATAATAAATTTTATTGAGAAATTTAATTAATTTCATAAATAACAAAACTTATAGCAGAATTTCAATTATTTTTCAAAGAATTTTAAACGAGTTTCGCAAAAAATGTAATTATTCTTACAAATTTTACCAAAAACTGTCAAAATTATTCAATTTTTTATTTTTGAAATTAAATAATGTAATTCTCGTAGAATTTTTTAATAAAAATTGATTTAAAAATGAATTTTAATTTAAATTTTTAGATAATAAAATAGGAAAAGCAACATAGCGTGGATTTTTAGAAATAATTAAATTTTGAAAAGATTTCGAACTAAAAAATTTGGAAATTTGAGAATTTTTCACAATTTTAATTAACAATTTTGTGGAGAAAATTTTTTTTTAAAAAGTTTAATAGATTTTTTTTAAAAATTATTTAAAGTTTTCACTTTTAATTTTAAAGAATTTCCGAATAATAGAATTTTCGTAAAACTTATAAATATTGAATTGTAATTTATAAACAAATGAATTTGAAAATTCTGAAATAACTTTTTCAATAATTATTAAAAATAGTTCATTTACAGAAGAATTTTATCTTTAAATATTCTTGAAAATAATAATTTAATTGAAATGATGAAAATAATTTTGTAGAATTTACAGTAACAACATTCTTATAGTATATGTAGTAATTTTATAACTCGTTCATTTTTATTTATTATAAGTTGTTTAATTTCACGTCGTTGAAGTCCACAACGTTTATCAGCGAAAAAAATTATTCTCTTAATAAATTTAAAAAAAAAAATAAAGCAGCAATATTGCCATAAAAATATTCAGAAAAAATATATTGATGTTTATGTTATGATAATAATTGTTATAGAAATAAATATTAAATTAAAAATAATTTTAGAATAAATTAAACAAATTTTTTTCGTTGATCAACTTTGTGGACTTCAACTTTGTTTAATTTCAAGAAGGTTTGAATTTGAATATGTTTTGAAAAAAAATAATAGTGATTAAAATGCTTATTAAGAAAAGGAAATTTAAGTTATTGATCTTTTCGAATAATTTTACAATAAATAATAAATAAATAATAAAATACTAAATAAATAATAATTAATAATAGTTAATAATTTTACAATAATTTAAATGCTTATTAAAGGAAGAGAATTTAAGTTATATTGACTTTTTCGAATAATTTTACATTAAATAATAATAAATAATTTTACAATAATTTAAATGCTTATTAAAAAAAGGAAATTTAAGTTATTGATATTTTCGAATAATTTTTTACAATGAAAGAAATTCAAAAGTAAATGTGACAAAACATTTTTTTGATCTGAAGTCATTTTTCAGAAATTAAAAATGTCCGATTCAATATGGCGGACAAAGTTTTTAATTTTACCAGGTTCGCTATTATTAAAACTTACTATCGGCCCTTCAAATTGGAATAATTGTTGTCAATTCCGTAAGCAGTAGCAAAGGAAATTACAACAAGCCTTTGCTTTAAAAAATTTGACCAGACAAATTAGTTTTACTATAGGTATATTTTTTGTACATTTTTTATGAAAAAGAAAAGCATAGAAAATATTTTTACGAGCATAATTGAGGTATATACGTGATAGTATTTTGAAAGCATAAATCGTCTTGATGAGAAGTATAGAGTTCCGGTCGTCAACCATAAGGGTTCCGTTACACTTCATTGCGTGAACGAACCCTAATGTTTGTTTAGGAAATAAGATTAACGTTTTAGAAAAAAAAAATTCAGTGAAAAGACAATATTAGTTATTTTTTTTTCAACAAATATTAGTTATTGTCCATTGTAAAAGTAATCTTTTTTATATTCATAAAATTTAATGGACGAATTAAAATATAGAAAGAGAAATACGTTAACAATTTCGAAGATTAATTGATTACTTTTTAGATTACTTAAGTATTTACTTGATACTTTTTAGAAAGTATAATGAGTTATATTCGGGTAATTTTTTTTTTGAACTTTTTGTCATTTTTACCCTCTACCTAAATTATTTGTCTGTACGTTTCATAAAATGATCACGTTTCTTCTACGATACTAGTGAACGAATAAATCTACTAGTGCCATGTAAAAATATATAAAGTAGTTTTTTAATATTACTTCATAAGAGACTAATTCACAGGCTCGTCATAAAAAGATTAAAAGGGTGCTGCCTTCTCAACACATTGCAGACATGATCATTTATTCTGCAGGGCAAAAATAGCTGTGCATGTGTATACCATTTGGCTGCAAGCCATTTCTCGTCTCTGATTTGAACTCATTTTCTTATTTTTCCATAAAGTGCTAAAAAGTGTGCAAAGAAAATTTTCAACAATTTTTACATTGCCATTCGATGCTCGCAGCATTGAAAAATAATTTTTGTACAAAACCACAAAAATCACTCAATTTTTTTCAAAGTTTTAAATTAAAAAATAACCAAGTTGAAGTCCACAACGTTGATCAACGAAAAACAGTTGTTCACTAAGTAAATTATTTAAAAATAATGCATCAATTTTGACAGAAAAATATTTAAACAAAGAAAATTATGTTTATGTTTTGATGATAATTTTTGTATAATTAGATATTCAATTAAAAATAAAATTTTATTAACATTAATTAAATTTCTTTCGTTGATAAACGTTGAGGACTTCAACTTCGTAAAAAATACTATTAAGGGCATTTGAACCACGTCATAATAGTTCAAATGCCCTTAACTAGATTTTTACTTCTTAGGTGAATAAAAAAAGTAAAAGTAGTTAAAATTTTTTTACTAAAAATAAGGAAAAATATTTGTGTGCAACATTGAAATAAATAAACAACTTTTTCGACTTTTTTTCTGGTATTTTTAATCAACTAAAGCGACTTTTTTTCTATCTTAAAGTTGAAATTAAATTAATCCTAAAGTCTCGATCCGAGACCTGCCGTTTTGACCCTCTGTTCACGGTAAATCGTTAGGTATTAAAATAACACCAAAATGTATTAAAATAACACTAAATTGGATTATTTTAATCCTTTTTGGTGTTATTTTAATACCTAACGATTTACCGTGTTGTTAAACAATCGAAGAATGTTTTAAAAAACTACCAAATTAAACTAATCCATTTTTAAAATTTTATAAATTAAAAACGATACTTGCAAAATAAAGCCTTTGTTGTCGGTAGTAAATTAGTAATGTTTGTAACATGACTAATGAATTTATATTCAAACATTGAATTCTAAATATAACAAAAATCCAACGTGGAAAATGTTATTACAGCTTTGTTTTAAAATTTCGATTTTTTATGTTACAGGCTTCAATGGATTTGCCGCCAGACAAGGCGAAGCTATTAAAACAATACGATAACGAAAAAAAGTGGGACATAATCTGTGATCAAGTGAGTAAAATTTCTATAAAATGTTTACGCTTTTCCTTTATGTTTATATTATGCAAAGTTTGTGTATTTACAGAAGTTGAGAGCGAACTGGAGCATATTCGACCCTTTTTAGGGTCGAAGGTTTTTTTTTATATAGTGATAAAATTTAATTATTTAAGGAGGTATTTGACGTACAGTTCAAAAGTTAGTCCAATGTCGCAATTTCGTGATTCAAAAGAAAAATGTAAATTCAATTTTAAATTCGCCTTGGTGGAAAGGTGAAGAATTTAATTTTGAATATTTAAAACGATTAAAAGTTGCATTTGAATAAAAATTACAATTTTCGGTCAATAAGAAAAATAAAAAAAAATAAAATAAAATAAAAAAAAAAATAAAAAAAATAAAATAATAAAATAAGAAAAATTCGAATTTTGGGTTATGAATCTTATTATTGACAGAATATTATGATTTTTATTTGAATGTAACTTAAAAATGGTAAAAATGTAGAAAATTGAATTCCTTACGCTTCTACCAAGGGGGGTTTAAAATTTAACTTGATTTTTTAGAAAAAAAACGAAATTATGACAGTGGACAAACATTTCTTCCGATTGTTTGTCGGATTCTTCCTTAAGGCTTATATTAAAGTCCACAACGTTTATCAACGAAAAAAAAATTATTAAATACACCCAAGTATTATTTTTAATTTAATATCTAATTGCAACAAAAATTATTATCAAAATCAGGGTGTCTAGTAACCGGGAAATCCTTGAAAACCAAGAAATAATCGGGAGTTTAATGTGGCCGAGAAAAACCGGGATTTAGCCGGGAATTTTATATTAAACCGGGAATTTTTTCACAAAAATTAAAAAAAGTTTTATTATTTTAATTTGTTTTTAAAAAATGACTTTTTATTTCAATTTTTATAGATATTTGTACTGTTCTCTAAATTTGAATTAGTTAAAAATAATTAATTTGATAGCAAAAAATCAGTCACCAATTCAAACGTATTATGAAAATAAATTTAAAAAAATTATCGAGTTACTAGAAATATTTTTAAATTCCACTGAAAATGTGTAATTAAATTTGTTAAAAAATTTCATTAGAAACTTTTTAACAAATTGAATTTTTAAAGTATTTTAATTAAATCACTGATTAATAATTGAATTTTATAAAAAGTCATATTTTAATGTATTCATATTTCTAACGGCGAATAATTGATAATTAAAAATAATTAAATAATTGATAATTAAAATTTTTATTCGTTAATTTAAAAAATATACATAAAATTGTTTAATAAAATTGAACTTTCGCAATTTTTTTTTTAAATTCAAAAAATAAGATTTGTAATTTTTCAATTATACTGCTTCAAGATAATTAAATTTTTATAAGAAAATAATTGAAAATTTTTGATATAATTGAAACTTCTTTATATTTTTTTAACAATAATTGAATTCTTTTCTTGAATTTTATTTCAATTTTTTGAAAATAATGTTAGTGACCGTAATTATAATTTTATTTTTTAAATTTAAAATCCCTCTTGCAGTTTTAAATGAATTTTTTGCTTATAAAAATTATATTATTCTATTCAGTAATTATAATTATTGAACTTTCCTTAAATTTTTATAATTTAAAATTTTTAAATTTTTATAATTTCAAATTTCTAAATTTTAATATAAATTATATTGATTTATTTCTTGAACAAATAAATGTTTATTACTTATTAAAAACATAATTAATGATTATTTTTATTATTTTCAAAAATTTTAATAAAATTCATGACAAGAATTAAATTATTTTCATAAATAACAGGAATTGTTTGGAGGAATTGAATTACTTTTATAAATAGTTAAATTCTTTGCAGAAATTCAATTATTATAATTTTAATAAAATTGAAAAATCAAATTTTCACTTATAATTATAAAGAGACAAGTTTATTTTCAACAAATTGAGAAAATACTTTGTTTAATTCAATTATTTTCCAAATTATCAATTAAAATTATTAAAAAAAACATTATTTTCAAAAAATTCAAAGATTTATTCATGTTCGATATTAAATGTAAATTTAAATTTGATGAGAAATAAAACCGGGAAAAATTTAGGACACAACCGGAAAAAACCGGGAAATAACCGAAAATTTTGTTGTAAAAAATAGTAGACACCCTGGAAATATAAACATCAATCTTTTTTTCCTAATATTTTTATGTCAATTTGTGTCAATTGTGTAATTTTTAATTAATTTCTAAGTGAACAATCTTTTTTCGTTGATCAACATTCTGGACTTCAACTTGGTTATTGCTCGTAGTTTTTTGTCTTCACAATTTATAGTAACTTTTAATATTTCATCTATTAATAAGCATAGGCGATTCTATAATTATTTCTTCATTTTCAACCGGAAAACCTAATCACGTATTTTGGTACTCTGAACACGAATCCAACTTCCGTTTTGCTCCATCACGTCAGAATTTTTTCCTTACCTCAAAAGGCATGTCAGATTTTTGGTATAAGAATTTTTTTTTAATTTAACAGATTTTTGTAAAATTTTATATTTTTGTGTATATATTATTAAATTGAATTCAAGTTTTAAAAATGTTTAAGATCTGTTTTAACGGCCTTTTTAAGTTCACTGCGGACTTGGTACAACATTCCTTTTCAGTAATAGTAAAAAATTGGTTATTAATAAGTTATTAGTAATTAATAATTGGTTATAATAAGTAATAATAACATTAGACGGATGTAATGCATGCTGTATTTTGAAATGATACATATAACGAGTTACAAAAAAGTTACAGCATCCTTTTTTCTTATCTGCGTCTCCTTCACTTCTTTAAATTGAGGTCAGTGATTCAACGAATAGCGCCTTTAGTAGGAATCACAACTGTTATTACTATAAAAAGTTTTCTGAGCACTTTTTTTTTTATTTTATTCGTTACAATGTGTTTCTGAATTATATTGCAGTTAAAAAATGTGTGACGTCTTGTTACTCTCATTTTTCATTCACATGCTTTCTCATTCTTGTTTACTGTTTTTTTTTTTTTTGTAGCATTTTATCGACTTACGCAGAGGATAAAACGTATAAGAATTAAAATTTTAGTCTATATGCAATTTTTATTTCAAGTTTTTCTTTTATTAAAAAATTGGTAATTGCGCAATTACAATTCTACAATTAAAAACGAATTTTAGTTTTTGAGATGTGACGCGATATCTAAAGAAAGGGACCTTAGAAAAAAATCACTTTAAGGCTATGTTAGTGTTTCTTTTTTGTTGATTAAAAGTTTCTTTTTACTTTTGTAAATTAAAATCAGTGTTTCTTAAAAATTTCAGTTGTAATGAAAACTTAAACATTAATAATTCACATTGACAGTTGATTCTTTTTTTGTATTTTCATTCAAAACATTGCAAACATAACCAAAAATTTTTCGCTTCTAAGGTCCCTTTCTTCAGATCGCGTCCCAGATATTCCCGATTTATTTATTGATTTTAGAGAAAAATCTTTTTGAAATTTCTATTAAACTTTATGTTTTAACATGACGAATAATAATTTATAGTAATTATAATTTTTAATTATAATTGCAATTTAAAACATTGTTTTAAGAAAATGTTTAAAACTTTTTTTTCGGAAAGATTAGTTCGGAAAGATTAGTTTTTCAGAGCATATAAATTTTCTAAATATTCTTATATGATAAAGTTGAAAAGAAACTTAATTAATTATAACTTTTATTCTTAACAGGAAAGAGTTCAAGCCAAGGATCCACCATCGCACTATTTGACAAAGCTACGAACGTATTTAGATCCTAAAGCATCAAGAAGCCATCGAGTAAGTATATTTTTATTTTTATTATATTTCTAAATATATTTCTAAATTTTAGTTTGGAAATATATATACTTAAGAAAATAAAAAAAAGGAAAATAATAAAAATCTTTCAGAAAACTGGTACTTTTTGGACAATTTTTTGTTTACTTTTATGTAAAGTATTTAAATTATTATAAAATTAATTTTGAAAAGAAATGAAGCATTTTGGGTCGAAATAGCATAAGCTTATTTTCGCGTTATTTATTCAAGTATTAAGTAAAAAAAAAAAAAAAAATATTAAAATTAAAATAGCGATAAAAATGTAGAAAATAATCGAAATCTTTAACTATTATAAAACACGAAGAAATTGGAGACTCGAGTTACAGATATTTTCATTATAGTTCTTCATTATAGTTGTTAATAGTTCAGTTCGTAAAAGTTTTTTTATTTTTGGACTTATGCTATTTCTACTGACACCAATGGATGAAAAACATTTTTCAAAAAACAATTTTCGTTTTTGACAAGTATTCCTGTTCGTGACGAAGGTTTACTAATCATTATACAGTCGTATCGTTTCCTTACATTCTTTCAGAAGAGAAAAATTGTTGGCGAATCGACATCAACGCAGGTTCTTCGAGATTTAGAAATATCTCTGCGCACAAATCACATAGAGTAAGTCAGTTAATTGAAACTTTTTTTTTCACATATGTTTTCTGTCTTGTTTATGAATTTTTTTATTCACAGATGGGTACGAGAATTTTTAGACGAAGAAAATCAAGGTCTCGATGCGTTGATAGATTACCTCAGTTTTCGGTTGCTTATGATGCGACACGAACAACGACTTTTAGAAGATAAAAGCGAATCTACAGAGAGGTTACAGACATGTAAGTAATTTAATATACAGTCGACACTCGATAATTATTAGAAAATTGAAATATAAATTTTTTAAATAATTTCATAGTCAAAATTTAAAACGTTCACTTATTGAGTACAAAATGAATTATTACTGTTCATATTTTCGAAATTTTAATAAAATTTCACAAAAGAATTCAATAATTTTCTGAAATTTTAATAAATCCTTCTAAATAATTCAATTATTTTTTTGAATAGTAAAATCTTTACTAAAATTCGATTATTTTAAAAAAATTTTAATTGAATTTCTCGGAAGAGATCAATTTTTAGAAATATTTTAACGCGCTTCGAAAAAATTCAATTTTTTTCTAAAATATTAATAAACTACGGAATAAATCCTTCAAAACAGTTAAATTACTCTTATAAATATAGTAAAATTCTTCGCAAAAATTAAATTAATTTTATAAATAGTAAAATTCTTTTTTGGAATTCAATTATTTTCAAAACAAATTTAATTAAATTCTTGCATGAATTCAAATCTTTTTAAATATTTCCATAAATTTTATTTATTTCCTAAAATTTTAATACATTCTTCGAAACAATTGAATTACTTTTATAAATACTACAATTCTTTGAAGGAATTAATTTATTTTTAATCCAATTTAAATAAAATTACACGAAATCATTTAATTATTTTCAAAAATTTTCCATAAAATTATATTTCAACAAGAATTTTAAATTCTTTAAAAATAATTCAAGTTATTATCAAAATATTTATAAAAAAGAAAATTTTTTTTTATTATTTTCAATTATTTCTATAAAATTCTTCATACGAATTTAATTATTTCTCAAAAGTCAAAATTTTAATAAATTCTTCGAAATATTTCAATTATTTTTATAAATAGTAAAATTCTTTGCAATAATTCATTTATATTTATAAATGGTAAAATCCATTGCAGAAATTGAATTATTTTCAAAACCATTTTAATAGAATTTGTCGAAAGAATTTGAATCTTCAAATATTAACGTTAAATTCATTTCTTTTCTAAAATTTTAATAAATTCTTCAAAACAATTCAATTATTTTTAATACAATTTTAATAAAATTCTTCTTCATAAAATTCAATTGTTTTCAAAAATTTCAATTAAAATTTAAAAAAAAATATTAGTTTAAAAAAAATTCAAAGAAATTCTTCAAAAGAATTTAATCAGGATTTTTAAAAATTTAAATATAATTCTTCACGAGAATTAAGTAACATTTTTAAAAAGAATTTTATTATTATCAAATTTTTTGATGAAATTCTTTGCAATAATTCGATGATTTTCAATACATTTGGTTTAAAATTGAAAATTGTTGAAAAGAAAATTATGAAAAAAGTTAAGAAAGCAAAAAGCAAACAATAATTAACTTCAAACTGTGAACAGATTACCGGATAACAAACTTTATTAAGATAGAAGATTCGATAAATTGAATCTCTCGGTAAATTGTTCGGGTCCCTTGAAATTTTTTTTTTTTAAAACTTACTTATTTCGATAAATAAAACTCTCAATAAATTGAACTATTTTTGAATCCCCTTCCGATTCAATTTATCGAGTGTCGACTTTATACAATAAAGTAGAATAATTCTATTCTATTCTTAAATTTAGTAAAAATATAAAGATTTCTATTCTTCACTTTTTATTAAAAGTATGTAAATTTTGGTTTGTATTCTTTTAGCTGTAACAGCTGATTCTTCACCATTAAATAATGGATGTCTCCGACCACCTTTACATGACTTGAAGGATAGTCCAGGAGTAAAACGACGATCGAGACACGTAGCACGATTAAATATGGGAGAAGCAAAGGACGATATCCATGTTTGCATACTCTGTATGCGCGCCATCATGAATAATAAAGTAAGCTCAAATTTGGACATTTTCCGAATATTTATTAACACTTCAAATTATTTTTTGTTTCGCAAAATATTTTCTTAATGAGACGAAAGAAAATACGTAGAAGAAAAATTGATCGAATAAGAAACTTATCTTGATTTTGTTTCCAGTACGGATTCAATATGGTGATACAACATCGAGAGGCAATTAACTGCATAGCTCTGAGTCTTATGCATAAAAGTTTGAGGTATAAATCGAAAAATTGAATTTTTAAAGTTAAAGAAATCCTTTTAGTACTGAAATTAAATAACTTTTTGTTTAAAAGTATTTTTTCTTTTTTTTCTTTTCTTTCTTTATTTTTTTTTCTTTCTTTTTTTTCTTTTCTTCCTTTTTTTTCTTTTCTTTCTTTTTTTCATTTTTCCCCTTTTACAGTAACACAGCAATTACTCAGAATATGATTACTATCCCCTTAATCTGAACTATTTCTAAGCTTTCTATCAAGAAGTTTACAAAATTAATTTATTTTTCTGTTTTAGAACAAAAGCTCTTGTATTGGAACTGTTAGCAGCGATCTGTTTAGTGAAAGGAGGACACGAAATTATTCTATTTGCTTTTGACAATTTTAAGGAAGTTTGTTTGGAGAGGAGAAGGTTTACGACATTAATGGCGTATTTTACCCAATATGACAGTTTTCATATTGAATTTATGGTTGCATGTATGCAGTTTGTAAACATTGTTGTGCATTCTGTAGACGATATGAATTTCAGAGTGCACTTACAGTATGAGTTCACAAAACTTGGTCTCGATGAATACCTTGAAAAACTGAGGCATACGGAAAGCGAAGATTTGCAGGTGATTATACTTTTTTACAAACTGAAAAAAGGTTTCAAAAATTTAGTTTTTTTTGATAATCTTTACAACTTTATTGCACGAATACTTACGTTTGGAAAAGAACAGAGTTCAGATCTAATTAAGATCTTATTTTTACCCCTCCGAAACTAAAGTCAGTTCGTGTGAATGCTGATTTATTTAAAAGTCGAAAGCAAATGCCTTCGATTAATATTTCACAAACTTAATTCTCGAAAATGTTGATTTTTACGTAAAATCTAAAAAGTGAATTTTACACACTTGGTTTGATATGGTAACAAAATAACCAAAATAATCTGAATTATTTTTTAAATGCAATATAAGAGAAAAAAAATCATTTAATTTATTTTTTTGGTGTTACGTTGACGAATTAAAAACTTATTGTTTTAATTAAGTTTAATAATTTCATGTACAGGTTCAAATCTCGGCTTATCTTGATAATGTGTTTGATGTAGCTGCCCTAATGGAGGACAGCGAAACGAAGACTGCAGCTTTAGAAAAAGTAGCTGAATTGGAAGATGAACTTGGTCACGTGAGTTTCTTATTTTTGTTTTTAAAAATTAACTAAACGAACTTCAAATTTTTAAGTAAATTGTATGCTTTTTAAATATTTTAAATTGGCAAAAAACATACTGTTTACAGGTATTGTAAATAGTTCATTTCTTTCGGCTAATTTTATGCAAATTCTAATTTAAATACTTGAATTTTTACGAGAATTTAGACAAAAAAAAATTTTAAATCATTGAATTCTGTTTTGAAATTTTATGAAAAAAGTAGTTTTTGAAAATCTAATTTTAATTGCGAAAAGCATTTTATTATTTATGAAAATAATTAAACTCTTGCGAATGATTTTATTGCAATTTTTGAAAATAATTAATTTTGTATAATTTTTAAAAATATAATTGAATTCTTGTGATAAATATTGTTATTTGTCGAAATAATTGAGTTTTGGAAAGAATTTTATTAAATTGGCACAAAATAATTCAATTTTCGAGAATAAACTTCTTATTTATCGACATAATTGAATTCTTTTAATAAATTGTTTATAAAAAAAATAATTGAATTCTTGGAAATAATTATATTAAAATCTAAATAAATAATTGAATCATTTCTAAAAAATTAAATTAAAATTTATTCAAAAAAATTAATTTATTTTTAAAAAAATTTTATGATAATTCTAGAAAAAATAATTGAATTACAGAGAAACTTTTATTATTTCTAAAAAAAACACTTCTTGTGAAGAATTCTACAAACAATTTTAAATAATTGATTTCTTTCGACTAATTTTATGCAAATTCTAATTTAAATTAATTGAATTCTTACGAAGATTTTAACAAAAAAATTGTTTAAATAATTGAATTTCTAAAAAGCATTTTATCATTTATAAAAATAATTGAACTTCAGCCAACAATTTTATTAAAATTTTCTGAAATAATTGAATTTCCAAAAAAAATTTTGTATTTTTTGAAAATATATTAATTCTTGTAAAAAATTTAAATATTTTTGTAAATAATTGAATTGTTATTGTAAATAATTGAATTCTTCCAAATAATTCCAAATTCTTCCAAAAGAAAAGCATTTTATTTAAATATATGATTTTTCTAAGGAATTGAAATTAAATTTTTAAGAATATTTACATTTTTTTAACAATATCTGTAAAATTACATTAAAAATAATTTAAATCCTGCGATGAATTTTTAATTTTTGAAAATAATTGAACAGTTGCTAAGAATTTTATTAAAATTTTCGAAAATAATCGAATTCCAGAGAAACTTTTATTATTTATAAAAAATAATTTACTTCGTGTGAAGAATTCTATAAACAATTTTAAATAATTTATTTCTTTCGACTAATTTTATGCAAATTCTAATTTATAATAATTGAATTCTTAAGAACTTTTAATTTTTCATGAAATTAATTGAATTCTTACGAAGATTTTAACAAAAAAGTTGTTTAAATAATTGAATTTTGTTTGGAAATTTTATGAAAATAATTAAATTTCTGCCAACGATTTTATTAAAATTTTTTGAAATAATTGAATTTCCAAAAAGAAATTTATAACTTTTAAAAATATATTAATTGTTGTGAAAAATTAAAATATTTTTGTAAATAATTGAATTTTTCCAAAGAATTGAAGAAAAACATTTTATTTAAATATATGATTTTTGTAAGGAATTGAAATGAAATTTTTAAGAATATTTTCATTTTTTAACAATTCCTGTAAAATTTTATTAAAACTAATTTAAATCCTGCGATGAATTTTTAATATTTGGAAATAATTGAACAGTTGCTAAGAATTTTATTAAATTTTTCATAAATACTTGAATTCCTGAGAAGAATTTTATTATTTATGAAAATAATTGAATTCTTGCTTTGAATTTTATCAAAACTTTTGTTTAAAAATTGAATTTTCATAAAAAATTATTATTAGTGAAAGTAATTGAAGTATTTTGTAAAATTGTATAAAAATTTGGTCGAAATATAATGAAATGAGTTGAAAGTTATTTAAAAGTAAAAATGTGTCTAAAATACAAACGAAGTACAATTGAAAAATATAAAAAGAAAGGACAAAGTTTAATTATTAATCTTCAATATTTACTTTTTCATATCTAGGCGCACGATAGGATGACCGAACTGGAAAGAGAATCTCTAGCGAAGTTAGCAGAATTGGAAACCGAATTAGGAGCTACAAAGATTGAATTTGCCGATGCATTGGAAGCTCGTAGATTAATTGAAGAAGAACTGATAGCTTTAAAACGACAAAAACAAGACTCTGCCCGGAGACAAAGCGTTTTAGAAAGTAAAATCATGGAACTTGAATCATTAACAGGAACTCTTACTAAAGGATCGTCTGGTGAGAGTGAGTGAAACAATTATTTAGATAAATAACTTAAATGCCAGGAACTCCTGTTTTGATCGTCGAAAAATTGTCTGGTTGCGACTGCAATCGAAATAATAACGGCAATCCGTTATTATTTCGACCTTTAAATTAAGAGAGACACAAAATTTCTACTAAATTAAGGTATTAAATGATTTTTATTTCTATGATTATAGTCACATGTCTTCGAAATGGAAGTGCAACTAACTCGCCAACAACGGAAGACAAATCAGCATTGACGATAGAATCAAAGACTTCCCCAATGCAAGTTTCGGCTCCTGCTCCTCCTCCACCACCGCCTCCACCTCCTCCTTGTCCACCTCCACCTCCAGCAGCACTTTCCACGAAAGACAACAGAGGATCGCCACCAGTTCCGATTCCACCACCACCCGCAGGAATGATGCAAGCACCCGATGGAGCCATGACCATAAAGCGAAAAGTAACATTTTATTCTCCTTTCATACAATACAAAATTATTAATTATTTACTCAAAAATTTTACTTAAATATTTCAAAATTGATTGAATTTTAAAAGAGTCACGTTTACAATTATAATTCTGATGAGTAATTAATAACTACTTACTTTTCAAGATTTGGTAAAATAAAAATCGCACAATGCAAATATTCAAAATCTATAGAAATTCTAAAAAATACATAGTAACAAATATAACAAATATTTTCAAGAAAATGTAGAAAGCTTATATTATGTTCAACGGGAATCTAAATTTAATTAATTTTATAACAGGTGCAAACGAAGTATAAGCTCCCGACATTAAATTGGGTTGCCCTTAAACCAAATCAAGTTCGGGGCACAATTTTCAATGAATTGGACGACGAGCGACTTCATAATTTCATTGACTTCTCTGACTTTGAAGAACGCTTCAAACTTGGAATGGTCGGACACATTACCAATGGAAATAGTGAATTTGATGGACTTCAAAGTTTCCCAAGTAAACGATTCAAAAAGCCCGAGAATATTACTCTTTTGGAACACACGAGATTGCGGAATATTGGTAAGAATTTTTACAAATACTATTTTCATAAAAATTAATGATAATTATTTTCATAAAATTTATTAAAGGATTTAATTTATAAAAAAAATTTGCCGTTACAATTTTACAAAAACATTCAATTATTTTAATAAATAATAAATTTTCATTAACGAGTGCAATTTTCATCGCAGAATTTTTTAAATATTTTAAACACAATATTAAATAAATTTTCAAAAAAAATCAATTTTTCTAAGAAAAATTTATTAAAATTTGACGAAAAAATTAAATTTTAAGAAACATTCAATTATTCAATAAAATAGTCGTTACAAAAATTAAATTACTTTTAATTCGTTGCAGAAAAATAAATTATATTTTCAACAAATTTTAAGTAATTCTGCAAAAGAATTCAATTGTCTTGAGAAACAACCAAATTTTTCACAGAAAATCAATTTTGTTTTAGGAATTTTAAGAAAAATTATTTCCAAAATTCAAACATTTTGATGAATAACAAAATTCCTCAAAAGAATTCAATTTTTTTGTCAAAGTAATAAATTTCATGGTAGAAATTCAATTATGCTCAAAATATTTTTTAAATTCTGGTCAAAATTTCGATTATCTTTATAAATAATAGAATTCTTCTCAAGAATCAAATTATTGTCACAAATTTTAAAAAAATTCTTGGCAAAACGTTCGATTACGTAAACAAAATTTAATACAATTTTTCTTATTTCAATTATTTTCATTAATTATTATTTAAATTCTTCTCAAGAATTGAATTATTTAAAAAAATATTAATAAAATTCTTCAATAAGTTTCCAATTGTTTTTCAAATTTTAAAAAACATTCAATTAATTATTTTATAAAACAATAAAATTCGTTGCAATAATTAAATTATTTTCATAAATTGCTTTTAATTCGTAGCAAGAAATTATTTTTAAAATTCTTTAAGTAATTCTGAAAAAAAATTCAATTTTTTGATAAATAACTAAATTCTTCACAAAAATTCAATTCTTTTGAAAAGTAGTAAAATAGTTTGTAGAAATTTAATTATTCTAAAATTAAAAAAAAATTATCGTCAAGAATTACATTTTATTTATAAATAGATGCGAAATTCTTCTCATGAATCAAATTATTGTTAAAAATTTAAATAAATTTCTTGGCACAATTACAATTATTTAAACAAAAGTTAATAAAATTTTTCTCATGATTTCAGTGATTTTTATGAAATGTTATTTAAAATTTAATAAATTAATAAAAATGTGTTCAAAAAGAAATTTTAAAATCAACAAAATTTAAACTTTAATACAATTCTTCAATAAGTTTTCAGAAATTGTCATAAAATTCTTTAGTATAATATATTTCTGTAAAGTTTTAATTAAATTTCTTCTAAAAATTAAATTTCATAAAACATTCAATTATTGAATAAATGATTTATTTTGGTATTCAAATAATTGAATCCTCCTAGTTTTTTAAAAATAAAAATTCGTTTAAAAATTAATTTTAATAACAATTTTAGATAATAATATTGAATATTAAAAGAATTATAACGTTAAATTTTTAATAAATAATTTAATTCTGAAACTAAAATTTTTGAAAAAAAAGAATTTTTCATACTTTTAACTAAACATTTTTGTAGAATTAAATTTTTTTGAAACAGTTTAATTTGTTTATTTTATTTCATTTGACATTTCTATTTTCTAATGTACAATTGAAGAATTTTCGAATAATCGATGAAATTTCGGGAAATTGAATTGTAAACAAAAGGATTTGAAAATTTGCAAATAATTTTTTTTAAATTATTAAAAATATTTGATTTAAAGAGAAATTTTAGTTAAGAAATCTAGAAAATTTTAATTGAATTGAAATGTCGGTCAACTCAATGTTTTATAATAATATTCTTATGTGTTTTTCAATTTGAAATAGGTTTAAATTAAAATTTTTTGAACATTCTATTTTGAATGAAAAAATAATAATGAT
The DNA here is from genome assembly GCA_032873175.1 of Leptopilina drosophilae. Taxonomy (NCBI): domain Eukaryota; kingdom Metazoa; phylum Arthropoda; class Insecta; order Hymenoptera; family Figitidae; genus Leptopilina; species Leptopilina drosophilae. Next base: position 1,148,472 of record CM065482.1, read on the forward strand.
TAAATATTTATTTAAAAACGAAGTTATTGATATTTTGCAATAATTTTACAATTGAAAAGATTCTTAGAGAAATGTAATAGAAAATTTTCATTTTATAAATTTTCTAGCAATATCAAGAAGAAAGTTGGAAATGCCTGTGGACAAAGTTATTACCGCAGTGAACGGTCTCGATCTAAAAATACTCTCCTTGGAAAATGTGGAGTTACTTCAAAGAATGGTCCCAACTGATCAGGAAGTAAGCATTTATAACAAGTCATAATTTTTTTTTGTCATTCAAAATTAAATTTTAGTTTTCAAAAATTTTATTTAATGAATAATTTTCTTTTTTCCAGATTAAAGTATATCGTGAATATATAATAAATAAAAAGAATGTGAATCTTCTGACGGAGGAAGACAAATTCTTGATGCAACTCGGCAAAGTTGAAAGAATATCATCTAAATTATCGATAATGAATTATATCGGCAATTTCTTTGACAATTTACATCTTATTACGCCACAAATTCATGCTGTGATATCTGCTTCAAGTTCAGTGAAAAGCTCCAAGAAATTAAGAGCTGTCTTAGAAATAATTCTTGCCTTTGGTAATTATTTGAATAGTAGTAAACGAGGTCCTGCTTATGGATTTAAATTACAAAGTTTGGATACTTTACTCGATACCAAGTCAACTGATAAGAGAATGTGCCTTCTGCACTACATTGTAGCAACAATACGATTAAAATTCCCTGAACTTATCAACTTTGAATCGGAATTGATGTATATTGACAAAGCAGCAACTGGTAATTATATTTTTTTGTAACTGTTCAAATAATCCTTTTGTTTATTAGAAATTTACACCATTTTCAATATTTGAGAAATGAACAATTTTTTTGTTTGTGTATTTAGTTTCCCTCGAGAATATAACAACGGACGTTCATGAGTTGGAGAAAGGTATGGATCTTGTTCGTAAGGAATTTGAGCTTCGTGGTAAAGAAAAGCACAATACAGTTTTGCGCGACTTTTTGAATAATTCGGAGGAAAAACTACGAAGATTAAAAGCTGATTCTAGAACAGCAGGAGAAGCTTTTCGAGAGTGCATTGAATTTTTTGGTGAGAGTCCAAGGCAAGCTGATGCTAACTCTTTCTTCTCGCTTCTTGTCAGATTCGCCAGAGCATACAAGGTGATTTTCTCATTTTCTTAATGGTTTTTCCTTAAGGTTTGTTTAAGGTAATAAAAAAGTTTGTATTTAAGGGTATATAATGCTGAATTTGAATCTTTATTTCGCAGACTGCGGATCAGGAAAATGAACAGCGCCGAAGACTAGAACTAGCTGCTGCCGAAGCACTGAACACTTCAGAGGAAGTTATTAAGAGGAATAAGTTAAACCAAAAGAAGCAACAGGTAATGGCAATAATTTTTTTCTATCATTTTAAGATATTTCTTCTGCGATACTGACCAATTTAATTAATATACTTTTGGTCTCTTTAAAAAACTATTTCCAAAAAATACAATCAAATTCTTTACAATTCAATTAGTTTGAAAAAACATTCGAAACACAATTATTTTTCTATATTTAGTGTTTTTATAAAATTTTGCAACAGAATTCAATTATTAAAAAAAATTGATAAAATTCATCCAAAATTCAATTACTTTCATAAAATAATAATAAAACTTCCACAGGAATTCAATAAATTTAAAATTGCATTTTCCGAAAACTCCGAAAAAAACAATTATCGAACCAAATGTTTATAAAATTTTATTCTTCACAATAATTCAAATATTTCAACTAATAATAACTTTTTTCATCGAAATTCAATTGGTTAAAACATTTTTTGGTGATATTCTACGCAAGAATTTAATTCTTTTCATAAATTATAAAATTCATTGAAGATTTTCAATTATTTTACATACTTTTTCAAAGTAACTAATGGGAAAATTTAATTATTTTCACGAATAAACTTTTCCACGAGAATTAAATTATTTAAAATAAAATTTTCATAATATTTAATATATTTCGAGAAAATTAATTATTTAAAACAATGTTTATACAATTCTTACGAAGAATTTAATTATTTTTAAAATTAACAAAATTTTTCACAGAAATTCAATTATTTAAAATATTTTTTTCCACAGAAATTTAATTCTGTTTAAACATTTTAAATAAATTTTTTTGCAATAATTCAATTATCTCATAAATGATAAAATTATTCTTAGGAATTTAATTATTTTTGAAAATTTTAATAAAATTTTTAGCAAGTATTCAATTATTTTCGCAAATAAAAAATTCATATCAGCATTTCAATTATTTTTAATACAATTTTACAAAAATTGACCAAAAAATATAAATATTCTTAAAAATTTAATTTTAATTCCTTGGAAAAATCATTTATTTGAAAAAAAAATTTCAATTTTTTTTGGAAGAATTCAATTATTTACAAAAATATTAGAATTTTTCACAGGAAATCAATTATTTTCAAAAATTTTAATAATATTGTTCGAAAGAAATCAATTATTTTAAACCTACAATTTGAATCAAATTGTTTTTGAAATAATTGAATTATTCTTTTTAATTTCAAAGAAATTTTTTTCAAGAGTTTAATTATTTATGTAAATAATTATTTCAATGAATTCAATTATAAAAGATAAATATAATAAAATTTTTACCAATAATTCAATTATTTTGAGACATTTTAATAAAATTATTTGCAAAACTCATGTATTTTCACAAATAACGTATTTAATTATTTTAAAAAACTTTTCGCAATTCACTGATTTTTAATATTTACTATTTTCATAAAATTTCCAAACAGAATTCAATTATGAAAAAAAATTCTTGTTTAAAATTAGTCGAAAAAAAAATTAATTTTTTAAAGTTTGTTTTTGAAAATTCTTCGCAAGAATAAAATTCTTATGAAAAATTCAATTACTTTAAAAAAATAACCAAATTTGCGCAGAAATTTAATTTTTTAAAAATATTTAAATAAAATTTTTTCGGAAAAATTCAATTATTTTCATAAGTAATAAAATTCTTCTCAAGAATTCAATTATTTTTCAAAATTTTAATAAAATTCTTAGCAACTATTTAATTTAATTTCAATTCCTTAGAAAAAATCAGTTTTTTAAATAAAATGTTTTTTTTAATTCTTTGGAAGAATTCAATTATTTACAAAAATATTATAATTTTTCACTAGAATTAATATATTCTTAAAAGTAATAAATTTCTTTTTGGAAATTCAATGATTTAAAAAAATTTTAATAAAATCGTTGGCAGAAATTTAATTATTTTTATAAATGATAAAACACTTTTTAGGAATTCAATTCTTTCATAAACTTTTTTTTGTTAAATCTTTGTATCACAAGAATTCAAGCATATTTTTAAAAATTATAAATTTAATTATTATCTCAAATTGTTTAAATCCTCGTAAAAATTCAATTATTTAAATTAGAATTTGCATAAAATTAGTCGATAGAAATGAACTATTTAAAGTTTTTAGAAAATTCTTGGGAAAAATTAAATAATTTATATATATATTTAAATTCTTTTATGATTTTTTTTCTTTTATGAACATTCGTTTCATGAATTACATTTGTTATCGGGATAAGAAAGGACTAAATATTTCTGATGAAAATTTGGGAAAAAGTCAGGAAAATAAAAAATATAAAATGGGATTTTTGTCAATTTTGCGAAGTGCCGAAAACGAGACACTTTTTTTGGTCATCAAGTTTAATTTTTCGATAACTACTTATTCACTACTTTTTTTTTAGCTTGAAAGCTACTTTTTGCAATCTTTTTGAAAATTAATTATCAAGTGTGAATTTTGAACAAATAATTATATCCAAATTGAAGTTTGTTTACGAATAATTCTTTTGTGTTTGTTCCATTTACAGTAATTAATTTTTTTCTCTGCAATTATTGTATAGTTATAAGTCTTGTTCATTTTGTAACTTCAGGATGCTGTTATAAATGAACTAAAAAGCAAGACAAAAATGGTACAAGAGAAGAAGCTTTTGCAACAAGATGAAGTGTATAATGGTGCACTGGAAGACATTCTTCTTGGATTGAGATCTGAACCTTATCGTCGTGCCGACGCCGTTAGACGAAGTCAGCGTCGCCGAATTGATAATCATCGACTGTCTCGCACTGCCGAAGAGCTAGAATTATAATACAAAAATAATCGTTCCCATTGGGAACAAAATTACTTTTTATAATTCTGCATACAAATCTAGTTTCTAACCAATTGTAAAATTATATATATCTCGTGAATTAATTTGCAATGTTTCTCGATAATATAGCTTGGCTATTTTGATTTAAAATCTTTCTGAACTTGACGTACAAAGATCAATTTATTGGTGCTAACTATATAATTAGTCTAGAATTCAACAAATTAAAAAAAATTGCAGAAAAAAGGGCGCACATTAAAAAATAATGTGAGATTAGTTAAGCAAAAAAAAAATTAAGCAATATTAATTTTCTAATAACTTTTCAAAGAAAACAAATTTATTTTATCATTTTTATATAATAATTAATTATAATGAATTAACGATATATTTCATTTAAAAAAAAATATAGAAAATGCTGAAAAAAATGATAATAGAATAAGCACGATAGATTTAATAATTTTTGCCAAATTAAAAAAAAAATCAAGAGAGTAGGAATTATTTTGATATGACGATTGTAGTAGAACGATTTAATCGCTGCAGGAACATTATAAATACAATCTCATTGTATATCTTTGATATTATTAATTTATAGTTTTTAAGAATATATATATATAAATATATTCATTTTTATTTCTTGTTGGCCATTAAAGATTATTTAAAGAAAATTTATCAAAAAATTTTTCTTCTACTTAAAAAAAAACTATATAAATTGATTGTAATATAGTTTATATAATATGTTTGTAAAGTTCTGTTTTTTCTTAAAAAGAAGACATTCCACAATATTATCTTTTTTTGAAATATTGAAAGGATGAAAAAAGACAAAAAATTTATTTTATGCTTGTTTCAAGTATAGGCTTAAAGTGACGATTTGTGATTAATGCTGCCTCAGAATGTGGTTCTAGGTATCTTTGCGAAAGTAAAAAAAAAAATAACGTCCTGATGTAACATTCCCTCAAATAACTCAGGTTTCATACACGAAAATATTTTATAATTTGATAAAAGAAATCTTTACGAGCACACGCTAAACAATATTTTAAACTAAAGAGCATATTTTCAAGCAACTTTTGATATAAATACAGACTTTTTCATGGTTCCTAAGTGTTTACTTAGGTGCATTCTTTTTATACAATTTTAAAATCACTTTACTATGTTGGAAAATAAATAGGAAAAGAAAACTTTGAGTACGTTTTTACTTTTGTACGGCATTTACAAAACATATTTGATAGAGGATGATTGTAAATACTATTGTAATATAGATGTAGTATCGTAACACCAAAAGCGATTTAAAAATGTAATTATTTTCGCTAAATAATAGTTAATTTACAAATGTGATAAAATAAATATTGCTTATTCGTTTAACGCTAATGGATTTCTCATTATTATTATTATTATAAAGTCACTTATAGTGATTTGTTTCAATTTTATTAAAAAAAACTGTTCTCTTAAACGAAAAAGCAAAAAATTCAAATTTATAGATGCAATTCTTAGAATAATTTTGTATAGATATGTAAAGATATGCATTAATTGGACAATTTTTCAAAACCTCAGGGTAATGAAAAATTAAATTAAACACTTTTATTTTCACGCAATTATTATTGTATTTTGATGTTTTCTTTCCTGCAAATGTGTAAATAATGTGCATTTTCAAACATATTGTAATTTATAAAATATATTAAGCATGTCTTTTATTTTTTATGCAAACAAAACTTCATTTATCAAAAAAATAAAATAAATAAATAATATCGACAATGTTAGATTTAATAAATTTTGTATTACACAGGTATAATTGTGTATTTTTTTAAATAATAAAAATTTTCAGAAATTTTTTACATTGCAGAATATTGTAATTTTTAAGAATAAATATCCTGGTCGTTTGAAAATATTTTTTTGTAAACTTATGAAATAATTATTTTTTAAGTTAAAAAATCCGGAAAAATAAGGAATTTTTTGTTATTGTAAAAAAAACTGTATTTATTTATTTTCGCATTTTCGATGTCCTTTAAGAGAATGGCTTCTGGTTGTCGCAACAACACCTATGCCCTATATCCAAACTATTTTGTTTACATAATGAATCTTTTTTCAACAACATGAAAATTAAATTAAAAGCAAAAAAATAAAGGCTCGCTTTATTTTAGTTGGTTTCGAGAATTAGATATAAAAATAATTGTAAACTACATAAAATTTCACTCGTTGTTGATAATAAACTTTTTAATGAATTTTATTTCATATTTCCGAATAATATGTTAACGCATGCGTGTTACCTCACACAGGCAGTTATATGGCTTTACGGATCTTAAGTTACCTTACGCCCACCAACTTGTACTCGCTCTAGTAATCAATGAAACGTCAGAGGGTAGTATTGCATTATTACCTAGTATATAGTGCATAGAATCACAATTTATGAGAATGATTTTCATTCACTGTTTCGACAAATCATCTTACTGTAGAAGTAGTTTTCTCTGTGTTGTTTATTAGACTTTATTGACATTTGACATGCTGTCATATATAGCCATGACGTTATTGAATTTATTTACAAAGTGATTGTTGGGGCAATCATAACAAACAATGTTAGACCACAATTATCTAATGTTAGTTTTTTTTTATTAAATTTACATATTCCTTATTTAATGAAATATATTTTATGACATGAAGTATTTTTTATGACATGAAGTATTTTTTATGACATGAAGTATATTTTATGACATGAAGTATATTTTACGCAAAACCATAATTGTTTCCATAAATAGCAACTATTGAGTTGTAGCTATTTTTCTTCATGTTTATTTTTATAGAATTTAGTGAAAATTAGTCATTTAGGTTTATAAAATAATTTTTTTTTTTCGTTAACATACAATAATAGATACAATTATTAATTTGTCTTAAAGTAAAAATGTCTTAAAGTAAAAAATTATTAATTAATGATAAATTTTTTTCTACAGGAACTGCTGATCATATTAATAAATATGAGAAAAATAAGAAAACGTAATACTTATTGGATTAAGATGAGTAAAAATGAGCGGTTAGGTTAAATGATTAATTATAAATGTTTTGGATTTAAAAAGTCGATTAACAATTTAAAGTATGGGGAGTGGAGAGGTTAGCGAGGTTTCAACAATATTTCATCCAAGAAGATCTCGGAGACCGAGTATAGTTCTCAGTGAAGATATACCCAATCTTTCTTATACGAGTCCTGCTCAAGTTTTATTAGATTCTTCAGGTACCTACTTTATTAATATTTTTCATTTTACAGGTATAAAATCGCATATTTGATGTATATTATGTGAAGTAAACGATAACATCAATTTTTTTTATTTAGTTACACTTATAAACTCAATATACTCACGCGTATCGAAATTATATGGTAATAATTGTAAAAATAAATTGAGAAGTAATAACAATTTTAACAAGAGTTAATAATAAATGTATAAATAAATTATAACATAATGAATTGTGATAATAAATATTAACAAATAATATTAGAATTGTAATAACAAAAAGGAAAATAATAACAATTTTAACAATAATAAATAGACAAAAAAATAACATAATAAATTGTAATATTAAATATTAACAAATAATATTAGAATTGTAATAATAAACAGATAAATAATAACATAATAAATTGTAATATAAAATATTAACAAATAATATTGGAATCGTAATAATAAATTGAGAAGTAATAACAATTTTAACAATAATAAAAGATAAATAATAACATAATAAATTGGGAAGTAATAACAATTTGAATAATAATAAATAGATAAATAATAACATAATAAATATTACCAATAATATTAGAATTGTAATAACAAACATTAACAAATAATATTAGAATTGTAATAATAAATATTAACAAATAATATTAGAATTGTAATAACAAATATTAACAAATAATATTAGAATTGTAATAATAAATATTAACAAATAATATTGGAATTGTAATATTAACAAATAAATAATTATAAATTAATAAATTATAAATGTTAACAAATAACATGCTTCGCACACCATTATGAGTTTAAAAAAAGTAGGAAAAAGTAGCCTTGATGACAAAAAAAGTAGGAAATAGTAGCCGCGATGACAAAAAAAAAAGAATTAAAGAATTTCATTAAAAACTTTTTTAAAAAAAGAACACTAAAGACAAAAATAGTAATAAAAGAATAGGAAAAAAACAAATAGTTAAGAAACAAGACAAAAATAGTAAAAAAACGAATAGTAAAGCCAAAAATAAAAAAGAGAAAATAGTGAAAAAAAATTGGACAAGTGCGAGTTGCACTCGCACTGCAGTGGCGGGTTTTTATAAAATTATTTTTTTTAGCAAAGCATGTAGATAATTAAAAAAGTAAAGTGGTTCTCAAAAACCCAAAAATAAAGAAGCAAAACTAGAAAAACAAGTAGAAACAGGTGAATTTTAAGAATTTCGGTTTTTAAAATTTTTTATAAAATTGGTTCTTTTAGCAAAGCATGTAGATAATTAAAAAATTAAAGTGGTTCTCAAAAACCCAAAAATAAAGAAGCAAAACTAGAAAAATAAGTGGAAACAGATGAATTTTAAGAATTTCGGATTTTTAAATTTTTTAAAAAATAATTTTTTTTATCAAAGCATGTAGATAATTAAAAAATTAAAGTGGTTCTCAAAAACCCAAAAATAAAGAAGCAAAACTAGAAAAACAAGTAGAAACAGGTGAATTTTAAGAATTTCGGATTTTTAAATTTTTTATAAAATTTTTTTTTTATATCAAAGCATGTAGATAATTAAAAAATTAATGTGGTTCTCAAAAACCCAAAAATAAAGAAGCAAAACTAGAAAAACATGTAGAAACAGGTGAATTTTAAGAATTTCGGATTTTAAAATTTTTTATAAAATTGGTTCTTTTAGCAAAGCATGTAGATAATTAAAAAATTAAAGTGGTTCTCAAAAACCCAAAAATAAAGAAGCAAAACTAGAAAAACAAGTAGAAACAGGTGAATTTTAGGAATTTCGGTTTTATACATTTTTTATAAAATTAGTTTTTTTAGCAAAGCATGTAGATAATTAAAAAAGTAAAGTGGTTCTGAAATTTTGTCTAAGGAATTCAATTATTTCAATTATTTTCATAAATATTAAAATTTTTCCGATTTACTAAATTCTCTTAAATATTATTTTTGAAAAATATTCCTCATAAGAATTTAATTCTTTTCATAAATTTCCATAAAATTAAAAAAATAATTCAATTATTTTCAAAAGTAACATAATTCTTCGCAGAAATTCAATTATGTTTAACATTTTTTTGAAATTCTCTGAAATTTCAATTATCTTTATAAATAATTAAATTGCTCTCTACAATTCAATTATTTTCAAAAATGTTAATAAAATTCTACGCAAACATTTAATTATTTTCATAAATATGTAATAACATTCTTTTGAAGGATTCAATTACTTTTATAAATAGTAAAATTCTTTGCACAAATTCAATAAGTATCAATAAATTTTAATGAAATTGAATTAATCAAATTTTTCAATTATAATTATGAACAGTCAAGATTGTTTTTTGAAAAATTGAAAAAATGTTTAAAAGAATTTGTTTAATTTAATAGAGTAAATGTTGGTAAAATTATTTCCTATTATCTTATTGGCGGTCATTTTTCATTAACGATTTTAGTTTTAACACTATTTGTTGAGAAAAGTAGCTTTTCGTAGCATTAGGCTCAAAAAAGTAGCCAAAAAGTAGCCTCGTATCAAAAAAGTAGCAATTAGTAGCTTTTAGTAGAAGAGTGCGAAGCCTGAAATAATATTGAAATTGTATTAATAAATTGAGAAGTAATAACAATTTTAACTATATTAAACAGATAAATAATAACATAATAAATTGTAATAATAAATATTAACAAATAATATTAGAATTGTAATAATAAACAGATAAATAATAACATAATAAATTGTAATATTAAATATTAACAAATAATTTTAGAATTGTAATAATAAATATTAACAAACAATATTAGAATTGTAATAAGAAATATTAACAAATAACATTAAAATCGTAATAATAAATAACATAACAAATTATAAATAACAAATTGTAATTACAAATTATAAAAATCAAATTTGTAATAACAAAGTTATAAATAATAATTATACTAAAAAGATGTAATGTCTTTGTCAAGGTAAAAGGAACACATCACTTTTCGACTCAAAACCAAAAAGTCCGTGGTCATTCCATCTATATGCATAATTTCTATCTTTTATTTTACAGTTTGTTCAAATTAATAAAATTATTTCTTATCATTTATCAAACCCTGACCCAATTTTAATTGATTTAATAAAAGTTAAATCGGGAAAAATTAGGGAACATAATAATAAGGTACGTTAGACATAACAAAAGTTTTGCTAAAAAATCCTTTTTGGAAAAAGTCCCGGTAATTGTTCATGAAGGATCGAAAAAAATTCCCAACAATAAATAAAATAAATTTATGCTTACAAAAAGCTTCTCGATTCCTAAAAATCTGAAGGGATCCTTTCAGGTTCCTCTACAGACCCTAAGGATGTTCTTTTGGGACAGACATAGGATATACGATAAACATCTTATTTTTGACATTATGGTGTTGCAAAAATTGTTATTATTGTATTGTTAATAATTATTCATTGTATTTGTATAGGAAAGTGCAATAACCTACTGTTTTAGGAACTGAGCAGCAAAACTTCAAAAGCAACAGCGGATGTGGAGATTCAGGAATAGGACACAGATCTAATGATTATGAAAGTGATGTTGGAAGAAGATTGGGCAGTGGTGGCGTGGGTAACATTGGCCAAGTGCAAGGGCAACTTTGTCCATCGGTAACATACCGACAACGCCATCGCCTTTCATTAGCCAATTGTTACTCGTCTTGTTGCGCTGAATCGGCAAAAAAAGTATTTACAATTACACCTCGATTCTCTGATATTTATATGCGATAAAATTTGTAAGGCCATCTCTTTTTTTTTGTACAGATATATTTTGGAGTATGTGTTACTATATGCGTTACTGCAAGCTGGGTTGGAGCAACTCACTGCATAAAATACTTATATTTTTATAAACCCGAAATAATAAAGGATACCGTAACTGATAATAATTCCGTCACAGGACTTCATCAAGAACATGTTAGATATTGTTCTCATCATTTACTATACAGATCACAATTCTCAGTGGGCACGCAAAAACATAAAACGTTCTTTAAACGTCTGTAGAACGCTTAATGTCTGACAATTTACGTTCTACAGACGTTCAAAGAACGTTTATTGTCTTTGTTCTCGCTGGGTAATCATCACCCAGCGGGCACAAAGACAAAAAACGTTCTTTGAACGTCTGTAGATCGTTTAATGTCTGCCAATTTACGTTCTAAGAATGTCCGAACGTTCTGAAACATTTTTGGAACGTTCGGACGTTCTTAAAACTTAAACCCAGCAGACACAAAGACAAAAAAGTTCTTTAAACGTCTGTAGAACGTTTAATGTCTGCCGTTTTAAGTTTTAAGAACGTCCGAACGTAAATTGGCAGACATTAAACGTTCTACAGACGTTTAAAGAACGTTTTATGTTTTTGTGCCCACTGGGTGATGATGACCCAGCGGGCACAAAGACAATAAACGTTCTTTAGGGATCCCTCTCGGCACAGAACATCAGGAACGATTTTAGAACGCTTTTAAAACGTTTCATGTCTGGTAAGGGACATGAAACGTTCTTAAAACGTTTTAGGAACGTTCTTAAAACGTTTTAGAAACGGTCAAGGAACGTTCTTAAATGTTTCATGTTTGGCAAGGGACATGAAATGTTCTAAAAACCTTTTTAGGAACGTTCTTGAAACATAAGGCGATTTTTGTGTCCACTGGGATACCATTCACCATCACGTATAGCAGACCTTTAATAAAAACTCCTCTAATTGCAGCTTGTCCATCAATACAATGCTCCTTTCTTCACAACATGGTTTTGCACCAATTGGGCAATACTGTATTTCCCCATTTATCTTCTATGCCAAGCCACTACAAGAAAATGTTCAAATCCTTCTGAAATAATAGCTGAAAGCTTCCGAGGTTTCCGAGAGAAAGGGTTGACTGGAGGGAGATTTTTAACCAGATGTAGCCTATTTTGTGGACTTTGGGTTGCAACCAATTACATGTATATTCATTCTCTGCGAATACTGTTTGCCACGGATGTGATGGCACTTTTCGCTACAAACGTAGCGTGCGTTTATCTCTTATCTTGGGTTATTCTTCATGAACAATTTGTCGGAGTGAGAGTAAGTGATATTCATCATAATTCTATTGATTGTCTGTAACAGTCTTTAGTTTTTATTTTTAAACTTTTTGAAATTTTTCAACAGATTGTAGCAGTCATTCTCTGCGATACAGGGATAGCTCTTTTGGCATATATGGATGGAATAACTGGAAGTCCAACACTTTCTGGTGTTGTACTTGCTGCCGCAGCCGCTGCTGGATCGGCTGTTTATAAAGTGGGTCTTTTTTTTATTTACTAACCAGTAACTTTAGGAACATTTTGATAGTATGAAACTACTTTTTACCTAAATGTAGATGCATTTTTAATAGAGCATCGTTAAATTGCTTCCTCACATCACGGTAAATCGTTAGGTATTAAAATAACACGAAAATGGATTAAAATAACACTAAATTGGATTATTTTAATCCTTTTTGGTGTTATTTTAATACCTAACGATTTACCGTGATAGGAAGTATTCTTGTTTAAAAGTTGAAGGTTTATAAACTAATTTTTCAGGTCTTATTCAAGAAAGTAATTGGTGAAACAACGTTTGGCCAAGTTTCACTATTTTTCTCAATAATCGGTTTATGCAATGCAGCATTGCTTTGGCCAGTTTGTTTAGCTCTATATTTTTCGGGTGCCGAAACAATCTATTGGGCCAAATTGCCATGGTCTTCATTACTTGCTGCCAGTATTCTGCATTTAAGTAAGTGACAATTTTCTTCAACGTTTGTATTATATTTGAAGTTATAACTCCCAATTTTCTTTTAATTAAATATCAAGTCATCAAAACATCTGGTTTCTGATTATCAACATTTGAATAATGATTCTTACTTTCAGTTTCTAATATGTTGGGGAATTTCAGCATTGCTTTGACATACGACCTATTCATCACACTAGGTTTAATAACAGCTATTCCTGTTTCAGCTGGTAAGTCCTAAGAACATCAATTATTTTTATTAATTTTTATTAACTCTTCTTATTAAAAATCAGGGTTTTTACAATGTCACGCAAAACCTGAAAGTCATGGAATTATCATGGGATTTCATTTTCATTCATGGAATCATGGTATAATCTCATTGAATTTCTAATCGGATCGTGGAATTTTTTTTTAGTTTTTGTTGTAAACCCGTGTGAGACAAATTCGCACTTCTTTATTACTCAGGGTGGTCACAAGTTTCAGATTATCAATTTCCCTGACAATTTACTGACATCAAAATTGCTTTCCCTGACAAAATTCTTTTTACAGCGAAAAATATTAATGTTTACTGAAAATAAGTAAAATTTACCAACTTTGATAATTTCTAAAAATTATAATTTAAAACCTTCCTGAATTCAATTATTTTCTACAATTTTCAACTAAACTTCATCTTTGAATCAATTTAAATCAATAATTTCCCAAACGTTTTTCTAGAAATCAATTATTTTAATATAAAAACTCAAATTTTTATAATAATTGTTACTCTCTATAGCTTTTCTCAATTATTAAGATATATTTTCTAAAAATATAAAGAAATTTTTACAATAAATTATTTTTAAATATTTAAAATTAATTTTTAAACGATGAGTTTTTTAATTTTGAAACATTTTCAAACAATTGAAATTTAGTAAAATTTTTTAAAAGTAATTAAACTTTTGAAAATTATAAATAAAAATGATACAATTTTTTAAGAATTTTAATTATAAACGGAACCATGATTTCTTAAAAAATTGAATAAGTCCAAAAAGTAAATTTTGGATTTTAAAAAAATAATTACAAAACAATTGTAATTGTTTTTAAAAATATTTTAATGTAATTTTTCAAAAATAATTGTATTTCTTAAAGGAATTTTTGTATAATTTAAAAAAAAGTCATTAATTATTTGATGAATTTTAATAAAAAATTTGGAACATTATTGTTTTCTCCAAACTGATAAAAATAGTTCTAAAATGTTATGATTTTTAGAAATATGTAATGGAAAATATTGAATTTTAAAAAAATAGAAGCTAATTTTCATTTTAAAATTTGCTTTTAAAGATTTTTTCATTAAAGTTTTTGTTAATTCAATTATATTAAAAGTTTGCAATTAACATTCTTCAAAAGTTGATTTTCAAAAATTTCGAAACAATTAAAATTTAGTGAAATCTTTTAAATGTAATTGAATTTTTGAAAAGTATAAATAAAAATGATCAAATTTTTGAAGAATTTTAATTATAAACAGAACCACGATTTCTTAAAAAATTAATTAAGACCAAAAAGTAAAATTTGAATTTTAAAAAATTACTACAAAACAATTCTAATAATGTTTTTAACATATCTAACAATGTTTTTAAAAATATTTTAATGCAATTTTTCGAAAAGAACTGTATTTCTTAAAAGAATTTTTGTATAATGTAAAAAAAACTAATTAATTTTTTGATGAATTTTAATTAAAAATTTTGTACATTATTGTTTTTTCCAAACTACTGAAAATAATTCTAAAATGTTATGATTTTTGGAAATATGTAATGGAAAATATTGAATTTTAAAAAATTAGAAATAAATTAGCTAATTTTTATTTTTAAATTTACTGTTACAGATTTTTTTATTTAAATTTTTGTTAATTCAATTATATTCGAAGTTTGCAATTAAAATTCTTCAAAAGTTGATTTTCAAAAATTGTAACAAAATACATGAGATAAATTAATTATTTCCAATTAAATTTTACAAAATTTTAACTATTCAAAAAGATTTTTTGAAAGATTTGTTTTTAGTTATCTTTCGCTTTATAAAAATCAAAATAACTTGCACTTTTTTTTACTAAAAATTGTGGTATTTTGTTGCAATGTTTGGAAGAAAAGTCAAGAAAGTCTTAATTTTCACGATGTTGAAGTCCACAACGTTTATGAACAAAAAAAATGTATTTAATGTAATAAAATATTATTTTTAATTTAATGTTTAATTATACAACAATTATAACAAAAACATCAATCTTTTTGTTTAAATATTTTTTTGACAATATTGATGTATTATTTTTAATTAATTTACCTAGTGAACAATTTTTTTTCGTTGTTCAACGTTGTGCACTTCAACTTGGTTAATTTTCTTAATAAAACATTTTGTTCTTAATATTTACCCGAATAGCTAACAATAATTTTGTTTCAACGTGTCACGGAAATTTGATAATTTATAACCTGGAAATCATAGAATTTTATGAGGAGAAATTTGTAGAAACCCTGAAAAAGTATTAGCTTTTTTAGTTTTTTTTTCTAACGAAATGATAAAAAATTCGAAAGGTTGTTATTTTTAGCGATCAGTCTATTTCATATTAATTTTTTCAACAAATAAAGTTTTTGAACTTATCTAGATAATAAGAAGAATTAACAATAACTTTACAACTTTTAGCATTAGATGTTGTTTTGTACGGCGCTCACTTTGTTGGAATGAAGTTGGCAGGAATGATTCTAATTGCCATTGGATTTTTCCTGGTGATGTTTCCGGACAATTGGCCCGAATATATTACACGTTTTCTTCGGTAAGTACTTCTCTTTAAAATATTTTTCTCTTTAATGCATGTGAGTTTTAAAAAATGTTTTGTTCCACATACCGCTGGTTTACAAAAAAAAGACACACGTCGAATTACAGTCGAAAAAGAGGACGTTATAAATTAGATGAAATTTAAGTCATGAATTATATAGAAGACGTACTATAAAAAATATACGTAAAATAATAAAATATTTTTGACTGGGAAAAAATCAAATTTGAAGTGTAATCTTTGCTCGGGATGTTCTCCTTTTTAACACAAATACGATGTGTCCATCTTATGCACTTACACAGCAATACTTTATTATCAATGTATTAGGATTTTCAACTTTCATCATAGACTGTCTAATTAGAGGTTCATAAAGTCATTAATGGGTTATATTTCAAAGTTTTTGGGGTGAAAATAATATATGATTCTCTTTAGATCGACAGAATAGTGTCTTATTTCTTAAATCACTTTAAAAACTATACTTTATAGTTATGTAGCTTTCAAATTCTCAACATATTCTCAAATGTGGTTGCATATTTTCATTATGCTTTTAAAGGATATTCTCTTTTACACTTTTTGAAATTAATACTTGTCTGATATCACAAGAACACCGAACACTAAAACCAAGACACTAATTGACATCTAATCTTCTATAAGATTGACATCTTCTTCTATAATTACAATTCTCAACCAGCGAAAAATTCTAAAATTAATATTTATATTTCCTAATTCAAAATTGCGTAACTAAAGTTTAAATGTGTCACAATTAGCAAAAATTGCGGGATTGATAAACTTTTTCATCACTTCTTTGTTTTCTTAAATGAAATATTTTTAGAAGAAACAATGTACGTATTATTAAACTTTCAGTGCACGGAGTAGAAAAATAAATATTAAAAAACTTATTCATAATGGATATAAATAAAATGTGCTGATGCTATTATCTAGATCATATAGTTTAATATCTTAGATGTTCAAAAGTATAATTAAATATATGAGGTTGTTTTAACAAATTCTTTTACCCTTTTTACTAAAGAACATCTAAAATGTTTATATATTACAGATATTGACCATTAACATCTAGATAATAAAGCTTAATATCCATTTTTCTCAGTGCATTATTCTTTTAAAGATAGTTGTATACATTTAATTAAAGAATGTGATTATACAAATAATGGTTTTTATGGAAAAGTATTCCATAAAAATGTATCTTAATACATTAAATGTTGATTCTTTTCTTTGAAGGAATTCTAACATTATGTATTCTGCTAATTTAACGGCTAAATTACCTTTTAGTAGCGCACTATTTATGAAACCTAAGATAAGTTACAGATTCGACAAGAATCTTAGTGATTTGTGGACTAACTAGAAAATCAAATTATTAAAAAGAAGGTCTATCATCTTTTAACTAATGGGATTTTTTGTCAAGTCCATACGACACCAGGATCCTTGGCAAATTATTTTAGACGAAACCAAAGAGTTTTTCGACTTTTAAACCATTAGAAAGAAAATGTATAAAAATTGAACCCAAAATTCGACAATACTACAAAGTTTACGAACCCACTTGTCAATGAAATGAATACTTGGAAAATTTCCAATAACTTTTATCTTTATAGCATTTTCGAAGTTGAACTTTGAAAACGTAATATATCAGTCTTGGAATGGGTCCCTTACTGATTAAATTTTGTGATAAAGTCTTAACCGTTCTATATCAAGAATTTTACAACCTCCGCCCTTTAAAAACAAAATGTAATTAACCTCTGTAAGTGTCTAGGAAGAAAGAAAAGGTAATCACATAATCATAAACATTTAAATAATTTGATGAAGACCCACATACACTGTCTAAAAAAACTGTATTAAATTTAATACACATGTGTATGAAGCAAATATGCAATATGGCTGCTGAATTTTAATATAAATTATATACTTAAATTTAAGATTTATAAAATAATATTAAATTTAAAAATATGAAAAAAATAAAATTGTATCGATCGGGATTCAAACTTTAATCAATGTTAAACTGGGTGCCTTGGACGTTTCGACTAAATGATAACACTAAAAATCAATATTAAAGAATGTTTTTGTATAAACTTGATCGTAATCCACCTCCTCCAGAATATAATAAAGTACAGGGTTGCCACGCAAACTTAAAAACAAGAAATTCAATTACTTTATTCTTTTTTCATTATTCTTCAAAGCATAAAGTTAAAAAAAATTTTTTTTTTAATTTTAATGAAATTCTTTTGTTACAATTCAATTTTTTTCAAAATCATGTTAATAAAATTCATCGTAGAAATTTAATTAATTTCAAGAATTTGTCAAAATTCAATTATTTTCAATGTCTACTATTTTAATAAAATTTCACAAAAGAATTCAATTATCTAAAACGAATTTTAATAAAATAAGTCTCAAGAGTTCAATTATTTAAAAAAAAATTTCAAAAAATCATGTCAGAATTTCAATTATTTTTAATACAATTTGAATCAAATTTCTTAAAAACACTAATTATTCTTTAGAATTTCAATTAAATTAATCTTAAGAAATAAGAATTCAATTATTTTCAAAAGTAATAAATTCTTTGCAAAAATCAAATTATGTTCAAAAATTTACAAAAATTTTAGTCCAAATTTCAATTATCTTTTTTATGAATAATACAATGTTTCTCCGAAATTCAATTGTTTAGAAAAATTTAAATAAAATTCTTTGCAGAATTAAAATTATTTTTTTAATATATTTAATAAAATTAATTAATAATTAATAAATATATTTTATAAAATTCGTGTCATTAAATTTCTTCCAAAATTGAAATTATTCTTTAAAATTTTATTAAAATTTGTTTAAGAGAATTCAATTATTATTTCAATTAATAGTGGACAAATCTGGTAAAGAATTTTATCAACAAATTATTTAAACAATAGAATTCTTTTGAAAAACTTTTAATAATATTCTAAGGAATAATTACATTTTTTTTGAGAAATTCGATTAAAATAGTATAAAAAATAATTGAAATTTTGATTTTTTGGAAAAATAACTAAATGGTTGTATAGAATGTTATAAAATTTTTTGTTTAATAATTAAATCTTTTTACTTTAAAAATAAATATTTTATTAAATATAATTGAATGTTTCTTAAAATTTAATTTTCATAAAGAATTTTATATTTTTATCAACAAATTTTTAATTAGTTTTTAATTTTTTTTAATTTAATAATTTAATTCGCTTGACAAATTTTAATAACATTTTTAGGAATAATTTCATTTATCGAGAAGTTTGTTAAAAATTCTACAAATATTAAAAATAATTGAAATTCTATCAAGAATAAATAATTTAATTTATTAAAATTTTTCAGAAATGTTTGAATGTCGAAAATAAATTCTTTTATTTACAAAAGTAATTGAAAATTAACAAGAATTTTAAAAAAAAAATTTTTTAATTTAAATAATTTGATTTTTGCAAAGAATTGTATTACTTTTGAAAATAATTGAATATTCTTAAAACGAATTTTGTTAAAATTCGTTTTTAATAATTGAATTCTTTTGCAAAATTTTTTTTAAAATAGTAAACATTGAAAATAATTGAATTTTGGCAAATTATTTTAGAAAGAAAGTGAAAAAATATTTTTAATTTTTGAAAATACATGTAATTTTAGTACTTTGAAGAATAAATAAAAATAATTGAATTTTTAAAAATCCTAATTTCTATTTGAAAAAATAATGATGTTTTCGAATAGGTTTCTAATTGAGGAGTATGTTTTCAAAACCTGATAAATCCAAATTTTGTCAGTTCGAGAAATTTAAACAAATGACAATTCTCACATAACCATTAAAATTATCTTTAATTTTAGAAAAATTGTAATAACTCATTCATTTTTTAATATTTTTTCTATTTAAAATGCTATGTTTGTAATTAAATTCTATTGTAATAGGGAATTTAAAAGTTTTGGTAATATTTTCTAATAAAAAGATAGAAATTAAAAATCATCAAAAGGTTAGGTCAAAATATTTTTTAAACTGAAAATTCTTTATAAATAAATTTTTTTTCTTAAATTAAACAGTGATAAATGGATTTCTAATGATTTTAATATTTTAAATATGTGTTTATCTCAATTTTTTTAAAAATGGATTTACCAACTTTTGAAAAATTGCTCCTCAATTAATAATAAATGTAGTTTTAAAAAATCGGGAAAAATTCCATTTTTGAACCTGGATAACGTGAAAAAGTCAGGGAATTTGAGAAGAACAAAAGCGTGGCAACCCTGAAGTAGTATTTTATAAAAACTCTTTTAGTTACATAAGTACTTTTTAGCATCGAAAATAGTTTTCGTTGATCGGCCCAATGCATTATATAGATGAGTTAAAAATCATTCTAATTGTCCGAAAGCCGTTGAATCAGTTAAGAAGTTGTCTTCCATTTCTCTAGGATAATACTTAAAATTATAATTCTTAAAATTATAATTTAGAAATAAAATTTTTATCCTACATTTAAAACTTTCTAATCACCTTTCAAACTTAGAGTTGCCTTTGTCTCCTGCACGCTTTTGAGACACATGTTGTACATAAGCGTCTATTCGTTAATATCGTACTGCTGCTTCATTTACTGGTAGTACAGCTAATTAGATTTTCATGTAACGCTTGGCCTTAATCGACAAGCAGTATCTTTTTGCTTTTTGTGCTTCCTACCACGGGTAGTACAGTTGCTGCACTCAAATTTTCAGGGCACTAAAGAAAATTTATATTCTATATGTGGCAACACTATATATAATCATTTAGGAGAAATGTTAATTCACCAATATCTGCCTCTTTTGTGTCCATAAATGTTAAATAATTTATTTATTTATTTTCATAACCTTGAGCTTCAAAATACAAAATTTAAAGGCTGAACAAAATAAAAAGCTATAATATAAAAACCACAAAATAAAAACTACAAAATAAAAACTATAAAATAAAAAACTCGATTAACAGAAAAATTCAAAATCATTGTTTTTAATCTTTGGATGTTTGGGGTAAAATTTCTATGGTCGGCAAAATTTTTCGATTGCCTTGAAAGTTTAGTGAGCTAAGCTATTAAATATACTTCGTCTAGCTCTCAGTGGGATTATTTCATAGTATTTAAGCTTATCAAAAATAAGTATTAAATAAAAAGAGAAACATTTAAGTTTTTAAAACAAGCTATTGTGTTGATGATAGTATGATAACTTTTTCTGCAATTAAGTTTTTGTAATAAAATGTGTTGTAAAAATTGTCAAAAAATGTAAGTCTTCAAATTTGAACCTTAATAGAAGTAAACCTAACCTTAAGAAACTTTAAAAAAACATTAAGTAACCTTTTAGAAGTAAATAATTATCCTTTTAGTTTTCTTAAAACGAATAGTTTAAATAATGGTATCTAACAATGTAGCAATTTCCATTCCTGTATTTAATATAGATTTTATGACGTAAATCTTAAAGTCAAGTAAAAAATTAAAATTTTGCGAAACATTTTTCAAATTTAATTTTTTTAATTTTGAAAAAGTAACCATAACCACCCATGCCTTAGGCTGAAATATTCTTTTCCTACATTGTTCCCCCTAGAGTCGATGCGATTTTCCTTTTAAAACTTAATGTAAAAATCAAATCGACCATTCAACCTGGTTTATCTTATTCACCAATTTACCTTCCAGGAAAACGTCGGATATAATTTAATAAGGACATTATCATAAGATAATGTAATAAATATCATAAGAACTAATTATGTCATAGTTTTAAGTTTTTTGGCGAATATAAAAATTGCGATGATTCATTAACTTGGATTGTTGTCATCATCATCATTATCATCATCAGGCTTAAAATCGCGTTTGAATATTTGACGCGATCTGAAGAAAGGGACCTTAGAAGCAAATCACTTAAAGGTTATGTTAGTGTTACTTTTTTCTTGATTAAAAGTTTCTTTTTACTTTTGTAAATTAAAATCAGTGTTTCTTCAAAATTTCAGTTGTAATGAAAACTTAAACATTAATAATTCACATTAACAGTTGATTCTTTTTTTGTATTTTCATTTAAAAGATTGCAAACATAACCTAACATTTTTGCTTGTAAGGTCCCTTTTTAAGATCGTCTAATGATAGAACGTGGTTTTCACAAACTTCTCATAAAATTTGGTGCATTTTCCATGATTTCCAGGTGATAAATGATAAAACTTCCATGACACACTAAAATAAAATTTCTATCACCTATAAATATAATGAAAAAATTTGTTATCACAGAAATTAAGAAACTTGAGACTTTTTTGACTTTGCTTCCAAACATTGCAACAAAATACCACAATTTTTAGTAAAAAAAAGTGCAAGTTATTTTGATTTTAAAAATGCGAAAAATAACTAAAAACAAATCTTTCAAAATTTCTTTTTGAACAGTTAATATTTTGTAACATTTAATTAAAAATAATTAATTTATCTCATGTATTTTGTTACAATTTTTGAAAATCAACTTTTGAAGAATTTTAATTGCAAACTTTGAATATTATTGAATTAACAAAAATTTAAATAAACAAATCTGTAAAAGTAAATTTAAAAATAAAAATTAGCTAATTTATTTCTAATTTTTTAAAATTCAATATTTTCTATTACATATTTCCAAAAATCATAACATTTTAGAATTATTTTCAGTAGTTTGGAGAAAACAATAATGTACAAAATTTTTAGTTAAAATTCATCAAAAAAATTAATTAGTTTTTTTACATTATACAAAAATTCTTTTAAGAAATACAGTTCTTTTCGAAAAATTGCATTAAAATATTTTTAAACACATTATTAGGCATGTTAAAAACATTATTAGAATTGTTTTGTAGTAATTTTTTAAAATTCAAATTTTACTTTTTGGTCTTAATAAATTTTTTAAGAAATCTCGGTTCTGTTTATAATTAAAATTCTTCAAAAACTTGATCATTTTTATTTATACTTTTCAAAAATTTAATTACGTTTAAAAGATTGCACTAAATTTTTATTGTTTCGAAATTTTTGAAAATCAACTTTTGAAGAATGTTAATTGCAAACTTTGAATATAATTGAATTAACAAAAACTTTAATGAAAAAATCTTTAAATAAGCAAATTTAAAAATGAAAATTAGCTTGTATTTTTTTAAAATTCAATATTTTCCATTACATATTTCCAAAAATCATAACATTTTAGAATTATTTTTAGCTGTTTGGAGAAAACAAAAATATTCAAAATTTCTAATTAAAATTCATCAAATAATTAATTAGTTTTTTTAAATTATAGAAAAATTTTTCTAAGAAATACAGTTTTTTTCAAAAAGTTAGATTAAAATTTTTTAAAAACATAATTATTAGAACTGTTTTGTAATAATTTTTTAAAATTGAAAATTTATTTTTTGGACTTTTTAAAATTTTTAAGAAATCATGGTCCTTATAATTTAAATTCTTCAAAAATTTGATCATTTTTTTTTATTTTATTTTTTATTTTAAGTTTTATTTTAAGTATTTTTATTTACATTTTTCAAAAATTCATTTAAAAGATTTCACTAAATTTTAATTTTTTTGGGAATTTTGCAAAATTGAAAAACTTATCGTTTAAAAATTATTTTAAAATATTTGAAAAAAATTAACTGGAGGAATTTCTTTATATTTTTTGAAAATATATCTTAATAACTAAAAAAAAGGTATAGAGAGTAACAATTATTATTGTTACTTAAAAAAAAAATAACACGATCCGATTAGAAATTCAATGAGATTTCCATGATTCCATGAATCAAAAGGAAATCCCATGATACCTAACGACAATATTACCTAACGACAATATTAAAATGTTAAAGAAAATAGACGAGGGCATTAATAATGAAATTAAAAATAACTGTAAATATTTGGTAAGCTTGACTGCTATGAAATAATAATATACTAATTTAATAAAAATTAATTTTAACAAAATTGCTAACTTTTTGGCATATTTATGAGCATTTTATGTAAAATTTAAAAATGTTTATGAATAAACTAACTTTAACTAACTTTTAACTTCTTTTTAAAAATATTTTATATAACTTACATATATATTTAAAGTTAATCTACAAAACAAATATTTTTAAATATTTACATTTTTTTGACAACATGGAATAACAATAGCGCTTTCGGTATTTTATAAATTGAATATTGATGCATATGCTTTTTCTAAATATTTCTAGAAGAATAGATTTTAGTGATTTTCGGTTAACACTTGAAAGTTTTTATGTTGATGCGTTATGAAATGAAATATTCATTGCTTTATCTAAAAAGATACGTTAAACATATAACTTTTAACATACTAAATTATATATGCTTACTGTTGTAAAAGGAGAGCCTATTTTTCTCGAACTCATCAAAATTGAAATAAATAGCCAATTTTCAAATATATTCACAAATAACTAAAATGAGAAGAGTTTTTGGAGCCTCCTTCTATAGTCAGGGCTCGAACCAGTGAAAGTATTTAAAAATACGGACTTTACGGACCAAAAATAAAAAATTGCTGACCATTTACGGACCAATTACTGACAAAAATATATAAGAGAACATTTTAATTAAAACTATAAATTAGATTTTTTCAAAACTAAAAAAAACATGAAGATATCGATAACTCCGAGTCTTCATGTTTTATAATAATTAAAGATAGAGTGATAAAATAATTATCAATTCAAATTATTATTTTCATGAATTTTTAACTAAAATTCTTCTTAAAATTGATTATTTTTAATAATTTTCGAAAAAGTTCTTTGACAATTTTCAAATCTATTTCTTTACAATATTCGATTTTTCAATTATTTGTAAATTCTTCAATTAAATATGTATTAGAAAATAAAAACTTCAAATAATATAAAAAAAATTCCCAATTAAAATTTCTCAAAAAAATTAATTACACAGAATTGTTACTTAGTTAAAAATATGAAAAATTCAAATTTTCAAAGATTTGAATCTGAAACCTTTTCAAAATTTAATTATTTCTAAAATTTTACGCTCTAATACTTTTAATATTCAATTATAATCTAAAATTTTAACTGAAATCCATTTTTAAATCAATTTTTTTGAGAAAATTCTACAAGAATTTCATTATTTAAATACAAAAAAACAATTTATTGAATAATTACATATGTTTCTTAAAATTAAATTCTTTTAAAGAATTGTATCAACCAATTTTCAAATAATTTGAATTCTTTTGCAAAATTTTATTAAAATAGATATTAAAAATAATTAAATTAGGGACAACTTTTGAAAATAATTGAAATTTTGACAAGAAATTTATTAAATTTTTTGAAAATAATTCAATTTTAGAGAAGAATTTTATTATTTATAAAGATAATCGATAATTTACGCAAAGAATTGCATTAAAAATTTTGAATGCAATAATTTTATTCTTTAAAGAAATTTAATCAAAAATTTATAAAAAATAATATTTAAATTCTAATAAATAAATTGTAGCAAAAGTTATTAAAATAATTAAATTTCTTTGATAAATTTTAATAGAAATTTTTTAAGAATAATTACATTTTTCGAGGAATTCGATTAAAATTGTATTAAAAATAATTGAAATTCTGCAATTAGCTTTATTATTCATCAAAATAATTGAATTCCTAATAAGAATTTTATTATTTGCCAAAAAAATTAAATACCTGTAAAAATGTTATTATTTATGAAAATAATTGAATATTGCGAAGAAATTTATAAAAAAAATTTGTAAATAATTGAATTCTTTTGGAAAATTTTATTAGAATAGTATAGAAATCTATTAAAAATCATTGAATTGAGAAAAAATTTTGAAAATTGAATTGAAAATTGAAATTTTTCCAAGTATTTTATTAAAATTTTTGAAAATAATTGATATTTCGAAGAAGAATTTAATTATTTCTAAAGATACTTGAAATTTTGACGAGAAATTTCAAAAAAATTGTGAACATAATTGAATTTTTGCGAAGAATTTTATTACTTTTGAAAATAATTGAATTACTTCAATCATTTATGATTTCTCTAAAATTATCTAAATTATATCGTATAATTTACGTACTTTACGGATCTTTTTCAACCGAATTACGGACTTTACGGACCTTTTTTAAAAAAAACGGTCTTTTACGGACTTGAAGCAAAGTTACGGACTTTTACGGGATTTACGGACCTAGTTCGAGCCCTGCTATAGTTGAAAGAAAATATAAAATGAATGTGCAGTACACATCCGAAGAAACGAAGCAGGACTATCAATAGAAGCAGGAAACCGTCTTTTCAACAGCGTAATTTCCGAAGGAACTATGGAGTTTCTGCAGCCCACGGAGATGGGCAAACACTCCTTCCACTTCCTGGACACAATCAAATCAACTCGTCGCCCCATCTGCAAAATTCAAACAATCCCTTGTCATCGACCCCTGAACTTGCAAGTCGAGCCCCTACTTCAACAACAACAACAACTTCAATTTCAACCAATATTAACAACTTCCACCGCTCACTCGCCGGCTCTCAAGTTCAAGGTATGCTCATTACGGAGAAAAATCAATATAACACTGTAAAAACAAAAGGTACTAATTTAGTACCAATTTTGATGCTAAATCTGAATTTGGTTCTATTTTAATGCCCACATCAGCTTTAATTTAGAACCTTTTTTTTACAGTGAATCTACCATTGAACATTATAATCGATATGCACATTTTTCTTCTGAATACATTTCAAATGAATGCTCTTTGACGGAGTTAAACAAACATAATAGGCAAATAATGTTCATTCCAAAAATGTTCTTAAAACACATTCGAAGTCCGCCAAATAATGTTCTAGAAATTTAAGAATTTAAGAAATTTAAGAATGTTCTTAAAATGTTTTCGAGCATTTTTTGGCAGACATAAAAAATTCTAGAAACATTCTAGAAACGTTCTAAGAACATTCTTTTAACGAACATGGTCCAAGGGTTTACTGACCTGGAGAACTAAAAAAATAATTTATATCATCTTAATGATTTTTTTTTTAATCAAATGTGGTAGAAATTTACAGGATCGTTTTCACGTAGGACACATTTTTAAGTTAAATTCATTTTATTGACAAGTGGGTTCGTAAACATGTTGGTGTCTTTCTTAAATGATTAAAATGCTTAAGGTACAATATGTTTCAAGCACGGTAAATCGTTAGGTATTAAAATAACACCAAAATGGATTAAAATAACACTAAATTGGATTATTTTAATCCTTTTTGGTGTTATTTTAATACCTAACGATTTATCGTGAGTTTAATACAATATTACTGCGTGTTTTAACTTAGAAAATATTGTGAAGAAAATATGCTTATTAAAGAAGATCTGAAGAAATGTAAAAAAACCGTTTTTAGATTTACTTTGGATGTCTTTTAGAAGTCTTCACCGAAAAAAATACATTCTAACTTTAGGAAAAATCTTCTTAAATATGCGCCCACTTAAATTAAGTGGAAATATTCTAACAGTAAGGATAATAATTATTATTTATGTTAACTTCTTCTTTGTTTAATAATAATTATTATTAAATAATAATAGAAATTCTTTCTTTAATAGAAATTCATTTCTTTTTTGACTGAACTAAATATTTAGTTACTATTGTTTATATTTTCAAAAAATTTTAAACAATTCTTCGCAAGAATTCAATTATTTTCAAAAATAGTAAAATTCTTCGCAGAAATTAAATTATAAAATAATAAAAAAAATTGTATTTTTAATACAATTTTAATAAAATTTCACGAAAGAATTCAATTCTATTCTAAAATTTTGCATAAATCCATTGAAACCATTTAAATATTCAGTAAAGTCATGGCAAACATTCAATTCTCATAAAAATAATTCTAAAAGTGATTTAATCTCAAAAAATCAATTATTTCTAAGATTATCTGTAAAATCTATTTAAAAAATTCAATTATTTTCCAAATTTTTGAGAAAGTACTTGTAAAATATTAAATTATTTGCTTTAAAAATAAAAAAATCACACAATTTGTTTATAAAAATTTTATTACGTCAATTTTTTTTAAATAAAATTTCACTCAAGGATTCAGTAAATTTTTTGTACAATTTTTAATACAATTTTCCGAAAAAATTCATTTATTTTCCAATGTTCTAATAAATTCTAAGAGACAATTCAATTATTTTTAAGAACAATGAAAGAATTATATTATTTCTATAAATAAAAAAATTTTTTACGCAGAAATTCAATTATATTGAAAACAATTTTAATAAACTTTAAAAATAAAGTTTATTTAAAAATTTGAATTGAACATTTTGAAAGCAATTGGATTTTATGAAGATGAATTTTATTAAAATTGTATTAAAAATAATTGAATTCTTGCGAAGAATTTTATTACTATTTATAAAAATAATTGAATTGTTCCGAAGAATTTATTAAAATTTTAGAAAATAATAATGAATTTTAAGTTAATATTTGAAGATTAAAATTCTTTCGAGAAATTCTATTAAAATTGTTTTTAAAAATAATTAAATTTCTGCAAAGGATTTTAAAATTTATAAACATAAATTAATTATTGCAAAGAATTTTACTACTTATAAAAATAATTGAAATGTTTCGAAGAATTTATTAAAATTTTCAGAAATAATTAAATTGCTATGAAGAATTTTATAGAAATAATTGAAAAAAATGGAATTTTTTTCTTCTTTCTAAATATTTTGCCAATTATTGAATTATTTTTAAAGAATTTAACGAAGTCGAAGTCCACAACGTTTATCAACGAAAAAAATTTATTTAAAGCAATAAAATATTATTTTTAATTTAACATTTAAATGTACAACAATTATTTTTAAAATATAAACTTTAATCTTTTTTATTAAATATTTTTGTGTCAATATTGATGCATTATTTTTAATTATAATTTACTAAATGAACAATTTTTTTTCGTTCATCAACGTTGTGGACTTCAACTTGGTAGAATTTAAAATTCTTGTTGAACTAGAATTTTATTTAAATTTTTGAAAATAATTAAATTCTTTCGTGTAATTTTATTTAAATTTTGGATTAAAAATTAATTCCTTCAAATAATTGTAATATTTATAAAAATAAGTGTAGTGTTTTGACTAATTTATTAAAACTTTAGGTAATAAATAAAATTTATGAAAATATTTAAAAATCTTTAAATTCGTCCGAGGAATTTAATGAAATGGTTTTTAAAATAATTTATATCCTGCAAAGAATTTTACTCTTAAAAAATTAATTGAATTCTTGCGAAGAATTTTACAATATTTATGAGAAAATTTAATAATTTCGAAGGATTTTTTAAAATTTTAGAAAAAAATTGAATTTTTTCGTAGTGCGTTAAAATATTTCTAAAAATTGATCTCTTCCGAGAAATTCAATTTAAATTTTGTTATAAACATTTGAATTTGTGTACATTTTACTATTTAAAAAAATAATTGAATTGTTTCGAAAGATTTATTAAAATTTTGGAAAATTATTAAATTCTTACGTGAAATTTTATTAAAATTTTTAAAATATGAACAGTAATAATTAATGTTGTACTTAAGTGAATTTTTTTAATATTTTGAATATGAAATTATTTAAAAAATTTATATTTCCAAATAAAAAATTTTGTAATTTGCATAACAACAACAATTTAATAACACGTTACGCGCGTAACATTTGCTAGTTTTTAATATAATTTTTCGCAAGAATTCAATTATTTTTAGTTTAATTGTAGTAAAATTTCTCGAATGAATACAATTATTTTTAAAAATATTTAATAAAAGTTTTCGATTGAATACAATTATTTTAAAAGTTGTTTTAAAAATTCTTTCAAAACGTTCAAAAAGTATGTTAAAATTCTTTAAAACAATTTAATTATTTTTATAAGTTGTAGAATTCTTCTCAAGAATTTAATGATTTTTATGACATTTAAAAGAAAAAACTATTATTAAAAAAATTGGAAAACAAAAAAGCAGACAACTATAACTTCAAACTGCGAACAGATTACCAAAACGTGTACTTTATTATTATTACACTGGAAAAAAAATTTATTTGATTCAAATAACCAATTATTTGACTATTATCAAATAAATATTTACTTGAATCAAATCATTTTTATTTGAATCAATTAATTAGTATTTGCTCCAAATACTGAAATATTTGATTCAATTACAATTTAATTGATTCAAATAAAAATTATTTGATTCAAGTAAATATTTATTTGATAAATAGTCAAATAATTGGTTATTTGAATCAAATAAATTTTTTTTTCAGTGTAATTAAAATTAATAATAATTAATAATAATAATGGTAAAAAATGATTAAAAATCTCTATAAAATGATCAAAAACAGAAATCGATCCCAGTTTGGGATCACTAAGATTACTCGTTAGAGATTATTGCTAATTCGTTTTTCACCTGCGCCGTTCCGGCGTTTTCTTCATTTTCTTCCTTCGTTTACAGAACAACTCATTTATATTTCATTAACTATCTTAAAAGGTATATAAAATACTAATTTTATTTAATTTATTATAGATACAAGATCCTAGTTCTCAATAAAAAAAAAATAATTATATATCACACTGTGACTCTTTTTTTCAGGTGGAGCAGGAGACATAGACATGGCATTCCAGGTGGTGCAACTCGCGACATAATTGATTATCGAACAGGATACATAAAATCTCATCTTCGATCACCATCGGGAAGAGTTCGGTGACTAATTTCAACAATTCAGTACATACATTTATTGAATAAAAATTTTTTGGAAAGTGTCAAAAACCTTTTTGTGTTTCAATATTTGAAATTTAAGTCTATTGTTGCTCAACCATATCTCTAAATACATAAATTTAAATAATATATTAAATAAATTTTTATTACTTTACTCTTTTAAATATTTATTTTTCACGCTTTAATAAGGTAAGTTTCATGGAGGAGAATTGACGATAGTCTTTTACAAAGTCTGTAAAATTTTAACAAACGAGATTAATCAAGTTTAACATTTAGTCTTTAAGTAACTGTGATCTAATATTTTAAATAATTTTCTTTGAAACGTTTTACAAAATTCGATAATTTTGGCGCCACTTGTCTCATATTAGCGGATTTTTCAGGAACTAATGGCTAAATTAAATTAATTGTTTTCTCTTTTTATTTCAATTTTTTAAATAAAAAAACGGATTGTTTACTCTTTTTATTAGTTAATAAGCATCATACATCTATAAACAACATTAAAAAACAATTGTTTAAACAATTTATTTTAATATTTATAAAATAGGTTAGTTCCATAAAAATCCGCTAATATGAGACAAGTGGCGCCAAAATTAAACTCAATTTTTGGCACCAATTGTCTCATATTAGCGGATTTTTCAGGAACTAATGGCTAAATTAAATTAATTGTTTTCTCTTTTTATTTCAATTTTTTAAATAAAAAACGGATTGTTTACTCTTTTTATTAGTTAATAAGCATCATACATCTATAAACATCATTAAAAAACATTTGTTTAATTAATTTATTTTATTATTTATTAAATACGCTAGTTCCGTAAAATCCCGCTAATATGAGACAAGTGGCGCCAAAATTAGACTCAATTTTTGGCACCACTTGTCTCATATTAGCGGATTTTTCAGGAACTAAACAACATTTTATTAAAATAATTTATTTCGTTTTTTGTATTTTTTTGTAAAAATATTCGTTTATTTATTTCTTCTTTCTTCTTAAACAATAAAATTTTTGATATTGACAAATCGAAAAACTATAATTTCGATCTGTCAAGCAAAGTGTTTTGAAAAAGAAAAAAAACAAAAGCATTTACAAAAACTAACTTCATACTGCGGACAGAATGAATGAAAGAATACCAAGATTATTATTAATTAATTAATTAATTATTAATTATTAATAATTAATTGCTAATTGGTAGAAACATTAGAATAACGAAATGACATCAAGATCTCTTATTTATTTTGTTCAAAAATGTACAAGTTTTTAATCTTGTTTTTAAAATTATGGTTTTTAAAACTGAGTATAAAGTAACAACCATGATAATTCCGAGGTAATTTATTTTTCTTAAATGTCTGAAAATAATTATGTGGAAATGGATCATAAGTTTCATGAACTCGATAGTTTATTGTGTTCGGCATAACCTTGACAATGATAACTTAAGTTTTGATGTAATGATGGAAAGCGATAATCATACTGGTAAATAGTATTTACTAAAACATTTTGTGTAAATTTTATTATTTTTTATTATTAAAAACATTATTGGTGTATGTCTGTCATAATCACTGGCAATTAATTTATAAAGTGAAGGGTGGTATGATTTTAGACATTCTGCTGCGGTAATATTTATTGTTACAACCATGTTACAACCATATTACAACATTAAGCAATTTGAAAAAGAACTTATAAATTAGTGTTTTAATATTAAATTGACGAATCAAACTAAAAACATTTAAAAAAGTTCTTTATTTTTGAAAAAATGTGATGCTTATTTTTAAAGAAGATGGTAGCGATTCAAAGAAGAGCTAATTTTTAATTTTCGTTTATTTTATTTAAATTTCTTGTAAGAAAAATCCAGACTATTGATATTTAACGCTTTATAGTAATCACAACAAATTTTACAGTTCAATTACAGCCACAAACTATAGCGACATTTCCACATCATTATCAAGATGTATCGATTCATAGACCTGATTCTCCCTGCGGTATGAGACAATCGACACCAGAAATTCTTCGGAAAATACTTGAAGCTCTTGATGAAATGAAAGGAAGCCCAACATCTTCGAAAGATGTTTGTTGTGACAATAATCTCAATGTTTTCTAAAACACTCACATTCCCCTCCTCGATGTTTACAAAAATTATAAAAACATAACAAATAAATATAAAAATATTTATTAGAAAATAAATTTACATGTTAAAAAATTAAATTACATTTGAGTCTTTTTGAGCAAACATTTAAATAAAGACTATTAACAAAAGTAAATATGTGACCAATACCAGAAAGTACAAACAAGGTTCTTTTTTATTTTCAAAGTAATTTTTAAGCCAATCCAACTATGCCACAGGCTAGACGAGCACCAGCCGAACCTGTTTTAAGACTATCCTCAGTTCTGCCGCGTCCTAAGTCGTCTTCCTTTTCATGAATAACTATCGCTCTTCCTATGGCACCTCGAACACCCATCAGCGTCAAGTAATGGTCAGTACCATCGACCTGTGCAGTTCCATCTTCGCCAACTTGAATATTCCCCAAATCGCCAACATGTCGCAATGGGTCATTTGGAGCGCCATGATGTACCTACGGAAAGGTACATCATCATCATCAAACTATAGGCTCAACTAGTTTTTTATATCACCGTAAATCGTTAGGTATTAAAATAACACCAAAAAGGATTAAAATAATCCAATTTAGTGTTATTTTAATCCATTTTGGTGTTATTTTAATACCTAACGATTTACCGTGATGCAATTAGAATAATTTTCTCGGCAAAAACATCAGCGAACTTATAAGCGATCAGTATCAGCGATACTTACAAGTATCAAATGGCAACGAATTGATATCAAAAATATGGATCAAATAAAAAATTAATCCGGATTTTTGGCACTAACTTGATCCACTTTAGTAGATTTGATACTTTTAAGAAAACTGTGGCATATTTTGACTTTGATGCCTGACCCTGTAATTCTTATTTTCCAAATTATTGAAACTAAGAGTTTTTAATTACCTGGTAAGGGTTGAAGTGCGCTCCAGCTGAAGAGCAACCTTTCGTCAAATCCCCTTTTTCGTGAACATGAAATCCATGCAGACCTGGACTTAAACCTTTAATTGTCCCTGTGATTCTAACGCCATTTTGTAATTGTTCTAAATTCAATATCCCACGGGGACCATCAACCGGATTACCATCTTCTCCCAAAGCTTTTACTTCTACAGTTGCTCTCAAACCAATAGGCTGGAAAAAATGTTTTTTATCAACATACTTAGCTGCGATACTCGTCTTTGATTACATCCCAGATGATTAAAAACACAAATCTTTTCAAACTTTTCTTATTTATCTTCAGAAATTTTTAAACTAACCAACAAAATGTCTTCCGATTTTAGTTATAATTTTTTAAAATATGCTAAATGAAATTAACATTCACAAACAGTTTTAAAGAAATAAATTAATATTCTTATAAAATTAATATTCTTATTAATATTCTTATATGTTTGAATCTGTTCGCAGTTTAAAGATTAGTTTTCGTTTGCTTCTGAGCTCTTCTTAATAAATTTTTTTTCTCAATGTTTTTAATTTTTAAATTTATGCACTTGAAAATTACTAAATTCTTGCAAAGTTTATAGTCGAAAAATTTGGAAGTAATTTAAATCATTTGAAGAATTTTATCAAAAACTTTTTTTTTAAATAATTGAATTGAGAAAATTTAATTAAAATTGTATTGCAATAATTGAATTTTCACAAAAAATATTATTTGTAAAAAGAATCAAATTTTTTCAAAGAATTGAATTAAAATTATAGAGAATAATTTAATTCTCAACGAAGAATTTAATTTTGAAAAATTTTCAATAAATGAATTTTTTTGTGAAATGCTATTAAAACGGTTTTTAAATAATTAAATTCCTACGAAGCATTTCACTGTTTATAAAATAAATTTATTTTTTCAAAAGAATGTTAATAATGCAAATAAAAAGCTTCAATAACTTTAATAACATTAAATATTAAAATTATTGTAAAAATTGAAATATTTTAAAACAAATTTTTAATAAAATTATTTTTATAAAATTTTAATAAATCCTTCGACACAATTCTAGTACAAAATTATAAATAGTAAAATCAATGCAAAAATTCAATTATATTCAATAAATTTTGTAAATTTTTCAATTTTACGAAAGAATTCAATTTTTCTTAATTTCTTCATAATTATTTTTCAAAGAAATTCTTTTCTATAATTTTAATAAATCCTTTAAAACAATTCATTTGTTTAAATAATAAAATATTTGGAAAAAATTGCAAACATTGCAATTATATATTTTATAAATTTCATAAAATTTTTCTTAATTTCTTTATAAATTTTGTTAAAAGAATTAAATTATTTTCTAAAATTTCAATAAATCTTTCGAATTAATTCGATTACTTTTTTTATATTTTTCTATATCTTTGCAAAAACTCAATTATATTCAATAAATTACGTTTGTTTTGAAAGAATTAATTGTTTTTCTTCATTCGTTATAAAATTTGTCAAAAAAATTCAATTATTTTCTAAAATTTTTAAAAATTTGCAAAAATATTAAATTATAACTAGTAAAATCATTGCAAAAATTCAATTAATTTTATTACAATTTTATGAAACAACTTTCAATTAAAAATTTTGTTTAATATTCAATAAAAGCAAACATTACAGTTATATATTTTATAAATTTCATAAAATTTTTCTTCATAAAATTTATCAAAGGAATTAAATTATTGTCTCAAATTTTAATAAATCTTTCGAAACAATTCAATTACTTGTTTTATGGTAAAAAATCTTTTATTCAATAAATTACTTTTTTTTGAAAGAATTAATTTTTTTTCTTTACTTGTTATAAAATTTGTCAAAAGAATTGAATTATTATTTTCTAAAATTTTAATATATTTATCGAACAAATTCAATTATGTTTATAACTGATAAAATTTTTGCAAAAATTCAATTAAT
This sequence comes from Leptopilina drosophilae, assembly GCA_032873175.1. Lineage (NCBI taxonomy): Eukaryota > Metazoa > Arthropoda > Insecta > Hymenoptera > Figitidae > Leptopilina > Leptopilina drosophilae. The sequence continues at coordinate 1,183,933 of CM065482.1, forward strand.
TTTAATACAATTTTATGAAATAACTTTAATTAAAAATGGTTTTTAATATAATTTAATTTTTTCACGAAATTCTATTAAAATGGTTTTGAAAATAATTGAATGTCTATTGTGAATTTTACTGATTATAAAAAATAATTGATTTTTTCAAAAGAATGTTAATTATGCGAATTACAATAATTCAAAAATTTTGAATAGAATTCTTCACAAAAATTAATTTATTTTCATAAATAACATCAGTCTTCCGAAAAATTCAATTATTTTTATAAATAGTAAAATATATGCAAAAATTCAATTATGTATAAATTCAATAAATTTTGCAAATTTTTCAAATACATGGAAAAATTCAATTTTTCTAAATTACTTTATAATTTTTTTCCTAAGAATTCAATTCTTTTTCTAAAATGTTAATAAATCCTTTGAAACAATTCATTTTTTTAAATAATAAAATCATTGCAAAAAATTTCAAACATTGCAATTACATATTTTATAAACATAAAATTTTTCTTAATTTCTTTATAAAATTTGTCAAAGGAATTAAATTACTTTCTAAAATTTTAATTAACCCTTTAAAACAATTCAATTACTTTTTTTATAGTAAAAAATCTTTGCCAAAATTCAATTATATTCAATAAATTACGTTTGTTTTGAAAGAATTAATTTTTTTCTAAAATTTTTTAAATTTTTCGAACAAATTCAAATATCATTTTCTAAAAATTTTTAAATTTTCGAACAAATTAAATTATATTTACAACTGATAAAATATTTGCAAAAATTCAATTAATTTTAATTTATGAAATAACTTTTATTACAAATTTTTTTAATAATTGGATTTTTCACGAAATTTTACTAAAATTGTTTTGAAAATAATTGAATTTCTGTGGTGAATTTTACTGGTTATAAAAATAATTGAATTAATTTTATATTGAAATTTTTTTTAAATATAATAATTTAATTCTTACGAAAAAGAATTGTTAATTATTTAGATAATGAGTTAATTATTCAAATTTTGAATATGAAATTATTCAGTATTGATGTTTAAATTTCGAAATATAAAATTTTTTTTAAAAATTATTATTTTATAATAAAATTTATAAAAAATAAATAAAAATAAAATAAAATTTTTTATTTTTCAAAATAATAAAATGGTAAAGTAACATTTACTGTAGTTCTTAAAAATTATTACATTTATTATTATAATCATAAGAATATAAAGAACGAAACTAACAGCTTTTAAAAAATATCGTAATTCGTAATGATCTTTTCTTTTATTTTGTTTGCGCATGTACTTTAAAAAAATATTTAAATCTTATAATAAAAAGTAGAAGAATAATTAAGGGGCTGGATGCTACAAGAGGATACGCGGTTTTCACTATGTTTAATACAAAAATAAGGAGTTTATTTACCTTCACCTTAATAGAAACTGTGATAATTAAACTTCTACAACAGGTTCCTTTAAAACACAACGTTCTTCTAAGAACAAACTTTCTGCTTTGTTAGGATGTCTCGCATTAAGTTATTTGTGAAAAAAAAATTAATTCCCAAGTACATTTATGTCAAAGAAAATTATAGCATCCTGTTGTTATTAAACACAAGTTCGACAAGTAAGAGGAATGACAGCTTCTGTGTACGTCCGTCATATTTCTTTTAAATGACTCATCATTTTTAATGATTGACAGAAAGTTTATCAAGGTAAAATTGATTTGCGTTTATTCTAAAAATTTTGTTAAATGCTTTAGTAAGTTATCTTCAATCAACAAATCAAGAAATCAACTTGATCAACTGGCTTAAACTGAACATGATAAAAAAAATAATACACAAATATTTTGACATATGCGATGAATAAGCATAAAATTGAAAGTTCTTTTACATTTAGTTTCTCAGCGAAAGGAAGAAAATCTAATTATTGACAATTCTTCCTCTGAATTAAAAGATTATTTCTAAAATTACATGTTTTAACTTTTTTACATTGTTGTTGTCTTTTCATTCATGTTCCGAATATGTATATTCTTCCAATAAAATTCTTCCAAAAATATGTATATTCTTCTATTATTAGTCAAAAATTCAACTTATGAATTTTAATTAAAATTTAGTAACTTAAATTTATTATTTTTATGAATCAAAATAGGACCACACTTAAAATTACAAATCTGAACAAAATAATATCCTAATATTAAATTTTTGATTTTTTACCTTTATTATTTTAAATATCCAACTGTATTTTAAATAAATTTTATTTTGCTTAAAATAAAATTTTTCTCTAGTTAGTAAAAATAATGCTTTAAATATCGGACAAACAATCGGAACAAAAGTTAGTCCAATGTCATAATTTCGATTCTTTAAGAAGTCAAATCAAATTTAAAAATTTTTTTTAGTAGAAGCGTAAGGAATTTAAATAACTACATTTTAAACTCTTTAAAGTTGTCCATTTGTAAGATAATCAAACAAACAAAAATCACTCCTTAAAGTTGTATTTAAATAAAAATAATAATTTTTTGTCAATAACGAATGATTCAAGTAACATAACCTAAAAATTAGCAAATGTTTCTAGAGACAAAATTTTAATTTTTATTCAATTGCAACTTTTAATCGTTTCAAATATTCAAAATTAAAGTCTTCACCCTTCCACCAAGGCGAATTTAAAATTTAATTTGCCTTTTTCTTTTAAATTACGAAATTATGGCATTGGACTAACTTTTTATTTGACTGTACGTCAGAGGTTCGTCCTTAAATAATTTTTTCTCATAATAATAGTACTGCTATATAATATAATATTCAGATGCACCTGTTCAAAAAAAAAATAATACACAATCATCAAGAAACATTATTCACCAGGGTCAATAAAAAAAATTGTTTATATTTGTTATACATAACTTTAGAGACTGAAAAAATGATTGTTCGAAAAATGCAATATTCTCTTAAAACTTATTATTCAAGGGTTCTCGATGTTGCAGATTACGAATCTAAAGTCAGAATTTCGAAATTTTCAAAAATGTTAGTGGATTTTTTTTTTTCAAAATTACTCATATTTGCTTGAAACTTGTTACTTGGGACTCTTTCAGAGTTGACATTTTGAATTTCGAAAATCTGACTTTAGTTTCGTGAACAGCGACCCTGGAAAGTCCCTAGTAATAAATTTCATACAGATTAGAGCAGTTTTGGAAAAATTGTCCGACATTTTGTATCCGCCATTTTGAATTTTGCAAAATTTTTTTAATTCTGCCTCTAGATTCGTAATCAGCGACCCCAAAAGCCCCGGAGTAACAATTTTCAGTAAAATTCACTGACTTATTAATTTTTAAATAAAATTTTTCAAATTAAAATTACGAACCTATACGAATTGAATTAATAATAAATTTAAAAATTACAAGAGTGTAAACGAATTTAATTAAAAATTAATTCTAATATCGTTAAACTATATTAAACAATTGATTTATTGTCTCTGCATATGAATTTGTAAAAATGTTTACTAATTTGAATTCGCAACTGAATTTTTATTTTTGAATTAGTAAAATTTACTTATAAATAGTAATTTCTACTAATTTAATAGTAAAATTGATTGGGGTACAGTTTTTCTAAAACGTATTTTCTAATTTTTTATTTTCTAAAATTATTCTTTCTAATAAAGGTGAATTTCTAAAAAAACTTTTTTCTAATGAAAGGTGATTTTCTAATTTTCATTCTTCTAATAAAGGTTATTTTCTAAAAATTTCTTATCAAGAAAGGAAAATTAAATAAAGAAAAATTTAAAAAAAATTTCTTCCCAACTATATATTTAATTTCTATAATAACAATTAATAGGTAGGTGATTAAAGAATAAAGTTTACAAAAATTTTTTAATTCTTTTAAAAAAATACTTGAAATTTCGTTGAAAAATTGTAATAAAAAATTATTAGAATTTATACAAATTATACTTCTAAAAATTATGAGAATTATTTTTTTGAGAACAAAATTTTTGTTAACAAAAAGGTTATTTTATAAAAATTTCTCTTCTTTTTCAAATGGTAACTAATTATGTAAACAGAATTATGAGTAAAAAACAGAAAATATGATCATTTTTTTTTAATTTTAATTCTTTTCACCAATTTTCTAACTTTTCTAAAAAATTATGGAATTTTACAAATTTTAGGAAAATAAATATTAGAAATCACAACTTTTTAAAAAACTTTTTTTTAGATTTTTCATTTTTTATATCAAAATTTTTGTTTGTTGCACTTTTTCCCTAAACTCATTAGAAACTCATTGGAAAGACTTTTTTTAGAAATTAAAACTAATTATAAAAACTTTTTTTAGAAATTAGATTTTATTAGAAATGACTTTTTTTATGCAAAAAGGATTAGAAAATATTTTTTAGAAAAAGTGACCACCTACCGTAAAATTTACTAATAAATAGTAATTTCTACTAATTTATTAGTAAAACTGACTAATTCAAAAGCAAAAAGTCAGTCACTAATTCAAATTAGTAAGCATTTTTACTAATTCAAATTTAGAGATTTTAGAGAATACTAATAAATTAGTAGAAATTACCATTTATTAGTAAATTTTACTAATTCAAAAGCAAAAATTCAGTCACTAATTAAAATTAGTGAGCATTTTTACTAATTCAAATTTAGAGGATATTCATAATATTATGAAAGGAATGTAATAAATACATACAAACAGATAAGGTTCCATATAAACTTCGTATAGATTACTCCTTACACCTCGTAACCCAGGTAAACTTCTGATGAAAACAGTCCTATCATTAATGGGAGCAGTATTCACTTTATCAGTAGTTCCTCCATTTGATCCCAAAATTAAACTCGCAGCAGTGAGAGTAATAACCAATAACCACATAATGGTATCAGCTTTCTTCAGTAGTTGTACCAAAATTATCGAAAAATTAAAAATAATCAATTTTATAACTAATTAGTGTACCATTAATTCTATCCAATACAGTTATTATTCAAATCTTTAATATTTATAAAAAAATAATTTACTAAAAATGTGTAAATACTTATCAGTTTCTGTTTTTAGTATATACCAATAAAGTAACTTTTTAAAAATTTTACCTCTACTTGATTTTTAGGATTTTTAGTTTTAAAAATGATAAAACTTTGCATACACTGAAAAATAAATTTATTTGATTCAAATAACCGATTATTTGACTATTATCAAATAAATATTTACTAGAATCAAATAATTTTTAATTTAAATCAAATAAATTGTATTTGCATCAAATATTTCAGAATTTGAAGCAAATATTATTTAATTGATTTAAACAAATTGATTTGAACATTGGTGAAGTTCACAACGTTTATAGTCAAAGATTTCTGAAGAAAAATATTTTTTCAATCAAATTTTTAAAAATTCTTGTACAGATAATAGGACGTTTAATTTTTTGAATATTGATTTACATATAAAAAATATTTGTGAGCAAAAAATTTTATTCCTTTTGGTAAGAAAATAATTTTTTTTCTTTCAATCGTTGATCATAAACGTTGCGAACTTCACCGACGTGTATTTAAAGCAAATATTATTTAATTGATTTAAACACAAATTATTTGATTCAAGTAAATATTTATTTGATAATAATCAAATAATCGGTTATTTGAATCAAATAAATTTTTTTTCAGTGTAAAAATGCAATGTTTTAAAATTGATTAAAAGTTATTATTGAAAAAATATTTAATTCTTATGATTGTGAATGAAACGCACCAAATTCACTTGTAATTAAAAAAGAAATTTCCCTTCGATAACTGAAACTAATGATGAAGATTTATGTTACGTCATTAAAAAAGAACTGCGGTGACCAGAGGTTCGAACTACGTATAAATACTCTGAAAGGATCTTTGGAGACCTTGATGATCGATGAGCAAGCACCTTCTTTACAATAATTATCTTCTTTTCAAAAATTATTGTACATTTGCCGAAAAGCAAAATAGATTTATGGAAAAAAATTCGTCTCTACCGCAAAGTCACTAGAATTGAGTTTACTGATTGTTTAACTTGGGTGTACAAATCTCTACTAATTTTTCAGGTGATATGTAAGAGAGAGACAATTATTTGCACGAGTTACGAAGGTGCACATGCATTTGTGCCTGTATGGAATAAGTGAAAGCAAAGGGGCAGACGTACCCTAAGGCAACGTGACCATGCCTAAGGCAGATGAAGTCTTTCATATTATGTAAATATTTAAATAATAATTATTTTCTCAAAAAAAAAAAAATGCATACGTAATAAACGTGAAATTTTTCAAAAAACTCAAGTATATTGTTCCGAAAAAAGCGTAAATATCGATAAAATATTTATGGAAATTTAAATTAATGACATACATATATACTTAGGTTTTGCAGCTTGGGTGCAAATTATCCACAAGCGAGAAGTGGGAGAAATGAACAATATTGAGAAAGACATTCTATTGTTTTCCTCTTATCTCATCTAATCCCATTTCAATACGTTACTATTCTCCAATCGAATGTTTTCGAAATATTAATTCACTAAAATATTATTTTTATATTATTATTTTTTGTACCAATAATTAATTACAATTTTTGCTTGATTAAAATTAAATACTAGAAAATAATAAACTAATCATGATTATAGTTTTACTGGGATAAAATATGTGCCAATATATTGCCATAAAGCCAAGTTATAAAAGAATGAAAATTTTAATTTTCTTACCAACTTAAAGCCTGTACAACGTTTGATCAACGAAAAAAATTGTTCACTAAGTAAATTATTTTACAATAATGCATTAATTTTGACAGAAAAATATTTAAACAAAAAAATTTATGTTTATGTTTTGACGATAATTGTCATATAATTAAATATTTAATTAAAAATAATATTTTATCATTAAAAAAAATTTTTTTCGTTGATAAACGTTGTGGACAACTTTGTATTTTCTTTAGACTTTTAAGGATAATTTTAATTTACAGATGTAAATTAAGGAAAGGAGAGAAACTTAAAAAAATTTGACACTATTTGAACGCCTTGGTTAAAGTCTTACACTCCAAAAATTCAAAGTAAAACTGGATAATTTTTTTATACTCACACTCAATGCCTGGTCCATAAAGAACTTTGACGAAGAAAATCTAGTATTCGAGATTCAAGAAAATCTTGTATTTTTCCACAAAAACCTTTTCTTCTTTCCTGTTATGCGCCGGAACGAACTCTCAAATTCTATTACAACTTCGGCAATATTTTGCTCCGATAGACTTGGAAATTTTAAACACTATTCATGAAAAATCACGCGTATTATTTATTTAAAAAATTAAAAAATGCAAACTAAAAAGAATAAATACTTTACACCTCTTAAAAGATATGAAGGGATTAAAATTAGTAATGACATGATAGCAGAAGAGACTGTCCAACAATTGATACATTTCTACAGTGTCAATAAAAATAAATTTTCTATTAAAGAAAATCCAACAAATATTAATGTATGGAATTCATTTTTTTAGATTGAATTGTAAAATTATTTGGAATTTAATTATTTTCTAGAAAATTTAACTATAAAACAGTAATTTGAAACTTTCTAAAATTCAAACTTTGTTAATAGTATTAATGTAACATTCTAAAATATAAAATTATTTCAACTTACAAATTATTGTAGAAAAGCAAATTCAAGTTATGCAAAATGCAGATTTAAAAAATTTATTTTCTAAGAAATAAAAAATTTCATTTATTTTTAATTTTTATTTACTTTATTTATTATTTAAAGAAGAATTAATTTTTACAAATTTTGTACCACTTTTGTTCTATGATTAGTTCAAATTTTTACCAATTCATATTTATAGAGAATTTAAATAAAATTGTACTGAAAATAATGGAATTGTCTTGAAGAAAATTATAATAAAGTTTAATTTTTTCAATTATTGATAGAAATAGAATGAATTTGAAAGTAAATTGAATATTTTTTCTTAACTGCGTTGGAAGGTCTCTGTAATTTCTAGGTTATGTGAGACATCACCGCAGAAATATTGCGCGCACAAGAAACGGCACTGACTGGTTTAAATCCTTTAAATGATGTGAAATAGGTAAAAAAAACATTTTTCAAACACTTTTTCACTAAACACAGACACTTTTTACAAAATATCCCACAGTACAATGGGTAATAAGCATCTTCTAAAATACAATAATCCAAAAGATTGTTTCAATCCAAGCGAAAACGCGATTGCAAAATGAAAAATTGGAAACTAATTATAATGACAAACAGCAAGCAGTGGTTTACTGACAGTCGCCAGAAGAGGGCAGAAGCATTCACAGTGAGCACAATGGTCCAGTTGTCATATTCTCAGCATTATATTACTTTCCAATTGTACATTATTTTACAACAAACAGCGTTTCTGCATGAATTTAAACAAAATCTTTTAGATTATTGTATTTTAGAAAATACTAGTACCCGTTATACGTTGTATAAATATTATTTAATTCTTGCCAAGAATTTTATAACAATTTTTAAAGAATTATTCATTTATTTCGACTAATTTTATTGGAAATAGTAGATATTAAAATCCATTGAATTGCTGAAAGTTTTCAAAAATAATTAAATTCTTTCCGTCGACTTTTTTAATAATTTTTTTTAAATAATTGAATTTCGAAAAAAATTTATTACATATTTGAAAGTAATTGAAATCTTGTAATGAATATTTTACTCTATGAAAATAATTAAATTTTGCAAACAATTTTATTAAAATTCCTAAAAAATAATTGAATTTTCGGGAATAATTTTGTTATTTATCTTTAATAATTGAATTCTATCGAAGAATTAAATATCTAAATAATTGAATTTTTTCGAAGAATTCCATTGAAACATAAGAGAATAATTGAATTATTTCAAAAAAATTTTATTAATACAATTATTATTTGAAAATCATTAAATTCAGTGAAAAATTCTAATATTTTTGTAAGTAATTAAATTTCTCGAAAGAATTCATAAAAATAATTATTATTTTAAAAAATTGATTTCTTAAAAAAATTCAAATTAAATTTTGAAGAATAATTACATTTTTGGAGCAATTTTTGTAAAATGGAAATAAAAATAATTGAAATTTTTTCCAAATATAATAAATAGTATAAAAATTATATTTTAAATAATTAAATGTTTATGTGGCACGTTATTATTTATAAAAAATGATTAAATTTTTGCGAAAAATTTAATTAGACTTTTTAAAAATAATTTAACTTCCAAGAAGAAATTTATTACTTTTAAATTTATTACTTTTAAAAATAATTGAAATTCTTGTGATAAATATTGTCATTATTACAGAAAATAATTGAATTTTGAAAGAATTTTATTAAAATAACTCAAAATAATTGAATTTTCGAGAATAATTTTGTTAAAATTTTTTCAAATAATTGATATTTTCGTGGAATTGAAATAAAATTTTTAATAATAATTAAGAATTTCATTTGGGAAAATAATTGAATTTTCGTAATTAATTTTGTTTTTTTTTAAATAATTGATATTTTCGAGAATATTTCAAATCAAATTTTTTAATAACAATTAAGAATTTTATTTGCGAAAATAATTGACTTTTTGTAATTAATTTTGTTTTTTTAAATAATTGATTTTTTCTAGAAATTCGAAATCAAATTTTTTAAAATATTTAAGAATTTTATTATTTGCAAAAATAATTGAATTTTATTATTTGAAAAAATAATTGAATTTTCGTAAATAATTTTGTTTTTTTCAAATAATTGATTTTTTCTAGAAATTCGAAATCAATTTTTTAAAAATATTTAAGAATTAAGAATTAATTAAATTTATTACGTTATTAAATTTTTAAATTAGTTGAATTTTTTAATTAATGGAATTAATTAAATTTTTATAAATAATTGAATTATTACGAAAAATGTTATTAAACTGTTTTAAAAAAAACTTGAATTTATGTAACAAATTTTATTATTTTTGAAAATTATAAATTATGAATTCTTATGAATTCTTCATAAGAAATTTATAATCACTATTGAAAATAATTAATTTTTTTTCGAAATGTAATAAATATTATGAAAATTCGATTTTAAATAATTGCATTCTCGTGAATAACAATATTTGTAAAAATAATTGAATTTTTCGATTAATTAATTGAAAATAGTATTAAAAATAATTGAAATTCTTCAATAAGTTTTTTAATTTATGGAAGTAATTGAATTTTGCATAAAAATCAATTTTTTTCTTATTTAATTGAATTTAATTTAATTAAGCTGACAATGCTTATGAGTTTAGCTCTTTATGAAATACGTTTGAAATTTGAAGATATTAGATTCACTTTTTTGATTACAACATTTTAATATAAATTAAATTTTTTACTTTTAATTTTACCTTTATTTTTTATCTGAAATTTTTACCTTTATCTAAAAATTTGTATTATCGATTATAAGGCAGTCTCCCCTCTCTCCCAACTTGAGAATATTGAACGAACTAGGATGTTTTAAATTCAGTTTCTACATAGATATTTATTTATTTGCTTTATTGTTATATGTCATATAATAGTTTTATATATCATATCGCAGTTATTATCGTAAATCAAAATTTGAAAATAGGCTTTAAATTATAACAATCATCGAGAATAATGAAAGCGCTCCCTGAAACTACAGGTCGAAAGCGCTTATAATTTTTTTTTTATGAGCTAGATCGAGGCTCATTTGGAGGACAGTTTCAATGACATTGTCGTTCCAATGTATTGAACACTCACCGGAATCCTCCCATCAATAAGAAAGTTTCCCAAATGTTCAATCAAAATGAACATCATTTTTTTTTCTCACTCGAATATATATATTTTATTATATATTATGTCGAGTGTATATGTTGTATTTTCTATATTTTTTTCCACCACACTGAATTCCATCAGGGATCAGAGTGATATTTTTTATGCAAGTAGATATATTCTCTATATTATATCATTTTTTTTTCTCTAAACTTACGTGTTTTTTTTCTTGTAATAATAACCATAATATAATCATAAACGATATTACCACCGTAGCAATAATAGTATATTATAATATTACTGTCGCTAGGGATGCAGAATAATTATATTATGTATCGACGGCCCACTACCATTTTTAACAATGAATAATATTTTATTCATCAAATAGCTTTCGATATACATAAAAAGGTATTGCATGTGCTTAGGGTATCGATGGCCACTTTTAAACTTTCACTAGCTCATTCATTTTTTTTTCTTTTTTTTGTAATTGATGTTATTCTTTTTATCCCACAAGAGAGCCTGGTCGTCCTCACATGCGACCTCGATAGAAAATTCTAGCTAAAAACATGTCTATTCGTTAGTTTAAAGAAAATCGTTTTGAGTTTCCCCCAGTATCAGTTAGAATCCTTTTAAAACTCAATCGTTTCTGCAAAAAGAGAGGTCAATCTCCAGTTTAAAAGCCATTTTACTCCAAGATTTAGTAGTAGTTCCCTCAGGGGATTCTAGAGGATATTTCCCTTTTTTTTTCTTTTTGTTAGTTTGTTTTCTTTAATTTTATTTTGGAAGAATGGATTAAAGAGGATGCGAGAATGGAATAAGATTTTGGATGCCCTATAAAATCGAGTGTTTGATAAATCAAATTTAGTCATTATATATATATATATATTCGAGTTCCGAACTTTCTGAATAGATTTTTGATATTCTTTCCTTCGGAAGATTCTAAAATTTTTAATTATCATTCAGAGCGTTTGGAACATTTTTTTTGTCTTTGTGTATGTATGTATGTTTGTATGTATATGTGTTTGATTTAAAGGAAACGGAAGGTACATGATTTTTAGAGAGGAAAAGGGGGAGGAGGATACCACGACATTTCAATTTTAGTTTTTTTTTTGTTAATGGCAATTGAAAAAATTGAAATTTCACAGTTCATTTCTTATTTACATGAATCTTGGTATATTCAATAATTATAATAACTGTAGAGGATAATAATAGATAATATGTACTTTCAACATAAATAACTCGCAAAATTTACTGCTCGTGACGAATGTGATTCCTTTTTTTTCGAACGTTAATCGATTGAATGTCGTTGCATAAACATAATCAGATAAACCAAAAAAAAAAAAAACAGTGAGACGCGTCACAAACAAATAATTGAATTACCCAAAGAAGCTGATTGACGAATCAATCAGCTTCTTTGTTTAACTAATTCAAAGAATGACGGAGGCTATGCAACTACCAACGGTTAAGAATCGCCGTAGCAAAAAATGTGCTCGTAATTTTTCCTTTTTTTTAATCATTTTCTTTTAAATTGTAGTAGTGTCCGCGCACCATATCCACTTAAATATCGGTATCGAGTAAGTATTTATAGATAATAGCAATAAGGATTTACCATCTTATCATCTACAATGACAAGTATTATTTGGGGGGTGTGGGCACATATGTTTTACGTGTGTATGAGTGTGTAAGTGAATTCAAGTGTGTAAGTAGTATTTTTAATTTACGTGGTGTTAAAAATCAACGAATTTGCAAGGGGCCAGTTTCGTCTTCTTCTTCTACTACTACTTTTGCATTCCATATTCATAGTCGTCTTCTTTTCTTCCCTCTTGGTTCATGTAACTCCAGGAAAGCTCTATCAGCAGAAAGATTTCTTGCAGCTCAATGAGTCCACTTATTCCATCCCTGGAAAAAAATTACCATTTAAGCAAAACATTCACGAGGCATAAATTCCGTAAAACATTCGATCGGAGAAGAAACCTTAACTTTGACCAATTATTCACAAAACTATAACTTTAAATTTAAACTATAAAACAAAAATTTCAACAACTTCGATTCGATCGATTTATAATAATAAATTATAATTATAATATTCAATTATATGTTTTATAATAATTGAAGATTAACTGTTAAAGATTTACATTTAAGAGTTAAGGCCTTTATGATAAAATCTTTAACTCAGTTATTATTTTCAAAAATTTCTAATTAAAATTCTTCTTTAAATCGGTTATTTTAAATAATTTTCGCAAAAGTTCTTTGACAATTTTCAAATCTAGTTCTTTAAAATATTCAATTTTACGAAATTTCAATTATTCGTCAATTTTTCATCTAATTATATCCTAGAAAATAAAAACTTAAAATAATATAAAAAAATCAAACTTTTTCAACAAAATTAATTTCAAAATTCAAATATCAATGATTAAACTATCTAAAATTATAACTGAAATTCATTATTAAATCAGGCCTCGGATCGACTTTAAAAAGCAAAAAAAGTCGCTGTAGTCGATTAAAAATAGTAAAAAAAAGTCGAAAAAGTCGATTATTTAATTCAGTGTTGTCACAAAAATTCTAATTAATCAAAATTTGTATAATTTTGCTAAATAAATATTTAAATACTTCTCATTTTCTTATTTACAGGAAATAAAAATGAAAAATTTTCAACTTCTGAAATTTAATAATTTCTAAAAATTAAAACTATTAAATAATAAATTAAAATTAATTGAAAACCGAAAATTCAATTATTTTCTGCAAATTTTAACAAAACTTCGTGCATAAATCAACAATCTGTATGAATTTTTTACTCATTTTTTTTAATTTCTTTCCAAATTCAATTATTTAAAATTTTAAATACGAGAAATCCTATTTTTTATAATAATTTAAACGGTCCATTTTTCTTTTTAAAAATATTAATTAACGTAGAATATTTTCCAAAATTTTAATAAAGAAATTCGCAAAAACTAACTTTTTCAAAAATATTTCTAAATAATTTTTTTAAATACAAAAAATTTTACAGTTAAATACAATTAAAAAATGTCAAAAAAATTAAAATTTGATAAACTCTTTTTAAAAAATATTTTAAATTTTAATTTAGTAAAAAATTTGAAGAATAATTCAAAATTTGACAAAATCTTTCAAAAATAATATTGACTTATTTTAAAAATATAAAGAAAATTAATGAAATTTTTTCAAGAATCTTAATTATAAATAAAAAATTTTTAAAAAATGGTAAAATTGTAAATTTAAAAAAATTTAATTTACTGAGGAATTTTTGTATAATTCACAAAGAAAATAATTTTTCGAAGTATTTTAATTAAAAATTTCGAATATCATCTTTTTTCTAAAATGTTAAAAATTAATTCGGAAAAATTTTATTTTTATTATTTTGTGTATGAATTTAAATTTTCGAAGATATTAAAATTGAATTCTAAAAAATTATAATATAATAATTCGCAGAGAATTACTATTTTCAAAACTATTTTGATATTATTTTTAAATTCTAGTTTTCATAAAATTTTATTTTTATTGAATTTCTACTTGAAGATTATTCATTAAAATTTTCGAGAACTTAATATTATTTCTAAAATTTTTAATTAAAATTCATAAAAAGTTAATTTTTGAAAATTGGATTCAAATACTTGAAAAGATGACTTTGTTTTCATTAAATTCTACAAAATTTCAATTATTCAAAATCTTTTTGATTGTAATATTTAAAAAATTTAATAAAAAAAATTATTGAAAAACAACATCTTTTGATCTTTTGATTTTAATAAAATTTTTCAGAATAATTACATTTTTCGAGAAATTCAATTAAAATTGTATTAAAAATAATTTAAATTCTTCAATGAGTTTTATTATTTTTGAAAATAATTGAATCCCTATGAAGAATTTTATTATTTTCGAACAATATTTAATTTTTGCGAAGAATATTACCACTCTTGGAAATAATTGATTTTCTGCAATCGCATTTTTAACTTTTCCAAAATACAACTTTGTTTCGTGTTTTTAACTAATATTCAATATTTTGTAAAATAACAATAAAATGATGAAAGAGTTGAATAATAATTCCAATTTGTTTAAATTTGTCGAATTTGTTCTTCAGCTGAAGAAATGAAAATGAAAATGAAAATGAAAATGATTGCGATTGCAATGGGCAATGCCTTACCGGATGTTGCTTATCTTGAACAGAGTCAGAAATTCCCCAAGCTGGAGATTCCATTTTAGCAGATTCATTGGGCTGAATTTCCGATATTCCCGAGGATGTATATTGTCCTGGCAACATCGACAAATTTGGCATCAAGGAAACTGCAGCTGTATTTCCATTGGGGAATTGCTGTTGATTATCTAAATGAGTCTGAAAATGAAATAAAATGAAAAAATTGTTCTCCAAAATAATATTCAAATATTTAATATTAATAACAAGAGTGGTGCATTTTAAAAGTTATAAATAAAAAAAAAGGAAAACATTTTATGAAGGTTGAGGACTAAAAATTTTTTATTATGTCTCAATTGTGTAAAAATAAATAAATATTTCGATCATCTATTTTATTCTGAAAAACCGATATTTTTTTCTAGAAAAAACTACTAATAACAATATTTTAATTATTTGAATAAAAGAAAAACTTGTTTATCTTTTATCAGAATAAGAAGACTTCGTCCTCGATCATTAACTTCAAAAAGTAGCTTATCGAAAAATTAAAATTTTAACGACCAAAAAAAACCAAAGAAAAAAAGTAAATAATTGAAACTTCACAAAACTGACAAAAATTCCTTTCTATATTTTATTTTCCTGACTTTTTCCCTAATTTTCATTAAAAATATTTACTACGTTCTTATCCTGCTAATAAATTTCATTTCAGCAACGAATTTTATTATTCATGAAAGAATTGAAATATTTATATAAATTATTTTATTCTTACCAAGAATTTTATAACAATTTTTAAATAATTAATTTATTTCTACTAATTTTATGTAAATTTTAATTTGAATAATTAATTTTCTGAAAATTTTTTATTATTTATGAAAAGAATTGAATTCTTACGAAGATTTTTAAAAAAATTTTATTAACAATTAAATTCTGATTAGATATTCTATGAAAAATAATAAATATTGAAAATAATTTAATCGCGAAAAGTTTTAAAAATATTTAAATTTGACATTAACATTTTTTTAAATAATTGAATTACTTGTGTGGACTTTTTTTTACATTATTTTAAAAATAATTAAAATTTTCAAAGAATTTTATTAAAATGTATCAAAATAATTGAATCTTCGTAAATATTTTTGTTATTTATTTTTAATTATTGAATTCATTTGATAAATTATTTATGTAAATAATGAAATTACTGCGAATGAATTTTATTATTTATGAAAATAATTAAACAGTTGCAAAGTATGTTATTAAAATTTTCAAAAATAATTTAATTGCTGAGAAGAATTTTATTATTAATGAAGATAATTGAATTATTGTAAAACTTTTTATTTAAGATGTTTGAAAAGAATTAAATTTCTGTAGAAAATTGTTTTATTTTGGAAAATAATGGAATTCTTGCGATGAATATTGTTATTTATAAAAATAATTGAAATTTGCAAAGAATTTTATTAAAATCTAAAAGAATAATTAAAATTTAGAAAAAATTGAATTCCGCAAAATTATTACTTTTAAAAACAATTGAATTCTTGTGATGTATATTGTTATTTATGAAAATAATTGAATTTTCCTAAAGAATTTTAATGAAATTCCTCAAAATAATTGAATTTACTGAAAATAATTGATTTATTGCAAAGTTTGCTTCGAATTTCATCAACATTCTTTTTTAAAAAATTGAATTCTTTTTGAAAATTTTATTATAAAAGTAAATATTGAAAATCATTGAATTAAAAATATTTTTTGAAAATAATTGAAATTTGGAGAAGAATTTTATTATTTTTAAAGATAATTGAATTTTGACGAGAATTGTTTTTTAATTCTTGAACATAATTGAATTTTTGGAAAGAATTTTATGTTTTTTGGAAATAATTGAAATTTTGCAAAGAATTTTATTAAAACTTTGAAAATAATTGAAATTTTGCAAAGAATTCTATCAAAACTTTGAAAATAATTGAAATTTGGAAAAGAATTTTATTATTTTTAAAGATAATTGAATTTTGACGAGGATTTTTTTTCAATTATGTTTTTTCAACATAATTGAATTTTTGAGAAGAATTTAGTTGTTTTTGAAAATAATTGAAATTTTGCAAAGAATTTTAATAAAACTTTTGAAAATAATTGAAATTTTGCAAAGAATTTTAATAAAACTTTTGAAAATAATTGAAATTTGGAGAAGAATTTTATTATTTTTAAAGATAATTGAATTTTGTCGAGAATTTTTTTTAATTTTTGAACAGAATTGAATTTTTGCGAAGAATTTTATTGCTTTTGAAAATAATTGATTTTTTGCAATTACTTCTAACTTTTCAGAAATTCTATTGTTTCCAGTTACTTTAATAAAAATCCCAGACTTTTTCTTGATTTCCCTGACCAATTTTACTTTCCCCGACTTTTTCCTTATATTCCCTGATTTTCCTGCCCTGTGGAAATGCTGAATGAGTTTTTTATTAACCTAAGGTAATAATGAGTTTTTTATTGACTTAGGGAAATAATAGGCACATTATTGACTCAGGATAATAATTAGTACTTTATTGTCCTAGGGTAATAATGAGTTCTTTATGGTTCTAGGTTAAAAATGAGTACTTTATGGCCCTAGGGTAATAATAGGCACATTATTGACCTCTAGGTTACGAGGGGGAACTTAGCATTCGCCTGTACAATTAGATAACGTGCCCAATAATACGCCCGAGTTGCGTTACACATATCAAAGTCCTTCTCCGACCAAAATGTTGCAATTAAAAAAAAAGTCACGAATCTAACAAAATTACCTGAAAATTCGAGTCCATCATCTGATGCAAGTCAGTGTCCATATTGGAAGTTCGATTGAATGACGTGTTTGACCGGAACATTTGATGCCTATCAATGCCTGGATTCAAGCCAGTCCAAGAACTGACCATTTTCTCATTCAGCATCCAGTTAATAGAGTCGGCATCGCCTCCCGGACCCATGCCAGTCGAATAATTCTTCCATGCCCTCTCGGTGCCAATTGGTCGCGGCACTTTTCGATCCTCCATCTTCATCTGACTCATGTCTTGAGCAATTTGTCCCGGCGACGACGGCGACATTGCCGGCGATCCGCCATTCTCGAGACTCGTGATCAGGTCAATGTTGCCCGGCTGTCCGGACATGTTCGCCATGTGATTCGTGAAGCCAATCTGCCCCATCATTGGGTCCTGCTGATGCGGAGGATAGTTGTTGTGGGGCGGCGCGAATGGCCAGCGCGTCTGCCCGTTGCTCGAGAGACTCGTGTTGGGCGTGCCGCGCGATGGCGCCTGATACTTCCCGAGGGGGAAGTTGCCGAGCATGAGGTTGTTGGACTGCTGCTGCATCGCTGTGGGTGGCGGCGCTGGAACTGTGGTGAACATGTTCGGATGGATTCCGGTGCCGGCGCTGAACATGGTCACTTGGGGTTTGTTGTTGAGGTGGAGGGAGCTGGAGAAGTCGGGCGCTCGGGGATTGAGGCGCGACATGCTGACGGTGGTGTTGACCGTGACCGAGGGGGCGATGGTTTGGGTGAAGCTCTGCATGTGCGGGTGGAAGGAGATGATGGTGTGCGCGGGCTGACCCTCGTTGGGCACCATTTTCAATAGGCTGGAGTTCACGTTGGGATGTTCGTAGCCGGCGGTGTTGCTCTTGAAGAGGTTGACGTCCATGCCCTGGGAGCTGGAGGCCATCACGTGGTGCGGCGGTGGATTTCGAGAGGCGATCTCGCCCTGGTAGACGGGTCGGTTGAATTGCGCGATGTCCATGTTCTGTTGGGACATGATCGGTCTGGCGACTGCTAGGCTCCCGGGCGCCTTGTTCGGCAGGGGATGCTCGCTGTAGGGGATGTGCGGCGGCGGTTGGATGGGATTCGGCGCGCCTGATGGCGAGACTCCGCTGCTGATTGTGCTGCCTGGGGCGGCACTGCTGCTGGTGGACTTGCTCGAGACTGGGGAGCACATCGACGTTCCTCTGTAGCCGGGCGCTTTGGAAGCGTCCACCTGGGGCGGGGCTGTCTCCATGAACTTTGGCGAGGCGCCTGACGTGTTTACGGAGACGCCTCCACCGGCGACTGTTGCGAAGTTCATGCCTTTTTGAGATTCTTCCCGACCGCCCCACATGGACTGTTGGGCCACTTTCGAGAAGGTGTCGTTGAAGAGGGAGTACTCGAGGGGAGTACTCGACTGTTGTTGCTGCTGCTGTTGTTGTTGCTCCTGGATGGGCGGCGCGACGGGTGTCGAACTGCGAATCTGGTGCGGCTGCTGATGCTGCGGTTGCTGAATGGTTTGCACCTGGGGAGCGGGAGCGGCTGGTGGCGAAGGAGTGACGCGAACCGAGTTGGAAGCGCTCATGTCGGATCCATTCGTGACGGTTGACATGGTCGTGCCAGAGGAATTGGGAGCGTAGCCGGTTTTGGCGGAGTAGTGAGACGCCATGGTCGGTGGTGCGGACAAAGTCGGCAGTGGTCGGCAGTGTTTCGGCGAGCTGGTGGCTACTGATTGAAGGGGCGAGGTTTGCGGAGTCGCAGGCGCTGTCGACGACATGATTGTCATCGTGCAAGCCTGGGACGACTTTTGCTTGCTCCCCGCACTGTGAGCTGATTGCATTACAGTTGTTGTTGAATGAGTCGGGGCAGTGATTTCAGAAAGTTTCGCGGCAAACGTTTGCGATGTACTGGTTGTGACGATTTTCGTCGCTCGTCCAGCCGTCATTATTGCGCTCGTATAGGACATGGTTGTCTTCGTGTTCGCCGCCGCTGACGACAGCTGAGCCGCCGCCACTGCTTGCGCTCGTTTCTCCGCTGTAAATAAAAAAAATATTGTAAGAAAAATACAAAAGAAATTGTAAGAAAAATACAAAAGAAATTGTAAGAAAAATACAAAAGAAATTGTAAGAAAAACACAAAAAAATATGTCAAATGTTACAGAAAATCCAAAGTTTGCAAAAATTACCCGCGGCAACTAGTCTCGGTGCCGTGGCCCTTGGTATAGGTGTCGGAAAAGCGCCAGAGAGTTTGATTGCTGACGATGAGCGGAGAGGAAGCAACGGATTAACCCCAGACGTTGGTATTCCCGAGTAGCCTTTATTCACTTGAGAACTCGAAGCACTTGTAACAAGACTAGGAGGTTTGCTCACAACACCACCGACTTTGCTCTTTGTTGCCTGTGAAAAAAAAGAAAGCTTACTTCCAACGAATTCACATCTCCAAATTCAAAAAAATTCCATCCAAACTTACGGCAACTGGAGGAACAGTTTTGTCCCAAGTGGACGACATAACGACGGTGAGTTTTGATTTTGGAAGCATTTGCTGAATATCCACATCTGGATCCTTAATTAAAGCTGTAATTAAACTATGAGCTTGTTTGGTTGCATCTGCCGAACCCCTGTTGAAAAAGCAATTCACATTTTAAAATTAAATCAATAAAGAACCTAATAAACGATTTTCAAAGAAAAACTATATTTACTTGATGGTAATAATCCTCTCTCCTTGAGATTTGCTTTGCTTTTCAACTTCTATGTGCGCTCCAGTTGCACCTCTAATGGCATTGATATTACTGCCGCCTCTACCAATTACTCGACTAATTGCATTTGGTGGGACCGTTATCTTTTTCGATCTATGTGGGGAATTCATAAATCTACCGGAATCATCAGACTGACCCCTGTACACACAACAGAAAAAGTAAAATTACTCTCACTATTTAAGTAACCGACCCTTTTTATTCTAATTCCACATTTTTTTGATTATTAAAGAAACATTGACACAAGTAGGAGCAGCATATTTTAATATCTTTATTTTCTTAATGCTAGAAAAAAATAATGAACCGTTAACAATATTTGCATAAAAATTATTCTTACCTTAAAAAATACGCATAAAGATTTAAAAAAATAAAATAAATAAACTAAAATCTAAATAAAAATCGAAGAGAATCTAAATATTTAAAGCCGTAAAATAATAAATATTTGCTTTAATTAACTACTTACATTTCTCCACCCTAAACGTTCTTCTCCAACAGAAAAATGTAAAAACTAAAAATTTCCATTCTTTCGTCACATAAAAAATGCAAAAATACTCATACCGTTTAGCTCACTAGTGTTTCTACAAAAAAAAATTTACAATCTTTATCAAAACAGAAAAATCTATAATTATTAAGAGACGTTCCTTCTTTATATTTAAATTTGGAATAAAATAAGAAAGTCCGCTTTTCAATATTTTCTGTTTGCAAAGAACAACTAAATTTATCTACTTTTCTACTTCAATAAAATTTTGTTCATTAATTACACATATGAAAAATACAAAAAGAAAAAAATATTTACTGGAAAAATTGGGAATTAATATAGATAATGATAAAAAAAAATTATACAGTTTACAAACGTTAATCACTTTTTGAAAATATCAAAACATAATTTTGGAAAAGAGGGATCAAGTAATTAAAATTTTGCATTTCGTTCCAATTCAGTTATAAAAATTTCTTTTTTTTTATTTTCCATTCTACATTTTCACCTATAGTTGAATAATAGAATTGTAAGTTGGAAAATGTCTGAAGTAACTAGGACTAAGGTAGATAGTTTTTTTTATTTTCTAATAACATTCTGCATAAAACTTTCAATAAAAATTTTTTTCTTAAGTAACAATTTCTTTTTTTCCAAAAGGAAATTAATTTCAAAGAAAACGTATTTTGAATGAACATTTCAGACATGGAATGCAATTGTCATGCAAAAGAAAAAAAACCCATGCATGTAGTATAAACCTATATAAACTCTCGCAAAGACTATAATAACTGATATTTCAATTTCCTTATAAATATATAAACACCAGTGAAATTTTGAAAAGGGTGAAAGGAAGAATAATACTGAAAATCACAACTGAAATAAAAAAAATTTTTGCATTACAAAAATAAAATCTGCACCATGGAATAATAACAGAAACAATTACCTCGAGTTTATAAATTCTTACCCAACGCACAGCGGCAAAAAATGTACTTTTTTGTTTCAAATAATAACTGACCCCGTTTTTATCTAAAATTATTAGGATACAATATTTTCCAAAAAAAACTATAATATAGAAAATTTTACAATTAGTTTTTTAACAATATTTAAAAATAGTTTTTGAAAGGTAATAGTTTTTTAAATTGAAAAATTTTTCAAACAATATTGAAATTTGATAAAATCTTTTAAAAGTAATTGAATTTTTGAAAAATATAAATAAAAATTAACTGTTGAAAAATTTGAATTATAAATATGACCATGATTTTGACGAACTTTTAATGTATAAGTAAAAAAAGTAAAGTTTCATTTACTTTGTTTGAAGTTAATTAAACCTTATGAAATGATGATAAAACAATTCTAGCGATTTTAAATTCTTAATTTTTAAAAAGATTCCAATGTAATTTTTCGAAAATAATTAAATTTCTTAAAATTTGATTTTCAAAAATTAAATACTCTCAATTAAATTTTACAATATTTTAAATATTAATAAAATTTTTTATTATAAATTTATTTGAAAATAATCGAAGTACATATTGCGAAGATATTTGTTTTAAAATTTCTACAAAATTGACTTTTTGGAAATTTTTTTTATTTACGAAAATAATTTAATTCTTGCTGACAGTTTGATTAGAATTTTATTAAATAACTGAATTTCCAAGAAAAAATGTATTACTTTTAAAAATAATTAAATTCTAGTGCTGAATATTGTTATTCATAAAAATAATTGAATTTTGCAAAGAATTGTATTAGAATGCCTCAAAATAATTGAATTTTTATGAATAATTTTGTAATTTATCTTTAATAATAGAATTATTTCAGAAAAATCGAATTAAAATTGTGTTAAAAATAATTTATTTCTTTCGAACAATTTTATTAAAATATTTGAAAATAATTGAATATCTGTGAGAAATTATAATATTTTTGTAAATAATTAAATTTTTCTAAGGAATTTAAAAAAAAACTTTTTTTTAAAACAACTGATTTTTTTGAGGAATTGAAATTATATTTTTAAGAATAAGTAAATTTTTGAGAAATTCCTGTAATATTAAATATATATTCAAACCTGCGATGAATTTTATTATTTATGAAAATATGTAATTTAATTATTGCGAAAAATTTTTTTATTATTGAAAATAATTAAATTTCATAAAAATTGTTTTAAATAATAAATTTTTTCGAAATATAATAATTATATTATGAAACATTTATTTTAAACAATAAATTTTTTGTGGGAAATTTTATTTCTGAAAATAATAGAATTTTTCAACTAATTAATTTAAATAAATGAATAATTTAAATTGTATTAAAAGTAATTAAAAATCTTCCACGAGTTTTGTTAATTTTCAAAAAATAATTAAATTCTTGTTTTGAAATTTTATTCAAATTTTTTGAACTAATTAAATTTCGTCGAAGATTCTTGTTGTTTAGAAAAATAATTGCATACTTGACAAAAGTAAAAAAAAATTGTTGAACATAATTGAATGTATTTTGAAGAATTTTTATTTTTTGAAATTTAGAAATTATAATTTTCTCATGAATTCTAAAAATTGAATTTTTTGCAATACTTTTAATAAAAATCCCTCACTTTCCCCTGATTTTTCCTGACTTGTGACAAAATTCTGTGACATAAATTCTTGTTTAAAAAATATTTAAATACAAAAATGCAAAACTTGATCTTGAAAGATCGATAAAGAATTTGATGACGAATATTTATAAAAAAAAATAAATAAATTCGTTTTGGTTAAAAATTATTACCTATAGAGTGACTTTAAATAAAAAAATACATTTTTTCCACTGTTGCGACTATAGGATCCAAATAATAAAAATCCAATACTTTCTTGTGACGAGAATGTAAAACCATTTTCTTACCTTTTAAAACTTTTTCTCAATCTTAACAAAGAAAATCTAATACAAATTTATGAATCATAAATAAAAAATATGCGAAACCTGTAATGTAAATGAAATACATTTAAAATACCATAAAAATGAAAGAACACAATAATAATTATTTTATTATCAGCTGTTAAGATGTTTCTGTGAAGAAAATGTTAGAAAAAAAACGATTAAGAAAACAGTGATTTAAAATATGAATGGAAAGAATTTCAAAATTCACTGGTGCCTGTAATGTTAAACGTATAAAAATGATTAAAATATGCTGCTTATACATATGAATTATGATTATTCTATAATAAAAATTCATAAACTGTTGACAAATAAATGAGATGATAGAATAAAAATTTTCGACAATATTTGGCGATTATTTTTTTTAAATATTGTTCGCTACAATATTTTACAAACATGAAAAAAAAAATTCATAGTCTACATGTGTGTAAAAAATGAAAATCGTTTTGGAAACGAATAAAAATCGGTTTGAAAATGAAACAATCCTTACTTTCGTACGACCTCCTTCCAGCCTTCTTCGCGTTTTCCCCCTTGTTTTGGACTCGTTGACGAATTCGATTTTAACGATGTGTTTAAAGCCTCGCCGCCCTCGAACTGATTATTGAAGGCCTTCTTGCCCTTTCCCGGCATGTAGGTCTCATTTCCGGTGGCCTCGAAGTCCTCCCTGTCGGCAGGATGCCTCGACGCCTCGAAAACCAGTTGGATTTTGAGCTTTCGATCATTGGAGCCGTTTGCGTTGATGGGCAACGCGGTCCTTGCGTTGGAGGTGGAAACACAGGACGACGACGACGACGATGACGACGGTCCAGTGACTCCGCTCGCTGTTGTTGGCGGATTTCGTCTGTAATAAACAAGCGTTGCCCTTTAGTCCGAATATTGAATATTCTTCAATTGGAAATGTAGGAAGAGTGAGGGGAGAGTGAGAAGGCGACTTACTTTTCGGAAATGGAAGTTTGGGACTTGCTCGGCGAAATTGTTGATTGCGGTAAACTTGAACTACTACTACTACTACTGGGCAAAACGGTTTTTGGTGGTCGGTGCGGTGAAGTGTCTTTCTCATTAACACTTGGACTACTACTCTTCTTCTTCTTCTTTTCCTTCTTCTTCTCTCTTGCTTTCACATCATTGCTGCTACAGCTTCCCTGACTGTTGGCATCGATTCCACTGTCACCCTCTTCTTTGTCGGGATCCTCGGGACTCCTGTTTATCGGCGAAGGTACATTATCCATTCTTTCGTTGTTGTCGGCTTCCTCGTGCTCACTGTCCTCGCCTCGGTCTCCATCTTCGTCGCCGGACTTCTTTCCATTATCTTCCTTATCCTCGAAAATTGTTTCATTCTTCTTATTCTCCTCGTGTAATTTTCGCTTCTCTTCCTTCTTTTCAAGTTTCTTCTTCTTTTTCCTCTCCCTTCGGCGCGCTGCTGCCGCTTTCTTCGATTCCTCTCTCGTTTTCTCCATATCGAGTTCCTCCAAAAGTATTGTCGCGTTCTTGTTCGCTTTCGCCGCTTGCGTCTCTTTTGCAGCACGAATTATTTTGACACACTCTTGACATTTCTCCAGCAATTCCTTGTCATTGACTGTCGCAATGTACCTCGTCATTTCTTGATCACTGGGAAATTGTGTCACATGACTAACCATCCATTTCACTACTTTTATGTGTCCCTTTCGGAAGGCGGCCATTAGACATGAAACCTGTGACATTCAAGAAATTTACTCAGAATGTAGAAAAAATAGTAAAAATGCTTTCATTCTAATGATAAAACTAAAAAATTCTGTTAACAAATTTATTATGTTTATTTATTAATAATATCATAGGTAATAAAAAATTCAATTAATATTAAAAAATTCAAATAAACAAAATTTCAATTAAAAAATCAATCAATCAAAATTTGTTTCTCAAAAAATTCACACTTACGCTTTTGAAATATTGGAAACGATCTCCGAAAGAACATTTTCATTAAAAATTACTCAATTTAACGTTTCGGAAATGGATCCAGTTCCCTCTTCAGAATTTTATTTACATAAGAAAAAAATAGACACACTTTTGAAGATCGTTTCCAATATTCTAGATATTTAATAAATAAGGACGTAATCAAGATAAAATCGAAAGTTTAAAAAATATTATAAATATTCCTTTTAATATTCAATTATTATGTAAAATTTTAACTGATACTCATTTATATAATTAACTTTTATTAGAAAATTCCACTAAAATTTAAATATTTAAATTCTTCAATTAAATATATATTAGAAAATAAAATCTCGAAATGATTTTAAAAAAATCCGCAATTACACTTTTTCAAAAAACAATGAATTTCACAGAAATTTTAATTAACAATATGAAAAATTTAGTTTTTTAAAGATTTTAGTTTTAAAACCTCTTCAAAATGCAATTACTTCTGAAAATTCACGCCATAATGCTTTTAAAATTCAATTATAATCTAAAAATTTAACTGTAATTCATTTTTGAATCAATTTTTATTAGAAAATTCCACTAGAATTTAAATATTTAAATACGGAAAATTACATTTTTAGAGGTATTGATTTAAAAATTGTACCAAAACTAATTGAAATTCTACAATGGAAATAATTGAATCCCTAAAAATAATTTTGTTATTTTCGAACAATATTTAATTTTAGCGAAGAATATTATTACACTTGAAAATAATAGAATTTATGCAATAATTTTCAGATTTTCCAAAATTAAATTTTCGTTTCGTGTTTCTAACTAAAATTCTTTAACAAATACTTCATTTTTAACAATTTTTAAAAAAGTGCTTAGAGAATTTTGAATTTTATTTGTTTACAATTTAATTTTACAAAATTTCAATTATTCGTAAATTCTCCAATGAAATATATATATTGAAAAATAAAATCTTAAAATAATTTTTAAAAAATCCGCAATTAAACATTAAAAAAAAATAATTACACAGAATTTTTAATTCAAAATATGAAAAATTTATATTTTTAAAGAGTTTAGTTTCAAAACCTTTTCAAAATGCAATTACTTCCAAAAATTCACGCTCTAATGATTTTAATATTCAATTATTATCTTAAATTTTAACAGTAATTCATTTTTAAATTAATTTTTATTCGAAAATTCCACGAGAATTCAATTATTAAAATACAAAATAAATAATTTATTAAATAACTAAATGTTTCTTCAAAATTCAGTTCAAAGAATTTTATCACCAAATTTTTAAATAATTGAATTCTTTTAAGAAAGTTTAATAAAATTTTTAAGAATACAAAAAAATTTACTAATTTTTATATCTTTAGAGGAATTTGATTAAAATTCTATTAAAAATAATTGAGTCCTTAAAAAGAATTTTATTATTTATGAAAATATTTAAGTCCCTTAATGAAGATTTACTATTTTTTAACATAATCGAATTATTGCGAAGACATGTGTAAATGATTTGTAAATAATTTAAATCATGTGAAATTTTTATTCTTTATAAAAGTAGTTGAATATTTTCGTAGAATTTTATTAACATTTTTTTTTTAAATAATTGAATTATTTTGGAAAATTGTATTCAAAAATAAGATATTGAAAATCATTGAAGTGAAGAAAATTGATCGAAAATAATTGAAATTTTGCCAAGAATTTTATTTTAATTAATTTTTAAATTGTTTTGCATTTTTTTGATAAAAGTTCATTAAAAACTTGAAAATAATAATTGAATTGGTGCGAATTTATAAAAAAAAATTGGTAATTGAATTTCTGTAGAATTGTTAATAAAACTTTCTTTAAATAATTGAATTTTTGGAAATTTTGATTAAAATAGTAGATTATAAAAATAATTGAATTTCGGAGAAGAATTTCATTAGTCCGAAAAATAATTGAAATTTAGATGAGATTTTTTGTAAATTTTGGAACATGATTGAATTTATGGGAAGAAGTTTATCATTTTTGAAAATAATTGAATTTTTCTAATCAGTTATTCTTCTTAAAATTTCTATTTAAATTAATTCAAAATTGAAATTTTCTACAATGTCAAATTAAATATTATTAAATTATTATTATTATTATTTGAAGTTGAAGGGTTAAAAAGGTTCCAGAAATATAATAATAATTTGTTTAAAATTTAACGATTTAAATGTAAAAAACTACCAATTATTGTTTTCATTGTTTACCTTTCGATTATCTTGTGAATCAATGTCTGCGCCAGCGTGATAAAGTAAGTCCACAACATTGAGATGTCCACCATTCGCAGCAAGCCACAAAGGACTGTTTCCTTTCTTATTCTTCACCTCGACTTGAGTGCCCCTGTTATCACATTAAATTATCATCAAATAAATAAAACTCGATACTACATCCACGGCTAATTTCTCTAAAGATAATGAATTATTATTGACGAAACATTGCAGTACTCACTTAGATAAGAGTAATTCGACGAATCGACAGTGGCCCTTGTCAGCGGCTATTGTCAAAGCAGTGTCGCGTGAAGATGGAACAGGTGTGGCATTCACGTCGGCTCCTTTATTCAGCAATACTCTGCCCACTTCGACATAGCCACCGCTGGCAGCTTCCATCAGGGGAGTTAATCCAGTCTGGAATTTCAATCAATCAAGTAAGATTTCTTTTTTCAAAAAAAAAAAAAAAAGAAAAAGAAGAAAGAAAAAAGGAAAGAAAAAAAGGTAAACTAAGCAAGTGATACGATTAAAATTATATTAAAACCAATTAAAATTTTTCAAGTTTTATTACTTGTGAAGATAATTGAATCGCTAAAGAATTCTATTATTTTTAAACAATATTTAATTTTTGCCAAAAATATTATTCTTGAATAATCTATCTTGAAAATAATTAAATTTCTGCAACAATTTTCATGTTTTCCAAAATTTAATTTCGTTTTCGTGTTTTAAACTAAAATTCATCAATAAATGCAGTATTTTTAACTATTTTTGAAAATGTTATTTGCGAATTTTCAAATTCATTTATTTACAATTCAATTTTATAGAATTTTAAATATTCCTAAATTCTTCAACTAAATATATTTTAGAAAATAAAATAAAAACTTTAAATAATTTTTCAAAAAAAAATTCACAATTACACTTTTTCAAAAACAATTAATTTCACAGAATTGTTCGTTAAAAACATGAAAAATTCACATTTTCCAAGATTTTAATTTGAAACCTTTACAAAATTCAATTACTTTTAAAAATTCACACCATGTTGCTTTTAAAATTCAATTATAATCTAAAAATTTAACTGTAATTCATTTTTAAATCAAGTTTTAT
Source organism: Leptopilina drosophilae (assembly GCA_032873175.1). Lineage (NCBI taxonomy): Eukaryota > Metazoa > Arthropoda > Insecta > Hymenoptera > Figitidae > Leptopilina > Leptopilina drosophilae. Next base: position 1,212,876 of record CM065482.1, read on the forward strand.
TAGAAAATTAACGAAAATTAAATTATTTAAATACAACAAAAATATTTTTGAATATTTCGAAAAATTGAATTTTTATGAAGAATTTTATTAGAATTTAAAAAAATAATTGAATTATTCGACAATGTTTTGTTGTTCATAAAAATAATTTAATTTTTACAACGAATATTATTAGAAATTATTTCAAAACATTCCATTTTTTGTGAAGAATTGTATTTGTGAAAATAAATGAATTCCTGAGAAAAATACTGTTCTTTATGAACATAATTAATTTCTTGTAAAGAATTGAGCTGCCGGATCAAAGAAGGGCACATAACCCATTTGAATTACATTGGTTATGTGCCTTTCTTTGATCCGGCAGTTCAATTTTATTCAAAATTTTTTTAAATAATGGAATTTCTCAGAATTTTTAAAAACTTTATAAAAATAATTAAATTCTATCGGGAAATTTCGTTAGAAAATTAAAATTTGACAAAGAAAATAAATTTTTTAAATGTTATTTTCCAAAAGAATTGATTTCCAGTGAGAATAATTGACGAGTTGCAAAGAATTTTATTAAAATTTTAATAATAATTGAGTTTATAAGAAAAAATGTATTACTTTTGAATATATTTGAGTTTTTGTGCTGAATATTGTTATTAAAGAAAATAATTGAATTTTGCAAAGAATTTTGTAACAATACCTCAAAATAATTTAATTTTCGCGAGTAATTTCGTTATTTATCTCTAATAGTTTAATTCTTTCGAATAATATTTTCTGCAAATAATTATATTTTTGGGAAGAATTGTATTAAAATCTTGTAAAGAATAATTGAATTATTTAAAAAAAAAGAAAAATTGTATTTAAAATAATTGTCTTCTTTCGAACAATTTTATTAAAATATTTGAAAATAACTTAATTTCTCCGAAAAATTCTAATATTTTTGCAAATAATAATTTAACTTTCCCGAAGAATTTATGAAAATATTTTTTAAATAACTGATTTTTCAAGGGATTGAAATTCATTTTTTAAGAATTACATTTTTTGAGAAATTCTTCTAAAATTGAGCTTAAAAATAATTGAAATTCAGCGATGAAAGTTATTATTTATTGAAAACAATTGAATAGTTGCAAAGAATTTTATTCATATTTTCAAAATAATTCAATCCAGGGAAGAATTTTGTTATTTTTAAAAATAATTGAATTATTGCGAAGAATTTAATTAAAATGTTTAAAAAGGTTTAAAGTTTTGTAAAAATTTTATTATTTTCGAAAATAATTGATTTCTTCATAAGACTTTATATTTTTTTATATTTAAATGTAAATGTTATTTAAATAATTAATTTTTTGGAAATATAATAAATATTCTGAAAAGTTTGTTTTAAACAATTGAATTTTTTTGAAAAAAAAACTTTATTTGTGTAAATTATTGAATTTTCGATTAACTCATTAAAAATAGAATTTTAAAATAATTGAAATTCTTCGATGAATTTTATTTTCTACTGAAATAACTGAAATGTTTTGAAGACTTTTATAAATATTTTTGACAATTAATGTATTTCTAGGAAAAATGTTTCTTTTTTACGAAAATAATTGTATTTTATGATCAATTTTAATTATTAGAAATATGATTTCTTTTTTCAAGAAGAGAGAAAGATAGAAAAAAAGAGAAAAAGAAGTAAAGGAAGAATGAAGGAAAATAAGAAAGAAAGAAAGAAAGAAAGACAGAAAGAAAGAAAAAAAGTAAGAAAGAAGGAAAGAAAGGAAGAAAGGTGTTTTAATATTCCAAATACACACCTTAGCTCGATGCTCGACGTTTGCTTTGCGATCGAGTAAAAGACTGACAACTTCGTGTCTTCCTTGAAAACAGGCAAGAGTCAACGCCGTGTTTCTGTTCGTTTCAATTTGAGCATTGATATCACTTCCCATGTCAAGAAGCAATTTAACAGCAGCTGTAAAAATAAATCGACAAAAGCAACAGTGGGAAACTGTATCGAAAAATTTCTTAAATAAAAAAGAAAATAAAGATTAAAAATTAAAGAACCTGTATGGCCATTCATAGCGGCGAGCATGAGTGGAGAAATGCCCAGTTTTGAGCCTGTTCGGGAATTGATCTCAGCGCCGTGACTGAGAAGTAGTTTGATGATATTAACATAGCCACCGGACGCCGCGAGACTTAGTGGAGTGTAGTCGGAGACGTTGCGATGCTCCTTATTGGCAGCGCGATTCAGCAAGAGTTCGACTACTTCGTATCTGCCTCCACTGCAGGCGAGCGACAATGGCGTGTCTTTTGTTCGTTCGGATTGGGCTTCAATTTCCGCCCCATGATTCAGGAGAATCTCGACAACCTTCTGATGACCGGCGGTTGCTGCTAATATCAATGGTGTAAACCCTTTCTTGTCGCGATGCTCTGTAAATGGAAAAAGGGAAAATTAGCTAAATACTTGAAATTCAAGAGAGTGAGAGAGGGAGAAAAAAGAAAAAAATGCGATAATTACCGATATCAGCTCCTCGACTTAACAACAGTTCAACGAGATCCTCGTGTCCACCGGCACAAGCCAAAGTCAGAGCAGTGTCGTGATTACTGTCCGTTTCAGAATCTACGTCCATGCAGGAAAATGGCGCTGGTGGTACTTGATTCGCTGTGTAGCCTCCAACAGTTGGAACACCAGTAGTATATTGTCCAGCAACTAATATTAATTGTTCAAAAGTTAGTTAAAACTTCAACGAGTAAACAGTAAAGAAAAGATAATAAAAAAATACAATTCTTTAAACCTTTTAAACAATCTTTTCAATTGAAAATCTATTGTTGGGATCTTTAAGTAAAACATTTCCAGACTAATTAATTCACTAATTAATTCATTTTACTAGATAACAAATCACTAGATAATTAATTTTCAAAAAAGGATCAGAAAGTAGCTTTCAAACAAAAAAAAGTTAAGAAAAAAGTAGCTATCGGAAAATTAAACTTGTCGACCAAAAAAAAACTCGTTTTAGACACTTTACAAAACTGACGAAAATTCAATTCCATATTTTTTGTTTTCCAAATTTTCATCAATATTTACTTCTTTCATACCCTGCTAATAAATTGAATTCCTGTTTATTCTTAAGGCATTTTATTAAATTTTTTAGAAAATAAATTCAACTCCAAAAAAGTATTTTATTGTTTATGAAAATAATGGAATTCTTGCGAACGATTTTATTAGAATTTTTTCATAACGCGGTGCAAAAAAGGGCACTTTTTTGCACCTTGTTATGAAAAATATCGTTCGTAACTTGTGCTAGCAGTTGCCAATTTTTGAACGAGCACTTTTTTTGGAACAAACTGTAGGCGAAGCTTGCACTCGTTACGAAATATACTATTTTAAATCATTGAATTTACAAAGAAAAATATAATACTTTTCAAAATAATTGAATTCTTGTGACTCTTGTTAATGAAAATAATTGAAATCTTAATAACGATTAACGATTAACGATTTAATTAACGATTATTAACGATTTTATTAAAATTCTTTAAAATAATTAAATTTCCAAAAAGAAATTTATTATTTATAAAAATAATTGAATTCTTGAGATAAATAATGTTATTTATAAAAATAATGGAACTCTTGGGAAGAATTATATAAAAATTTTAAAGAACAATTGAATTATTAAAAAAAATATCATTAAAATTGTATTTAAAATAATTGAATTCTATTAAACAATTTTAGTAAAATGTTGAAGAATTAAATTTCTGTGCAAACTAATATTTTTGTAAATAATTGAATTCTTCAAAAGAATTAAAAAGAATGTTTTTTAATAAATTAATTTTTGCCAGGAACTAAACTTGAATTTTTTGAAATAATTACATTTTTAAAGTAACTTCTGTAAAATTGTACTAAAAATAATTGAAATCTTGTAATTCTTGTTAATGAAAATAATTGAAATCTTGCGAATGATTATATTAGAGTTTTTTGAAAATGATTTAATTTCCAAAGAGAAATGTATTACTTTTCAAAATAATTGAATTCTTGAGATGAATATTCTTATTGATGAAAATAATGGAATTCTTAAGAAGAATTTTATTAAAATCTTAAAGAATAATTTAATTATTTCAAGAACATTTTAATAAATTTGCATTTAAAATAATTGATTTTGTCCAAACAATATTAAAAAAATATTTTAAAATATTTACATTATTGTAAAAAATTCTAATATTTTTGTAAATAATTGAATTCTTCAAAAGAGTTTAAGAAAAAAGTTTTGTAAATTAATAATTTTTGCCAGGAATTAAACTTTAATTTTTTAAAATAGTTACATTTTTTAAGTAATTCCTGTAAAATTGTACTAAAAATAATTGAAATCTTGAAACGAATTTTATTACTTATGATTAAAATAATTGAATTATTGCAATGAATTTCATTAAAATGTTTAAAAAGAATTTAATTTTTGTGAAAAAATTTGTAATTCTCTAAAAGAATTAAATTTTGAAAAAAAATATTTATTACTTTTAAAAATAATTGAATTTTTATTATGAATATTATTATTTATGATAATAATTGAATTTTACAAAGAATTTTATTAAAATTCCACAAAATAATTGAATTTTCGAGAATAATTTTGTTATTTATCTTTAATAATTGACTTCTTTCGAACAATTTTATTAAAATATTTGCAAATAATTGAATTCTTGTAAAAAATTCTAAAATTTTGTAAATAATTGAAATCTTTCAAAAAAATTTTAACAAACACTTTTTTAAATATTTGATTTTTTCGTGTAATCGGAATTAAATTTTTAATAATAATTATATTTTTTGAGCAATTCCTGTAAAATGATATTGAAAATAATTGAAATTCAGCGATAAATTTTAATATTTATAAAAATAACAAAATTACCAATTTTATTAAAATTTTCAAAAATATTTCAATTATTTCGAAAAGTAATTTTAAAATGTTTAAAAAGAATTTAATTTCTGCGCAAAATTTTGTTATTTTTGAAAATAATTAAATTCTTCAGAAGAACTTTATAAAAATTGTTTCAAATAATTAATTTTCTCTAAATGTTATGAATATTATGGACATTTTATTTCAAATCATTCAATTATTCTGGAAATTCAATTTTTGTGCCAATAATTGAATTTTTCGAGTAATTAATTGAAAATAGTATTAATAATAATTGAATTCTTACTTTGAATTTAAAAATTTTTCTAAGACATTGCATTTTCATGAAACAATGTTATTATTAGTGAAAGTTATTGAATAATTTTAAACAAGTTCAATTATATTAATTTAAATAATTTAATTACTTTAGTTAATTTAATTAATTTCAATTGTAAAAAATTCTATAAAAATTTGGCTAATGAGTTTTTTTCAAAATTTTCTTGAAAATGTTATTCTAATTAATTGAATTCTTCTGGAAATTTTATTATTTATGAAAGTAATTGAATTTTTGATTAATTTTATCATTTTTTTCAAATAATTAAATTCTTTTGCGAAATTTTTTAAAAATAGTAGATATACTGAAAATAATTGAATTACGAACACTCTTTGAAAATAATTGAATCGTTTCAAAGAATTCGATTAGAGTTTTCGAGAATAGTTTTTTAATTACCGTTTGTTAACGAATTTAAACTAGTGGAAATTTAAAAAAAAACAGAAATAGCTTTTAGGGTCTGGAATCTAAAAAAGTACCCAAATAGTAGGACAAATTAAAAAAATCATAAACAGTAGGTTTTAAGTAAATGAGCGCGAAGCCTTTTACTTCTCGCGTCAACTAACCAGCTGTTGGATCCAATTGGAAGGTTTGAACGGGAAAGTTAGCGGACTGTTGCTGAGAAGTGGCAGCGTTTTGCTGTTGAGAGATAAGTGGATATCGACCCTTTTTCCCCTTATTGGCAGCGGGAGCTGTGTAGACTTGCTTTCTGTCGGGCCCAACTGCAGTGGAAGTTGCGGACGAAGATGGCGTTTGAGTTTGCGTTGACACTTGTACTTGATTGATGTTGCACGCTGTTGATTGAACATTGGCATTATTGCCAACAACCTGTGGCGAACTGTCGACAATGGCAGTTGTTCCAGAAACTGCAGGCAATGCTTGCGCTGGAAATGCTGCAATTCACAAAATCATCAATTTATAGCAAAAACATTAAAAATTGTTTTCTTCAGTGAAAAATTCAGCAGAGTTGCCCAGGTTTTTGCTCATTTTAAAATTCCCTAACCTTTACAGATTGAAAAACGGAATATTTCCACGTTTTATAATAATCATTTATTATTTATCATTTCTGAAGAAATAACTTGTCAAATGCGAAGTGTATCTTTTCTTTCTCTCAAATCAATCGAATTAAAGAAAAATACAGAATTATTTTCGCTATCGACAATTAGATTTTAAGAATAAAGCGAATATCTTTAGAAAACAGAAATTTTCCCGGATTCTGATGAAAAATATTTCTAGGTTTTTAAGTAAAAAAAAATTATCGAAAAATCAAACTGCTGAAATTCATTGAAAATAACTCACTCAGTTGAGATTGCAAGAGCAGAGAGGACTGGAAGTTCTCCTCGCTGATGCACGTCTGCATTCCTAAATTGAGACCGGCCTCGAAGGCACTGATCACGCTTCTAGGTATGGGCTGCGTGGGTGTGATCTGCAACCCCGTGGACACGTCGGCCTGTATCTGGACCCCTGATGTTGTTACTTGCAGCGAAGACAGAGGCATGCTTGCCGATGGAACGGTTGGTACGGAAGGTACTGACGGTACTGGAGCTGTGAAATAATCACGAGAGGGATGAAGGTTGTTGGATTGCGACACAACCTGCCCGAGTTGTTGTTGACTCTTTCCCGAAATTTCCAACTTCTTCATGTCGAGCTTTGATGGGTCGTCCGCTCCTGCCACTGCTGCCGCGGCTGCTCGGAACAAATTGCCCATTAATTTCAGTTCAAAAAGTAAAAAAACTATAGAAAAATCAAACTTTTATGAACACAGAGTGACTGCAAAATTTTATTTTCAAAATTCCCTGACTGACAAATTTTTTAATTATTTAATATTCTACATTGTTGATTGAAATGTTTATAATGCTTTCTAATGTTACAATTTTATCCATAAAGGAAAAAAAAGATAATTAAAAATTGTTTGTTATCAAAATAATAAGATCTTGAAAATAATAATTATTTAGAGTTCCGTCGATCAAAATTCCCTAACTAAAGAATTTTGAAAAAATTTCCTGACTTTTCCCTGACTAAAAATTTTTCCAGATTTTTGCCTGATTTACGATCACCCGTAAGTCAGGGAAAAAAGTCAAGAAAAAAAGTACGGAATACTTTTTTTCAAACTTGAATTTTAGATCGAAATCAAATCATTACTCACTTTTGGGTTAAACAAAATCTGAATTATTAGTTAATAGAAAATAGAAAAGACAATAACTGTTGAAGATTTAATATTCCATAAAAAGAAAAAATAATAAATTTACCATTTGACGCTTCGTCCAAGCTAATCGATCTTATGATATCGACGGCATCTTCAATAGGAATCTGTGTACCGTCATCTAATTTGAAAATACCATCCTCGACACCAAGGGATTTTTGCGTTTTCGGAGCAGAAAAAAATGGACACGATCCATCTCTATGAAGTCTCGCAATTTCCGAGTCCATGTGTTCTCCAAGGTTCTCTTGCGGTGGTTGCTGTAGTGAATAATGCACAAATTATAAATTTACTTAACACCCTTTTAAATTCATTTTTCTCGCCTACAAAAAATAATATTAACAAATGCCTTTATTGTTTCCTAATTCTTTTGTTACCATAATATCTATCATCATTGCACATTTATTGTATTTTTAGTAGAATTACAGGACCAACTGTTGAAAACTACTCTAATTGTTTTAATTAAAACAAAAAATAAATAAATAAATAATTAAAAAAATACAAAATTTCGACAAATTATTTGTTACGCTTAAAATTCTGGAAAATATAAGTAACATGCACACGAATAAATTTCTATTCAAAATTTGACGGAAAAAAAGTTGAGACGTGCTCTGAAAAAATGGACATTAGAAGCTAAAAATTTTAGAATATGTTTCTAATTTCTGGAATAACAATACAGAAACAGTATCAAATACTTATTTCCCATTCAATTGATATTTTCATTTTCGTTATATTTTTTAATTTTATTTCTCCACGTTCGAATTGTATTATTTTATTAAAAGCACATTTTAGTGAAAAATCACAAAAACTAAAGTCGGAAACTGTTTCTAATTTCGGACCCTAGTTAAACATTGTGAATTTTACGTGAAAAAGAACAGAAGTTTTTAATTATTTTATAATGAAAAATTAATTAAAACTATTACTGGAAGACATGAATAAAATAATTAAATTTTATAAATTTTTGTCATCTACGTTTAATAAAAAATATTTACTCTTTTCTCTTATTATGAAACAGAATCATTTTTATAAATAAATAATAAATTTTTATAGTTTTATAATAAATTTTTATAGTTTTATAATAAATTTTTATAGTTTTATAATAAATTTTTATAATTTTACAATAAATTCGTTAATAAATTTTATAAAATAATGTTATTTATCTACCAAGAAACTCAAAAGTTTAACTAATATAAGTGTCAATCAATAATTCAATAGAAGTCAATATAAATGAAATATTTATTATTTAATTTATTATTTCCTCTGAGCACGAAAACGAATCGATTGATGTAAATAAACTATGCATTTTACCAATGTTCGTAAAATTAATCGTAAAATTAATTTTTATTTTTAACAAAAACAGATTTCTTTTTAAATAATTAATTCTAAAAAAGTAGCAAAAAGTATCTTTCAAAGTAAAAAAGTAGGAAAAAAGTAGCTATCGATAAATTAAACTTGACGACAAAAAAAACTCGTTTTAGTCACTTTTTACAAAACTGACAAAGATTTCATCCCATAGTTTTTATTTCCCTACTTTTTCCTAATTTTCATCAAAAATATTTACATCTTTCTTATCCTACTGCTAATAAATTAAATTCCTCTAACAAATTTTGTAATTCACAAAAGAATTTCAATATTTATAAAAATAATTTAATTCTTGCTAAAAAAAAATGTATACAAATTTTTGAATAATTCATTTCTTTCGACTAATTTTATGAAAATTTAAATTAAAATAATTGCAGTCCTGAGAAATTTTTATTATTCATGAAATAAATTGAATTTTTACGAAGTATTTACAAAAAAATTTTTTTTAGAATAATTTAATTCTGTTTAGAAATTTTTTGAAAATAGTAGATATTGAAAATTCGTGAATTGGGAAAAGTTTTTAGGTTTTTAAAAAAATTTCTAAGAATAATTGAATTACTAAGAGAAAATTTATTACTTTGAAAAAAATTGAATTCTTGTAATAAATATTGTTAGTTATAAATATAATTGGATTTTGCAAAGAATTTTTAAAAGATGACATGAAATAATTGAGTTTTCAATAATAATTTTGTTATTTATCTCTAATAAATAAATTCTTTTAAAGAATAATTTATCTTGATAATTGAATTCTTGGTAAGAATTATATTGAATCTAAAGGAATAATTGAATTTTAGTAAAAAAAAGTGTTATTTTTGAAAATAATTGAATTATTCAGAAGAAATTTATAAACATTGTTTTAAATTTACTTTTTTGAATAATAATAAATATTATGGAAATTTTATTTTAAATAATTAAATTTTTCAATTAATTAATTTAAAATAGTTTTTAAAAATAATTGAAATTCTTCGATGAGTTTTACGATTTATGTGTAATGACAAACTTGTGAATTACGTAAATTTGAAACCAGTCTCTACTAACTATTTTTTGAAAATTAAACAAATTCTAATTAAAAGTAAACAAATACAAAAAAATCTTAGTTTATAGAAATAAATTTTAATTTTTAAAAAATTATTAAAATTTTGAATAAATGTAAAATATTTATAGAGTACTCGAAATAAATCTTCAAGCAATTTTAATAAAAAAAAATTGTTCAATGTAATAAAAATTGATTTAGTGATTTTTACTGGAAACACAACTAAGGTAAAAAAAAGAGTCAAATTGTAATTAGTTTATATAACAACCATAAAAATAAAAATTAGTGGAACATTAAAATAAATAAATACTGTTATTTTAGGGTCGCCTGAAAAATACACAAGTAAAATTTTCACAAATTTCATGCCACGCCATTCTAAAATCACGTCACATGTAATTTTTTTCTTTTTAGAAGTCTTAAAAATATAAAATATTTTTATTAATAATAGTAAATATTATTTTATTTCTAATTTAATATTAGTTTTTTTTTTAATAATTATTAATTATTGCAAAATTTGCATTTTTTGCAGACGCAAAAAATTCCGTAAATTCAAAAAAAGACGGAACTTTTTCAAACATTTTTTTGCAGTTTCTGTATATCTGAATATCAAGAGCTGTAATATAAGGATTAAATTTTCCCTGATTTGAAAATTAAAGGTAAATTTTTTTTGAAATTTTAGAAAAAATTTCTTCTCCTCTTAATATATTATAGTTAATATTAATTAATGATTAATTATTATAATATATTAATTAATTATTATATATGTTAATTAATTATTATATTATAATATATTTAAGGACACTGGTAAATAAACTATAATAAATTGTGATTGAAGCTTCTCAAGTTACTAATGTTAGCCTACTTTTTTTTGCAGGTAAACTTGAGTGATCAACAGAGCAAACAAGCAACAGAGGTGGAAGTAAGGCAAGACAGTATGGAGTCGTGCGATCAAGTTATATTTCAATCATAAAACATTTCCTGTTCTAAGCTACCACAAAAGTTTAGCAACATTTTCTCCTACGGCTACAAAAAAAAATTAAATTAAACGGAAATTGAAAAGAAAATTCGAAAAATCTAGCAGTTCCATTAAATTTTTCTCATGAACTACAGCCATGTAAATGATAAATTACTAAAGTTTTTCTATTTTTATTTTATTAAAGTTTATATTCCCCTTAGTTTATACTCAAGAAAAATAAAATTGCAATTTTCAAAATTTATCTTATGGAACTTGACAATTTTTTTAAATTATTAAAAACTTTCCCCTTCTCCCCAAATACAGAAAAATAGTTTCTTCAGGGTTGCCACAAAAAATTGATTTCGTTTTTCCCCGATTTTTCTTTGCTTTTCAGACAGAATTTTGATTGTAAAAAAATTCAAGAGTAACAATGATTTTTAAAAGTAAAATTGTTTAAAAATTCTTTATATTTCTTTATTCTTTATTTTTCAGTAAAACTATTGAAGAGAAATTAATTATTGTTATAATCGAATTCCTAAAAATTTCAGTATCTCTAATAAAATTTTTTGCCAAATTTAATTATTTCTGATTCTACTTCTCAAAATTTTAATTAATTTCATTATTAATTAAAGAAAGTGAATTTATCATTCGGTTATTTAATATTAAAGATAGAAGAAGTTATTCAGCTTCTTCTATTTTTAATAATAATTTCTTTATTATTTAGCAACTTTTGAAAATAATTTAATTAAAATTTCTTCGAATTTATTTTCCCAGTACTTTTGAAAAAACCCGCGGACCCATGGCAACCCTGTTTTTGCAAATGTCCTTCAATAATGAAATAAAAAATCAACAGGTGTTTAAAACAAGTAAAAAAGAATTGAAAAAATAAAAAAATAAATGGATACAAAAAAATATTGTCTGGTTAGAGTATTAAAAGGGTAAAAAAAGCAGTAAAACTCAAGTCGCTGAAATGCGTGATATGTTTAAAATAATTAAATGGAATTATTTTTGAGGAATTATTAATGAGGAAACTATCGAGGCAGCTTGGAACAGGGTTTGAAATTTGAAATATACCTGGCCAAGAAGATAGTGGGTGTGCGAGGGGTGGAGGTGCGCCATCAGCTGACTTGGCATCAAAATGCCGCCTCCACTGCCACCCCCGACACCACTTTGTTGTTGCTGTTGTTGTTGCTGTTGCTGTTGTTGCTGTTGCTGTACCTGCGTACAAAATTTCATACTCGTCACATGCAAAACGCAACATTTTTCTCATTTACTCTATATTCCCAAGCACAAAATACTAACCTTCCAAAAAAAATTTATTCCATTTATTGCTTACGTCAAAATTACGATCCTGTCTTTTTCTAATTTTAAGCTACGACACTAAATTTTAGGGGAAAGAACTGCTGTAAATTTTAACTCATCGTTGTAAAAGTAATCGAAAACAGAAATTACTTCTTTTTTAAACTAAACACCTATTTAATCATTATTGGCAAAATTCTTTGAGAATTCAAATCCATTTCTCGGACAATTCAATTTTACGAAATTAAATCTATTCGAAAATTCTTCAATTGTGTATTAAAAATAGAAACATCAATTAATTTCTAAAAAATTAACTCTACAGAATTTTTAGTAAATTTAAATTAGCAAGAAATTTTAATTTGAAACCTTTTCAAAATTCAATTTCTTCTAAAAATTTACACTCTAATGCTTTTAATATTTAATCTAAAATTTAATTGAATTAAAATTTAATCTAAAATTTAATTTAATTAAAATTTAATCTAAAATTTAATTTAATTAAAATTTAATTTAATTAAAATTTAATCTAAAATTTAATTTAATTAAAATTTAATCTAAAAGTTTAACTGTAAACTCAATTTTCAAAACAATTTTTATTAGTAAATTCTACTAGAATTCAAATATTTAAATACGAAAATAAATAATTTTTAATTTTCAAAACAATTTTTATTAGTAAATTCTACTAGTATTAAAATATTAAAATACGAAAATAAATAATCTATTAATTAAATATTTCTAAAAATCCAATTCTCATAGAAAATTTTATCAACAAATTTTTAAATTGTAATTTAATTCTTTCGTCGAATTTCAATCAATTTTTTAAGAATAATTAATTTTTTCATGGAAATGATTAAAATTGTATTAAAAATACTTTAAATTCTTACCATGATTTTATTCATTATGAAAATAATAGAATTTTTGCCGATAAATTTATAAAAATTTTGTAAATAATTGAATTCCTTCCGAAAATTTTATTATTTATGAAAATAATTCAATCTTTTATGAATTTCATCAAATTTTTCTTAATTATTGAATTCTTTTGGAAAATTTTAATAAAATTAAATACATTATAATGAACGAAATTAATTAATATTCAAATTCATTGATTTTAGGAAAATAATTATTAATATTTAAAATAATTGAATTTCGAAGAAAAATATTATTACTTATAAAAAAAATTGAAAATTTATTGACAATTTTATTTTAAATTTCGACCATAATCTAAAATTTTAACTATAAAATTAATTTTTAAATCAATTTTAATTGGAAAATTCTACGAGAATTCAATTATTTGAATACAAAAATGAAGAATTTATTGAATAATTGAATGTTTCTTAAAATTCAATTTATTTAACCAGTTTTAATAAATCTTTTAAGAATGATTACATTTTTCAAGGAATTTAATTAAAATTGTATTAAAAATAATTGAAATTCTGCGATGAGTTTTTTTGTTTATTAATATAAAATAATTCGTGTGGAATTATTATTATTTAAAATAATTAAATGTTTAAGTATCTTTTTTTTAAATATTTACGTAATTGAATCTATTTAGAAAATTTTTGAAAATAACTAAAGTTTTGACAATAATTTAATTCAAACTTTAAAGAATAAATGAATTTCTATACGCAGAATTTTATTTGTCTTGAAAATAATTGATTTTCTTCGTAGAATTTTATCAAAATTTTGATTAAACAACTGAATTAATTTAGAAAATCTTTGAAAATATTTGAAATTTTGACGAAAATTTTATTCAAATTTTGCAAAACAATTGAATTTTTGTGTAAAATTTTATTAATTTTGAAAATAATTAATTTTCATCGTAAAATTTGATCAAAATTTTGTTTCAACAACTTAATTAAAAATTTTTTGAAAATATTTGAAATTTTGACAAGAATTTTATTCAAATTTTGCAAAACAATTGAATTCTTATGTAAAATTTTATTAACTTTGAAAATAATTGAATTTTTCCAATCTTCTTTAACTTTTCCAAAATTTAGTTTTTTCTTTTTAGTTAACTAAAATTCATCTACAAATCACTTATTTTTAATAATAACTTTATATTAAAAAATTATCTAATTGGAGAAGAATTTTTATTTATTAAAATTTTCTAAAAATCTAAGTTCTTTAGAATGTCTAATTAAGTTCGTTAAAAATTGAAATTTTCTAAAATTTTAAATTGAAAATAATTTATTACTAAATAATTTATAGTTCTAATAATTTTATGATAATTCTTCAAGAATTAAGATATTTAGAAAGAAATTATTGTCGCAAATAGAATAAAAAATGAAGATTGTGTATTAATTATTTATACAAGTAACAAAATCAGGAAATAAAAATTTCCGGAGTATTTTGAGGTTTTTTTATGTTTACAAAATTCCCAGACTTTTTCAGGTTATGTGGAAATCCTGATTTGGAATTTGGTTTTCAGATTAACTATTGAAATTTTTGGTCAATTACAAAGAACTCTCGATTTTTAAATTCTTCTATATTTTTCAGCCAACTTTAATAATAATTATTAAAGTTAAATTATTAAGTTATTAATTATTAAGTTGTGAATTATTGAGTCTTCTGAAAAAATTACCACCCTAATAACAATAAGCAGCTCCCCGCAAGTTATTTTCTAGTCAAGAACATTACATTACAACTAATTGAAATTTCACTTCTCGGTAAATAATTTCTGTGCAATGATGAGTTGCAATTATTGTAAGAATTGTTTTTGTCAATTTAACATAGTGGTGATAACATTTTTTATAATTAAAGTTAAAGGAAAACATTAAAATTGAAAGAATATTTGAAGCGCTCTAGCTTAGAAATAATTCCAATGTTCCAAAAATGTTTTATTTTTCTTTTAGGTAAAAAAGAAAACATTTTTGACAATGATGCAGAAAAATAAAGGGTTTTTTTCTGAGAAACAATAGAAAAATAAGAAAATACTCACTTGTACTTGATCGAGTTGCAACTGCAGTTGTTGATTGAGCTGCTGAAGCTGATGAACCTGCTGAACTTGATAGGTGTGTTGACGTTGTTTCTGTTGGTACTGTTGTTGTAAGCCGGCCATGAGAGTCGCCTGTTGCTGCTGCAATTTTGCACTCAATGTGTTGCCAACTTTTCGAATGTTCTTGCCCTCTTTTTTAGAAACGGGCTTTGCTTTTGGACGATCGCTAATGGCGGTGTTTTGACTGACGTCACTACTGGCTGTGATGGGCTGAGAGATTGTCACGGCAGCCGGAGGACTCGAGATGATCGGCGATGTTGGAGTTGTTGTTGACGATGCACTGGGAGTAATTAGAGCGGTGGTTGCGCTCACAGGCACGCTAGTAAGAGACATTGGTGGTGAAGTTGCAAAATTATTTGCCGCAGGAAAAGTGTCAGCCAAAGATGATGTCAGTGACAATGGCTGTTGACCATCTTGCATTCCCTCCTTCATAAGTCTCTTCTTTGCCGATTCCAGTCCGCTTATGTAGCCATCGTAGAAACCAATCAGATGTCTATTATTCTCCGGCGTTTGGAATAATCCCGGCACACCGCCTGCAATTTCAGTTATTCGTCAATTCTTCAATTATTATTTAATATATTTTCTATATTAGAAAATAAAAACTATAAGTAATTTTTTTAAATCCGCAATTAAACATCAAACAAAAATTCATTTTCAGAATTGTTAGTTGAAAATATGAAAAATGCAAATTTTTTAAAGATTTTAATTTTAATCTTTTTAAAATTTAATTACTTCCAACAGTTCACAAATTTTTAGAGCATTCAATTATTTTATTATTTTTAATACTTAATTATAATCTAAAATTTGAACTGAAAATTATTTTTTTAAATTAATTTTTATTTGTAAATGTTACTAGAATTCTTCCAAATCATGCAATTATTATTTTCATAAATATAATAAAATTCTTACAAAGATTCAATTATTTTCGTAAATAAAAAAATCTATTAAGGAATCCAATTATTTTTATGAATAATAAAACTTATTGGAAAATTTTAATGATTTAAATTCCTCTGAAATCAGTCAAAGTTTTAAATTTATATATTTAATTTCTTATCAAGAATAATGAATATATATACAAAAAAAATTTAGTTAAAAAAACTAAAAAAATCATTGAATTTTGGAAAAATTACAAATGATTTCAGAAATTCAATTATTTTCAAAATTAATAAAATTCAATTATTTTAACATGTTTAATACTTAAATATAATCTAAAATTTTAACTGAAAATTGCTTTCTTTAATTAATTTTTATTTATAAATGTTACTAGAATTCAACTATTGTAACAGAAAACCAAATAATTTATTAAATAATTGAATGTTTCAGGAAGAGTTTCGCAATATTTTTTTTAAATAATGGAATCTTTTTGAAAAATTTTAATAAAGTAGTAAATATTGTAAATCATTGAATTCTGGAAAGTTTAAAAAAATCTTGCTAAGAATATTATTAAAATTACTGGAAACAATTGAATTTTAGAAAAGAATTTTATTATTGATAAAGATAAATTAAATTTTAAGGAGAATTTTAAAAAATTCTTGAACATAATTTTAATCTTTAACAATAATTATTAATAAAAATTAATTTTTCCCAGAAAATTTTTTAAAAAATTAATTATTTGAATTGAAATTACGCAATCAGAGTTTTATTATTTAAGAAAATAACAAAATTCTTATAAAAAAAATGTTATTTTTAAAAATAATTGAATTATTGTGAAAAAATTTGTAAATAATAATTAAATTGATTTGAAGTTTTTATTACGTGAAAATAATTAAATGTTTGCGTAGAATTTTATTTAAATTTTTGAAAATAATTTGATTCTTTTTGGAAAATTCTATTAAAATCGTTAATATTAAAAAATTATTGAATTTAGTAAAATACTTGAAATTAGACTAAGATTTTCATTATCATTTTTGAAAATAATTAATTTGGAGAAGAATTTTATTATTTCTAAAGATAATTGAAATTTTTACACGATTTTTTTTTTAATTTTTCAACATAATTGCATTTTTGCGACGAATGTTATTAACTTTGAAAATAATTGAATTTCTGAAATCATTAGTTTTTTTTTACAATTCAATGATATTTTTATTGTTTATAACTAAATTTTTTTTATTTATTATTCTTAATTAGAAAATAAATATGTAAATTTAAAACTTTAACTAATTTCAGAGGAATTTAAATTATTAAAATTTTGCAATAAGTTCTATTATTCATAAAAATAATTTACTTCCTTAAAAGATTTTTTTATTTACGAAAATAATTGAATTCTTGTAAAAATTTTATTGTTTATGAAAATAATAATTAAATGATTTTGAAGAAATTTATAAAAATATTGTAAATAATTTAATTCGTGTGCAATTTTTATTATTTATGATTTCAATTCCATTAGAAAATTTTATTTAAACACTAGATATTTAAAAATCATGGAATTGGGGAAAAATTTTGAAAATAATTGAAATTTTGCCAAGAATTGTATTAAAATTGTTAAAATAGTCGAATTTTGTAGAATTTAACTATTTTTAACGATAATTGAAATTTTGACTAAAATTTTATTAAAATTATTTTAACATAATTAAATTTCTTTAAAGAATATAATAATTGAATTGCTTTGAAATTTCTAATATTTCATAAAAATCATTAAATGTTAGAGTAGAATTTTAATTAAAATTTTTAAAAATAATTGAATTTTGGAAAATTTTATTAAAATCGTAAATATTAAAAATCATTAAATTCGGTAAAATACTTGACAATAATTGAACTTTTGACAAGAATTTCATTAAAATTTTCGAAAACAATCGAATTTTTGAGAATATAATTTTGTTTAACGATGATTGAAATATTCACAAGAATTTTATTAACATTTTTGAACATAATTGAATTTCTTCAAAGAATAAAATAATTGAATTGCTTTGAAATATTTTTTATTTCATGAAAATAATTAAATGGTAGCGAATAATTTTATTAAAATTTTTGAAAATAATTGAATTCTTTTGGGAATTTTATTAAAATCGTAAATATTAAAAATAATTGAATTTAGTTAATTATTTGAAAATAATTGAATTTAGTAAATTATTTGAAAATCATTGAATTTTTGTCAAGAATTTGTTAAAATTTTTTAAAACAATAGAATTTCTGAGAATTTAATTATTTTTAACAACACTTGAAGATAATTGAAATTTTGACTAGAATTTTATTAAAATTTTCAAAAACAATCGTATTTTGGAGAAATTAATTATTTCTAACGATGCTTGAATTATTGACCAGAATTTAAAAAATTTTTTGAACATAGTTGAATTTCTACAAAGAATATTATTATACTTTTGAAAATAATTAAATTTCTGAAATCATTTGTAACTTCTCAAAAATTCTTCAAATTATATCGTACATTCTACGAACATTTCGTTCTTTCTCAATCAAATTACGAACCTTACGGATATTTTACCCAAAAAAACTGACTATTACGAACTTCATGCAAATTTATGAACCCTTACGCAATTTAAAAAAATAGTTTAAGCCCTATACGTATTGTAATTTTTTTATACTATACGTAAAAGTATTTATTTTTTTATTTAAGTTCATTTAGCGAAACCATCAAGAATTTCTTTTTTAGGAAATTTTCAAGAGATAAAAATATACATACCATGAGCAGATGCATTTGCTTGGGCAGGTAAATCAATGTTAAGCGTGCTAGTTAAGAGTGATTTTGAATCAACATTGTCCTGCTGTTGCTGCTGCAGCTGTTGTTGTTGTTGTTGTTGTTGTTGAAGAGTTTGCTGCATGGGTTGTGATCCCGCAATTGATTCTGCAGTCGCACCGGAATTATTTAAATTAAACAAGTGGCTTGCGCCTTTTCTCTGTAGTTCTCGTTCTAACCTCTGGAAGAAAGAAAGTAAAACAATGAAATCACGTTTCGGTTTATCTTTATTCATACAAAAATAGAAAGAAATGAATGAAAAATTGACTTGTACCTGCAGTACCTGCATCTCCTCATCTACAATTTGTTGCTTGTGAAGAATTTGTTCTTGACGAGTGCAGGTGGTGGTGGTGGTGGTTTTTCGGCAATCAGAAGTGGTGGGTGTTATAGTTGAAGTGGGAGCTGGACTAAGGCTAATGTTGGGTTCGCAGAGACCAGCGAAGCCTCCACTTCCTTTGTCTAGTATGTTGGTATCATCCTTGGTGGGCGCAACGGACTCACCTGCGGGTTGAGTGCGAACCTGTTGCGCTTCAGCCGATGTAAGACTCATGTCCGGCATCATGGTGACAGATCGATTTTTTCTCAATAGAGATTTTTGCGTGTTATGTTTTGGTTGAATATTTTGAGTTTGCGTTTGTTCGGTGGCTTGTTGCTGCTGCTGTTGCTGTTGAGTTGAGGGTGGCTGTTGAAGGGGCACTTGCTGCTGATGCGAAACACTCTGCAATTGTTGTTGCAATTGCTGCTGCTGTTGTTGCTGTTGTTGCTGCATCAGCATATTTGGTCCAGCGTTACAATGAGGTGTTGTCATCATGATGCTGTGAGGATAATCCAGTAGCAGCTGAACGACATTTGTGTGGCCGCCTTTAGCAGCTTCTATCAGCATTGTTGAATTGTCCTACAAACATTCAAATTACACAATAACGAATCTAAAGCACTAAAAATATGATATGATAAAAATTGGAGAATGAATTCTCACCTTTAATTTGTGGAATGGATCAGCAGATTGTGCAAGCAATAATTCCACAACTGCTAAATGTCCACCGGCACAGGCCAAAGACAGGGGAGTGTGGTCATTGTTTGTAGTTTGACGATTGACGTCAGCTCTTTTGGATATTAGGAATTGTACGGTACAAAGATGGCCAGCTCGACAAGCTTTCATTAACGGTGTTCTACCGCCTTCAGATTCATGTTCCTGTTAAACGAAATTTAATTATATTGTCATAACATGCGAAAAATTTTACTTGAAATTTACATTCAAACATAATTTTTTTAACAAAAAATAACAGTTGAGATTTGAAAAAAAATTTCTAAACTGAATGTCAATTACTTTCGAAGAACAATTTTTCCATTTTGAAAATATCAAGTTTTTTTAAATTCATCTCAAGTTTAAAGTACATTAAGCAACCAGGGTCCATACAGTGGAGAAAAATATTCTTTTTTAACACCAGGGTTGCTACAAAATTTTATTCTATTTTTCCCTGACTTCCAGAAAAAATTATGGAAAATTATGAATTTTATTTATTTCTCTGATCCTAAAAAATATTCTGATTCTCTCTAAAAATAATTAGATACTCAAAATAAAAAATAAAATAAAAAAGAATTTTATTAAAAATCATTGAATTCAGTAAAAAACTTGTAAATAATTATGACAAGTATTTTATAAAAAATTTTTGAAAATAATCGAATTTCTTTTTTTCAAATAAAATAAAATATTCTATTGCATTTATTTACGAATATTTTATTTTCTTCAAATTTTGAAAAAAATATTTCATCGTGTGCTCTTTAAATGTGATAAAAATTTCAAAACCCAATATCGAAAATCAATTATTTCAAGAGTAGCAGCCGGAGAACTACCTTAAATAAATATTTAATCACTATTGTTCTAGAAAAATTAGATTTTTCAAAAATAATAATTTTATACATTTTTGTATTTCAGTAACTAAGAATATTGTTACTGTAACTTTATCAAAATTATTTTTATCATTTCAATATTGAATTATTATTTTTAAGAATTTTTAACTAAATATCTTTTCAAAATCAAATATTTTCAATGATTTTTGAAAAAGTTTTTTGAGAATTTTCAGATTCATTTGTTTACAATTCGTTTTTACGAAACTATCGATTATTCGGAAATTCTTTAATTGTATATTTTAAAAAAACTTCAAATAATTTTTAAAAAAATTGTTAAATGTTTCCTGGAATTTTATCAAATTTTTTTAAAGCAATTCAATTAATTAGGAAAAATTTTGATATGTAATTGAAAATTTTACAAGAATTTTATTACTTTTGAAAATAATTAAATTTCTTAATTTGTAACTTCTCAAAAATTCAATTTTTTAAAAGTGCTAAAATTATTATTTTTTAATAATTTATTAAAATAATTAACTGTTTCGTAGAATTTTATCAACATTTTTTTTAATTAAATGAGTTAATTTGGAGAATCTTTGAAAATAATTTAAATTTTGAGAAGAATTCTATTCGAATTTTGTAAAATAATTGAATTTCTACGTAGAAGTTTATTACTTTTAAAAATAATTTATTTTCTCCAATTATTTGTATCTTCATTAAATCTCAACTTCTTAAAAGTGTTTTTCTCTAAAATTCTTAATATATTTTTTAAAAAGAACCTTAAATTCTCAAAAAGAATTTTATTAATAAATTTTTAAATAATTGAAATCGTTCAATGAATTTTAATAAAATTTTCAAGAATAATTCCTTTTTTTGAGGAATTCGATTAAAATTGTATGTAAAAAAATAAAGTTCTCGAAGAATGTTTTATTATTATTTATGAAAATAATTGAAATCCTAATAAAAAATCTGATTATTTTTGAACACAAAGAAACATAATTGATGTTCTGCGAAGAATTTTATTACTTTTGAAAATAATTAAATTTCTGCAATGATTTATAACTTCTTTAAAATTAAATTTTTTTATGTTTTTAACTAAAAATTCTTCTACAAATCTATTATTTTTAATAACTAATTTATATTAAAAATTTAATTAATTTCAGATGAATTTTTATTTATAAAAATTTATTTAAAAGCTATGGTGTTTAAAAATTTTTATTAAATTCATTAAAAATTGAAATTTTATAAGATTTCCAATCACAACTTTTTGAAGTTGGTCTATTTATAAAAATTGGAAAAGCAACTATTTTGAAATTCAATAAATTTTGAAATATTTAGGTAAAATAATTAATTACTAAATAATTTATAATTCTAATAATTTTATAATAGTTCTTCAAGAATGAAGTTGTTTAAAAAGAAATTATTGTCACAAATAGAGAAAAATTGAGGATTTTGTATAAATTATTTTCGCCTCTGACAATTGGATTTCAAAAATAAACACAATAAAAATTTAACTGATTTCAAAAGAATTTGAATTAGTAAAATTTTTCAATAATCTTAGTTTATTACAATTGTTAATTAAATTCATTAAAAATTTAAAATGTTATAAAATTTCAATTTGAAACCTTTTGAAGATTATTTATTTATGGATGTTTTGAAAATCTTCTAAAATTCAATTCAATCGATTGTTTTTAATTTAATGACGAATGTTTAGAAAAAAGAAGTCGCTTTTTGGTTAAAAATTGTGACCTGTGAAGTGATTTGAATAGATAAAGTACATTTTTCGCCACTGGGGACCAAAGGAAGCCGTAGTTTAGGTTGGAGTTTGCAGCGCGAGACTTGAAAGATTGCTTACAAACGGTAACAACTAAGTTTACGTCATTCTTCCGAATATAATAAAAAAAAAGATATGTTGTTGATTTTTAAACCCAAAAAATTGTGTACAATAAAAAAATGTTTTCGAATGAAAATTTCACATGGAGTAAAAAAGGAAAAATGGATTTTTCCATATTTGAAATAAGAGAAGGGGAAAAAGTACCATATCGGCGCCAAATTGTAGAAGAAGATCAGCTACATCGGTGTGACCATTTTCACAGGCATAAGTAAGTGCAGTGTCACCAGTTTGCGTTTGGGCGTGAACATCAGCTCCCGATTCAAGTAAATAACGAACTAGATCCAAATGTCCCTCCTGAGCGGCTTCCATTAGCGGCGTCGACGCACCCAATTCAATGTCGGCGCCAGCTTTTATGAGAAAGTCAGCGACCTCCAGAAATCCACCGCAACAAGCCAGCGTAAGCGCAGTTTCTTGCGTCTCTTCCGTTTGTGTGTTAATTAGCGATCCTAATGGCACACAATGCGATTGTAGACATTCTTTTTCAAACTTTGCTCATTCAATCAATCAATCAATCGCGCACGCACCAATTTTTGTAAAAGTAGAAAAAAGTATAAAAATTCATAGCTCTTACTTGCACTATTACCTTGACTTAGAAGCAAGGCTACCATTTCTTCATGTCCTTCCCGCGCAGCTTCCATGAGAGGCGTGTATCCCTCGTCATTAACTTCCTCGATATTCGCTCCTCTTTCAATCAAAAGCATCGCCAGGTCCACGTGACCTCCACATGCTGCCAGGGTCAGGGGGGATTCGAAACTGTCAGTCGGCATGTTCACCTGTGCGCCCGAATCCAACAATAATCGTGCTACTTCTACGTGACCATCCATCGAAGCTTCCATGAGAGCAGTGTGCATTTCATCAGTTTTGTGTTCCTGAAAAAATAGAACCACGTGTTTATTTTTAATTCGACTGGAAGTGATCGATTTCTTCATGTTTTACAATAAAATTAAAATGACAGATTAATAAAATAATTATTTTACATCACGCAGATATTATAACCATAAATTCAAATTTTCCGAGATTTCATTTTTCGCCCCTTTCAAAATTTATTTATTTCTAAAAATTCACGTTACAATGATTTTAATAATCAAATTATAATCTAAAATTTTAGGGGAAATTAACTTTAAACAATTTTTATTAGAATTCATTTGAATCCCTTTCAAAATTTAATTATTTCTAAAAAATCACGTTGCAATGATTTTAATATTCAAAGTATAATCTAAAATTTTAAGTGAAATTAATTTTAATTAATTTTTATTAGAATTCATTTGAACCCTATTCAAAATTCAATTATTTCTTAAAATTCACGCTACAATGATTTTAATATTCAAATTATAATCTAAAATTTTAAATAAAATTAACTTTAAACAATTTTTATTAGAATTCATTTGAACCCTATTCAAAATTTAATTATTTCTAAAAAATCACGTTACAATGATTTTAATATTCAAATTATAATCAAAAATTTTAAGTGAAATTAACTTTAAACAATTTTTATTAGAATTCATTTGAACCCTATTCAAAACTCAATTATTTCTTAAAATTCACGTTATAATGATTTTAATATTCAAATTATAATCAAAAATTTTAAGTGAAATTAACTTTAAACAATTTTTATTAGAATTCATTTGAACCCTATTCAAAACTCAATTATTTCTTAAAATTCACGCTACAATGATTTTAATATTCAAATTACAATCTAAAATTTTTAATAAAATTAATTTTAATTAATTTTTATTAGAATTCATTTGAACCCTATTCAAAATTCAATTATTTCTAAAAACTCACGTTATATTGATTTTAATATTCAAATTATAATCTAACATTTTAAGTTAAATTAATTTTAAACCAATTTTATTAGAAAATCTATCGAAAATTCAATTATTTAAATACAAAAATATATAATTTATCGAATAATTGAACTTTTATGAAGAATTTTATCAAACTTTTTAAAAATAATTGAATTCTTTCGGTGAAATAAAAAAAAACATGTTGAAATAAATGCGATTTTCTATCCTTTGATTTAAAATTATATAAAAATAATTAAAATTCTGCGACAAGTTTTGTTATTTAAAGTTTTGTTAATTAAATTCTTGAGAAAAATATTATTTTGTATGAAAATAACTAATTTTTTGTAAAAAATTTTATTCTAATTCTTTTAAATAATTGAAATTTCATTAAAAAATTGAAAATAATTGATATCTAACAAAGAAATTTATTAAAAATATCTTTTAAATAATTGAATTTCTAGAAAGAATTTTATATTTTACGAAAATAATTGTATTCTACGAACAATTTAAATTATTAGAATTTTTCAAATTTCTAAAGCATTCCCATAAAAAAATTTGCGAAAATCATTGAATTCTTAAGAAGAAATATACTAAAAATAATTAAATTGTGATAGGAAAATTTTATTAAAATCGTTATTTTATGAACTGAAGCTTTTAAAAAATGTTACTTAAATGTTTGGAAATAATTGAATTTTTCAGAATTATTTTTTTTCAATTCACTGTATATATTTGAATTCTTTCGAGAAACTTTATTAAAACAAATTAAATATAATTGAATTGGTGCGAATTTAAAAAAAAAATTAGTAAGAAATTAAAGTCCTGTGATATTTTTAATACAATTTACTTGAAATAATTGAATTGTTTAGGAAAATTTTATTAAAATAGCAAATATTAAAAAATAATTCAATTGAGGAAACATTGTGAAAATAATTCAAAATTTGAGCAGAATTTTATTAAATTTTTTTTAAAAATAATTGATTTTTGGAAAAGAATTTTAACATTTATAAAGATAATTGAAATTTTGAGGTAAAAATTGCATTTTAAAAAACTAGAATAAAAGAATTGTTAGAATTACTTTTTCAAAAATATTCCAATATAATTTTTTAGAATCTCATTATCATTAATTTTGTGTTTTAAATTTACACTTGAAGATATTTCATTAAAATTTTTCATAAAAATTTGTTTTTCTTTGCAATTCAAATTCTTCAAACGTTGATTTTTAAAAATTGTAATAAAAAATGAAAATATCAATTGTTTAGATTTAAATTTTACAAAGTTTTAATAATTCCAAAAAAGTAAATTTTTATTTGCTTCACTCGAAGATAATTAAATTTAAAAAAATTATAATAAAAAAAATTCTTAGAATTACGTAGTTTTCAAAAATGTTTTAATTTAATTTAAAAAAAATTGACCTTCTTAAAAGAGTATTTTTGTATTACTTAAAAAACTAATTAATTTTTTGACGAATTTTAATGGATTATTTTGAACATGATTTTGTTCTCCAAACTGTTGAAAATAATTCTAAAATGTTATTATTTTTTGTACGTATTTGAATTTTCGCAAAAATATATTTAATTCAAAGAAGTGAAAATACTAAATTTAAAAAGCTTAGAAGCTAATTTTTCATTAATTTTCATTTTTAAATTTAGGTATTTCGGTATTAAAATTCTTGAAAATTCAATTATTTTTGGATATTTAGAATTAAAATTCTTCCAAAGTTGATTTTTCAAAAAAATGTAACAAAATACTTGAAAAAATTAATTACCAATTATTATTTTCGCCAAAATGTTAAAAGTAATTCTGAAAAATTTTTATTTTGTGTATACATTTAAATTTTCGAAAATATTGAAAATAATAGAATTTTGAAAAAATTAGAACGTATTAATTCAGAGAATTACTTTAATCAAAACTATTTTAATATTATTTTTAAAACCTATTTTTCGTTATGTTTCATTTTTATCGAATTTACGACTTGAAGATTATTCATTAAAATTTTCGAGAACTTAATATTATTTCTAAAATTTTCAATTAAAATTCTTTAAAAGTTAATTTTGAAAAATTGTAAATACAATACAAATTGTAAATACAATTGTAAATACTTAAACAGATAACAGTTTGAATAAAAATTTTACAGAATTTCAATTATTCAAAAACTTTTTAATTGTAGTATTTGAAAAATTTAATTTGAAAACTTATTCAAAAATATATTTTCAAAGATTTGTGTATTATACTTTTTATACTAACAAAAATCGAAATAAGTTGCATTTTATAGTGAGAATATTGTATATTGTCGCAAAATTTGGAGGAAAAGTCGAAAAAGTCGCAATTTTGAAATAAAAATCGATAAAAGTTGCATTATTTGAAAATAGTCGAAAAAAGTAGTAAAATTCACATCCGAGGCCTGCAGTATTAGGAAGGAAAGTCGAAAAATTTGCAATTTTGGAAAATAAATGAAAATTGTCGTCTCTTTTTAAAATAGAGGAAAAGAGAAATAATTTAGGAAATAAAATTGCTTTTCCAAGTATTAAATAAAGTGTACAGGAAGTAGAAAATAATTTCCCCTCACCTGATCAGCGCCTGCATCAAGCAAGAATCGAACCATGTCTAAATGCCCTTTATAACAAGCCAGTGTCAATGCGGACTCTTTGAATTCATTCGAATGAGTATTAATGCCTGCTCCATGTTCCAACAAGATCTTGGCAACTGGGACATGACCCGCACTGGCCGCCTCCATCAAAGGTGTATGACCATTTTCATTATGATCCTCGACATTCGCACCTGCTTCAAGTAGTGCTCTCACGACTTCCTCATGGCCGCCAGCGCAAGCGTACATCAGTGGTGTGTTGCCTTGATAAAAGAAAACAAAATTCAGATCAGTTTCTCACTTTTCGCTAAAAGAAGAGGGGAAAATTTTAAATTTAAGACTCAAACACAAAGTTAAAAATTCATACCTGATGTTGATTGAGCATTGACATCTGCTCCATGAGCTATAAGTAATCTCACTATATCCGCATGGCCTGCGCTGGCAGCTTCCATCAAAGGGGTGCAATCCCCCTTGATACCACGATCTTCAACGTTCGCACTCATTGCTAGTAATACCTAAATTTCAACAAAGACATTGTGTCACCCACGAAAACAATCAAATTCCACTCGAAATTAACGCTTTCATCACTTTCACAAAGCTTCCTGCCTATTTATTGTCTAGGCCATCAATATTTATTCCTACTTTCAAGTAGAGCAAAGTACCAGCAACGACAATTCAATAGACAAGACAGTGTAAATACTCATAAAGCGGACCCAACAAAACATATCCACTCTTTTCAATGAATTTTTCCTGTCTTTGCAGTGTCAAACAATCAAACAAACAAAAACAATCACTAATTTAAAAAATAAATTTTCCTTCTAACCTGTGCAAGTTCGTAATATCCAGCTGAACAGGCGAGAGAGAGTAAACTTTCTCCCTCTTCCGTTGTTTCGTGAACACTTCGACCCTCAGTCAAGAGCTTTTTAACAGTGCCAACGTCGCCGTCAGTGCAAGCTTCAACCAGAGAGCGTTTCTCGTTTTGACTGCGGGGGTTGTCGCTTCTCATACGAGTTAATGCCGCTGCCGCTTCGTCTAATGCACAAGAAACACTAGATGTCAGTCGACGTAATACCTCGTGATCGGCCAAATGCTTTCCATCACCGGATGACAATTTTCCAATTCCGGCTGCCTCGAGAAGTGCCTCTAAACGTGCTTGCGTCTCAGGATCCACCGATCGTTCAGGATCTTCAGGAGCAAGTAAAAACTTTGAACTCTCCGGATGATTATCTTCTTCTAATTCTGCTTGATCTATTGCAAAACACTCCACCTGCAAAAATAGAAGCACAAAAATCATCAACACTGATTCCATTCAATAACAATTCTTTACAAATCTCACACGTGCTAAAGTCAACACACTTTCAACGTTCGCACACTCGGGGAAAATTGAAGTCCACAACGTTGATCGACGAAAAAAATTTGTTTAATTTATTCCAAAATTATTTCTAATTTGATATTTATTCATTTAATAATTATTATAATATATTATTATTAATAATTATCATCAT
Source organism: Leptopilina drosophilae (assembly GCA_032873175.1). Classification (NCBI taxonomy): domain Eukaryota; kingdom Metazoa; phylum Arthropoda; class Insecta; order Hymenoptera; family Figitidae; genus Leptopilina; species Leptopilina drosophilae. Next base: position 1,241,192 of record CM065482.1, read on the forward strand.
AACAAACAATTTATTTTTTCTAAATATTTTTATGGCAATATTGCTGCTTTATTTTTTTAATTTATTAAGTGAATAATTTTTTTCGCTGATAAACGTTGTGGACTTCAACGTCGTGAAAATTAAATATTTCAAAACACGAACTCTACCGGACCGAAAATTAACAATCAGGGACGAAAACTCGAACCAATTCGAGTAAAATTCTTAATTCATACACTGAAAAAATTTTATTTGATTCAAATAACAAATTATTTGACTATTATCAAATAAATATTTACTTGAAACAAATAATTTTTATTTGAATAAAATAATTTATATTTGAATAAAATATTTCAGTATTATTAAAACAAATAATTGAATAATTATTGAATAATTGAAACAAATAATTTTTATTTGAATAAAATAATTTATATTTGAATAAAATATTTCAGTATTATTAAAACAAATAATTGAATAATTATTGAATAATTGAAACAAATAATTTTTATTTGAATAAAATAATTTATATTTGAATAAAATATTTTAGTATTTGATTCAAATACAATTTATTTGATTCAAATAAAAATTATTTGTTTCAAGTAAATATTTATTTGATAATAGTCAAATAATCGGTTATTTGAATCAAATAAATTTTTTTTTTCAGTCTAGATTTATTAAAGTTGATTTTATATTATACGAATATTGTTACTGTAACTGCATAAAAACTATTTTCACCATTTCAATTCAATTATTAAAAAAAAATTAAAATTATTAAAATTATTTTAAATTAATTTATTTTTAATCATTTTTACGAAGTTCACAACGTTTATGATTCAAAGATTTTAGGAAAAAAATATTTTTTACCCACATAGCAATATTTTTTGTTAATAAATTTTTTATTTTTTAAATTGCAGATGAGGAAATATTGTTAGAAAAATCTAATAGACAAAAATTTGAAGAGGAAATTTTTTTTCCTAATGAATCTTGTATTGTAAACGTTGTGAACTTTTCGAACGTTAATTTTTGCAAAAATTCTTTGCGAATTTTCAAAACCATTTTTTTACAATAAATTTAACGAAAATTCGACTATTCGGCAAGTCTTCAATTAATTATCTACAGAATTGTTAGTTAAAAGTATGAAAAATTCCAATTTTTAAACATTTTAATTTGATACCTTTTTAAAATTCAATTACTTCTAAAAATTCAGGCCATAATTCTTTTAATATTCAATTATGATCTAAATTTTTCAACTGAAATTAATTTTAAACAATTTTTATTAGAAAATTCTACAAGACTTCAATTATTTAAATACAAAAAAAAAGAATTTATTAACTAATCATGTTTCTTAAAATTGAATTGGATTGAAATTTTTATTATTCATGAAAATTACTAAAGCTTTAGGAAGAAATTTATAAATTTATTTTTAATAATTGAATTCTTTCTGGAAAATCTGTATTAAAATAATAGATATTAAAAATTGATACGAAACAATGTAATTTGTAGTATTAATGAATAAACTTATTATTATTATAAATATTAAAAATTATTGTTGACAATTTTTAAAAATAATTGAACCTTTGCTAAGAATTTTTTTTAAATTGTTAAAAGTAATCAAATTTTGGAGAATTTAATTACTTTTAACTATATTGAAATTTTGACCAGAATTTTATTAAAATTTTTGAAAATAAATGAATTCTTTTGGAAAATTTTATTAAAATCGTAAATATTAAAAATCATTAATTTTTAAAAAATAGTTTCAACAGGCCTTAAATAGACTTTAAGGAGCAAAAAAACACTTTTCAGTCGATTGAAAATATAAAAAAACAAATTCGAAATAGCCGTTTTTGTTTAATTCATTGATGTCACAAATATTTTATTTTCTATTTCCCTGACCTTTCACTGATTTCTAAATTCAATTATTCAAAACTTGAATAATTGGGTGAATACATATTTAAATTCTTCTCATTTTTCTTGCCACGAGAAATAAAAAAAAGAAGAAAATTTAAATTCAAAACCTTGTGAAAATTAATAATTTCTAAAAAATTACCAATTAAAATTCTCCAAAAGTTAATTTTTTAAAAAAACAAACAAAATACTTGAAAGAATTAATTATTTTCAATAATATAGAAGAATTATTTCTCTAACAAAAAAATTAATATTTTATTAAGAAAGAAAAAATTAGTATTTCCGCAAGTTCTCATTTTCAAAATTCATCCTAACAAATTTTTCAATTATTTAAAAGTCTCCATTGCTGATTAAAAATTTTCCATTAATTTTTAAGTAGAAATTTTATTTATAACGAAAAATACGAGAGAATTAAAAAGTTATTTAAAACTTTCAATAATGAAAAGCAAAGCAAATAAAAAACGTCCAATATCTAAAGAATGACTTTGAGAAAGAATCTAACGTACAGTCCAAACAAAAGTTAGTCCAATGTCATACTTTCTTATTTTGATGGATAAAGATAAAGTTAAATTTTTAATTTCTCTCCGTCGAAGGGTAAAGAATTCAATTTCTAATAATTAAAAAAAATTAAAAAGATACATTCGAATAAAAATTACAAATTCCTATCGTAGAATAAGAAATTTTTCTTAACCCTCCGTCACACACCTAGGGAGGGATTCCCTCTTCGGTTTCAGTATTTTTTAAATAACTTTTGTTTTCCTCATTGCAAAATAAAATCAGTCTCTATACCTTTCGACAATTTACTCCTCAACATATTTCTAAAAAAACATTTAGTTTAAACATAATTAATATTTAATTATGAAGCTTCAAAGCCAGAAAAAACTCGAAAAAGTGAGGTTATGTTAAATAAAAAAATCAAGTTTTCAAAATATTTTTTGTTCCACTATTGGCTAATGGCAAAATTATATTATAAATGTAATTAAAATAAATTATTTAATGATTTTTTTGCTTATTTGTTAATGTTACATTATTTTTACATGTAAAGTGTAATTCCTTCGAAGATGTGCATTCGTGTAATTAAATTTTATTTTTGAGACTGAAAATTAATTTTATTAATTTTATAATTTAGAATAATTTACTACATATTTATAAGTTTGTGTTAAAATTAAATTTATATTGATTCCTTTGTTTATGTTGTTATGTCGCTTATTTTACAATGTGGTGAGGGATTTCCTCTAAACGTGTGTAAAGTCGTAATTTTTTCCAAGGTGTGTGACGGAGGGTTAAATTTTAGGTTATGTTCCCTAAATTCACTAAATTATTTCCCATTAGCAGAAAATTGTAATTTTTTGTTTTCAAATGCAAAATTTAATTCTTAATGTTAAAAATAATGAATGTTAAATAATTAATGTTAAAAAATGAAATTGTTTTCCACTTCCAAAAATCAAATTTCAAATATTTATCGTTTTCATATATAAAATAAAAAATTATGATATTGGATTAACTTTTCTTCCGATTCATTGTCAAATTCTTTCTAAAGAAAGTTTTTTAATTTGTGGTTTCTTTCGATTAAAATTCCCTGACTTGTCAAGAATTTTTTGAGAAATTCCATTACTTTTTCCTGAGTTGCAGCCACACTGAAAAATTTATTCGATAATAAAAATTCCAAATTGAATAAAGTGTAATTTAAATAGAAATGAAAATTGCAAATTATTTTTCTCAAGAATTATGCTAACAATTCTAAAAATGATTTTTCAAATAAATTTTAATATAATTTTTCGAAAATAATTGAATTTCTTTAAATATTTGTTCAATTTACAAAAAAACTAATTAATTTCGTTGATGAATTTTAATTAAAAATTTTAAACATGATTTTTTTCTCCAAAATGTTTAAAGTAATTTAAAAAATTGTTATTACTTTGTTGTATATATTTTTGATTTTTTGGAAATATGTCATTAAAAATACTGAAAATAATGAATTTTAAAAAATTAGAAGCGAATTAAATTAAAATTATCAAAAAGTTATTGATTTTAAAAAAATTGTAACAAAATACTTGAAAAAAAAGTATTTTCAATTAAATTTTACAAAATTTGTTTTCAATATTTAGAAGAAAAGTCGAAAAAGTTGCAAATTTTTGAAAATAAATCGAAAGTCTTAATTTCTGACAACAAATTTTTTTCCTGACATTTTCCTGACTTTATTGACATGTGGCCACTTCTGATACATAAAAATATTTTTATTTCTCAATCGTTGATTGTAAACTTTATCAAAAAAATATTACATATTATTAAAAAACAAAAAGCATTTTTTAAATAAAATTCCGGAAAAAATTATCTTTTCGAAAATATTTTTGTAACAGAACATTAAAATTGAAAATATTGTTTTTCTCCTAAAAAATTGATTATAGGTTATGTTACCTAGTTTCTTGACACTCTTGCCTCGCGAACAATTTAATAAGTATATTGAACCAATTTTACTTTTTAAGTGAATTCAAATATTTTACCGTATTTAATACAAATAGTAACCACTATTTATTTATTACTATAAAGAACAGAATTTTTGCTTTCCTCTTCAAAGAAATTCAGTTAGATTTTCAATTGAATCTGTTATTCAAGTGAAAATCTACAATAATTATTATTTCAAAGCGGTTTTTAAATTTTTTGGTTAGAACAAATTGCTGGTAAACGTCGCAATCTTCATTTTCATACTTTTCATTCGTTATATAATCATTTTATAACTGTCACAATAAAATAATTAGTGGAAACAAAGACTTGTTTTTTTTCTCTTAAAAGTTAGAAAAAAAACATTATGTTTGTTATTTAAATAAGAGTTTAGTTATTTTAATTAGATTTCTAATAAAGAGAAACAGAGAGAAAGAGGAGAAAAAAATGTTATTATTCACGTCACTCACGTCAATAAATCATTAAACACTTATTTTGTTTGCAAAATAAAACTCAACACAAATTAAACTTGAATAAACTACACTTTCAGAAATTGTTCTTTTATTCATTTTATTTAAATTTAGCCTCTTGACCTTACACGTTGTCTTGAAATAATTATTCAAGAGAATAATTTCAAACAAGTCACCCTAATATTTTTCCTCCCTGCGAAAAAAAGAAGTATAAATCCATAAAGTGAAAAAAAGGGGGACTGATGGAGAGAAAGCAGGATAATTTCGCTTTACGCACACAAATGTTAACAACACTAAATTTTGAAACGCGAATTGACATTAATGTCGAGAATAGAATAGTTGGGAATATCGATACGACTATGACGACGGCGGCGGCGGCGAAATTGCAATATAAAAATTGAGGTTATACTTGATAGCAAGAATAGCAGGAGAGTGAGACGCCTTAAGTTATAGAGAGACACACTGTACACACATTCTTGGACTCTTATTTGATTGGAGGTGTCAGGGAAATTGTTCTCAGCGGGGGGAAGGGAAGGGGGATTTTGTAGGAAAAAAAATGCGAAAAATGAATTGATAAAAGTGTCAGCCTCACCCCATTGACTGGAGATAGCATTGAGAGTGACTGAGACAGTCTTAGGTGTGCTCGTAGGGAAAACGTCAGTGTCGCGCGCAGGGCACTGACGTAAGTTTCACGTCGAAATTCGCGCAACACAAGTAATTGAACCACCACCAACACCGAGAGCAGAGGTCGAGATGCATTAAACAGGTGAAAGTATATTGTATATAATTGCGAGGAAAAGGACTATTGCCAACTGTCTAGAAGGAACGAACAATGTGCAGCCATTTCAAGGTGGATAAAAATGACACTTCGTATCGCCAAATCCCGCATACCTGAGAACTCTCTTTTCTTTTTCTCTCTCGACTAAAAACAACAACTTATTCGACTCGCACTAAACTGGTGGTCGCGCTCGATTGCCCTGCACACTCAGTCTACCGATTAACGAATATTTCTGCGGAATCATGGCATCGCGAAATCGGCGGAGACTCTTCGTTAGTTGCAATATATAAAATAATATGGTGGCTCTCACAGTTTCCACGGATGCCACTGGCCCACGAACCCGACACGAATACACACGAGCGCGCACGAACGCGCGGCATACACACACACACAGTCACAACTACTCGACTCACTCGCTCGCCAGTCAGATACTTGCGATACTTGTCATCGTCATCGTTCACGTTCTCGTCGCACTCACAATAATTCATTTTCTCCATGACGCCCGCCCGACACTATCAATTTTGTTCCTCCAGCGAAAAGCTAGAGTAGCGAAAATAAGGCTCGGTTTACATGGCGTGTCCACCGCGATTATTATTATCATATTGATTACCTCCTTTTATTCACAAAATAAAACTTCTCACTTTTTGGTTTATTTTTTTTTACATTTTTTGCACAAACGGGAATGCAATTTACATGTGATTGGAGCGTATTTCAGCCTGTTTCATCCTGCACGTGCAATTGGTAAATTAAAGTAGATTAGCAGAGAGTATACAGCAACACATACCGATCCTCGTTCCTCGGTAGACATATAGATGTCGTGACACTATGGGAAAATATAAAAAAAAAACTTCACATCAAGAGATCTCGGCGAGAGAAAAGAAACAAAGAAACATTTTTTCTTTGCGGCAAAATAGAAACGTGAATTGGGACACGTTATCAATGAATTTTTTTTTCAACTATCTCAGTGTAAGGTTGACGTGTCTATGTCTAATGTCGCGCCGGAGCTACAGCTTTCTGGAAACACCCACTATCCCCATTATATTATTTGCAAATCGGCGAGAGAGGTCTATGTTACCGATCGAGTAGACGGCAGTAGTAGCCCAAGGCAGGAAATGGGAGATTCTCAGTTTCTAACAAAGGAATATTCAATATTGTTAGTGACTTTATTGTTGATTTGCAACAATAGTCAACAGTTGAAAATTCACATTTTCAGTACTTTACATTTTTGTTAATTGACAGTGTCACTTTTCTAACAATACTACTTAAATAAAAACCTATCAACTTTTTTTTTACAAAGCCATTTTCTTCCCAATTGCTCAAGATTTATTTTTACATCAATTAAGGAAGAATCTGACGGACAGTCAAAACAAAAGTTAGTCCAGTGTAATAATTTCTTATTTTCAAATATGAAGATAAATTTAAATTCTATTTACCTAGAAGTTTAAAGAATTAAATTTTCAACATATTTTAAATAAAAATTACAATTTTCTGTCAATTAAAAATAATTGTTCTATAGATTAAGTTGTCAATGTAAGGCTTTTCTGAAATTTAAATTCCTAAAAATGACAACTCTAATACTTCCAAATAAATTCAATTATTTTCTAAAATAAAAATATTAAATATAAATAAAAATAAACAAAAACATTAAATAAAAAAAATATTAAAAATTAAAAATATTTAAAATAAATTAAAAATATTGAATAAAAAAAAAATTTTACTAAAACTAGAATTAAAAAAATACATTTAAAATAAATAAATACAAATAAAATAAAAATATTAAAATTTTGAAATAAAATTATTCAAGACTAATAATTTTGCTTCCAAATAAAAATAAAAATTTTAATCAATTTTTCAAAGATTTCAATATAAAAATCCTTCAAAATTTAATTGTTTCTAAAAATTTACACTTACAACGCTTCTAATATTCAAATGTTATCTAAAATTTTAACTCAAATTCAATTTCAAAATCAATTGTTTATTAGAAAATCCAATTATTTAATTACAAAAATAATTTATGAAATAATTAATTATTTCTTAAAATTCAATTTTTATAAAGAACTTTATTAAAAGTAGACAAATAATTGAATTCTTTCAAAGAATTTTAATAAAATTTTCAACAATAATCACATTTTTCGAAGAATTCAAACAAATTTGTATTAAAAATAATTGCATTTAAATTAAAATAAATTAATTACATATTTCTGTAAAAATATTATTATTTATGACCATAAAAATTATTTTTGAAAAAAATTCATAAATTTTTTGTTTTTTGTTGTAAAAAAAGTGTCTAAAGAAAAAATTATTTGTTTTTACACAAAATTTAAAGAAAAAAATTTTGAAAAATATTTTTTTATGGACTAAAAAAGTCCAAAAAATTGAAAGTCGATTTTTGATGAAAAGGTAAAAAATAAATTTTGTGAAAATACAAACTCAATTGTTTCGAATAAAATTTATATTCGTACGAAGAATTACTAAAAAAATTTTTTAATGTAATTGCAGTTACTACCAAAGAAATAAAATGTTTTATTCAATTTTTTCAAAAATAATCAAATTTTGTCAAGAAATTTAATTAAAACTTCATTAAAAATAATTATTAAATGCTATAAAAATATTCAGTTAATTTTTTGTTTTAATATTTGAATTCTTAGGAATAATTTTCATCAAATTTTCAAGAAAAATTGAATCTTTGCAAGGATTATTCTAAAATTGTTCTAAGTAAAGAATTGAAAACTAGGAATAAATTGTAATATTTATAAAAATAATTTAAATTCTTGAAACGAATTTTTTTAAAATTTTTAAAAATATTTAAACTCCTGAGAGGAATTTTATCAAATTTTTATTTTAAATAACTGAATTACAGTGGAAATGTTATTTATTCATAAAAATAATTGAATATTTGTAAAGAATTTTATAAACAATTTTTTTTTAAATAATTTGATTCTCCAGGGAAATTTTTATATTAAAATAGTAGATATTGAAAATAAATTCAATTTCGAAACGTATTTTTTAAAAATAATTTTTTCGCTTAAAAAATTTTATTTTATTTTATTTCTTTTTTTATTATTTTTAATTTTTATGAAACAAAGATAATAGAGTTGATAATTTCAAGAGTCTATTCTACATTGTCCTAAAGTTTATTTTCACAAAAAATTCAATGACAAAAAATTTTCTTTCCTCCATTTCCCTGACTCTACTGATAAAATTTTTTCTTCCTGACTTTACTGACATGTGGTCACCCTGGTTATCTAAATCGTTTCGTATTGCCACGAAAATTGTAATTTTTATTCAACCTAAACTCAGGAATTTTTATTCAAAGTGCAACTTTTTAAATTGTTCAAAATGTTGAAAATTAAATTCTTTAATCTTTCTATTAAAATGAATTTGAAATCTAATTCAATCAGATACGTAATTGTAAATTTTATTTAAATGCAACTTTTAATTCTTTACAGTGTTAAAAATTAAATTTTTCCAGCTTCTACTAAAAATGGAATTAAAATTTAATTTTCTCACATAAAATACGAAATTATGGCTTATTTTCAAATCTTGGGACTTTTTCGACTCTTCCAAATATTGCAAGAAAATATCGTATTTTTTAGTATTAAATGCAACTCATTTTGATATTTACATAGTGCAAAAATTATTATAAAGAAATCTTTGAAAAATTATTTTTGCATCATGTTTCTATTCTAATTTTCCAAAAATAAAATAAAAAATATTTGAAGAATTAAAGTTTTGTAAAATTTTACTGAAAATAATTAATTGTTTCAAGTATTTTGTTAGTTTTTTGAAAAATCAACTATAGAATAATTTTAATAGCAAATTTTGAAAAATAATTTAATTGTCAAAAATTTTATAGAGAAATCTTTAAACGTAAATTAAAAAATGAAAATTAATGAAAAATCGCCTTTAAGTTTTCGAAATTTAGTATTTTCAGTTTTTTCCACTTTTATTTTTGCGAAAATGCAAATACATACAAAAAATAGTAACATTTTAGAATTATTTTTCACATTTTGGAGAAAGAAATCATGTTCAAAATCTGTAATTAGAATTCACCAAAATATAACTAAGTTTTTTTTTTAAATAACACAAAAAGTCTTTTAAGAAATTCAATTGTTTTCGAAAAGTTGTATTAAAATATTTTTCAAAACTCTACTTAATTCTTTGAATTTTTTTTAGATGTTTAAATATCTTCGAATGAAGCAAATAAAAATTTACTTTTTTCAACTTATTAAAATTTTGGAGAAGTCATTGTCATATTTATAATTAAAAGTCTTCTAAAAGATTATTTTTATTTTTTGAAAATATTATATTTTAATAAACTGAAGAAAAAACATGAACCGTTACAAATTCTAACAAAATGAATTTTCGTATTTAGAGAATTCGGAGAAAATTATTTAAAATAATTCATTTAGAGATGAAGTTTAGCTGAAAATTATAGAAAATAATTGAAGTCCAAAAGGATTTTAATATAATTTTTAGAAATTATTAAATTTCATAAAATTTACTTAAATTTTCTGTAAATTTTCATATTTTCCAGTAAAAAAGAATTTCGCCAGGGAAAATAATTTTAATATCGGAAAAATTGTCAGAAAAATTGATAAAATGAAGAAAAAAATTTTTTTAATTCTTATTTATAGATATTAATGCGATTCTTTTAGGAAACATCTTAATCTAAAATAAAAAATACAACTTTTCCATCTTTCCTGCGCATATATACGTACACATACAAAGAAGCAGAACATTATAATTGTATAAACAATTTTTGAGTCACAATTGTAGGAAAAATTGATTCATTCGTATATAATTATTCAAGTTTTTTTTCAATAATTAAAAATAGCAGACAAATTGAAAAGTGGTAATGTTGAATATCTAACCTTTCTAAACGTATATAACATATTGTGCAATTATTTACAAGGACAGTAACATTCACTGAATTTTTGTCATTAACAGAAGCAAGGTAAAAATTGAAAATGAACAGAAATATTAATAAAACAAAACAAAAAGAAAAGAAAAGTCGCCAATTGTGAACAATATAAGGGACTGACTCTCTTTCTCTCTCGTCATATCATTGAATTCTGGGATTCTCCGGCACACAAAATTCCAGTACACATTCTAATTTTTCCGGTTGGATGACCACCCTGTAACCTTCCTGTAGTAAAATTTACCGTATAGAATATACGTTTATATCGACACTCCAGATAGTTTTTCTTCTAATCGCGATTATCAGTTTGCGAAAACAAATTTTTTTTAGATGTAACCAAATTTATGTTTGTTTACAGTGTTCGAATAAATTTTTGTTTTTAATCTTTTCAATTGAAGTAAAAGGTTGAATGGAATTTTAATTTGAAATTTTTATAGTACCATTTTCGTTTTTCTGCATCAACATAATTGTTTTTAAAATTTTCTTTTGAAATTTCATAAAATTTAAAGGTTCCTGAAGTTGACATCGATGCTCAGTATCAAAACGTATTTCTCTTAATTTTTAGTAAAAAAATTTTTAACTAATTTTACTCCTTTTATTTACCTAAGAAGTAAAAAATTTTTTTATAGTAATTTTTTAACTTAAAACTTTGGAAAAAATTAAGTAATTTTTTTGGTTTTGTACAAAAAAAATAATATTTTTCGATGCTGAGCATCGATGGCAACTTTAGGGACTTAAATTTAATTTACAAGTGGATTTAAAAATTTTTTTTTTAGTTTGTTGATTTTTAGTTGATTTTTAGTTTGTTGATTTAAAGAAGAATTTCAGTTGAAAATTGTAGAAAAAAGCGAATTTGAAATCTTGAAAATAATTTGAAAAGGTTTCAGTATCAATTTTAATAAATTATTAGATTGTTAAAAGTTTAATGTCCGACATTTTTTGAAAAATTTACGACCTATGTAAAAATAACTAAAAATATTGATTTAAAAAAATATAAGACGTTTTTTAGAGAGTAGAAAATTTTATTATTTTGTCCTCAACTCGTCATAAATTTCTATATATTATTTTTCAGAACTTTTAAAATTTTCAACACAAATTTTCAGTGGTTTACAAAATTTTTCTAATTGACAATATATCATTTGTGCCAATGTCATGTAATTTAATTTTTGATTTTAAGAAATATATTAAAGTAATTCATCGTAAAGATTTTAATAATTAAAAACCTAATGAAGAAAATTATCGTAATTTTAGTTTTTGCAAAAAAAAAGAAAAAACGTTTCTCGACGTTGAACGTCGACGCTAACTTCAGATTCATTTGAATTAACCTCTCTTCAATTTAGTACTTTCCAACTTAAGTTCAAAAGATTCAAAAAAAAAAAATTAAAATGTTTAATCTTCAGAGAAATTATTGGTTCTTAAAAATTCAAGGTTTAAAAAATAAACCAAGGCGAAGTCATGCGTTTTCAAGGCATAACTAAATTTACTTCATTTTCCGGATACTCAAGGTTTCGAGGTTCGTTGAACACATTGTTAATTAATGTTTTTAATTGTTTTAATTTTATTTATTTACTTATTTTAATTTATATTTTTAATTGTATTTTAATTTATATTTTTAATTATATATTTTAATTTATATTTTTAATTATATTCTAATTTATATTTTTAACTAATTGAGTTGAAAAGAAGATTAAATAAAAATATGGCTGCTTATGAAATTTATATTTGAAAATTTCACTTATAATCTTAAAGTGCCAGTGACTTTCTCTCGTAATATTATTAAAAAATTCCAAAACTTTCGGTCCAATGATTTTACAATAAATTTTATTTTGTTTTAAATTCTACGAAATTTGATTGATTCAAGCTTCATGGCGACTTAAAGGTACGAGAAAAAAATAATACCGATAGATTCGAAATTACGAAAATAGTGAAAAAGTTATTATTCATTAGGATTGCTACAAAAATTTTGATTTTCGATTTCTCTAACTTGCCCCTGATTTTAGAAAAAAATTTAACTTTTCCCTTATTCTGTTAAACTTCAATTCCAAGTTTTCGTAAAATTACATTAGTTTCAAATAATTTTCTCGAATTTACTTTTAATTTTTAATCCATTTTTCCTTAAAAAATACGACGATTTCCAAAACATGTAATAAAATTTGTTAAAACACAAAATTTACTCTAATTAATAGAAAAGTTTTCAATTATTTTCATTTACCACTGGGAATTCAATTATCTTCAAAAAAAATTTTAAGAATGAAGCTTTTTAAAAACCTCTAATTTTCTCATATGTCTAAATTTAAATTTCTTCAATCCAATATTAAGAAACTTTCATTATTTCAAATTTTTTCAATGAAACGCACAATTTAAAATGATAATTAAAGATTCGACTGATTTGAAAAAAATTTTAATTTTTCAGAAAACTAGGTAAGTATTTTTAAATTTATAATTAATATAATTCCGAATTCAATTATCATACATTTCAATTTAAAACTCATTGAATGAAATTTAAATAATTCTATAAAAATTTCTACTTTTTAATCTTCTAATATTCAATTATTTTCTTGAATTGTTACTAAAATTCTTCTTTAAATGAATTATTATTGACATTCAGAACTGGTTACAAGTTTTAGATTATCAATATTTTCCTTACAATTTACTGACATTAAAATTATTTTCCCTTAGCAAAATTTTTTTTCGGGAAAGTATATGAAAATTTACAAAAAATAAGGAAACATTATAAATTTTAATAATTTTTAAAAATACCTTTTTGAATTCAATTATTTTCTATAGTTTTCAACTAAACTTCATCTCTAAATTAATTATTTTAAACAATTTTCCAAAAATTCTTCGAAAATTAAATTATTTAAATACGAAAATTTAATTTCTTATAAAAATTGTAAGTGCCTATTTTTTTCCTTCAGTTATTAAGATATATTTTCAAAAAATCATAAGAAAACAATTCTTACAATTATTTAAAAATATTTTAAACCAATTTTCGAAAGATAATAGATTTTTTTTAAATTAAAAATTTCCAAACAATGGAAATTTATAAAATCTTTTTAAAATAAATCATTTTTTGAAAATTGTAAATACAAATAATCAAAATTTTTGAAAAATTTTAATTACAAACATGACCGTGATTTTTCCGAAATTTTAATACGTAACTAAAAAACAGTAAATTCTTATTTACTTTGTTCCAAGATAATTGAATTTTAAAAAATTATGATAAAACTATTCTAAGAATTAGTTTTTAAAAATATTCTCATGTTATTTTTCAAAAATAATTTAATTTCTTAAAAGAATTTTTTGTATAATTTAAAAAACCTAATTAATTTTTCGATGAATTTTAATTAAAAACTTGAAACATAATTTTTTCTCCAAACTGTAAAAAATTGTAAAAAATTGTGTTACTATTTTTTTGTATGTATTTTTAAATTTTCGCAAATATGTAATTAAAAATACTGAAAATAATGAATTTAACAAAAATAGAAACTAACTTTTTATTAATTTTCGTTTTTAAGTTTACATTTTTGAAGATTTTTCATTAATATTTTTAATAATTCAATTAATTTCAAAAATTGGCAATGAAAATTCCACGAAACTTAATTTTCACAAAACATAACCAAATACTAGAAAAAAACTAATTATTTTTAATTAAAAATTACAGAATTTCAATTATTCAAGGGTTTTATTATAAATATATTTTGAAAAATTTAATTGTCTTAAAAAAAGGTTCAAAAATAATTTTTAAAAGATTTTTTTACAATTATTTTTTGCTCTAGTTAAGTCTTTATTTAAATAAGTTGCATGTTATACAAAAAAAATGTGATATTTTGTTGCAATATTTGGATGAAAAATCGAAAATTTCGCAAATTTGAAAATAAATCGAAAAAAATCGCAACTTTCTTATTTTTCGACAATAAATTTTTTTTCTTCCATTTCCCCGGCTTTATAGACAAAAATTTTGATTTCCTGCCATTTTCCTGACATGTGGCCAAAAAAATTGAATTTAAAAAAAAATTAGATTTTTTGTGGAATTTTTTTTATTTATTATTTTTAGACATTTTTTTCTGTAATATAAATTAATAGATAATTTAAACCACGTTCTTATTAAATTATCATTTATTTCTATTAATAAAATACCCACATTTTTTTAAATAGAGATAAATTTTCGAGAGTCAAAGAATTTAGTTAATTTATTTTACAGTGTAATTTAAAATTTAATTGTTCAAAGAAAAGTTTCGGAAATGTTGAACGTTTCTTGAACGTACAGTATAAAAACTTACTGTTACATTTTTGTTTCAAAAGACTTGTATTATTTTCAAGTCATATGTATTAATAAATTTGACTTTGCCGAATTTCCTAACGAAACCTCCTTTTTAACATGAAATTCCTCATGAATGTTTAGTGAAAAAATACTTTTGATTTACAATTATTAACGATAGAGTAGAAATAGCTTAAAAAACTACTATCGATTATAATTATTATGGACTCTAGTCAGGGACGTACGAAAGAAATATTTTCTGGGTCTACTATAGGGAGCAACATACTACGAATCTCTCCTGCCACACAAATCTTACACCACTGTATTTAAATAACTGAGCTTAATTGAATGATTTAATCAAATACACTAACTTAATCACTAATTTTTCCTTTTGAAAAATGACTAATTGTCAATTAAATAAGGCACTGGAGTTACTTGTATTTCTAACATAACCTAAAAATAAAGTGATTTAATTAATGAAAATTCAGTGTCGGATTTTGATTAATAATATAATATGCAGTAAACTTTGGGGAAATTATGAATAGAGAGGTGAAAAATGTATGTATGATTCGAAATATTTCGACGAAACTGGCAAGAAAGAAAGAGAGAGAGAGAGATAGAGTGAAGGGAGGGAGGGGGAAAGAGAGACAAGGGAAGGTACTGTAGAGAGCACGTGAAATGATTTTCTAGGAAAATACTTCAAGGGCGAGGGAGAAGTGTGGAATGAGCAAGGCTACAAAAGAAGGAAAAAAAAGACAAGATGCAATCAAAAAGATGTTTGCGACGCAATGCTCGTCGTGAGACACTTGTAAGAATAACGTCGTCACGATAGTCACACACACATATTCTCCCACTTTTTCCCCTCTTTCTTTCTCTCTCTATCTGATGTCTCGCCAACAAATAGTGCATACATCCCCGGTTATATAACTTTCCTGCGCGAAAACTCTTTTTTAATCTTTAATCAGTGCATTCGAGTCGACAAGAGCCTTGCGATCCTACATAGTTCAAAGGAGGAACGACCTTGCAGACCGGTACTTAGGGAATAGACAAAAACTTGGGCACAAGAGAAGAATCAAAGACAGGCGCGGCGCGCATTTAGCCCTCCTTTAACGGTTTTTCCCCCCGGGGACTTATTTTTCGCAACATTCCTCTAAATGCACTGTGTGTGCTCGACATACTCTCGCATGCCAATGCTGTGTACTCACAAACGTAAAACAATGAGTCCCCTAACATCTATCTATCTCGCTCGCTCTCTTTCACTCGACTCTCGTTAGAGGAACGTGGCCATTATCTCTCTCCATCTCACTCGCGCATTAAATCGCGAAATAAAACTTTCCAATTCTCCCAAAGCATATCGACAGGGGGAAAATGAAGAGGAAACGTTAATTTTAATACTTGCGTTGATTAGTCATGGTATAAATTAGTAGAAAATGTAATGCGCGCAAGAGAGAGAGAGAGAGAGAGAGGGAAGAGTAGGTCGAGAAACTCAAAAGACACAGCCAGGGATTCTTTCTCTCTCTCTCTTGTGCGCGCTCGTTTTCTGTCTCTAGAAAGGGTCGCTCTCTTTGTGGTTGGTGTGAAAAAAAAATGAAAAGCAGCCCTTTACCTCCGAAACACTATCCTCCTCACTCTCGGACGAATCTGTCATAAAGCGGGGCTGTAATTCCGAGAAAGTCTCGTTCGACTTTGTTGGACTGGAGATGGAAGATTGGGGAGTTGACGACGTCTTCCCAATGTCGTGGTGAACACTCAATGCTTTCTCGTTCTGTGTTTTATGTTTCTGGTTACTATCCGCAGTTGTTACATTCTGCATTTTTACCTGTCGGATGAATCATATGCCACCAATTTTTTTTTAAATTCTATTCTCACGCCACGAAATCACCCACGAAACACTGTTCGAAAGACAATATCACTTTTTGCCGTCATTCACGTAAGCTAATACCCGCCATGTCTACCTGATGTCTACTGGTTTCGGCACTCGGCTTTCTCGATTGTCGGCTCGGCAATTGTCGCAAATACTCGGCATTGACGGTGTCGCCACTAGCTGTCGGTTCGACAACTTCCACTGACTTCCATACTATCGCACACTCGCTCGCACACACTTGAACACTGTCTATAAATATATTTAAATACTGTATCAACACTAATCAGCGCTCTAGTCGCACACAAGCGAAAAATAGTAACATCGATACGCCTGCTGCTGCCGCAAAAGCCGCTATGGCCGACGAAACGAAGACACGTCCGGTTCAACTCCACAAGACCACTACCGATAAATGCAGCTATTCTCTCTCGCTATTGGTCGCTCTTTCTTCTCAACCATTCCCGCCATATTTTCAAAAAGTTCTTTCATTTCGTTTTTATTCACACGTTACTTTATTGTCTATACTATTTTTCTACTATCAAGCTTCAATTTTTCTCAAGCTAGTTTCTTTTAAATTAAATTAAATTCTTCTGTTCATTTCTAAACGATCTTCCACAATTTTCTAAAAAAACTGCGATTTCGTTTGTTTTTACACCTAACAATAGATACTTTATCACACAGCAACAATTATTTTACAGAATTTTTGACTTTTCTAATAATAAATTCTAACCTTCCTTTGACACACAATTATTTTCACCATCAGGATTCAAAACTAATTCAAATTTTTTTAATTAAAATTTTATTATTGATTAAAAAAGCTTTTTTTAAATAGATTTATTTTTTTACATATTCTTTTAAACATTAAAACAAAATTTTTATTTTTTAAAGCTGAGCCAATGAAATTTCAACCCGCATCTAAATTTTTGTTGTTATTTTAGGTTATTAAATTTTTTTTTCAAACAATTTTGACCATTAACTAATCCTCGTGTTCTTTAATTTATTAATTTTTTCTGTCTATTCAATAAATTTATTTTTTCCTATGCTTTTGTTATTTATTTTTTTTAATATTGTCTAAAAAATCAAAAATATTCAGGTATTTTTCATAATTTAAAATAAAATAATATTTGAAATTGAAAACATAGAAAATTAAAATAAAGTATAATCAGGTAACAAATAAATCTCCTTTTTTACACGCATTTTATAACAAATTGCGTTTGACTAATAATAATAATAATAATAATAATAATTTTTATCAAATTAATTTTACGAGGCCTTTAAACGGCCGTAAAATTATTTAAATCCGTTTAAAGGTCTCGTAAAATTAATTTGACGAAATATTTAATAAACGGACGTAAAATTATTTAAACAAAAATAATTTTTATTTTCCAATAACAGTATTTTTCACAAACTGATTCTTTTCTTTTGGAAAAAAACCCAACTTCCGATTTTTAATATTTTTTGTAGAAAATTTTCAATTTTCCTAAGGAAATAATTGGCATCATTTCCATTTCTTAATTACAATTGCTTTCATAAAATTTAAAACTTTTTAAAAATGAAGAAAAAAAATGTTTCTAAATTTAATTTGTAAATTGTAAATTTTGATAGAAAATGAAATTGAAAATTTTTGAAACTTTTAAAAAAAAGAAAAAAGTTTTACTCAAAAAAAAATATTCTGTTACATATATTTACGAATTTCTTTCATTCTAAAATTGTTTCGAAAACATCGATAACTTTATTTTTTAAAATAAAATATTTTGTAATTATTTTTCCACTGGAATTAAGATTTAAAAAAGCGTCAAATTCAAAGCTTTTTGAAATTAAACAACTTGTTAAAAATTATTTTCATCATTTCAATTAAATTATTATTTTCTAGAATTTTTCACTAAAATTCTCCACTAAATCAACAATTTTTAATAATTTTTCAATTTCCCTGACGTTTTTAATAACAATTAATAAATAATAACAATTAGTAATAACAATTTTAATAACAATTAGTTGAATTTTTATTCCAATTTATCTCAGAATGTTAACAATTTTTTTTTAAACATAAAAATCATAACTAATTTTTAAAAGGATTTATAAAATTCCATTTTTTAAGTAAATTATTCAATTCTTTTATTTTATATCGAAAATTATTATTATTTATAAATTATATGTACATTCACGATATAAAATTGATTTGAAAAAAAGAATTTATAAAAAACATTCAACATTTATCTCTAGAACTGAACATGGTAGAGACAATTCGAATTTCGTTATAACATTCGGATGCAAAACTCCCATTTTACCAATTGTTTTACCATAAACTATAATTTCGGCACAGCGTTGTGGGAAAAATGTTGGATCTGAAAGGAAACATTTTTATTACATTTTTTTTCGGAGTTTTGTTAAAATTAAAATACGTTTCTGTTGTAAACAATTATTAAATAAAAATCCACTTTATGATTAAAAAATAAAAGGACATAAATAGTTTGAAAATATTTAAGTTTTTTTGAAAATAAAACGAAAAAATTTTAGATATTGTTTTCAAGATAAAAGTTATTCAATAGTAAAAAAAATAGGAGTAGGAAAAAATCAGAAATTTTTATAGAGCGAAAAATAACTATATAAATAAATCTTTAAAAAATTATTTTTTAATCATTTTTCTATTAAAATTTTCGAAATATACAATTAAAAAGAGTTTAAAAAATAAAATTTTCGCAAAATTTTGTTGCAAATAATTCATTTCTTTTCAAGCATTTTGTTACATTTTTTTTTAAATCAGCTTTTGAAGAATTTTAATTGCAAATTTTCAAAAATAATAAAATTATCAACAATTTTAATGAAAAATCTTTAAATATAAATTTAAAAATGAAAATTAATGAAAATTAGCTTCTAAGCTTTTAAAATTTAGTATTTTCAGTTCTTTCAATTCTTATTTTTGCAAAAATTCAAATATATACGAAAAATAATAACATTTTCGAATTATTTTTCACATTTGAGAAAAAATCAGTTTCAAAATATTCAAAATTCATCAAAAAATTATTTTCTTTTTAAATAATACAAAAACTCTCTTAAGAAATTCAATTGCTTTCGAAAAATTACTTTGAAATATTTTTAAAAAATACAGAATTTTCAGAATTTTTTTTAACATAATTTTTTAAGATTTAATTATTTTCGAATAGAGCTAATAAAAATGTATTTTTTTCGATGTATTAAAATTTCGGAAAAATCATGGACATATTTATAATTAAAATTCTTCAAAAATTGGATTATTTTTATTTTTTTCAAATATTATATCTTAATAAACTTAAAAAACATTGACAGTTACAATTATTGTAAAAAATTGAATTTTTGTATTTGAATAATTTTAATTTCCAAAGAACATTCGGAAAATTATTTAAAATAATTGATTTAGAGATGTAGTTTAGTTGAAAATTATAGAAAATAATTGATTTTCAAAAAGATTTAATTATTATTATTAAATTATTAAAATTTAATTATTATTATTAAATTATTAAAATTTAATTATTATTATTAAATTATTAAAATTTAATTATTATTATTAAATTATTAAATTTCATAAAATTTACTCATTTTTCGTAAAATTTAATATTTTCCATAAAAAAAGAATTTTTGACAGGGAAAATAATTTTAATGTCAGTAAATTATTAGGGAAATTGATAAATTGAAACTTGTTACCACCCTGGGATTTAAAGACGAAGATTTAGAAAAAAAGAAAAGTTGTTTCCGTTGAAAAATGTATAAGTACAAAAAAGGTAAAGAAATATTTTGAGTTTAATACAAAAATCGTTGGTATTAATTAAATTTACAGAAAGTTGAAGTCTCCCTTCAAGTTCTACGTAATTTATAAACGACCCCTTATATAAAAAATCAATCGAGATTTCAAATGTTTACAGACTTGTCAATAAAAAATTGATCTTTGATGGCTGAGAGATATCTTTAAAAAAATCATGAATTTTTTTCCATATTACTTTTTATCACAAGTATTTATAAAATTTCTATAAATTAACTCAATTTTCTGTTAATTAAGAATTAAATTTTGTGAATATGAAAAAGAACTTATTCGTTTTGACAATGAATTTAAGATTCAATGATGTAAAATGTCTTTTTATGAAAATTAAAATTTACCTAATTTTTAAATTAATGAAATTTTTAATTTAATTTGTTTGTATTTAACTTACAAAGAGCAATATTTTTGAAGAATCACGAAAATAAACCTTTTTTAGTTTTTAACTTAAAACTAAAAATTAAATTGAACTTAAAACATTACATTAATTAAATTAATGTTTCATTAGTAAATATTTTCTAAATAATATCTGATTGACAGTGCAAAACATTTTTTTGAAGATATCTCTTTACTGATTTAATTCCATTTGTTAATGAATTTGTTAAAACAAAATGCACGTTAATATTCTTTTAAAAACAAGATAAGTTTTATAGAAATACTCAAAGATTTTAAAAAATATTAATAATTTTACTATAAAAAAATTAACAAACTATTCAATAACTTTTCAATTGAGTATAAAAAAACGCTCTTTCTTTCTATTTTTCAGGCAATTTTAACCTTCTCATGTGATAAAAATGTAAAAAAAATTGCAAGTTTTGCATAATTTTCAATTTAAAATTTAACACAATCTTCTTGAGCAAATATTTTTTAGGGTATTTTTTAAAATGTTTTTTTATTTACCATCAGCAGCTCGCAAGTAGTAAC
Source organism: Leptopilina drosophilae (assembly GCA_032873175.1). Taxonomy (NCBI): domain Eukaryota; kingdom Metazoa; phylum Arthropoda; class Insecta; order Hymenoptera; family Figitidae; genus Leptopilina; species Leptopilina drosophilae. The sequence continues at coordinate 1,262,520 of CM065482.1, forward strand.
CACTGTTATCCTTATTAGCGTCCCAGGAAATTTCCAGTTGATTCATCATTCTATCAAGAAGTCCATGGATAATTTCAAATCCTGCCGATTTATTGCAATAGAGAGCACAAAGATGCCTTTCATTACGAGCACCAACTTCAGTTTCATTGTCGCGGACCACAACATCGGAGACTTCAAATAATTTATGAGGTAATGGCATCTTTTTATTTGCAGCTGCAGTTTTCAATATTCCTGGCAAAAGTGTTGTCCTTGCCACCTGTTAGATAAATCTTTCGTTTTAATTTGTAAAAATATAAAGAGTTTTTTTTATTAGATAATAATAATAATAATAATATTGTAATTTTACTTGAAATTCAAGAGTCTTTGGATTTGATATGTGAACTGCAGGAATGGTTTTCATATCGTGACCCAATTTTTCCGAAATGTCATCTCGCGAACACTGAAAGCATACAAATACAATTATTTATACACAATAATCTTTTTGTGCATTTTTCTCAAGACTAAAGTAAAGCATTTGCACTTATATATTGTAATACTTTTACTTTTTAACTTCGAACACAACTTTTACTTTTTAAAAAAATATATTCTTTTAAGTCGCATTTGCATGAAAATAATTTAAAAATTTAAACTATTTGTTTTTGACAGTTATGTGCTTTGTAATTGTTTACAGCTTATAATGCGTTTTCATTTAGAAGCCTTTTGATAATAAATTTTAAGTTCTTTTTTCAAAAGTACCATTTTTCTACAGAAATCCTCATATTACGCTTGTTATAATTTTCAATATAATTTATCGCTGTTTCTAATTTAGAAAACGAATTTACAAATAAATTTATTTCTACACACTTTCCTTCGGGGGGAAAATTTTACATAATTTTTTTTTCGTTTAATATAAATTTTTGTCTTTCAGTACAGTTTTTATACAAATAGGCATTTATAATATAAATTCAAAAAAGAAGAATATAAAAAGATTTCTTTTTATAGTTTTTTATTTTTTTAGTTACTAGTTAAAGAAATACTGTTAAAATACTGTTAAAGAAATACTTTAGTTACTAGACAATAATAAAAAAGCTTTTGTAAAAACGATGTAAATTTTAAAAAGCAAATTCTTACCAGAGAGAAGGTCAAAGCTTCAGTAAATCCAGCACAAGCCAATTCCTGACGGATTTGATCCGTTAATTTATTCAATGGTAACTGAAAATGATAATTTAATTATTTTATGAATAATTGTTTTTAAATTATAATAAAAAGAAAATTTATAATAACTCAGGGCTGGAACAATTTTAATAAAATTCCTTTAAAAATGTAATTTCTCTTAAAAATGTTATTAAAATTCACCAAAAGAAATCAATTTTAAGAAACATTCAACATATAAAGCATTTATTTTTATAATTAAATAATTAAATTCTAGTAGAATTTTGCAATAAACATTGATTTAAAAATAAAGTTTAGTAAAAACTCTAAATAATAATTCAGTATTAAAAGCAGTATAATCAAATATTTCGAAAATCTGAATTTTTCATATTTTTAACTAACAATTCTGTGAAATTAATTTTTTTTTAAATTTAATTGCAGACTTTTTAAAAATTATTCAAAGTTTATAATTTTCTAAGATATATTTAATTGACGAATTTACGAATAATTGAAAAAACACGAAAACCAAATTTAATTTGGCAAAAATTGAAAATTATTGCAGAAATTCAATTATTTTCAAAAGTACTTATATTCTTTGCAAAATTTAAATATTGTTTAAAAATAATAAAATTCTTAGTAAATTAATTATTTTCAGAAACAATAAAACTCATCGTAGAACATCAATTATTTTTAATACAATTTTAATCAAATTCCTCGAAATATGTAATTATTTAAAAAATTCATGATGAAATTGTTTATAGAAATTGAATTTTAAGGAACATTGAATTATTCAATAAATTATTTATTTTTGTATTTAAATAATTGAATTCTTGTTGAATTTTTTAATAAAAATTGATTTGAAAATAAATTTCAACTAATATTTTGGATTATAATTGAATATTAAAAACAATATAGCGTAAATTTTTAGAAGCAATTAAATTTTGAAAAGATTTCAAATTAAAATCTTCTGGAAATTTTAATTTTCTATATTTTGAACTAAAAATTTTGTGAAATGAATGTTTTTTAAAAAGTTTATTTGTGGAGTTTTTTATAAGGTTATTTGAAGTTTTTATTTTCTAAGTTATATTTAATTGAAGATTTTCCGAATAATTGAAACTTTATAAAATTGAATTTTACAAATGAAATAAATAAATATTCAAATAAATTTGAATATTCTTTAGGAATTTTTAAAAAATTATTCAAAATATTGGAATAATAGAAAATTTTTAGTTTAAAACATGAAAACAAAATTTAATTTGTGAGAAATTAAAAATTATTGCAGAAATTCAATTATTTTCAAAAATAAAGTAATATTCTTCGCAAAATTTAAATATTGTTTAAAAATAAGAAAATTCTTCTTAAGGAATTAATTATTTTCACAAATAATAAAACTTATCAATGAATTTCAATTATTTTCAATACAATTTTCATCAATGTTACCGAAAAATGTTTAAAATAAATAATTGAATTCTCGTAGCATGAATTTGAATTTCAGTAAAAATTTGAGATAATAATTGAATATTAAAAGCAGTAGAGCGTGATTTTTTTTTTAAATAATTCAATTTTGAAATTAATTTGTTAAAAAGTTTAATTCAAGTTTGTATATTACTTGAAGTTTTTATTTTCTAAAATATAATTAAGTGAAGAATTTATGAATAGCTGAAAATTCGTCGAATTGAATATTGTAAACAAATGGATTTGAAAATTGTCAAAGAACTTTTTCGAAAATTATTAAAAATAGACGATTTGAAGAAGAATTTTAGTTGTACAGTTACTGGTTCGAACCCTGATTGTTACATAAAAGTGAAACACGAAATACCTCTGCTGCAATTGTCATAGTTTGTGGTAAGGTCTTCTTTATCTTATTATAGCCATAAGCAATTGCAACATCTTCGTAAATGTCGCAGGGATGAATAACATCGTGCCGTGTAGGTGGAATCTCAACTAACAATTCATTTCCCTTTTCCACTTCCGTCTTCAAGTGCATTCTTGATAATAATTTTGCGACTTCATCCGGAGTTTGTCTAGTGTTTAAACAAAAACAGAAATCGCCGTTCTACTAAACTTCAAAAAATAGATTTAAAAAAGAAAAGACTATACAAGAAAATTAATTAAGAATTTATACCACTTTATACTCACGAAAATTTCTATTTGCTAGAAAATTGTTTACAATCCCTATAGATAATATTGATCTAAATATTTTTCCTAAGAAAACTTTTTCTAGAAAATTTTTGCCAGAAAATTATTTACAATCCCTATACATAATATTGGTCTAAATGTTTCTTTTTACCAGTGTCGATCAGTAAATACATTAAATCACTAAAAAATTCCAAAATTTCATTTTAGAGCTAAAAAATCGTTTTTTCAAGCTAATGAAGTATTATAGATTCTAACACATTTTTAAAATGTTTTACTTCTGAAAATTCGCCAAAAAATTAATTATATTCTGAACTTGAAAAAGTGGTATAAAAACTTGTGTTTTGGCTATGAAGTACTGAAAGTATTTCATAAAATTATTTTCTTTCATTACTGCGAATAAAAGTGAGCTATTAAATTTACAAAAAAAAGGAGAATTAAGAAATTAAATTTACATACTCTACACCAATGTATCGTGCTGCTTTATCACTTTTCACTTTTTCTGTTCTGTACTTCAGATCAGGATAGTAAAATGATTGTCCATCGGGGTAAACCACCTCAACTGTTTCTGCAACATACTTTTCCGAACAGTAATGACTGAAAGCAGTTACGACTGTGTCAACTGCTATTCGCGCCTGGAAATAAAAAATTATTATTTACCCACTTATATAGTAGCATAATTCGAATTTCACAAAATACGCCTTTATTAAACTGAATTTACTATTAATCCTTAAGGGGAAATTTTACCCTTTCCCCTCGTAATTGACCAATCGCTCTCTGGGTCTTTCTCAGGGTTCGTGCGTCTGATATACTCAGTTTAATTTTTGCGAAGCGTCAAAAATGATATTTAACTTGGCATTTTATTTTATTATTAGCAAACAATACGTTAATGGAACACGGTATTCCGTTTATTATTATTTTGTAAATTAGAAAATTTTATATTTTCAGGAATAAAGATCAATTTTCCAAATTATTACAGATTCAAAATTTAAAGAATTTATTTATAAAAAACACATAATATTAGATATTCTTGTTTCTTAAAAAAAATTCCATTTTTCTAAAACTTTTCGAAAGAATACAATTATTTTTAAAAATATTATTTAAATTCAATTATTTTCAAGATTTAAAAAAAAATTCAATTATTTTTATAAAATGTAAAATTCTTCCCATAAATTCAATTATTTTCATAAATAATAAAATATTTCGGAGAAATTCAATTATTTTCAGTACAATTTTAATAAAAGTACTCGAAAGAATAATTATTATATTTAAAAATATTATTTAAATTCAATTGTTTTCCATATTTTTAATAAAAATTCAATTATTTTCCAGATTTTAAATAAAGATTAAATTATATTCAGTAATTGTGATAAAAAATTTTTTTCGAAATAATTCAATTATTTTTTATAAGTTGTACAATTGTTATCAAGAATTCAATTATTTTCATAAAATTTCCAGAAAAAGAATTTAATTATATTTAAGAAAATTATAATAAAATTTTTCTAAACAATTTAATTCTTCTTAAAAGCTTTTAATAAAATCTTCTATATTAATAAAGTTCGTGATCTGGTAATCTGTTCGCAGTTTGAAGTTAGATATTGCTTGCTTTTTTGTTTCTGAACTTTTTTTTATAATTTTTCTTTTCAAATATTTTCAATTTTAAAATTAATGTAATGAAAATCCTCGAATTATTGCAAAGAATTTTATCAAAAAATTTGATAATAATAGAATTCCTTCTAAAAATGGTATAAAATTCTCGTGAAGAATTTTATTAAAATTCTCGTGAAGAATTTTATTAAAATTCTCGTGAAGAATTTTATTAAAATTTTTAAAAATGCTAATTAAATTCTTTTGAAGAATTTCTTTCAATTTTTTTGAAAACTAATGGAGTTTCTTTAAAAGTTTAAATTAAAAATTTTGAAAGCAATTAAATTTTATGAAGAAGAATTTTATTACTATTTATAAAAATAATTAAATTAATCCGAAGAATTTATTAAAATTCTAGAAAATAAATTAATTTTATGTTAATATTTGAAGATTAAAATTCTTTCGAGAAATTCTATTAAAATTGTTTTGAAAATAATTCACTTTCTGCAAAGGATTTTACTATTTATAAAAATAAATGAATTATTGCAAAGAATTTTACTATTTATAAAAATAATTGAAATGTTTCGAAGAATTTATTAAAATTTGGAGAAATAATCAACTTGGTATGAAGAATTTTATAGAAATAATTGAAAATAATGAAATTTTTTTCATTTTTATAAATATTGAGACAATAATTGAATTATTTTTAAAGAATTTAAAATCCTTGTTGAAATAACACAACATTAGAGAGCATTAAAGTTTTACATATTTCCTCTCAAACGGATAATGCAGATTTATTGTAGTAAATAAATAATTAAAAATGTATTAATTACAATTAAGAAAATTCATTTACCTTGGTAAGGTCAGTAGCAGTGCATTCGATGAAAATATTTTTTGTATCAAGAGTGATTTTACTATGATCTCCATTAATAATTGGCGGTAACGATAGTACAACACCTTTACTGTCGTAAATTACAGGATACACAGGACTATCCCTAATAATTGGTAAGAATTGCTTCAATTGAGCGTGATTCTAAAAATGGGAATACGATTCAAATTAAACATAGTTCTTTTAAAAAGTATGCACATGTATCATTACAGATTGTATAAGATGTTAATCTTCAACTTACAGAATAGAGTTCCATGATGCCGCTTCCGGTATATTCCTTTTCTGCATTGAGAGGTTTGAAGCAAATCTCCTCCGGTGGTTTCGCATCGTAAACAAATGGTCCTTGAATTGTATCTAAATCGTGAGTACCAATCGAAACAAGACTGCGTTTCCGGCCAATATTTTGATGCAACTTATCTTGCAGATCAATGAAGCTGTTATACGAATCTTGGGTTAGAGTTACATTTCTCAAAACTGCAGCGACCAAATGTTGCCTCACTTGTAAACACTGTGAAGTATTTCGCAATTTTTAATTTCAAAATTTCATTGTTTCCTAATTTATGCGAATGTTTTTAAAAATGTTCAGTTGAATTTTATTAATGATCAATGAATATTTTATATTCTTTGAAAAATATACTTACAGACTTTTTCATAACGATCTTTTGCATTCCATTTTTCGGCCTAATGCTTTTGTAACGGGGTAAGGGCACTCTAAAATAATACAAATTTTCAGTTTGAGTTTCAAAGATAATAATAAACAAAAAACGTATTTTATAAACAATTTTTGAAATATATTTTTACAATTACATACAATAAAAACATGTAATTACTTTTTATGTATTTAAATTTTCGGAAATATTGAAAATAATTGAATTTTTAAAAATTAGAGTGAAAAAAATTCTGAGAAAAAGTTTATTCAAAAATATTTTAATACTATTTTTATAATCTATTTTTTTATTTTCATTACAATTTTTGAGAATTAAATTATTTTCAAAATTTGCAATTCAAATTCTTTAAAAGTTCATTTTCAAGAAGTGTAATAAAATAATTGAAATAATAATTAAATAAAATAATAATTTTCAACTAAATTTTACAAAATATTTCAATGAATCAAAATTAAAAATTGATAAAAATTTTAGAAAATTTGAATTTTAGTAAAATTTAAAATTGTACTTTTTCTTTTTAATTGTTAATTTATAAAATTTAATTAAAAAATTTAAAAAGTGATTCAAAAATAACTTTTCAATGACTTTTTTAAATTTGACGTACTTTCTAAATTCTGATAAATAGTAAATGAAAAAGTATAAAATAAAAAAATAATATTAAATATTATATTTGCAAGTACTTTTCTAAAAAGACGAGGAGTCCTGTCACCAAACCCTCCAAGCACAATAGATCGTATCGATTAGCAGGAATATCAATTTTATAAATTACTTCCTCCGATGCACCATCACTTTGTTCTGAGCCTTGTTCTTTAGCGATTATTTGCTTTTCTGAAGTCTATAAAAAATAAATTATTATTTTAAGAATATAGTCAACAAGAAAACTTAATTTTAAAAATAAATGTTACTAGACAGTTAGGAAGAAAGGTAAATTATTATAAAAAAAAGCGTTGGAACGAATACATATTCATCAGTTATCTGAAAAGTATTTTGATTTATTCATTTTCAATATAAATGAGTTCTTTCGAAAAATTCTTCTATAATTTAAAAAAAAGCTAATTAATTTTGTGGAGAATTTTAATTATAAATTTAAAACATGATTGTCAATGTTATTAATAAGAATTGTAAAAATACAATAAAAATAAAAATAAAAAAAATAATTAAAATAATTAAAATTGTAACGCTAATTTTTTTATTTAAATTTTCGGAAATATGTAATAGAAAATAATTAAATTTTCAAAAATTAAAATGTAAAATTCGATGAATTGTTTTTTTTTTGAAAAAGTATTTTAATATAATTTTCAGAAGCTAATTAAAATTTTTATTAAAAATAAAAAATAATCAAAATTATAAAGCTATTTTTTTATATTTCAATTTTCGGAAATTTGAAATTGAAAATAATTAAATTTCCAAAATTAAAATGAAAAATTCGAAGAATTGTTTTGAAAAATATTTTAATATAATTTTTAGAAGTTAATTTATGATTTCATATTTACGCTTGGAAGATTTTTTAATAAAATTTTTTCGAATTTAATTAATAATTAATCATTATTATCGTTATTTTAGATCATTGGGGCTTTTCCATTAAAATTTTTTTTTTTGATACTTTATTATTATTTCTTACCACTTCATCTAATTCCAAACCGAATTGAAAGCACAGGTTTTGAAATTCATCGTCAGCTGTAATAGAAAAAAAAATTTACTTTATTAGTCTTTTTATATTTATATTATTGTTACTTTATAATATAAATTTGACAACAATCTGGTAGAAAAAAAACAATACACGTGTTTAGGGAAAATTTATAAACAATTGAACTTACAGTACGATTTTCCCAGTTCTTGAAATAAAAGATCTCGTTTAACTCCAATTGTAGGCATGTTAACTTTTATATTTACAATAAAGAAAAGTAAACAGACTTTTTTTTGCTTTTAAAAAATATAAATTGTGAAAAAAACGGAATAAGTACACTTTACCGACTTTGACAAATTATCAAAATTGAAAACCAGTTTTTTGGTTATGTTACGCAGGGATGGGTTTCTAATTTCCTATAAAATGTGGTCTTAAAGCTCGGTCACACTGTCACAGCCTTTAATTGACTGTGTAGCTGTGTTACGTGCTGGATTCGACGTAACATCACGATTTCCGTTGAGCGGAATCGAACAATCATAATTTCTTTTTAAATATTTATTTTATCGAAAGCTCTTTTTTAAAACAATAAAAATAGATTTTTTAATTTTATTGTTTAAAAAACAGCTTTCGATAAAATAAATATTTAAAAAGTTATGGTCGAAAAATTGATTCGTGATGCATAAGATAGAAAAGGACAGAAATATATAGCTGTCCTTTTCTAAGTTATTATGTGCGTTCGCGATACAGTTGTAATTAGACCTTAAATCAGCTGATAGCAGCCATATTGGATTTCCCCTACCCTTCAGTACCTAATTTCCATTTTTCAGAATGCGGAATTTTAAAAAATAAAGAAAGTAAATAATGAAAACCAAATAAAAGGGCATTAAACATTTTTTATTGAAACTGCATGTTTCATCTATTAATGTAGAAATAATTTTATTAACAAAAAATGACAACTTTCGTAAAATTGCGGAATTTCAAGTGCGATATCCGCAATTGTCAATGCGGATTCCGAATGAAGATCTTATTTTGCGGTGTAAAATGCGTTTTTAGCATAATATTGATGAAAATCGAATAATGGAACGGTCACAGCTCGGCTGCCTGCCTGCCTGCCTGCAGGTCGTTATGGCAATATATAAGAGTAAGAGAGTCAGACAATTTAAATTATTCGTCTCCTCTCTCTTACTCTCGTAGCGGCTGCCTGCGCAGGCAGGCAGGCAGCCGAGGTGTGACCATGCCATAAGTTGCATTTTATGGTAGAAAAATGCGATACATTGTAGCAATGAACGAAAGAAAATAGGGCCTATATTCTCTGGTGGTAAATTTAATTTTACCTCTAGAGTGTATAACCTGTTTTATAGACAAGTACCAAAGATGGCGCCAGAGTGCTAATAAACGATCTATTTCCACTTGTATCCGATCAGCTGTTACCACGTTGAGAAAGAAATAGTCGTAATAAGCTGCAGGCGGCGACTGATTGAAAACAATAAGTGAGTTAGACGCTTTTTAAGGCAAATGGCCGTCCTGTCAGTATGAGCAAGCGTGTGTCGTGCAATAAGGTTAAAGGGCCTCTTCCAGGCACCGCTTCTCGCGGCCCTGCTTGACGGCAAACAAGTGTAGTGTTGTATTTTCATTTCGAAATCACACCAAGTGAACGTGAAGAAAAAGTGAAGATTAATCTACCTCGTCAAGTGTATGTTATTGTCATCGAGAGCACTGTGAAGAGGTGAGTGTCCTTTTGTTTTTGTGCACTGTGTGTCAGAGTTTAAACAATCGAAAGTGCGTGCTACACTTTTCTCATTCGTCAGCAGTCCACTCCCAAGAAATTCTTTCAACTTTGTTATTGTCCACAAGAGGCAAGCATATGGTTATAAGGTGACTGGATCATTGTCGACTTTGCCCTGCTTATGATAACTATTCTTTTAGCCAACTAATTATTACAAAACACACGCAGTCAATTAGATTATTAACACAACTCGAAATATCATATATTATTTTTTCATAATATAAAAAAAGTGCATTAAGTTCATTTACTTCTACAATTTAGTGAGTTTGACATTCAGAATCGGTTGCCATAAAAAAAAAAATGTCGCCATTTGTTGCAAAAAATATAATAATAATGTTGAAAATTGTTAATCGAGTGGGCGTTTCAGACACCTAGCAAATATGGGTAATAAAGAAGGAATTTCTATTTAAAGAAACAAGGACAGTGAATTCAACTGTCTTTTGCCCTCCTGTAAACTGATTTTCTTTTCTCTGTATATGAAGAAAAACTGGTGTTCAAGCTTGAAGGGATCTATTTCAACATACTTGTAAACACGTGTAACTATATATACATTAGTGACACTAGAGCGTAACCTATCAGCGGAATGTTTTTAAAACCACGACACTCCCACAAATTACATTGCTACGTCACGACGACACTCTACTATAGGTAGTAGCAAGTATATAAGATAACTTCTTCCATATTACATTTTCTCTATTTTAATAATTACATAAAATTTTCCCTTCACACTTATTTTATTCAAAATTTAGAATTTTACCAATTTAGTCTTCATTTAAAGAGAAATAAATCAACTTAAGAAACTTGTTATAAATAACCTAAATAACGAAAGAATAGAAAATAAATTTTTTCGATTTTTTCCGATTATTCCTCATTTATAGAATCTTCTGTGATAATTCGAAAATCATTTTTCTCTCAATATCTTTTACTATATTTCATTTTTCTATTATTAGAATAAAGTATGAAATATTTCTTTCTACAATTGTCAGAAATTAAAAAGAGAAAAAACATAACCTCAAACTAATACTGCATTTTATGCATTTTATATTTTTCATTATTTTTCTATATCAGAATATATTTCTTTAAAGACACTTGATGTCATTAAAATACAAATTCTTCTTATTAATAGTTGACAAACACAATAACAAGATTATTATTCAACACTCAAAACAATTTGTTTCAATTAAATTTTTGTTCCATCAATCTAGTAAAGTTAACTAACAGATTGTTTTTTTTAATTATTATTATTACATATTTTTTTCCAAAATTTTAATAAAAATCTTTATACACGAATTTGATTATTTTTATAAATAGAAAAATTCTTTGAAAAAATTCAATTAATAAAATTTTCCGAAAGAATATATTTATATTTTAAATTGTAATAAATTTTTCTCAAAAATTCAATTTTTTTTTATTAATTGATAATAAAATAATTCTTTTTAAAACTCTTAATTATTTTAAAAACTGTTAATAATATTCTTTATACGAATTCAATTATTTTCACAAATAAAATGGAAAATGTAATTTTTCGCAAAAATTCAAATATTTTTAAAACAATTTTAATAAAGTTTGGCAAAAAATTTTTTTATTTTTTTTATTAATTCTTCTCAAAGTTTCGATTATTTTCATAAATAATTAAATTCTTCTTAAAGTTTCGATTATTTTCATAAATAATTAAATTCTTGTTGACTTAAATTATTTTTAATTCTAATAAATTTGAATAGGAATTCCATTATTTTTGTATAAATAATCAAATTCTTCGCAAAGAGACAACTATTTTCAAAAATTTTCATAAAATTCTTTAAAAAATATTTTAATTTCTTTAACAAAAATTTTTGCTAAAATTTTAATAAATCCTTTGAAATAATTAAATTTTTTCTAAAATTTTAATAAATCCTTCGAAATAATTAAATTTTTTCTAAAATTTTAATAAATCCTTCGAAATAATTAAATTATTCTTATAAATATAGCAAAAAAATTATTCGTAAGAATTCAATTAATTTTATAAATAGTAAAATTCTTTGCAGGGCTTCAATTATTTTCAAAACAATTTTAATTAAATTCCTCGTATGAATTTAAATATTTTCATAAATTTTATTTATTTTCTAAAATTTTAATAAATTCTTCGAAACAATTCAATTTTTTTTATAAATACTACAATTTGAAGGAATTAGATTATTTTTAATACAATTGAAATAAAATTACACGAAAAAATTTAATTAGTGTCAAAAATTTCCATAAAATTCTATTTCAACAAGGATTTTAAATTCTTTAAAAATAATTTAATTATTGTCAAATTATTTATAAAAAAAATACAAAATTTCATTATTTTCAATTATTTCTATAAAATTCTTCATACCAATCTTCATACCAATTTAATTATTTCTCAAAATTTTAATAAATTCTTCGAAAAATTTCAATTATTTTTATAAATAATAAAATCCTTTGGAATAATTCATTTATGTTTATAAATAGTAAAATTCTTTGCAGAAATTTAATTATTTTCAAAAGAATTTGAATAGAATTTCTCGAAGGAATTTTAATCTTCAAAATATTAACATACAATTCCTTTATTTTCTAAAATTTTAATAAATACTTCGGAACAATTCAATTATTTTTATAAATAGTAATAAAATTCTTCATAAGAATTCAATTATTTTTAATACAATTTTAATAAAATTCTTCTTCATAAAATCCAATTGCTTTCAAAATTTTCAATTAGAATTTTTGAAGAATCTTCATTAGTTTAAATAAAATTCAAAAAAATTCTTCAAAAAAATTTAATTAGAATTTTTAAAAATATAAACGAAATTCTCTGCAAAAATTCAGTTATTTTCCTAAGTAATGAAATTCTGTAAAGGAATTCTATTATTATTAAAATTTTGAAAAAAAATTCTTTGCAATAATTCGATGATTTTCAATACATTAATTTTAAAATTATTGAAAATATTTGAAAAGAAAAATTATAAAAATGTTAAGAAACAAAAAAGCAAACAACTAACTTCAAACTGTGAACAGATTACCGGATCACGAGCTTTATTAATATAGATTATTATTATTATTTTGTAAATTAATGTTAAAAAATAGTAGAATTGATTGATGTTTATACTGAAAAATAAAAATTATAAATGAAAGTAGTCTTGGAAAAATGGTTATAATTTGGAAATTATTTATAATTGGAGAAAAGTCAAAATTGGAAATTGGTTATATTGGATAAATAGTAAGAATGAAAAATAAGTAATATTGGGTAAAATGCAAAAAGTGGATGAAAGGTAAAATAGTAAATGTTGCATAAAAGGCTTAATTGGAAATAATGTAATAATAATAATGTAATAATGTTTTATGTAATAATGTAAAAAATTGAAAAATAGTTTTATTGCATAAAAGTAAAATTAGAAATATTTCAAGTCTGGCTCATAAATGTTGAGTTAGTATTTTTTATTTGTGGTTAAAATTTAAAATAGTTTTTAAAAAATATTTTTTATTTAATGGACTGTAATGTTCCACATTTTCATTCATTAGTGTTCCGTATACACTAATGAATCCGAATGGTTAGGGGCTTAAAATGTTCATCTTAAAATAATGATGTTTAAATTATCGCAGTGCGGGCCATTTAAGAAATTCAATGTGGCACTCTAAATATGATTCATGGGGTAACAAAAAATAGGATATATCTAATAAATACGTAATTTATGAAGCTTAACAGCATATGTGACTTAGAAAATCAATGGTAACTTTCTCGACCACTTTTCTCTTCAAATATTTCAAAAATCGAGCTGAAATTTTGTAAGAGAGTCTAAAATACAATAAAGAAGGGAGAAAAAGTGGAAAAGTTTAAATAAATCAAAAATAAAAAATTTACAACACTTTAAAATTGGTATAAACGAGAAATTGATTAGAAGTGATCGTGGCTAACTGGTAGATTTAAAGTAATTTGAAATTGATTTTTGAAATATTAAAACTTTTGTACATCGCTGACCTTCTTCATTGGATTTTAGACTTTCGCACAAAGTTTCAGTTGAATTTATTAAATATTTAATGAGAAAAGTGGTCTAAAAAATTACCATTGAGAGTCTATGAATCACATGCTGTTAGAATCGTCAAATTGTTTTTGAAGAAACCTGGTCTCAAGGCAGCTATAAAAATAAAATCAGATTTTTTGTATGAAGTAGACTTTTGTTCCTATTACAAAATTTTCACTTTGTCAAGTTTCGGTTCTTCGATCCAACCCCCCTAAAACTTTAAAATTTCCAAAACATTTCTGAAAACAAATTGACCCTAAAAAGATTCGATAAGTGAAATATAATATACAAATGATCTAGTCACCAAGCTTAGCATGTTTGATTTTCGTAAATGGAAAAATAAATGCATTTTAAAACATGTAGGAGACAATGCAAGCTGAGTTGATGTATCGGAAGGCCTCAGTGATACCCTCGCATCAGGAGGTGGCCACAACTCAGACTGGCGTTCACAGAATGAAGCGAGCAAGTAAGGATTCGAGAGAAACCATACATTCAGGTCATTTTATGGTGTCAGACTTTGAGGCTGAGGCTCAGGACGATGAAGATGAACTCGCCGTACCCGTACCTGAAGAGGAAGTTGCACGACTGGCAATTATCGCTCCTGTTGGCTTCTCCTTGGATAAGTTTGTCTCCAATTCGCCATCAGATGCTAATTCACAACAACTCAGCATTGAAACATCACTCAATAAACTCTTCCAGTGTATGTCACTTGCTTACAGGTGAGGCTTTCATATATTTAATGTTATCACAGTAAAAAGTAAATCTTATTTTAAGAACGAGCTGAAATTAAACATTGAAACTAACACCGGTCTTAATTTTGAGCTTAGCTTGCGTGAAAATAAGGAAAGGCAATCTGAATTTACAGTTCTGATTACTGTACAGTGAATTTCTAAATAATTCACTGAATTCAATGATTGTATTCTTTACGTTTCTCACATTTTATTCACGTAATATTTTTAATCCTCAAGAAATTGATAGGTTTAGGTTAGTTTTCCATACCTAAACACGCGAAAATACAATATTTATGTGATCATTCTCAGAAATGGCTAAATATTGCATTTTCTTTGCCGACAGTCGAACGCTAAAGATAAATTAATTTTTATTATTATAAATCGACTAAAATACGAATAAAAAGTAAATTCATAACTGGCCATAAAATAGTCCGAGAGCTGGGTCAATAAAAAAAACAAATTACATAACCTCAAACTGTCAAATTTTGTTAAATGTCTTCTGTAGGAGACCGTTTTTTTTGCAAAAAGATCCGTAAAGTCCGTAATTTGATTCAAAAAGGACGCAAAGTCCGTAAAATGTACAATACACTTTGCAGAATTTTAGAAAAAATATACAAATAATTGCAGAAATTTAATTACTTTCAAAAGTATAATAAAATTTTTCGCAAAAATTCAATAATATTGAAAAAAATTTTAATTTCAAAAAATTATCGTCAAAATTTAAATTATCTTTTGGAAATAATTCAATTCTTTTCCGAAATTCAATTATTTAAAAAAAATTGTAATAAAATTCTTGCGGCAAAATTTCAATTAGTTTAAAAAACTTCCCTCAATTCAATGATGTTTAATATTTGCTATTTTAATAAAATTATCAGAAAGAAATCAAATATTTGAAAGAAATTAAATAACATTATTCTAAAAAATTTGCCTTAATTCAATGATTTTTAATATTTGCTATTTTAATAAAATTATCAGAAAGAAATCAATTGTTTGAAAAAAATTAAATAACATTTTAATCGAATTCCTCGAAAAGTGTAATTATTTAAAAAGTTTTTATTAAAATTTGTCAAAAGAATTCAAATATTTTAAAATTCATTGATAAAATTCTTTATGGGAATTGAATTTTATTAAACATTCATTTGAATTTTTGCAGAATTTTTCTCGAAACAATTGTCAATAATAATTCATAGTTTTAAAATTTATTTTTCAATAAAAATTCAATAAATTATTTATTTTTGTATTTAAATAATTTAATTCTCGTGAAATTTTCTATTAAAAATTGCTTTAAAAGTGAATTTCAGTTTAGATTTTAGATAACAATTGAAAAGGTTTGAATTTTAAATTTTATGAAATTAAAATTTTGAATGAATTTTATCTGAAATTTTAAAGAACTATTAGAATCTTGAACATTTTTTAATAATTTAAATTCTTTTGAAGTGAACAAAAACAATTTTAATAAAAGTTTCCAAAAGAATTAAAATCTAAACTTTTTATATTTTTAACTAACAATTCCGAGGAATTAATTTTTTTTAAGTTTAAACGACTTTTTTGTTACAATTATTTGAAGTTTTTAATTTCTAATTTATATTTAATTGAAGAATATTTACGAATAATTGAATTTGTTTATTATTGAATTCTGACAAATTAATTTAAAAATTCTCAAATAAGTTTTCAAAGAATTATTAAAAATAGTTGATGAAGAATTTTAGTTAAAACACGGAAACAAAATTTAATTTTTGAAAAGTTAAAAATTATTGTACAAATTTATAATAATTTCTAATAATATTATTCGTAAAAATTAAATATTCTTTGAAAAGTAATAAATTCTTCCTAAGAATTCAATATTAATTTTACAAATATTAAAACATGTGGAATTTCAATCATTTTTAATACAATTTTAATGGAATTTCTCGAGAAATGTTTTTAACAATTTTAATTAAAATTCGTCGAAAGAATTTCAATTATTTAAAAATTTATTGATGAAATTCTTCATGGGAATTGAATTTTAAAGAACATTTAATTATTCGATGTTTAATTTTTGTATTTAATGAATTGAATTCTAGTAGAATTTTCCAATAAAAATTGATTTAGAATTGAATTTCATTTAAGATCATAATTTATATTTTTGAATGTTACAAGCAATATATAGTGGTTTTATTTTAGAAATAATTGAATTTTGAAATTGATTTGTTTGGAAAAAGTTTAATTGAATTGTTCTAATATTATTTGATGTTTTTATTTTTTAATAAATGTTTAATTATTGCAGAATTTACGAATAATTGAAATTTTGCAAAATTTAATATTGAAAACAAATAGGTTTGAAAATTGTTGAAGAACATTTGCGAAAATTATTAAAAACAATCGTTTTAAAGAAGAATTCTAATTAAAAATTTTTAAAAATAATAATTGAACTAATAATGATTTTATAGTTTAGTTTATTTATAGTTATCCGATTTGCGTAAAATGCCCCACATTCTAACCAAAATGTACCTATACATTATTATTTTTCTTAATCTTGATATATTAATAGTAGATAAACTTAATTTTTTTATACAATAAAACAATAAAGAAAATTTGGCTTTTATTAAAGTCCTACAACCTCTTTTTGAAATATAGTGCATCATAGAACACAGTAAATTAAAAAATAGAGAAATTGCAGTTAGTTACAAAAAATATAGATTTAATTTACTTAAAAATTCTAGTTTAAAAATTCAGAAACATGCTTTATAATCACCATACTTAAAACAGACAAAATTGTTTCATCTGTAGGGAAGACTAATAGATGACAATTAAGTTAATGAAAGAGTCCGTAGCACCAGAAACAACAAGATCGTAATTAATTGTATCCCTAAAGTCCAAAACTAATATTTGTATACATGGCTTCTTCTTTCCATTTCCCTCTGTTTGAATGTTTAATGTAATGCTTAACTTTAATTAATTTTTTAAAATTCCTTTTCCATTAAACTTTTGAGATCTAAATTTTTTTCTTAAATCGGTATTGGGGAAAGTAGCTCTATATGAATCGTGTGAATTTTTTAAAAGGTCCAGCCTTATTGAATCTGTTTTGAAGTTTTAAAAACTTACACAGAATTCGAGGAACATATTTAGTAATGTTTGACTTAGACACAAACCTTACAAATATAATGAAATTGTATTAATGATTATTTGTTAATTTCAGCTTTTTTTGAAAATCATCGAACAACCATAGCTCTATAGACGATTATCACTGCGGAATAACGCCAATAATAAAGTAGAAGAAATGAAATATGGGTTAAAGTTAAATTAATTTTTGACCGAATGAGATTTTTGAGCTCTCCATTAAAAGAAAGTAGACTTTGAACTTATTGTCAGTGTTTCTCTATAGATTGTAGGCATATAACCACTATACGTAACTGGTTAAGCCATTCTTTAGACTCCAAGTTCATTCACTCGAAAGACTTGAGCAAAAAGTAGATAAGAAATACACTCTAGACGACTCTATATAGATCAACTTCCCAACAAATGTATGAATGCACACATGTTCATGTTAAAGTATAGTTACAATGAATAACGGTGCATGTTGTAAAATAGTAAATCTAAAATTGCCTTCATTGCATAATCCCGCATAACAATTGATCACGCTTGTCTCGTATTGTTTCTTCTTATGTTTCCAAAAATATTCTCAACTTTTCATTAAAAATTAAAATACTTGGGGAAAAAATCAGATTTTTTGCAAGACATTTGCATTTTGGGACAAATGCAACCAAAACATGGTTTTCTCATTTTTGATGAGAATGTAAAAATATATTTAAATGATTTATACCCTGATTTTAAAATTAGGGTACAAAATATACGAAACATTTTTCTTTTAATAAATATTCAAAGCAGAAAAAGTTCAGCAGGTAACATGTTGGAAAAAATAAGAGACGAAAATCAAAATTTCGTGTCTAGTTTGAATAGAAGAATGCTTGTTCTATTAATTAACAAAGTTCCTAGTTTCATTTGTTGCAAGTTGCAACAGATATGATTTTATCAGATAAACGTTATCATTCTTGAGACTTTTCGTTTGACACGAAAAACTCTGATACTTAATCCAAGACTTACTAACTATACTTAAAGGCTAAAATTTATTTCATTTACATTAAGTTTTCGAACTTATTATTTATCTCGTAAAGTTTAATTATCGTATAGGTAGATTAACTCTAATTCATATTTATCTTTTTTAAATTTACAAAACTTCGTCGTTCACATGTCCAAGAATCTTATGTAGTCTGTGATTAGGGATGTCGTGTATTGTAAACAATAATAATACCATGTATATTATTATTGTTGATAAATGTTAGGGAATTCAGGAAAATTTCTGCCTTGTTGCGTCATTATATAAATTTATGCTAGAAAATAATTAATAATGGAATTAAAAAATTATGTAATTATTTATTTTAATTGTCAAATAAAATAATAGGAAAAAATCAATTAATAGGTAAAAAATAATAATAAACTTTTTACACGAAAAAAATCAATTTCATTGCTGATAAAATAGTTATGATTTTAAAATTACTCTAATGAGGTCAATTAAGTTTGCACTGCTACTTTGTTATTTCTCAACTGCACAGGTGAAAAAATAATAGTTATTGAAAGTACTCAAAGCATCAAAATTTTTACTTTTCTGAAAGTTTCTTTTTTTGAAATTTATCAAATTAATTTTATTTATTTACAGGCCTCGATTATTATGATTTTTTCGATTTTTTTTTGATTATTTTACAAAAATGCGACTTTTTTTCTCATATTTATAAAAATTGCGACTTTTTATCGACTTTTTTTCCAAATTTTGCAAACAAAATATAACATTTTTAGCAGAAATCCAAATGATTTTAGTATTTCTAGTCCGAAAAATTGAACTATAAACAAATCTTTCAAAAATTCTTTTTAAATCATTATTCTATTTAAATTTTCAAAAAGTGCAGTTAAAAAGATTTGAAATAAATAAAATTTTTATAAAATTTATTTGAAAATAATAGTTGATCTTTATTTCAAGTATTATTATTACAATTTTTGAAAATTAACTTTTGAAGAAATGTTTAATTGCAATTTTTGTGAAAATAATTGAATTCTCAAAAAAAAAATTAATGAACAATCTCCATTTGTAAATTTATGAAAATTAAAATCAATGAGAACTAGCTTGAAAAAATAAAAAAAATTTTTTAAGTATTTAGAATTTTTTTCTTTATAAATTTTTGATAATTCAATTACTTTCAATACATTAAAAAATCATTGTGAAAATTTTATTTAACTGTTTTAAAAAAATTACATAGTTTTTTTTGTTGAAATTCTACACATAAATAATCCTTTTAAGAAAGTCAATTGTTTTCGAAAAATTTCATTAGAATATTAAAAAAAAATAATTCTTAGAATTGTTTTAGCACAATTTTTTAAAGATTTACTTATCTAACAACAAATTATGTTTATATTTATAATTAACATTTTTTAAAAAATTTGATTATTTAAAATTTGTTTTAAATTAAATTATTTTTATAAGATTTTGTCAAATTTCAATTTTTTTAAAATATTTTACTAAAATTCAATTCTTTTAATAATATTTAAACAAATTTAAATTATTTTACAACGATTTTACAAAAATTCAATTTTTTAAAAGTTTTTGTAAAATTTGTATTATTTTTAAACGATTTTACCAAAATTCCATTTTGTTTTAAAATCATTTTGTCAAATTTGAATTATTTTTAAACGATTTTACCAAAAATCCATTTTGTTTTAAAATGATTTTGTCAAATTTGAATTATTTTTAAAAGATTTTGTCAAGTTTCAATTAATTTTAAACGATTTTACTAAAATTCAATTGCCTCTTAAAGATTCTGTTAAATTTCAATTATTTTAAAACGATTTTATCAGAATTCAATTGTTTCTGAAAGATTCTGTCAAATTTCAATTATTTTAAAACCGCTTTACTAAAATTTAATTACTTTTAAAAAGATTTTACCAAATTTAAATTATTTTTAAAACATTTTACAAAAAATCAATTGTTTTAAAAAGATTTTACCAAATTTAAATTATTTTTAAAAGATTTTGTCAAATTTCAATTAATTTTAAACGATTTTACTAAAATTCAATTGTTTCTTAAAGATTCTGTTAAATTTCAATTACTTTTAAACGATTTTACCAAAATTCAATTGTTTCTGAAAGATTCTGTCAAATTTCAATTATTTTAAAACCGCTTTACTAAAATTTAATTACTTTTAAAAAGATTTTACCAAATTTAAATTATTTTTAAAACATTTTACAAAAAATCAATTGTTTTAAAAAGATTTTACCAAATTTAAATTATTTTTAAAACATTTTACAAAAAATCAATTGTATTAAAATAATTTTATTAAATTTCAATTGTTTCTGAAATTTTCTGACAAATTTTAATTATTTTTCAACGATTTTATCAAAATTTAATTGTTTCTGAAAGATTCTGTCAAATTTCAATTATTTTAAAACCACTTTACTAAAATTTTATTACTTTTAAAACATTTCATCAAATTTAAATTTTTTTAAACGATTTTACCAAAATTTAATTGTTTTAAAAAGATTTTACCAAATTTAAATTATTTTTAAAGCATTTTACAAAAAATCAATTGTATTAAAATAATTTTATTAAATTTCAATTGTTTCTGAAATTTTTTGACAAATTTTAATTATTTTTCTATGATTTTGCCAAAATTTAATTGTTTCTGAAAGATTCTGTCAAATTTCAATTATTTTTAAACCATTTTACTAAAATTTAATTACTTTTAAAACGTTTCATCAAATTTCAATTATTTTTAAAAGATTTCACCAATGTTCAATTGTTTAAAAAAATTATTAATTTTTTAACTGTATGTAAAACTAAAAGATATGTATATTTAAAGAATTATTAAAAAATATTTTTATTAAATTAATTTTAAGAGTTTTTGATTTTAATTTTTTAAAAATATTATACTTTTAATAACGTTAAAAAAATGGACAATATTTACAGTTACAAGTTAAAATTTTTGTTGCAATACTGAAATAAATAAACGACGAATAAATAAATCTTGCAATTTACTTCTAATTTTGCAGTAATATTTAACTTGATAAATTTCAAAATTTGAAAAAACTACATTTTACAGAGTTTGTAAAAAATAAACAATTATTTGTTTAATTAACTGTAAAATGAAGAATTGTATATTTATTGTAGTTTGTTATTATTATAATAAAGTTTTTGCTAATGTTACAATTTATTATTAACTTATTTTTACAATTCTATTATTTTATAGTTGTTATTTTTTGTTACAATTTATTATTAACTTGTTTTTACAAACCTATTTTTGGCAAATATTATTCTTTATTAAAAATACGTCACGACGACACTAAATTCTCGCCAAAGTTCATTTTCCCTAATTTTTATCATACAAGTGTAAAATCCGAGTAAAATTTAATAAACAACTTGTATGATTTGCTCTAATCGTGTAACTTTTGTTAATGAAATTATTTTTAAAATCCTACTTATTATTATCATCATATTAGATATTATATTTAGAAATGAAAAATGTAATTTGTTCTTAATAGTCAGGAAATAATATATTTTATGAATAAATTCGAATTATGACTTCTGTCCTCTTATCTAATCTTGGAAAAATTAAAATAGTCGAATAAAACGGAATAAGCAAGGTCTAATGCCAAGGAAAATTTCTGAGAAGATAGCCAAAGAATGGGGTGAAAATCTTCCAATGACTGAGAATAATCTTTTAATTTTTTTTTATTTTTTACTATAAAATCAAAAATATTTATTTAATTGAAATTGAATTTCCAATCGTCCAAGTTGGATACTTTTCATATTAATTAAGAAGACAATATTATTTTATGAATATTTGAAATAAACAAACAAAAAAACAGTAAATATGATCTAAATTTGTTCCAGACAGAAGTTGACATCGCCTAAGTGGAATCGATTCAAAGGAATCAGACTGAGATGGAAAGACAAAATCAGACTAAACAATGTTATCTGGAGATGCTGGCATATGCAGTGTAAGTTCACTTATTCTCAAATTATTTAAATAAATTAATTTAATTTAAATAAATAAATAAATTAATTAATTTTTAATTATTTGTCATTAAATTAATAAATTAATTTAAATTAATTTAAATAAATTAATAAAATACTTTATTTATTTAATATTTAATCATAAAGATCTTTAATGTTTAGACAATTTTTCTTAAATTTTTTAATTATCGTTAAGATTTTTATGTTTTAAAAATAAGATGTAATTTTCAACAATTTATATTACATCTGTAGATTTTTAAAAATTTTATGTAAGAAACTATCACTAAATTAACATAACTTTTGAGCCTAATCTGATAATGGGTGAATTATTAATATTTGCATAATTATTATTCAACAGATTTAAATATTTTATACTGAATATCATCTTTTTTTAGAATATTTCATAAGAGGAAAAATATTCCTAATAATTTCACCTTTCATTAAATTATTATTCAGTAGAAAGCTAAATATAAAATCTAGACTCAAATAATATGGAAAAAAAATTATTCCTAAAAAATTCATTAAAATTCGTCAAAAGAATACAATTTTTTAAAAAATCATTACTAAATTGTAGTAAAGATTTTATTTATTAGAATTTAAAAATTACTGCCAATACATTTTTAATTTTTTTGTAATTAACCAAAAAATTTATCGCGGGATTTCAATTCTTTTTAAAAATTTTTCATGAATTGATCAAAAAATGTAATTATTCTTAATGATTTAATTTCAATTCCTCGAAACCATAAATAATTTTAAAAATGTTTTTTGTTTTTGACAAATTCTTTAGAAGAATTCAATTATTTACAAAAATATTAGAATTTTTCACAGGGATTCAATTATTTTCAAATATTTTAATAAAATTGTTTGAAAGAAATCAATTATTTTAAAAAAATGTTAATTACATTTTTCTGAAATAAATCAATTATTATTTTAGATTTTAATAAAATTGTTAATAAGAATTCAATTATTTACATAAATAATTCTTTGAATGAATTCAATTGTGTCAATAAATAACAAAATTATTCTCGAAAATTCAATTATTTTGAAGAATTTTTATAAAATTCTTTGCAAAAATCAATTATTTTCATAAAAAACAATATTCATGGCAAGAATTCAGTTATTTTTTAAAGACAAAAATTGCTTCGAAATTCAATTATTTTTAAAAGTAAAAAATTACTTCAAAATTCAATTATTTTTAAAAGTAAAAAATTACTTCGAAATTCAATTATTTTCAAAAATTCAACTAACATCTTTCACAAGAATTCAATTATTTTAATAAACAATAAAATTCTATTTAGGAATTCAATTATTTTAATATTATTTTTAATTTGTTAATTGATGTTAATTAATTTAAAATAAAATTTTCATAACATTTACTATATTTCTAAAAAAATAATTATTTAAAACAATGTTTTTAAATTTCTTCCTTTTCATTTAATTATTTTCAAAAATAACAAAATTTTACAACGAAATACATTTCCTTTTAAACATTTAAAGAAAATTATTCGCAGTAATCCAATTATTTTTATAAACAATAAAATTCTTCTCAGGAATTCAATTATTTTTGAAACTTTTACTAAAATATTCTTGGCAACTATTCAATTATTTTTATAAATAATAAAATTCATAGCAGGATTTTAATTATTTTTATTACAATTTTTTTAGAAATTGTGTTTAAAAGTTTCAAAAATTATCGTCAAAATTTCAATTATTGATAAAATTATGTATAAAAATTCAGTTTTAAGAAACTTTCAATCATTTAATAAATTATTTATTTTTCTATTTAAATAATGCAATTTTTAGTAGAATTTTATAATAAAAATTGATTCAAATATGAATTTTAATTAAAATTTTGAAGTTTTAGATTTTGTTATATATGTTTAATTTAAGAATTTCCGAATAATAGAGAAAAAACTTCTTAAACTTTAAATTTAGATACTAATTTTGTAAACAAAAGATTTTAAAAATTTCCAAAGAAATTTTTTAAAAGTAAGTAAGAATAATTAATTTATAGAAGAATTTTCTTTAGTTAAAAATTTTTGAATTACATTTTTAATTTTGTAAAATATACATTTAGTTTTAAAAATTTACAAAAATGTTGAATTAAAGTATAATGTTTTTTTTATATAGAAATATGGAAAAAGTTAAAAAAAACAATTAAAATTTTTGTGAATCAAAGTATAATAAGTTTTTTTAGTCGTCAAATTAAATTTTTCGATAGTCAGTTTTTTATATTTCTTCTTATCAATATTAAATCTACTTTTTGCTACTTTTATTCAATTAATTATCGAGTGCAAAGCATGACATCATAATAATGATCAATTATAATAATTAGCAATAACCAACATTCTCAGTCGCAATTAGTTTCTGTTCAACTTCATTCTATATCTGAATTTTAAATAACCTTTTATTTTCCAAAATAATTTATAATGCAGAAATTTATTTACATTCATTAACATATTCTCATAAACTTGTGTTTTTAATTGTAAAATATTGTCAAGTTTTTTCAAGATTCACGTTAATATATATATATTATTTGTATTTTTCAGTTATTTAAAAATTAATTTTTCTTCTTTTTCACGATAAATAAATTTATTTTTTTCTTTTCCAGTCACTTTTCACATGCAGTTTATGAAGAAACAATTTTAACAAAAACTTCTTTATTGATGAAAGTGGTTTTTAAAAACTCTTTAAAATTCGTAAAAATTAACTGCATACTGAAGAATGATCAAGATTCGTGAATTGAGAAACGATAAGAAAAAATGGAAACAAATAAAAAGTCTTTTCCACGCAAAAAGAACGTGATTATCGAAACATATAACATTTGGAAATTGAAAACAATGTATTATAAAATTTTTTTTTGAGAAAATTAATTTGTGCCTCTTGGAAGAATTTGGCAGCATAAAAAATTTTTAATTTTAAATGTCTTGTTGTCTCTTTTTCAAATGCCGAGAAAGTTCTGTTAATCTTTTCTTTTTATTTACCTTTTTTTGAATTTGTTATAATTTTTTTTTTCTATTTATTTATCATCTTGACTATTCATTGTTGTAGTGCCCCTCCAATTACTTTTCAATCGACTACATTAAAAACTTGTCAAGGTGACTTAAACACTTCAGTTTCCTCTT
Source organism: Leptopilina drosophilae (assembly GCA_032873175.1). Classification (NCBI taxonomy): domain Eukaryota; kingdom Metazoa; phylum Arthropoda; class Insecta; order Hymenoptera; family Figitidae; genus Leptopilina; species Leptopilina drosophilae. The sequence goes on from CM065482.1 coordinate 1,288,257, forward strand.
GTCTTTCAATATTCGAAGTTACATTTCAGTTGAAATTAAATTCATTTTTATTTTGTATAAATAATTCTCCACTATATTCATTTCCGGTTTTGTCTCGCCAATCAAAGTTCACTTGACGAAATAAGCAACAACTTTGAACGGCACAAACTGCAGTTTCACACTCGAATCATAATAGAAATATTGATAAATATAATATTATGTATTTTGCTTGAAAGGAATGATTGTTTTCTTTAATTTGAAAATTAATAAACATTTTCTCGAAACGTAATTCAAAATGCGTCGTCGTAAAATTTGCATTGAGCCCAGACCACGACTACTTTTTTTTAGTGGGGTAATTCAAAAAATAAAAAAAACATTTAACGTTCGACAATAAATAGTTCTTTCTAGTTTTTTGTGAAAAAATAATTAACATTTGTATCTGTAGGGTAAGTGCTTCTACTTTTTGAAGTAAAACACAGTAATTTGGAAATTTTTTAGTAAAGTTCATAGAAAACAAAAAAAAAAAACTGAAGAATTGCAGGCTTCGCATTTATTTACTTTTTACTAAAAAGCTACAATTTACTACTTTTTAACGTTACGCTACTATTTCGGTACTTTTTTTAGATTTCAGCCATTAAGAGAAATTTACATTTTTTTAGAGAGACTTTCTACTTTAAATTCCCTAATACTAGAAATCAAAAAACTATTCTCAAAAATTATAATCAAATTCTTAAAAACGATTCAATTATTTTCCTAAAAAAAAATTCGAAATTCAATTATTTTCAACGTATAGTATTTTCATAAAATTTCGCAAAAGAATTCAATTTTTTTTTAAATTTATAACATTCAACCAAAATTCAATTATTTTCGTAAATAATAACATTCACACAGGAATTCAATTAAATTAAAAAGTTATTTTTAAAAAATTTCGTAAAATCAATTTTTTAACAAAATTTTTATACAATTATTCACAATAATTAATTTATTTTCACTGATTATAATATTTTTAATGGAAATTCAATTTTAAAAAAATCCTTTGATGATGAAATTCTAAGCAAGAATTCAATTATTTTTGAAAAACTTTTGCTGAAAAGAATGTAATTGTTCTTAAAAATTTAATTTCAATTATTCGAAAACATTAATTAATTAAAAAAAATGTTTTTTTTAAATTCTTCGGAAAAATTCAATTATTTATAAAAATATTAGAATTTGGTACTGGAATTCAATTATTTTGAAATATTTTAATAAAACAGTTCGAAAGAAATTAAAATTTTTTTAAATATAATTTTAATTTCAATTTTTTAAAAATATTTTCTTTATATTCCTTTAGATTTTAATAAAATTCTTTCTAAGAATTCAATTATTTACATAAATTATTCTTTGAAAGGTTGCAATTATTTAAGATAAATAAACAAACTTACTGTCGAAAATTCACTTATTTTCAAAAATAATCATTATTATCATAAAAATTCAGTTATTTTTATAACTCATTAATTTTTTTGTGAAAATTCAATTATTTTTGAAAATTTTAATAATATTCTAATAAAGAATCTAACAAAATTCGCAAGAATTCAATTGTAGATTCATAATTAATAAAATGCTTTTTAGGAATTTATTTTTATTTTTTTATTTTTAGGAATTTATTCAGGAATTATTGCCAAAAAAAATTTTATGTAATGCTACATGGTCATTAAATTATTATTTATTATCAATAATTTTAATAGAATTTGTAACATTTAATTATAAAAATTTTAATACAATTTGTATAATTTAATTATCAAAAATTTTTATAGAATTTGTAAAATTTAATTATTTTTCAAATGAATTCAATTTTTTCATAAACATTAAAAATTTTCAGGAATTCAATTATTCAAATTAGAATTTGCATATTTCTAATTAGTCGAAAGAAATCAATTATTTAAATTTAAAAAAAAAATTTTCCCAAGAATGAAATTATTTTTCTAAATATTCAAATTCATTCATGAATAAGAAAACTCGTCGTTGCAGGAATTCAATTTATTAACAGGATAAGAAAGAATGGAAATATTATTTATTTAGTAGAGTTTTTAATAAAAAACATTAGAAAAATTTCATTTTAGCCCAATTTCGATTTCTCTGAAATATTATTTAACAGAAATTCCATTTATGCAATTTTCCAAATTACATAAATTTCTCTTTATTATAGGAGTTACTTGAACATAATTGCCATTTAATAAAATTTCTATTTGTCAAAATTTTCAAATGCTAGAAATTTTATTAAATACGAATTTTTTATTTGATTAATTTTTACCATTAAATATACGGATAAATTTCCAGTTCACCAACATTTGAAACGTAGAAATTTATATTTGACAGAAATTTGATTTGTGCGTCCAAACTCTCCATTAGAATAAGAAAATTTGTGTATCGCAGAAGAATGGAATTTTTAATGGTTTTAAAAAATATACTATTATGTTATTAAGTCTAAGTCATAAAAATATCGTTAGTGAAAACTTTTTTAAAAACTCAGGTCCAACACGTACTTTAAATGTATTTTGAGTTTTGTCTCTTAAGTTAATTTAACCAAAATTAAATACTTTTAACCGAATTTAAGCAAATAATTTTTTCTGTTTCAGTTATTTTAAAACAAAATACATTAGTTTGTCAATTTGCTTCGCCACTTGATGTCGATACACACAACAAACCGGAGGTAATTTATAAATTAAAATTATAATACTTTAATTATTAATAGGTAAATATTTCGTAACTTTCTAGTCCCTAGGAAAACCAAAATTTTATGATAAAATCCAACTATTTTCACAAAAGGAAAAATAATATTCAAATATTTAAAAATTCATTGTAAAAAGATTTTCCTCCTATTTTTTCTAGCATTTTATTATTTTTGTACATAATGTTGTTTTCTAAACAACTTTGTCTAAATCTTTATGAAATATTTGTTTTTTAATTTATCTGGATTTGTATTTTTTCAATACAAACTCTCGATAAGAATTTTTTTTTATCTAAACGTTTCAAATAATGAAGAACTATGTATCTATTGAGAGAATTATATTGAGATAAAAATAATAAGTTTTTTTTTAAAAAAAAGCCTTTTCTGATAAAGAGTAAACTAGTAAAAATCATCTGATTAGATAAACCTAGAAAAGTGAATGTTTAGTGTGTTTTTAATTTTTAATGTGTATAATAAACATGGTTGGATTAAATTTAACTTAATTTTGTATGTATATAATATATTATGAGAATATACAACTTTGTAACTAGCTGAATGTTTTAAAAATTTTTTTTTATTATATTTGGCATGTTAACAATTTTCAAACCCTATTTAGAGGAAGAAACATTTTTTAATTTGTCTTTATAGATCTCTTTGAAATTTAAAATTTTTACCAAATAGATGAATGAGAATAATTGAGATAAAATTGAATTTTTTAGGCTGTAGTGTTAGAGGGTAAATACTGGAAGAGAAAACTTGCGGCAGTGACAGCAGAATACAAGAAATGGCGGATGTTCTACAGGAACAAGATCCTTGGTTGGACCAACAAGGATGGCACAGACGTGGTATGTTTAATGATCATACAAAAATTAAGTAAACGATTTTAAGTGGTGTTGAAAAATTATTTATATTAATTATTTGCAAATACAAACACCATAAATCAAGCACAAAAAAAATTTGTCAATAAAGTGATGGAATTGTCAGGAAAAAATTTTTTGCCAGGGAAATTAATCAAATTGAGACTTTTTCTGAAAAATTTTGTTATTTATCAAGATTATTGAATTAAAACTTTTGAAATAATGAAATAATAAATTTCTGACTTTTCTCTGACCAATTTTATTAAAAACAGTTTTTTTTCTGTTTTATAATTTTTTCTAACAGAATGTGATAAGTTCTCATTGTTAATTTTTCGTTGCAATTCGTTGCAAAATACAATTATTTTCATAAATTGAATTATTGAATTATTTTTATAAATTTAAAAATCCATAACAAAAATTCAATTTCTTTAAAAAGAAAATGCTTTGCCGAATTTTTATTATTTTTATTACAATTTTAATAGAATTCCCCAAAAAAGTAATTATTTTTAAAAATTATATTAAAATTCGTTAAAAGAATTCAAATATTTTAAAAATTTTTGTTACAATTTATTTATTAGAATTTAAGTAATATTGTTTATCGATTTTTTATTTATAATTCCTTTAAAAAATTAAATTATTTTCAAAAATTTTAATCAAATTTTTTGTAACAATTTAATTTTTTACAAAATAATTTTAATCAAATTTTTCGTAGCTATAAAATTAATTAATTTCAAAGTTTGTCAAAATCAAATTATTTTCAATTTTTACTACTTTAGTAAAATTTCACAAAAGAATTCAATTATTTAAAAGAAATTTTAATAAAATTAGTCTGAAAGAATTCAATTATTTTCAAAAGTAATACAATTCATCGCTGAAATTCAATTATCTTAAAAAATTTACAACAATTCACGTCAAAATTTCAATTATTATTCAAATATTTTTGAATAATTATTTTATAAATAATAAAAATTTTTCTCGATATTCAACTATTTTCGAAAATTTTCTAATAAAATTCGTGACAGAATTTCAATTATTTTAAAAATACAATTTTTTTCAAATTTCTCGAAAAATGGAATTTGTTTTAAATTTTCTATTAAAACTCGTCAAAAGAATGGAATTATTTAAAAATATGACGATAAAATTCTTAAGGAGAATTCAATTTAAAGAAACATGTGGAATTATTCAATAAAATATTAATTTTTGTATTTAAGGAATTCTTGTAGAATTTTCTATTTTCTATAGAATTTTTCTGTTCTATTTCTATTAAGTTTTTGATTTAAAAATGGATTTTTTTTGGATTATAATTTAAGGTTATAATTAACTATTAAAATCATTATGGTATGAATTTTTATAGAAATAATTGAAATTTAAAAAGGTTTCAAATTAAAATATTGGAAAAACTATTTTTTTGCTTTTAACCAGTAATTGACGTAAAGAAAAAATTAATTAAAAAGTCTGGCAAATAATAATTGAATTGAATTGGTGAGAATAATTTCCAAGAAGTTAGAATAACAATATTTTTGTATGAAATAATAATTTTATCACTGGCTGATTGTTATATAGAATTAAGAAAATTATTAAAATAAATTATTAATATGAATATAAATAAATTTTAATAAATTTCTTAATTCTATATATCAATCACTCGGTGATAAAATTATTATTTTATATAAAAATATTGTTATTGTTACTTTTTGGAAATTATTTTCACCAATTCAATTCAATTCAATTCAATTATTATTAATAATTGATATATAGAATTGAGAAATTTTTTTAAAACAGTCGATATTGAAAGTAATTGAAAACATTATGAACGTTTGTAAGAAAGAAAACAATTTTATTACTTTTGAAAATAATTGAATTTCTGCAATAATTTTTATTATTTATTATTTTATTGTCTCGAATAGTTGGAGTCGATGGACATGTTGGAATGGAGCAACGGATTAGGAACTTCAAGTGGTTTTGGAACTGGTATTGGCAATTCGTTTTGTGGGACAAGTGGGATGACCGGCGGCGACAGTATGCACAGCATGATGGTTGATGAGGATTACATGGAACTCATGACAGACACGCTTTTTTCGACAATTACTTCTAATCAGCCAATCTACTTTCCCGATCCTAGAGAAATTGGTAACTTAGCTTAACAATTTCTTTCTTTCAAATGTTTCATTTTAATTCACAAATGCCGTTTGTTCGTTCCAAAAGGGAAAAAATATTTCCTTTCTTGATTCTTATTTATTTCTGTGAAATTTTTCAGCTCGTGGAGCTAGTCTTGCTGATTTTATTCAGCCCAGTCTTGGACCACTGCAACCTAATCTTGACGACTTTATGGATACTCTTGAACCTCTCCAAGGTGAACATTTTTTTTTAAACATTCTCCATTTATTATTTCTTGTGATGTAATTTTTCGAATCTTTATTTTTTATCGTTTTTCACAAGATTTTATACAAGCTTATTAATAATTTATTAATAATTTTTAAAGAATTCTTGAATTCGAAACTGGCTCCTGTGCCCGAAGAGGACTACAGTGGAGCTTTAGCCAATAACTATCCCGAACTGGATCTAATGACTCCTATGAATCAAGTAAACGACCTCAGCCAGGATTCAGCACTCATCAGTCAGCAGACGGATCAATCGCATTCGCAAAATGAACAAAACACGAGTTTGCAAAATCTGCAATATACTGCCAAGATTTATACCCAGTCACAACAGGAATCAATCAATGTGTTCAGAAACAATATGTAATTCTATTTTTATTCTTATTTTAAAATTTTAATTTTTTTTAATAATTCTATTTTTATTTTTACTTTAAAAATTTAATTTTTTCTCGTTCTTAACAAAGAAACTACTTTCACTTTCAAACTACTTTTGGAAGATTACTTTTGTAAAAGTAAACTTTTACAATGACCTTTAAACAGTGAATTGCAGATTATTTACTTTCTCTTCTTTACCACCAGGAACTTGAGCGACAATTTCAATTCCGTGTCGCAAAACTACGAGCCCCAGGTGAATAATCAACTTGAGAGAGAAAAAGGCAATGCAGAGAGATCGATATCAAGGCCTAATCGGATTATTCATCAGCAAAATACCTATCAGCAACCAAATTTATCCTATCAACCATCTCAACAAACTTATACAATGGATGTTCAGCCACTTCAACTCAATTCAGGATCAAGTCAAATTCAATTGACTAGTTTGAATGACAATTCATTGAACACGAATAAATTGCCCTCGATAAGGCACGTTCAGAATTTGGTGGGTTCTCACACGTACACGCCAAGCAATTCGCAACAATCGCAGCCAATTATTATTAAAGCAGAACCCGTCTCACAACCAATGCTCAAGCCTTACAAGGTCGTACAGCAAGTACAACAGGGTTACAAGTTCACATCGCCCAAGCAAGAATTCAATAGTCAACAGTGCAAATTTAACACGAGTAATTTTAAGGTGAGGATTTTTTGAAAACATATTTTTTGAAACATATTTTTTTAAACATTATTACTCTTTAGAGAAAGACGGAGATTTTTCTAAAAATTCGGCAGAAAATTACTTTTTCTTTTCAATGGGAGGAGTTGTTTTCTAATTATATTCCAATTGCAGACAATGCCAGCTCAGCTGGTAGTTACAGTTTCGAATCAACAACCAATACAGCCACACATACTGTTGCAGTGTAAATCACCAGGACTTGATCTAACTCAGTCAGCCTCGCATCCTCAGAAACTTTTACCGAGACCGTTTACACCTGCGGCGGATAAGGAAGAGGTTTTCGCAGTACCAAAGGTTTGTTTTATTGTTTATAATATTCTTTTTACACTCAAGTGAAAATATTATAGGCTTTGGACTCATTTACTAAAACCTACTATTTAAAGATCGGAAAGTTCTGAACGTTCAAGTGAACAAAATTTGTATTGCAATTATTTACTTCACTATCAAAAAAAATAATTACTGAGTTTCTAAAAGTAAAATTTTAGTTTTAAAATTTTTTTATGATTAGTAATTTATTAAAATATCTTCAATAAAAAATATTTCGTTCATTTGAATGTTCAAGACTTGGGGATCATCTATTTTAAATTCGCTAATACTGGAAGTCAAAAAACTATTCTCAAAAATTATTATCAAATTTTTATAAAACGATTCAAATATTTTCAAAAAGTATTCGAAATTCAATTATTTTCAATATTTAGTATTTTCATAAAATTTCACAAAAGAATTCAATTATTAAAAAGAAAATTGATAAAATTTATTCAAAATTCAATAATTTTCGTTAATAATAAAATTTCCACAGGAATTCAACTAAAAATCAATTATTTAACCAAATTTTTATACAATTCTTCACAAACATTCAGAGACTTTCACTAAGAATAACATTTTCCATTAAAATTTTATTTTTTAAAACAATTTTTGATAAAATTCTGAGCAACTATTTTATTATATTCAATTATTTTCATAAATAATAAAACTCATCGAAGAATTTCAATTATTTATAAAAATATTTAAAATTAATTAATAGAAAAATTTAATTCATTGAGTAATAAATTTCATTTCACAAATGAAGTTTTCCACAAGAATGAAATTATTTAAAATAAAATGTTTACAGTATTCATTAAATTTCGAAAAAATTAATTATCAAAAACAATGGATATAAAATTCTTCTGAAGAATTCAATTTTTCTATTTAAAAAAAATGTATTCCAAAAAAATTAAATCTTTTTAAAAAGTTGTAATAACATTTTTCGCAATAATTCAATTATTTTTATAAATAAATAAAATTCTTATCAAAAATTGAAATAATTTAAAAAATTAAAAATGTTTATACACTTTTTGCATCTTTTCAATTGTTTTCAGAAATAATAGAATTTTTCGCGGTATTTTAATTACTTTTAATACAATTTTATAGGAATTGCTTAAAAAACGTAAATATTCTTAGGAATTTAATTTTAATTTCTCGAAAAAATCAATTATTTACACAGATGTTTTTTTAAATTCTTTAAAATAATTCAATTATTTTCATTTATTTTAGTAAAATTGTTCAAAAGAAATCAATTATTTTAAATAAAATTATAATTAAAATTTTTGAAATAATTTAATTATTCTTTAAGATTTATATGAAATTCTTCCCAGGAATTCAATTATTAACATAAAAATTTCATCAAATGAATTCAATTATTAAAGATAAATAACAAAATTATTCCAGAAAATTCAATTATTTTAATAAAATTCTTCGCAAAATTTCATTATTTCCATAAATAACAATATTCATTCCGAGAATTCAACTATTTTCGAAAATAAAAAAATTATTCACAAAAATTCAATTATTTTCATAAATTATAAAACACTTCTCAAAAATGTAATTATTTTTCAAACTTTTATTCAAATTCTTAGTCAATATTCAGTTATTTTTATAAATAATAAAATTCGTCGCTGGGTTTCCATTTTTTTTGTAATACAATTTTACAAAAATTACTCAAAAATTATAATTATTCTAAAAAATTTAATTTCAATTCCAGGAAAAAATCAATTATTTCAAAAAAATGTTTTTAAATTTTTAACAAGAATTTAATAATTTTCAAAAATATAAAAAATTTTCACAGAAATTTAATTATTTGCAAATATTTTAATTAAGTTGTTCGAAAGAAACCAATTATTATTTTAAGTACAATTTTAATTTCATTTTTTTTGAAATAATTCAATTATTCTTAAAATTTTAATAAAATTCTTCTCAAAAGTTCAATTATTTACATAACGCATTCTTCGAAAGAATTCAATTATGAAAGATAAATAACTAATTTATTTCCGAAAATTAAATTATTTTGAGGCATTTTAATAAAATTCTTTGCAAAAATCAATTGTTTTCTTAATTAACAATGTTTATCTCAAGAATTTAATCATTTTTTAATGTAATAAATTTCTTTTGGAAAAATCAATTATTTTCAACGATTCTCATAAAATCATTCGCAGGAATTCACCTATATTTATCAATAATAAAAAGCTTTTTAGGAATTGAATTATTTAAAAAAAATAGTAAAATTCCACGGAGACATTCAATTATGATTCTTGAAAATTTTTTCTAGAATTCTTTGTAAAATTTAATTATTTTTAAAAACTTTTCGCAATTCAATGATTTTCAATATTTACTATTTTTATAAAATTTCCAATCAGAATTCAATTATTTCAACAATGATTTTGTAAAAAAAAATTCAATTCTTTTCATGAATAATGAAATTTCTCAGTAATTTAATGATTTAAATTAGAATTTTCATAAAATTAATGGGAAAAAAATCAATTATTTAAAAATTTTTATAAAATTCTTTACAAGGATTAAATTACTTTCTATAAATATTGAAATTATTTCATGAATAATAAAATTCGTTGCAGGAGTTTAATATTTTAGCAGGATAAGAAAGAAGTAAATATTTTTAATGAAAATTGGGAAAAAGTGAGGAGAATAAAAAATATGGAATGGATTTTTCGTTAAGTGTTGTGAAGTTTTTAAAAGAAGTTATTTTGCTCGTTAAAAGTTTAGTTTTTCGACAAGTACTTTTTTTAGTTTGAAAGCTACTTTTTGAAATTAATTAAATTAATTTAATTTTAAAATGACGACAAATAAGTTAAAAGTTTTTCTTATTTGTTTTAGTACAATCAGATTAAGGTCCGAAGTAGATCTCGAAGTAGTTCGTCTCTGCCTCGCGCGAGAGTTCATCCGCCACCTTTAGTTTCTGCTCAGAGTGATCCAGCTCTCAATGTCAATAATAATGTACTTCTGGCACATTTACTCACAAACAGTAAGTTATTAAGGAAAAAAACATTTAAAGATTTTAAAAACTGCGGGAGATGTAAATAAATATGATGTAAATAAATAAAAATTAAAAAATAGTCTTTGAATTATTGTCGACAATTTGATGGTAAAAATTGAAATGATACTTTTTCAGATACTCCTGGCCTATACGCAGTCAATACTGGCAATGAAAAAATTGCACGTGGAACAAGTCAATCAAGTGGAATAAAGCACATTTTACCAATGCTGCCACCATCCAATTCTTCACCTTCGTCAACTTCTTCGTCTTCTACTTCCGCCACAAGTTCCTCTTCATCTCCACCTTCCTCTTCTTCACCGTCTGGTGCCAGCAACACACATCACATTACAACTACGAATACTATTCAGTCAATGCATTCTGCACCTACAGTACCGTCTCAAGTACAACAACAGGTAATTTATTCCGGAGAATTTAAAAACAAAGTCCCAGTAAAAACAGTATTTTTGGAAAAAAACCTTAAAAACTCAAAAAAAAAAAATATACGAATATACGTCTTGAAATGGTTTTTCAAAAATATATTCCTTTTTTCAGACACTGCAACAAACAGTAAGTGGTCAGCAGGTTCTGATAAATTCAAACAAGCAATCTCATCAATCGCAGGGGAGTCCTAGTTCACCGAAAGACGTTTCCAGTCCACAGGCTCTTAGTTTAAGTCCATTACACAGTCCCGTGAGTTTAGGCAGTCCGCTGTCTCCCTCGCGTGGCTATATAAAAGGCGATTCTGAGCGAGGACACTACAAGGAGCACAAAAGAGTCGGTCACATTCACGCCGAGCAAAAGCGCAGATACAATATTAAAAATGGTTTCGACATGCTGCAGAGTTTAATACCGCAGCTGAATCAAAATCCAAATGCAAAATCGAGTAAAGCCGCTATGCTGCAGAAGGGAGCTGACTACATTAGGCAACTCAGAACCGAGAGAAATCAACTCAAGGATGAAATGGACAATCTTAGGAGTCAAATCGAACGCCTTAATATGTCAATTAGGTGAGATTTTTAGAAATCTTTTTTTCTTTCAGACAAAAGTCTTGGATAAAAGTATTTTTATATAGTAATTTTCCGAGAGAGAAATAGATCAGAAAATATTCTGACCCTTTTAAAATTTTTTTTCTTAGATTGAAAGATTTTTTTAATTTATGCGTAATTTTGTAGAACATCTGTTTTTGTATTAAGAAAAAATTGGTTTTTACTATTTTTGAAACATTTTTTTAAAAATGTTGTTTTTAGGTTGAAAATGCTAAAAATATCATTGTTACTAAATTTTTAATATGGAAATGCATTTGTCTCGAACCAGTAAAAGTATTAAAAAATGCAGACTTTATGGAGAAAAAATGAAAAATTACAAAATTATGACCAATTACTGCCAAAAATATAATCAGTCCGAGTGAAATACGAAAACATTTTACTTAAAACTCTAAATTAATTTTTTCAAACTCTAGACCATGAAGATGTCGATAACTTTAAAATATCGATGTTTTCATATTTTATACAAATTTTTGTACTGAAATAAATTCTTCTGCAATTTTACCAAATTTCAATTACTCGTAAATTATTCAATTAATTTAGAAAATAAAAACATAAAATAAAAAACTTCAACTAAACTTTTTCTAGAAAATTAATTTCAAAATTTAATTATTTCCAAAAAAATTCACGCTATATTGCTTTTTAATATTCAATTATTATCTAAAATTTTAACCGAAATTAATTTCTAAATCAATTTTGATTAGAAAATTCTACTAGAATTCAAGTATTGAAAAATAAAAATAATTATTTTACTGAATAATAATTGAATGTTTTTAAAAATTTAATTCTTATATTGAGTTTTATCAACAAATTTTCAAATAATTGTATTCCTTCGACGAATTTTAATAAAATTTTTTTAAATAATTACATTTTTCGAGAAATTTGATTGAAGTATTTAATATTTGCAAAAAAACATTATTACTCTTGATAATAATTGAATTTCTGCAATAATTTTCAACTTTTCGAAAATTAAATTTTGTTTTCGTGCTTTCAACTAAAACATAATTTTTGAAAAAGTTATTTCTGAATTTTCAAATTTATTTGTTTACAATATTCAATTTTTCAAAAATCCGTAATTAAACTTTAAAAAAAAATTAATTCCACGAAATTGTTAGTTAAAAATATGAAAAATTCGGATTTAATTTAAAAACCTTTTCAAAATTCTTTTAATATTTAATTATAATCCAAAATTTTAACTGAAATCCATTTTTTAATCAATTTTATTTAGAAAATTACACACAATTGAAGTTTTGTAAAATTAAATTGTAAACAAATAAATTTGAAAATTGCCAAATTACTGTTTCAAAAATTATTAAGAATAATGGATTTATAAAAGAATTTTAGTTAAAAGCAAGAAATTAAAATTTAATTTTAGAAAAGTTAAAAATTATTGCAGAAATTAAATTATTTTTAAGAGTTATAATATTTTTTGCAAATAGCAAATACTTTAATCAAATTTCTCGAAAAATGTAATTATTCTCAAAAATTGTATTAAAATGTGTCGAAAGAATCAGATTATTTAAAAATTTGTTGATAAAACTCTTTATAAGAAATAAATTTTAAAAAACATTAAATTATTCAGTAAATTATTTATTTTTATTTTTCAATAGTTGAAATCTATAGTAGAATTTTCTTATCAAAATTAATTTAGAAATTAACTTCATTTAAAATTTTAAATAATAATTGAATATTAAAAAGCAATATAGCGTGAATTTTTTTGGAAATAATTGAATTTTGAAATTAATTTTTTTAAGTTTAATTACGGATTTTTTTGTTGTTGAAATTATTTGAAGTTTTTATGTTTGTTATATATATTTGTAATTCAAGCAGTAAATTCTTCAAACATTTTTAATAAGAAAATTCTTCAGTTAAAAATATATAAAAAAAAATAAAAACTTCAAATAATTTCAACAAAAAAAATCTGCAATTAAACTTTAAAAAAAATTAATGCCACGAAATTGTTAGTTAGAAATATGAAAAATTTGGATTTTCAAATATTTTAATTTAAAAATCTTTTCAAAATTCTTTTAATATTTAATTATAATCAAAAATTTTAACTGAAATCCATTTTTTAATCAATTTTAATGACAAAATTCTACTAAAATTCAATTCTTTTAATACAAAAATAAATATTTGATTGAATAATGTAATGTTTCTTAAAATTAAATTCTCATGAAAAATGTAATGAGTAAATTTTTAAATAATTGAATTCTTTTGATCAATTTGAACAGAATTTCCACAAATAATGACATTTTTTGTTATAAATTCGATGAAAATTCTATTAATAATAATTAAATTCTGCAACGAGTTTTATTATTTTTGAAATAATTGAATTCTTAAAAAGAATTTTATTATTTCCGAAAATAATTGAATTTCTGTAAAAATTTTATTATTTATGAAAATAATTCAATGATTGCGAAGAAATTTAGAAAAATATTGTAAATAATTGAATTCAGGGGGATTTTTGAAAATAATTATATTTCGAAGGAGAATTGAATTATTTCTATAGGTAATTGAAATTTTAGCGAGAATTTCGAAAAAATTTTTAACATCATTGAATTTCTGCGAAAAATTCTACTGACATGAAATACTTAACAGATGTATTATTTTAAAACTTTAATTATAAAATGTTATTTGAGAATTTTTAAATTTGTTTACAATTAAATTTTACAAAACTTTAATTGTTACAGTAATTGTCAATCAATGCTTCCGGCAACCGGAGCGCCAGTGTCGAGACACAGAACAAGCAAGATGAAGGAGATGTTTGACGAATATGTACGTACACGGACAAGAGAAAATTGGAAATTTTGGATTGTATCCTTTTCTAAATAATATTTCTCCCCATCAAGACGCTGATTATTTACAATTCGAAGAGAATTTTAATTAATATTTAAACGAATAATTGACTTTACGCCAAGTTAGAATTTTTGAATTAAGAACAGTGAACTAAATATTTTAAATTACTGAACTACTTCAAATTTTTATGTTCCTCTATAATTGAGGGTCCCTATCAAAGAACAGGTTATAACTTTTTTAAGCTCAAAATAATGGCCCTGTAAGTTAATAATTAGAATGTTTTCAATCTCAATTTTTACATTCTCATCAAAAATGAGAAAGTCTTGTTTGAGAAACATTTTGATAATCTTTATACAAATGCAAAATGTTTTCAAGAAATTGAAATTTTAAATCCTTTTTTTATTTAGAGGTCGAGAATTTTTAGATTAAAAAAGTTATAACCGGTTCTTTGATAGGGACCCTCAATTTTCTTTTTATCAGCTTTATTTCGTTCCAAACATAATTAAATTTGATTTATTTTTTAGAGAGATAGTAAATTAAAAAAAAAATTAAAGTAACAAACTTATGAGTGTATAAGAAGCTGTAAAGCGCAAAAATAGTATTGTTGTTATTATTTATTTTCTTCCTTAACCAAATAATCAGTTTAGCATCTTATTGGAACCTTTGATGACTTCTTTTACCACTTCTGTATCCACGGCGAGTATCGATGACTTGTACAGAAGCACGATTGTTTGGGTTGAGCAACATTGCTCACTAGTTGATCTCAGGCCAGGTAAAAAAAAGGAATAGTTGGAAAATGATTTTTTAAACCCAAGAAATAATTTTTATAAATTTCAAACCTAAGAATTATTATAAAAGTTTTAATCGATACGTAATTTATGCTTTACAATATTAAATTTCAGCCGTTCTCAATTCGTTGAGGTATCTCTGCACGGCAACGGAAATTCTCTCGGACCCTGCCCGGTTACCCCAAGAAGCACGTGCAGCTGTCGAGCGAAAGTGAATCGGAATTTATGCTCTGAGTGTGTAAATCACTTGTGAAAAGCAAGTTAATAAATATCTCCTCAGGATTAAAAAAACAAATTCTTTCATATTAGAACTCAAATGAAATTTTTCAATAGCACATTGAAAAATGCGTAATTACGTATATACTCTAAGTATATCTGAAAGCGGAAAGAAAAACCCACAGGGGTTTTTTTTGTCGCTCACGAGAGTTCAAAACAATATGAAGTACAGAATATTAGTTTTGTAAACTAATAAAATTGTACATTAATATTCTTTACAAATATTCGCATTTGTTAATAATTTTCAATATATAATTATAAATTAAATGGAATTTTATAGACAAATACGGAACTTTTATTTTTTTTCGAAATATCGTTGAAAAAGAAAGAAATAGTTTGAATTATGCACAAAACTAGTGATCTCGTACATTATTCATAATTAGAGAAAATTTTATTCAATTTTTCCTCAATTAATATTTTTTAAACTTTGAAATTGAATTGTCTTGGAATTTTTCTTTTTAACTTATTTTCGGTTTTGAATTTTTTTTAACTATTTAAAATTTTTACATTGAAAAAAATACATGTGAACAACTTGCCTTATCACGAATGATAAATTGGGGCAGATCATTCCACTTTTTTCGCACACAGGAAATTCGCGTGTGGAAAATTTGTATATAGGAAAAAATGAAAAAAAAGCAAAAACGATTTTTATGAGTGGAGAATATTTTTATACAGAGAATCGGCTTAGGAATTTTTTAAGTCTATTGAACGTAGGAAAAAAAAATTATTAACTACTTTTTAATTTTAGTTTCTCTTGTAAAGTGAAAGCTAATGAGGAAATATTTTTAAATTTGTTATTTTACATTGAAAACGAGGATTTTTTTTGTATAAACAAAAATGTCTGTTTCAATATTCACTTGTTATGTTATATACGAACATGGATGTATATAAATATGTAGTCTTCAAGCCCTTGAATTTTTTCTATGCTTTTTGCATGAAATCTGTGAGAAATCTGTAAGAAATCTTTAAGAAATTTTAAAGAAATCTTTAAGAAATTTTAAAGAAATCTTTAAAGAATTTTAGAGAAATCTTTAAGAAATTTTAAAGAAGCTTTTAAGAAATGCTGTTTTTGAAAAAACACCTGTTGCGTACAAGGGAAAGAGCTGCTCACAAATTATATACGAAATGTTACACATCAACATTGTTATTGTAATATGAAGTTTTATTGTAAAAAAAATTTCATGTGATAATGTACAAATCATTTAATACAGTTCGATTATTAGATATATATATATAATGTAAAGTCGACAAAATTTTCGAGTATTAAAATTGATAAAGATTTAAATATTACAATTGGAAATAAAATGTTGAAATGCTCGGAAATTTCTATGTCTAAAAAATAATACTATAAGTGTATAAGTGTAAATGGTAAACTACAAAAAAAAATGAATCAAAGATGGGATGTTTCTTTTGTACAATAATACATCTTTTAGTTACTTACTTTTATTTGTACCAAATTGAAATTCCAATCCGTACTAAACTTATAGTTACACTACAGTTTTTTTTATTACCCGCATGATTGTTATATTATTTTGTTAAAAATTAAAAAAAAATATAAAGGAATACATGTGTGATGTCATCATTCTTAGAAAAATATATTCTTTTCAATATTTGCTTTTTAAGATTTGCTTTTCAAGATTTGCTTTTCAAGCAATAAACGTCTCTTTTAAGTAACAATAATAATATTTTCTTTACAAGTCCTTTTTTGGGATTAATTTACTAAACTGGTGAAAAGGTATTGCAAGATTCACAGCATAGGAAGAGTTCAACAATTGAACTATTGGGCATGACTGTGAAAACTGGTTGTTTAGTGCATTGCAACATGTGAGTATCAGTTATGTCGGTAAGTTTTTCCTTAAAGTCTTGAAGACTTAATAGCGTTGGAAAATAAATATCACAATGTTTGCAGTTGATGAATTCGGCCTTTTTCTCCAGTGCAGTTTTTAGACAAATTGGACAGAAGACAACTTCCTCAGACATACTTTCTTCCTCTTCTCTTTCTAATTGTCTCATGTATTCCTCGAAGATCCATTGTTCTGCACATCGAAACAAGTTCAAAGCAAAATTCATTTTCTTTAATTTTCGAATTTAAAAAAATTCTTTTAATTTCCGAATTAAAAAAAATTCGTTTACTTTTCGAATTTAAAAAAATGCGTTTACTTTTCGAATTTAAAAAAATTCTTTTAATTTTAAACCCAAATTTTTTTTAAAAAAGTCGTTAAATTAAAACATTAGAAATTCAAATAAAATATTAGGTTTAAACAAACCTTCCTCAAGAAAAATTTCAGCTTCCAACTGAATAGTTTCCTCTAATTCGAGTGGATCGTCAAACACTGATTTAAAGGGCTCGTCGTCCACGTCGGCGGAAATAATTTCATCGAACTCTTTACGAAGGATAGTTGATAAAGTTTCTTGTATATCGTCTGGAGGTGTGTCAAGTCCAAGTCTACGTCCATTGAATAGTTCACCTCGCTTTTCACGCATTCGCTCTCGACATCTCTAGTTTTTTAAGATTTAATTTAAGGAGAAATTTGACGGACAGTCAAAATAAAAAGTTAGTCCAATATCGTAATTTCGTAGTTTAAAAGGAAAAATGCAAATTAAATTTTTAATTCGTCTTGGTGGAAAGGCGAAGAATTTAATTTTGAATATTTAAAAAGAATAAAAATTGCAGTTGAATAAAAATTAGGATAATTTTCTGTCACTAAAAACATTTGTTAATTTTTAAGTTTCATTACTTAAATCCTTTTTTATTGACAAAAAATTATAGTTTTTTATTCAAATATAACTTTAAAATGTTCACAAGGTAGAAAATTGAATTTCTTACGCTTCTACCAAAAGGAATTTAAAATTTAATTTAACTTTAAAAGAAAACGAAATGAAATTATGACATTGGACTGACTTTTGTTCCGATTGTTTGTCGGATTCTTCCTTAATATTAATTTTTTTTCTACACATTTTATAGATTCTTTAATTTAAAAAAATTTATTTTCCATAAGGTCAAGACTTGTAATAGAGAATCTCACCATCCTGCTATAAATTTTATTATGTATGAAAATAATTGTATAATTGAGAAAAATCTATATTAATAAAGTTCGTGATCCGGTAATCAGTTCGCAGTTTCAATTTTGTTTTTTGCTTTTTTGTTTCATAACTTTTTTTATAATTTTTCTTTTCAAATATTTTCAATTTTAAAATTAATGTATTGAAAATCATCGAATTATTGCAAAAAATGTTATCAAAAAATTTGATAATAATAGAATTTCTTCTAAAAATGTTATTAAATTCTCCTAAAGAATTTTATTGAAATTGTATTAAAAATAATTGAATTCTTGCGAAGAATTTTATTACTATTTATAAAAATAATTGAATTGTTCTGAAGAATTTATTAAAGTTTTAGAAAATAAATAAATTTTATGTTAATATTTGAAGATTAAAATTCTTTCGAGAAATTTTATTAAAATTGTTTTGAAAATAATGAAATTTCTGCAAAGGATTTTACTATTTATAAACATAAATGAATTATTGCAAAGAATTTTACTATTTATAAAATTAATTGAAATGTTTCGAAGAGTTTATTAAAATTTTGAGAAATAATAAAATTGATATGAAAAACTTAATAGAAATAATTGAAAACAATGAAATTTTGTTTTCTTTTTTATTTTTTTCACAATAATTGAATTATTTTTAAAGAATTAAAAATCTTTGTTGAAATAGAATTTTTAGAAAATTTTTGAAAATAATAAAATTTTTTCGTGTAATTTCACTTAAATTTGACTAAAAATAATTTAATTCCTTCAAAGAATTGTATTATTTAAAAAAGTAATTGAATTGTTTTAAAGAATATATTAAAATTTTAGGAAATAAGTAAAATTTATGAAAATATTTAAAAATATTTGAATTCATCCGAGGAATTTAATTAAAATTGTTTTGAAAATAATTCAATTTCTGTAAAGAATTTTACTATATTTATAAGAATAATTTAATATTATTTCGAAGGATTTATTAAAATTTTAGAAAACAATTCAATTTTTTCGAAATGTGTTAAAAATATTTCTAAAAGTTGATCTCTTCCCAAGAATTCAATTAAAATTGTTTAAAAAATAATTGAACTCATAATTAACATTTGATGATTTATTAAAATAATTGAATTCTTGCGAACAATTCTAGTAAAATTTTTAAAAATTGAATTTCAAAGAAACTTTTTAATTTTAAAAATAATTGAATTTCCGAGAGTAATTTTGTTATTATCGACACAATTGAATTCATTCGAAGAATTATTTATATAAATAATTGAATTCTTGGGAAGAATTTTATTAAAATTTAAAAGAATAATTGAATTATTTCAGAAAAAGTAACTTAAAATTGTATTTAAAATAATTAATTTAAATAGTTGATTTCTTTCAAACAATTTTATTAAAATATTTGAAAATAATTGAATAATTGAATTGTGAAAAATTCTAATATTTCTGTAAATAATTGAATTCATTTAACGAATTTGAAAAAAAAAACATTTTTCAAAATAATTAATTGTTTCGAGAAATAAAAATGAAATTTTTAAGAATAATTACATTTTTTTATCAATTCCTGCAAAATTTTTAAAACAATAATTGAAAAACAGCAATGAATTTTATTGATAAAAAAATTAACTGAATTTTTGCAAATAATTTTATTAAAATTTTCAAAAAACAATTGAATTCCTGAGAAGAATTTTATTATTTATGAAAATAATGAAAATTATTCAATTATTGCGAAAAATTTTATTAAAATGTCTTAAAAAGAATTGAATTTTTGAGAAAAATTTCGTTATTTTTCAAAATAATTGAATTGTTTATAAGAATTTTATAAAACATTGTTTTCAATAATTAATTTTTGGAAATATAATCAATATTATTAAAATTTTATTTTAAATAATTGAATTCTTAGGGAAAAACTTAATTTCGGAAAACAATTGAATTTTTCCATGAATTATTTAAAAATAGTATAATAAAAATAATTGCAATTCGCAGAAGAAACTAACCTGTCGTAATACTTCGTGCAATTTAGGAGAGCCATGCTTAATTTTATTTGCTGCTTCTAATGTTTTTTTCTTTGTGCGTGCTGAAGGACTCAAAATTAAATCTGCCATTATTCAAAAAATAAAATTTTTTATCTGAAATGAAAATTAGAAAAATATCAAATTTCAATATTTATTTAACATACTCATTTCGATGGAAAAAAATACCTTAAAAAAACATGAGTGGAAAAATCTCGTGTTGAAGAAGATCGAAAATCTCGAAATATTCTAATTGACCAGGGATGGGTTTTGATGAATTTAAGAATATATGTCAAAACCACAATTGCTTTTATAGTCATTTTACATTTAAAACAGTTAAGAAAGAAAATATTTTAATTAAGATTAATGAAAACGAAGAATAGAAAGAAAAAAATGGTCGAAATAAACAAATTTTCTTATTTTGTGTTTTTCTTTCTATTCTTCGATTTTTTCAAGATCAAAAGTGGGTGTAATCTCTTAATTTTTTTGTGATCGAATACGTAATTTTTAAATTAAAAATTTTATTTTTTCGTCTTGTCTTATTTATTAATTTTTTTGATTTTGACCAGGTGTTTATGTAATTTTATTATTCGTGACCTGATGATGATGGCGAACCGTTTCATCGAAACGTCGTTAATAAAATGAAAATTTATATCTTTAATTTAAACTTTTAAAATAATATAAGTTGAACATTTATCTGTCTTTAAATTGTTTAAAATAATTTGACTATAGTTAGAGAACAATTATAACCGAAAAAATAAACCGTTGATCGAACGACGTTGTAGACTTTAAATTTGTCACTTACCAAATAAAACAAAATATCTTTAGAATGTTTAGAATTATAAAAATTGTTATGAATTAGAGGTTAAGATTAATTATTTATTCGACGAAATAATTTAGTTCTCCTAATTCATCCATTAATCTATAAATCGTGTAATAATTTCTCTGACGAGCGAATTAATCTATTTTTTTTATTCCAACAGTTTCTTCTGTTGCAAATTTTTCTTTTCCAACGGGCGAAATAAGCTATTTTTCTTATTTTGCCCGTTTTTTCTTTCTATTCTTCCAACGGGCGAAATAAACTATTCTTCTAATTTCGTTCATCACTGTATATTTTCTGACGGGCGAAATAGACACTTCGTAATAAAAATTTAAGTTTAAAATTATTTATTACCAAGAAAATGTCAAAATTCCAAATATGAAACATGCGAAAAAAATACTTTGCGGAATTATTTTAAGGTTATGTTCGAGTAGTGCGAGTAATCGATAATCGACAACTTCAGATCCCTTGCATCTACAGCTAACTTCACGTGTAATATAGGTTGATATTTGACATATGTCATTGTAGTGCAGACTGGAAAGTATTGTCATCAATGCCCAATTTATTATTTATTTTCAAATGACAAACAGTGAATGACGTTATTACCTGTGACTTTGTGGTAAAATTGAAATATAAATAAAAATGTTGCACCAGTGATGCGTTTAAAGGGAAAAAATAACGCCAAGTCTTTTCATAGCGTCTATAAGGTGCTTTCCCGTATATGTCGTAAGTATATTTAATTAGATAATTACTCTTTAGAGCGGATGTAATAAAGTGGTCGCAAGAGTAATTATTACATTTTTCTTCTTTATTTTAATGCATTTCGCCTCTATTCTTTATAGACAAAGAAAAAACAATAACAGAGTTTGGTTTTATAGAATTCCATTAAAATTCAATTCAATTAAATGAACTCACCCCTTGAAAATAAAGATCTGTTTCCTTACACAAATTTATAATTCACTCAGTGTTTTGAAAACAAAATTCTCTTTGTTTATTGTTTTATGAAATTGTCTTTTTTGCATTAAAGTTTCACAGTGGATCCGACATTATTAAAATGTTCAATTAAGGGACTTTAATCTACTCTAATATTTTTATTTATTTTCATTTCCAACTATAAAGTAATAATTAATGAATAACAAAATTTCAATAATTTGACAAATTTACAAGTAAAAATTAATTTTTTTATTTTTACAATTGTATTTTTTGTCCAAAATATAAAATTTCTTCTAAGATAAATAAATTATAAATAAATTAAAAAATAACGGATGTTTATGTTATTTATTTAGTTTGCAATGTAGGGTAAATACTTTTGATTTTATGACGAATGAAATATTTCAAGTTTAATTGATTCAAAAAAAATAAATAGGGGTCAATAAGTTTCAAGTGGATTATTGATTTCAAGTGGGAAAGAAATTGAATACGTTTCATTGGGCTTAAATATACTTTGATGTAAATATTCGAATTCTTTAAAATTCTCGCAAATATTTTCTGTATATTTTTTGCATATTCATTTTTAAAACTGTCTCATAAAATTACAATTTTTTTTAAATCTGTTGATTTATTATTATTTATTACTTATTAATAAGTTTTTACCATTTTTTCAACTTTTTCAATAATATTTAAAGAAATATTTTTAAATTAAAGAAAGTAAATAAACGTCAATAATAATAGCAAGAAATAAAAAGTAATTCAATACTCTTAATAAGTTGGAGTAAAATATTTCATGAAGACTTTCTGGTCAAGGATTAAAAAAAATCGATTTTTCTCTTTTACAGCAAAATTATTAAAAATAATGTATTTGTAGAAGAATTTTAGTTAAAAATACTAAAAAAAACATTGAGCTTTGGAGAAATTACAAAAAAATTTCAGAAATTCAATTATTTTCAAAAGTAATCAAATTTTTCGCAGAAATTCAATTATGATGGAAAATTTTTATAAAATTCTGTTCTAAATTACAATTATCTTTATAAATAATAAAATTATTTTTTGAAATTCAATTACTTTTAAAAATTGTAATAAAGTTATTTGCAAAATTTTATTTCGTTTCGAAAAATTTTCTGAATTTATTATTTTTTAATATCTACTAATTTAATTTTTTTTTAAAGAATTCAATTTTGCAAAAACTTTTGTGATAAAATTCTACTTAAATATACAAGTATATTTTTAAAAATAATAAAAATTTCACAAGAATTAAATTACTTAAAATAGAATATGCAAATGTTTTTTTTTAACAAAAATAAATTAAACACTTTTTATAAAATTCTTCACCTCTAGAAATTTAATTATTTTCATCAATTATTAAAAAAAAAAAACTTTAGAAAATTGAATTATTTTCAAGAATAACAATATTCTTCACAAAAATTAATTAATTTTCGTAAATGATACAATTTTTTGCGTGAATTAAAATATTCAATTATTTTTATAAATAATCAAATATTTCTGAGAAATTCAATTATTTTCAATACAAATCTATTAAAATTTTTCGAAAAAATACAATTATTTTTAAATGTATAATTTAAATTCAATTATTTTCAATATAATTGTTTTTTAATTTCTCGAAAAATGAAATTATTTACAAAAATTTTATTCAAATTAAATAAAATAAATTTACTAATTAATTTTATTAATTTTATTCAATTTATTCAAATTAGTCAGAAGAATTCAATCATTTAAAAATTTGTTTAATTATTTTCATGAATAATAAAAATTTCTCCCAAAGTCAATTACTTTTAATGAAATTTTTTCGAATTTCTTGTGACAAATGAAATTATTCATAAAAATTTTATCAAAATTCGTCGAAATAATTCAATTATTTAAAAATTTGTTGATAAAATTCTTTATGAGAATTTAATTTTGAGAAAAGATCAATTATTTAATAAATTATAATTTTTATTTCAATAATTGATTTTTGTGTTAAAAATTAAATTAAAAATTCATTCTAATTCAAATTGTAGATAATAATGGAATACTTATAGCGTAAGCGAGATGGTCACGTATTAGTAAAGTCAGGAAAATGCAAGAAAAATAATTTGTCCGGGAAATTTAGGAAATTGAGATTTTTTTCTTATTTTCAAAAATTCCATCTTTTTCGACTTCTTTTCTCAATATCGAGTCAAAGTATTCTCGAAGAAGTTTCGGAAAATTATTTAAAATAATCTATTTAAAGATGAAGTTTAGTTGAAAATTATAGAAAATAATTGAATTCAGGAAAAGTTATAGTTGTAATTTTTAGAAATTATTAAATTTCACGAATTCTACTCATTTTCCGCAAAGTTTCATATTCTTTTGTAAAAAAAAAATTTGGTATGGGAAAATAATTTTATTGACAGGGAAATTATCAATTTCCCTGACAATAAAATTAACTTGTGACCACCGTGAAATTGATGAGCCATTTCTCTTTGGAAATTTATATTAGCCCTTTATCGTTAATTTTCTAAACTTTACACTAGAAAAATTGTGATCGAAGTTACAATATCTTTTTCAACTCGTAGAGTAATAATTTTTAATAAAATATTAAAAAATTTGCAAACTTCCAGGAGCCGTGGACAAAGGTCAACTCGATGGTTTCATGGCTGATGGTGCAGTTCCTTCTTTAAAAAATGGCAATAATTCGAAAACAGCAGGATATGCGAACCAAAATAGCAACGTTAATCACACCCCCGAAGTGTCGAACACGGTACAAACAATGGGCCAATACGCCCCGAAAATCTTAAGGAATTTACAAGCTCAAAGATTGAAAAATCAATTCACTGATGTTTGCCTTGTCGCTGGCGATTGTGTGATTCGAGCTCATAAATTAGTTCTAGCGGCAGGCAGTGCTTATTTTAATGCAATGTTCACCAGTGGATTGGTTGAGGGACAACAAGATTCTGTCGAAATTCATTCAGTTTCATCAAAAATACTCTCAATGCTCGTCGACTTTATTTACACTGGAAAAATCGATATTACTCAGGACAATGTTCAGGAGCTTTTCGCCGCTGCTGATATGTTAGAATTGGAGGAAGTTGTTTCTGGATGTACCGCTTACCTCGAACAACAACTCCATTGTTCTAATGCCCTTGGAATTTACAGGTAATTTTTATTTCCAGAAAAATCAACTTTCAACTTTACTTTATTCCTATACGGATTTTTTTCCTTACATTGCTTTGAATAATTTTTTAGTAAATGTGGAAATTTTATTATTTACGGAAATATTGGAAGAATGATATTTTTTTTGCTGAAAGTAATAAAACTCGTTTTTTTTCAGATTTGCCGAAGCACACAATAGTTCAAATCTTTTGGAGACTGCCTTACGCTTTATTCAAGTCAATTTTCCTCGAGTGTCACAAGAGGAAGAATTTTTGGACCTGCCAAAGGAATACCTCGTTCGATTCCTTAGTAGCGAATATATTCACATCGATACCGAATTTCAGGTGTGTATAAAAAACAACTAAATTATCAAAAACGAGATTCAATTAAAAAAAGGGAATTATTAAATTACGTAAAAATTATTCTATTATAGCGCACAAACTTTATTTCAAAGATTTTTTTATCTCTTTCTTTTAACTTTAGCTTTTTTAATATAAATTATTTTTTTCAACTTTTTCTGTCAGTTAATTTGATAGTAAAACCTACTATTATACTATATATTTTTTAGACTCAACTATTTTTTCCAATTTCAATTAAAATTCTTGAAAAATACGATTATGTATTAAATTAGTTTTCAAAAGTAAACAAATAAAATTTATTTCAAAGAAATTTGACAAAATTTTCAATTGTTTCAATTTTTATAAAGTTGTTTTCGGAAATCGAATTATATTTGAAAAATTTCAATTACAATTTTGAAGAATTTCTGAATTGACTTATTCAAAATTTCCATTCTTTTTGTTAAACAAAAAATTAAAAACTTATTCTTACTTATTTTTCAACAGGAATTAAAATTGCATAATAATAATTCCAATGAATAATCTTTTTAAATAAAAATAATTTCTCAATATTGAAATTATAATTCTTCCAAAATTCAATTATTTCTTTAGGATTTTTGAATAAAATTAATGAAAAACTTTCAAGAAATTTTAAAGAAAACTAATGTACTTAATAATTTTTTAAAATGAAAATTTAAATATTTTTATATTCTATTAGAATTCAACAACGATAATTGAATTAGTAAAAAAAAATCATTTTTGTAAATTCATAAAATAATGTATTTTTAAAAATACAATTGTAATTGTAGATAATTTAAAAAAATTTTTTTTTTTTCATAAAATAATGTATTTTTAAAAATACAATTGTAATTGTAGATAATTTTTAAAGGTGAAAAATTAAAATTCTTCAATATATTAAGTTACAAAATTCTCAATTGCTTCAATTTCTTAAAACTATTTTCGAAAATTCAAGAATATCTATTCAAACAATTCAAATATTTAGTAAAGTCTTTGCAAACATTCAATTCTCTTAAAAATAATTCTAAAAGTGATTTAATATAAAAAAATCGATTATTTCTAAGATTGTAAAATTTATTGTAAAAATTCAATTATTTTCCAATTTTTTAAGAAAATTCTTGTGAAATATTAAATTATTTTCTTTAAAAATTAAAAAATGACACAATTTTTTTTATAAAAATTTTATCATGGCAATTTTTTAATAAAATTTTACTAACATTTTTTTCAATTTTTAATAAAATTTGTCGAAAAAAATCATTTATTTTTCAAACTTTTAACAAATTCTTCAAAACAATTCAATTATTTTTAAAAATAGTAAAATTCTTCGCAAGATTTAAGTTCTTTTTTTAAATAATAAATTTTTTCACACGAATTCAATTATATTGAAAAAAATTTTAGTAAACTTCAATACAATAAAGTATTAATTTTAATTTTTAACAAAAGCAATTATTTTAAAAACTTGAAAGAAATTCTTCATAAAATTCAATTACTTTCGAGACTTTAAATTAAAATTATTTAAGAAAATATATTATTTTAAAAAAATTCAAAGAAATTTTTCAAAAGACTTTAATAACGATTTTACAAATTTTTATAATATTCTTTCAAAACAATTATGTTGAAATTTGTAACGAAGCATTTCGTTACATAAATCTTGTGTGGTTCCTGTTATTGGGAATATAGGATTTTCATTTGGTCAAGGGATTGATTCTCTTTGGAGATCTCTAGGAAAATGAATTGCGCATGTGAGGTTGCGAAAAGTCCCGAATCTCCGCGGTCCTTCCCGAGTTTTCTTTACAGGTTGTCGCTGTCCATTGGAGTGAGGGAGATGGTCATATGTGGGCCCTTATCAGGATTAGAAAGAGAGGTCCAAAGAAGGAAGAAGCCGGTCAACGTGACAATCCTTCTTCAGTTGCTCGTGGGCCAT
Organism: Leptopilina drosophilae; assembly: GCA_032873175.1. Classification (NCBI taxonomy): domain Eukaryota; kingdom Metazoa; phylum Arthropoda; class Insecta; order Hymenoptera; family Figitidae; genus Leptopilina; species Leptopilina drosophilae. Next base: position 1,315,696 of record CM065482.1, read on the forward strand.
TTTCCGGACGGGACTTAATTTAACTCGGGGTTTTCACCCTTTTGGGAAACCTCAGGGTTTTTAGTAAAGTCGTTTTTATTGTGTAATAATTCGAGTTTTTATTATTAATAAATGGGTCAATTTTTTAGTGAATTATTTGTGTTATTTATTTTTATTTGTTTGTGTTGTGTAGTTGGTTTTGTGAAGAGTCGCCGTTGGTTAGTGAGTGTCCAATTTTCAATCGTTTGTCTCGCCGTCGTTTGCGTCAGTCGGTTTTGGGTCCAGGGCGGAATCTCCTCTAAGATTTTCTTTGGTTTGTTGTGTACATTGTGCAGTCGATGCAATTTAAATATATTTTAAATAAAATCTGTTACAAATTCTTTAAAACAATTTAATTATTTTTATAAATTGTAAGATCTTTCGCAAAAATTTTAATGATTTTTTTGACATTAATTAGGTATTCAAATTGAAAAAAATTGCAAAGAAACAATATTATTAGAAAAGTTGGTGAACTAAATGTTAAAAATAATACTAAAATGTTATTACTATCTTATGTGTTTGAATTTCGGAAATATGTAATCAAAAATATTGAAAATAATTAAATTTTAAAAAAATTAGATGAAAAAATTATGAGAAAAAGATTAATCAAAAATACTTTATTATTTTTATGACTTAATTTTCATTTTCATTAAATTTAGATTTGAAAATTGTCCATTTAAATTTTTGAGAATTCAATTATTTCAAAAATTTTCAATTATAATTCTCTAAAAGTTAATTTTCGAAAAATTGTAATAAAATACTTGAAAAAGATTATTTATTTTCAATTGAATTTTACAAAATATTTCAAATTTTTTCTGTAAATAATAAAATTCTTCAGAAGAATTCAATTATATTGAAAACAATTTCAATCAACTTCAACAATAAAGTATTTAATTATAATTTTTAACAAAAGCGATTATTTTTGAAAAAATTTTAAAAATTCTTCATAAAATTCAATTAGTTTTAAAACTTTCAATTAACATTATTTAAGAAAAAGGATTATTTATAAAAATATTCGAAGAAATTCTTCAAACGAATTTAATCAGGATTTTGAAAATTTTTTAATAATCTTCTTCAAAGGAATGCAATTATTTTCCAAAATTATGTTAAAATTCTTTGAAACAATTTAATTTCAAAAATTTTCAATTAAAATTATCTAAAAGTTATTTTTCTAAATTTTAATAATCTACTTCAAAAAAATGATTTATTTTTAATTAAAATTTAATAATCTTCTTCAAAGGAATGCAATTATTTTCCAAAATTATGTTAAAATTCTTTGAAACAATTTAATTTCAAAAATTTTCAATTAAAATTATCTAAAAGTTATTTTTCAAAATTTTAATAATCTTCTTTAAAAAATGATTTATTTTAAATTGAAATTTACAAAATATTTCAAATTATTTCTATAAATAATAAAATTCTTCACAAGAATTCAATTACATTAAAAAAGCAGTTTTAATAAACTTCAACAATAAAGTATTTAATTATAATTTTAAACAGAAGCGATTATTTTTAAAAAATTGAAAAAAAATTCTTCATAAAATTCAATTAGTTTTAAAACTTTCAATTAACATTATTTAAGAAAATAGATTATTAAAAAAGATTAGATTAGATTATTATTAACAAAAATTCAAAGAAATTCTTCAACAGAATTTAATCAGGATTTTGAAAATTTTTAATAATCTTCTTCAAAGGAATGCAGTTATTTTTAATTAAATTGTAGAACATTTTTTGAAAGATAGAAGACAATTATTTTTAAAACTAATAATTAAATTCAATCATTTTGAAAAATACTGATAAAATTATTCGGAAAAACGGAATTATTTTTTTAAATAGTAAAATTTATGGCAAGAATTGAATTTTTTTTTTGAATAGTAAAATTTATGGCAAGAATTGAATTATTTTTAATAGTATTTTAATAATATTTTTTAGGTCTTCCAAGCAGCGTATAACTGGATCACGCAGGATATATCTGCTAGGAGATGTTATGTTTTTGAAATCTTAGGTCACATAAGGCTGCGACTTTGCTCCTTGGCTCGCCTGGAGCAAACGATTCTTGATTGCAAAGATGCTAGTCTGATAGTAGCATTGCGATCAATTCAGAAAGACTTAATTTCCAACAAAGGCTGCCTTGTACCATTGCACGCTCAACCGAGAATCTGTGCTAAGAAGAACATCTTGGTGATCGGCGGTTCGAAGAGGGAACATTGTCCCGATAGTTGGGCTCGTGCTGCCGAAAGTACTTACGAAACCATTGACAAATACGATACATTTACCGGGTAAGATATACAATCAATTATTTCAATTCAATTATTCAATTATTGTGTATTATTATTTTTTATCTTTACGCATAGTCAGTATTGTTTTTTTACGAATGATTTGAATGAAGAAAATGATGATTTTATTTTAGAGAGTGGAGTGAGGTGGCGCCGATTGGAATAGGTAGAATTCTACCAGGTGTTGCTTTATTAGATGGTAAGGTTTATGTTGTTGGCGGTGAATTGGAATCTTGTATTATCGCAAACGGAGAATGCTACAATCCCCGTGACGATGTTTGGACCTCAATTGCATGCATGGAGGAGCCCAGATGTGATTTTGGATTATGTGCCTTGGATAATAGTTTATACGCATTTGGCGGTTGGGTTGGAGAAGATATTGGACGTTCAATTGAAATTTACGATCCGATATCCAATACTTGGACGTTGGATGGAGAACTTCCAGAACCCAGATTTAGCATGGGTGTCGTTGCGTATGAAGGTAAAGTACACACTAGTTCTTGATTGGAGCTTCTTATAATTCATGATAACTATTGAATTTAGTTTTAAACTGTATTATTTTTAACTTGTGCCTTTTCCAGGACTTATTTATGTTGTCGGTGGATGTACTCATGTTAGTCGACATCATCAAGAAGTTATGAGCTATAATCCGGTCAATAAAAAATGGAAGTATTTAGCTCCATTATTAACGCCACGTTCGCAAATGGGAATTACTGTTCTTGATGGTTACATTTACGTTGTTGGTGGTACTAATAAAAATCACGAGGTTCTTACCTCCGTCGAGCGATATTCTTTTAAAAAGGTATAGTACAATTTTCTTAAATGATAATGTTAATAGTTAACGTCTGCTACAATATTAACAATTTTTTATTATTATCCACTGATCACGACTACAATTCTTAGGGGAAATTAATAATTAATCATCATTTTGATTATAATGCGACTTTTATCGACTTATATTAAAAAAAATGCAAACTTATTTCGATTTTTATAATGTGAAAATTATAGCTATAGACAATTCTTTAAAAAGTTATTTTTCAATCATTTTTCTAATTAAATTTTTGAAATAAACAATAATCAAAAAGGTTTTGAGTCATTGAATATTTTGTAAAATTTAATTTCAAATAAATCATTTTTTATAGAAGATTATTACAATTTTGAAAAATTAACTTTTAGAAAATTTAAATAGAAAAATTTGGAAATAATTGCATTTTTCAAAATTTAAATGAAAAATTTCCAAGTTTAAATTTAATTAAAATGAAAATTAAGTCTTAAAAATAAAAATAAAATATTTTTGAATAAACTTTTTCTCAGAATTTTTTCGTCTAATTTTTTTGGAAATTTAATATTTAATATAAATTTAATATCAATATATTTTATTACATTTTTCCGGAAATTCAAATACATAAAAAAGTAATAACATTTTAGAATTATTTATCAAATTTTCTAATAATATTGTTCTTGTTAACTCTTTTTTTTTAAATTTTATACCTAATAAAAATCATTAAAATTCTTGCAAAGAATCTCACAATTTATAAAAATAATAATAATAAATTTTAATACAATTGAATTAAAAATAATTGCATTCCTTTGAAGAATCTTATTATTAATGAAAATAATTGAATTCTGTTAATGAATTTCTTGTAATTTTTTTTAAATAATCTTTTTTCTTTCATAATTTTAATTGAGAATTTTGAAAGTAATTGAATTTTATGAAAAAGTGTCTTTCAAGTTTTTAAAATAATCGCTTCCGTTAAAATTTAAAATTAAATACTTTATCGTTGATATTTATTAAAATTGTTTTCAATATAATTGAATTCTTGCGAAGAATTTTACTATTTATAAAAATAATTGAATAATTGTTTCGAAGAATTTATTAGAAGTTTAGAAAATAAATGAATTTAAATACTTTATTGTTGATGTTTATTAAAATTGTTTTCAATATAATTGAATTCTTGTGAAGAATTTTACTATTTGTATAAATAATTGACTTGTTTCGAAGAATTTATTAGAAGTTTGGAAAATAAATGAATTTTTACGAAATTTTTTTATAAATTGAAAAAAATTGTACTGAATTCTTCAGTGAAATTTTATTTAAAAAATGACCTAATAAATTTTTCATAAACAAATTGTATCTTTTTTTTTAATTATTAAAGAAAATAATTGACAATTTTAGAAATTATTGATTTTTTGAGATTAAATTACTTTTAGAATTGTTTTTAAGAGAATTGAATGTTTGCAAAAATTTAACTAAATAATTAAATTCTTTCAATGGATTTTTGCAAATTTCAGAAAATAATTGAATTCTGTCGAGAAATTTTATTAAAATTGTATTGAAAATAATTTATTTTTTCCGAAAAATTTTACTTTTTTTGAAAATAATTGAATTCTCCCGAAAAATGTTATTATGTATGTAAATAATTGAATTCTTGCGAAGAGTTATTTAAAAATTTTTAAAAATATAAACAATAATAAGAATTCAATATTTACTTAAGTGAGTTTTTTAAATTTTGATTTTAAATTTATCAAAAATAAACAAAGTATGTAAATTAAAATTGTTTTAAACATTTCTTTTTAAACTTATTAAAATTTTGGGGAAATCATTTTTAATTAGTTTTCAAAGATTAAATTATTTATTTTTATATTTTTCAAAAATTTATTTTATTTTGAAAAGATTTTATCGAATTTCAATTTTTTGGACATTTCTTATTGTAAGTAATTGTAAAAATATATTGTCTTTCAAAAATTATTTAGAAATAGTTTTTAAAATTGAATTTTAAGAATTTCTTTATTGAAGTTTTTAATAATATTTTCCTTTAATATTTAAAAAAAAATGTTGACAGTTTCAATTATTATAAAAAATTGAATTCTTTGTATTGAAAAAATTGAATTCTCGAAGAACTTTCGGAAAATTGTTGGAAATTAACATTGATATTGGATTTAGAGATGAAGTTTAGTTTAAAATTGTAGAAAATAATTTCATTTTTAAAGGAATATAGTGGTAATTTTTGGAAATTGATAAATTTTAGAAATTTAAATTTTCCAAATGTTATTTTCTGTGAATAAAGAAATAAGAAGTTTTTAAATATGTATTAGGCGAAATTATTTTATTTTTATGTAATTGAATTTAAAAATCGGAGAAGAATCGCGGGAGTGCTAAATAAAATGGTTTGTAACAACACTTAATTAAATAAACGACTTTTTTCAATTTTCAGTCGATTTAAAGCTACTTTTTGTGATTTATTAAACTCGATCCGAGGCTAATGTTTTAAAATTAATTAAGTCTCGGTATTTTTATTCATGAATAATAAATTTTACAGAACGAATGGACAACGGTTGCTCCAATGAAAGTTGGCAGATCGTATCCCGCTGTAGCAGCGGCTGATGGACGACTTTACGTAATAGGCGGCGATCAATCACAAGAAATTAATTTTTACCGAACGCAAATCACCATTTCTACCGTTGAATGTTACGATCCAAATTCCGATACATGGCACGAATGCGCCTCTCTTCCAACTAGTCGAGGAGAAGCAGCAGCGATCATCGCACCATTCTGATTACAGTTTTATATCTGTCAAATCAATATAATCATCGAACTATCTACATTCATCTAATTAAGAGCTGTCCAACTTTTAGAGGCCTTGCAAATTAACAAAAAAAAAATTACTGAATTTTACGAATTCTAAACTAAGGTGTACATAATATTTAAACTCCAAAAAAAAGAAACATTCATCGTAATAGTGTATTTTTTCCAATGCTTCAGGGAATTGAAAGTGTGCAAGTTAATTGCATTTCGCTGCCTCGTCCTCAAGATCAAATTAGGTAGTTGCGTTAGTAACTGCATGTTCCGTCACAGTATTTTAAATTCGATGATTTTTAGGCGCCACCCTCAGGTGTCGCTACTCACATTTCCTCTTCCAGTCATTACGTTTTTCTGTGTGTTCCACATCACAACGTGTTCAGTAAAAAAAAAAGTAGTGAAAATGGGCAAAGGACATTATTCGAAAGAAAAACTCTTGCGAAAATTGAGAAAAATGAAGAAAGAAGTCAAGAGAAGAAGAAAAAGAAGTTCCAGTGCATCTTCGAGGTCGAGCAACAGTTCGAGAAGGACGCGATCGCGTAGTCGTAGTCCTATCAGAGACATTCGGTCTAGAGGTGGGTCACGCAAAAGATCTGAGAAGAATTCACGAAATCGTAGTCTTATCCGGGACATTCAGTCCAGAGGTAGGTCACGTCAACGAACTGAAAATAAAAATAGGGGTCTGAGCAATGAGAGGTTCCAACGTGGATCATCCTATGGCTCATCTGCCTCAAGTCAAATTTCGAGAGGTTCGTCCCGCGGCCATGACCGTTTTGTGAGCGAAGCAAGTCAAAGCGGAAGGCGTTCCTCAAAAAAATCGCCAAGGGGAGAACCGGACGCCTCAACAGAAACCCAGAATGACCCACAGTCGGTAAAAAAGAACTCCGCAACAGAAGATGCTGATTTAGCCCAGCTAGGTGGCGACCCCTTCGCCAGCGAAAATGTCAGCAAAGAAATAAACAAAACATTGTCGACTTTATGGTACAAAGTCATGCAAATATGGTTGACAAAAGAGATACGCAAGGATTTAATTAAAAAACACCCACCTGCGAAAAATTGCAGCATGATGGCAGCTCCTATTCTCAACCCAGAAATTAAAAATATAATCGGGCAGATAGGTGTAAAAAAGGACCAGTTTCAAACAGCGACACAAAATGATCTTGGAGCAGCTATAAGTGCTCTGGGAACAAGCTTAACAAAACTCCTGTCCCTTCAAAAATCAAATGAAAATGATAAAGAGCTCATAACCGAAATCTTAACGTGTCTTAGCGACTGCGGAAAACTTCTCACCGACATCCACCACGAAATAACTCTGACCAGAAGAAATTTCATAACGTCTGGCAGAGACCTGAAACTTAAAACAGTGGCGGAAAATTCATTGGCTGACAGGTTTTTATTCGGAGAAAACTTTGCCGAGCAATTCAAAGCAGCGAGGGAGGTGGAAAAAGTGGGCAAGGAACTCAACAGACCATCAACAAAAACGGAAAGAAGGAGGCCGTACCAGCAAAATTTCCGCCCACGTCAGACATTGTCAAGAACTGGCGATTTAAACTGGAGGGGCCCTCACAGGAAGAGTTACTTAAACTCCAGAAAGGGAGGGCCTCAATCTCAACCAGCTCGAACAATTCGCAACCCACAAACAAGGAATTAAAGGTAAGCCAAGTAGGCGGACGCCTGTTAAATTTTTGTCAAGCGTGGAGAAATCTAACATCAGACCAATTTATTTTAAATTGCATCAGCGGGTATAAGCTTCCTTTCATAGGAACCCCAATTCAAAATAATCCTCCTAGCAACCCGGATATCTCATCTGAGGTTCATGTAAATACAAAACAGGCCATAGACATATTAGAAAGTAAAGGCGCAGTAGCATGTTGCAAACCTTGCAAAAAGCAGTATCTGTCACCTTTTTTCTTAAGAGAAAAACCCAACGGAGATGACAGATTTATATTAAATCTGAAAGACCTTAATTCATTTATCGATCCTCCACATTTTAAAATGGAGGATATAAAAACAACTCTAAGATTAGTTAGACCTGACTGTTATTTTGCTTCAATTGATCTTAAAGATGGATATTTACATATCCCAATTAATAAAAATTATAGAAAATTTTTAAGATTTAATTTTGATGCTCGTACAGCACATTAAACGTCTATAGAGCAGCTATATCTTTGCTCACGGCAAACGAACTAGGAAAAGATACAATCGTCGCAAGATATTTCAAAGGAGTCTCGTCAATAAAACCACCCCAAGCAAGATATGATGAAACATGGGATCCCCAGGTTGTTCTAATTCATTTGGAGTCTCTCGGAGATAATAGTAAGCTGTCTCTAGAAATGCTGACTAAAAAGCTCGCCACGCTACTAGCGTTAATAACCGCACAAAGAGTGCAGACGCTAGCAGCAATTGATTTAAAGAACATTAATTCGGAAATCGAACCGATTCAAATAAAAATTTCAGCAAGAATAAAAACTAGTGGTCGTAATAAATTTCAACCACTCTTAGAAATTCCAACATTTCCGAACAACGAAAAGCTATGTGCGGCAGGAACTTTAAATGAATACATCACAAGAACTCTCAACTTACGGAAAAACACTGAAGAAGGAAAACTGTTCTTAACATATTAAAAACCGCATCATCCAGCTACCACTCAAAGCATAAGCAGGTGGATCAAAAGCACGTTAAAAGACAGCGGAATTGATACGGAAACTTTCTCGACACACAGTACCAGACATGCTGCGACGTCAGCAGCAGCTCGCAAAGGAGTTAATCTCGAAACAATTCGCAAAACAGCAGGATGGACTCCGAAATCTTCAGTATTCGCCAGATTTTACAATAGACCAATTGCGAATAAATCCTCATTTTCAGAAGCAGTACTGGGATAAAAACATTAAATTTATTTTTTCTTATTACTCATATTAATACCGTTTGTTTAATAGCATACTTATGCACATAAAGTATTTCCTACTAACATTAAAAGTGTACGAATCTATTTTCTTTTCATCCTATTAATAAAAAGAATTTTTCTTAATTAGTTCAATACAAACAAAAATAGAGTAAATCACTTTAAACTCTAAACATCTACCTAATTTGATCTTGAGGACGAGGCAGCGAAATACAATTAATAAATTGAACGAGCTTACCTAAAGTGAAGTTCAATTGAAATTGTATAAGCTGCCTCGTCCGAAGAGATCAAACCCTCCCAACCCATAGCTTCTATAACGCAGCCCCAAAAAATTGTTTGCGTGATTTACTCTAGACTCTAAAATGTAATGACCGGAAGAGGAAATGTGGGTAGCGACACCTGAGGGTGGCGCCTAAAAATCATCGAATTTAAAATACTGTGACGGAACATGCAGTTACTAACGCAACTACCTAATTTGATCTCTTCGGACGAGGCAGCTTATATAATTTCAATTGAACTTCACTTTAGGTAAGCTCGTTCAATTTATTAATTTTATTTTTACTATTCTAGGTTTGAATAATAAAATCGTTGCAATTTTGAAAATTCAAAACGTTTACTTCTGGAAGAATTTTATTAAATAAATCTATAATGGGATTTTGTTTACATAACCGAAAATCAGAAGCGAAATTTCATTTGATAATAATAAGTAATAAGACTTAAATAATTTTTAAGTATTTTACCGGGCAGAAAATTATTGGAAATGTCAGGTTGGACAGCTCTTTATGATAAAATAACTGGTATTGTGCAAATGAAAATTTATATGAAAATGTGAATGGGACTAGAGATGTATTTATTAAATTTTAATTCGAATTTATTTACATAATTTTTACATCGTTGGCAATTTTTTTTCTACAAGTAGAACGTTTCACATAAAAGAATTCTTTTATCAATTTTTTCAATAGAACTATATAGTCTTTTAAAAATATACTTTTTTAACAAATTTTTTTAAATTTAAAAAAAATTTCTGACATTTAAAAATTTTTTATCTTTAAAAAATTGTTTTTTTAAATAGAAATTTTTCTATGAAATAATTTCTGAAAAATCTCTTGTCCCAATTTTTGTGAGATGTCGAATTCGCTTCTAATATTCGCGAATTATTTTAAAATTAATGATTCTTTTAAGCGGTTTGTAGAAAACCTGTATTTTTTGTACAACTGTGAAATAATGTCGATTTTTTTATAAGTTTAAAATAGTAAAAATAATTTCAGAAAATAAATTGAGGACTGCAAGTACATGTGTATATAATCAGATCAGAAAACAATTATGTCAGTCAAGAATGCAGATTTTTTTTTAAATCAAATTTTTTTCTCTTTCTCGTGACTGACGAGACGGTTTTTCAGGAGTATATGAGAAATTCCATATAAGATTGAGATGTCAAGTTTCCCATTTTATTCACCTTACATTAAAATAAAGTTTTATTTTCAAATTAATAACTCTTTATTTTTTTCAATAATTTTTTTAAAATACAATGTTCTGCTTAAAGATTTTTTAGGGAACTTTTCTACTATTAAAAGTAATTAATTTAAGAGTAGAAACTGAAGCATAATGGCTAATTTTAAATATATTTTCTACTGTTAAGATTTGTAACGAAATGTATTTTTAACAGTGATGGCTGCGATTTGCAAAAGCATTTAAAAAAAATTAGCTTCAAAAGCAACATAAAAAAACTGAAAATATGTGACGAATAGTTTTAATTTTATTTTTAAAATTCAGTTAAAAAAATTATGTATCTCTATATAAAAATTGACTACATTAATCTATTTATGAATAAATATAAAAAATGTTTCAAAATATCATCGAAAATAATAAGACTTGTTCAAAAAATTATGCTTAGAGTCCTCAATTTGGAATTTCTCACATATTTACATCTTTTCAACGTGTTCTCACCCTCATGGTTCAATATGTACATTTGTAAAACACTTTTCTAGAAATCTAAACTTCAAAATCGTTTTCACAAATTTTTACAAATTACTCCAATAAAATGATGCGTCAGAAAATATTAATCTGGATGAAAAAAAAGTGTTATACAATTTTACGCTTGAAAAAAAATTTCTATAACTTTGAACCGCAGCTTAAAAACACATCGTGTGTCCAAAAAAAAGTATCTGATAAATTGAAAAATAAAAGTAACTTTTTTGGCTATGCAAATCGTCAGCTACCAAAGTTACTAACAATTAAAATAATTATTATTATACTCTGTATATGTTATATATAAAACTTGTTGTTGCAAGTTTTAAGAATACTGAATTGTTATTGCAAAATTTATACGTATCTTTAAATTGTGCTTTCATTAGTCTCGCCTTTTTTATAATAATTTTCACACTCAACTTTGTCTCATATTTAAATGAATTATTATTAAATAATTCATTCTGCGATTAATTATTTTCCATCAGATTTTAATTTTATTTTATATTGAAAAGTAGCAGGGTTGCCACGCAACCTGAAAACCTGGAAAACCTGGAAATGTCAGGGAATTTTATAAAAATTGAAAAAACCTCGAAAAGTCAAAAAATTTCGATCGAAATTCTGGAAAATTGTTGTTTTCTAAATGTATTTATTCTTGAAATCTAATTTTACTCAATTGTTTTAAAATTAATTCAATTTTAAACGAATTGCATTTACAATTTTCATAAGTAGATGAACTTGAAAAGATTTTCATTTCAAAATTTGTAAAATTTCATTTTTAAATGAATATCATGAAAAAATTTAAAATCCTAGTTTTTAAAAAAACGTTAATAACTAAAATTCTTCTAAAATAATAATTAAAATTTCTTAATATATATTTAATTGATTATTTAAAAATAACGAATTTATTGAAGAATTTTAGTTAAAAACACCAAAACAAATTCAAATTTTGAAGCAAATGTATATATTATTCGAAAAAATCAATTATTTTTAGAAAAAGTAAAATTCTTCTCAGAAATTCAATTTTTTCAACTTTTATTATTCATTCTTCAAAGAATTAAATAATTTAAAAAAATTTCATTGAAATTCTTTTGTGACAACTTAATTTTTTTCAAAATAATTTTAATAAAACTCTTCGTGAAAATTTAATTGATTTCAAAAATTTTTCAAAATTCAATTATTTTGAATGTTTGCTATTTTCATAAAATTTCACAACATAATTCATTTATTTAAACCAAAAGTTTAATAAAATTGGTCTGATTTGACAATTTACAAAAATTCTTGTCAACATTTAAATTGTCTTTATAAATGATAAAATTTTTCTCCGAAATTCAATAATTTTCTCAAATAATAATATTCTTGGCAAAATTTCAATTATTTTTAATATACAAAATTTTCATCGAATTTCTCGAAAAATGAAATTATTGTTGAAGTGTTTTTTTTTAATTTGTCTCTTAACATTAAATAATAATAATAAGAAACATAATAATTAAATGTTTGTAAAATTTTTTATGAAAATTCAATTTTAAGAAACATTCAATAATTTTAATAAATTATTTATTTTCAGAGTTAAATATTTGATTTCTTGTAGAATTTTCTAATAAATATTGATTTAAAAATAAATTTCAGTAAAAATTTTCGATTATTTATTTATTTGAAAATTCTTCGAGAATTCAATTATTTAACTCTAAAAATAAACATTTTATTAAATAATTAAACTTTTTTTTAAACTGAATTGTTATGAAGAACTTTATCAACAAATTTTTAAATAATAATTGAATTGTAGTAAACATTTAAAAAATTTTTTTTTTAATAATTCACGGAAAAAAACTTTTAACTGGAACAGCTATAACTTTCGCAAAAATAGCAAAAATTTTCTTTGAAATAGCGAAAGTATTTGCTTCAATAATTAAAAATTTCGCTAATATAGTAAAATTTGCAGTTGTTCCAGATTTTGGAGAAAAATTTTATTATTTATAAAGATTATTTAAATTTTTACGTGAATTTTCGGCAATTTTTGAACATAATTGGATTTTTGTGAAGAATTATGTTATTTTTAAGAATAATTGGATTCTTGAGTTTTCCAATAATTTTCTAATGAATAATAATGAATGCAGTTTAAAAAAACTTGGAAAAATTTTGTTTTTTAACCTGGAAAACTTGAAAAATTCAGGGAATTTTGATCGAAATCCTGGAAAATATATTTTTTAAATTTAATTTTTTCTTAAGTATTTCAAAATTAATTCAATTTTAAACGGATTTATAGAAGAATTTTAGGTAAAACACTAAAACAAAATTGAATTTGGAAGCAAATACATATTATTGGAGAAATTCAATTGTTTTTATAAAAAGTAAAATTTTTCTCAGAAATTTAATTATTTTTTTCGAATTTTATTATTTATTCCTCAAAGAATTAAATTATTTTCAAAAATTTCAATGAAATTCTTTTGTGACAATTAAATTTTTTTCAAAATAATTTTAATAAAACTCTTCGTATAAATTTAACTGATTTCAAAAAGTTTTTTAAATTCAATTATTTTCAATGTTTGCTATTTTAATAAAATTTCACGAAACAATTCAATTATTTAAACCGAAATTTTAATAAAATTAGTCTAAAGAATTCAATTATTTTTAAACTGCAATATCATTTTTCGCAAAAATTCAATTATGTTTGAAAATTTACAAAAATTTGTGTCAAACTTTAAATTGTCCTTATAAATAATATTGTCCTTATAATAATAATATTGTCCTTATAATAATTTTTTTCTCCGAAATTCAATTATTTTAGTCAAATTTTAATAATATTCTTGGCAGAAGTTCAATTATTTTTAATATACAAAATTTTCATCAAATTTCTCAAAAAATGAAATTATTGTAAATTTTTTTTTAATTTGTCTCTTGACAATAAATAATAGTAATAAATACTTATAATAATTAAATTCTGATAAAATTTGTTATAAAAATGAAAATTTGTTATAAATATTCAAATATTTGTTAAATTATTTATTTTTATAGTTAAATAATTAATTTTTTGTAGAATTTTCTAATAAATATTGATTTTAAAATGAAATTTCAGTAAAAATTTTCGATTGTAATTGAATATCATATTCAAAAATATTTATTTATTTGAAAATTCTACGAGAATTCATTTATTTCACTCCAAAAATAAATAATTCGTTCAATAATTGAACTTTTTTTAAAATTGAATTTTCATAAAAAATCAACAAATTTTTAAATAACAATTGAATTCTTCTGAAACATTTTAATAAAATTTTTTTAAGTAATTGCATTTTTCGATAAATTTGATAAAAATTTTGTATATTAAAAACTATTGAATTACTGATAAGAATTTTATTTAAATTTTTCTGAAAATAATTTAATTTCGAAGAAAAATTTTATTTTTTATAAAAATTATTTAAATTTTGACGGGAATTTTTGACAATTTTGAAACATAATTTGATTTTTCTGAAGAATTATGTTACTTTTGAAAATAATCGAATTCTCGAGGGTTCTAATAATTTTCTTATTAATAGTAAACGTAGTTTTAAAAACCTGGAAAACTTCCCGTTTTTTAACCTGGAAAAGTCAGGGAATTTGAAAAGGGTGAAAGCGTGGCAACCCTGATATTACTTTAGAAATGTTTGAATTTGAATTTTTTTATCCGTTGACAATTTTAAAATGAAAGGTGTAATAGAATTTGTATTAAATAAATATTTGATTTAAAAAAAATTGACCTTCTTGTATTTTTTTATATTATATGAAGTTGGTTTCTCTTTAGATTTAAAAACTTATTGACTATATTTCTTGCTACAATTAATTTTATTTTTATTCCATGTATGACTGCTACGACTGTCTTTAAGCAACTGCCACTGATGCATTCGCTTCATTAAAAATTTATTAAACTCTGTCTGTAATTTACCTACTCATTTGCTTTTAAGTGTATTCCTAAAAGAAAGCAATGTTATCACTTTGATGTGAAATTGTGAATGTATAATTATAGGTATACACCAAGCATGTTAAGAAAATCTATTAAACTTTTAAGAAGAAACGGAAAAAGCTTTTTAGAACGGATTAATTATTAAGAAAAGCAGGGTGAATACTAAATGAGGGCATTTGAAACAGCAGCGATTTTAAGAAGTAATCAGTTGAATCACAGTTATGAACCTTTCAAGAGAGCCCTACAAGAGCTATAATAATAGAATTTTCTCTGTTGTTGGTTTTTGGCCATCGCTAAGTAAAATTGAGAAATGGATAAAAGTAATTGTTACAATAGTTGCAAATTTAGTTCTATTTATACCATTGGTGAGAAATTATTGTAATGTAGAGGATTTTTTGTTTTTTTATTTAAGAACCTTTTCTCTTTTTAATTTTGCATCATGAGTTGCAACAAAGATTCTTCACGTGGTCACTTTTGCTTCCCCAATGGTTCCCTATTTAGTACCTTTAACATTTTTTTTAAATCTGCTTCAAACTTTTCCGTAAATAATATTCTTTCTTTAGTAATTCTTCTTTAATAATATAATCGAAAAAATTTTTCCTACAAACAAAACAAATTTAATTTTTCCTAACAACAAAATTAAATCATGAAGTTTAATTTTTAATATGATCCCATGTGAGTAGAATACGTCGTCGACCGAAAGCAGAAAATCATGAGATCTTAATTTCTTAATTTATTAATTTTAAAAGTGTATAAATGATAATTTTTGTTTTTACATTTTAACGTACGTTTCTCTCTACTGGCTCTACTTTATAAAGTAAATATTTTCATAATATAAAACTTCACTTATATTATTATATACAGTTTATCAGTTGCATTGTAGCCGTAAGGTCGAGTGACTTAAATGTTGCACTTGAATGTTTTTCTGCCCTTGTTGTCTCAACAATGAGTGTGATGCAGATCGTTAACTTAATCATTCACGACCAAGAGGTGATATTTTATTTTTCTTATACATTATACATAACATTTTTGTTATAACATTTGTCATTTTTTTCTCTGTCGGTGTTTTCGGTTGAAAATTATACATTTTTAGCTCTATTGAAAGAAAATAATAATATGTATGAATTTTTATTTGAATAAACTGCGGTCTTTAATTACAGTTGCTGATAATACTAGAGAAAATAGAAAAGGACTGGAAAACCTGGTTAATGGAGCCAGAGATGGAAATTTTGAAAAAAGACACAATAACGACTAAATACTTTCGAATAATTTATGGTGGTAAATATAATTTATTGTAGAAAATCATGCTTAAAATTTTTATGAATAAGTGAGGTAAAATGTACTACCAAACAAACGCTATAATTAAAAACATAAATATCTTTAAAATAATAATAATAATATTTTTTCAAGGAAAATTTCAAAAACTCTTTTTCCGTGCATCAATACTTCGTCCAATCTTATTGTACTAAATTAAAATTTTATTCTAGGTTCAATTTTAGGAGCTGGTTGTTGTTACATGATGGTACCATTGATTCCTCCATTTTTGGACCTAATAAAACCCTTAAACGAATCTAGACCTAAACTTCCAATGTTCTCAACCGAAGTTGCATTAAGTACGGAAAATCACTTTTACACAATATTTGTTATCAATTTTTTTGCTACTTACGTAGTAGTTGTAAATTACCTATATGAAGAAATGATGTTTATGGCTTATAATCAACATGCCTGCAGTATTTATAAAGCAATTGGGTATTATTATTTCTCAACATAAGTAGAATTATCAAATAATTTTAAAAAATAGAATTATTACTACCATTCTTATAATGTTAATTTAAAAAAAACGTTTCCAAAGGTAGCTGAGCTTTGTCTGGTTTATTCTATTGTTTCCACAAAAAAAAACATATTTTACATTTATTTGTAGGTGTAAATTGTCAAAATTGGTAATCAATAAATATTCCAAGCTAAGTGAAAGAGGAGATTTACAGAAAACTGTTAAAGCTGACATTATTTTTTGTATTAAACAACATGAGGATCTTCTAATGTTAGTATTATATGAATGCATAATAAAATAATATTTGCCTGAAACTATAAATCTATAAATAATTTATGACAAAAATAATGTGTTCTAAAATTATGTCTTATAATTTTTGTCAAATATAAAAGAAAACTTTACTATAAATTCACAAGTTATGAGTGTGTTGGAATGTGTTGGAATTTTCAGAAGTATAAAGAACCAATGAATACACTTAAATTATAGCGATAAATGAATGGAAACTGTACGGTTCGAAACTTGTCAGAACATATAGGATGGATGATAAAAAAAATTAATATCAATAAATAAAATTAAAACCAAAATAAAATTAAAAATAACATATAACAGAACTGTAATTCTAATTTGTAAATTTTATTTTATCAGATTTGTCAAGAACATCCACAAGGTTTATTCATATCTTTATCTAATTGTTGTATTGCTTAATGTGTTAATAATAAGTACATCAGGAGTCGCAGTGAGTATTCAAAATTTAACTATAAATTAGCATTAAGCACTGAGAGAAATTTTGGAGTATTGCAGGGTTTAAAGCTAAGTTGAATTTTTTATGTAACAATATTATGATTTCTGGATATGTAGACAGTTTTAAATTTACATCAACCAGTACATGCATTCAAATTTTTTGCGACAAGCAGTATGCAAGTTTTTCACATTGTTTGTCTAACCATACCTTGCCAAGAAGTGTGTGATCAGAGTTACAATGTTTCTTATTCAGTGTCAGTATATTTTGATTTTACAACTAATGAATCTGTATAACATACCCAATAGTTTAGTATTAAGTTAAATAACTTTTTTTTTTAATAATGATTCAATTGGGCCTGTAGTTATCACGGTAAATCGTTAGGTATTAAAATAACACCAAAAAGGATTAAAATAATCCAATTTAGTGTTATTTTAATCCATTTTGGTGTTATTTTAATACCTAAATGCATTCTAAAAGAATTAAATGTGTGATTGGATGAATTTATGATTCATCCAATTACACATTTAATTAGGGTTCAGAAATAAAAACCATTTATGCCAATTGAACAATTTATCACTCATGTCGCTCAATAAGAAAAATTTTTTTAATTTATCAAATTTGGGTAAGGAAACCGGCTTATTAGAGCAAATACGCAATCACCAGGGCTCGGATTGTGCGACTTTTTCGACTTTTTTCGACTTTTCTAAGGAAATGTGACTTTTTTCTTCTTTTTTGTGAAAATATGCGACTAATCGACTTTTTCGAGATTTTTCCAGTAAAATGCGACTGAAATTTTTAAAATCTTCAGAAAATTAAAGTTAAAGGAAATAGTTTTAGTCAAAAAAATGTTCTGTTAAGTTTATTTACAGATTTCTTTCAAATTTTTCGAAAAAAAACATCAATAACTTCATTTTTAAATAAATATTTCATTTCTATTTTTCCATAATAATTAAAATCCTTCAAAAGATTCAAATTCAAACCTTTTTGAAATTAAACTACTTATAAACAAATTGTTATAAAATATTATTTATAAATATAAATCATTATTTTATATTATAAGATTTTATAAAAAAAAATTTGAAAATAATTGAATTTCTAGGATGATTTTTTTTATTTATAAAGATAATTAAAATTTTGACAATAATTTTATTAAAATTCTTTGCAAATAATTGAAATGCAGAGAAGAATTTTATTATTTATGAAGATAATTGAATTTTTGAACATTTTTTTTAATTGTTTAAAAGTAATTGAGGGGCTGGATGCTATAAGGGGATACGCGTGAACACACGGCCAGTCAGTTCGGACGTAGAGATAAAATTTTGAAGTTGTTCAAAATGAATTTAAAATTATTGTTTCTTGTTCAGAATTTCAAGGCGAAACTTTTTTTCTAATAAAATTTTTTTATATAATTTTTTGTTTTTAAGTAAATTGAGAAAAAAGTGATTTTTTAACCTAAGAAATTTTAATGAATTTTTGACTTCAACTCGTGATTACTTCGTTAAATATTAATATTTTTCCACGAAATTTACACACAATATTCTTCAAACTATACCAAAAGTGAAACAATATTTAGTTTTTTTTCAAAAAATTCTGCGTCAAAGTAAATAATTATTTAAACAATTTTGCCGGAAAAATGATTCTCCTATTTTCAATTGAAAAAGTTGAGTGACGAATTTTCGTTTACAGAAAACTTCCAGTGACAAAAATGTTCATCAATATGTTAGGAAGTTATTCGGAAAATTTTTCGTCATTTGATAATAAATTAAAGAAAATAGAGCAATTTTAACAGCGTCGCGCTATGCTGTAAACGTAAACAATGTCTAACTGTATACATTGGTCTTGTAATGGCGGCCATTCTACACGTGCGCGGCTACGCCGTAATTTTACAGCATAGCGCGACGCTGTTAAAATTGCTCTATTTTCTTTAATTTATTATCAAATGACGAAAAATTTTCCGAAAAACTTCCTAACATATTGATGAACATTTTTGTCACTGGAAGTTTTCTGTAAACGAAAATTCGTCACTCAACTTTTTCAATTGAAAATAGGAGAATCATTTTTCCGGCAAAATTGTTTAAATAATTATTTACTTAGACACAGAATTTTTTGAAAAAACACTAAATATTGTTTCACTTTTGGTATAGTTTGAAGAATATTGTGCGTAAATTTCGTGGAAAAATATTAATATTTAACGAAGTAATCACGAGTTGAAGTCAAAAATTCATTAAAATTTCTTAGGTTAAAAAATCACTTTTTTCTCAATTTACTTAAAAACAAAAAATTATATAAAAAAATTTTATTAGAAAAAAAGTTTCGCCTTGAAATTCTGAACAAGAAACAATAATTTTAAATTCATTTTGAACAACTTCAAAATTTTATCTCTACGTCCGAACTGACTGGCCGTGTGTTCACGCGTATCCCCTTATAGCATCCAGCCCCTCAATTGAATTTTGAAGAAGAATTTTTATTTTTTGAAAAATAGTTGAATTTTTGAACAGATTTTTTTAAAAATGTTTAAAAATAATTGAATTTTGAAGAAGAATTTTGATATTTATAAAGATAATTAAAATTTTGAACAGATTTTTTTAAAATTGTTTAAAAGTAATTGAATTTTGAAGAAGAATTTTGATATTTATAAAAATAATTGAAATCTTGAGAATTTAAAAAAAAATTTTGAAAATAATTTAATTTCTGCGAAGTATTTTCTTACTTTTGAAGATAATTGAATTTTTCAAAGAATTTTATCAGAACTTTTGAAAATAATTAAATTTTCATGGTGAATTTTATTATTTATGAAGATAATGATAATTTTGACGAGAAATTAAAAAAATTTTTTTGAAAATAATTGAATTTCTGTGAAGAATTTTATTACTTTTGAAAATAAATGAATTTCTAGCATGAATTTTATTATTTATAAAGGTAATTACAAATGTACAGAAATAAATAAATAAATAATTGAAATTCTGACAAGAATTTTATTACAATTCTTTGAAAATAATTGAAATACAGAGAAGAATTTTATTATTTATGAAGATAATTGAATTTTTGAACAGATTTTTTTTAAATGTTTAAAAGTAATTGAATTTTGAAGAAGAATTTTGATTTTTATAAAGATAATTGAAATTTTGAACAGATTTTTTTAAAATTGTTTAAAAGTAATTGAATTTTGAAGAAGAATTTTGATATTTATAAAAATAATTGAATTTTGAACAAGAATTTTGATATTTATAAAAATAATTGAAATCTTGAACAGATTTTTTTTAAAATGTTCAAAAATAATTGAATTTTGAAGAAGAATTTTGATATTTATAAAAATAATTAAAATTTTGAGAATTTAAAAAAAATTTGGAAAATTATTTAATTTCTGCGAAGAATTTTATCAGAACTTTTGAAAATAATTAAATTTCCATGATGAATTTTTTTATTCATGAAGTTAATGATGACGAGAAATTTAAAAAAATTTGAAAATAATTAAATTTCCATGATGAATTTTATTATTTATGTATAAAATTTTGACGAGAAATTTAAAACAAATTTTTGAATGTAATTGAATTTTTGCGAAGAATTTCATTATTTTTGAAAATAAATGAATTTTAGAGAAGAACTTTATTATTTATAAAGATAATTGAAATTATGACAGCCATTTTATTAGATTTTTTTTTAAATAATCGATTTTTGGAAAAGAATTTTATTATTTATAAAAATAATTGAAATTTTGAACAGATTTTCTAAAAAAATGTTAAAAATACCTAATTAAAATGTTGCTATGCGGCATTTTATTAAATTTTATTAAGTATTATTCAAGATCGTTTGATGTTAAAGTATTTCTTGTTGAGAAATGTGATTTTTTTTACAATTTTGACAATTTTATGTTTCCCTTTCGGCGTTTTTTTTCTAAAATTTCATTTGACTTTTTTCCGACTTTTTGGGAAATTTTATGCGACTTTTTGTGACTTTTGTTGTGACTTTATGCGACTAAAGCGACTTTTTTTGAGTCTTAATGATAGAACGTCCAAGCGCCCGTCCTGCCGGAAGGATGTTCCGAAAAAAAGGCTTTTAAAAAAAGAGAATTCAATTTTTCTTTTTCGAAACTTCTTGGGATTAAAGTAGACGAAAAGACGAAAAAATCCATATATTTGACTTTTTAAAATAATAATATTAAACCATTTTTCAAAGCCCTCAAACTTGCTGCTTATAAAAAGTAAAAAAAAAACATTTTTTCGTAAATTTAATGTAAAACCCACAAAAATCAATATATTTTAGCCGGTCTAGTCTCTTTTTCTTCAGAAACGTTCAAAGAATGAAACCTATTTGTTTAATTTAAAAAAATTTCATTTTTAATGTTAATCAGCAAAATTGCGGCCAATTGAATAAAAACTCTTCTCAAATTTTCTTTATAAAATTAATATGCAAGCAGATAAAAACAAAAACAAATATATCGTTGGAAAGGTAATGAAACAAGCTTTCCAATGATGTAAATATCAAATTTCTAAATTTATATGCCTAGGCTTGGTAGTCTTTTAAACAAAGCGAAAAGCATCCTGCCGGCAGGACCGGGTTCCATCATTTTGTGACTAAAAATTACATGAATTTTTGGAAAATTCAACTTCTTTAAGCTACCCCGCTCTTCGGTTTGAACTTACAAGCTCGACATTTGCATGCGCTGAAAGCTTGTTTCATCACCTTTCCAACCATATATATTACTTTTTGTTTATGTAAATCCATGTTAGTTTTATTCAGCGATTTCGGACGGACTCACCTGAGTCTTTTTGGTCCTGCCGGAAGGACGTTGGACGTTCTATCATTAAAGACGATCCGAGCCCTGAATCGCACTTTTAGTTTTAACCTTCTGTTATAAGCCAAAATGTTTTTCAGTGAAAGTACCTTGTCGAAAATTGGAACAAAGCACGTTTAAATAGTGTTTAATAAAATTTTATATACTTTATTTAAAGTGAATTTTGTATTTTGAACGTTTTAGTGTTTAATAAATGTTCATTTTAATAACTTGTAACGTTAGTGTCCTGAAAACATAGCATGAATCCTATTATGTGCATATGGTCAGAAAAGTTTATATATACTTACTGAATGTTAGAAATATGTTTTAATAGTATTATATGAAACATTTTCTACACTGAAAAAACCTAGTCTCAAAATGAGTATCATACGCTACTCATTTTGAGTTGCAACAAAAATGAGACTCTTAGGTGGCGCCACGTTCTATGGCGTTTAACATAGTCTCATTTTGAGATGCAACAAAAATGAGACTGGGTTTTTTGTGTGTAACTAAAAATACTGTGACTAAATTGTATTCCTATAAGTGTGTTTTGAAGTTAATTCTGTGTTTTGAGGCAGACAAAGACTTATATTAAACATACTATTAATATTTTCGACAAGGGTAACAATCTGAGTATATTGTTTCGCAAAAATTGAAAGATTACTCTGTTTCATGTATGTAGACAGTGTTGAATTTAAATCATCCAGTAATTGCTTCAAAATTTATAGCGACAAGCGTTATGGAAATTTTTCACATTGTGTGTCTAACCATACCTTGCCAAGAAGTGTGTGATCAGAGTTACAATGTTTCTTATTCAGTGTCAGTATATTTTTGACTTTAATGAATCTTTAAAAAATCATAGATAGATTTCAACATTTTTTCTCTTCTTTTCTGGTATCTGGATAGTCTGCTTTTTAGGCTCTTAAAAAACACTTTATTTGGTCTCCATCCTTTGATAACATAAAGTACCCTTATCCAATGTAGGAAAAACCGGATTCTTATTTTTTCTTCTCGTTTACAGCATTTAGCTCGATATAATATGATTTAATAATAATGGTTTAATAATTATGATTTAATAATTATGATTTAATAATTATGAGTTAATAATTATGATTTAATAATTTGTGATAAAACAATATGATTTCAGATACAAATCCGATTGGTACACTCTGCCGTTAAAGTATCAAAAATTACTGCTTATGATTATGCATAGAAGTTATGAACCTTGTGAATTTATTTGCGGTCGCATATACATATTTTCAATGAAGAATGTTACTATGGTTTGTATTGAAATTTCTTTGTGGAAAATAATTTTGTCCTACGTACAATTCTTTCTTAAACATATTCTAATATTTGCAGGTGATAAAAACGTCTATATCCTACTTCACAGTACTCTGCTCGTTTCAATAACAAATACATAACATGTCAAGAAGTGTAGAAAAATTTTGAATGCACCATTAAACGAATTTTTGAAATTTCCATTATTATACTTGTTACAAACCAAATAATATGATTTATTAATTGGGACTTTTAGAGTTGTGATGCCCTATAAAACCAGCTTTATTCAAAAATAAAGAAATTACTATAAATGTTATGTAGAACTAAAGAAGGACATTTAGATTTATGCGCCAGGAAAGGCAAAGATAAAAGAATTATGAATATTATTTGAATTTTTATAAATTATTGTCTAAAGGGACAAATAGGCTTAAGTTAGTGTTAGGTATGTTTTGCAGGAGGATATCAGGTCACGGGTATGAAACAAACACGACTATTTCGTCAATAAAACAAAAAACTTTTCGGTCGTGCAGATTCGAAATTTTATCTATTCATATTTTTTGCTGTTGTGATAAACTATATAAATGTAAACTCATGTAGAAACTCTTGCGATTGTTTTGGAAACTTTCGTTCAAAATGGCAAAATTCAAGAGGTACTTTTCTCTTCTTAAAATAATGTAAGTATAATTTTCGTATATTTATATTGTTTAAAACTTATATTCTTTCCTTCAATACATATTATTAAATTTAATTAAGTTGTAATACATGGGTCATGTAACTTTTTCAGTCCTAAAATCGAAAGTTTTTAAAAACCCTTTTGTTCCTGAGTTTTAAAATATATAATTGACGAAAAGTTTTTGCATGTCATTGTGTTTTTAAGAAGACTTTAAAAAATAATAACCAGTCGATAAGGCGCCCTCTTTAGAAGGAAGATATTTATACTTTTTGAAATTTGAAATTCTTTTCTTAAGACTTCTTAACATACACAATGATATGTAAAAACTTTTGGTCAGTTATATATTTCGAAACTTACGAGCAAAAAATACTTGCAGTTACCATCCCACCGCTGCCACCAGAGAAAATTTGCTAACTCTTACGTTTTGAAATAGAAATTCGCGGTCGTTATTTATTTACAAAACTAAATTAACCTTCGCGCTACCAATACTTTTTGTATACGCGGACTACCGGACGGCCACCCGGGGTGGCCAAACGCTTTTTTACTATTATGTTCCCAAAACGATTAAAATTCATCAAGAGTTTTGAATATAATTATGTATTATTACAAATACTGTATCTTAATAATGTTTTATGACACAAAACATTTGTTTTATTATTAAAAAATTATTTAAACAAATTATTGTTATTATTTACCAACTTTTTACAGAATACACCTAGAAAGTTGCAGTTTTTTCCTAATTTTGCAATTTACTAAATCTTATATAATTACTAATAAAGAATAAAAATTTAACTATTGTTTAAACCAGGGACCGTCACGAAGCAAAGGTATCGTGTCGGTATCGTGCCACGATACGATATGATTCTACCACGGAGAAGAGTATCGTGTCGCGACACGATACCGACACGATAGGATTTTCGTATCGTGTCGCATTACAAAAATAGCTGATTAAATTACATAAGATGTGCACAATCATATTATACAAAATTACAAAATAATGTTGAAGGCCATCCATAAATTACGAAAGATATTTTTTTTAATTTACCTCCCCCCCCTCCCATTAATGTAAGATATTTTACATACATTAGCGCCATTTTTATTGTTTGTAAGAATTTACAGACCCCCATACCCCCTAAATGTCTTACGTAATTTATGTAATTACAATACATATAATAACTTAGTAACAAATTCAATATGGCGGACATGCGCAGAAGTGCAATTTAGTATTTATTGTTGCGCAGTAGCAATTATATTACTCTTGGACATGCGCAGTAGGGCAACTAAGTACTTATTGCTGCGCAGTAGCCTATCACTACACTTGGACTTGCGCAGTAGTGTAATTTGGTATTTATTGCTGCGCAGTAGTCTAATTTAGTATTAATAGATGCGCAGTAGTCTAATCTAGCATTAATTGCTGCACAATAATGTAATTTTGTATTTATCACTGCGCAGTATGCAGGTTTAATATAGTACGCAGCAATTAATACTAAACTAGACTACTGCGCATGTCCAATTGCGGTGGTAGACTACTGCGCATCAATTAATACTAAATTCGACTACTGCGCATTAATTAATACTAAATTACACTACTGCGCAGCAATAAATACCAAATCATCAATTAATACTAAATTATACTACTGTGCATCTATTAATACTAAATTAGACTACTGCGCAGCAATAAATATCAAATTACACTACTGCGCATCCATTAATACTAAATTACACTACTGCGCAGCAATAAATACCAAATTACACTACTGCGCATGTCCAAGTGTGGTGGTAGTACACTGCGCAACTTAAAATATATATATTTTTGGTTTTACAAGATGGCCGAATATGCGTTATGTGCTGATAAAAAGCATTTTTTAATGTAACATGTGCGACACGTTAATTTCGTATCGTGTCGGTATCGTATCGTGTCGCAACACGATACTTTTCTCGACACGATACCGACACGATACTGATTTTCGTGTCACATCGTGTCGGTGGCGGTCCCTGGTTTAAACTATTTTTAAACAAATTATTGTTGTTATTTACCAACTTTTTCCAGAATGCACCTAGAAAGTTGCAGTTTTTTCCTAATTTTGCAATTAACTAAATCTTATATAATTACTAATAAAGAATAAAAATTTAACTATTGTTTAAACAATTTTTAAACAAATTATTGTTGTTATTTACAAATTTTTTCCAGAATACACCTAGAAAGTTGCAGTTTTTTCCTAATTTTGCAATGTACTAAATCTTATATGATAACAGATAAAGAATAAAAGTTGAATAAAAATTAAACTATTTTTTAAACAATTTAACTGCAGCTTTCTAGGTGCATTCAGGAAAAAGTTGGTAAGTAACAACAATAATTTGTTTAAAAATTGTTTAAACAATAGTTAAATTTTTATTCTTTGTTAGTAATTATATAAGATTTAGTTAATTGTAAAATTAGGAAAAAACTGCATCTTTCTAGGTGCATTCTGGAAAAAGTTGGTATATAACAACAATAATTTGTTTAAAAATTGTTTAAAAAATAGTTTAATTTTTATTCAACTTTTATTCTTTATCTGTAATCATAAATGATTTAGTAAATTGCAAAATTAGGAAAAAACTGCAACTTTCTAGGTGCATTCTGGAAAAAGTTGGTAAATAGCAACAATAATTTGTTTAAACAAATAAAAAATGTATTATAACATCATAATATATTTTATTTATTGATATAAAACAATTTTACTGTAAAAGTTTAACGATTTTATTTTTATTTTTTTGCAATATACGAAACAAACACCCGGTCACTTTTCAGTATTCTCGTACATACTCTTTTAATTGTTATAAATAAACAAGAAGAAGTGCTAAAAAAAATTTATTTTTGTTTTTTTCGAAAGTAGATAAAATTTTGTTCAGTGAGTTAAAATGGCGATTCGATTGATACAAAATTCGAGGAGATATTCAACATTATGTATTAGTTGGCCACCCCGGGTGGCCGTCCGGTAGCGCGAAGGTTAATAAACGTAATGCTTTACGTTCTTCACCAATCTGCAATGGTTGTTACATTGATAATTTGTTACTCGAAGCTCAAAGGTTAAAAAAATGATTTCTTCCTAGACCAGATCACATAAAGAATAATGATTTTTTTTAAATAACGATTAAAATGAGACTAGACACTTTTGAAATTTAAATACATAGCTTTGTAGAAATTGAAAAATTAAGAAAATTATGCAAAATCGAACTGTTCTGATGAATTAGAAATTTTTATAAATTAATTAATTTATATAAAGAGAAAATCTTAAACTTTATAAATTCTAGTAAAAATAAAGAAATTATTTTTTTATGAAACGTAAAAGGACCCCACACTAAACACGCACTTTTCAAACAATAATATTAATTTTTAATTTTTCATGAAATAATATTTAATTTAAAGGAAAATAAATTTTTTTTTAAATTTAAAAATGAGGATATTTTTGCCTAGGTTCCTTGTAATGATAAATATTTATTTTTGAAAAAATAGATAAACGAAGATATATAACAAATTTTTTTTTGTTACTTATATTTTCTGTCGATTTACCTTCTTCACTATTGATAGTCATAAAGATCGTCACGAAATTTCATGGCAAAATAATAATGTTTGCATCGACTTTATCCTTCACTGTTTAGTAAATATACTTTACGTAAAGCTACTTATTACTTCAGTGCTATCACTGTTTTTTAATTTATTCTTTTTCAAGTGCACTTAAAATTATTTAGAAATTGATGTCTTGCATTTAGCTTTTCTGTAAAACTATTTTATTTATTAGAATAACTACATAAATTATCGGCTACTGGAAAACCGTACCCTTTCAGAAAATAACCCTTTTCAATAATAAATAACCCTTTCCAAAAAAGTACAATCTTAAAATATAATTTTACAATTATGAAAGGTTCCAATCATAAAAGAATCTTTTATAAAAAAGGTACTTACTAAGATGATGTTCGTTAAGAAGCATCCGAGATGATACCTTTCATAATCATTACACGAAATGGTAGCATTTTTAAAACTACTTTCTGAAATGGTACTGTTTTTCACTAACCTAACGAAATATCCACTTTCTATGAAAAAATCGAAAAATAAATAAATTTCTTATTGAAATTCTATCTTGGTATGTTGAAAGATTTTAAATTTTATAAACATTGTTTTTCACACTGAACAAATGTTTTTAGTGTATGTCTCGCATCATTAATAAATTCATCAGAAGCAAAAAAAAGTGATTCAAAAATTGGTAAGTAATGAAGGTGGAATAAAAATTATGTCATGTTCCTATATGTATAGAAATTTCCCAACATTAAGGCCAATATTAGGGAATAAAAATCCACTTTGCTTTCTGCAACAATATTCCCCATAATAAATTTGTGCTCCACTCTAGATAGCACGTAATCTTCCAGAAAATCCCCCTTATTAAAATTACAGTTTCAGTGCCGTCAAACAATGAAAACAATTATTGCTTCACACCTGAGTGTATTCTCACAGGTCAGTAGAATTTTGAAAATATTACCTACCTAGTTTACATAAAGATAATCTCTTTATAGCATCAAGAGTGCTGCGCTATTTGGACACAAATTTTGATCCCTGTCATAATTTCTACAAATTTGCTTGTGGCAAATTCCCGAAAACGTATTCACTCTCAAAAGACAGAGGCGATGTACTAAATCATTTTTCATTACTCGACTATAAAATTCATCAAGAAATGAAGTCTATTCTAGAAGCGGATTATAAAACAACTGAACCAAAATTCGCAAAGTTGATAAAAACGTTTTATCAAAGCTGTTTGGATGCAAGTAAGACTGATATAATTACAATATAAAAATACTTGAGTCATACAGGGTTATATAAAGTGTACTTACAAATAGTGATGCTCTTATTTTTAGGTATTAAAGAAACTTCTATTTTCTTCTTTTATTTTAACTAATTTCTGTATTTACTTTTTCCATAACTTAGTCCTAATGCTCTTCATCTATTTTGAATATTCAAATTCTTTTAATTTTAAATCTTTCAGCTTATAAGAAAAAAATAAATTTGAATTCAATTTTGAAATTGGTAAATAAACTTGGTGGATGGCCACTTTTAAAAGGAAAATCTTGGAAAAGTAAGAACTTCCAATGGGAAGCATTTGGTTCCCAATTAGAGAACGTGGCCGTTTTAGAAAATTACTTCATCATTTCAAGTATTTATGCGGATACAAAAAACAGTTCAATCAATGTTTTGCAAGTAATTGATTTCATAAATTTCATTATACTGAAATAAAAAATCCAATTTCTTGAAGATAATCAACAATGCTATCATTACAGATAGAGCAACCTCCAGATCTAAGTATAACTCCTGACTATTATAAACGCATAGTAATGGTAGCAGAGCTTTTTGGTGCTGATGAAGCAAAAGTCCGAAGCGAATTAAATCGGATTATCGGAACACAAACATTGCTTTTTAATGTAAATATACGATTTTTGAAAATATGTTTGGATATTAATTAACAAAAATTGGCGAATGGACAATTTTAAAATATCTTTGGATATTAATTACACAAAAATTGATGAATAGACAATTTTAAAGTTAATTATTTAGTCTAATATTAATTTCAGATATCTCTACCAGTACAAGATAGGAATGATTCTTCCATAAGAATGACTGTTAACGAGATGGAAAGAAATTATTCCAATATTTTGTGGAAGCCATACTTTAATGCATTTTTGAAGCCGTTTAATGAAATTCATGATGATGACGTTGTACTTGTTAGGGATAACAGCTACTTTAAAAAATTTAACTTACTTATTAAACAGATTTCAAAAAGGGACCAGGCAAACTACCTTATTTTTAAAGCAATCGACGATTTTCTCGATGATTATCTTAAATCTATCAAAAAGAAATATAACAAATGGGAGAGTTGTTATAAAACTACAGAAACACTGTTCTCCAATAGTTTTGGTGCTTTGTATTATAAAAACTCGGGATATGATAAATTTAACTTCAAACGTGTTGACGAAATATTAAAGAGCATTTTTGAAGAGTTCGATACTATTTTATCTAAAGTAAGAACAGAGTAAAATACATACTTTTTACAATTAGATATTAAAAATTCTATTAGGTGCATTAGTTACTTATTTTACAAAATTTATTTACACTATCTTTGCAATGAACATGGTATTCATAAAGATTTCTTAATATTTGTTACAGGTAACAAAATTTGACAGTTTGATATTATGTACTTTGTTTTTTTTTTGTTTTTTTCACGTTAAGCTTATTAAGCTTAAATTAAAACCGATGTTAGTTTCAAAACTTGTTTTGAAGATTATTTGAAGTTTTGAAAGATTTATTAATATTTGTTAAATGTAACAAAATTTGACAGTTTGATGTTATGTACTTTGTTTTTTTTCACGTTAAGCTTATTAAGCTTAAATTAAAACCGATGTTAGTTTCAAAACTTGTTTTGAGGATTATTTGAAGTTTTGAAAGATTTCTTAATATTTGTTACATGTAACAAAATTTGACAGTTTGATATTATGTACTTTGTTTTTTTTTTTTTGGTTTTTTTCACGTTAAGCTTATATTAAAACCGGTGTTAGTTTCAAAACTTATTTAAAAATTCATCTCGTTCTTAAAATGAGATTTACTTTTTACTGTGCATAACAGTAAACATATTAATAACATTTCTTTACTACAATCACAGAACATAAAAAATTTATTTTATTCAGTCTGATTGGCTAGACGAGAAGACCAAAGAAAAAGCAATAGAGAAACTTTCATCAATATACATTGTACATCCATCTGTATATAAATTGTATGATGACAAAGAGATTGATGAATTTTACAAAAATTTGGAATTATCGCCAGGCGATTATATACAGTCTGTAATAAATATTACACTGTTCAATCAATATTACGATGAATTAAATTCCTTCCGAAAACCTCGATCTATGACAAATTGGAAGGAGTATCCCAGTCCGGCAGATGTGAATGCAGTGTACATTGTCGTAAATAATACTATTGGTTTGTAGTTCCTCAAAAATCTTTACTTGTCTATTTAAAATATTATAAGTATATTCAAGTTTTCAAGTATTATATATATTATAATATTCATAAATGTAACATTTCAAAATATTTTATTATAATATGTACTTCAATTTCGTTTAGCAATATCACCGAGCATTTTGCAGGATATTTTTTTCCATGAAAATCGACCTCAGTACATGAATTATGCATCAGTAGGCTTTGTGATTGGACATGAAATTACTCATGCTTTTGATAACGTTGGTAGGAATTATGATAAGCGAGGAAATATCGAAGACTGGTGGGACCCAAAAACTACGGAAGAATTTATTTCCAAATCTAAATGTATTATTGATCAATATGGAAACTATAAAGTTGAGGAAGTTGATTTGAATGTAAGTTGGTTATCTTACTTTGGATCCGCTATTTTGAATTTTGAAAATCCGAATTAAGATTCTTAACGACCCAAAAAACACCCTAGCAAATCGGGTGAATTTCTTAATTTTCTTCCCCCATTTCGAATTTTGTAAATACAACATAACATTTTTCTTTATCAAAGAAAACACCACTCAGAATTTAAAAATATATTTGAACTGATTTTAAGATTGGGTTAAAAATTTTTTTAGTATAGATTCTGTTTAAGTTGTACAACAGTTTTCAAGACCTGTTTACAATGGCTTTTAAATTATTTTAATTTTTCTTTTTTTTTTGGTGAATTTTTCAGATTGAAGGTGAATTTACAAAGGAAGAAAATCTTGCAGACAATGTAGGACTTAAAGTTGCATATTTAGCTTATGAGAATTATGTAAAAACGAATGGCCCTGAGTTATTGTTGCCTAACATGAATTACACACAACGTCAACTCTTTTGGATCAGTTTTGCTCAAACATTTTGCGGTATAATGACGCCAGATGCTTTAAAAGAAAAAATTCAAAACGATGTGCACACTCCACACGAATTTCGAATTATTGGTTCTGTTGTTAACCGTCCAGAATTTGCAAATGATTTTCAGTGTGCCAAAGGCGCTGAAATGAATTCTGAAGACAAATGTTTCATTTGGTAGTTTTTTGCTCAAAAAAGTAATTCCAATTGCATATTGTTGTTATAGTCAAACCGTTATTATTTGATTTTTTAATTATTTAAGAGGCCTTGTACAGTTAAAGATGTTTATTTGTCATAATTATTATTTTTCGCTACATGTTTCGGCTTAAAAAGTCCTCATCAGCAAAAATTGAGAAAATTATTTACAAAAGAAAAAAAAATCAGTCAAAATAAAACCATATTTCGATAAAATAAACGAACCCATGTCGTTTTTCAAATTAATTTATAAAAAATGTTTTAACCGTAAATTTAAATTTAAAAAAATAAGATGTCAACGTTGTTAATTCGTGAAATATTCTGCGAATCAGTTATTTGGCGTTATGAAAATTAAGAAAAGTTTATAAAATAAAAATTATATTAAATAAGAATTCTATGCAATAAAAATTATAATAAGTAAAACTTTTATTTATTTTTCCAGTTTTTTAAAACAACGTTTATTATTAATAAGAAAATTATTGTAACCCTCAAGAATTCGATTATTTTCAAAAGTAACATAATTCTTCATAAAAATCCAATTATATTTCAAAATTGTCAAAAAATTCCCGTCAAAATTTAAATAATCTTCATAAATAATAAAAAATTTCTTTAAAATTCAATTATTTTCAAAAAAATTTAATAAAATTCTTATCAGTATTTCAATAGTTTTTAATATACAAAATTTTTATCAAACTTCTCGAAAAATGCAATTACTTAAAAAAATTTTATTAAAATGTTTTAAAGAATTAAATTATTATATGTAAATTTGTTGATTCTTTATGAAAATTCCAATTTTAAAAAGAAATCAATTATTTAATAAAATGTTTATTTTCAAATAAATAAATAGTTTTGAATATGATATTCAATTACAATCGAAAATTTTTACTGAAATTTATTTTTAAATCAATATTTATTAGAAAATTCTACAAGAAATCAATTATTTAACTATGAAAATAAATAATTTATTAAATATTGAATGTTTTTTAACATTGAATTTTTATAACAAATTTTTATCAGAATTTAATTATTATGTTTATTATTATTATTTATTGTCAAGAGACAAATTAAAAGAAAAATTTAACAATAATTTCATTTTTCGAGAAATTCGATGAAAATTTTGTACATTATAAATAATTGAAATTCTGCCAAGAATATTATTATTTGAGAAAATAATTGAATTTCGGAGAAAAATATTATTTATAAAGACAATTTAAAATTTGACACAAATTTTTGTAAATTTTCAAATAGAATTGAATTTTTGCGAAAAATTATATTACACGTTTGAAAATAATTGAATTCTTTAGACTAATTTTATGAAAATTTCAGTTTAAATAATTGAATTGTTTCGTGAAATTTTATTCAAATAGCAAACATTGAAAATAATTGAAATATCAACAAATTTTTTAAAACAATTAAATTTCTACGAAGAGTTTTATTAAAATTATTTTGAAAAAAATTCAATTGTCACAAAAGAAATAATTTCATTGAAATTTTTGAAAATAATTTAATTCTTTGTAGAATAAATAATAAATGTTGAAAAAAGTAATTGAATTTCTGAGAAGAATTTTTCTTTTTCTGAAAATAAGTAAATTTCTCTAATAATAATTATGTATTTGCTTAAAATTTCAATTTTGTTTTAGTGTTTTAACTAAAATTCTTGTAGAAATCCGTTATTTTTAAATAATCAATTAAATATACATTAGAAAATTTTAATAATTTTAGAAGAATTTTAGTCATTAAGATTTTTTTTAAATCCTAGGTTTTTAAATTTTTTACTGAAATTTATTTAAAGTGGAAGATTTACAAAGTTTTTAAATGAAAATATTTTCAAGTTCATCTACTTACAAAAATTGTAATTTGCAACTCTTTTAAAATTAGTTTTGAAATATTTAAGTAAAATTAGATTTCAAAAATAAATTTTCCAGGATTTTGATCAAGATTCCTCGACTTTTCCAGCTTTTTTCAATTTTTATCTCGTTTTTTATAAAATTTCCTGACATATCGATATTATAGGTTATCCAGGTTTTCAGGTTGCGTGGCATGATTTACATTTTGAGTATTTAAATAATTAAATATTTTATAAAACAGTAATTATTTCAAATATTAATTAATTTTCATAAAAATGATAAATAAATATTTTATTTTTAATTTTTAGAGGTTAAAAATAGTTCGCGATTTAAAATAATTTATAACTTTTTAAAGACGATTCGTTTTATCTGTCCACTTGCATAATATGGTTCTTAAAGTTTATATGTAGACAGAGTTTTAATAATAATGTGGTAAAAAACAATGTTTTCCTTATTGCAAAGTTAAAGCTAGAGATATGCCCATATAATACAATAGTAAATAAACTATTCTTCCCTGAATGCAGTAAAGAATTATACTGCGCTATCAGTCAAGTCAGTAGTCACACACAAACAAACTCACCGATGTTAACAATAACAAGTGTTATTACTTACAAGCAAGAGTGAATTATTCCACATCGTTCCTTCGTTTAGAAACCGGTTTCACGTTTTCAGTTCTTTAACCATAGGAACCGTACAAACTATACATCGAGTACCTGTACATTCCTCCATACTACACAGATATGGATGAATCACACAGCGCAACATACTTAGGTTTAGATCTCAGTACTCAGCAGGTAAGTTTTTAAATAAAACACAAATGCTTTTTTGCTTTTCCTCCATATTTCCATTTTTCGTGTACTGTTAATTTTTTCCTCTCTTTTCTTCCTTTAAATCGTTTTGCAGAGTTGTAAATGAAAGCGTTAAATGGTTTGTTATTAATTTGTTCGTAGCCTCTTCATGTCATGTTTTTATTGACGTTTCAATAATAAAGCTTCTGTTTTGTAACATATTAAGGAAATTATAGTTGTAATGATAAAAAGTAAAATTAACTGATTATTTAGAGTAATTAAATTATTCGGAAACGGGAAATAGAGAATATTCCCCCATATTTCAACTCTACCGTGGAGTCAGTTTGACACATTTGACGTTTCTGTTGATGACAGGTACAGTGCAATGCAGCCGTCATTCTTGTTCCACTGTCCCGTAATAATTATTTTGAATAAAAGTTAAATTATTCGTTATTTACACATATTTTCAAATTTTCCAACTCGATAATTATTGATGCTTTTTAAGCTTCGGGTATTGGGACTTTTTCGCCTTTTTTCCAATATTTTTCAAAAATTGCGATTTTGTCGAATTTTCTTCCAAATATTGCAACAAAATACCACATTTTTAGTATAAATGCAAATTCTTTTTATTTTTCTAGTGTGAAAAATAACTATAAATAATAAATAAATTATTATTAATACAAATCTTTTTGTTGCTTTTTCTTAATATTTCCATTTTTCAATTAATAATAATAATCAATTAATTAATTATAATTAATAATAAAACTAATAAAAATAATTAATATTAATAACTAATAATTAATAAAAAAAACTCTGCCAAACAATTTAAAGGAAGAAAAGAGGAAAAAATTAACAGAACATGAAAAATGGAAATATGGAGAAAAAGCAAAAAAGCATTTGTGTTAATTGTAATTAATAATTATAATTATTAATTAATAATTATAATAATCTTTCAAATTATATTTGAATAATTTTTTCTAATTAAACTTTCAAAATATACAGTTAAAGAGGTCTGGAATAATTGAAATTTTCTAAAATTCAATTGAAAATAATTGATTCTTTTTCAAATATTATTAGAATTTTTGAAAATAAACTTTTGAAGAAATTTTAATTGCAAATTTTGTGAAAATAATTGAATTGAAAAAAAAATTAATGAAAAATCTTCAAGTGTAAATTTATGAAAATGCAAATTAATGAAAACTATCTTCTTAAAAAATATTAAAATTTTTTTTTAAATCTTAAAAAGATTTTACCAAAATTCAATTGTTTTAAAAAAATTTTATCAATTTTCAATTATTGTAAAAAGATTTCATCAAAATTCAATTGCTTGGAAATTTTCTAATTGCATATATATATAATTGAAAGACATCTTTAAAAAAGTAAATAAAAATATTTAAAAAAAATTAATTTCAAGTGTTTTTTAACTATAATTTTTTAAAAATATTATGACTTAATAACTTTTAAAAAATATAGTCTATAATTACAATATAAAATTTTTGTTGCAACAGTGAAATAAATAAACGACTTTTTCGACTTTTTTTGGTATTTTGAATCGACTAAAGAGACTTTTTTTGTCTTAAAGTCGATCCGAGAGGCTTGAATTTTTGAAATTCAATTATTTAAAAAATGGAAAATTCTCAATTCTTTAGAATATAGAAAAAAGTATAATTTTAGATAATTAACAATTGAAATTTTTAAACTTACTTTTTACATTTCAATTATAAATTAAATTTTTTACAATTAAAATAAATAATAATAATTATTAAATTAATAAATTTATTTTAGAACCATTTTTTAATAATATAATAATAAATAATAATAATAATAAAAAAAAAATAATATATTTTTATAATATTATTATCAATAATAATTATTAATAATATTATTTATTGATAATTATTTTATTTTTTACTATTATTTAAAATTACATTCTTGTGTATATTAGAAAGAATTTAGAATTTTCCATTTTTTAAATAATTGAAATAATGTTTATTAATCTAAAAAATTTATTGTTTTTAATTATTTATTATTCAATTCATTTATTATTCAAGTATATGAACTTAAATTCATTAACATGACGTAGTCATAATAATGACCCGGGTCACTTTTTATCTCTTTTAATGATAAAACGAACGTCAGAAATGCTACTGAAAAATTATATTCTTTTTCCGTTTAGATATATCTATGAAAAATATTATTGCTGCTTTAAAATGGCAAAAAATTAAAAAAAAAATAGTATTTTTTCAAATATGGTTTGATAGGTTCCTAGGAGTTGCTCAAAATCTGCACTTAATTTACAAATTGACTTCATAGATATAAGAAATTACTTTTTTGTAAATTTTCTATTTAACTTTTCTAAAAATTATTTAAATCTGTAAAATAGTCAAGTATTTTTTTGAGAAAAATTTCTTAAATTTTTAATTTCAAGCCCACTGTTTATTTATAATAATTTATTGATATATTAGCTTTTGTGTAATTTTAAAAACTACAATAAAATGCAAAAAAACATTTAATATTTTTAACGTTATATTTAACACGATATGTATTAAATAGTAAATATAATTAGATAATATAGAATAAATTGTAAAATAAATAAATTTATGTTACTTTTGTAAATTTCATAAAATATAGTTACGATTAGCAAATTATTGTAAATAAAAAGTGGAAAAATTGTTTTGAAACTACTTTGTATATAAATAGTATATAAACCTATTTATTTAATTTTTTTGTTAATTATAGACTTTCTCATGAGGCTCGATAATCAGAATACAAATTAAGAAAATATATATTTTTCATGTCTATTATTTTAATAATGGTAGTAAAATTTATGTATTTCAGTTGAAGGCAATAGTTGTCAATGGCGATCTTCAAGTTCTTTGCGAAACAAATGTTCAGTTTGACAATGACTTGCCGGAGTTCAGGTAAATTAAATTTTTAAGTTAATTTTTGTAAGAATTAATTTGAAGTTTAAAATTAATAAAAAATTATTTTCTTCATTAGAACTTATGGAGGTGTACTGCAAAGAAAAGAAAGACCTAACGTAGTGACGGCTCCTACTCTAATGTGGGTGAAAGCATTAGATATGATTCTCGATAAACTCCGTGTTTGCGGTGTAGATTTTAGTAAAGTAGCAGCAATTTCTGGCTGTGCTCAGGTAAAACTTTTAATTGAAACGACACTTTTTTAGAATTATTGCTTTTACTGTTATTTTTGATACACTTTTTTAATTAATTAATTTTCTAAATTTTAATTTAAATTAATTAATTTTTTTAATTTTAATATTAATTAATGAATTTTTTTTAAAATTTAAATTAATTAATTTTTTTAATTTTAATTTTAATTAATTAATAACCACAATAAAAAACAATCACGGCAATTAATAATTGCTTCCTCATGAAATCACTGTTAACTTAAAAGTATCAAATGGCAACGAATTGATACCAAAAGTTTGGATCAAATAAAAAATTAATACAGACTTTTGGCATCAATTTGATTCACTTTAGTATCAATTTGATACTTTCAAGAAAACTGTGATAGGGAAAAGTGTTAGAATAAGAAAATTTATTCTGTAAAATGTGATGAATAATATGGGATAAACTTCAGAAGCAGAAGTTGTAGAATAAATAGGGTGATCGATACACTGACTGGTCGTTTAGATAATTATAGATAATTATACTATTATCCTTCAAATAATTTTGTTAATTTTACTCCACACTTTCATATTTTACAAAAATAAATAAATAAAATTTAAGTCTTTTCTCCATGAGGTAGCAAATTTATTTGCAAAACATAATAAGAGAGCAAAATTTTCATGTAGTGAACATTGTTTTAACTTATTAATATTTATTATTTCAAAAAATAAATAGAAGAATGTATTTTTTTTACTTTAGCAACATGGAACTGTCTATTGGACAAAAGGCGGTAGAAATAGTTTAAGAAACCTAAATCCAGAAAAATTTCTTCACGAGCAGTTAGCGATGTCATTTTCTCTAACTCTATCTCCAGTATGGATGGACTCTAGTACAACCAAAGAATGTAATTTATTTCAAGAAACTGCAGGCAGCCCTGAAGTAAGACAAAAATAACGAATGATTTTTTCGGAAAAGAGTTAATTTTTTAAAGATGTAAAAATATCTTTAAGACAATTTACTATTTTCCTATTATAAAAAATATTGCAATGAATTTAGATCTTATATCTAAATATAATGATTATAAATTAAAAAATTATTATAAATTGAAAAAAAAATTATAGATTAAAAGTAAATTATAAATTGAAAAAAAATTATAAATTAAAAACAATTATAAATTAAAATTTAATTTACAGAAACTAGCCGAACTAACAGGATCCCGAGCCTATGAGAGATTCTCAGGTCCACAAATTGCCAAAATTTCAAACGAGAAGCCAGAAGTCTACAGTAGTACAGAGGTATTAACACTTGCGGCTACCTTGAAAAATAAAGAGAACGACAGTTTATTGAGGTACTCGCGACAAATTGATTTGAAAATATAATAGTAGACTCAAAAAAAGAAATGTTAATTTTAGTTGAGCGCCGATAAATGTGAACAATTTTCTTGGTTTTATTATGGAGATTCAAACTGATTTTTTCTTACATCGAAATTTCTTAAATAGATCTCAATTAAATTACACAACGATTTTGTGGTACGAAGTAAAAATATTTAATCACATGCAGTGTCACAGTTACGTGACAATATTGAGTTAAAATTTTATCCTGTTTTATGCTTTTTTTAAAATGATACATAGATTGGTTTTTTAACAGTTGAAAATTATTCAAAATGCGACCCGATTATTGAGAATTCAATCAATTATTTATTTCTTCAAGGAAAATAATTAAATTTTTTGCTTGTGATGGCGATATATTTGTGAATTTTTAAAAAGAACTTGAAAGCAACACTGCGTTTATTCTTTTAGAGAATTTCGTTGATTAGCAGCTTCCTTGCTTCTTTAATTTTGGGAGATTATGCCCCAATAGACGTTTCTGATGCTTCGGGAATGAATTTAATGGATATACGATCTAAAGAATGGCGTGAAGAACTTCTTCAGGTGAGTAATTGAATTTATATCTTTCTCCATATATGCAAATCATAATATAAGTTATAAAAAAAGCGTTTCTTTTTTCATTAAAAAAATCAATTAAAATAAAAACATAAACATGAGTTTCTTAATTTTTAACAATTTTTTGTTTCATTTTAATTTTATTGTAACTTTTCATTTTAATTTTTTACAAAAGTTCAATTTCTTACAAAAATGTTTGCAGTTTGAAGTTAATTGTTTGGTTTTTTGTTTCTTAATTTTTTTAATAATTTTTCTTTTCAAATATTTATAATTTTAAAATTAATGTATTGAAAATCGTTGAATTATTGCAAAGAATTTTATTCAAAATTTTAATAATAATAGAATTCCTTCACAGAATTTCATTATTTAGGAAAATAACTGAATTTTTGCAGAGAATTTCGTTTAAATTTTTTAAAATTCTAATTAAACTCTTTTTGAAGAATTTCTTTGAATTTTTTTAAACTAGTGGAGTTTCTTTAAAAATTTAAATTCAAAATTTTGAAAGCAATTGGATTTTATGAAGAAGAATTTTATTAAAATTGTATTAAAAATAATTGAATTCTTGCGAAGAGTTTTATTACTAAATTTATAAAATAAAATTCTTGTTGAAAAAGAATTTTATGGAAAATTGTGAAAATAATTAAATTCTTTCGTGTACTTTTATTTAAATTGGATTAAAAATAATTTAATTTCTTCAAAGAATTGAAGTATTTACAAAAGTAATTGAATTCCCGCAAAGAATTTTACTGTTTATAAAATTAATTGAATTCTTACAGAAGAATTTTACTGTATTCATAAGAATAATTTAATTGTTTCGAAGGATTTATTAAAATTTAAAAAAAAATTGAATTTTTTCGAAGTGTGTTAAAAATATTTCTTAAAATTTATCTCTTCCAAGGAATCAAATTAAAATTGTTTCGCGCGTAACATTTGTTAGTAATTTAATAAGAGTAAAACTTAAATTAGGATTTAAAAATCGAAATTTTAATTTCTAAAATAAAGTTTAACAAAAAAATTATAATTTGTTTAAACATTTTGTTAAATATTTACAGAATACTAATTATTTTTGTATATTTAACTTTATTAACTTATTTCCAGCGTTATGTTGAAAAATGGGAAAAAAATAAAATTTTTGTTTGTTAATCTTTAAAAATTTACAATTACGAATAAAAAAATGTTTAAACAATCGAGGTATCGAAGTATTGATAGAAAATTTAGTAACGAAGATTTGAAAAAAAATTTGCAGTACAAGCTCTCTTTCCAAAAGGAGTCTGAGAGTAGTTTAAAATTATATTTAGTTTTTGTTTTTAATATCGTATTGAAAATAAATTTAGAAATTATAAAAAAAATTTTAAAATGTTAAAATTAAATGTAGTTTAAAATTTAAACCTTAAAAAATATTTCAGTTGTGCGGGACAGATTTAAGAAATAAACTTGGCAAACCAGTTTCGTCAAATTGTGATATAGGACCAATATCCAACTATTTTGTAGAAAGATTTGGATTTGATGAAAAATGCAGGATTATTGCATTCACGGGCGATAATGCAAGTTCCTTGACAGGTAAAGTTTAATTTTATTTTTTGTAATTTGCATGCAGTAAAGGAAAGAATTTAATAAAAAAAGACTCATTTCTCAGGTTTGAAACTGAGAAAAGAAGACATTGTTTGCAGTCTAGGAACTAGTGACACTCTTTTCTTTGGACTTGATGAACCCAAGACGATTACAGAAGGACATGTCTTTTGCAATCCATTGGATGACCAAACTTACATTATTTTGCTTTGGTAATTTATTCTCTTATCTAAAAAATGTAAATTTTTAAATTTTAAATGTAATTTTTTAATTTTAAATATCATTTTTTAATTTTAAATGCAATTTTTTAATTTTAAATATCATTTTTTAATTTTAAATGCAATTTTTTAATTTTAAATGTAATTTTTGAATTTTAAATGCAATTTTTTAATTTTAAATGAAATTTTTTAATTTTAAATGTAATTTTTTAATTTGTAAACTAAAATATTTATTTATTAATAAAAATTCAAAACAGTAAATTATTAAGACAAATATAGAAATAAAATTTAACTATTCTAAGAGCTGAGCAATCACTGCAAGATAAAAAGTCATCTACATATTGCAAGAAAAATATTTTTGTTCAATATTCAAAAATTTGTTAAATAATTGAGCTTAAAAACAAAAATTTAAAAAAAACAAAAAGAAACAAAAAGTTAACAAAAAGGTTAACAAAAAGAAATAAATCTCTGTATGACAATTTTTTTAGTTTCAAGAATGGATCCTTGACCCGCAAGAGAATATGCGACAGTGCAGCGCAAGGTTCGTGGCCCATTTTCAATGAATTGTTGGAGAGCACGCCGCGAGGGAATTTTGGAAATTTAGGACTTTATTTTGATTCTCAGGAAATTTTACCTTCTGTTATTGGAGATTTTAGATTTAATAAGGCGAACGAGAAGATAAATCGATACAGTTCGAAGGAAGTGGAAGTTCGAGCTCTAATAGAAGGACAATTCATCGCTAAAAGAGCGTACGCTGAAGACTTTGGTTTTTCCACTGGTATAAAAGACTCTTTGGATCGATCATGTTATAGAATAAATTTAAAATTCTTCTAGTTTTAAAAATAATTTAAATTTTCATCCTAGGGCCAAATACAAGAATTATAGCCACTGGAGGCACCTCAGTGAATAAAGCAATTTTGCAAGTTCTTGCCGACGTTTTCAACTCACCAGTTTACATATCGGTAAGTTGTAAACATTTATATTAAATAAACCTCTTTATTTTATTAACACTACACTTCAATTTTATTTCGATGCAATTAAAATTAAAATTCTTAAATTTTCTTAATTTCTTTTATTTAAAATTTATTAAAATTAAATTCACTTCTAAATTTAGTTTCTTGAGGAGAATTTAATAATAAGAATTTATTATATCAAATTGAATAATTTTTTCCACGGTTTTAAATTTATTTTTCAAATAATTAAAATTTTTTCAATTAAAAGTGTTAAAATTTATTTCCATTTATTTTTGAAAAATAGATCTATCAGCTTTTGAAAACTTGCTCCCCAGTTGATATTAAAAAAAACCTTTTTAATTCCATAAAAAATAATCAAATTGTTTTCTTCTTTAAATTAATAAAATAAATTTTACTAAACAGAATGTTGTGAACACAGCAGCAATGGGCGCCACATATCGTGCAAAGTTTGCTTTATTAAAAAATGATAATATTCAGGAGGACTTAATAAATAATTTGCCAGAGCCAATTTTATTTTGTGAGCCTTACCATGACGCAGACACTGTAAGTAAATTTTATATTAATCAAAATTAATCAAAATTAATCTCATTAAGATTTCGAGTACAAAATTACGCTAACTTCAATTTCTATTTTTAGATATACAAGCCTATGATCTTAAGGTACAGAAATATAATTAAACAACTGACAACGAAAGTTTAAAAATTGATAATTGAGGAGAAAGAATTAAACTCAAAAAATACACTTGCCTAGGATTCCGTTCACGAATATTTCTTTTTTAAACTTTTTAGGTTTTCTTCGAAAATTCAATTTGAATAAAAACAAAAAGGGTTTGACATACTTTTTAAAATGAATCACACACGAAAGTAACGCATAAAGTAACGAAATTTATAATAAAGTTAATTTAAATGAAGGATATTTTATCCCTCTCGATATAACTTGAAATTAAACGTTACAAATTGTTTTACAAATTTTAATTATTCATCATTTCGTTTCTCTCAAAAATTTATCAAACTTGTACAATAATAATAATAATAATATATTTAGGTAAATAGAAATATAAATTTTTTATTTTTATACTTTTCTAAAAAGAATAATTTCAATAAAGATATTTTAAAATTGTAGATATTTTAAAAAGTGAAACGATTATTTCTTTAAAATATTGACGAAACAAATAGAAAAAGTAAAGCAAAATATTAAAA
This sequence comes from Leptopilina drosophilae, assembly GCA_032873175.1. Classification (NCBI taxonomy): domain Eukaryota; kingdom Metazoa; phylum Arthropoda; class Insecta; order Hymenoptera; family Figitidae; genus Leptopilina; species Leptopilina drosophilae. The sequence goes on from CM065482.1 coordinate 1,359,364, forward strand.
TTTTCTTTCAAACGGAGAAAAAATAAACATTTTTAAAACAAAAAAAAAAACAAATAGAAAAATGTCAAATGTAAATGTAAAAAAAACCCTTCGAAGGTAAGAATGAAACCACGATTTCCTCACAATTCGTGAACGTGATCCTAAACAGAAATGTAAAAATGATCAAAAATGGAATGAAAATAAACTTATTTTTTTCGTCTTTCTTCGAATGTCCAACGAATGTGATTAAGGCACAACGAATATTTTTTTAAAAAAGAAAAATCGTACATTTTTGCAATGATCTTTCATTTATTCAAGTCATATTACAAGATATTCGAAATGTAGTTTCTTAGGGAGAAAATTTATTTTTATTTTCCTCTGAAACAAGACTAAACTTATTTACAATATGATTTTTTTTAATGAGAATCTATTTATTCTCAGTGTAAATTTCTTTGCGCACAAAAACTTTTGATACATATCAAAATGCATTCTTAAATTGAAATTGACATTCCTATTGTAGATTTTGTAAGAAATGTTATTAATAAATTTAAAATTGTTATTTATTCAACAAAAATAAAACTATATTTAATCAAAATCTATTGAGTTAAAATAAATTCCGTCCCACTCAATCAAAAATAGTAGAAAATTAATTTTTCCGATTGTAAAGAATTGGAAAATTTTATTGAATATTGTAGAGAGAATATTTCTACATGTACATTAAGAAGTTTATCTTTTAAATCACTTTTTTTAATACCAAAAAAGTAGTGAGAAATTTACTTTTTGCGACCTCCACGTTCTTTCTGTTGAAGATTTACAACATTACCTGATGTAAGGTTATAATAAGCGAGTGAGTTGTTGTCTTTGAAAAACATGCCCTGAAAAGAAACATTTGATTTTTAAATATTTTATATTCAAGCAAAAAAAAGGTTGTTTTTAAATATTTTGATTTTTTTGGTTTTGACAAAAACATTAGTGAAATCGATTTTATTACAAAAAAATTAATTTTTTGGCTGATTGTTAAATGGAAAAAAACGAAAAATTGAGTGTCGGTGTGAATCTTACCTCGTATTGCAGTTTTTGCTTGCCAGGAGGCATTCCAGTTTGTTCATGAATGCGTGCTTTCAAAACTGCTACAGTGTCACTGGGTTGTAAAGTGATTCCCAACGTTTGACCATTTAGCTTCCATTCAGTCTTTTCGGCCATTAAAGGCACGGAAATGTTAATTTGAACTGGACCCTGAAAAACAATCGAAATTCAACAATCAATTTAATTAATTAATAACATAAATTTAATTAATAAAATTGCTTTATTTTGATAAATTAAAAAATACTGATTAAGAGAAACTTTTATTTATTTATTAGTATTCATACCTTGTTCCTGGCCAAAAATTGTTGTTCAGGTACCAAAGAATCTTCGGTTCTTAATTTTTTAGACGGTGGTTCCTCTTCCATTGGTTCTGCCGGATGCTTTATTCCAATCTTTAAAGAAACAACATCAAAAATGTAAAATCATTCAAAGTTCCTTTAAAAAAAACAAATTTTATAATCTATGCAGAGTTGTCACAAACATTTAGTTTTTGGTTTTTTTCTGAACTTTTTCAAAATTATTTTCTTTGTTTTCTGGTATTTTTAACTAAAATTCTAAAAATTAATTATTTTTAATAATTTTAGACAAAGTTCTTTCAGATTTTTCAAAATCTACTTGTTTACAAAATTCAACTGTTCGAAATTTCGATTATTCGGTAATTTTTCAATTATACATTAAAAAATAAAAACTAAGTAATTTCTAAAAAAGTTAGTTCTAAAAAGATGTTAATTAAAAATACGAAAAAATTAATTGTTGGAAATTTTTAATTGAAATCTTTTGAAAATTCAGTTACTTACTGCAGCTGGCAATGGTGGTTGAATAGGCGGTGGAGTTGGCATGAACGGAGACATTGCAGGTGCTAAACAAAGAAAATAAAACGTGTTAAACATTATTTTAAAAAAATTTTTTTTAACCCTAAAAGTAACGACTCTTTTAAAGAAAAATTTTAAATTATAATCATAAAAAACCTAAAGGATTTTCAATCCATGACCCCATTTTTAAATTGTTAAATACTTTTGACGAATTTTAATGAAATGAATAGTATTATTCAATTTGTTGTTGTTGTGCAAGTTACAAAATTTTTTATTTTCAAATATAAACTTTTAAATAATTTCATACTCAAAATTTTTAAAATTCATTTATTAAGTACAAAATTAATTATTATTGTTCATATTTTCACAATTTTAATAAATTTTCACGAAAGAATTCAATACTTTTCTAAAAATTCAATAAATCCTTCTAAACAATTGAATTATTTTTTTAAGTAGTAAAATGTTTACAAACATTCAATTATTTTTAAAACAATTTTAATTGAATTCCTCGGAAGAGATCATTTTTTAGAAATATTTTTAACACACTTCAAAAAATTTTAATAATTTTCTAAAATTTTAATAAATTCTTCGAAATAATTAAATTATTCTTAAAAATATATTAAAATTCTTCGCAACAATTCAATTAATTTTATAAATAATAAAATTCTTTGAAAGAATTAAATTATTTTCAAAACAATTTTAATTAAATTACACGAAAGAAATAATGATTTTCAAAAATTTCAATAAAATTCTATTCCAACAAGAATTTTAAATTCTTTAAAAAGTAATTCAATTAATGTCAAAATATTTATAAAAAAGAATACAAAATTCCATTATTTTCAATTATTTCTATAAAATTCTTCCTAACAATTTAAATATTTCTCAAAATTTTAATAAATTTTAGGAAACGTTTCAATTATTATTATAAATAGTAAAATTCTTTGCAATAATTCATTTATGTTTATAAATAGTAAAATCCTTTGCTGAAATTAAATTATTTTCAAAACAATTTTAATGGAATTTCTCGAAAGAGCTTTAATCTTCAAATATTAACATAAAGTTCATTTATTTTCTAAAATTTTAATAAATTCTTCGGCACAATTCAATTATTTTTATAAATAGTAATAAAATTCTTTGCAAGAATCCAATTATTTTTAATACAATTTTAATAAAATTCTTCTTCATAAAATCCAATTGCTTTCAAAATTTTCAATTAGAATTTTTGAAGAATCTTCATTAGTTTAAAAAAAAATTCAAAGAAATTCTTCAGAAGATTCAATTAGGATTTTTAAAAATGTTAATAAAATTTTTCACTAGAATTTAATAACATTTTTAGAGGGAATTCTATTATTATCAAATTTTTTGATAAAATTCTTTGCAATAATTCGATGATTTTCAAAACATTAAAATTGTAAAATTGAAAATGTTTGATAAGAAAATTTTATTAAATTTTTATTAAAACAGTTGACCGATTTCATTAGAATTTTTTTAAATAATTGAATTTTCATAAAGAAATTTTTTACTTTAAAAAATAATTGAATTTTTTGTTTATGATAATAATGGAATTTTGCAAAGAATTTTATTAAAATTTCTTAAAATAATTCAATTTTCGAGAATTTAATTTGTTATTTACCTTTAATAATTGAATTCTATCGAAAAATTATTCGCATGTAAATAATTGAATTATTGGAAATATTTTTATTAAAATCTAGAAGAATAATTGAATTATTGCAGAAAAAAATAATTCAAATTGTCTCTTAAATAATTGATATCTTTTGAACAATTTTATTAAAATAATTGAAAATAATTGAATTCCTGTGAAAAAGTCTAATATTTCTGTAAATAATTGAATTCTGCCGAAGAATTTTAAAAGAAACATTTTATTAAATAACTGAATTCAATGGTGAATTTCATTAAAATTTTTAAGAATACATAATTACTTATTTCCAGGAATTCAATAAAAATTGTATTAAAAATAATTGAAATTCTACAAACAGTTTTATTATTTCTGAAAATAATTAAATTCCTAAGAAGAATTTTATTTATTTTTGAACAATATTTAATTTTTGCAAAGAATATTATTACTTTCCAAAATAATTGAATTTCTTCAATAATTTAATGATTTTTCAAATATATTATATTCAAAATATGGTATTTTGTTGCAATATTTGTAAAAGTAGTGGAGAAAGTTGATTTTTTGAAAATAAGTAAAAAAAATTGTCAATTTTTTAAATTTACAATAAATTCATTTACCTGAAGTTTCCCTGACTAAATACAGAGAATAATTCTATTACGTAAACTGAGGCCGAAAGAAATTTAAAGACGGTTCTGTAGTACAGTCAAATCAAAAGTTAGTCCAATGTTGCAATTTAACTAAAAAGGACAAATTAAATTTTAAATTCGTCTTGATGGAAAGGTGAAGAATTTAATTTAAAATATTTTAATCGATTAAAAGTTGCATTTGAATGAAAATTACAATTTCTTGGCAATAAGAAACATTTGTTTTTTAGTTTATCATTTATTATTGACAAAAAATAATAATTTTCATTCAAATATAGTTTTAAAATGTTCAAACTGTAGAAAATTAAATTCTTTACGCTTCTACCAAAAGAAAATTAAAATGTAATGTGACTTTTCTCAACAAAAAATTTATGACATTATTATGAAATTATTATTATTATTATTATTATTATTATTTTGAAATCATGACATTGGGCTAACTTTTGTTCCGATTGTTTATCGGATTCTTTCTTAGGTAAATGAAGGTTGACTAAGAAATGTAGAAACTCACTGAGAAGAGGTGGAGGCCTAATAGGAGGCATGGGCGCCATCATCATCATCGGTGGTTGCGGTGGCATCATAGGCTGCGGCATGCCCATTGCCGGCATCGGTATTGGCGGCGGTGGCTGCGCTGGTACCGGAATCGGTGGTTTGGGAACGGGAGGCTTCGGTGGTGCCTTAAGAGTCGCCTGCGGCTTCGAGGCAGCAGCCGCCATGTGAGAGAGTTCCGCCGCTCGTGTCACTGGTTTCGGTCCAATCTTCTCCTTCTCCTCGTCCGGAAGCAGTCCCTTGACCTTGTGAATTTGATGAATCTGTTCCTCGAGAGTGATATTGGCTCGCGCGGCTCGCGTCGCGGCTTCCACACTCGACGTATGTCCGTCCCAAGTGACCTTGTCGTCCTTCTTCTTGTCCTCCTCGCCAATCTTCTTACCGATTGCCGTTTCCTCGTCGCCGACGCCGAAAATGTCGGTACGCCTCTCGGCAAGTTGCTTCAAGCTGTCCTCGATCGCAGTGCCCGGTGCAAATACTGTCTCCTGAGACTGTTTGTCGAGATGCTTGTCTCGCTGTTCCACCCATCTTGGATCCAGAAGACCAATGCGCACGTGCTCCTGTACTTTGCTGGCTGGAATCTTCTCTCCAGTGAGTGGTGAGATAAGATACTCCTCAGTGGCAGGCGGACGAATGACTTTGACCGCGTGTTGCTTGGGATCGTATCCTTTTTTGATGACAACATTTCCAGGCGCTGGTGGTAGAGGAGGTGGTTGCATGGTGCTTTCACGATTTTTATTGTCTCTCGATTTCATTGTTTCGCCTGGTGGGGCCATTATTTCTTCGTCGCTCGAGTCCTCCTCCATATCTTGCACCTTGAACATTCGAATTAATACAGTTTTAGATTTACTCTTTTGCAATATTTGAATTAATAAAATTTCATATTTACTCATTAGAAATGTTTGAATTAATAGAATTTTAGATTTACTCAATTAAAATATTTAAATTAATACGGGCCTCGGATCGACATAAACGAACAAAAAAAGTCGCTTTAGTCGATTAAAAATAGAAAAAAAGTCGATTATTTAATTCAGTGCTGTCACAAAAATTCAAACTAATCAAAACTTGTATAATTTTGCTAAATAAATATTCAAATACTTCTTACTTCTTTATTTACAAGAAATAAAATTTTTTAAATTTCAACTTTTCAAATTAATTAATTTCTAAAAATTAAAACTAACTATAACTAATGTAACTATAACTTTCTACAATTTCTTCAAAAATTCAATTATTTAAATAAAAAAAATCAAATTTTTTAGAATAATTTAAACCAACCATTTTTCTATTTAAAGATATTAATTAAGGTAGAACATTTTCAAAAATTGGATTAAAACACTTGTAAAGATGATTTAGTTTTAATTAAATTTTACAGAATTTTAATTATTCAAAATCTTTTTAATTGTAATTTTTTAAAACATTTAATTAGAAAACTGATTGAAAAATAAACTTCCAAATTTTTGCCTATAATAAGATATACTTTTCACGGTGTAAAAATCGAAATAAGTTTTCATTTTATATAAAAAATATTGTATTTTGGCGCAAAATTTAGAAGAAAGTCGAAAAAGTCGCATTTTTTAATAAAAGTCGATAAAAGTCGCATTATTTGAAAATAGTCGAAAAAAGTCATAATATCCAAGGCCTGTTGATAGAATTTTAGATCTATTGAAATTAAAATTGAGTGGAATTAGAATGAACTTAAATAATAATAAATTGAATCATTTAGTAAAAGAAGGTTAAAATATTTCATTCAAGAATAAATTAATTCAAGCTTAGAAATACTAAAAAATATTTCCTAATTTATTAAATCTTCAAGTTCGTATCTCATTTCGACTTTTTTTGAAGCTGTAAATAAATGTTTAAATAATTGAAATAGAAAATAATTAAGGAGAATTTTTCTGCTTTTTCTCATGTTATTTTCAAAGTAAATTCAACTTGAACTTATAGGGAAAAATTGTTAAGTATAATTTAAAAAAAACATTTTTTATTGACATTAAAAAAATAAATATTACCTGATTATTATCCTTTGCTCGATCCTTTTCACCGTCAGGTCGATGTGGCATTTCATCGTCTCCATCACTTTCAATTTGCATTTCGACATCCTCACCATCTTCAATACGTTCCTGAAATTTTATCGATTAATAAGTTGAAGTCCAAGAGATATTTAATACATTTCGAAGCACCATCATCAATAGAATAAAAATTGTTTCAGAAAATTAGGGTTTTAAGTAAAAGCAATTGAGAGAACAGAATTCCTGAAACGAACCACTAAAAATCTTTTAATTCTCTTCTTGACACAAAAATTTAATTTTGTTTTTCTCCGAGTGTTAAAAAGATTTTAATTTGAAACATTTTCGAATTCTCAATTATTTATCAAAATTGAAACATAAATAAATATATTTAAAGAAAATTAAAATAAATAAAAAAAAATATTTAAAATATTACAAAAATAATTTAAAATACTTAAATAATAAAATAAAAAAATAAATTAGTAATAAAATAAAAAAAAATAAATAAATAAATAAAAAGAATAAATAAAAAAATACTTTTCAAAAAAAATTCTTTTAATAAAAAAAATACTTTTTATATTCAATTATTACCTAAAATTGGAACTGAAATTCATATTTAAATCAATTAGAAAATTCTAAGTGAATTCAATTATTTATTTGCATAACTAAATAATTTATTGAATAATTAAATGTTTCCTAAAAATAAATTCTCATAAACTATTTTATTAACAATTTTTTAAATAATTGAATTCTTTTGACGAATTTTAATAAAAATTTTAAGAATAATTTCATTTTTCAAAGAATTTTTTAAAAATTCATATTAAAAATAATTGAATTCCTAAAAAAATCTGATTATTTGTGAAAATAATTAAACGTTCATAAAATTTTATTAAACATTTTTTTAAATACCTAATCGAATTCTTTTGAAAAAAACTTTTAAAGTAGATACTGAAAATTATTGAATTAAGAAAACTTTTTTTTAAATAATTGACCTTTGGTCAAGAATTTAATTAAATTTTCGAAAATATTTTAATTTTAGTTAAGATTTTTATTATTTATAAAGGTAAATGCAATTTACGAAAATTATTTTTTTTTTATTTTTGAACATTTTAATTTGAAACCTTTTAAAAATTCAATTATTTCTAAAAATTAACGCTAGTAAAACTTGAAATATTTATTTGTTATTTAAAATCTTAACTGAAACACTTTATTTGTGAAAATAATTGAATCTTTCAATTAATCAAATAAAAATAATATTAAAATAATTGAAATTCTGTGATGAGTTTTATTGCTTATAAAAATAATTGAATTTTTGTTCAGAATTGTATATAAAAAATTTTTTTAATTGAATTTCCTGAAAAACTATTATTATTATTGGTGAAAGTTTTTTGAATTAAATTGAATTACTGTGAAGAATTGTTTAGCAATTTTAAATAATTTATTTTTTCCAAATTGCTATTCTAAATTAATTAAATTTCTGTGCAAATTTTATTACTTATGAAAATAATTAGATTTTTGATGAAATTTATCTTCTTTATTTTCAAATAATTGAATTCTTTTGCAAATTTTTACGAAAATACTAGATATTGAAAATAAAATTGAATTTTACAACGAAAAAGAAATTTAAAAAGTTTGAAGTGGCTATTTTCGAAAATTTTGACTCAGATATATGAAGAAAAAGTTTATATGCGCTGTAATTTGTATTCTTGAAAAGCTAGTTTACTGATTAAAAAATAAAATAAATTAACCAACCTGCATAAGAACACGAGCTCCAACTTCATCAGGAGTTGTAGGAGCTGGAAAATTGCCAACCTCGAATTGTTGATAATCAACAGTTTCAACAACAACAAAATCGTGCCAATCAATTTGAGCGTACGCAACTCGCTCGCGTTCCAATTCCTCCTCTTCTTTGCGTTTTTGAGCCTCCTGATATTTTAGCCATTCTGACCGATATTTCACATTTTCAAGAATTTTTTCCATATTCGAAGCTTCATCTCTCAAACGAGGTAGCAAATCTTTGGGTGGAATTAAAACCTAATAAAACAAAGTATATTAATAAATAATAACTAATATTGTACTAAATTTGTGTTAAATTATTAAATTTAATTTGTATTTATTATTAATTATTATTAATTATTATTAATTATTAAATTATTATTGTTTAATTATTAATAATTCATCTCACCTTGGTGTATTGTTCCAGAAGTTTAGTAAAATATTGAAACAAAGAATGTTGTGGACGCAGAAAGTCGAATTGAAAATTCCTCTGTTCGCGATTCATTAAATTTGTCAAAAATTGACGTCCGTTTCGAGCAACAAACTGTGCGGTTAATTTTACAATATCTCTATAAAAAAATAGTTTACCAATTAGTGAATTAGTTTTAATTTTGAATTTTATTGTGGAAAATATATTGACTGTGGTACGTACAAATCTAAGGCGGAAATTGAAGGAGGATCTGCTATAAATTCGAACTCTTGTGGCGGATCTTTGGGAATAAATGGCTGCTCGACTTGCTTGAGAATTTCTTGCTGTTTTTGATGAGCAGAAAAGTTGACGCCCTTAGGAAGTAAACTGCCACTTACTGGTTCTTGACCCTTTCCTTCTTTGAATTCTTTGACTTTGTGCTGATAGTATGCATGATAGGGGTCGCCAAAGTTCAAGAAATTAAACTTCGGATTTCCCAATTCATTTTGTCTAATCCTGGATTCAAACTCGGGGCCATTTCTGGCGACGAAGTTGGCAGTTTTGTCAACGATATCTGTTAAAATGGTATAAGGAACGTATATAAACAGCAACGTAATTTTTTAGAAACAAACTTCTTTTTACATTTTCTTCAATTTTATTGGAATACAATTTTTAACATATTTTGTTATAATAAAATATTTAATGACAAATATTGTGTTGGTTTACTTTCTTTATTCTTATCACATGAGAAGCTATTGGTTTTTGTAGAAATTTGATTTTTATTTATTTATTTAAATTAGTATAGTTAGAATTTTTGCTAATTGTAATTCTATTATTTAAATATTATTAAACTTTTTCAAAAAAATTAAATCTGCACAATTTTTGGTTGATAAATAAGAAAAATTCAAACATTCAAAAATTTTAAATAGGAACCTTTTTGAAATTCAATTATTTTAAAAAATATACGCCGATAAAACTAAATGTTTCATTATTATCTAAAATTTTAACTGAAATTAATATTTAAATCAATTCTCCTTTGGAAATTTTACAAAAATTAAATTATTTAAATACAAAAATAATGAATTTTATCAGAAAATTTGATAATAAAATTCCTTTTAATAATATTATTAAATTCTCGTGAAAAGTGTTATTAAAATTTTTAAAAATCCTAATTGAATATTTTAAAGAATTTCTTTGAATTTTTTTTTAAACTAATGGAGTTTCTCTAAAACTTTTAATTGAAAATTTTGAAAGCAATTGGATTTTATGAAGAATTTTATTAAAATTGTATTAAAAATAATTTAATTCTTGTGAAGAATTTTATTACTATTTATAAAAATAATTGAATTGTTCTGAAGAATTTATTAAAATTTTAGAAAATAAATGAACTTTATGTTAATATTTAAAGATAAAAATTCTTTCGAAAAATTCTATTAAAATTCTTTTGAAAACAACTAAATTTCTGCAAAGGATTTTACTATTTACAAATATAAATAAATTATTGCAAAGAATTTTACTATTTATAAAAAAATTAAAATGTTTCGAAGAATTTATTAAAATTTTGAGAAATAATTAAATTGTTATGGAAAATTTTATAGATATATTTAAAAATAATAAAAAAAGTTTTCTTTTTTATAAACATTTTGACAATAATTGAATTATTTTTAAAGAATTTTCAATTCTTGTTGAAATAGAGTTTAATGAAAATTTTTGGAAATAATTAAATTTTTTCGTGTTGTTTTAAATTGGATTAAAAAAATTAAATTCCTTCAAAGAATCGTAGTATTTATTAAAATAATTCAATTGTTTCGAAGAATTTATTAAAATTTTTGTAAATAAATAAAATTTTTGAAAATAAATAAAATTTTTGAAAATATTTTTAAATATTTGAATTTATCAGAGGAATTAAATTAAAATTGTTTTGAAAATAATTGAATTCCTGCAGAGAATTTTACTGTTTATAAAATTAATTGAATTCTTGCGAAGAATTTTACTATATTTGTAAGAATAATTTAATTATTTTAAAGCATTCATTAAAATTTTAGAAAAGACTTGAATTTTTTCGAAATGTGTTAAAAATATTTCAAAAAAATGGATCTCTTCCAAGGAATTCAATTAAAATTGTTTTAAAAATAATTGAATGTTTGTAAACATTTTACTACTTAAAAAAATAATTGAACTGTTTAGAAGGATTTATTGAATTTTTAGAAATTTATTGAATTCTTTCGTGAAAATTTATTAAAATTTTTAAAAATATGAACAGTAATAATTACTTTTGTACTTAATAAATGAATTTTGATAATAATAAGTGAAATTTTGACTATGTAATTATTTTAAAAATAATGAAAGCTATTGTCCTATATTTTAAGTTATATAAAGTCAAAATGTGCTTCAGTTCAAGTATAAATTTTTTAAACCAATTTTTCAGTGAAAATTTTTTAATAAAAAAAAATTTGTGTTCATGAGTAATAAACTTAATCACTTGCTGAAATCTTCTAAAAATCATTTAAACGTAAGATTTTAATGTTGACGTAATTCATATTTATTACAAAAACTTTTTTGTATAATTAAAAAAATATATTTGTTATTATTGTTGACACATTTACAATAAACTTTTGAATAATGTATATTGCACGTTATAAATAAAAGGATACTTCTAACCTCCGGAGGAGGATAAATAATGCCAACAATGGGCTGTGAAGCCGGTGCTGGCTCTTCCAATTCAGTTTGCGGTGGTTGCGGTACCGCAACTTCTTGTGCAGGCATTTTTTACAAATTCTATTTATTAATAATGCATTTAAGACATCGACACAATTTTTTTATAATAATCAAAAATCACATAAACTATCACCGTACGTATACAACTGTGACTGCCATTTTATTCAGGGTTTTATAACTCAAGACGAACAGGGATGGGAATGCATACAATTGCCTCAGTATGAAAAGAGCATAATGACCGTTATGTCGAATTCACAATTGTAGAACGTGAAGTAGGAATTAAATTTCTGTTTATCGAATTTTAAATGTAAAGGAAAATTTTGTTCTCCAATTAACATTTGACTTATGAGTTTAGAATGTTTAGAAAAACTAAAAATTGAAATGTTTATTTAATCGAAAAGTTCGAATTCCCAAAAACTAAGGGCACGATCACACGACTTTTGGAAAAATTGGAAAACCATTTTTGTCTTTCTCTTCCTACCACAAAGAGATTCTATTGAAGAAAGACCTTTAAAAGAATTTTACATTATTATTGAAAAAGACCTTTAGATTCCTATTGCAGACGCACCATTAAACTTTCAATAATTTTTGGTTAAGTACGAATTCTATTCATTGTATTCTGAATGTTGTTATACTGTTGTCTTCAAAATCTTATATATTACACATAAATATAATAATATATAACTTTTTTATATCTGCTGATTTATACAATATTAAAGTACTTATCTTTTACACTTGCAATTAAAGAGTTTTTCAATTTTTATTCACTTTTCCTTTTAAAAATATTTCACCAATTTTTGTTCCTCAATGGTTTATTAGACATTCTGTCACTGTTATGAATTTCGATTTATGAAACAAAAAAAAATATTGTTAAACAATAAAATTTAATGGACTTTAAACTTTTGCAATTGCAGATCATTTAAATTGGTGGAGAATTTTTTCTATAAAAAAATGGCTGGTACTTCAAGCGATCAATCCAAAATCGCTCAAAAAACATGGGAAATGACAAATAATGTTGAAATTATTAGCACTGTGGATGAAATTTACAGATATGATCGAAAAGAACAACAAGATATTCTTGCCGCTAAACCCTGGGAAAAAGAGTGAGTTTTTTCCTTATCTTTTTTTTTGAACAATTCTCTTTGTTCTGTCATTAATTCTGTCGGAAGTTGAAATGCATTGCTATTATTTTTTTTAAGTTTTTGACAGTTTGACTTTAGTGATTTTTCAAATAATTTTTTGCCAATTTTTAAAAATATTTTTCTTTTAAAGAGGAATCTTTTTTAAGAAATCGATTATTGAAGGGAAGAAAATTTTATTTAAAATACTTTTAAAATTAGAATGGTTTCAATTACGTTTCACGATATTTCTATAATTTGAAAATGTTTTAATTATATTTCCAAAAAAAATTTGAATTACACGATTTTTAAAAAAACTTTTAAAAATAAATTCAATAGAATTCCTATTAAAAATATTCAATTCTCGTGAACAATGTTATTAAAATTTTTAAAAAACCTAATTGAATTTTCTGAAGAATTTCTTTGAATTTTTTTTTAAACTAATGGAGTTTCTCTAAAACTTTTAATTGAAAATTTTGAAGGCAATTGGGTTTTATGAAGAATTTTATTAAAATTGTATTACAAATAATTGGATTCTTGCAAAGAATTTTATTACTATTTATAAAAATAATTGAATTGTGCCGAAGAATTTATTAAAATTTTGGAAAATAAATAAATTTTATGTTAATATTTGAAGATTAAAATTCTTTCGAGATATTCTTTTAAAATTGTTTTAAAAATAATTAAATTTCTGCAAAGGATTTTACTATTTATAAACATAAATGAATTATTGCAAAGAATTTTACTATTTTTAAAAAAAATTGAAATGTTTCAAAGAATTTATAAAAATTTTGAGAAATAATTAAATTGTTATGGAGAATTTTATAGAAATATTTGAAAATAATGAAATTTTGAATTACACGTTTTTTAAAAAAACTTTTTTTTCAATAATTTTTAATTCTAATTCTACTTACAAAATTTGAAAAATTGAATTTTAGAGAAATTTTAATTGCAGAAAATCAATTATTTTCTCAAAGGTAATTAAATTCATTGCAGTAATTCAATGATGTTTAAAATTTTTTTAAAAATATTCTTCTCAAAATTCTAATTATATTGATGAATAATAAAATTCTCTGAAATTTAATGATTTTCCAAAATTTGAATAAAAATCTTGTTAAAATTTCAATTGTTCTTTAAAAATTTCTTCAATTTCGTGATTTTCAATGTCTATTATTTTAATAAAAATTCTTTAATAGAAATCGTTGAAAGAATTTAATTATTTAAAAATAGACTGAATGGAATCTTTAGGAGAATTTCATAAATTTTTTGTAAGAAAATCCACCAATATTTTGAAAATAAAACAATTTATGTATTCTCTAAAAATACAAAAAAATGTTTTTTCTTTTTTCAGTCCACACTTTTTTAAAGATATAAAAATTTCTGCCCTCGCACTTCTGAAAATGGTAATGCACGCTCGTTCCGGTGGCACTTTAGAAGTCATGGGACTTTTGCTTGGAAAAGTGGCAGCCAACACAATGGTTGTAATGGATTCATTTGCTCTGCCCGTTGAGGGAACAGAGACCAGGGTCAATGCTCAAGCTCAAGCATACGAGTACATGACAGCATACATCGAAGCTGCAAAACAAGTAATTCACTTTTTTTTATTTTTTTAATGTGGAATCACAAAAGGGAACAAGCGTCAATTTTTCGAAATGCGACCAGAGAAATTTGTAATAATTATGTTTCTCATTTAATGTAAAAATATAAAATTGACGCTTTATCCTTTTTGTCATGCGACTCTTCATTTAAACTAATTTAAACTAATTTTAAATTTTCGACACTATTCCAGTGTGGATTTTCAATAATAACTAGCATAGGATTTTTATTTCATTATCAATAAAGGGTGCAAATGATTCTTACGAAAAAATGTTTGTAAAAACGAGGATCGAATGGCTTTCAATAAAAAAAAAATTGTTTTCAGGTGGGCAGACAAGAAAATGCAATTGGTTGGTACCACAGTCATCCGGGTTATGGTTGTTGGCTTTCAGGAATTGACGTTTCCACGCAAATGCTGAATCAAAATTTCCAGGAGCCTTTCGTTGCCATTGTCATTGATCCTGTAAGAACTATATCTGCAGGAAAAGTTTGTTTGGGTGCATTTCGAACTTATCCGAAGGTAAAGAAAATTTACGCTTTACTGCTTAGAAGTAAATTACCTTTTTTGCCAGATGAAAAATTTTAAATATTAATATAAATAGATTATTAAAAATAGTTGATTTAGAAAGAAATTGTAGTTAGAAATTCTAGAAACGAATAATTGATTTAAAATTATGAAAATAATTTTTAAGAAGTTACAGTAACAATATTCTTAATATAAAATAATGATAATAATTTTATAAATTGTTTAATTCCAAAAAGGTTCAAATTTGAAATTTTTACAAATCTTAATTTCTGTCTGTTTGCTTTTTCGTTTCTAAACTTATTTTAATAATTTTTCTTTTTACATATTTTTAATTTTAAAATTAATGTTTTGAAAATCATCGAATTATTGCAAAGAATTTAATTAAAAAATTTGATAATAATAGAATTCCTTCTAAAAATGTTATTCAATTCTCGTAAAGAATTTTACTAAAGTTTTTAAAAATCCTAATTAAATTTTTTTTGGAAAATATATTTGAATTATTTTTAAACTAATGGAGTTTCTCTAAAACTTTTAATTGAAAATTTTGAAAGCAATTCGATTTTATGAAGAAGAATTTTTTAAAATTGTATTAAAAATAATTGAATTGTTCCGTGGAATTTTTTAAAAATTTTAGAAAATAAATGAATTTTATGTTAATATTTGAAGATTAAAATTCTTTCGAGAAATTCTATTAAAATTATTTTGAAAATAATTAAATTCCTGCAAAGAATTTTACTACTTATAAAATTAATTTAATTCTTGCAAAAAATTTTACAATATTTGTAAGAATAATTTCATTATTTCGAAGGATTTGTTAAAATTTTAGAAAAAAATAGAATTTTTTTCGAAGTGTGTTAGAAATATTTTTAAAAATTGATCTTTACCTAGGAATTCAATTGAAATTGTTTTAGCGATAATTGAATTACTGTAAAAATTTTACTGCTAAAAAAATAATTTAATTGTTTAGAAGGATTTATTAAAATTTTAGAAAATTATTGAACATTATTCTGAATAATAATTAATTTTGTACTTAATAAGTGAATTTTTTAAACTTTGACTATGAAATTATTTAAAAAATATATATTTCAAAAGTAAAAATTTTGTAATTTGCATAACAACAAGTTGAATAACACGTTCCGCGCGTAACATTTGCCAGTAATTAAATATTTATTAAAAAAAGAAGTCACTGATGTTTTCGAATAATTTTTCAATTGAAGAAATTCGTAAATAAATGTAACAGAACAGTTTTTTACGTAAATTTTATCCATTATTGTCTAAAAATTTAATAATCTTTCAATTTCATTTTCAATAAAAATTTGCACTTGTCAAATAGAATTTCTAAAAGTCTTATTTGTTGAGGTTTTTAAAAACTTTGAATTTTATGAAAGCAATTGTATTTAAGAAATAGAAAAGAAGCAAATTATTTCCTTATGAAAATTGAGAGTTTTCTACAAAAATATTGAGAAACCGAAATTTTTTTTCAATAGAAAAGAATCAGTTTTGTGAAAAATATTGTTATTGAAAAATAAAAATTTTGCTTAAAATGGATAGATTTCCTATTTCTTAATAATAATTTTTTAACAATTAATAGTTTTCTATTTTTTATAAATAAAAAGCAAAAAAATTCGATTAAATCAGTCAAACGAATTTTTTTTATAAAGAAGCGTATAAAATACAGAATTTATTCTTTACTCATAATTTAAAAAAACTTTTCAAATTTTCAAAAAAAAATTTTCAAATTTTAAACATTGCTTTAATTAAATCATGAAAAATACCTATTTTCGATTCGTCAAACAATATTTTCTGACGATAAGAACAGAAGTATACACAAAAGTCAAACTTCACATGTGGTCAAAAAGAATAATTGAAAGAATTTCTCGATTATTATTGTCAATAATTCATTAATTCACAAAATAATTATCATTTGATAGGGTTACAAGCCAGCAAATGAGGAACCTTCAGAGTATCAAACAATTCCACTGAACAAAATTGAAGACTTTGGCGTGCACTGTAAACAATACTATTCTCTAGAAGTGACTTACTTTAAGTCATCTCTCGATAGAAGATTATTGGATTCCCTATGGAACAAATATTGGGTCAACACATTAAGTTCCTCGAGTCTTTTGACCAACGCCGACTATACAACTGGACAAATATTTGATTTGTCGGAAAAATTGGAACAATCGGAAGCCGCATTGGGAAGAGGATTCGTTGTTGGCGGAATCGAACCCCACGACAGATCCACTGTTGAGAAACTTGTAAAGGCGACACGCGACAGTTGTAAAACAACAATTGAAGTTATTCACGGTTTAATGGCTCAGATAATTAAAGACAGACTATTCAATCGTGTCGGAGTGAACAACATGGAAAGTTAACATTTTTTCTAGAAAAAAATATTATTATTATTATTATTATTAATAATTCGAGTAAGTAATTTAAGTTATACTAAGAACGGAAAATTATTAACATTCTTTCACACATGTTTTTGTAAGTAATTAATAATAAATCGATTCTATAATAAAGAAATAGAATACTATTAATTTTTACAATTTCCTGATAGCGAAGACAACTCGTTTTCTTCAGAAAAAAAAGAAGAATATTTAAGGAATAAAAATACACTTTATTTGCACACGTTGATTTACTAAAAAGTATATACAGCCAACTGTGTTGATAAAAATCATTCTTATAATTCATTATATGCATACAGGCTCATCTAGAAATTACAATATTCACGAAGAACTTGTGTCACTTTTCATATTTTCTGTACAATGATCTGAATATTTCTATATTATAATTATATATCATTCATTCTTAACATAATAGTTGTGGTATTGAAACAAGCATAATAAAAATAAATCTGTAATAATGAGGCGATTGTACAATCGTGTGTATTGCGATATCTTCTCATTCGGAAGGACATTAATTTGGCAAATATTAATTTGTCAAATTAATTAATTAACTTAAGCACACGAATGTACAATTTAAAGTTCTAGGATATTTTGCATCCAGCGTCACGATGATTAAATGAAATTATACCTTTTTTCTAAACTATTGTAGAAGCAACAATTTTTTTTGTTCAATTTAGTTTTTAACTCTATCGTAAAATTAAGAAAAGATATAATTCTTTCATCATCGTGTCGAATGGGTGGAAATTTTTTTTTTTTTCATGAAAATGCCCTTTTTTTTAGTCAAAAACTTTATTTACCTCGTCGAGTGGATTTAATTGAAAATTAGGCAGAGCTTTTTACTCTGTTTTATATTTCTATAGACAAGGTCAACATTCATAATCTTTCATTCTTTTAACTATCTATTCATTTCATGCAACACACGAGGGACGGAGTTAAAATCTAAAGCAGTTAAGAACCAAAAATCATTGAATTCAATTTCAATTTTCAATGGTGGTTTTTTTTATTTTTCAATTTCGATGTTTTTCGCTCTCAAGAACACAAAATAATCGTCTTTTCTAAAATTGTCCCGATGTATAATTATTATATGCGTTTTTTTCACAAATAAAAACTAGAGCAAAATTGCTTAAACCAATTTTTTATGTCTCTTTGGGGGATAAATTACAAAAAAACAGTTTTACCTAATTATTATTATAAATATATTTATTTTCGCAAGAAGGGTTCTATTTTACCGCAGTTTTAATTTTCCTGATAAACGCAATTTATTAATAACATGAGCTTTTATTTTTTCCTTTAAATTTATTTCTAAAAAACTTTCTCAAAATTACTAAAAAAATATTGAAAAAAAATATTATTGATTATAATTATTGATAATAATAATAATAATAATAATAATAATAATAATAATAATAATAATAATAATAATAATCAATAATAATAATAATAATAATTAAAAGCTACTAAATTTGCAACGTGCTAAATTCTCTCAATCATTCAATTCAAATTCTCTAAATTAATTTACATTAAAAAAAGAATAATTTTTTCAAATAATTATTTAAATGCCTATAATTATTTTTCCACAGAAATAAAAATACTTTAAAAATTATATTCGTTAAAAAGTCCCTAGTAAAATTCTTTAACAAATTTAATTATTTTCAGTTGACTTTCACCAAATTTCTAATGATTCGATAATTTTATCTAACTTATTTACATTCTATATTTGAATAATTGATTGATTTTTTACTATCAAATTAATTATCTTTAATTCATTCAAATTTAGAAAATAGTATGAAATCTTTATAAAAATGGAAATGAAAAGCGATTTTTAAATAAGAAATTAAAATAATAAAACTATTTTTAGTTAAGTGAAAAAATTTCCGATTCGGCATAAAATTTCTGACTTATTCCCGGTTTTTCCCGATCAAATTAAATTCCCGGGTATTTCACGGTTTTTCCTGCATAAGAATTATAAAAATATAAAAAAGAAAATTGTTTTTTCCCTCCTTTTTTCTTTATATATTTTTATATTAATTTTTGTCGTCAATAAAGGGTTTTAATGTTTGTTTTTCGTAAACTTGTTTATAGATAATAAATAAAAAAATCTCTAAATAATTGATTTTCTGTCGAAAAATTTCATTATTGCGTTTTAAATAATTGAATTTTATTACGAAAAATTCAAAACTTATATTTTAATTTTATAAAAAGAATTTGGATAGGCATTCGAAAATTAAAAAATTATTGTGGGTCCACTTAAATAAAAGTAAAGTTTTTTAATTGCTTCCGATGTAAACATTGTATACTTGAGGACACACAATTTCCAGCAGTAGTGTAAATAAATAGTATTTAAAAACATTCATATATTGCACTTCATTTCTCTTCCATTATTTTCTAATTTTATATTTTCATATAAAATTACTTACAAAACTTCAGTTTTATTAAAAAAAAAAAATGTTAAGTACTTTCGAAACTTTTCATTACTTTGAATGAAAATAATGATCTTCAATTTACTATTATTAAAAGATAACGAAGACATAATCAGCTTTTACCTCTTTCACGCGTTTTAAAAAATTATAATACCTTTATTCAAAAAATAATCTGTAAAAACTATTTTGCACTCTGGAGAAGATTATTTTTTTCACGGAAAATTGAAATTAAATTTTCAACTAAGTAGTTATATCCGGATAAAAAGATAGATAAGTTTTTTTAATTTTAAATTCCTCCAAAGAGACAAAACTTCATTTTTGTAAACGTCTTTTCATTTAATACTCGTTTTCAACAAATTTTAATAATTCGTGTTAATCAATTTTTAATTCCTTAGGATTTGAAATAATATCTCTTCAAATTGTCTAGACTCAATGTCTTCATAAATTCAAAGTTCTCGAATTGAAATATTCAAAACGTTCCATTAATTTAGTTTCCTCTATCTTTATCTTATAATACTCAATAACGCACGAAAATATTTATCAATAAACAATATGTTTTATCTATAAAACTAAAGAAATATTTGCGAGAAGATTTCATTATTACTACTTTATTATTTTAAACATGGGAAAATCTGCGGGCATTCAAAGTTTTGAGCGATATTTATAGAGTTCACACTTTTAGAAAGTGAAAATTAATTTTTCCCTTAATAATAATAATTCATTTGCAAAATAATTTTCCCATTGTAAATAAAGTGACTGAAAAGTAAGTAAGCTAAGTAAATTAAAAGGAATGCTTCGACTGGTCAACAAAGTAAAACATTTTCTTGCCCTCAAAAAATTCTAAGGCATTTTCTAAACGAAAAAAAAATGAACATTCATTCTCAGATCAAAATTATGTTAACCAGTGTTATTACATTCACACTAAATTGAGAAGTTGGACAAATTTTTCAATATTTCCTTCGCTTACTTCTCAATTATTCAAATGTTTTCGCTAAAATACATATAGACTTATGATAATAAAAACTATATTACAGAAAACGACTGTCGACATTATTTGCAATAAAATGTTTTCGATATTGAAACTGTTTAAATTTTTTTTTTAAAAGTTCATAAAGTATTAAACTTCTGGTAATCGAATTTTATTATTATTTATAAGTGTAAAAAGTATTAATAATAGTTCTCCAGTCTAAAATTACAGTTCGACATTGCTTCCCATTTATCGACAGTCTTCAAACGTAAGCGAGTCGCATTTTTTCTCTTATAGAAAAACGAAAAGAGAAAATAAAATAAGATACATCCAATTTACTTCTAAACTCACAATTTCAATTTATTTTCCATTATTTTAAAAGAGAGGCTACAATTTTTTTACAAAGCATTTGGTATTTAGCTTACTCAAAATTTAAAAATCTTCTGTATTTTTTTTTATTAAAATATATGTATAATATATATACATGTATATATACACATGTAAAAATATTTGCAACCTTTCCTTTAATATACAAATATTTTTCTAAGCCATGAATTAGGGAAATGTTCTTTAAACTGAATAAGTTCGTATGTTATTTCAATTTTATATAAAAAACTGATCTTTCAGTTTTGTTCACTTTTTGCAGAGATAGTTTCATATTAGAGCGTATTTTACAGGAATATATATATTTTTAAATTTCCCTCTTTTGAATTATTTACTTTCAAGGACTTTTTTCAGTTACTGTTCTTAATTTTTAATTTCCAAAAGCAACTCAAAACTCAATTAATTCAAAATTATTATTCATTTTTACTTAAATAATTTCTAGTCTGCAATTTCCATTTTTAATTCTTAATTTTTTAGAATTTGTTTTAACATTCAAGTGGCTCTAAAGTAAAACTAATTAACAAATTGAAAAAACCCTTATTTACTTAAGAAAAAAATTTCTTTCATAAAATTAATTTC
Source organism: Leptopilina drosophilae (assembly GCA_032873175.1). NCBI lineage: Eukaryota > Metazoa > Arthropoda > Insecta > Hymenoptera > Figitidae > Leptopilina > Leptopilina drosophilae. The sequence continues at coordinate 1,380,977 of CM065482.1, forward strand.
CCTAACTTTTATAATTGAAGATATGTTCAAGATAAACAATCTTTCGGGATTTTAAAAAGTGTTCAAAAGTATTTTTTCTACTGTCAGAAGGAAAGCAAAATGTTCTCTATGCTTCTTGTAATTACGTAAGTTAAATAATATTACTTGGAGCAATATTCTTTGGAACTTCAGATCGCTTGTTTAAATGAAAGAAAATCGTAGTTGTGAGATTAGAATTCACTCTATTGAAGACTCGCTTAGTTATTAGGCAGGCATATATGTACAATTAGCATTTGTATAGTTTACTGTCACTGCGATACTAAAGATGGAAAGTTGTTAACTTCCGCCTGTTCCAGAACTGGACCCGCTAATCCCGTGTAAGAAATTCGTAATCTCATTCTAAGCGAGGCCTGAAACAGAATTAATAATTTATCATATTAAAAGTGTAATAATTTTTATTACATTAATTTATTTATTAACTAGCGAATGTTACGTACGGATTTCTCCAAAATGTTAAAAATAATTGTAAAATGTTTTTCTTTTTTGTATGTATTTGATTTTTGGGAAATATGTAATTGAAAGAAATGAAAATTTAAAAAATTTAGAAGCTGACGAAAATTAATGAAAATAAATACATCTACAGAAATAATTGTGATGAGAATTTGTGAGCAGAATAAATATGAATCCTTCTAAACAATTGAATTATTTTTTTAAGTAGTAAAATGTTTACAAACATTCAATTATTTTTAAAACAATTTTAATTGAATTTCTCGGAAGAGATCAATTTTTAGAAATATTTTTAACACACTTTGAAAAAATTCAATTTTTTCTAAAATTTTAATAAATCCTTCGAAATAATTAAATTATTCTTATAATTATAGTAAAATACTTCGCAAGAATTCAATTAATTTTATAAATAGTAAAATTCTTTGCAGAATATCAATTATTTTCAAAGCAATTTTAATTAAATTCCTCGCATGAATTCAAATATTTTTAAATATTGTCATAAAATTTTATTTACTTTCTAAAATTTTAATAAAATATTCGAAACAATTCAATTATTTTTATAAATACTTCATTTCTTTGAAGAAATTAAATTTTTTTAATCCAATTTAAATCAATTAACACGAAAGAATTTAATTATTTTCAAAAATTTCCATAAAATTCTATTTCAACAAGAATTTTAAATTCTTTAAAAATAATTCATTTATTGTCAAAATATTTATAAAAAAGAAAAAACATTTTATTATTTCCAAATACATCTATAAAATTCTTCATAACAATTGAATTATTTTTCAAAATTTAAATAAATTCTTCAAAACATTTGAATTATTTTTATAAGTAGTGAAATTCTTTGCAATAAATAATTTACGTTTATAAATATTTAAATCCTTAGCGGAAATTTAATTAGTTTAAAAATAATTTTAATAGAATCAACTTTTAGAAATATTTTTAATACACTTCGAAAAAATTCAACTCTTTTCAAAAATTTTAATAAATTCTTCGAAATTATTCAATTATTCTTAAAAATATAGTAAAATTCTTCGCAAGAATTCAATTAATTTTATAAATGGTAAAATTCTTTGCAGGAATTCCATTATTTTCAAAATAATTTTAATAGAATTTCTCGAAAGAATTTTAATCTTCGAATATTAACATAAAATTCATTTATTTTCTAAAATTTTAATAAATTCTTCGGAACAATTTAATTATATTCATTGATAGTAATAAAATTCTTCGCAAGAATTCAATTATTTATAATAAAATTTTAATAAAATTCTTCTTTATAAAATTCAATTGCTTTCAAAATTTTCGATTTAAACTTTTAAAGAATATCCATTAAAAAAAATTCAATGAAATTCTTCAAAAGAATTTAATTAGGATTTTTAAAAACTTTAACATATGTAATTCTTCAGTAGAATTTAATAACATTTTTAGAAGGAATTCTATTATTATCAAATTTCCTGATAAAATTCTTTGCAATAATTCGATAATTTTCAATACATTAGTTTTAAAATTGAAAATGCTTGAAAAGAAAAATTATAAAAAAATTTAAGAAACAAAAAAACTTTATTAATATAGATTTTTGAATAATTTAATTTCATTGCACAAAATCAATTGTATTTTAATAAAATTTTTAAGAATAATTACATTTTTCGAGGAATTCGATTAAAATTGTTCTAAAAATAATTAAAATTATGCGTTGAGCTTTTGTTATTTATGAAAAAAGTTTAATTTCCAAAACAAAATTCTTATTTATAAAAATGCTGGAATTTATAATAAAAAATTATTAATTAAAATAAATTGAATTATTGAGAAGACATTTATAAAAAAAATTTGTTAATCATTGAATTTCTGTGCAATTTTTATTATTTATGAACATAATTTGCAAATATTTGAGTACAATTTTATTATACAAAAATTTAATTCTTTAAGGAAATTTATTAAAAAGGTAAATATTGAAAATGAAATAAGGAAATAATTTAAAGTAATTGAATTTTGGAGAAGACTTTTGTTATTTACACAAAAAATTGTGATTCAGATGAGAATTTTTTTTTAAATTTTGAACAAAATTGAATTTTTGTTAGTAGAATTTTTTTACTTTTGAAATTAATTGAATTTCTGCAATCGTTTAAAACTTTTCAAAAAATCAATTTTTTTAAATGTTTTCAACTAGAATTTTTCTATAAATCCATCATGTTTCATAAATAATTAAATATCTCTTGACAAATTTAATTAATTTTAAGAAGAACTTGAATTATTAACATTTTTGCAAAAATCTAAGTTTTTCAAAATTTTCCTTATAAATTTATTTTAAATTGAAATTTTATAAAATAAAGAAATAATTTATAATAATTTATTTATTTTAAATAATTCATAAGTAATGATTGTATGATAATTTTTCAAAAATTAAGTTATTTAAAAAAAATTACAGTCAGAAATAGAAAATTTTTTAAGTTTTTTGTATTAGAATTCGAAGTGATTTCATAGAAAAAATCCCCTGTCTCAGAATGTACGACTATTGGGGTTATAATACTAATAATCTATATTTCAATTCATATTTTTTATTTTTATGAAGAAAACTTTGGAATTAGAAATTTTTAAATTCTATTTATCACAACTGCTAATTTTATTTCAACAGAATTTAAATTTCCAAAAGTTTCAATACAAAAATCTTTTGGAATTTAAACATTCCTAAAAAAAATTCTGCTAATTTTATAAATGTAATGAGAATAAATATGAAACTTACTTTGTTGATATTTGTTATTTTTAATACTTGAGTAACTTGACCCGATGGGGAAATAACAGTACCAGAAGGCGAAAACATTTGTAACTGGAATGTCTGAAATATAATAAAAAAAAAATGAACAAGAGTTATTATTAAAAATAACGAAAGATTAGTTTTCCGAAAACTAAAAGAAAATTGAACAAAATACAATCATTGTAAAATTACCTTAGGAACTGCCGCTTGAAATAGAAATTCAGTCAATGGAGTTGGTCCTGAATTTTGAGCCGACATGTTTATTATCAGTAAATCCGCATTATCTGTCGATCTTTCTAATTTGAAACTAATTTTTAGTCCCGACTTGTCGAAGACAACCATGGTTTGTGTTTCTAGAGTGAACAAAACAAAAATCAAATTATACGGTTTATTGGAACTTTGGAGAATTAATCACAAGCTGAAAAATTAAATTTTTTAATAAAAATCAGATTTCTTGTTTAGAATTATATTACTAAATAAAATAAATAATAAGTAAATAATAATAATAAAAAATAATAAATCGAAATGTTTTTTTCATGAAAACGAATGGATTGGACAGTAGAAATGTTAGAATACTTTAGAAATTTGTTTGATAATTCAATCTAACGAATTAAAATGACATATTTGGGAAAAATCGAAACAAACCATTTTCATTTGATGTGGACGAAGAGTTGAGAAGTCCATCCACTAGGAAATTAGACGTGTTTGTTGGGCTAAATATTTGTGAAGGCGACTGCACTATTTTGGTTGGAGTCGACGTTGGTGTACTCAAATCCAATCCACCCAAAAGATCCAGAAGATCATTGGTGTTCGTGACAGACGTGCTTGGAGGAAGAGTCGTCGTAGGCACACTCGCTACTGACGAATTCAAATCAGCCGTTCCCAGAAGATCCAAAAGGGCGTTCTGTTGATTTAAAATTGTATATTTAAAATAAATTATTAATTAATATTAAAAATATTAATCTAATAAAATAATAAATAATTATTTATTACTAATATTATTAATATTAATAAAATAAAATTATATTTAAAAACATTAGAAAAAGTAACGTTTGCCAACCACATAAAGCACTTCATGTTATGTTTTAGATTAAATTAATAATAAAAAAACTCTTTCCTCTAAATTAATTACTATTGAATTTTAAATTTTCTTCAATTCTCTAAATTAAAAAAAAATGACCAAGAAACTTGTGAATCACTCACAGAGTCTGCGGTGGTAGCATCCGCTTCTAAAATTGACGCTTTTTCATCTTCGAGAACATCGGGTTCGCCGTTCATCATTCCTATAATTCCATTTGCTTGAGGCCTTGCAGTTTCCATTGGAGGCATTCGCTCGAGAAGAGCCGGTCTCAAATGATCGTATTTCCTAAATAGTTGAGAAAATTCAATTCCACGTTGCTGAAGTTCAATGTGTAAATTACTGCCAAATGTGTCTATTATCTGTCGAATTTTCCTGTAAAACACAGAATCACTATTGCATCACTGAAAATTAGTCTGCAATGAAAACAATTACATACAACAACAATTCATGTCTCTACGCTCTTAGAAATTTTTCGCAAATATTCACTCAGCCTTTATAAATGCTATAAAGCACGAAAAAATAATATATATAAGAATTTACACAATTTCCAAGAGTGTAAGATCAGATTACATTGACATAAATGAAAACTTACTCATTTCCTTTCTGGAATCGAGTGCTGAGCTTTGTGAGAGAAAGCAAAGTGTACTGCTTCGTAATAACAGTGTTTTGCGGATTCCAAAGAAGTCTCTGATATACGTCAATGATTTCGACTTCCGTCAACTGTGACAGAAATTTTGTTTCTGATATTTGAATTCTTGATACTTATAAAATAGGAAAATAGGAGACACTTTGGAAATTTACAAAAAATGAGTTAACTTTATGAAATTTAATAATTTTTCTAAACTGTTTAATGTAATTTTTCGAAAACAATTGAATTTCTCAAAAGAGTTTTATTTGTATTATTTAAAAAAAACTAACTAATTTTATGATGAATTTTAATGAAATAATTTGAATATGATTTTTTCTTCAAAATGTTCAAAATAATTCTAAAATATTTTTCTTTTTTGTATGTATTTGATTTTTGGAAAATATGTAATTGAATGAAATGAAAATTTAAAAAAATTTGAAGCTGACAACAATTCATGAAAATAAATACATCTGTAGTAATAAAAAGAAGAAAAATAAAACACAATTTTATGTTTTCCAAATCCGTAAGATTCAAGTCTCCATCTTCATTTTTTCCAAGATATCGTAATTTTGAAGCAGTGTTTTCGTTTTTATTATTTTTATTATTATTATTATTATTATTATTATTATTATTATTATTATTGTTGTTTTTATGCAAATTAAAAACATTTTTTTTGGAAAAAAAGTTTTTGAATACTTTTACAGTCAAAATTTTAAAAATTCACTTATTAAGTACAAAATTAATGATTACTGTTCATATTTACAAAATATTAATAAACTTTCACGAAAGAATAAAAAAATCAATAATTTTCTAAAATTTTAATAAATCCTTTTAAGCAATTCAATTTTATTTTAGTAGTAAAATCTTTACAAAAATTCAATTATTTTTAAAACAATTTTAATTGAATTCCTGGGAAGAGATCATTTTTTAGAAATATTTTTAACACATTTCGAAAAAATTCAATTTTTTCTAAAATTTTAACAAATCCTTCAAAATAATTAAATTCTTCTTATAAATATTGTAAAATTCTTCGCAAGAATTCAATTAATTTTATAAATAGTAAAATTCTTTGCAGGAATTCAATTATTTTATAATCATTTTCATCAAATTCCTCGGATGAATTTAATTATTTTAAACATGTTCATAAATTTTATTTATTTCCTAAAATTTTAATAAATTCTTCGAAACAATTCAATTATTTTTATAAATATTACAATTTCTTAATGGAATTTAAATTATTTTTCATCTAATTTAAATAAAATTACACGAAAAAATTTAATTACTTTCAAAATTTTTCATTAAATTCTATCTCAACATGAATTTTAAATCTTTAAAAATAATTCAATTGAGGGGCTGGATGCTATAAGGGGATACGCGTGAACACACGGCCAGTCAGTTCGGACGTAGAGATAAAATTTTGAAGTTGTTCAAAATGAATTTAAAATTATTGTTTCTTGTTCAGAATTTCAAGGCGAAACTTTTTTTCTAATAAAATTTTTTTATATAATTTTTTGTTTTTAAGTAAATTGAGAAAAAAGTGATTTTTTAACCTAAGAAATTTTAATGAATTTTTGACTTCAACTCGTGATTACTTCGTTAAATATTAATATTTTTCCACGAAATTTACACACAATATTCTTCAAACTATACCAAAAGTGAAACATTATTTAGTATTTTTTCAAAAAATTCTGTGTCTAAGTAAATAATTATTTAAACAATTTTGCCGGAAAAATGATTCTCCTATTTTCAATTGAAAAAGTTGAGTGACGAATTTTCGTTTACAGAAAACTTCCAGTGACAAAAATGTTCGTCAATATGTTAGGAAGTTTTTCGGAAAATTTTTCGTCATTTGATAATAAATTAAAGAAAATAGAGCAATTTTAACAGCGTCGCGCTATGCTGTAAAATTACGGCGTGGCCGCGCACGTGTAGAATGGCCGCCATTACAAGACCAATGTATACAGTTAGACATTGTTTACGTTTACAGCATAGCGCGACGCTGTTAAAATTGCTCTATTTTCTTTAATTTATTAATCAAATGACGAAAAATTTTCAAAAAAACTTCCTAACATATTGATGAACATTTTTGTCACTGGAAGTTTTCTGTAAACGAAAATTCGTCACTCAACTTTTTCAATTGAAAATAGGAGAATCATTTTTCCGGCAAAATTGTTTAAATAATTATTTACTTAGACACAGAATTTTTTGAAAAAATACTAAATAATGTTTCACTTTTGGTATAGTTTGAAGAATATTGTGTGTAAATTTCGTGGAAAAATATTAATATTTAACGAAGTAATCACGAGTTGAAGTCAAAAATTCATTAAAATTTCTTAGGTTAAAAAATCACTTTTTTCTCAATTTACTTAAAAACAAAAAATTATATAAAAAAATTTTATTAGAAAAAAAGTTTCGCCTTGAAATTCTGAACAAGAAACAATAATTTTAAATTCATTTTGAACAACTTCAAAATTTTATCTCTACGTCCGAACTGACTGGCCGTGTGTTCACGCGTATCCCCTTATAGCATCCAGCCCCTCAATTGTAAAATCCTTTTCAGAAACTTAATTATTTTTAAAACATTTGTAATAGAATATCTCGAAAGAATTTTAATCTTCAAATATTGACATAAAATTCCTATATTTTCTAAAATTTTAATAAATTCTTTCGAACAATTTAATTACTTTTATAAATAGTAAGAAAATTCTTCGCAAGAATTCAATTATTTTTAATGCAATTTTAATAAAATTCTTCTTCATAAAATCCAATTGCTTTCAAAATTTTTAATTAAAATTATTAAAAAAACTCCATTAGTTTAAACTATATTCAAAGAAATTCTTCAAAAGAATTTAATAGGGATTTAAAAATTTTTAATATAATTCTTCACTAGAATTTAATAATATCTCTAGAGGGAATTCTATTATTATCAAATATTTTGATAAAATTCTTTGTAATAATTCGATGATTTTCAATACATTAATTTTAAAATTGAAAATATTTGAAAAGAAAATTATAAAAAAAGTTAAGAGACAAAAAGCAAACAACAACTAATTTTCTTAAATATTTATCATTTTTATTCTAAATGTTGAAATGAATGATATTTTTTTATTTCTTGACCGAATTTAATTTTTATTACATATTTAGTAATTTGATAATTATTACTGCTTATTATTGTAAAATGTTTTAATAAAATTGAAAAATAATATTTTCTATTATTCAAACAGACAAGATTATTTTCTAAACAAAATTAATAGAATTTTTCGAAAAAATTTTAATCTTCCAATATTAATATAAAATTCATTTATTTTCTAAAATTTTAATATATTCTTCGAAACAATTCAGTTGTTTTTAATACAATTTTAATAAAATTCTTCTTCATAAAATCCAATTGCTTTTAAAATTTTCAAAGAAACTCCATTAGTTTAAAAAAAATTCCAAGAAATTGTTCAAAAGAATTAAGTCTCAATTTTCATTTTTTCGAAAATGTCGTAATTTTAAGCAGTGTTTTGGTTTATTATTATTATTTTATTATTATTATTATTTTATTATTATTATTATTATTATTATGTTATTATTATTATTATTATTATTATTATTATTATTATTATTATTATTATTATTATTATTATTATTATTATTGACAATAAATGACTTACATCAACAGGTGCATCAGCATCCTCTGGATGTGGACCGTACAATAAAACATCTCCATATTCACCTATGCACCAAGTAGCTACCTGCGCCAATGGTTGTTTATCAGATGTATCTTTCTCCAAAGCTCTCCAAAGGGCACTCACAGCATAACACTGCTGAGCTTGAGTCTCCGAGATCAATTGAATTGTACACGCCACGACATCGTCTCTCACGTAATTACCAGCCTGTAAGAAAATTTATCCTTACTATTTTTTAACTGATAAAAAAAATTAGCAAATAAACGTCAATCCAGTGTCAAATCTTCATTAACTTTTAATATAAAAAGTACATTAAGAATCTGACAAACAATCATATCAAAAGTTAGTCCAATGTCATATTTTTTATATTTTAAAAGAGAAGGACACATTCAAATTTTAAATTCCTTTCGCTAGAAACCTAAGAAATTTAATTTTCTACATTTTAGACAGTCTAAAGTTCATATTTGAATAAAAAATAAAATTTTTTGTCAGTAGTAAATTATTTAAGTAACACATACTAAAATTTAACAAATGTTTAATGTTTCTTATTGAAAATAAAAAAAAGAAAATGGTTCACTTAGTACAATAATTAAAAATGAGACAATATTGACACAAAAATGTTTAGAAAAGAAAATGTTCATATTTTGATGATAATTTTTTTGCAATTGAATATTGAATTAAAAATAATACTTGGTTGCATTGAATAAATTTTTTTCGTTGATAAACGACATCAACTTCGCTGCTTGTCTCGATTCTTTTTCGATTTTGTCAGTCAAAACGTATCGTAATTACCTTAAAATTGAAAATTTGTATTGTCACGTGAATATACTTACAGCGACAAGAACTTTGAACAAAGTTTCAAGATGCCATCGCTTATTAGGGGAAAATCTCTCCGCAGACATAACGATATTACTGCTGCATTGAGCTTTAAATTCAGGATCAGCTCGCTCCAAGAAAAGCAGTAATTCCTTCATCATATTCCTAATATTATTGGTGTTCACGAGAGCAAAACTCAACTCCATTGCTCGACGTCTTATCGACACGTCAGGATCCTTCAAGCACTCCTGCAGAAGAAAAAAAACATTTTTACAAATAACGAATAAAGAAAATTAATTTTGAAAAATGTTTTTTTTTTAAACTTTAAATAATTAAAAACCTATTACCAATATTGTCGAACGATGTCTTTGAACTGCACTGGTATCAACGTAGACTGTCTTTAGTAACGTATTTAGAGCAACATAGCGAATGTTCTTGTCATTATTGAGCAAGAATCTGCCCAAAATATTCACAGCTAATACACGCAGTCCACTCTCAGATTTAATGTCCATTATTGACAAGACTGTTTCGTACAATATTGTGTTGCCAACGTTCTTTGTTGTTTCCGTGTTTGTCGCAACTTGAGCAAGAATATCGTACATTGCTTCGGAAGCGTTCACATCATTGTGCCCCAAAATTCTCAAGAGTCGTAAAATTTTCACTTGGAGAAATGGATCCGATACTCCTGAAACGTCATGTTCAGGCGAATATCCAGCGTGAATTAAATTCTTCAGAATTCTCACGAGATTTGGTACGATCTATAAAAGAAAATTCGCATTAATATCTTTTCATTTTGAATTGAAAAATTCTTAAACAAAATTAAATCGATTTTAAATTATGGAAAAAAATCTTTAAATAATTTCATCAACTTTTTCGATAAAATTATGCACTATATAAAGTTATAGGGAAACTTTTACCACTATAATTATTTTTCTTAAGTTACACTGACAATATCCGTTAAATGAAAAATAAGATACAATTGTTCATGCAAATCAGATAAAAGGTTGCATCATTTTAAGCTCGCATTCTTCTCTCTTAATGATAATAAATAGAAAAACATTCATGCGAGAAATATGATGGTTTGTATATGCAAAGAAAATTTACCTTAAAATAATACATTACAAATATTTTACGCAGCCAATATTTAAATTAAATGAAAGTATGTAAATATTTACAAATTCAATTTAAATTAAGTATGTGTTATAATTTTAAAAAAAAATCAGCGAAATGGTGCGGTATTTTATATAGAAATATATATTTTATAAAAGTAGCATATAAAAAAAATACTATTAGTCTACTATTTCCTTTAAAAAAAATTCCCTGCTTTTTCATAATTTTTTTCTCATCAACTTACAATTTATTTGATTTCGAACACAAATAAATCAACAAATGGCTTTTAAACTTTTTATTCGAGTTTTTATGAAAAATTAAATTCTATTGATGAGTTTCCTTAGATTTTTGGAAAACAATATTTTTATTCAGAATTTTAATTAAAAATTTGTAAAATAATAGAATTAAACAAACAAATTTTTTCTACGTTTTAAAAATAATTTTGAACTGTTTGAATAATTGAAAATTTGAATTTTCAATTTAATTAAAATTTTTTTACAATAATAAGCCGTAATAATGAACTAATTACTAAATAAGTAATAAAAATAATAAATAATAATAATTTCTAATTAAGAAATAAAAAAATATAATTTCTTTCAACATTTAGAAATTAAAGATTATAAATATTTAAGAAAATTAGTTGTTGTTTGCTTTTTTGTCTCTAAACTTTTTTTTATAATTTTTCTTTTCAAATATTTTAATATTAAAATTAATGTATTGAAAATCATCGAATTATTGTAAAGAATTTTATTTAAAAATTTGATAATAATAGAATTCCTTCTAAAAATGTTATTAAATTCTCGTAAAGAATTATGTTAAAGTTTTTAAAAATCCTAATTTAATTCTTTTGAAGAATTTCTTTGAATTTTTTTTTTTAATGGATTTTCTTTAAAAGTTTAAATCGAAAATTTTGAAAGCAATTGAATTTTAAGAAGAAGAATTTTATTAAACTTGCATTAAAAATAATTGAATTCTTTCGAAGAATTTTATTACTATTTATAAATATAATTGAATTTTTCCGAACAATTTATTAAAATTTTAGAAAATAATAGAATTTTATGTTAATATTCGAAGATTAAAATTCTTTCGAGAAATTCTATGAAAATTATATTGAAAATAATTAAATTTCTGCAAAGGATTTGACTTTTTTTTAAAATAAGTAAAATGTTTCAAAGAATTTATTCAAATTTTGAGAACTAATTAAATTGGTATGACGAATTTTATAGAAATAATTGAAAGTAGTGAAATTTTTTTTTCTTTTTTATAAATATTTTGACAATAAATGAATTATCTTTGAATTTTTTTTAATGGATTTTCATTAAAAGTTTAAATCGAAAATTTTGAAAGCAATTGAATTTTATGAAGAAGAATTTTATTAAAATTGCATTAAAAATAATTGAATTCTTGCGAAGAATTTTATTACTATTTATAAAAATAATTGAATTTTTCCGAAAAATTTATTAAAATTTTAGGAAATAAATGAATTTTATGTTAATATTCGAAGATTAAAATTCTTTCGAAAAATTCTATGAAAATTATATTGAAAATAATTAAATTCCTTCAAAGAATTGTAGTACTTAAAAATAATTGAAATATTTCGAAGAATTTATTAAAATTTTCAGAAATAACTAAATTAGTACGAAGAATTTTATAGAAATAATTGAAAGTAGTGAAATTTTTTTTTCTTTTTTATAAATATTTTGACAATAAATGAATTATTTTTAAAGAATTCATAACAAAAAAATTCTTGTTTAAATTTAAAATTCTTGTTGAAATAGAATTTTATGGAAATTTTTGAAAATAATTAAATTCTATCGTGTAATTTTATTGAAATTGGATTAAAAATAATTGAATTCCTTCAAAGAATCGTAGTTTTTTTTTTAAATAATTGAATTGTTCCGAAGAATTTATTACAATTTTAGAAAATAAATGAATTTTATGTCAATATTTGAAGATTAAAATTCTTTCGAGAAATTCTATTAAAATTGTTTTGAAAATAATTGAATTCCTGCGAAGAATTTTACTATTTATAAAATTAATTGAATTCTTGCGAAGAATTTTACAATATTTATAAGAAGAATTTAATTATTTTGAAAGATTTGTTAAAATTTTAGAAAAAATTGAATTTTTTCAAAGTGTGTTAAAAATATTTCTAAAAATTGATCTTTTCCGAGGAATTCAATTAAAATTGTTTTAAAAATAATTGAATGTTTGTAAACATTTTACTACTTAAAAAAATAATTTAATTGTTTAGAAGGATTTTAATACTTAAAAAAATAATTGAATTGTTTAGAAGGATTTTACTACTTAAAAAAATAATTGAATTGTTTAGAAGGATTTATTGAATTTTCAGAAAATTATTGAATTCTTTTGTGAAAATTTATTAAAATTTTGTAAATATCAACAGTAATAATTAATTTTGTATTTAATAAGTAAATTTTTTAAATTTTGACTATGAAATTATTTTAATATATTTGAAAATAAAAAATTGTGCAATTTGCATAACAACAATTAGAATAACACGTTTCGCGCGTAGCATTTGCTAGTAATATAATAATAGAATGTTTAGAACGAAAAAATTGATTTAAAACTTTAAGACAGACTTTATATTTTAAAAATAAAATTATAATTATAAAAGCGTTTAAAAATATGCAAAAAAAACGTATTTCTCAATTGAAACATTTAGTTAAAAATCAGTTTGAATTATTATAATTTTTTCTAAAATCAGAAGGATCGGAATAACAAGCTCCAGAAGGTTTTTATCTTTTTAAATTTTTTGGAGGATCAAAAGTTATTTGATTTTGTCCCACTTTTTCTAAAAATCCCCACAGTGGAGCAGCTTGTTTTATATCATTTACAGCACAATCCACTAATGACTACACAGTTCGTGTAAGTGTACTGTTTCTTGAATCTACTACAACAGTAACAACAATAATTAACAAAAATATAAATTCTTAGATTTAGAAGCTTCATCATTCACTGTTTCATATAAAATATCTATAAAAGAAGAATAAGAATGTTTAAAGTACAAAGTATTTTCATTCTAAAAAGCAAACGTTCAAATGACACGAGATTCATGCAGAAATACTGCAAAATTTTCTTTTATTTTACCTCTCTGTGGCCGCATTCCTAAATAAGAATAAAATTGAATTTGTTTTATTGAAACCAATATGAGAAACAAGGTTAAAAAAAATATTTCCTATTTATTTTTCGCATTTGTTTCTTTTTAATAGGAACAGAACCGAATTATTGCTGTACAACAGCATTACCGTGTAAAAATGGAAATTTCTTTTCTGAATACTTTAAATATGAAGAATATTATTTTATGGGTATTAGTAAAATTATTGACTCACCTGTTTGAAGTGTGTTAAAGTGTCTATACTGTTTTCACACATTTCAGTAATCAGTGTAACACCTGTAATCAAGACTCCATGATTCTTTTCCGTGAGAAGACTGCGAGTTGCTGGAAGGAACATCTCCATGAGTTCTGGCACTCTTCTAATAATTCTGAAGGCGCAGAGAGCGGCTTTCTTTCTGATGTAAGCATTTGGAGATTTCATTAGTCTCTCAACTTCGGAGGCGAGATCTCTCGCCATTTCTGGAGATGCGATAGCGCCCAGTGTACACAAGGCCAATCCGATTACGAATTGTGTTAAACTATTTAAATCGCTGTAGGAGCAAAATTAATATATTTTAACTGTTTGATTTGGGGGGTTTCTTTTAATTTCTCAAACAAAATGTAAACGCTGATACTTTACTGAGTAAACGGATTTAGTGCTGCTTTGTTTGGTTGCTCGAACTAAATAGTTTTCTCAGTGTTTCTCGGCGTATTCATTTTGTTTGCAAAGAAGAAATGGAAAATTGAATCTTTCTTACTTTTTTAAACAATTTGTTATAAGAAGATGAACGTCTTGTCGCTCGTCCAAAAGTAACATTGCTCCTAAATAGCCGATGCGTTTGTCCGTGAACCTCGGAGATGCTATTAATTTCAAGCACTCCAGCTGACCGAAATGGGCAGGATATCTGCAAGAATTATATTGGAATTAAAATTAAAAATGAATTAAAATAAAAAAAATAAAAATAGAATAAAAAAAAATAAAAATAGAATAAAAAAATATAAAAATAGAATAAAAAAATATAAAAATAGAATAAAAAAAAATAAAATAAAAAAATAGAATTAAAATGGCAAAGTCAGAGAGCAAACATTAAAATATTATTTTAAATGACAATAGTTTGGATTAAATAAATAAATTAAAAATTATACCCCAACATGTGTATGTAAAGTAGTTTGGCAATATTGCGGCATCTCCAAACACTGTCTTCCTCCCTAAACGTCGAGCGAATGTAGGCGCACTCCTTGTTGACGACTGTTCGCTCTTCGGCAGCTGTGCGAGCCGCTCTGATTTGTCTGATGAGATCTCGTAAACGAGTCGGAGCTGGCATTCTCACTGTTGAAACTTGTAAATTACCAAAATGCAATCAGAACAGAAAGTTTAGTGAATGAAGGTGAGTTTCGATTTTACAAAAGCTTTTCGAAAGATTCGAACTATGCCTTGTTTGCTAGTGATTTCAATAAGAAGCTACAACTCTACAAAAGAGACAAAAAATATTAATGAAAAGAATAAACTCGATGTCCAATGTTATAGTTTCGTAATTTAACCAAAAATTAAACAAATTAAATTAAATTTTAAATTCGTCTCGGTGGAAAGGCGAAGAACTCAATTTTCAATATTTGAAACGATTAAAAGTTCCAGTTGAATAAAAATTACAATTTTCGGTCAATACAGGGTTGCCACAAATATTTAATTTTATTTTTCTCTGACTTTTCCCTGATTTCCAGACAAATTTTTTTTTCCTGACCCTAAAGAATATTCTGATTCACTCTAAAAATTATTAGATTAAAAAAAAATTAAATTATTATTATTTTTTTTTTATTTTAATTATTCAAAAATATCAATAACTTCTTCTTTAAATAAATATTTAATCATTATTATTTTTCTGTAGGAATTCAAATTCTTCAAAACATTCAAATTCAAACCTTTTTAAATTGAACAACTTATAAGAATATTATTACAAAACATAAAGAAGGTGATCGTCTTCTTCATGTTTTGTAATAATTTAAATTACCATAACATTTTTCAGAATAGGTTAATTATTTACAAAAATCCCCAAAAAAATCCTTCGCAAGAATTCAGTTATTTTTACAAGCAGTAAAATTTCTCAAAAAAATTTAAATTATTTTAAAAAAATGTAATAAAATTCGTAGCAATAATTCAATTACTTTTATAAATAATAAATCGATTAACCGTTAATTCATTTTTAAATCAATTTTTATTAGAAAATTCTAGAAAAATTCAATTATTTAAATTGAAAAATAAATAATTTATTGAATAATAGAACTTTCTTTGTTAAAATTTAATTCTCATAAAGAATTTTATCAATAAATTTTTAAATAAATGGATTTAATTTGACAAATTTTAATAAAATTTTTAAGAATAATTACATTTTTCGAGGAATTTGATTAAAATATATATTATATAAAAAATCATTAAAATTCTGCGATGAGTTTCATTACTTATGAAAATAATTTAAATTTTCCTAAAATTTCCATAAAATAATTGAATTTTGGAGAAGAATTTTAATATTTATAAAGTTACTTGGAATTTTAACAAGAATTTTTTTTAATTTTCGAACACAATTGGATTTCTGCGAAGAATTTTATTACATTTTAAAAATAATTTAATTCTTCCAACGAATTTCATTCAAATTTATAAAAATAACTGCGTATTTATGTGAAGAATTCTATTATCTATATAAATAATTGAATTCTTCCAAAGAATTTTATTCGTTTATAAAAACAATTGAATTTCAGTAAAAAAATTTTTTAAATAATTTATATTTTTCGAAAAATTTTATGAAATTTTGTATATTTTAAATAATTGAATTCAGATGAAGAAATTTTTTATTTATAAATATAATTGAAATTTTGAAAATATTTTTTTTTAATTTTTGAGAATAATTGAATTCATGTGAAAATTTTATTACTTATGAAAATAATGGAATTATTTTGAATTAATTCCCTAAAATTGAATTCCTACAAAATTTTGACAAGAATTTTATTAACATTTTTTTTAAATTATAAATATAAATGAATTCAGATGCAGAAATTTTTTATTTATAAATATAAATGAAATTTTGAAAATATTTTTTTTTAATTTTTTAGAATAATTGAATTTTTGCGAAGAATTTTATTAATTTTGAAAATAATTGAATTCTTCGAATGAGTTTTATTCAAGTTTATATAAATAATTGAATTCTTCCAACAAATTTTATTCAAGTTTATAAAAGTAATTGAATTTCGGTAAAGAATTTT
This sequence comes from Leptopilina drosophilae, assembly GCA_032873175.1. Lineage (NCBI taxonomy): Eukaryota > Metazoa > Arthropoda > Insecta > Hymenoptera > Figitidae > Leptopilina > Leptopilina drosophilae. The sequence continues at coordinate 1,397,897 of CM065482.1, forward strand.
ATTATTTATAAAAATATTTTTTTTATAATTGATATTTTTCGAAAAATTTTATTTAATTTTGTATTTTAAATAATTGAATTCCTGTGAAAAATTTTATTACTACTTATGAAAGTAATTGAATTATTTTGAAAGAATTTATTAAAAATTGAATAATTGAATTCTTGTGGAATTTTTTCAAGAGTTTTATTAAAACGTTTAAAAATAATTGAATTTTAATGAAGTATTTTATTATTTTTTAAAATAATTGTAATTTATTGTTTTTAAATTTTTGAACGTAATTGATATTCTGCGAAGAATTTTTTTAACTTTTAAAAATAATATTGAATTTCTGTAATCATTTGCAACTTTTTCCAAAATCTAATTTTTTTAGTATTTTTAACTAAAATTCTCTTATCAATCTAGCATTAATGAAAATTGTAAAAATTATTCATAAAATAATTTATAAGTCATAATTTATGATAGTTATATTATGAATTACTAATTTTATGATAGTTTTTGAAAATTTAAGTTATTTAAAAAGAAATTATTGTCAGAAATAAAAAAAATTGAACGTTTTGTATTAAAATTTGTGGTAATTTCATAGTTTAATGAGGCAAAAAGAAAAAAAATTCAGTTTTTTCATGAATTTTAAAAATTTAATTTAATTAATTTAAAATGTAGAAAATTTTAACATTGGACTAGGTTTCTATCCGTTTGTCGGATTCTTCCTTAAGGATTCAATCTTTATGAAACTTTTACATCTGAAACTTTTCTAAATTAAAGATTTAGCAAAAATTTGATATTGTGAAAATGGAAAGTGAAATTGAAAATTTAGCGAAAGTGTCAAAATTAAAATGTTCCATTTCAATAAATGTTTATCGTCAAACTCCCCTGAAAATTGAATTAAAATTTTCGCCTAATTCTACATAGTCGAAAATTAAATTATTTTAAATTTAAATGTTCAGGAAAGTTTCAAATTAAATTTTCAGAAAAGTCAGACGATAAACATTTTAATTGAAGTGGGACATTTAAAGCTTTACAAAATAAAAAGTTTTCAATAAAATTTGAATGCAAAATTTTTGGTAGTTTTCGAGTAAAACTGTAACAAATTTTTAGGAATGTTTCAGAGCTAAATGTTGGTTTTTACATTTGAGACTATCGTCGGAACTAAAATTACAATTACAACTGTATTACAATTACAATTGAGTGAAAATATTAAATTTTACTACTTTTTCAAAATCGAAAAACTGTCCAAAAAAACTTATACAGTCCTCGTCGGTAATTATCAATTTTTGGTCCTCAAAGTTCATAGATTTAAATCCTTTTTTTACCATTTTTTTAAATACCAAGATTCGAGCCCGATAAACTTTTAACTTTAAACTAACACCATTTTATTTTTTCCGCTTGAAAATTAATAATTCGAGTTCAGACGATAATTTTCTGTCGCATACGTTTGTGAAAAGCAGTATGAACCCTTAAATTAAATGTTTTTTTTTTTTTTAGATATTTCACTATTTTTAAAATTGCAATAATGTACAAAATTAATCTTCACTTTGGAGAAAATGTTGAATGACAGACTGAGCGTTTGGAGAGAAAGGATGAAAGCAAAATAAACACGCAATACCTACACAATATTTTTTTTTACAAATAAAAAATGTTCACCTACCTCTTTCTACAGCTTCATTGAAAGCTTGCTTTATGGAGGCCATGTTAAAGGCTGGGTTAAACCTAAAATCATTATGCACACTTGTTTCATGCTTGTAAATATTACAGATTATTACAAAAAAAATCAAGCCCTCATACTTTATTTATGTATAAAGTGAGTGATATATGTTAACTATCTTTTTGTTATTTTTGGAGACATGAATTTTACCACGAAGTTGAAGACCGCAACGTTTTTAAAAACGAGAAATCAAAAAAGAATTTTTTTTAAAAATAAAATTCATCTCTAATTTTTATGTGCCTCAAATTTTAAGAAATCAGTTGTTACTATAAGGATTTAATTGTCGAAAAATAACATTATTTAGAATAAAAAATAAAAGTACCATCCCATTATTTTTTTGTTTTCGTTTTTAAAAACGTTGTGGACTTCAGCCTCAAATTTTACCTTCAAGTAAGTGATCTACAAAGCCATTATTAAAAAAGTCAAGGTCTGTTTTTAATATTAAGAAACAAATTGTTACTTCCAGAAAAGTAAAATCTTCAATCAGGACTATTTACAGATCTTCAATTATACACTTAAAAAATTAATTCAGCGACTATTTCTATAAAGACTATTTCTATTTAATTCTATTATTATACCACCCATCATAAATTTTCACTTTAGATACATTTCAATTTTTTTATTTGTTCAGAAACTTCATTTGCCGAAAAAGGAGTCAAATGAAATAAAAGAAGTAAATTTAAGAAATCTTGAAGAAAATCTTTACCCATGTTCTGAGGCATTCATTGTTTCTCAACGTAGATTCTGTTTTGAAGTAGTTGATGTTGCTAGTGTAAGTGCAATAAACAGAATGTAGTTTTAATGAAACCGACACTCTATTTTGACGAACTGCTCTCGTCCTGTTACAGGCATAACAAACAAATGAATTGTTATTCTTCTTTATTAGGCGCATGTTGCTAAAGCGTCATTTTTAACATAAACGATATTTATTTTTCAAAAGTTGAAATAATTCACAATTCAACATTTTTCTTGTCACTGAAGTTAGTTCAAGAGTTAGGATAAAGAGTAATAAACCACTCGAAAAGTTAAATAGAAAAAGAAAATTTAATTTGTTGAACTGTTTGAGTTTTAAGAAGATTGGAAACAAAGGGAAATTTTTATTTCAATCGATACGACTTCGATGAAAAAGATATCAAAGAGTGAATGATTTTTAAATTTTTTTGAGTGAAAAGCCGCTAGACCGTTCATGCGTGTTACTTTCTAAAATTTTAAAATAAGATTGTTTTTATCCCACAGGCACAAAAATGGCGTTTTTAGACAGCAGACGATTGTGTAACTATTAAAAAAATCTTTTTGGATTTTTCTAATGCTTATTTTGAAGAACTTTTTGAAGTTGACAAACTTTTTGAAGTTGACAAACTTTTTGAAGTTGACACTGACGAATTGCATCACAAAATTAAAAAATTAAAGATAAACAAGAAATTAAATTAAATTAAATTAAATTTAATTAAAATTAAAGATTTTCTACGTTCTCATTTAATTTAGAAACAAAATTCGCATAAATATATTTATCCTGGTATGTATTATTTTTACACTGATTGTGTTGGTGTTTAATTTAACGATCAGTTCGGTTGACTTGACCGAACACATTCGTTTACTGCAAAAACTAAAAATTAGGTCAAGTCTATTAGACAGACTCATGTCCTATTCTTCGTTTACGACAAATAAACTTTCGGTTTATTAATACACTTAAGTATTTAACTCTTTAATGTCACTAATATTTAAATGTTTTAGGAAGTCTCGGAAATAATTTTCAATGTCTGGTCACCGTGGAATAAAATGAATACTATTTTCATACAAACGTGGAACAAGTGAATGAATGACAATAATTACGTCTGCTATCTGAAATCGACTCTTTTGTGCATTTTGGAATAAAAAAAAAATATTGTAAAACGGAAAAAAATAACTGCCCTTGTTTCCTTGTTGCTTAATATACTGGGCAATTTATTAACTACTGTATTAGCTTTTCACAACTTCGAAGATCGTAGTGCAACCAAATTTCAACTTTTAGGAAACTTTCAATAATTCTTTGTGGGTAATACTTTCTTAAAATGTTTTTATATAAACAAATCGAGGCGAAAAAAACTGAATAGTTACTGATGAATTGTTACCTTGTCGACATAAATACCTAATAAATAAAAAAATTTTGTAGTAATTAAATTCTGGTCCAAAATTTTGTTTTAAATAATAACCGAACCAAAAAAAAAATACCAAAATTAAAGATATTTTTCAGGGTGTCTACTATTTTTTACAACAAAATTTTCGGTTATTTCCCGGTTTTTTCCGGTTGTGTCCTAAATTTTTCCCCGTTTATTTCTCATCAAATTCAAATTTATATTTGATTTCAAACATGAATAAATCTTTGAATTTTTTAAAAATGTTTTTTTGAATAATTTTAATTGATAATTTGAAAAATAATTGAATTAAAAAAAGCATTTTTTCAATTTGTTGGAAATAAACTTGTCTCTTTATAAAAATTGATTTTTTTAATTTTATTAAAATTATAATAATTGAATTTCTGCAAAGAATTTTATTATTTATAAAAGTGATTCAATTCCTCCAAACAATTCCTGTTATTTTATGAAAATAATTTAATTCTTGTGATGAATTTTATTAAAATTTTTGAAAATAATAAAACTAATAATTAATTATTTATTTAATAAGTAATAAACATTTATTTTTTCAAGAAATATAAATATTGTAAACATTAAGAAATTTAAAATTATAAAAATTTAAGGGGTGTTAATTATCATAATTATGTATTGAATAAAATAATATAATTTTTATAAGCTGAAAATTAATTTAAAACTGTAAGAGGGACTTTAAATACGTTAGTGAAGTTCACAACGTTTATAATCAACGATTTCAGAAAAAAATTATTTTTTAAAGCAAATTTTGGTAAAGAAAAATAGTAAAATTATTTTTTAAAATAATGATTCACAAAAAAATATATTTATGAACAAAAAATGTCATTTTTTGGTAGGAAAATAAATTTTTTTCTTTCAATCGTTGATCATAAACGTTGCAAACTTCACCGACGTTTTTAAATTTAAAAAATAAAATTATAATTACGATCACTAACATTATTTTCGAAAAATTTAAATAAAATTCTTTAAAAGAATTCAATTATTTTTCAAAAAATGTAAAGAAATTTTAATAACTTCACAAATTTTCAATTACTTCCTTATGAAAATTCAATTATCTTGAAACAATATAATTGAAAAATTACAAATCTTATTTTTCAGATTTAAAAAAAAATTTGCGAAACTTCAATTTTATTAAACAATTTTGTGTATATTTTTCTAAATTAACTAATAAAAATTTTAATTATCAATCTTCGTTGTTAGAAATATGAATACATTAGATTATGACTTTTTATAAAATTCAATTATTATATTAAAATGCTTTAAAAATTCTATTTGTTCAATAGTTTCTATTGAAATTCTTTAACAAATTTAATTACATATTTTCAGCGGAATTTAAAAATATTTCTATCAGCTCCATAGATTTTTAAAATTTATTTACATAATACGTTTGAATTGGTGACTGATATTTTACTATCAAATTAATTGTTTTTAACTAATTCAAATTTAGAGAACAGTATAAATATCTAAAAAAATTGAAATAAAAAGTAATTTTTTTAAAAACAAATTAAAATAATAAAACTTTTTATATTTTTCGTGAAAAAATTCCTGGTTTGGTATAAAATATATTTTTAGATTTACAAGTCTCATTATTAATTAAAGTGAATTATAAATAATGAATTTTATCATTTTCGGCACTTCTCTAGTTTAAAAACTAAATTTAAAGTTACTAAAGTACATTTAAAAAAAATTATAATAACAAAATTCTGTAAATTAAATATTTTATAAATGAAAAAAAATTTATTTTTTCTAAAAATTGCAGTTCTTGTAAATTTTAATATTTTACATTTATATTTTTGATTCTACTTTCTAAAAATCGCACTTTTTTGCAATTTTAAAACATTTGAGAGTTAAAAATTAAAGTTTTTACTGTCATAAATGCAAATGGAATAAAAAATAAAATTTGTCTAAACCAGATTATTATATATCACAATTAAATAATTAATGCAAGTTAGAGTCAGTTTTTTTACTACAAACATTTTGTATTTTGTTTTCCAAAAAATTGTAATTTATATCAAAGTAAATTTTTACTTAAAATGAGACCATTTTGTAAAATATTATTCAAACAAAATCTAGAAGTTATTAACTTTATCTTTTTGAAATTAATTTAATTTATTGCACTTTAATTACTCTAGTTTTAAAAATAAGGAATTCTTTGTTCAAAAAGTTAAATATGTAATCATTTTTTTACGATTTCTATTTAGAATAATTAAAATTTGCGTAATAAAGATTTTTTTAAGTTTTTAATAATTATTTTTAAAATGAAATATCAAGTATTAGTGTTTGCGAAATTTAATTTTCTTCACAGGTCGAGAAATTTTTAGCAGCAATAATAGTAATTTAGCCAAAATTATTGGATTCACTTGAAGTTCGTTTTGAAGTTGAAGTTAATTTAATAAAAAAATTCCGATTTAATTCCTTTCTTTAATTACCTTTCTTATTTCGCCCGTTTTTAATGTAAGACAACATCAGGTATATTTACACTGAAAAAATATCAATGTTAATAATTTGAACAAGAATAAATTTCTAATTTGAAGTTTCGTTTTGACACTAATCATTTGAAAATATGTAATTTAAAAGTATAATTCTCAATTTGTCCATATTGATTGTTGTGAATATACATATTTATATATAGTAAGACTACAAAACCATAAAAAATTAGGTTAGGTTTACATGAAAATTAAAACATTCGCGTAATTGTTATTTAATGTTGCAACTATTGCACTGAAATTTCATACAGTGAAATAAATAACTTGTAATTTTATTAGTATAATTAAATCAAATAGGTTAAATAAAATATTTTGAAATTTTAATCATTGACACTCTTTCAAATAGTAAGAATATTAGTAGTAAAATTTTCAATATTCTTGGTGTGTGTGTGTAATTTATGCAACCACAGTAAATGATAAACTTACCATACGGAAGAGATTTTTTAAACTTTAAAAAAAATAAATAAAAAATGATTTCATGTCAACAAATAAAAATCCGTGAGCATATAAAACAGAAGGGTTAAAAATGAAAGGAATGAAAAATTAATCTCCACAAGCTAAAAATACCCTTTAAAAATATATATACAAAAAAAACATTGAAAATAGAAGGAAAAAACTTAAAGAAAAAAAGTTTCTTTTATCATTCTTGAAGCAAGCAACAAGTACTTAACGTCAGGAGAGAAAAAAAGTAAAACTTATCAAAAGTGGAACACGATAAAAATGTAAACATCGCTTATAATTATTATAAACAAAATAATCTCCAACACACAGGTTATATAAATTGGAATTGAAATTTGGTTAGCAGTAGCGATAAGAGAAAAGTTGGTTTCAGCTGTCAGAAAGATTGAACCACGTTTACAAGTCGCACATGAAAAGTGTGAGAGACATTTTCAAGTGGGGTTTTTTTCTCCATTCAAGAAACAGAATGGCGATCGTCAATGATAACTGACTTAAGAAATGAATCGGAAAACAGGTAGCTGCCATTTCACCCACCTTGCTCACAGTTCTATAACAAATACGGAACACAGTGGATTGCAGCCTCGCCTTCCTTGTAGATAGTGAAAAGTCGAGTAAGGCACCCTCACCTACTTGAATAAATATTGCCTAATTTGTAGTGTGAGATTTTTTTTTTCTTTCACCAACACTTTTTCGACTTTTACCCTTTCGTTCTCAGAACCACAATGAATTTGACATATTCAAGTTCATAATTAGCGTTTACATGCAACAGCAAGTTGGACACAACACTCGTCTCACTGCACCACACACTGCACACCTCCTTTATTGCTCACCAAAATCCAAGATGGCGGCATACATTGACTGTCACTCAAAAAACGTCCAATTGTACTTTCACCTGGACTCTTTTATTTTTGTAAATTGTCTCTCATTTATTCCATTTTCTTTCGCTGTATCTACTTGTTTTGAATGTTATAACTATTCGGATTTTTCGAATATTAGAAAATTTCTTCTTGAAATGGATTCTACATTGACTCACCTAGTGGCGGCCATGTTTCCTAGTGCCAAAATTCAATTGAGGAGCGAGTTTTCAAAAGCTGATAAATCCATTTTTCAACAAAATCGAGATAAACATAAATTTAATAATTTAATAATAATCAAAGAATTTTATCGAAAAATTTGATAATAATAGAAATTTTTTCTAAAAATGTTATTAAATTGTCGTGAAGAATTTTATTAAAATTTTTAAAAATCCTAATCAAATTCTTTTGAAGAATTTTTTAGAATTTTTTTAAACTAATGGAGTTTCTTTAAAAAGTTTTATTGAAAATTTTGAAAGCAATTTGATTTTATGAAGAAAATTTTTTTAAAAATTGTATTAAAAATAATTAAATTCTTGCAAAGAATTTTATTACTATTTATATAAATAATTGAATTGTTCCGAAAAATTTATTAAAATTTTAGAAAATAAATGAATTTCATGTTAATATTTGAAGATTAAAATTCTTTTAAGAAATTCTATTAAAATTTTTTCGAAAATAATTGAATTTCTGCAAAAGATTTTACTATTTATAAACATTTAAGTGAATTATTTCAAAGAATTTTTGAAATTATTTTCAATTTATGAAAATAATTGAAATGTTTCGAAAAACTTATTAAAATTTTAAGAAATAATTAAATTGCTATGAAGAATTTTATAGAAATAATTTAAAATAACGAAATTTTTTTTTCTTTTTTGTAAACATTTTGACAGTAATTACATTATTTTTAAAGAATTAAAAGTTTTTGTTGAAACAGAATTTTATGTAAATTTTTGGAAATAATTAAACAATTAAATTGACAGAGAAATAAAATATTTGATATTCAATTAATTCCAAATATTTCAAAAATATTCATTTGATTCGAAAATAATGCTTATTTAGATCTTACAAAAATTTATTTCCTTCAAATGACTTGAATTATTTGAATCAAATTTTATTTGGGTCAATTAAATAATTAATTGGAGTTTAATAAACTAATTTATTTTTTTACAAATAATAAAATATTTAAAAATTTTTTTTAGACATTTCTTCATGAAAGAAGTTAAAAATTTTCTAAAATAATGTAAATTTTGAAAAAATTAAAAAAAAACTTTTTTAATTATTGATTTCTTTTGAATAATTTTCTGCAAATTCTAATTTAAATAATTGAAATCTTGAGAAATTTTTAATATTCATAAAAAATTGACGACTTCTGAAGATTTTTACGAAAAATTGCGTAAATAATTGAATTTTGTTTGGAAATTTCATGAAAATAGTAAATATTCAAAAATACTAAATTGCGAAAAGTTTTTTAAAACAATTAATTATGATAAAGAATTCTTTTAAAACTTTTAAAAATAATTAAATGTCTCTGTGGTATTTTATTAAATTTTTTTTGAAAATATTTGACCGATTTTATTAGAATTTTTTTTGAAATAATTGAATTTTTATAAAGAAATTTTTTACTTTAAAAAATAATTGAATTCTTGTGTTAAATTTTTTGTTTTTGAAAATAATTGAATTTTGTAAAGAATTTTATTAAAATTTCTCAAAATAATTGAATTTCCTGGAATTTAATTTGTTATTGTTTAATAATTGAATTCTATCGAAGAATTATTTTTGTAAATAATTGAATTCAAGAAAAATTTTTACTAAAATCTAAAAGAATAATTGAATTATTTACATGAAATTTAATTAAAATTCTATTTTAAATTATTGATTTCTTTCGAAAAATTTTATTAAAATATGTAAAAATATGTAAAAATAATTGAATTTTAGTAAAAAGTCTTATATTTTTGTAAATAATTGAATTCTCGTAAATTTGTTTATTATAATCGAAAAGAATATTTGAATTATTGCAAAAAAAATTTAATTAAAATTGTTTTTTAAATAATTGATTTCTTTCAAACAATATTATGAAAATAATTGAAAATAATTGAATTTTAGTAAAAAAAGTCTAATATTTTTGTAAATAATTGAATTCTTGGAATTTTTTTTATTATAATCTAAAAGAATAATTGAATTATTGCAAAAAAAATTTAATTAAAATTGTTTTTTAAATAATTGATTTCTTTCGAAAAATTTTATTAAAATAATTGAAAATAATTGAATTCCTGGGAAAAAATTTTGATATTTTTGAAAATAACTGAATTCTCGTGGAAAACATTCGTAAAAATAATTGAATTTTTCAATTAATTAGTTAAAAATGTAGTTTTAAAAGTAATTAAAAATTCTTCGCCAATTTTTATTATTTATGAAAATAATTTATTTCTTGTTTAGAATTTTATCGAAAAATTTTCCCAAAAAATTGAAGTTCCATTAAAAGTGTTAATATTAGTGAAAGTTTTTAAATTATTGTGAAGAATTATACTAAAATTTTGCTAAATAATTGATTTTTTCGAAATTTTATTTGAAAATGCAATTATTCGTAAAATTAATTGAATTCCTGTGGAAAAAGATCACGCACAAAATACATAGAAATTTGATTCCAGTCGATTTTTTTTAAACTGTGTAGAAAAGTAGTTTTTTGTGTCAGAAAAAAGATTCACAGTTGAAAAAACACAAAAAATGGACTGGGATCCAATTTACATGTATTTTGTCCGTTGTCCTTTATTATTTATGATAATAATTGAATTTCAGTAGAATTTTATCAATTTTTGTTTTATAAATTGAATTATTTTGCGAAATTTTATGGAAATACTAAATATATTGTAAAAAAATTGAATTTTGAATATTTTTTTAAATATAATTCAAGAAATATTAGCCTCCATGAAAATAATAATTAATTATAGTGAATAATTGAAGATCTGATACATGAACTGTACTTGAAGTTACTTTTTAAAAATAAAATTGCATGATTCATAGTCTTATTTCTAATTTTACGTTAATCTGACAAGACTAAATAAGTTAATCTCTGACAACAATGTTCGATAACTAATTCTGTAATCATGGGCATGCCCCTGTCAAATGTTAACTTATGTTTCATTTTTAAAAAATAATATTTTATTAAAAAACCTATTTTCCACAAATTTTTAAAATGTTGGCAAAAATTTTAAATTGCAACAAATTTTATTCTTTATATAATAAATAAGTCTTTTGAAAAAAGAGAACTATCCTCAGGCGGACATTTTATTATTCGACTATAATAATAATATTACGTAAAAATGCGTAAATTTAGAAAAAAAATTATATTTCCTCTCCTATACGACTTTTTTAATAATGTTTAAAGACCCCAATGAAGCAAGACATTTAAAAAAAAGAAAAAGAATAATCTGAACTTGAAATTAATTTTATTTTATTTAGGTAATGTTTTTTACTATTTTTTGAAATTAAAAAATGTTTTTATATAAAAAAGTTTTATACATATACCACAAACCAAAACTAAAAAAAACTAAAAAAGTGTTCGTTTTCTACATAAATATTAATGTCACACTTGGCTGATAATTTAGATTTATTACTTGAAAGTAAAATTATACATTTATTTATATATTTATAATAAATTTTTATTGTCAATAAATACATATTCTTATAAAATTTTTTTTTAACTCTGAGACATTAATATTTCACACGTTTTCAACTTGCACTATTTATAATAAATTTCCAGATGCAAAGTGAATTATTTACCTTCTGTTGAGTTCAGGCGGTAAAACACTCCAATCATCTGCATCATAATAAGACCACATAGTCGAATAATTTTACTAAACAATTAAAATGTAATGTATAAACAGAAAACGTTGGAGACAATAGAAACCTTGTGGGAGTGTGTGTTTGTGAGGGGCCACGAAGCCGGATTTTTGACACTGAATGTAGGTATAGTGTACTGCGGGAAATAAGGTATTTCTCTTATCTTATCACAGATAGTATCTAGTTGATTAAAGCGGCGATTAACGTAGACATCTTTAAAAGTATTTGGATAAAAAAATATTTAATACTTAAATCAAATATAATCAGTAAGATTCTCAATAAAATGATACACAGAGTTCAAGATTAACAAATAATGATTGAAAAAGACTGTCGAAATGTTTTTACAATATGGAATTGAGTTTGTTGTTGTTGTTGTTGTTGATATTAGTTATACTTAACTTTTGTAAGTACTGAAGATGAAAACAACCATAGAAAAAATACTAATTACGTTAAGCTGTTGTCATTTTGATTTCGAGGAGGTCGCAGATCACTGTTACGTTTCACACAATCAACCAACCAATGGATTCCTTCGTCAACTCCTTCTCTGTTTTCAATTTGAAAAACAATCATTAATATATTATGAATAAAACATTAAAGTCAATGGTTTATTAATTCTTTCAATTACAGGGTAAAAAAACAAAAAAAAAAAATAACAAAAAAGCAATAACAAAAAATTTAATTTTCTCAAAGTTAAATGTTTTCAGTTTTTCCTAATTTTCAGAAAAAATTTTGACTTTATTCCTGATTCTAAAGAATGTTTTGATTTATTCTAAAAATAATCAGGTTCGCAAAAAATATTCTATTACATTCATTTACAAATTTCTTCAAAAGAAAATTATTCGAAAACATCAATAACTTCTTATCTGAATAAATATTTAATAGAAAATTATTATTTTTCTATACGAATTATGATTTTCAAAAAATTCAAATTTAAACCTTTTGAAATTCAGTTTATCGATTTTAAGACTATAATAAAACATGAAGATGGACAAGTGATGAAAACATTATTTTATATTATAAAAATATTTTTATTGGAACTTGTTCAAAATTTTTTTCTTCATATTTTAAAAATGTAAATAATTTAAAAATAATGTAAAAATCAATTGAAGTATTATTTTCTAGAATTTGTTAATCAAAATTCTTCTTTAAATCCAATATTATTTTTAATAATGTTTGAAAAAGTTTTGATCCTAATATTCAAATCCATTTGTTTGCAATTCAATTTTTCGAAATTTAAATTATTCGAAAATTCTTCTCTTAAATATATAAATTAGAAAATAAAATCCAGTTTTCTAAATATTTTAAATTGAAACTTTTACAAAATGTAATTATTTATTCAAGTAATACTTTTAATGTCGAATTATTAAGTAAAACTCCAACTGAAATGCCCATTTTTAAGTTAATTTTTATTAGAAAATTTTAAGAGAATTTTAATAATTATTTCTGTACTTAACAATCAATTAAATTGAAAAATAAATTTTTTTTTGGAATAATTGAATTTTTTTTTCAAAATTTAACTCTGATAAAGCATTTTATCAAAAAAAATTTAATTAATTACATTTTTTAAACAAATTTTAATAAAAATTTCTAAGAATAATTACACATTTTAAGGAATTCGATTAAAAATGAATTAATAGAATTTAATTATTTATAAAAATAATAATATTAGTTTTTGCAAATAATTTAAAAAAAATTTTTTTAATAATTGATTTCTTTTGACAAATTTTAAGCAAATTCTAATTTAAATAATTGAGTTCGTACACGGAGAGAAAATATATATTAAATTTTGTAAAAATATTTTCAAATTGGGGAAAAAGTGCAACAAAGCGAAATTTTGATATAGAAAATACTAAACTTTAAAAAAAGTTTTGTGAAATTTATTAAAGTTATATTAGAATTTAATTAATATTCTTGATATTTGATATAATTATACTAAATTTCACATAAGTTTTTTTAAAGTTTAGTATTTTTTATATCAAAATTTCGCTTTGTCACACTTTTTCCCCAATTTGAAAATATTTTTACAAAATTTAATATATATTCTCTCTCCGTGTAAGAAACTTTTAATATTCATAAAAAGATTGACGACTTATGGAGATTTTTACAAAAAATTGCTTAAATAATTAAATTTTCTTTGGAAATTTCATGAAAATAGTAAATATTAAAAAATACTAAATTGCGAATAGTTTTTAAAACAATTAATTTTGACAAAGAATTCTTTTAAAATTTTTGACAATAATTAAATATCTGTGTGGTATTTTAATAATTTTTTTTTTAAATATATTTCACCGATTTCATTAGAATTTTTTTAAATACTTGAATTTTTATAAAGAAATTTTTTACTTTAAAAATTATTAAATTCTTGTGTTGAATTTCTTGTTTATGATAATAATTGAATTTTGCAAAGAATTTTATTAAAGTTTAGCAAAATAATTCAGTTTTCCGGGAATAACTTTGTTTTTTATTTTATTAATTGAATTCTATCGAAGAATTATTTATCTTTAATGATTGAATTCCATCGAAGAATTATTTATGTAAATAATTGATTTCATTGAAAATTTTTTATTAAAATCTAAAAGAATAATTGAATTATTTCATTGAAATGTAATTAAAATTGTATTTTAAATAATTTATCTCTTTCGAACAATATTATTAAAATAATTGAAAACAATTAAAAATAATTGAATTTCTTTGAAAAAGTCTAATATTTTTGTAAATAATTGAATTCTGCTGAAGAATTTTAAAAGAAAGATTTTATTAAATAACTGAATTCTTTTGATGAGTTTCATTAAAATTTTTAAGAATAATTACGTATTTCTAGGAATTCAATTAAATTTGTAGTCAAAATAATTGAAATCCTGCGTGTTTACTTTTATTATATTTATGAAAATTATTGAATAGTAGCAAAGAATTTTAATAAAAATTTTCAAAAATAATTGAATTCCTGAGAAGAATTCTTTTATTAATGAAAATAATTTTATTATTGACAAAAATTTTATTTAAATATGTAAAAAAAATTGAATTTCTTTGAAAAATTTTGATATTTTTGAAAATAATTGAATTCTTAAAGAAAACATTTGTGAAAATAATTGAAGTTTACAAAGAATTTTATTAAAGTTTCTCAAAACAATTCAATTTCCGGGAACTTAATTTGTTATTTATTTTTAATAATTGAATTCTATCGAAGAATTATTTATGTTAATAATTGAATTCTTGGCCATTTTTTGTATTAAAATCTAAAAGCTAGTAATTGAATTATTTTAATGAAATTCAATTGAAATTGAACAGACAGTTTAGTGGTATAATAAAAAGTAACTTTTCAAATGTTAGAACAAATAATATCAAACAATCATTAATAACAAATTATAATAGCAAACAATTACAAGCAATTATTAAGAGTAAATTGTAACAATATAATAAATACTATGAAAATTTTATTTCAAATAATTGAATAATTGTGAAAAACTTTATTTGTGAAAGTAATTGTATTTTCGATTTTTTAATTCAAAATGGTATTAAAAGTAATTGAAATTCTTCCATGAGTTTTACTATTTATGAAAATAATTAAATTCTCCCATAAAATGTGATCAAAAATTCTTCGAAAAAAATTAAGTTTCCATGAAAAATGTTATTATTAGTGAAAGTAATCAAATTATTGTGAAGAATTGTACAAAAATTTTGATCAATAATTTGATTTTTTCGAACGCTAACGTAATAATTGAATGTCCACAAAGGTTCAATTTTTAAAATTTTTTCGTACCCATTAAGAGCTGACACAGGCATCACCATACAATCTCTTCGTCCAATGAGATGGGCGTTCTTATTAAAAATTGGTTTCACTTCTCTGACACCCATGCAATCTGGTACGTCTTGTTTATTCGCTAAAACTAAGAGAGGAACCCCGGTCAAATGTTCTGACGATATTACTCTATCTGAAATAATAATTTTAGTTTATTAAAAATTGTTTTAAAAAAAATTTTACTCTTTTTACAATATTATATTTTTTTGCAATTAATTTGCAATTGAGTCTTACCAAAAGTTTCTTTAGAATCGGGAATTCTGTCTCTATCCGAGGAATCAACTATGTAAATAACTGCATGAGACTCTGCGTAATACTAAAAAAAATAACGAAATAGTTATAAAAAACAAATTGCACAGGAATTCAATTATTTACAAATTTTTTACAAATTTCTTCGCATTAATTTAATTATTTTCAGAAATATTAGTTTTAATCTTTGAAAAACTGAATTCCTATGGAAAAATAATAATAATTTGATATTTATTTTCAAACGAAGTTATTGAAGTTTTCGACTTATTTTACAATTACTGAAATTCATAAATAAATTGTTACTTAATTCGTTTCTTAACTTTTTTATAATTTTTCTTTTCAAATATTTTCAATTCTAAACCTAATGAATTAAAAATCATCGAATTATGAATTTTATGTTTATATTTGAAGATTAAAATTCTTTCGCGAAATTCTATTAAAATTGTTTTGAAAATAATTAAATTTCTGCAAAGGATTTTACTATTTATAAACATAAATGAACTATTGCAAAGAATTTTTGAAATTATTTTCAATTTATGAAAATAATTGAAATGTTTCGAAGAATTTATTAAAATTTTGAAAAATAATTAAATTGGTATACAAAGAATTTTATGTAAACAATTGAAAATATAGTGATATTTTGTTTCTTTTTATAAATATTTTGACAGTAATTGAATTATTTTTAAAGAATTTAACATTCTTGTTGAAATAGAATTTCATGGAAATTTTTGAAAATAATTAAATTCTTTAGTGTAATTTTATTTAAATTGGATTAAAAATAATTTAATTCTTTCAAAGAATTGTAGTATTTATAAAAATAATTGAATTGTTTCGAAGAATTTGATAAAATTTTAGGAAATAAATAAAATTTATGAAAATATTTTAAAATATTTGTATTTATCCGAGGAATTTAATTAAAATTGTTTTGAAAATAATTGAATTCGTGCAAAGAATTTTAAAAAAATATTAAAAAGAAGTTATTGATGTTTTCGACTTATTTTACAATTAATGAAATTCATAAATAAATGTAACGTAATGTTTTTCCTTTATTTTCTAAAAATTTAAAAATTTTCGATTTCATTTTCAATTAAAATTTGCAATTGACAAATAGAATTTATAAACATTTTTTTCTTTTACGTTTAAAATACTTTGAATTTTATTAAAGCAATTGTAATTAAGAAATAAAAATGATACAAATTATTTCCATATGAAAATTGAGAATTTTCTACAAAAATATTAAGAAACAGGAATATGTAATATTTTTTTCCCAAAAGAGAAGAATGAGTTCGTTAACAATATTTTCCCAAAAAAAGCATACACGACAGTCAAACTTCAAATGTGGACAAAAAAAATGAATGAAAGAATTTGTCGATTATTATAGATAAAAATTAATAATTACAATTAGTAATTTACATACTTTATCCCAGAGAGATTGAAGTTCCTCTTGGCCACCAAGATCCCAAAAATTCAATCTCACTCCAGCAATGTCAACTTTACCAATATTTAGTCCAACTGTAGTTGTAATTTTACTGGGGTTCATTCCCTTATAATTCTTCGTAAATTTTGTCTTCGCTGCTTCTAAGTACGTCTACACGTTTAGCACACAAAAAGAGAAAAATAATTTTGGAAATATATTTTGAAACATAACCTACAAAGAAGTATTATTTTCGCACGACTTACAGTTTTCCCAGCATTGTCCAGACCTAATATAATGATAAAATATTCATCTTTCTGCACTAAATATTTATAAAACCCATGTAGTAATGTATACATTTCACGGATAAAAGAAAAATACCTAAATAAATTAGTGTGAGGAGGAAAAGTTGTTTTGACACATATAGCGATGATAGATGCAATGAGATTAAATTCTAACCTCACTTTTATTATCGAATTATATCATTTTCCATCTTTTATTAAAATATAAGATTAGATACAAAAGCAATGAACGGAGGGATGTAACAATCAGTATTTTGCAGTTGTGATTGTTGTGACTTGTGAATATGTGAATTTAAAAGATTTTGCTGAGATTTAAACATTTTAAATGCCGGTATGACCAATCAGAAGTATGCGACAATAGGGAAGGTTGCGGTGGTTGTTGTATATTACAATGACGTCAGAGTAGCAGAGAAAGAAATGTCATGAAGCCAATCTGTCAAACAGTTGTGAACGATTGAAGAATCACCCTCGTTTCCGTCTCTCCTTCCCGTCCATAATTTCGCGAAGAAGTGCGCACGACTAATTTTGGAATCCAATTTTCCATCCAACAACATAATGAGTCAGATATTTATCACAAGTTTTTCATTTCGAATCTAGAGAAAATAAGGACTGTGTTTTGTTTTCCATCGGTGAACCAAGTAGAGAGGAAAAAAAATGTGTTCGAACGCAGTGGTGTACCACGCGATTTCCAAGCCCAATCCTTTAATCAATCAGATTGGCAGAATCTGTCTTTTGCAACCCTGTCAGAGAAATCGTTATTCCTGGGGATCTGTCAATAATCATTCGAGAAGGACTTTTGCCAATGAGAAAATAAAGGAAAATGGCTTAGCGGAGTCTTTAATTCTTAACAGAAATACTGTCGGGGTTTTAAAGAAACCCCAAGTCAAGGATTTTGCCATTAAACTTACGTCTGAGGAGAGAGAACTTTTAATTTCAACTTTACAAGAATGTCAGTCGATGAAGATCAAGGCGGAAATGGAAGGTATGTTTAATACAGTTTTTTTGCTAAAAAGGTCTTTAAATTTCGAGCAGAATGAGCTTTGTCCGTTTGTTCTCGGATTTCCAAACGATTCGTGTTTGTACCACGGTTGTAGTTTTCTTTCCCAGTATTTATATAGTCTATTAAAATTTGTTAATTGTTAATTGTTAATTTAATTAATTTTTCATCAATTCACCTAGTCATGGATTTGTAAAAAAATTCGTTCATTATTATTATTACTTAAGATCCTTAAAATAGTCGTTCCGTCATTCCGTCCACACCTGAAGTTAGTCATTTTTGAGTGTTTTTATTTTCTTTAGTTTTGACAGCTAATTTTTTTTTGTTTTATAACCTGTACAATTTAACGGATTTTTAAACTTTATAATCATTATTGAATCGAAACGCAAGTGTCTCCGCAATGTCAACATTATCAGAATATTGAAAATAGATATTTTTTATAATTTTTTTCTAACTGAAATTTATTTTTGTAGATGTTCTAATTGTAAGTATTGTAAATATAAAAAATGTAAATTAATAATGTATTCGCTAGATGAGTGGGAATTTTTTAAAATGTTTTTTAACCAGGAAAACTGGGATGTGACAGTGAATTTTTCTCTAGATCGGAATTTTTTTTCCGTTTATTTTGTGAGAAAAAATATATAAATATTTATTTCAAAAACTAACCTCTAGGCTTAGGGGAAAAATTAAAATCAGAGCAAAGTCAGGGAAAAACTTTTGACAAAAATGTTTGTCCTGTGGGGAAAAAATTTCCCTCTTCACTTTTTGTTTCGAGGAGAAAAGGAACAATATTGAAAATGAATAAATAATAATGAACAATAATAGAAATTGTTGCATAGTAAAGAAGGTTTATAAATTTAGAATTCACAAAAATTTATGGAATGAAAGGTGGAATTAATTAAGATTGAAACATTTTTCTTTTTTTTTTAAATTAAACATTTTTGAAGCGATCAGTGGTCACATCATACATAGTTCATAACTAAATACATTTTAAAACAATATATAATTTGAAAGCATGGGTTTTATGTATAATTTTTCATGTAGAAAAATCATCTATTCAAGTGAAGAAAAAGAATGTCTACTAACATCAAGTCATTTCATCTCAATTTTATCTCCATCTTCGTTTGGCTGGTTTTACTGACAATTGTAAAGATTGACGAGGTATGCTAGTCAGTTCTAAACTTGCAATATTCTTTTATTTACCATTTTATAATTATTTCTCTTACATATAATATTTTTAATCAATCATGTATGTTGTATATTTTTGAAGCACTTTTATTCGCACCATTGTATTTTTGCATCTTTTTTTGCATTCTTTGTAGGTAAAATTAATTTTCCTTCATGGAAGATGAGATACAACAATAGAAGGCAGTCAGTAATTTTTTTATTAATTAAATAGCTTCGAATGCATTAGAATTAATAATGGATACTACTTCATTAGCCATCATTGCTATTGATTCATTTTTAATTTTGTCAAAATAATTAAAACTAAGAGCTAAATTGTATACAAAATCTGCTCATGCAACCTTGCTCGTAATCTACATTGATGGGTAAACGGACGGTCCCAAATATTTTAAATCTGACCTCTGGACTTTTTTTATGTACAGCTGTAATTAGTCAATGACAAAGAGCAAGTTTCAAATTATTATTCATATCATAGAAAAAACATTTCTCTACAATTGAAATATTCAAACTATATCTTGTTAATAAATTATTTTTATGATTTCTATTCAACAGGTCAACTGGCAACATTTCGATGGAGAAATAAATTCGGTCGACCGAGTGCGATTCCTTCGCTTGGACAAGTTGATCCCACAGGCAGTTATTGTGCTGTTCCTGATGACTGGCTGCTTCGAAAGTATGGTGAGAAAATTTAAAACAATTTCTTCATAAAACTTTTTACTCGTCTCTAAATCTGAATGGGTGAAAATTCACTTGAAATACGTCAAGATTCTAATTGAATTTTCACTTTTATTAATATTTGTTAATATTTATTAGAAAGTGTATTTAAGACAAACTTGACAATGTTTTTCTCAATCAGGGTTGCCACAGGTCAGGGAAGTCAGGGAAAAGTCAGGGATTTTTAGTAAAAGTACTGGAAAAAATCGAATTTAAAAAATTCATGGAAAAACTCTAAATGATGTTTTTTGATGTTTTTTTTTGTTTCACACGTAAACTACAAAAATAACGACGAATTTTAATACAAGGCCTTGAATTTTTTCTATTTCAGACAATAATTTCTTTTTAAAGAACTTAATTTTTAATGAACTATCATAAAATTATGACTAATAAATTATGTAATGAATAATTTTTACAGTTTTCATAAATACTATATTGATAGAAGAATTTTAGTTAAAAATACTAAAAAAAAATTTAATTTTGGAAAAGTCACAAATCATTACACATTACAGAAATTCAATTATTTTCAAAAGTAATAAAATTTTTCACAGAAATTCAATTATATTAAAAAATTTAAAAAAATTCTGGCCATTTCAATTATATATTTAAAAATACAAAAATTCTTCTCCAAAATTCTATTTTGTTCAAATTTTTTTTTAAAATTCTCGTCAAAATTTCAATTATCTTTATAAATAATACAATTCTTCTTCTTCAAAATTAAATTATTTTTAAAAACTTTAATAAAATTCTTGGAAAAATTTCACAGGAATTCAATTATTTAATATAAAAAATTTCAAATTTTTCGAAAAATATCAATTATTTAAAATTTTATAAAATTCGTCGCAAGAGTTCAGTTATTGAAAAAAATTTAACAAAGTTCTTTTCAAGAATTCAATTATTTTTATAAATAATAAAATTCTTCATCGAAATTCAATTATTTTAGAAAAATTTTAATAACATTTTTGGAAATTTTTTAAAATTCTTTTCATGAATATTAAAATTTATCGCAAGATTTAATTAATTTTGGATACAATATTTTAATCAAATTCCTCGAAAAATGTAATGTTTCTTAAAAATTTTATTAAAATTTGTCAAAAGAATTTCAATTATTTAAAAATTTGTTCATAAAACTCTTTATGAGATTTCAATTTTAACAAACATTCAATTATTCAATAAATTATTTATTTTTCAATTTAAATAATTAAATGTTTCTAGAATTTTCTAATAAAAATTTATTAAAAAATGAAATTACCGAGCAATCGATTTATTGTTTATGAAAATAATTTAATTATTGCAACGAATTTTATTACAATTTTTTCAAATAATTGAATTTTTTGAGAAAATTTACTACTTTTAAAAATAATTGAATTCTTGCGAAGGATTTTATTTGGATTTTTCTAAATAATTAAATTTTTGTTGAAAAATTCCATGGTTATTTAAATTATAAGAAAACATTAAGAATTCTTTATGTTTTGTAATAATAATCTTATAAAAATTGTTGAGTTTCAAAAATGGTTTGAATTTGAATGTTCTGAAGAATTTTAATTCCCGTGGAAAAGTAATAATTAAATACTTATTTAAAAATTTAGTTATTGATGTTTTTGAATAATCTTACAATTAATGAAATTTGTAAATTGTAAATAAATTTAATAGAACATTTTTTTTGAGTATCTAATCAGAATATTTTTTATGGTCAGGGAAAAAGTGAGAATTTTGTCTGGAAATCAGGGAAAAATAAAATTAAATATCTGTGGCAACCCTGTTAATATGCGTTTGTATACTAAATAAAAAATATAATTAATAATACAAACATACAAATATAATAATAAAACAGTAATTTAATGTATTATTAAAGATTAAAAAATTGTTTGTTTTGCCTCAAGCGGAGTCAACAAAGAATAACAATGCATCATGTAAGCTTGCATACAATGAAAGTTTAAAAGTTAGAATTTTTTCCACTCGCACTCACAGTTTTTAGTATTAGAAATTAATTTTCATTTATTTATCACTTAGGTTTTGAAGATTCCACTGAAACTATATCTTTATTGCATTATACATGAGACTTTTAACTTTATTTAAACATTAAATGTTAATTTTGCAGAAAAATGTAGCTTAGTTTACAGCATTATTTCATGCGTAGTAAAAAGAAAGTCTTACTTTAAGGCATGAAAGGTACCTTAATGTAAGATACAGCATTTTTGAGAAACTGACAGAAATTGTTTTGCATTTCCAGTCGAAACAGTACCACAACCTTGCAGTAGAGATCTTTTGCGAGGTAATAAATTATTATTCTCATTAACAATTTTCTACATATATCTTGTAATCGTAAAATATTTATTCTTTATAATTTAAAGATTAAGATTTATAAATATTTCAAGTTCCTGACGACAAATATTTTAGTTTCTATTATTCAATAACTGATGATTGTTACAGGGTGTCCACTAATCGGGAAATCCTTGAAAATCGGGAAATAACTGGGAATTTAATTTGACCGGGAAAAACCGAGAATTAGCCGGGAATTTTTTCACCAAAATTAAAATTAATTAAAAAATTCTAGAAAACTAATTGAATTTTGAAAGACTTGCAGTTAAAATTTTTAAGTATTTCGAAATTTGAAGCAAATAAAGAATAATAATTTGTGAAATATTTATTTTAGAAAAGTTATTAAAATTTTAAAAAAATTAATTTGGAAATTCGTAAAAAATTAGGTTTTTTTGAAAAATAGTAATTAAAATTCTTTTAAAGTAAAAAGCGCTTGAATTCACAACAATAATTTTAACGAATTGAAAAAATTGGAAATTCTGTACAATTTTATATTTTAAAGAATTTTATTTTTCCCTCTTTGAAAATTGTCTTTAAATATAATTATATTTTTGAAATTATATCATTTTATGAATTTACAAAAATTATTCTATTTAAATAATTCAATTGCCGTAGTTAAACTCTGATAGGAATTGATTTAACAAAATTTTCAGTTAACATTTTTAAAAATAATTAAATATTTAAACAGTTATAAGAGGAGTTTTAGGAATTAATTAAATTTTAAAAGGTTTTTAAGTTAAATTCCTTGAAAATTTAAAGGAAGCAAAAGTTTAAAAATCTTTCAATTTTTATTTTAAAAAATTATTAATAACATTATTTTTCTTTAAAAATTATTAAAGTTTTTCAATATTTTTATTCAAGAATTCTAAAAAAAAAGAATTTTGGATGAATTACAGTTGAAAATCTTAGAAATAATCATATTTCATGAGTTTTTTCATTGAAATTATTTGAAATTTTAATTCCTCGGGAAAAATAAATGTGAATATGAGTTTTTAAATTTTTGTTTAACAAAAAGTATTAAAGTTTAGAAAAATTTAATACAGAAATTTCGAAAAATTGTTTCTTGAAAAATGAAACTAAAATTTTTTAAAAATACTTCTAGTTCCGAAAATAATTTTAAAAAATTGAAACAATTGACAATTTTGCTAACTTTTGTTGAAAGAAATTTTGAATTTTAATTCAAGTTGCTGTTAGAAATATTTTGACATTTACTATACGAATTGTGCAAATAATTACATTTAATGAAGGATCGTAAGAAAAATTATATTTTTTAAGAAATTAGGAATTTTTCATTGAATTTGTGAAAGCAAATTTTGAAAGTAAAAATGGAAAAAAAAATTTCACGCGCGTTTATTTTTGCTAGTTGTTTAATAAAATTGAACTTGCCAAATTTTTTTTTTTAAATCTGAAAAATAAGATTTGTAATTTTTGAATTATATTGTTTCAAGATAATTGAATTTTTCTAAGGAAATAATTGAAAATTTTTGAAGCAATTGAAATTTCTCTACATTTTTCGAAAAATAATTGAATTTTTTTTAAAGAATTTTATTTAAATTTTTCGAAAATAATGTTAGTTACCGTAATTATAATTATTTTTTAAATTTAAAGTCCCTCTTGCAGTTTTAAATGAATTTTTTGCTTATAAAAATTATATTATTCTATTCAATACATAATTATAATTATTGAACTTTCATTAAATTTTTATAATTTCAAATTTCTGAATGTTTATATAAATTATATTTATTTCTTGAATAAATTAAATGTTTATTCCTTATTAAATAGATAAATTATTACTTTTTTATTATTTTCAAAAATTTTAATAAAATTCATCACAAGAATTAAATTTTTTTAATAAATAACAGGAATTGTTTCGAAGAATCGAATTATTTTTATAAATAGTAAAATTCTTTGCAGAAGTTCAATTATTATAATTTTAATAATATTGAAAAATCAAATTTTCAATTATAAAGAAACAAGTTTATTTTCAACAATTTGAGAAAATGCTTTTTTTAATTCAATTATTTTCCAAATTATCAATTAAAAATATTTTAAAAAAAAACATTTTCACAAAATTTAATAATTAATTAATTAATTTATTATTTTTTTTTAATTTTTAATTTAATTTTATTTTAATTCATGTTCGGAATCAAATATAAATTTTAATTTGATGAGAAAAAAACCGGGAAAAATTTAGGACATAATCGGAAAAAACCGGGAATTTTGTTAAACAAAAATACTAGACACCCTGTTATCGAAAAAAGAATAATAATTGAAATTAAACAATATTTAGTTAAGAATTAATTTGTTTTAAATTAAAAAATAATTTTTTGGAAATAAAATACAAATTAGAGGAAGTAAAACATTATTGTCGTTCATTTGAACGTTCGAAACTTTAGGAACATATAATCGAACATTTTTGACGTCAA
Organism: Leptopilina drosophilae; assembly: GCA_032873175.1. Classification (NCBI taxonomy): domain Eukaryota; kingdom Metazoa; phylum Arthropoda; class Insecta; order Hymenoptera; family Figitidae; genus Leptopilina; species Leptopilina drosophilae. Next base: position 1,422,796 of record CM065482.1, read on the forward strand.
GAACTTGAATTAAAATATATCAATTTTGATAATGAAACTAATAAATGAATAAAAATTGTATTCTTTAGTCTTGGTCGCTAATGCCATTCCCTTCATTGGATTTGGTTTTCTCGACAACTTTATCATGATTATTGCTGTACGTATATAATGTCATATTAGAAAATAACATTTTCCTGATTTCAAATTAAAACTGGTTTTTTTTTAATTGAAAAATTCTTTGTTATCACTTATTTTCAATTCTTTAATTCCTATAAATATAGTAGCAATATAAAGAAAGTGATTAAAATATTTTTATTAAATTAAATTAAATTAAATTAAATTAAAATATTTTTAAAAAAATTGTCTTGAATATAGGGAGATCGCATTGAGATGTACTTGGGAACAGTAATTACTTTGTCAACAATGGCAGCTGCCGCTATTGGAAATACTTTCTCAGATATAATGGGAATTGGATCTGCGTATTATGTCGAACTTTTAGCACAAAAAATTGGCTTCAAACCACCAAAGTTAACTCCTATTCAATTAGATCTACCAAAATCGAGAATGGCTGCAAATATGGCAAGTTTTAGTATATTTAAATGGAAAATTTTCATAAAGTTTTTTTAAAAATTTTTATATTCGAAAATAAGCTTTCAGTTGAAAATAACTCTTGAAAGGTATAGTTTCATTTTTGATTATATTTTTAAAATTTTTCTCTTTTGTACTCTGCAGGGTCGAGTTATCGGAGTAACAATAGGTTGTATTTTAGGAATGACTCCGTTACTATTTCTTCATCACGAAGAAAAGACTTCGGAGTCAGAAACAACAAAAACGTCCAATGAAGAAGCTCCTACACTGAATAAAAAGACTAATTAAACTTATTACTTCGCGCTGGTTCTTTTTTTTGTAAATATTTTTAAGTTGTATATATCATATACATATTTCTGACAATTTACATTTGTTTGGTTAAATTGGTTCAAGTTTTTCTGTAAAAATTTATATTATATTTGTAAATAATTTTATAGAAATATATATATAGTTTTTGATTATATATATATATATAAAACTATGTGTACGTCTGTATGAAAAGTCTGGATTAATATTAATATTAATTGTCTTAAATAAATAATTATAATCATTCAGAATGATTTATTGCGCACATATTACAAAAATATACAGAGAACAATGCTAATATTTTCTCATGTGATGAGAATGTAAAAAAAACAAAACGTAATTTTTGTTTGTAGGGGTCTCTTAAAATAAAATAACGTGGGTTCTTTCCATGCGGACGTACATCTATTACTTTAGAAACAAAAAATTTTAGGTAATGTTTGCAATTTTCGAAACGAAAATACAGATAATAAAGAGATCAACTTCCAATAAAACTACCTGACTTTTAAGTCTATTCATTACATCTAAAATAATTATTACTAAGAATGCATTTTAGTTTTACAACAGTTAAACAGAAACTTCTATGTAGGCTAAAAATAACACAAACATAAGCTTAAAATGATTTGATTCTAATGCCATGTGTGTGCATTTGTATGAGTATGTGTACTTAATGAAATATAAGATAAAAAAATATATAAATAAAAAAAACAGTTCTTTTATTTCTACGAGGAAATTTGTATTCAAAAACAATCATTTTTTCCACTCTTCTCCAAGCAATACTTTAATTTTTTCTTCTTTATGAGTAAACTTCGAACTTGATTGTAATTAATTTTTAAAAAATAGCAAAAAGTAACTTTCAAACTAAAAAAAAGTAATAAAATAGTAGTTATCGAAAAATGAAACTTGATGACTAAAAAAAACTCGTTTTAGATACTTCACAAATCTGATAAAAATTCCATTCTTTTTATTTTACTGGACTTTTTCCTAATTTTCATCAAAAATATTTATTTTAGATCTGTGCTAAAAACTCGAATTTTATATGCATTCGAAAATAAAATTCCTGTAAAGAATTTTATAAAAATGTTAAATAATTGATTTCTTACAACTAATTTTATGCAAATTTTAATTTACATAATTGAAGTCCTGAGAAATTTTTATTATTCATTTTAAAAGAATTGAATTCTTAGGAAGATTTTTATAGAAAATTGTTTTTAAATAATTAAATTTTGTTTGGAAATTTTATGAATATAGTAGATATTGAAAATCAATGAAATGTGAAAATTTTTAAAAAATAATTCAAGTAAAGTTTTTGACAATAGATTAATTTCTGTGTGGAATTTTATTAAATTTTTTTTTGAAAATAATTGAATTTCCAAGAAGAAACTTCTTGTTTTTAAAAATAATTTAATTCTTGCGAAAGATTTTATTCGAATTTTTTTATAGTAATTGAATTTCTAAGAAGAAATTTATTACTTTGAGAATAAAAGAATTTTTGTGATCAATATTGTTATTTATTTAAATAATTTTAGTTAAAACACTAAAACAAAATTGAATTTTGAGACAAATACATAAATTATTGGAGAAATTCAATTATTTTTAGAAAAAGTAAAATTCTTCTCAAAAATTCAATTAATTTTTTTAACTTTTATTATTTTTTCTTCAAAGAATTGAATTATTTTAAAAAATTTCTATGAAATTCTTTTGTGACAATTTAATTTTTTTTTAAATAATTTTAATAAAACTGTTCGTAAAAATTTAATTGATTTCAAACATTTGTTAAAATTCAATTATTTCCAATGTTTGCTATTTGATTAAAATTTCACGAAACAATTCAATTATTTAAACCGAAATTTTAATAAAATTAGTCTGAAAAATTCAATTATTTTCAAACTTTATATAATTTTTCGCAAAAAATCCAATTATGTTTGAAAATTTACAAAAATTCTTGTCAAACTTTAAATTGTCTTTATAAACAATAACATTTTTTCCCGAAATTCAATTGTTTTTGTCGAATATTAATAATATTCTTTGCAGAATTTAAATTATTTTTAATTACAAAATTTTCATCGAATTTCTCGAAAAATGAAATTATTGTAAAATTTTTTTTAATTTGTCTCTTGACAATAAATAATAATAATAAACATAATAATTAAATTCTGATAAAGTTTGTTATTAAAATTCAATGTTAAAAAAATTTAATTATTTAATAAATTGTATATTTTTATAGTTAAATATTTGTAAAATTTTCTAATAAATATTGATTTAAAATAAATTGCAGTAAAAATTTTGGATTCTAATTGAATATCATATTCAAAAATATTTATTCATTTGAAAATTCTACGAGAATTCATTTATTTCATTCTAATACTAAACATTTTATTAAATAATTGAACTTTTTTTAAATTGAATTTTCATGAAGAATTAAAAAAAAGTTTAATAATAATTGAATTTTTCTAAAACATTTTAATAAAGCTTTTTTAAGTTATTGCATTTTTCGAGAAATTTGAAAAAATTTTGTATATTAAAAACTATTGAAATTCTGATAATAAATTTATTAAAATTTTTTAAAATAATTGAATTCTTCCAAAAGATTTTATTTGAATTTTTTTAATAGTAATTGAATTTCTAAGAAATTTATTACTTTAGAGAATAATTGAATTCTTGTGATTAATATTGTTATTTATGAAAATAATTCAATTTTGCAAACATTTTTACTTAAATGCCTTAAAATAATTTTGTTATTTTTCTTTAATAATTGAATTCTTTCGAAGAATGTTGAAATAACATTTTTTTACATAAATTGATTTTTTCGAGGAATTGAAATTAAATTTTTAATAATTACATTTTTTTGCAATTCCTGTAAAATTTTTTTAAAAATAATTGAAAACTGCTGTGAATTTTATTATTTTTGAAAATAATTGAATAGTTGCAAAGAATTTTATTAAAATGTTGGAAAATAATTGAATTCTTGCGAATTTTATTATTTATGAAAATAATTAAATTATTGATAAAAATTTTATTCAAATGTGTAAAAAAATTGAATTTTTTTGAAAAATGACTTATTTTTAAAAATAATTGAATTCTTCATACGAATTTGTAAAAATAATGGAATTTTGAATTGAAAGTAAATTTTTTAAAAAATTTTATTGGAATTGTTTTTGTTTTTTAATTTTTAGATATTTAATATTATTTAATTAATTTAAAATAGTATTGAAATTTGAAAATAATTGATATTCTTCAATAAGTTTTATTATTTATGAAAACAATTTAACTCTTATTTCGAATTTTATCATGGAAGGGAAAAAATTACTTCTTTTACACCAATAAATACTGGAATTAATGTAAATTTTATTACATATATTAAATTAAGGCAATTTTTGTTTTTGTTACAATTACCAATATATTTACTTGCAAAATTATTTCGGCCTGACAGTTCGTACAAAAAATATACACATTTTTTTACATATGCTTTCTTTTTCAAATAATTTAGCAGGTGACTTAAATTCTCATATAACTATTAAAATATGACTAAAATAAAATGTTTCTTCATCTATCGCGGAGAAATAAAACTCACATAATGTCTCCAATTTTGTAAAGACAATTTGAAATAACGATCGTCAACTTCTCTTCGATTGAAAATAGAAACTAATTCTTCCTTATTGGGTAAAAATAAATCCGCCTCGAGGGGTTCCGTATTTATATAAAATTCACTGACATCTTGGAAAACTTTATTGTGATTCTTTACTGATTCCGCCTGTAGGTCTAAGGTCGAGAGAAATGTTCCAGTGGATTCTGACCAGCGATTCCAGGTTGGAAATTTCACGAGATCTGGATCAGTTGAATCAATGTCTTCAAGATGAGAATTATTGTACACCATGGTGGGAATTGTATTGTTTGTTGACAAGAGAATTTCCGAATCTGGTTTTATGTTAGAAGATTCACATTCCGAGAAGCCTTTGTAGTAGACGTCAGACGACAAGCTATTGCATCGAGACAATCGTCTTGATGTGAAGACCGTTCCTGGCAGGTGACTTGCGAGCATGACTGATCCTAAAATAGTTGCTATGCCTGCCACATAAGCAGCAAGACAGACCGTTGACACGCTGAGGAAAGCTTGTATCACAGGGAATAATTGCACAGTGTTTATTAAACAATTCAGTTCAGTATAAGAGAACCATCCTCGTCTGCTTCCTTCTTTATAAGCCAAGTCACTTTCTAACTTGTGAAGTCTTTCCCAGAAATCTTTATTGTGGACAAAAACACTCCAATCCTAAAAACAAAAAAGAAAGAATAATATATGTTTAATTTAATTTAATTTATTTTATTGTAATAAATCCAACAATTTAAAATGTTTAAAATATGTTTCTGAAAAAGTTAGAGATTATAAATTATAAGAAATTGCTTCTTTTATCAAAGCAGTAGTTAAAACTATAAGAAAAAGTCATATTTAAATTTTCATGCCGCGGGTCGACTTTAAGGAGCAAAAAAAGTCGTTTATTTAATTCTGTCTTGTCACAAAAATTTTATTTTGTATTTCCCGGATTTTTCACTGATTTCTAAATTCAAATTAACCAAAACTTGTACAACTTTGCAAAATAAACATTTATGTAATAATATTTAAGTATTCTTTCTGTTTATTTACAGGATATAAAAATTTGAAAATTTCAACTTCTGAAATTTAACAATTTCTAAAAGTTAAAACTACAACGGTTCCACAAATTCAATTATTTTCTACAATTTTTAACTAAACTTCATCTCTAAATCAATCATCTATATGAAAATTTTTTCCCTAACTTTTCGAGGTTAAAAAACGGAATTTTTTCAGGTTTTTAAAACAACGTTTATTATTAATAAGAAAATTATTGAAAATCCCAAGAATTCGATTATTTTCAAAAGTAACAAAATTCTTCACAAAAATCCAATTATGCTTAAAAATTGTCGAAAATTTCCATCAAAATTTAAATAATCTTTATAAATAATTAAAATTTTTCTTCGACATTCAATTATTCTTAAAAATTTTAATAAAATTCAATTATTTTTAAATATTTAAAAAAAATTTTTTAGAAAGAATTCAACTATTTACATAAATTCTTTGAAGAATAAACTATAAAAGATAAAAAAAATAATTGAATTTCTGAGAAGAATTTTACTTTTTCTAAAAATAATTAAATTTCTCCAATAATATGTATTTGCTTCAAAATTTAATTTTGTTTTAGTGTTTTAACTAAAATTCTTCTATAAATCTGATATTTTTAAATAATCATTTATTAAAGAAAAATAACAAAATTATTCCCGAAAATTTAATTATTTCTAGGCATTTATAAGTAAAAATCTTTGCAAAAATGAATTATTTTCATAAATAACAATATTGATCACAAAAAATCAATTTTTTGTCAAAAGTAATAAATTTCATAGAAATTCAATTACTATAAAAAAAATTCGAATAAAATCTTTTGCAAGAATTCAGTTATTTTTAAAAATTTTAATAAAATTATTATCAGAATTTCAATAGTTTTTAATATACAAAATTTTTTAAATTTCTCGAAAAATGCAATAACTTAAAAAAACTTTATTAAAATGTTTTAGAAAAATTTAATTATTATTAAAATTTTTTTTAATTCTTCATGAAAATTCAATTTAAAGAAAGTCCAATTATATTTAATAAAATGTTTATTTTTGGAGTGAAATAAATGAATTCTCGTAGAATCTTCAAATGAATAAATATTTTTGAATATGATATTCAATTACAACAAAAATTTTTACTGAAATTTATTTTTAAATCAATATTTATAAGAATATTCTATAAGAAATAAATTATTTAATTATAAATATAAATAATTTATTAAATAATTGAATGTTTTTTAACATTGAATTTTTATAACAAATTTTATCAGAATTTAATTATTATATTTTCTATAATTATTTATTGTCTAGAGACAAATTAAAAAAAAATTTTTAAATAATTTCATTTATCGAGAAATTTGATGAAAATTTTGTACATTATAAATAATTGAAATTCTGCCAAGAATATTATTAATGTTCAACAAAAATAATTGAATTTCGGAGAAAAATGTTATTATTTATAAAGACAATTTAAAGTTTGACAAGAATTTTTCTAAATTTTTAAACATAATTGGATTTTTGCGAAGAATTATATAATGTTTGAAAAAAATTGAATTCTTCAGACTAATTTTATTAAAATTTCGGTTTAAACAATTGATTTGTTTCTTGAAATTTGATTCAAATAGTAAACATTAAAAATAATTGAATTTTAAAAAATTGTTGAAATCAATTCATAATTTCTACGAAGAGTTTTATTAAAATTATTTTGAAAAAAATTAAATTGTCACAAAAAAATTTCATTGAAATTTTTGAAAATAATTGAATTTTTTGAAGAATAAATAATAAAAGTTAAAAAAAATAATTGAATTTTTGAGAAGAATTTTACTTTTTCTAAAAATAATTGAATTTCTCCAATAATATATGTATTTGTTGCAAAATTAAATTTTGTTTTAGTGTTTTAACTAAAATTCTTCTACAAATCCGTTATTTTTAAATAATCAATTGAATATATATTGAAAAATTAATAAACTTAGAAGAATTTTAGTTTTTAAGCTTTTTTCAAAAATCTAGGTTTTTAAATTTTTTAATGAAATTCATTTAAAATTGAAGTTCTACAAAAATTTTTAATGAATATATTTTAAAATTCATTTACTTATAAAAATTGTACGATTCAAGAATTTTTGTAATATTAAAAAAAAATTATTTAAGAATTTTAATTGAAAATTTGGAATATCTGATTATTGTCTTCAAAATGTTAAAAATTCTAAAAAATTTTAATTTTATTATTTTATTCATGAATTTGAATTTTCGAAAAATATTTATAATATTGAATATTGAAAATAATTTCATTTTAAAAAAATTAGAACGTAATAGTTCAGAGAATTATTTTTTTAAAAACTATTTTAATATTATTTGAATACGTACGATTGCATTGAGAAATTCTTTTTCCAAAAGATTCACTTGTTGAATTGTTAAGTCTCCAGATTTTGCCCATTCTGCATTATAAACTTCGTCTTCCTCTCCATCATCCTGCAGAAATTTACTCGCTACCATCTAGAGGAATAAAAATAAATTAAAATTACAAACAAATGTAAAATTTTTATTAAAAAAAATTGAATTTTTAATATAATTTATAAACTAATGTGAAATTTAAAAAAAAATTAATTTTTAATATGAAACAAGAGTTTACAACAAGTTTTGAAGATTATTCCATAATTCTATTCAAGTTTATTTTAAAAAATAAGAAATACTTGAGCTACTTGAAAGAAAAATTTGAAAAAAATATAAATTATATAAAATAAAAATATAAAAATGAAAAATAATCAAAAAAGTAAAAAACTAATGTTTCTTTAAAGTTTTAGAGGGAACGATGAAAAGAAAATCAATTAAATAATGTTTGCAAAAATTGTTAATTTTGTTAAAGCAAAATTGTTTTAATTATACAAAATTGATTGTTTTTATCAAAAGCTAATAAAAAATTGGTTTAAAAAACCTACGAGTGTAACAAGAAAGAGTTCCGAAGGTGCAACTCGTTGGAGGTACTCAGCATTGCAATCCTTTAGTCGTTCAATATATAAGAGCGCCAAAACGAAGGAACATGGTGATACGCATGCATTTCTAGAAATTCGACTGGCTTCTTCAACATCTAATCTCTCGAGCGTTCTACCACATTTCACTCCCGTAAATAATTCTGCTGCAAATTCTATAGAAGTTCACAATCAGTTTGGTTAAATTAATCACTCGTTAACTCGCATTAGTTTTTTAAATACACTAACAACTCTGTCACTTCATTTTAAAATTATGTTATTCATTAAATATTAATGCATCGAATAGCGCTCTTCGAGAATAAGCATATTTTAACTTATTGCAAATTTTTCCTCAACTTCAACTAGAATAATTTACATTAGCATTTAAAAAAAATGAAAATTCTAAACAGTTAACTTCTGTCTTTTTTTGACATTACATTGTCATTTAATTTTAGATAATCTATATGTCCTATTTTTAATCTTCATGTAAGGTTATAATATCTGTTTGTATATTAAGTATTACTCACCTGTGACTGGTAAGCTGAGACAATCCGTAACAGGCCGTTTCGAATAGTAGAGAGTTTTCGAAATACGAGATAAAAACTCATCGTTCCCTCTAAAACTCTAAAGAAATATTATTAAGATTTGTAAAATAGAGGGAAAATATTGTTTTGTCAACATCTGCGTAATTAAATAGTGTGCGCTTACTTTTAACTTTGTTTGTGACTTTCTGCCCTTTGACATGTTCGGCATTTTTCAAAAACTTTAATAACAAAATATAAAGATCAATATTTTGGTAAATTCACAAAATTAAAGGTACATGTAGCTTTAATTTTTTTACTGAAAAATTAAAGATAACCACCAATAACTATAAATCGACTATCAGAAAAATCCCTGCCATTTTCACTGTTCGCTTGCTGTAGAACGCATGCGCTGTGCCAGGAAAACAATATTATGGAGACCACACAATCGCAGAAGTTTTCGATTGCTGAAAGTATAATGGCGCGTTCACACCTTTGATGTGGAGTGAGAGAGAAAGACTATTTCCGACTCTCTTACTCTTATGTGTAACTGGTGTTAATGCTACATTGCTACCATGACAACCTGCAGGTTTGCAACCTCAAAAAAATTCAATTTTATAATTTTTATCAAAAAAACTTTATTTATTTTAGTAAAAGAAAAAAAGATTCAAAAAAGAAGGGAAAATTAATGCTAAAATTTGTTTAATACTTATATATTAAAAAGTATATTTAATTATTTTTTCTGAAATATAAAATCATGACAATACAGACTCGACTTATGGTTGGTACGACTGGTATATAATTATATTGTCAGACGTTAACCTTAAATTTTTTAGTTAATTTAATTTTTTATTACACGAAAATTATCGAAAAATGTAAAATATAATTACGATACAAAAGAAACATGAAAATTATTAACTTATTAGTAAGAAATATTGTTAACATCAAGTGTACAGATCAAATTTGTATTTTTTGAGGTTATGTGTTGTTGCGACGTTGCCACATTTTCATCCGTTTTTATTATTGCTTTGAAAACAAAAATTAAAATAATTATTTATTCATTAAATCTGTGGTAAACATTCTCTAAACTTTCCTAGTTTCAACTTTTTGACATTTTCTATCCGTACACAAAAATATAGATTTTTCTCTCATTTCCTTCGTACATTTTTCTAAGATTTATCTAAGCTTCCATAAGATCCCCATTGTTAAATTGCAAATTTATTTTATTTTTTTCAGAAAAAAATATAAAAAATTCTAAAAAACATCATGTTTCTAAAATAATCTAAAGAACAAACTGTCAAATTTTTATAAGTTTCTCTCATTTCCTTAAATTACAGGTGACAAGACTTAATTTTACAAAAACTTGTTGGCCGATTTCCATTATTTTTTTCTTTTAATCCAAATTTTAAATAAGAATTATTTTATTATTTTTTTACATGTTTGTTATATAAACATTTATTAAAAATAAAATTCAATACCTTTACACGGAGAAACTTTAGTTTGGAAAATTTGATATTATAATACTGAATTTTACAAAAAGCGAATAGCAAACGAGGATATAACGGTATCTTTGTAAAGATTACTATTTAAATATTATACTGAGTGAGTTACCTCAATATCGGAAAACATAATATAATAATTAGGGATTTATATTTCAAAACAGTAGCAAATTTCAATATAAAAATAGGAAATTGTAGTTGGTGAATCGTTAAAAGCGAGTTCTTAAATATATTAATAATTGAAAAAGAATTGTGAAAGTTACAAAAACTATGGTAAAAATCCGTTTCGTCAGAAAATAAGATTACTATAGTTTTTTGGGAATACTGCTATTGCAGTTGGAATGTCATGCGCAGCAATAGTAAAAAAAGATGAAATCACACTTGACACTAGTAAACTTTGCCACAGTCGGTATTGGATGTTCCACTAGCACTTTTAAATATCACAGGAAACATATTATACGTATACTCACACAAATTAGATACATTACATATACATATTCTCGAGGAACGCACGCTTTTACAATACTAATATAACGAACTTATACTTAAATACACACATTCACATATTCGTCGCAATACATGCTTAAGAAAAAAAAGAACTTCTTTATATACTAAACGCCAAAAATTATTACTGCTTGCGAGAGAATTACAAAATATTTGAAATATAAAAACCAAAACATTTGAATATTCAATAAAATTGAATTCCAAATTTACAAACTATATGTCAATTTAAATTATATTCAAGTTTAAAGTATATTTAAAATAGATATTAATATGAATAAAGTAAAATCTAAATTAAATTAAACTCTCAAAATTAAATATTCAATATCATTTAAATTATTTTTTTTTCTTTTTTAAAATTACATTTTAAAATTATGTTTGAATAATAAAAATTAATTTTTGGAATTTAAAGTACAATAAGAGTAACTTAAACCATCTAATAAATATTTAATACTGTTTAAGTAGTAAATAAATTCCAAATTCAATTAATGTTTATATTATTTATATTAAAGATAATTTTAAAATTAAAGTAAAATTGGCTTAAAACTATTCACTAAACACATTTCAAAGTAATTTTTTATATAAAATTATATATATATATATTAACAAATACATGTTTAAGTTAAAATTAAACTTCAAATATTAATTTAATAAAAATTTAAAGGAATTTCACTTATTAATAATAATAAAAATAATTTTTAATTTATTTAAAGGTTCAAAAATAATCTGTTAAGACGTACACAATTTTTTATATCTATTTAGAAAAAATATTTATTATTAACACATACAATTATCTTAAAACTAAATATCTTTATACATAAATGCTACATCCAATTTTTGGCAATGTAGAAGTTTCCATCGACTAATTTGTTGTAGTATGAAGAAGTGGCAGTGTCAAGATCACTTTTGGTTAACCTTTCCCAATGAAATTCAGTACTGTTAATTTTGTAAGCCCGAAGGTGGTGATTAAAATTACAGTCTGCCATTGATTTTGTGATTAAAATAAAAGAATCTTTGTCAATCACAATTATAAAATGAACAAAATGAAACTGAGGATCTCGTAATTCTGAAAATGTTACTATTACACTATCCTTTTTTATAGCAATATTGTGGTATTCGAGATAATTAGTTGTGTAACAATTTTCGCTCAAATCTTTTGGCCATAAATGAACAAAACTGCTAATTTGTGGAACATTTTGAATTGGAATCTTCTTAATGTGATTGGCTGTATAAGGCGGATATTCAGAATTTTTACAGATGAATCTAGAATTCATAATTAATTGGTGACGAATAGCAATGGTTTTACAAATATTGACTCTACAAATTGCAGAATGAGCGATCTGTTTCCCTTCTCTATTTTTGCTTTCGAACCTTAAACAGGAAATATTCCATAAAGGTCCGATTTTACGCATTATTGAAGGATAGTGTAGTAAAAAGTGGTGTTTTGGTTTCATACTTTTGGGGAATTTTTCCGTAAGTGCAGTTAGGTACTCATTTATTTTCACTTCTAAAATTTGACAAGTTTCCTGTGTGATCTTCGTGCTACATACAATTTCTAAAATCTGCTTCATTGTTAGCAATATTTGCCAACAACTATCATTTTCGTCGATGGAAAGTCCAATAATCAAGGGTAAATTTTTTGCCAAATTAAACATTTCCGCGGCTGATAAAATTATACATTTTTTTTTTAAATAACTATCCAAAATCTCTGGAGGTTTATTGATATTATACTTCGAACCATAATAAAATGAACGAATTTTCGTATTGAGGTATTCTAATGTGATGAATTTTTTCTCGTTTACAAAATAATTAAGTAAAAGCGCGATGTCATATCGTAAAACACCTTCAGCTAAATCATGCTGCACATCAACCGCTGGATTGTTTGTAATATGAAACCCTGATATTTTATTAAAGACACAATCTTCCTTTATGCCGCTTTCTTTAGGATTAATATTTTCCAGAGACGAATTATAATTCGAAATGTCTCGAAGTATGCAGTCACTTTCTTTAAGTATTTTATTAATGTCTTCGAAATTAATTAGACAAAATCGACAGAACTTTGTTGCTCTAAAACTTTCTACTAGTCCAAAAATTGAATTAACCCCAAGATTGTCACCTATTATTAAAGCTAGATCAAAGTATATTCTTTTTTCACCATTTTCCAAATTAATCAAAATGCCCTCCTCTTTCAAAAATTTCAATTCTTCAACAACTTTTGCAAAAATTATTTTGTTACTAAATTGCGAACGATCTAATGTGTTAAACAGAATAAACAAAAAAATATTTTGGAGCTTTGATTGATATTCTGGTGGGAGACACGGTATACTTAAATAAACAGCACCACATTTGGCAATTCCTTTATGGCTGCCAAGTGCATTATTGTTTTCGTAATCATCGAAGAACATTACAAGTGGTAAAACAATTTTGTCCTTGCAGGAAGAAGTTTTTTGTTTCCAATGAAAACTTTGATAAATATTAGTAATAATTGTTGTTTGAGAATCTAAAATATTCAAATACTTAATAGTTTTCTCGAAAATACCAGGCAATTCAAAAAACTTTTTTAGAACATCTCGAATTGGTATAAATTGTGCCATTACTGGAATATCTTTGCGTTTAGTGCCTGTTGGTGCTGACTTATATTCAATTCTGTGGCCTATTTGGTAACTTTGTGGAGGAATGTATGAATCGTAATACTTAAAATGAGCTAATCTTTGTTTTTCTGTTTTCATTTGCTGAAAAGGTTCTGAAAATTTGTTAAAAATCGTTTCTACTTCCGAAAAGTCTTGATCTGTCATACCTAATTTTTTAAAGTGACTACATATTTCACCCTGAACAGAAATAATGGTTTTATTGAGTAATTCGGAAGCATCAAAAATAATGTCATTGACTTTTTTTCGCGAAATATCAGGCGATTCATATAATTTGGCAGCAAATCTAACTGATTCTGTATTAATTTCTGTATTTTCTAAATCGAACTGTGGAAAATGATTTATTTCCTCTTTAAAAGATGTTATTTCATCGACATCATCACTTATTAAGGAATCAGAATCGGAATCACTAGATTCAAAAATATCATTTTTAGACTCAAAATCGGTAAAACTGTTCTCGATTATATTATTTGTCTCTAAACATAGAGGTGATACAGGTAAATTGTCATTTAATAGCAATTTCTGGTCATGAGATGTATGTTTATTTCGACGATGTCGAATAAATGAAGCGATTACAGAAAATGATCTTTGGCAATCAGGTTCACAGCATGAAAATATTCGTAAGTCAGAATGCGTTGTATTTACATGACGAAGAAGATTTGTGTTTGTATCAAATAAGGCTTTGCAGGCAAAACAGATCAACATCGTGATTTTTTAATACACAGAACAAGATTATAATAATTTAGCCTGCCTCAATGCTTCTTCGGTCAATCCCTGTAATTCCTTGACTGACTTTATTGGGTTATTGGGAAACGTGACAATACTGTAACCAACAAGTTGAAAAAAATGCCATATAGAATGCGACGCTTTCGGATAGTGGCAATGTAATGAAAAAAATAGTTTAAAACATAAATCTAGGGCTTCTAAGCACGAAGATGTTTTATATTGTTGATCTTCAACAACAACATAGGCTTCCTCAATTTTAATTAAAGGCCCAACGACAATAAATAACGGCTGGAACGTCTCTTTTCTATTACATAATTTTGATTTCAAGACTCTAATTTTTTCTTCTAATTCATCCGAAGTCTGCAAAAAAAAAATTATAATCTACCATGAAAATTTTCTGACAATTACATGAAATAAAGAATGTTAACTCAAGAAAAGTTTACCTCGATATGACACATGAACGTTTCTCTTCTTTCAGCTGAGCTCCATCTACGAATGATGTTTTCATCAGAACAATTTTTTCTCTTTCTTCCAACCCCGGCTTGAGTTATTAATAAACAAAGTAAATGCAAAACTACTGCATCTTGAGCTTCTAAAAAATGACAATTTAAATAGTATTTTAATTGTTTAAAGTATTTTAAAAAAGTATTTTTTATCTACAAAATATTTATGTATAGGTAAAGAAAATTATTTAATTAAACAAATCTTTCTTCTGTATAAAATAGATTATTTTTCGTAAAATTAAAAAGAAATTACGAAAAATTTGTAATATTTACCATCTTTTAGCGTCGGCAATAGTTTTAAATATGCATTATCATCAACGTCTCTTATTTTCTTCTGCTCAAGTCCTTTCAGCTGATTTATAAGCACAGTTTTTATTGTATTCCACCTATTAGAAAGCAAAACACTTTTGCTCGGATAAATTTTCGAAAAATCAAGCTCTAACTGTAAACAGATAAAATAATAATCAGAAATATTACATTAGTATACAATTATTATATTATACATAATTTATAACATGGAAATACATACCAGTTTAATACCTTGCTCAATCTCAAGACAAGGGAATGTTTTAAAATATTCTGACACAGAAAAATTTTCTGCTAAAAGTAAGACTTTTCTAGCATCGTGAGTTAATATCCAATCATTTTGCGTCGTTCCCAGATTTAAAGAAGTTTTCAATCTCTCTAAAGCAGCATTTACTTGATCTTCGTCTATTATAAAAATTATTTCTTTTAATAAAATTTGTAGCAAAAAATAAAATAACTTAATATAGGTAACTTAAAAATTCTTTCTTTAGCCTTGAATAAAAAATAAAATGAATATTAATTAAAGTATTTCTGACCGTGGCTTATATTAATACAAGATTCCTGACGTTCGCTTTTCGATTTTGGCCTCTCCAAAAGATTTTGTTCTTTTAAAACACCTTTCGTATAATTGTAATGCTCCCACAAAGCACCTGACGTTGGGACAACCGCACCTCCCTCGGAACAATATGGTGTATAATACGTCGAAGCCTTTTCGCCCGGAAAGATTTTTTCTATGCTTCGAGAAATGTTAGTAAACGTTGCACGAGAAATTCTGAAAAAGTTTATAAAATATTTTAATCAATATTATTTATTAAAACAAATTTCAGCATAGTTATATTTATTTTAATTTACTTATTAAAATTGTAAATTGGATGGTAACATACTTTTTTTATTAGTATTAATTAATCTTATAAAGTAAAGTTTTTTCTTGATAAACATTTTTAAAAATATATTTCTTACCGAAATGCTGAGAGTTTTTGGCCTGGTGATAAATTATTTAAGGCATCATCTTTTATTTTACCTATTATGGATCGCACTAATATTCCCCGGCTTTCTTTATTTAACTGTTTTTTCAATTCATAATGCCTCAAAACAGTTTTTCCTCCACCGTTTTTTTCCAAAAATTGATTTAAATTCTATAAATTGTTAACATTTTTATAATAAAAAAAGTTTTTTTTTTCATTTTTACAATACTTTCTATTTATATATAATAGACTCACCTTTTGGAAAGAATTACTTTCTTCTTGATTTAAATTTTGTTCACTTTGTGGATCAATTGTTTCAATATTTGAAGTTTGTCCCGAATTTCCTTCTGAGTTTAATACTACATTTACTGCAGAATTTTCTCCAGAGTTTACTCCTGAATTCGAATTGACCTGTGATTCGCTATGTAAAACAATTTCTGGAAGGTTATTTAAATCTGGGTCGGTGATTACCAATTTTGGTGTTAGAAAATTGTTTTGGGTTCCATTATTTGATGGTGATAGAATATGTCCTGTGTCCAGATCTTGTATCAATAGATCCTGCAACAAAATTGCCATGAAAAGTCTAATTATTTATATTTGAAACTTTATAATTTTAAATCGATTATATAAATCACTAATACATATCATAACTTCTGGTTGACGCTTACCTGACCGTCAACGCCTTCATTGTAGAAAGAATATTCCTTATCATTAAACATTTTTGCTAAACAAAAATTAAATATAATAATTATAAATTAAATATTTCAAAACGTCTTGTAAGTACTATATTTTTCAATTTTAGGTTAAGACTTGTTTATTTTTTTAGTTGCGTATTTTGATAAAAATTTCATAAGAAATTTAACTTAGAATAATAAAATTTCAGCTAAATAATAGGAGCATACACTATTTTTTTTAAATAGGTTAAGAAATGCCTCATGGTTAAAGGAAAAGTGTCCGTTACTTTGACAGTGGAAACACTCGCTATTAAAATCTAAAATAAATATAAAAAACATAACTAAAGTATATTCTAAAAGACAATATTTGGAAGCTATTGAAATAGTAGTAATGTTTTTTATGTTTATATTTTCGATAACCTCTAAAACGTGACAGTTTATCAGAGAAATTTTCTGAAAATGCGAAAATCTTTGAGAAATTTTAAATTGAATGTAGTTTTGTTTATATTGTGTAAGTAATTTATGAAGTTTATAATAATATTTATGTTGATTGTTCGGTGTTTAATTAATATTTCAAATATTGTTTATTATAAAACAGATGTTGTTTACTGTTTCCAAACAAGGGATTTTAAATTAATAATAAACAGTTTTAAGCATATAAAAATTTTTGAATTTACGTAAAGAAATTCAAATTTGAAAAACTAAGATTTTATTTTATATATGTTTCAAATTAATTTTTGTAATGAATACATTTTAATAATAAAAGACAAAAAAGGTGGGACTGAGTTTGCCAAGCAGTGTACGCGTTACATTAATAAAAATTCTTAACTTTAATTTACTAAAAAAATACTAAAAGATGTATATATTTTTATCTCAAATATTGTACTGATCTTTTATTGATACTTACATTTTTAATTTTTGTTTTGTAGCACTTTAACACAAAAAATTATAATCACATGCAATTTTCACACAGAAGTGCAGCCAAGTGCAGCAACCACGCCGGGAACTTGAAACAATCACGTGATGAAATCTATTCGGTCATATTCGGCAATAATCGGAATTTCTTCGTACACCATCGTTTGACCAATCGAATGCCATTAAGAAATAAAATTCCTATTTTCTGTAGGAATGTTCCCAAATGACAGTTTTAGATTGTACAATAATTAAATTTAAGCAGAGCAATATTTTTAGCACCTCTGCTTCTTTCCAATAAAAATAGTAATTTTTCTAAAACAGAGTGCAAAATATAAAATTCGAACTTTTACTTTTCATAATTATTATTGTCAAAATTATTTTTGTGAATATCTCTTTTTCCTAATACACAAATCATATAGATTTTATTAATCATTCCAACTCACTTTTGGAATTGTTAATACTATACTATAATTTTAAATCATGTCGATAAATGTATTTTATACTATGGAAGTAGAAAATAATGTCATTTTTATCACTATATCCTCTCTTACTATTGGTTTTTTGTAAATATCATTATTATAATATCAAATTTTCCAAACTAAAGTTTCTCCGTGTAGAAAACAAAATATAATTTATTCAAAAGTTGGATTCAAGACAAAAATAATGCTAGTTCAATCATTGAAATCGATTAACAAGTTTTTCTGAAATTAATTTTTTTTTAAAGTAACAACAATTTTGAATTGTTGAGTAAATTTTCTTTTGTAAAATCCTTTTACATAGTGGTTTTTCACGTAAAACGCTACAGAAAAATTAACATTTTGGAAAAATAAAAATATTCAATTTTTAGGTGGCACTAAGAAATTCTTACTTATTATTATTGTTGTTATTACCTTTTTTTTATTTACATTCATATTTTGCCTGGAGTTAATAAGGACAGAAAAATTTCCATATTTCTAAGAGATAAAAAAAGGGAATTCTCCGGATTATGATGAAATTGGCTTTTTTTTAATTACATTCTATTCCAGTTATCTTATTTCACTGGAATTCCGAAAGAAAAAAAAATGAATCTCTTGTGGGAATTATTTTTCCTAATTACAATAAAATTTCGATAATTTTTAAATGATTCATCATTCTTTATTAATAAATGTTTTAAAAAAGACAAGATAAAATATTGATAAAATTATTTGTTATACCTATTTTTTTTTGAGATAATATTTATCAGCCGATTACAAAATATTGAATTTTCATGACAAAGAATACTTGGATAAATTCGTGAGTCTATACATGCATTGTATATACATATATATCTAAACATAACCTGTTGAGCGTCTCTATATGTGATGATGACGCTCTTCCACTCCCGGCTTCTAAATAATCTCTTGGGGTTTTGAACCAACGAATAACGAAACCAGTGACTGTCAGTGTAAAGCCAGTGCGACGACCACAGTATTCAACACGTATTCAGTGTGCCTTGTTGCCTTGTGCTAGTATCAACTTGTTTTCGCGAGCAGTGTGTTTATTTTTTGCGACTTGATAGTAAAAAAAAAGAAGAATTTGTGAAAATGGCAATGAATTGTGGAATGGAGTGTATAAAATACCTTCTTTTTGTATTTAACTTCATTTTTGCAGTAAGTTAACGTCTAAATATTATTTTCAACCTACGCCTCTTATTTTTATTTCTTACCTGTTGTTTTGTAATAAAGCATCAAAGCAAATAGGCGTCGGTTTTTTCACGACGAAGGACATTTATGGCTTCTTTTATAAAGAGGGGCGCGTCATCACGTTTCACACTTTATTTTCTTATTTTTAAATATAATGAATATAATTATTATTGTAAATGAAAGTATTAAAACTACTTATCGAAATGTAGTAATACTTTCGTTACATTCCATTAACATTATATTGTCTCCATAAAGGAAGTATGTCAGTTTATCATAATTAGCACCAAATATTTTCACTACGTGATTTTTTAATAAATATAGGTACGAGCTTCGAAATTCTTTTGAGTTGATTCGCGCATGCTCGCACGCTCAAATACCAGTCATTTAGCAGCAGTGAAAGTCACCAGGGGCCCAGGCCGCTTATGTTATTTGACTGATATTAGCTCGTGCGTCAGCGCGCAAATAAAGTTATTGCATTCTGATATTTATTTTTACTAAAAAACTATAGCAAATAAAAAGCAATGAATTTTTATTTTTAAATGAGTTTCGTCTATTTTTGGTTTAAAGTTTATTTTAAATTCTTCAAAGAGGGTTTTTTCTTTGGAAAATAGTATTTTTCCTCTTGACATATATAATTAAAAATGATCGCGTGTTATAAAACACTTTGTTTATAATATTAATATCTTTTCCTTCATTGTTAATTGGACTTTACATAAGTCAAATAATAGAGTCATAATATTTATAATAGAGTTTGTGTGTACGATATTTTTCTTCGCTAAGTTGGTCAGGCAAAATTTTATTCATTCGCACATTTATAAAGAGGAAACCTACTTATTTTATTGATTTTTCTCCCATAAGCTTATGTTCACACAAGTTGAGTAATTTTTTATTCTGTTAATAACAAAGTACCTGAACATATTTATAAGATCGTATCTTTACTGCAGTAGAATGTCGACTAGAAAATTCAATATGTGAATATTGTCAATAATTATATTAGAATTATTATTATATTATAATATATTATATTATATTATATTATATTATATTATAATTAATAATTATATTGTAAAACAATTAATTGTTGAAAAATTCTTTATTTTATTCTTTATTTCTTCAATCAAATATTTAAATGGTGATCTGCCAAGTTGTCTCTTTTCGTGAATCTCTTTGTGTTCGTTTGATGAACACTTTGCTTCCTCATAGA
The DNA here is from genome assembly GCA_032873175.1 of Leptopilina drosophilae. Classification (NCBI taxonomy): domain Eukaryota; kingdom Metazoa; phylum Arthropoda; class Insecta; order Hymenoptera; family Figitidae; genus Leptopilina; species Leptopilina drosophilae. The sequence goes on from CM065482.1 coordinate 1,443,378, forward strand.
GATAATAATAAAAATATATTAAATTATGTAAATTTTTTTTTATTTTTTTGAACGGTTGATTGGTATTAATACACTTTCAATGTAAAGTGAATATTATTTTTTAATTTCTAATATGAAGCTGAAATCTAGTTATTAGTACCCATTTAATTTCTAAATATTTTAAGTTGACAATGAAACAAAAGAAAATGTATTGCCAAAAATCAAAGGATCTAACGGAAAGCAGTGATTAACAGGTTATTCCCCAGAAAACAAATGAAAATACGAAATAGAAAAAATAATAATTATTATTTTTAAATTCCATAAATAAAAATAATTATACTATTATAATTCCTTATTTTTTAATTATTTACAAAATACTAAATTCCTACATAAAAAAATTTGTATAAATTTTTGCTAAATAATGCTAATTAAAAACAAACAATTTTTCAATGACATTACAATTTAAACATTAAACACGTTTAAACATTTTAATTTACATTAATTTTATTATTAAAACTTTTTCATTTTTCATAAACATTTATTTAAAAATTAAAAATTAAAATTAAAATTAAAATTAAAAATTAATTATTAAATCTTGACCCAATCAATATATTTTAAAAAAAAGTTTAATAGTTAAGAAAAAGTTTTTAACTAAAAAATTTAGAAGATGATGTTTTCGTCAAGTTTTTATTTTTAAAATACCAATAATTAAAATTTCGTAAATTCTGAACGAATCAGATTCAAAAATAGGTCAATCGAAGCGTTTTTTAATGATCTACAAGTTGCTTATCAGACTTTTAAAATAACTTATCCACCTTTTAACAAAATTTCCAAAAAAGTTTTATTTTTCAATTTTTAGATTTTTAATTTATTTAAATTTTTTACTAATTTTTTATTTTTTAAATTTTAATCTCAGTTTTTGTGGAAAAGTAAGAAAAACAATGTGTTTATTATTTTTAATAAGTGTTTATTTGTCTAATTTTGTTTACATCCTAAATTAACTAATCACAATGTATGAAATTGACAATATTTTTCAGTAAATAAACTTTTAATTAATTTTACTCTTGACGCTATAAAATTTAAGAGTGTGGATTCAAAACTGTAAATAAAAACCCCTAAGAAATTATTGATGTCCATTTTTACAATTAAAAACGACAAGATACTAGGAAACGTAATTTTTCAAAATTTCCAATTTTTAAAAATGTCAAAAACATTTAATTTTAAATAGCAAACAGTTCAAAAAATAGGTCGATCGATTGTAGTTATTATTGAAGCTTCTATTAGATGGAGAAAATATTGAAACTTAAGTGGAGTTTTAATCAGAAAAAATTACTTTTTTCGAAATGTCATTAATTTATCGATACCATGTTCTCCGATGATAACTATACAATACTAAAAAGTCGTAATGCTTTTTAAACACTCTCCAGTGAGCGTTAAAAATATTTACGAGAAATAAATTATTTATCAACGTCTAGCAAGAATAAAAAAAAATTCAGAAAGACTGCACAAGAATGATAATTAAAAAAGAAGATTATGTACAATGCTTAAAACTATCGATTCAAATACTAAGTTAGGATTAACATTTCCTTAAAATTTAAACAAAAACAAACTCTCCCTTTAGACGCTTTTCTGGAGAACAAAAAACAAAAAAGTTATAAATAAAAAAAATTTTATTAATCCTACAAAATTGAATCATTGATATCTTTTTCAAATTTTATTTTCAACAGTTTTTTCAGTTATTTCCTTAAAATTTGAACAAAAACAAACGACTCTCTCTTTAGACGCTTTTCTGTAGCACAAAAAAAAGTTATCCGCAAAAAAATAATTTTATTAATCGTAAGAACTTGAATCCTTGATATATTTTTCAAATTTTATTTTCAAAAGTTTTTTCACTCATTTCGTTAAAATTTGAACAGAAACAAGTTGAAAATTCAAATGGTTCATAGTTTCACTGATGACTTGTGGAAAACCTTAGAATCTCTTGTATGGGTAATCCTATATAAGACTAAAATTTATATTATATATTTATTTGTATATTATTTTTAAAAAAAATAATATAGTATATTTGTAAATTTAAAAGTTTGCTGACATAATTACTTGTTTGTATTTACCATACCTGTTTCTGAATTAAAATTCTCCGCAGAATTAACAATTTTTTTTTACAAAGGGTTCATGTTCATAATGTTATGAATAATTAAGATATGAGATCATATATATGCTTGCAAAGAAAGGTCATAGACTCGGTCCACATATAAATGACCCCATTTTTCTTCTATACAATAACAATTGTACTTTTACATTAAATATCCAATAATTCTTGATAAATTATGCTTTTTATATGTAGAGTATTCAGTTTTTAATAAAATTTATTTTATAATATTTTATAATATTTTATAATATTTTATAATTTTGGTAATAAAAATTCAAAACATGTTAAATTTTCTCTAGTCAATATATTTAAACATTCTTTTAAATCTCTTATTTTTTAGTGTATATTTATTTTCCTTCTTTTGATACTAATATTAGGACAATATTTATACTGATTCTAATTATATTAAATGAACTAAAAAGGTTTAAAATTTGTATAAAACATAAGATATTTCGACTTTTTTGTAATGGTTTTATTGAAACAGAGTTAAAAAATCAAAAAACTTGTAGGTTGTTGTTTAAAAATAAAATTTTTTTTTTTTAAACACGAAAACATAAATCTAGAATATAAATAAAAACCTACATTTAGGCGGAATCGAACTTATACGACCTATGGATTTATATACTTAAAACTACAAGGGTCAAATTTTAACTTTGCTTTATAAATCATTGTCTCTCAATCAGGATTCAAAGATACGATATTATACAAACAATTCTGTCAAAGTAAATTACTTTTTTTTATAGTTTTTTGAGTTTTTAACTGATTGTAGGTTATAAACGGTTATTGTTAGTTATTGTAGGTAAATAAACGGCTTATAATGGTTTTACAAGGTTTAAAAATATACTTTCTTCCTAAACGATTAGAAATATTTTTAATGAATAATGCCTTGGAGCATCTAATCCATTCCGGTTGGATAGATGCCCAAATGCAGACCTTTAATATTTTTATTCTGATCGAGTATTGATTGCAATTATCTCTTTGTAACATATATACGCTAAAAATAAAGACTACAAGTGTTAAATCAAAAAGACACTCGAAAATTTAAAAAATTCTAAAAAGATATGTTACCCTAGTTGTAATCAGCCTTTTCCTTGAACCACATTAAAATAGTTATAAAAAAACACTCAGTGTAACAAATGAAATTTCCAAAAATTGACTGTTATAAATGATTTCTTAACTCACAAGAATTATTCTTTACAAAATCATCATTTTTATACTCTCGAGAGTATAAAAATGATAATTTTGTAAAGTTTGTTGGTTCCGAAAGTCATGAAAATGATACTAATAACAAGACAAATATTAAACAGTATAAATCAAGGAGTTTAAGGTCTCAAAGTCCCAAAAAAAAGTATGGTTCTATTTAACGAGCTAAAATGAACTTTTATAAAAAAAATGAAATCTTTTTACTATAGCCTTTAAAAAATATTTAATGTAAAACTTGAAAAATTATTGAAACATTCGCTATAAGTGGGAGGCGAATTCGTAAACGTGGCAACAGTGTTTGTTTAAATATACTCAAGCTCGTCAGTTAATTTTGGCGCGAAATTTTAAATAAAGAAAGAAGACGCTATATATTAAAACTTGCGATGTTGCCCACGATGGTTTTTATATATATGCGTGGGTCTATGAAATTATACACAGAGACCTTCAATGTGTGAAATTCTTAAAATTACTTAATTCTTAAATTCTTAAAATTACTTAATTCTTAAATTTTTA